>CM039733.1:29393094-30888094 GCA_022539455.1 Dendrobium nobile | reverse complement strand
GTTGCCAGCCAGGGCCTCCGCATATCAATTTAATCTTCCGCATCCAATAATCGAGGCAAGAGTTTCACACCTTACGAGCAATTCAACTTCTTTGAGGAAAATTTTTCTTCACTTTTGCACGTCAACTTCCCTCTAAAAGGCAAACAAGGCTAATAACACGAAAAATGCCCCGGTAGTTCAAAAAGGCCGAAAAAGCTTACTTTTTTTTTTGCATAACATTCCCACATTTTACATTTAAATGCACATACGAGATCCCATCATGCCATCTCGAAGCTGAGTTTGAGCCAGTTGAACATCCAGAAAAGATGTAAAATGGCAAGCGACATAAAGCATATACTCCAATAATGCCATAGCCAGGGCCTCCGCGGGCTGCCAGCCAGGGCCTCCGCACGCCGCTGCCAGCCAGGGCCTCCGCAGGCTGCTAGCCATGGCCTCCGCAGGCTGTAAGCCAAGGCCTCCACAGGCCGCTCCCAGCCAGCGCCTCCGCAGGCTGCTAGCCATGGCCTCCGCAGGCAGCCAGCCAGGGCCTCCGCAGGCAGCAAGCCATGGCCTCCGCACGCAGCCAGCCAGGACATCTGCAGGCAGCCAACCATGGCCTCCGCAGGCAACCAGCCATAGCCTTCGCAAGTTGCCAGCCAGGGCCTTCGCATATCAATTTAATCTTCCGCATCCAACAATCGAGGCAAGAGTTTCATCCCTTACGAGCAATTCAACTTCTTTGAGGAAAATTTTTCTTCACTTTTGCACGTCAACTTCCCTCTAAAAGACAAACAAGGCTAATAACACGAAAAATGCCCCGGTAGTTCAAAAAGGCCGAAAAAGCTTACATTTTTTTTTTTGCATAACATTCCCACATTTTACATTTAAATGCACATACGAGATCCCGTCATGCCATCTCGAAGCTGAGTTTGAGCCAGTTGAACATCCAGAAAAGATGTAAAATGGCAAACAACATAAAGCATATACTCCAATAATGCCGCAGCCAGGGCCACCGCAGGCTGCTAGCCATGGCCTCCGCAGGCTGTCAGCCAGGGCCTCCGCAGGCCGCTGCTTGCTAGGGCTTCCGAAGGCTGCTTGCCATGGCCTCCGCAGGCTGTCAGCCAAGGCCTCCGCAGGCTGCTGCCAGCCAGCGCCTCCGCAGGCTGCTAGCCATGGCCTCCGCAGGCAGCCAGTCAGGGCCTCCGCAGGCAGCCAACCATGGCCTCCGCACGCAGCCAGCCAGGACATCTGCAGGCAGCCAACCATTGCCTCCGCAGGCAACCAGCCATAGCCTTCGCAAGTTGCCAGCCAGGGCCTCCGCATATCAATTTAATCTTCCGCATCCAACAATCGAGGCAAGAGTTTCATCCCTTACGAGCAATTCAACTTCTTTGAGGAAAATTTTTCTTCACTTTTGCACGTCAACTTCCCTCTAAAAGGCAAACAAGGCTAATAACACGAAAAATGCCCCGGTAGTTCAAAAAGGCCGAAAAAGCTTACATTTTTTTTTGCATAACATTCCCACATTTTACATTTAAATGCACAAACGAGATCCCATCATGCCATCTCGAAGCTGAGTTTGAGCCAGTTGAACATCCAGAAAAGATGTAAAATGGCAAGCGACATAAAGCATATACTCCAATAATGCCAGCCAGGGCCTCCGCAGGCCGCTGCCAGCCAGGGCCTTTGCAGGCTGCTAGCCATGGCCTCCGCAGGCTGTCAGCCAGGGCCTCCGCAGGCCGCTGCCAGCCAGCGCCTCCGCAGGCTGCTAGCCATGGCCTCCGCAGGCAGCCAGCCATGGCCTCCGCAGGCAGCCAGCCAGGGCCTCCGCAGGCAGCCAGCCATGTCCTCCGCACGAAGCCAGCCAGGACATCCGCAGGCAGCCAACCATGGCCTCCGCAGGCAACCAGCCATAGCCTCCACAAGCTGCCAGCCAGGGCCTCCGCAGGCTGCTAGCCTTGGCTTCCACACGCAGGCTGCACGAACATTCGCAAGCCTGATTATTCTTTTGAAATCAATAATCGTATCGTAGGCACAAGCGACTTGTCACTTCATTTATTAGCGGATACATTTATTCCCGTATGCATCAAAATACTTAAGCCGTGGGCACGTTGGCAAGCAGGGTCTCGAAATATTGGCAAGAAGGGCCGAGGCCCGTATGCATCAAAATACATAAGCCGTGGGCACGTTGGCAAGCAGGGTCTCGAAATATTGGCAAGAAGGGCCTAGGCACACTTGCAATTCCAACTAAGGGCCAATGTCACGCTGGATTTGAGGGACACAATTATGATGTGTAACTTGGCACATCTGAATATTTTTTCGCAACCAATAATCGAAGGCACGGGCAGCATGTCACCTCTTTTTTTTCATAACCAACAATTGAAGGCACATGTAACAAGTGAAAGGACTGCTACATTGATGGTTGGCCACACAAAGTAACCACCAATCAATCGAAGCAGAGCATACGACAACTCATGTGCCAATACGGTGTCAAGCACTTCCACATCACTAAGCCCAAAGGCACCACCCAGTATCGAAGAGTAAGCACTCCTACGACAGGCGAACCAAAGGATCGTAGTAAAGATGTGGACGGCAAGCTCCCGCCATGCACGTAAGGTAGCTGAGTTTGGGCCAGTCGAACAACCATCGAATCCGACAATCGATGGCAAGTGTCATCCCTCGCATGATAATCGAGTTCTGCGACAGAATTTTGTTACTCTGTTGTATGTTTAGCCTACCCCTCTAAAAGGCAGACAAGGCTAATAACCCCAAAAATGCCCCCGTAGTTCAAAATGGCCGAAAAAGCTTAAATTTTTTTTTTGCCATATAATTGCATATTCTGCTTGTGCATGCACACATGAGTTCCCAACATGCCAACTCGATGCCAAAAAGCACTTATTTGAGCACTTCTTAGTACATTTGAATGGCCTCCGCAGGCTGCCAGCGAGGGCCTCCGCAGGCTGCCAGCCATGGCCTCCGCAGGTTGCCAGCCAGGGCCTCCGCAGGCTTGCAGCCAGGGCCTCCGCAGGCCGCTGCCAGCCAGGGCCTCCGCAGGCTGCCAGTCAGGGCCTCCGCATGCCGCTGCCAGCTAGGGCCTCCGCAGGCCGCTGCCAGCCAGGTCCTCCGCAGGCTGCCAGCCAGGTTCTCCGCATGCTGCCAGCCAGGGCCTCCACAGGCTGCCAGCCAGGTTCTCCGCATGCTGCCAGCCAGGGCCTCCGCAGGCCGCCAGCCAGGGCCTCCGCAGGCCGCTGCCAGCCAGGGCCTTCGCAGGCTACTAGCCATGGCCTCCGCAGGCTGTCAGCCAGGGCCTCCGCAGGCCGCTGCCAGCCAGCGCCTCCGCAGGTTGCTAGCCATGGCCTCCGCAGGCAGCCAGCCAGGGCCTCCGCAGGCAGCCAGCCATGGCCTCCACATGCAGCCAGCCAGGACATCCGCAGGCAGCCAACCATGGCCTCCGCAGGCAACCAGCCATAGCCTCCGCAAGCTGCCAGCCAGGGCCTCCGCAGGCTGCTAGCCTTGGCTTCCACACGCAGGCTGCACGAACCGTCGCAAGCCTGATTATTCTTTCGCAACCAATAATCGTATCGTAGGCACAAGCGACTTGTCACTTCATTTATTAGCGGATACATTTATTCCCGTATGCATCAAAATACTTAAGCCGTGGGCACGTTGGCAAGCAGGGTCTCGAATTATTGGCAAGAAGGGCCGAGGCCCGTATGCATCAAAATACATAAGCCGTGGGCACGTTGGCAAGCAGGGTCTCGAAATATTGGCAAGAAGGGCCGAGGCACACTTGCAATTCCAACTAAGGGCCAATGTCACGCTGGATTTGAGGGACACAATTATGATGTGTAACTTGGCACATCTGAATATTTTTTCGCAACCAACAATCGAAGGCACGGGCAGCATGTCACCTCTTTTTTTCATAACCAACAATTGAAGGCACATGTAACAAGTGAAAGGACTGCTACATTGATGGTTGGCCACACAAAGTAACCACCAATCAATCGAAGCAGAGCATACGACAACTCATGTGCCAATACGGTGTCAAGCACTTCCACATCACTAAGCCCAAAGGCACCACCCAGTATCGAAGAGTAAGCACTCCTACGACAGGCGAACCAAAGGATCGTAGTAAAGATGTGGACGGCAAGCTCCCGCCATGCATGTAAGGTAGCTGAGTTTGGGCCAGTCGAACAACCATCGAATCCGACAATCGATGGCAAGTGTCATCCCTCGCATGATAATCGAGTTCTGCGACAGAGTTTTGTTACTCTGTTGTATGTTTAGCCTACCCCTCTAAAAGGCAGACAAGGCTAATAACCCCAAAAATGCCCCCGTAGTTCAAAATGGCCGAAAAAGCTTAAATTTTTTTTGCCATATAATTGCATATTCTGCTTGTGCATGCACACATGAGTTCCCAACATGCCAACTCGATGCCAAAAAGCACTTATTTGAGCACTTCTTAGTACATTTGAATGGCCTCCGCAGGCTGCCAGCGAGGGCCTCCGCAGGCTGCCAGCCATGGCCTCCGCAGGTTGCCAGCCAGGGCCTCCGCAGGCTTGCAGCCAGGGCCTCCGCAGGCCGCTGCCAGCCAGGGCCTCCGCAGGCTGCCAGCCAGGGCCTCCGCATGCCGCTGCCAGACAGGGCCTCCGCAGGCCGCTGCCAGCCAGGTCCTCCGCAGGCTGCCAGCCAGGTTCTCCGCATGCTGCCAGCCAGGGCCTCCGCAGGCCGCCAGCCAGGGCCTCCGCAGGCCGCTGCCAGCCAGGGCCTTCGCAAGCTGCTAGCCATGGCCTCCGCAGGCTGTCAGCCAGGGCCTCCGCAGGCCGCTGCCAGCCAGCGCCTCCGCAGGCTGCTAGCCATGGCCTCCGCAGGCAGCCAGCCAGGGCCTCCGCAGGCAGCCAGCCATGGCGTCCGCAGGCAGCCAACCATGGCCTCCGCAGGCAACCAGCCATAGCCTCCGCAAGCTGCCAGCCAGGGCCTCCGCAGGCTGCTAGCCTTGGCTTCCACACGCAGGCTGCACGAACCGTCGCAAGCCTGATTATTCTTTCGCAACCAATAATCGTATCGTAGGCACAAGCGACTTGTCACTTCATTTATTAGCGGATACATTTATTCCCGTATGCATCAAAATACTTAAGCCGTGGGCACGTTGGCAAGCAGGGTCTCCAATTATTGGCAAGAAGGGCCGAGGCCCGTATGCATCAAAATACATAAGCCGTGGGCACGTTGGCAAGCAGGGTCTCGAAATATTGGCAAGAAGGGCCGAGGCACACTTGCAATTCCAACTAAGGGCCAATGTCACGCTGGATTTGAGGGACACAATTATGATGTGTAACTTGGCACATCTGAATATTTTTTCGCAACCAACAATCGAAGGCACGGGCAGCATGTCACCTCTTTTTTTCATAACCAACAATTGAAGGCACATGTAACAAGTGAAAGGACTGCTACATTGATGGTTGGCCACACAAAGTAACCACCAATCAATCGAAGCAGAGCATACGACAACTCATGTGCCAATACGGTGTCAAGCACTTCCACATCACTAAGCCCAAAGGCACCACCCAGTATCGAAGAGTAAGCACTCCTACGACAGGCGAACCAAAGGATCGTAGTAAAGATGTGGATGGCAAGCTCCCGCCATGCACGTAAGGTAGCTGAGTTTGGGCCAGTCGAACAACCATCGAATCCGATAATCGATGGCAAGTGTCATCCCTCGCATGATAATCGAGTTCTGCGACAGAGTTTTGTTACTCTGTTGTATGTTTAGCCTACCCCTCTAAAAGGCAGACAAGGCTAATAACCCCAAAAATGCCCCCGTAGTTCAAAATGGCCGAATTTTATGCATGGTACTTCTTTATATATTGACCCTTGATCGACGGAAAAGGTCTCTGACCTTCAAGGTCGATTAACTGATAGTTCTACCTTGAAACACCTTCTTGATGATAAAGGGGCCCTCCTAGTTTGATACAAATTTGCCACCAATTTTTTGGAGTTGGATGATTGGCCTTCTCAGCAATAGGACCAATTCCCCTTCTCGAAATACCTGAGGGTGCACCATTTTCACCATTCATCCTAAATTGATTTCTAGGTTTTTTTGAGCTTGAAGTTGTTGAAACTTGTTCAATATGAATTAGGTTGTTAAACCTAAACTTATATCCTAGCGGCTAACCAAGAGGGGGGGTGAATTGGTAATTAAAAATTTATCCCTCTTTTTAAAATTGAACCGATAATAACTTCAGTGAATTTTTGTAGAAAAGGTTTTTTAACCACAAATTTAAAAAGTAAAAATAAAAGTAGCGAAAAATAAAAAAGACACAAGATTTATAGTGGTTCGGTCAAACACGACCTACATTCACTCCCCAGAGGCACCTTCCGAGTATGGTACTAAAACCACTAGTGATTCCCCTTTTGCACCCACAGCAAGGTGGAGAAGCCTTTACAAAACTCTCTTCCACCACTACCCGGTGTAGTAGAGAACTGTCGTCCTTTTACACTCTCCCAGTGTTGGCAAAGAACCGTCATCCTTATCACTCTCCCAGTGTTGGCAGAGAACCTTTCGTCCTTTCACACTCTTCAAGTGTAGGCAGAGAACCCTTCATCCTTTCACACTCTCCAAGTATAGGCAGAGAACCCTTCAGCTGTTCACACTCTCCAAGTGTAGGCAGAGAACCCTTCATTCTTTCACACTCTTCAAGTGTAGGTAGAGAACCCTTCATCCTTTCACAGTCTCCAAGTGTATGCAGAGAACCCTTCGGCTGTTCACACTCTCGAAGTGTAGGCAGAGAACCCTTCGGCTGTTCACACTCTCCAAGTGTCGGCAGAGAACCGGATCTCCTTGAAAGATCTTCTCACAAGAAATGTAGAAGGACGAGCGAAAAGAGTGAAGTAATCTCAAATCACAATTGGAGATTCTTACCTTTGAGTACCAAATGAATCCTTCATGCTCCATTAGTAAAAATCCTTCTTCAAACACTCTTTCACACTCTCTTCTTCACTCTCCCTTCAGTTAACACGAAGATCAGTAGGCAAAAAGATTGCAAGATAGTTTTAAGTGGACTTTATATAGGAAAGACATGAAAAATCATCCAAAAACTGCTGACTTTCAAGTATGTACACAGTCGATCGTCCCGGACGATCGTCATATCATCCCATATGAATAGTGTTAAATTAGTTGCATACGAACCCAATGTATATTGGTACGAACTGACTTCATACCCGATCATCGTCCCGTACAAAATAAGTTTGTCCGAGGATGAACAGTTATATCAAGGATTCATTCTAACGAAACTACAGGACGGTCCCAAATTTTTAAGAAACAGAGGACTTCGTCCTGGGATGAGCATGAATGTTCGTTTGGATGAATAGTTCAAGTCATGTGTCTAGAGAACTTCATCCAGGGACGAGCAGGATGGATCATATGGACGATTAGTCTAACTCAAGTGTCCAGAGAACTTCATCCAGGGATGAACCAGATGGATCGTCTGGATGATTAGTGCAACTCAAGTATCCAGAGGAATTCATTCAGGGATGAATGGTATACTTTGCCTGGACGAACAGTTCAAAGTGAGAATCTAGAGAACATCGACCAGGGAATAATATGGAAATTCATCTAGATGATCAGGATTTAGAAAAATTTTATCACTTCCTGTTCGTTCCATTGCTCTTCCGAGGGGATAACTGACCTGATCGTCCCGTATGAACTTGGTTCGTTCCATATGATTAGTATAATTTTTTAAAGATCTCCCCAAGTGTGTGTGTGCTAAGCTACTCAATTACAATCATACTCTCTCAAACTCAATACAATGAAAAATATAAACTTCAATTTACAAACTATCTCATGTTGAATTTGATTTGAAGTCTTCTTTAGTCTAGAGTTCAATTTTCCTGAATTGTTAGTCCACACAAGAGCAAAAATAATTCTTCCAAAAAGTGTTAGTAGAATATAATACTTAAAATAATAATATTTGGAATCATTAAAATTATACAAGTTGCAAGAATGTAAAACATACAAATAGCAACTCTCTTAACAATCTCCCCCTTTTTGATGATGGCAAAATAATTATTGTTTGTATAATTTTCAAATTCTAAGAATCTCCTAAACTCCCCCTGAATTGATAAACTTATGAAAATAATGAGGCATTGCACGATAATTTATTTTAAAATAGAAATAGATCAGATAATGATACGAAACAAAAATATGATACTGAACAAAAATAGAACAAAAATACGAACAAAATACGAACAAACAATATTTACGAACAAACAATATTTTCTTCCCGTTTTTGACAACAACAAAAAGAGAAGAAGAAAAAGAACAAAAATGTGATAAGTCATATCATAATCCTTTTATAAAAGATCCTTGAAACTGATTGAAATAAATTTTGCAAATAAAATCAAATCATTAGGCAAATAGAATGATTCATATGATTTAAGAAGAGATATAATATCGATAGTAAAGAGGATTTAACAAAAACATGAGTAAATTTAGACATTGAGATAAAGAATATCATTGCATAAAGGATGAATATAAATTTATATATTTCAAATTTTAATATGAAATAAAATCGTGCAAAACATTAATTTGAATTAAAAGATTGAAAGATTAAGGAAAGAATCTAAACAAAATACAACTTATGGCGCTTTGCGCATCTTTTCAATATTTGTGGCACTTTTTGTGCATCTTTTTACAGGTGCGCTAATTTTGTGCCTCTTTTTCAATTTGCGAACTTTTGCGCATTCTTTTGATTTTTTTACATTTGTACATTTTCAAGTGTATTCTCAATATTTCCAAAATTAATAATATAAAATTTTAAATTTCTCTAAGTACAATAATATTTATATTGATAATAGAAATACAAGATAAGAAAACATCAAAATTTGTAGTAATAATATGAAAATTTAAATTAGTCTAACAAGATACATGAGCCAAATGCAATTGAAGGAAGATAAGAAGGGTGGTAGAAAGTTTGTTTTCTCTCAAGGTCCAATGGAGGTGCAAAAATTCATGAATGAGAATGACTTTCATGAGATTGGGTTTGTTGGACCAAGATTTACTTGGTGCAACAACAAAGTAGGAGGTGGAAGGATCCTTGAAAGGTTGGATAGATGTATCCTCAATTCTTTGGCCATGAACAAAATTCAAATTGTTGTTGTTAGACACCTTGCAAGAGTGGCTTCAGATCATAGCCCTATTATCTTGAAGGTGTATGATTCAGTTTTATGTGAAAGAAGGTGTTTAAAATTTGAAGATGCTTGGTTATCCTTCAAAACTTTGGCTCACATCATTTCTAATGTATGGAAGAAAAATTTCTTGGGAAATGATATGGAGATCCTTAATAAAAAGTGCAAAAGAAGCTTGAAGGAATTGTTCTTTTGGAGAAAATACAAGTTGAAAGAATTTTCTAAAGAAAAAGAAAGATTGAAAGCTGAAATTTCTCAAATTCAAGAGGAGGAAGCTAGTGAAGGGTGGCTAGATGATTATAAACTTTGGATGCTTAGGAGCAAAGTCAAAGAGCTTAATGTTATTCTCAATTGTTTGAATACTTGGTGGATACAAAGAGCCAAAGTAAAGTGGATTGAAGATGGTGATTCCAATACTAAGTTTTTTCATTCATTTGCCAATGCAAGAAGAAATGCTAACTGGATTTCTCAGATCAAGAATGCAAACGGTAGCTTGATTAGTGATTCTAAGAAGGTTAAAGAGGTTTTACTTTAGTTTTACCAGGACAAATGGAAGAGTAGAGACTACTATTTGAACAACAGGCCTAAATCGTGACAGGTTTTAGGTGATGAAGATAGATTTTGGCTTAACAGGGAGCTTTCTTCACTTGAGATAGAGGAGGTTGTTATGAAGTTGGGAAACAATAAAGCTCCTGGTTGTGATGGGATTACTTACTCCTTCTTCAAAGCTTATTGGTGCATCATTGGTGAGGATGTCATTAGAGCAATTAATCTTTTCTTTTCTACAGGTATCTTGTGCAAGGATTGGAAAGACACTATGATTGTTTTGATTCCCAAATCTCCAAACTCGGTTACTCCTGCAGCTTTTCGTCCTATAAGTTTGTGTAACTCTATTTACAAAATTATAGCTAAAATTTTGTTGAATAGAATGGTGGAGATCATTCCTAAAATTGTATCTGAAGAGTAGGTGGCTTTGGTGAAGGGAAGATCAATTTCAGATCATATACTTTTGGCTCAAGATGTGTTTCACAAGTTAAGGTATTCTAAATCATGCAATGGGTTCCTTGCCATCAAAGTTGATATGGAACAAGCGTATGATAGTATGAGTTGGGACACTCTTCAAAAAATTATGTTAGATTTGGGTTTTCCTTTCAAGTTTGTCAACTTGGTGATGGAGTGCATTTCAGATCCTAGATTTTCCATTTTAATTAATGGATCAAATTCCAATTGGATTGAAGGGAGAAGTGGATTCAGACAAGGGTGTCCACTCTCTCCATTCCTTTTTATTTTATGTTCACAACTTCTTTCCAATAGCATTTCTAAAGAAGGTTTGGATGTGGGTGTAAAAATCTCTTTTAGAGCTCAGAAAATATCGCATCTCCTTTTTGTAGATGACATCTTGATTTTTACTGAAGCCAAGATTAAAAGTGTGAAGAAGGTTAAGTATACTGTTGAAAACTACTGCTCTCAAACCGGTAAGAATATCAACTTTCTGAAATCTTCTTTGATATGCAGCAGCTCGGTTGTTAGGAGGAGGAGAAAAATGTTTTCTAAAATGCTGGCAATCAAATTGGTGAATGAATTTGACTACTTGGGAATCAAGATGGCAATAAGAAGACTTAAATATTCAAACTTTCAATCTTTACTAGATAAATCTATTAAGAAGCTTAATGCTTGGAGTAATAGATTCATATCTCTAGCGGGTAGACTGGTTTTGGTAAAAACAGTTTTCCTTTCTCTCCCAGTTTTTCTTTTGTCTTATTCTCTTGTTCCTTTGAGAATTTTGAAAGAATTTGAGAAGTTGTGTAGAGACTTCATTTGGAATAGAAGTGATGGGAACCATGGGATTCATTATGTAGCTTGGGATTCCATGTGCAAACCAAAGAAGATTGGCGGAAGGGGACTGAACTCTGCAATTGCTAGAAGAGACACATTGAGGGCTAAGTTTGCTTGGAGAATTATTGATAACCCAAAATCTTTGATGGCCAGAAATTTTTTAAGTATGGAGATAATTGGTTGGATAATGTGAACTATAGAATTAACTCTTCTACTTCCTGGAAGTTATTCATAATGGTTGGAAAGCTCTTAGAAATTTTGTTAGATGGAAGGCGGGTGACGGCTCCAAGATCAATGTGTTAAAAGACACTTGGATCTTGGATTTGAGTTTAAACAAATGGCCTACATTTGTTGGAGTATTGGATGATGAGAATATTACCCTTGATTACTTTATTCTAGAGGGTAGTTGGGATGTTGAGAAATTGAGATTGCACTTTGGTGAAGATTTGTTGAAGCTAATTTGCAATATTCAAATTGCACAGAATTCTCAACTTGATTGTATGGAGCTGAAGCTACAGTTGACAGGAAATTCTATTGATGCATTACTAGTGGAGGAATGTCTCAAAGGCTATCAGAATGATGATTTAGCTTCTTGGTTATTTAAAGTAAAGTTGAATGGCCGGGTAGAACTATTCATTTGGAGGCTGCACAAAAATGCCATTCCAACATAATTTTTTCTATTCAAGAGGAGATTATATAGATTTAGCTTGTGTCCTTGGGTCTATGCTATAATTGAAGATGTAAACCATGTTTCATCTACTTATTCTAAACTATTGAAGGTAATTGAAATTTAAAGGAGTTGGGGATTCCAGATACCAATTTTTAAGAATTGGGATGATTGCTTGCTTTGTCTGATGAGATTAAAGGATACAAACGTAATGGTTGTCAGGATTTACTTGACACTACTTTGGTTTGTTTGGAATAATAGAAACAAGATTAAACAAGGCAAATCTAGTGACAGCAACATCATGATCGCTGCTTCAACTCTTGCTTTTCTTGGATCTGCCAAAACTAGCTCTCCACTTTCGGATCACTGGGTTGTTAATCAGTCCCTTGGAATGTGTACAAAAAAATGGAAACCTCCTCCTCCCGAGTGGATCAAAATAAATTTTGATGCTTCCCTTAAAGATAATTATATAGCAGGCATTGGCGGTATAGTAAGAGTAAAGGAAGATTTATCTTAGCCTTTGGTAAAGGTAAGGTGCATTGGGACACTGCTCAACTTGAGCTCTTGGCTTTCTCAGCTATCAAAGAAGTGTTGCACGGTAGATTACATGATGTCAATGGCATTATAGTGGAAGGTGATAATAAGAATGTCATCCTTTTTATTCATAAATTGTATAGCAAACCGAAGATGAAGGGATGGAGCTTGGATGATGAAAACTTTTCTTTCCTTGGTGAGTTCAATCATGTTTTCTTTCATTGGGTTAACCGTAATTGTAATAAGTTAGCCGATTATTGTGCTAACTTAGCTTGTTCTTATGATTTTGTTTGAGACTTCTTTGGTGAGAGCTATCTTCCGTCTTCTTTTACTATTTTATTAAAAGAAGAATGTGATAATATAGCTGTCTCACATTAGTTTGTATGCTTGCTATTTTATTTTTAATGCACCTTTGCATCTTTCAAAAAAAAAACAAGATACATGAGATTGATATTCTAAGTTACATCAAGTTATAAGCACAACTTAAATTTAGAATAATTAGATTTTCTAATGAATTTAATTTTATATTGCACTTTAAGGTATAGCACTTGTAAGATCAAAAATTTTAGGAATTTTCATATAGGCTAATGCACATTTCAAAACAAGATTAAAATCAAGATAAGATAACTTATATTGATATCATGATGAAGAATATTACAATCAGCAGAAATGATATCAATACGTTTACAATTTGAACTTAAAACATAAAACATAAATGCTAACACATCAAATAAAACTAACACATAACTAAAACACATCACACTAAAACACATCACATCACAATCAATCTCATCACAAGTATATAAACTAAAGAAGATCATAAGGAAGTACATGAATCACTCTGAGGGGCCCTGATCTGGGGGAGGAGGAGGTGGAGCATTGAAGAAATTAAAATAACTACTTATCATAAGCATATTGGAACTTATATGATTTATCTGCTCTCGCATCCATCCCATGTCCTGATTGTTCTGAGCATCCTGTTGTTGTAAGCGAATTTCAATTTGATCAAATCTTTGATCAAAATGAGTCTCTAGACGATCAAATCTATGAATCAAATCCTGGTAATTTGGTTCACCAGCAGGTGCAGGTGGAGGTGCAGGTGCAGGTTCAGATTCCTCCTTTGAGTCACTAATAACATGTGTTTCTTTATGAAAGATTGCTCTAAAAGATCCATCATTGTAATAGAGAGGTTCTTCAAAATCTTGAATTGGATGAACTAGATCATACTTCTTCTCCAAAATGTAAGTCGCAAAATGTCCTAAGGCAATGTTTTTCTTTCTCTTGTGGGAGACATGGCCAATCTCAGAAAGTCCATAAAGGTAGTCAATGATTAATCGGGCTTCATCTATGAGTTGGCTAGTCTGAATTAGATAGGTCACTATAGAAAGAAGAGGAGTAATGTTTACTCGATCACCAGCTTTAGGTATAATAGAAGTACGAAGAACATGCTGGATGATTTGGGCCTTTTTACTAAGAGTTGATACTTTGGGTACATGAGTTACTCCACCATGTCCTCTAATAACATTATTTATTTTAGACCAGTCAAAATCAGAAGAATCGGTCAAGGTATGGGCTCTAATCCCTTCAGTCCTTAAGTTCAAAAAAATTTCTAAGTCTGCCTTAGTGTTCTCTACTTTCTTCTTAAAAACAAATGACCTAATTACAGAATGGTCAGAGTTAAAAAGCATGTTTGCAAGAAAGTAGTGAAAGGTCTCCTTATTGTAGAAGTGGACTAGAGTGAGAATGAGGCCAAATTGGGTGGCAGCAAACAGATTCATTACCTGAAAATTTAGTTGTTCTTGAAGAAGAACTCTAGATGGAGTGATTTTGGCATAAGCAAAACTAGGAAATGACTCTTCATTGGCCTTAGACAGAAAGTTTTCAGTAGAGTTTTTGGGTGGTCCCTTAGCCAATACCTTTTGTCTTTTGCTAGAGCTAGCCATGGATAAGATCTAAGGGAAAAGGGGTTTGAAAGGGATGTTTGAAGTGATGACATTTGTGTTCAAAGCCCTTCAATTTAATGAAAAATGAATTTTCGTACAGATGAAATAAAATTCGTCCCATATGAATTTTAGTTCATCCCGAACGAACAAAATTTTATATGGACGAACGAATGAGTCCAAAAATGAAACGACTTTTCGTAATCACACAAGTTATGATGTATCCTTTCATACAGACTTTTGGCCAAACAATCGTACAGATGAATAGGTGTTCGTCCTAGATGATCAGACATTTAAGATCATTTTAATAGCAGTTTAAACCATCCCCCACATCGAATCGCCAAGCGTTCATCTGTACGAACCATAGGTTTGTACATACGATCATGCATAATGAAACTGACCTTATCCGTTTAACTGTTTACATTCGTACATTTGATTGAATAGATCATCCAGACGATCATGATGATCGTACAAATGAATAATAAAATGAAAACTGAAAACTATATGCAAACTGTTCAAATCCGACAGTTAATAAACTACACAATTCGTCCCGTACGAAAGGAATTTTATTCCGGACAATTTTCACTTAATTTTCAAGCATGCATTAAAAAATCTAGATATGAGAATTTTTCAAAACTAAAACATAAACACAATAAAAAATGATTCAAAATACAGAAAAATAAAAACTCAAATAAAATCACAAACTCAAAAATACACACAAAATACTAACTAGAAAAATACACATCAATGTTGTAGAATCATTTTAATTAAGCATTCAAATTGATCACACCAAGCCTTATTCTAAATGTACTAAAACTATCAAAAACTAGTGGTTTTGTAAAAATGTCTGCAAGTTGATTTTCTGTAGAAACATGAATGAGGTCAATTTCTCCTTTGGATACATGATCCCTTATGAAATGATGCATGGTCTCTATATGTTTGGTTCTTGAATGTTGAATAGGATTTTTAGAAATGAAAATAGCACTAGTGTTATCACAATAAATTGGAATAGTACTTATAGTTAATCCTAAATCAATCAACTGTTATTTCAACCAAAGTACTTGAGCCACACAACTTCCTAATGATATGTATTCAACTTTAGCAGTAGATAGTGCTACTGAATTTTGTTTTCTACTGGATCAAGAGACTAAAGAATTTCTAATAAACTGACATGTTCAAGAAGTGCTCTTTCTATCAACCCTATAACCTGTAAAGTCAGAATCTGAATAACCAATTATTTCAAATGAAGAGCTAAACTTACAATACCAAATTTCTAAGTTCTGAGTTCCTAACATATATCTTAAAATGCTTTTTACTACTGTCCAATGTGATTCTTTTGGATCTAATTGAAATTTAACACACAAACAAACACTAAATATGATATCGGGCCAGCTAGCTGTCAAGTAAAGTAAAGATCCAATTATCCCTCTAAATTTCTTTTGATCAACAGATTTTCCCTTAGAGTCCTTATCCAACTGAACTGGGGAACTCATAGGTATACTAACAGGTTTAGCATTGTCCATTTCACCCTTTTTGAGGATGTCCTTAACATAATTCGACTGACTAAGAAATGTGCCATCCTCAATTTACTTATTGCTAAAGCCTAGAAAGTAACTTAAATCTCCTATTAGACTCATCTCAAATTCACTACTTATTATGTTATAAAAATCATCACAAAGATTTTTATTTGAAGATCCAAAGATGATGTCATTAACATAAATTTGTATAATGAGTATCCTTTCAAATTTTCTTCAAAAAGAGAGTTATATCCACACTTTCTTTTTCAAATGATCTTTCAAGTAGGAAGGTGCTCAATCTCTCATACCAAGCCCTAGGTGTCATTTCAATCCATATAATTCCTTTTTCAGTTTGAAAACATGATTAGGGTGTTTAGAATTTTCAAAACCTTGAGGTTGTTCTACAAAAACATCCTCTTGAATTACCCCATTTAAAAGGCACTTTTTACATCCATTTAGTACAATTTAAATCCTCTAAAATGGGCAAAGGCTAACAAAACCCTAATTGCTTCAAGTCTAGCTACAGGGGCAAACGCCTCCTCAAAATTAATCCCTTCAATATGATTATACCCCTGAGCTACTAATCTAGCCTTATTTCTAATGACTACTCTTGAGTCATTCATTTTATTTTAGAATACCCACTTAGTTCCAACTACACTTTGAACCTTTGTCCTTGTAGTTAATTTCCAAACTTTATTTCTTACAAATTGATTTAACTCTTCTTGCATAGCCAAAATCTAAAATTCATCAAAAAGTGCTTGATTAATATTTCTGGGTTATATGGTTAAAATAAAGGCTAAATGATTAACTTCTTTGTTTAGTCCACGCCCAGTCCTTACACCCTCACTAGGTTCACCTATAATTAATTCCTTTGGGTGGTTTTTAGAAAATCTCAAATCTCTAGGCAAAGTGCTTTCTATCTCTAAATTCTCTTCTAAATTTATTTTTTCAATATTTTGGGAGTTAATCTCAATCTCATCTTCTACAACATTTGGCTCTTCCAAAATTCCAGATTCATCAAATACAACATGTATGGTCTCCTCAATTACCAAAGTTCTTTTATTATATACTCTATAAGATTTTCCAACACTTGGGTATCCTATAAAAATTCCTTAATCTGATTTTGGATCAAATTTCCCTAAGGCAGATTTTCTATTGTTATGAATAAACACCTTACATCCAAAAACATGCAAATGTGACAAATTAGGTGTTCTTCCTTTTAACAACTCATAGGGTGTTTTTTTTAATTTTGATCTCACATTCACCCTATTCAGAACATAACATGCAGTGCTAACCGCCTAAGCCTAAAAATATTTAGGAAGTGAGTATTCTGCTAGCATGGCTCGGGTGGCTTCTATTAATATTTATTTTTCCTTTCGACTATCCCATTCTGCTGAAGGGTTCTAGGTGCAGAAAAATTGTGATCAATTCCTTTTTCCTTACAAAAATCCTCAATTTTTCATTCTCAAATTCTCCTCCATGATCATTTTTAATAGCCATAATTTTACATCCTAGCTTTCTTTTTATCCAAGTCAAAAAGTTTTTAAATTTTTCAAATGATTCACTCATATGAAATAGAAATCTAACCCATGTGAATCTAGAGTAATCATCCACAATCACAAATCCGTATACCTTCCCTCTTAGACTTACAGTTCCAACTGGTCCAAAAAGATCCATATGCAAAATCTCTAATAGTTTACTAGTTCTAAGATCCTTACTGGACTGAAAAGAGGATTTCACATGTTTTCCTAATTGACATGCATCACCAACTTGGTCCTTAGTAAAGTATAGTTTTGGTATACCTCTTACTAGGTTCTTTTGGGTAATCCTCCTAAGATTTTTAATGTTAGAGTGACAAAGTCTCCTATGTCAAAGCCATGACTCATCAAAAATAGTTTTTAAACAAAAAAGCAATAGGAGTTTTAATGCAATTCAAGTCTAGCATATACACGTTGTTGACCCTTATGCCATTCTAAACATCATTTTCATTTAGGCTTAATATGCAGCTAGTTGGAAAAAATTTTACACAGTATCCTTTATCACATAGTTGACTTATACTTAACAAATTATGCTTTAAGACTTCCACCAATAACATATTTTCAATGAAAATGTTCTTAAGATTTCCAATCATACCTGACCCAATCACCTTCCTTGTGGTGTTATCTCCAAGTGTAACCTTGCCTCCACTCGTGGCTTCCAGCAATATGAATTATGCAGTATCTCCAGTCATGTACTTTGAGCATACATTGTTCAGGTACCATATGCTCTCACAAGGTCTTCTGTGAGATCGACCTGCAAAATTATAAAATGTTAGACCTGGGAACCCAAACAAGTTTTGGTTCTCCTTTTGGTAATTTATAAATAGATGCATGTATGATATGTCTAGGTTTATGCATCTTAGGTTTCCACACCGAATAAGTTTTCTTCTTCAAAGTACAGGTGTGAGCTATATGTCCAATCAATCCATAATTATTACATTTGACTTTTGGAAATGGATACATAAGTCTTTTACTATTCATTTATCTATTAAGGGATTGCATAAATTTAGGATACAAAATCGGATTAGTGAAATCTTCAAGTCTAGGGGGTATCCTATTATTCTCGACATCTTTTATCTTTAATTGTTAAAATGAATTCATATCTTCCAAAATTTGATTTGTATAATTGATACGATATATTTTGCTCTTTGATTCATCCTTATTATTCTTAATTTCAATTTGAAGTTCTTCCAAGGATGTATTTAACATTTCATGATTTTTATTCAAGACATCAAACTCATCAAGTAATTTCATGTGGTTGTCATCAATTAAAGCATGATTTTTCCTAAGGATTTCTTATTTCTTTTGTAGTTCCTAAAATTCTAAGATCATATTAGTATGCATTTTCTTTAATTTTCTATATGCATCATGCATGTGTTCAGAAACTTCAAAAGTTCATTGTAAGTTAAGTCACATACCTCTTCTTGATCTGACTGATCAAGATTATTGGCCATTAAGCACATATTAGTGACTTCCTCTTCCTTTTCCGTCTCTGACGAGTCTGAAGCTAAGTCTGCTCAGAAAGCTCTTTGGAATTTCTTCTTACCCTTCTTCACAATTGGTTTTTCC
Source organism: Dendrobium nobile (assembly GCA_022539455.1). Lineage (NCBI taxonomy): Eukaryota > Viridiplantae > Streptophyta > Magnoliopsida > Asparagales > Orchidaceae > Dendrobium > Dendrobium nobile. The sequence goes on along the minus strand of CM039733.1, from coordinate 30,869,331 downwards.
TCTACCTTCTCCTTGCTAGGAGTAGCTTTGAGTTTTTGGCAGTCTGTCTTAATATGTCCAGGTTTCCTCCACTCATAGCAAATAACATTATTTGAAACCTTGACATTTCTATTAAATTTACCTCAATTCCATTGAAGGTGTCGCTTTTGCTTCCTCTTCAGAAAAGCTTCTAAATTGTCTAGTCATCAGTGTGATGTCATCTTCATCCTCAAGTTGTGAGTGTTCACTCTCTAACTCCTCCACTTTAAGTGCTATGTTCTTCTCCCTTCGTGGTTCACCTGCATCAATCTTTCTTTGGCTAACTCCTTGCTCGTAAACAATTAGCAATCCAAGAAGATTGTAAATAGAGTAAATGTTTAGATCTTTAGACTCTATAATTGTAGTAATTTTAGCATCATAAGTAGTAGGAAAACAACGAAGTATCTTATTATTCATTTCAGCATTCATTAGTTCCCTATCCAATGCATGTAAAGAGGTGACTATTTGTGTGAATCTTATGTACATATCAGAAACATATTCATTTGGTTTCATGCAAAACAATTCATAATCATGCAATAAGATATTAAGTCTAGATTATTTAATCTCATTAGTCCCCTCATAAGTTATACAAAGTCTATCACATATGTCCTTTCCACTCTTGCAAGTAGAAATCCGCATGTAATCTTTTGATTTAAGAACATAAAAGAAACTATTCAAGCATTTGACATTTAGTTGTACTAAGTCACGTTCTTCTACTGTCCAGTCAACAAAAAGTGTTTTAACTCTAACTCTATCAACTAGTCTAGTTGATTTTGTATACCCTTCTTGAACTAAGATTCATATACGGTAATCAAGTGACTGTAAAAATATAGACTTGCATGTTTTTCAAAAATCGAAAGGAATATTACCGAACAATGAAGGTCTAGTTATAGAGTAACCCTCAGGTGTATTTCAGTTTCTAAATGTAGCCATCTATGTTAATCAAAAAGTAATCTAAACTTATGATTTAGAAACAAAGTTCTGATACCACTTTTTGATACTTGTTCAATATGAATTAGGTTGTTTGACATAAGCTCATATCCCAACTACTAACCAAGAGGGGGTGAATTGGTAATTAAAAATTTATCCCTCTTTTTAAAATTTAACCGATAATAACTTTAGTGAATTTTTGTAGAAAAGGTTTTTCAACCACAAAATAAAAAAGTAAAAATAAAAGCAATGGAATATAAAAAAGACACAAGATTTATAGTGGTCCGGTCAAACACGACCTACGTCCACTCCCCGGAGGCACCCTCCGAGTATTGCACTAAAACCACTAGTGACTCTCCTTTTGTACCCACAGTAAGGCAGAGAAGCCTTTTCAAAACTCTCTTCCACCACTACCAAGTGCAAAAAAGAATCATCTTCCTTTTATACTCTCCCAATGTTGGCATAGAACTGTCATCCTTTTACACTCTCCTAGTGTTGGCAGAGAACCCTTCGTCCTTTCACACTCTCTAACTATAGGCAGAGAACCCTTCATCCTTTCACACTCTCCAAGTGTAGGCAGAGAACCCTTCATCATTTCACACTCTCCAAGTGTAGGCAGAGAACCCTTCGGTTGTTCACACTCTCTAAGTGTAGGCAGAGAACCCTTCAACCTTTCACACTCTCCAAGTGTAGGTAGAGAACCCTTCATCCTTTCACACTCTCCATGTTTAGGCAGAGAACCCTTCATCCTTTCACACTCTCTAATTGTATGCAGAGAACCCTTTGGCTGTTCACACTCTCCAAGTGTAGGCAGAGAACCTTTCGGCTGTTAACACTTTCCAAGTATCGGTAGAGAACCAGATCTCCTTGACAGATCTTCTCACAAGAAATCTAGAAGGACGAGAGAAAAGAGTGAAGTAATTATAAATCATAATTGGAGATTATTACCTTTGAGTACCAAATGAATCCTTCACGCTCTAATAGTAAGAATCCTCCTTCAAACACTCTCTCAAACTCTCTCCTTCACTCTTCTTTCAGTTAACACAAAGATCAGTAGGAAAAAAGATTACAAGATAGTTTTAAGTGGACCTTATATAGGAAAGACACAAAAAACCTTCCAAAAATTACTGACTTTCAAGTCTGTACACAATCGATCGTCCCGGATGATCATTAGATCATCTCGTACGAATAGTGTTAAATCAATTTCATATGTTGCTGCTAGAATAAAATGATGTCCTATTGAATATGGCAGATCTATTGGCCTAATTATACTTATTCCCCAGCATTTAAATGGCCAGGATATAACTATAGGGTGTAGTGGATTTGGCATTTGATGTATAACATCATCGTGGTTTTGACATTCATAGCACCTCTTGGCATGGTCATTATAATCTCTTACTATTGTTGGCTAATAGTAACCCTTTCTCTTGATCTTAGCAGCCATTTTTAGACTTGACTGATCTACATCATAAAGTCCTTTATGGACTTCTGCTATTACTTTATCAGCTTCCTTGGTCCCTAGGCACCTTAGCCAAATCTGATCAAAAGCTCATCAGTATTGCATGTCATTGACAAATACATATTGTAATGCTCTTTTTTGGATTTTTGCGGCTAGAGATTTATCTATCGGGAGTTTACTTTCTTTGAAATAGTTGATGAAGGGTTGTCTCCAATCATCTGCCTCATCAACTTTGAGGCAATAAAACCATGATTTTGATCATCTACTAGTTTTATGTCTCTTGACTACATGACATTCTTCTGGTTGATTTTTAATAATAATTTGTTTAGGAGGTTGAGGATCAACTGGGGTTGTATCATACTGGTTTGAATCTAATACTCCCTTACCTACGGTAATTGCAAGACTGCTAGCTCTAAGATCCGATGGCCGTGAACCGTAATTGGTATTGGCATCTCCTCATCAATGTTTGCCACATCCTTAACTAATTTAGCCAGACAATCTGACTTGACATTCTAACCTCGAGGAACTCGGGCTATTATAACATTTGGCACTTTTTTCAGAAGCTCGAGAGCTCGCTAGTGGTAATGGGCCAATTCAAGTTTGCCATCTTTATAAATACCAAGAACTTGATTTATCACAAGTTGAGAATCGTCAATGATTTAGAGATTTTGAATTCTAAAAACAATCACAATGTCCAATCCTGCTATTAGAGCTTCATATTCGGCTTCATTGTTGGTCCGAGATTCAGTCAAACTGAATAAAAACCTCATTATGCCTATCTCAAGTGCTATAAAAATTATCTAGATGTCAGCTCAAGTCCTTGAAGGAATTTGGAGGTCGAGCAGGTTTAATCGTCGATGCCTCATTTAAGTACATATCAAAAAATAGTAGTTTTTCATCTTCCTCGACTTGCATGATTTGCTCATCAGGCAAATAATCATTGAGTGGAGAGTCTGTTGAAATAAGATACGAACAAGGAAATCTGCTAAAACTTCCCATTTCACCACCTTTTATGGCATGTATGTGATATCAAATTATAGTAGTAATATTGCCCACTTGGCTAGACGACCTGTCAACTCTTATCTTATCATAAAGAACTTCAGCGGATTGATTTTTGATATCAACATAACTTTATGAGAGAGCATGAAATAGTAGAATTTTTGAATTACATAAATTAATGCTAGGTAATGCTTCTCAATGGGAGAATAACAGATTTCTACTCCAACGAATCTTTGATTGATATAGTAGAGTGTATTTTATTTATCTTCTTCATTTTGTTGCGCCAATAATACTCCGATGGACTCTTCTAGTGATGTCGTGTACAATATAAAAGGTTTTCCTAAAATTGGCGCTATAAGAATGGTTAGATTTAACAAGTATCTTTTGATTCTATCGAATGCTTCCTAACACACATCAACCCATTTGAAATGGACATCTTTCTTCATCAACTTTAAAATTGTTGGCACCTACTCGACATATTTGATATGAATTGTCAAATGAAAGCTAATTATCCTTATAAGGAGTGGAGTTGACAAAGATTTCTAGAAGGTGGGATCTTCATAATTGCATTGATCTTATTAGGGTCAATCTTGATTCCATGATGTCGAACAACGTACCCAAGGAATATGCTAGAGGAGACCCTAATAGTACATTTGAGAGGATTCATCTTTAAATCATACTTCCTAATCATTTCAAATACAATCCTTAAGTCATCTAGGTGGTCCCTTCGGTCCATGCTCTTGACAATAAGGTCATCCACATAGCCCTCAACCTTTTTATATATGGGTCATTTCATGTTGATAGGTGGCACCAGCATTCTTCATGCTGAAGGGCATGACAATGTAGCAGAAAATGCTGATGGGCATTTTGAATGATGTGTGTTTTTCATCTTCAGGCAACATCTTATTTTGATTGTAGCCAGATGATCCATCTATAAATGAGAACATGTCATAGTTTGATATGTTATCCAGTGATAGTTTAGATATGGGGAGTGGAATGTCATATTTTGGTCATGTCTTATTAAGGTCCCTAAAGTCAATGCAAACACAAATTTGTTTATTCTTCTTCTTTATAGGGATGATGTTGGTGATCCAGTTAGCATATTTTTCTTTATAAATAACCTCTATAAGCTTCTTTGTTTATGCAATTACCTATTCTTCAATCTAAAATCTCATTCTCCTTAGTGTTTGTTTAACAGGTGTTGCATCTGGTTTGACGGAAAATCCGTGAACTACTATATTATGGGATAAGCCGGGCATCTCAGCATATGTCCAGGAAAAGCAATCTTTGAATTCAAAAAGAAGGTTTTTCATTTCTTCCATGTATTCCTCAGGTAGAAGAGAACTAATGAAGGTTGGCTAAGGATCCTCCTCAATTCTCAAGTTAATTTTTTTTAGTTCATCCATAATGGATGCCTCTCCACCATCTTCCAATTCTTTTAGCACAGGCTTGGCTTCTACATGCTAATCAACATAATTATCAACTTCATAAATCTCATTAACGCCATCATCCTTGGATTTAATTTCCCTACATATGATGGCTCAAAATGTCTCTTTCTAGAGGAATGTTTGCTTTATGAATCTGATACCTTTATATGGAATTATATCCTTTTGTCGTAATGGACGTAGATTCCATCCATACTAGAGGCACAAGCTTGTATGAAGTTGTTGTTTAATGGTAGGAATATTAATTTGCTTTCATATTATTCTTTGAATACCTTTGGTATTAAACCGAAGTAGCCTCATAGTTAGTAACTCTTCAAAATTTAGAAGCATACAACACCAGTCATTATTCTCTTCTTCGAGAATTCCAGCAGAATATAGTACATTCCCTGGTATAGTCCCATTTTTAAGAGGAGGCAGATAAAGGTTGGCGAGTTCTTCAACCTTATGTACCTCATACAGAATGATTTCTTTGAAGTGTTATAAGGGAATATATGTGATTAAAATTACACTATCTTAGATCGACATGCTGCATATGAGAATACATCCTACAGCATGTTCATATAGATAGAGTCATACACATAATCATCATTTGAATATTCTACCTCCCTACTCCATTTGGCCATAGACTGACATTCTCTTTGGGATTTAGTTAGAGTGACATCATCTTCATCCATTTCACTCCCTAGATAAGGCACATGTTTCTTTGATCTAAGAGATCACTGCTTTGGGAAAAGTTGATGTTGCCTTCTTTCTCCCTATTTGCTTCTTCTCACCTTCCTGTTTGGGTTGCTTTATAGCTTTTAAGTTTGATGCCTTAGCCTTAATGTAGCTTGATGGCTATAGCTTCTTTGGTATGAAGTATCTAGCATCTTCATATAATGTTACTTCATGGACAGTAAAGGTTTGGATATCACTAGAGATCCTGAATTCTTCTCCATCCCGAAAATATGTCATACACTAATATAGTGTTGATGGAACAATGCCATATTCATGCAACCAGGGGAAACCTAGTAGTGCCTTCAATGAACTGTCCTCATCAATTATATGAAACTTAGCTTATGTATGAAGTTCTCCAAATATAAGAGGGAGCATGAATGATCCAAGGGTCTTCTGCCCTTTCTCGTCGAAACCATGCACCATCAGCTTATCTGGCCCAAGGTGTCCCACATCGAGGCAGAATGATCTCAGTGCTTTAAGGCTCATGCAATTTATGGAAGATCCAGGATCAATCAAGATTCAATTGATTATGATCTAATAACTCTCTATAGAATTATACAGAGGGAGGTTATGTTCTGCAATCCCGAATATCATGTCCTCATCAGAGAAGGTGATGAATGGCTCAATACGAGCTTGTACAACCTCAGTAAGAATATATTTAGCAAAATATGTCTCATATCTTTTGGGATCTATGAGATCTTGAATCAAAGTCCCCCAAAGTTCCTTAGACATTATCAAGGCATTATATATGCTGAGTTGTGAGGTATTTTCTTAGATGGAATAAGATATTATAATTTATCTCCTTAGCTGAAGTGTTTTTTCTCTTAGTATCTTCAGGGATAATATCATCATTGATGACTATTTCTTTTGTTGAGATAGTTGCTACTTAGCTTTGCATGTTTTACATTCTTACAATATGTATATTTTTTATGATTCCAAATATTATTTTTTTTATTATTACTTTCTCCTAACATATTTTAGAAAAATTATTTTGCTCTTGTGTGTACTAACATTTCAAGAAAATCATACTCTAGATTATTGAAGACTTTAAATCAATATCATCTTAGAGTGTTTTGTAAATTAAAGCATGTATTTTTCATTTTATTGAGTCTGAGAGAGTGTGATTGTAATTGAGTAATTGAGTACACACAAACCAAGGGGAGAGTTTTTAAAATTCACATTTTTAACTGATCGTACTGTATGGAACTTGTTCATATAGGATGATCTGGTTAATTATTTTCCCCAATGAGCAATGGAATGAATAGAAAATGGAAAAAAAATTTCTAAGTATAGATCACACGGATGATATTTTCCATTTATCCCAGGACGATCTTCTCTATTTTTGCCAAATATGAAAATCATACTAATGATATTTTCCGTTCATCCCAGAATGATCTTCTCTAGATTTTCCAATTGTGAAGTTCGTACTAACGATATTTCTATTCATCCCAGGATGATCTCCTCTATTTTTATGGAATACACATTTCATCTAGATGATATTTTTCGTTCATCCCAGGATGATCTTCTCTGGATTTTCCAAATGTGAAGTTCGTATGGACGATAATTTTCATTTGTCCCCTGACGATCTCCTCTATTTTTGGCAAATACACAGTTCATCCAGACGATATTTTTCTTTCATCTCAAGATGATCTCCTCTACTTTTGGGAAATACACAATTCATCTAGACGATAATTTCTATTTGTCCCAGGACAATCTCTTCTGGTTTTGCCAAATACAAAGTTCTAATGGATGATAACTTTCAATCATATCGAGATGAAGGGCTCTATTCTATATACTTGTAATTCATCCAAAATTTTTGTACCAATAAACTTTGAAAAATAACTGTTCATAGCGGACAAACCCAGTTCATATGGGATGATGATCGGGTATGAAGGCAATTCATATCGATTCACATTGATTTCATATGTAGTAGTTTTTATACTATTCATACGTACGAAATACGATCGTATGGGATAATCATGGATGGTCAAATTTGAAAAATGCAATTTTCTGGATGAATTTTTGTGTCTTTTCTATAAAAGGTCCACTTAAGACTATCATTTAATCTTTTTGTCACTTTGTCTTCATGAATGGTAAAGGGAAATTGAAGGAGAGAGTAAGAGAGAGTGTTTGAAAGAGATTTCTTCCTATTAGAGCGTGAAGGATTCACTTGGTTGCTCAAGGGTAAGGATCTCTATATGTACTTTATGTTTACTTCACTCTTTTCCCTTATCCTTATAGATTTCTAGTGTTAAGATCTTTCAAGAAGATCCGATTCTCTACCGACACTCGAGAAGTGTGAACAGCCGAAGGTTCTCTGCCTACACTTAGAGAGTGTAAATAGCTTAAGGTTCTCTGCCTATACTTGGAAAGTGTAAAAGGATGAAGGTTCTCTGCCTACACTTAGAGAGTGTAAACAGCCGAAGGTTCTCTACCTATAATTGGAGAGTATAAATAGCCAAAGGTTCTCTGCCTATACTTGGAGAGTGTGAAAGGACAAAGGTTCTCCGCCTACACCTAGAGAGTATGAACAATTGAAGGTTCTCTGCCTACACTTGGAGAGTGTGAAAGGATGAAGGTTCTCTGCCTACAGTTAGAGACAACCAAAGGTTCTCTGCCTACACTTAGAGAGTGTAAACAGCCGATGGTTCTCTACCTACACTTGGAGAGTGTGAAAGGATGAAGGATCTCTGCCTACACTTGGAGAGTGTAAATAGCCGAAGGTTCTCTACCTACACTTAGAGAGTGTGAATGAATGAAGGTTCTCTGCCTACACTTAGAGAGTGTGAATAGCCGATTATTCTCTGCAACACTTTGAGGGTGTAAAAGGATAACGGTTCTCTACAGCACCGGGTAGTGGTGGAAAGGAGTTTTGTGAAGGCTTCTTTGCCTTGTTGTGGGGGCAAAAGGAGAGACACTAGTGGTAATAGTATAATACCGGAAGTGGGAGACTTCAAGGAGTGGATGTAAGTCGTGTTTGACTAAACCACTATAAATCTTTGTGACTTTTTATTTTTGTTGCTTTAATTTTTATTATTTTTTTTTTGTTGAAAAATTATTTTTAAAAATTCTAAAACAACCTACTCAGTTTATTAAAATGATTTCAAACTTTTAAATTTCAATAAAAGGCAAATTTTTAAAAGTACCAATTCACCCCCTCTCTTGGTTAGCCTTTGGGATGTAAGCTTAGGTCTAACAACCTAACTCATATTCAATAAGTTTCAATAAGTGGTATTAGAGCTTTGTTTCAAAACCATAAGTTTAGACTACTTTTTGATTAACGACCATGGCTACATTTGGAAACCGGAACACACCAGAAGGTTACTCTATAACTAGACCTCCCTTGTTTGACAATATTCCTTTTGAATTTTTGAAAACACCCATGTCAATATTTTTACAGTCACTAGACTATTGTATGTGGATCTTAGTTTAAGAAGGGTATACAAAACCAACTAGATTAGTTGAAGGAGTTAGAGTTGAAATTCCCTTTACAGATTGGACTGTAGAACAATGTGAACTAGCATAACTTAATACAAAATGTTTAAACAGTTTCTTTTGTGCACTTAAATCTGAAGATTATATGTGGGTTTCCACTTACAAAAGTGGAAAGGACATATATAATAGACTTTGTATAACCTATGAAGGGACTAACTAAGTTAAATAATCCAGACTTAATATCTTATTGCATGACTATAAATTATTTCGCATGAAACCCAATGAATCTATTTCTAACATGTACACAAGATTCATATAAATAGTCATCTCTTTACATGCATTGGGTAGGGAACTAATGAATGCTGAAATGGTTATTAAGATACTTCGTTGTTTGCCTACTATATATGATGCTAAGATAACTACAATTATAAAGTCTAAAGACTTAAATAAATACTCTATTGACAATCTTCTTGGATCACTAATTGCTTATGAGCAAGGTGTGAGTTAATAAAATATTGATGCAGAAGAGCCATGAAAGGAGAAGAATATTACACTGAAGGTGGAGGAGTTAGAGAGTGATATATTTGTACCTGAGGATGAGGATGACATTGCCTTAATAACTAGGCAATTTAGGAGCTTTCTAAAGAAGAAGCAGAAGAGATGCCAATGATGGAATAGAGGTAAGTTCAATAGAAATGTTAAAGTTTATAATAATGTGATTTGCTATGAGTGTAGGAAATCTGGACATGTGAAGTCAGAGTGCCCAAAACTCAAAGCCACTCCTAATAAGGAGAAGGTAGAGGAGAAACCAACTATGAAGAAGGGCAAGAAGAAATTCCAAAGAGCTTTCTAGGTGGACTCAGCTTCGGACTCATAAGATACTGAAAAGGAAGAGGAAGTCACAAATCTGTGCTTGATGGCTGATAATCTTGATCAATCAGATCAAGAAGAGGTATGGGACTTAACTTATGCTAAACTTTTTGAAGTCTCTAAAAGAATACATGATGAATATAGGAAGCTAAAGAAAATGCATGCTAGTCTTAACCTAGAACTACAAGAATTATAAAAAGAATGTGAGATCCTCAGAAAAGATCATGTATTAATTAATAGCAACCACATGAGCTTACTTGATGAATTCGATAACTTGAATAAGAAGAATAATATGTTAAATTCATCCTATATAGAACTAGAAAAAGAATTTAAAAAATTTAAGGATGATTCAGAGAGTAGAGAGCATTACTTGAATTTTGATAAGCATGTCCTAGAAGATTTAAACATTTATTTAAAGTTGAAAGTAAAAGCTCTCGAGGAAAATAGGAAACCCCCAACACTTTAAGATTTTATAAATTCTATTTCTTATCCAAAATTTATATAACTCGGGAAGAGACAGAGTAGTTATAGAAGATTAAGAAATCCATTTTCTGGAGTTAAATGTTATAGTTGTGGATTGATTGGATATATAGCACACACCTGTACATTGGATAGAAAAACTCATTTGGTGTGAAAGCCTAAGATTATAAACCTAGCATATCATACATGCATCTTTTTATAATTTGCTAAAAGGTGAACCCAAACTTATTTGGGTTCCCAGGTCTAACATTTAATTTTGTAGGCACGCTCTTATATAAGGCCTCGTGAGAGCTTATGGTACCTAGATAGTGGTTGCTCAAAGCATATGACTGGAGATACTACACAATTCATATCGCTGGAAGCTAGGAATGGAGGCAGGGTTACACTTAGAGATAACAGCATAAGGAAGGTGGTGTGATTAGGTATGATAGGAAATTTGAAAAAAAAAAATTATTGAGAACGTGCTACTAGTTGAAGGCTTAAAGCATAATCTTTTGAGTATAAGCCAGCTATGTGATAAAGGATACAACATCAAAATTTTTCCTACTAGCTACATATTAAACCTAAATGGTATTGATATTTTGTATGGTTTAAGGATAAACAATGTTTATATGCTAGATTTAAATTGTATCAAAACTCATACTATTTTTTATTTAAAAATAATTTTTGATGAGTCATGACTTTGTCATAGGAGACTTTGTCACTCTAGCATGAAAATTTTAAGGAGAATTACCTAAAATAACTTAATGAGAGGTATACCAAAACTAGACTTTACTAAGTACCACCTTTATGATGTTTGTCAACTAGGAAAATAGGTGAAGTTCTCTTTTCAGTCCAATAAGGTTTTTACAACTAGTGAACCATTGGAGATTTTATATATGGATCCTTTTGGACCAGTTGGAACAGTGAGTTTAGGAGGAATGGTATACGGATTTGTGATAGTAGATGATTTTTCAGATCCACATGGGTTAAATTTCTATATCATAAGAATGAATCATTTGAGAAGTTTAGAGATTTTTTGACTTAGATTAAGAGGAAACTAGGATGTGACTTTAATTATAATTATAACAAAATTTGAGAAAAATTCTATTATAGGATTGATATAGAACTTGAGCTGAATTTAATCAACACTATGCAAGATTTAACAGGATTTAAGTACTGCTTAACCTCACAGTAAATTAAATCCTCCATTTCACCCTTTTCTCATTAGATTTATGAGAGCAAACTGAAGAAACGCGTGATAGGGAAATGGTTACCTTCGAAATGAGTGAACGTTAGTTTTTCCTTCCTATCAAAATGTCGAGACTTTTGCCCTAACAGGAAAAGAGTATAGAAGGAGGCAGAGAAGGGCTCGGAGGAGGAGTGGGTAGAGGCGACGGGATGTGTGGGGCTTAGAGTATTTCAACAAAGTCTCTCTCTCTCTCTCTCTCTCTCTCTCTCTCTCTCTCTCTCTCTCTCTCTCTCTCTCTCTCTCTCTCTCTCTACATGAAATAAAGAAATGAAGAGGGGATCGACAGTATTGCTAGCATCCGATAGGAGCAGGTGTCAGTCAAGGGTAAGGTATGGAGCAAACTTTCTCCTCTCTCTCTCTCTCTCTCTCTCTCTCTCTCTCTCTCTAGACTGAATGGATCGGATAAGGGTCACAATTTTGGTGAGTTCGAAGATGGGTCGGAGGAGGAAGAACTAATAGAGATATGGAGTTCAGTTCGGCAAGGTGGAATCAAAAGCAGCAAGGAAGTAGAGGAGATGGGGCTCGATCAGTTCTGGCCTTGGCTTCATCGGTCAGAGGTGTCAAAGGCCAGAGGAGGTAGAGGCTGATGGGATCACGGGCAGCATCAATTTGCTGTGGGAGTTTTCCGTATATAGAAGAGCAGCCCCAACTTCCTTCCATCATTGTATTTAACGACTTGCTCGGGTAGCTCTCCGCATGCAAGTGACAAGATGGTTCAACGTCGTTGTAGGGTATGGGCACTATAGAAGGTGAGATTTTAGCAAAGAATAGGGAATGGGCGTTGGATTTGCTACAGCTAATGATTTTTTGTCTTTTTTTTTTAATTTCTTTTGTCTGTTGTTGTTTGGAAGCTTGAATAGAGGTCAATAAATGCCCCCCATACAAATATGGTTCATGTTTAGAGAGAGACACATTTATTATATATTGATTGATCCTATAGATCTTTAGATATATTTTCTAGATGTCATATAGAGATCTTTATTTAGTGGGTCTTCAAAAGTTTGCTTGGATTTCACACTAAGGTTTTTATTTAGTGGATCTCCAAAAGTTTATTTGGATGTCACATTAAAATTTTCATTTAGTGGATCACCAAAAGTTTATTTTCATGTCATACTAGTTTCTCTTTCACCATAGATCTTTAGGAGTACTCAGAGATGATTAATGCATTGGCTTTAGTCAAGTAGGGGCCCCTCGGATAGTGATATGGCACTTTGTATTTGGGTCCCTAGAGCATGTCTTTGTAGATTGACAATGGTGGATTGTATCACCACCATTTGTTATCTTTAATCACCACGATCACTTTAGTTTATAGCGTTTCTATATATGCTCAATATTCTTCTATCATCTAGTTATATCTTCGCAAAATTTTAAATATTTATTTGGGGATCTCGACATGCAACACGATGTCGACCCAAATAAATATTTAAAAGTTCCCCAGTCTTTAGGAACATTTATAGATGTCATCCAGGGTACTTTTCCCATGGCTTTTGCTTGAGTCCTGAGATTTTGATCTCTTCTGCTTTGTGCTTTGTACTGCAGAAATTAATGGAGAATCACCTGATTTGTCTTTTACTAACTTGTCAAGTATTTTTTATATGCCTTCTGCCCTTTGGCTCTAGCTTTGATGGGCTTGTTAAAGGGGTACATGCTGGTGACCTAAACCCTTTAGGTTTATATTAGGTCGGTGGCAAGAAGTTATAGTCCAAAGCTTTGTGCATAGTAGACTTGTTAATGACAAAATCCACTTAGTTAAGTCACAGGCTTTATGTGAACTTTGGGATAGTTTCTTCGATCTTTTGGTTTGTTCTTTGGCGGACTTGTTGAAGAAGAATTCCTTCAATCCTCGATTTATGCTTTGCAGATTTATTAAAGGATTTTCAAGTTTTGGGTTTAATCGATAGTACTAAATATAGATAGTATCTTGATCCTTAACAACTTGAGGAGAATGTAATCTTAGTAGCTTGAGTTCATCAAATTTGGAGATCTAGGATTTGATAGCTCTTCATTCTCTAGTTGTTGAAATGGGGGTTCCTCTACTACGACCTTTTTTATAGCTTATTGAGTAGGCGGAGCTGCCAACGATCTGATCATATTTGAGCTTGTTGAATCCGACCTCTTACACCCATTTAGGCTTCATACTTGAGTTATAGGAATTACGTTTCCTAACATTGATTTTACTAAAGTTGGCAAATTTGGTGTCATCCTTTGAGGTTCATGATTTTGGTGCCTACAAATATTCGGTGGTTATTTAAGACTCATCTTCTACTTAGAACTTTGATTCTCTAGTTATTTGGTTGAATTCGATGAACTGTAATCACTTTCACTGGTCGAGTCAAATTGGTCTTCATTCTTCCTACAGTCCCTACTTGGGGGTTGATGAAGTGGGGGTTCCTCTACTGTAGCCTTTCTTATGGCGTGTTGAGTAGATGGAGCTTCTAGCGATTCGTCCATATTTGGGATTGTTGGATCCAGCCTTTTACACCTATTCGAACCTTAAGCTTCAAGCTGTTGAAATACTTCAAGCTTTTCCATCTCAATTTGTTGGAGTGTGTAACCATAAAAGTCTTTTTCTTAATTTTTGAGTCTTTGTATGTTGGAAAAGGTGGTGTCTCTAACTTTTGAAAGATAGCCTACATATACTTTGAAAAGAATTTGTTATATTCTTCAACATAAGAAAATATTTGTGTTGGCAATTTTAAATATTTATTCAGGGATCTCGGCATGTAGCGAGATGTCAACCAGAATAAATATTTAAAATACCCCCTGTCTCATAGGGACATTTTAAAATATAAAAAACTTAGAATTTTGAGATTTTAAATATTTATTTGGGGATCTCATCATGTAGGATGATGTCAACCCAAATAACACATTTAAAATATCCTCTATCTCGTAGAGGGATTTTAAATAGACTAAGTATTTTGAGATTTTAAATATTTATTAGGGGATCTCGGCATGCAGTGCGATATCGACCTGAATAAATATTTAAAATTCCCATCTCATAGGGACATTTCAAAGTAGAATAGATTTGAGATTTTGAGATTTTAAATATTCATTTGGGGATCTCGACATGTAGCATGATGTCGACCCAAATGAATATTTAAAATGCCCCTATCTCGTAGAAATATTTTAGATAGGTTTTATATCTTTGAGATTTTAAATAATTATTTGGAGATCTTGACACACGGCATGATATCATTTCGAATAAATATTAAAAATGCCCTCAATCTGATGGGGAATTTTGAAATGCATTCTTGTTATACAAGAAAATTTCAAAATATACAATGCATATGTGATAACAAACATGTATAAAATACATAACACATTGAATATAGCATTTTCTTGGGCAATTTTATGTGTCATACTTCTTTAAATATCGACCGTTGATCAGCGGCATAGGCCTCTGGTTATATGCCAATAAATTTATAAGCTCTTCCATGAAACACGTTCTTGATAACAAAGGGGCCCTCCTAATTGTACACGAATTTGCCACCAATTTTTTGATGTGGGATGATTGGTCTTCTCAGCACCAAGACCAAATCGCCTTCTTGAAATGCTTGAGGATGCACCATACGATCAAATGATTTTTCCATCCTTCTTTGATAGATTTCCTTATTTTGTTGAGCTTATAACCTGAGTTTGTCAAGTACGTCGAGCTCTTCCATTCTCGGTGAGTATTTTGCTCTTGAGTGAGATCATTCTGGATTGCTACCCGGAGTGACGATAGTTCAACTTCCAGTAGCAATACTGCTTCAACTTCAAATACTAATGAATAAGCAGTGGCTTTGGTTGGCACCTTATAAGTTATACGATACGCCCATAATACTTCTGTCATCTTCGTATGCCACTCTTTTTTATTCTTGTTGAGGATTTTCTTTAACAGTTTCACCAGCATCTTATTAAACGCTTCTGCCAAGCCATTTGCTCACGGGTTATATATTGATGAATACTGTCAATCGATTTTATGCCAACTAATAAACTTATAAATTTTTGTACTTTTAAAGGCAGTACTATTGTCTGAGACTATGCGGCATGACTCACCAAATCTATAGACATTATTGTGGGTAAAGAAATTGATCACATGCTTAGCTGTGACTTCTTTGAGTGAAGCTGCTTACGCCCATTTTGAAAAGTAGTCTATTGCTGCTAAAATAAAGCGATGTCCTACTGATGACGGGGGATCTATTGGTCTGATTATATCAGTGCCCCAACATGTAAATTGCCAAGATGTTACCACTGAGTGTAGTGGATTTGGAGGCTGATGTATAACATCACCAAGAATCCGACACTCGTGACACCTCTTAGCGTGGTCAATATAATCTCTCACCATGCTTAGCCAATAATAACTAATTTTCTTAATTTTAGCTGTCATTTTAGGACCTGACTGATGTGCTCCATAAAACTCTTCGTGGACTTCTACTACCACTTTATCAGCCTCCTTGGTCCCTAGGCACCTTCACCACATTTGATCAAAAGCACATTTGTATAACATGTTATTGACAAATGCATATCATAATGTTCTTTTTTTAATTTATACAACTATGATTTATCTTTTGGGAGTTTACTTTATCTAAAATATACGATGAAGGGTTACCTCCAATCATCTCCTTCCTCGATTTCTAAGCAATGTAGCCACGACTCCGAGCATCTACTGGTTTTATGTTTATTGATTAATTAATGTTCTTCTGGTTGATTTTAAAAATTATTCATTTGGGAGGTTGAGGATCAATAGGGGTTGTATCTTGCTGGATAGATTCTGGCATTCCCTTTGTCTGCGATAATTACAAGATTACCGGCTCTAAGATCCGACGGTCATGAACCATAATTTGTATAGGCATCTTCTCATCAGTACTTGCCACATCATTGGCTAATTTGGCTAGAAAATCTACCTTGGCATTTTGACCTCAAGGGACTCAACCTATTTTAAAATTTGGCACTTGCTTCAAACGCTCGAGAGCTCACTAGTGGTAATGAACCAACTCAAGTTTGTCAACTTAGTAAATTATGAGGACCTAATTTATCACAAATTGAGAATCATAAAAAATTTGGAGATTTTGGATTCTAACAACAATCTCAATCTCCAATCCATCTATTAGAACTTCATACTTAGCCTCATTGTTGGTCTAAGGTTTAGTCAACTTTGTTGCAAATCTATTTTCATGACTTATGTTTTGATTATTGACAAACACTATTAATTTCCTTGAACTGCCTGTTATTTCTAACTTTTCAGGAATCGAAGATCGGACGAACAAATGAAGTCAATTCAAGGTTGCGGAGGTTTAGGATTGAGTCAGTTTGTACCTTGTTTTTTCTTTTCTTGAGTCTACTTGTAATGGTCAAAGAGACTGATGCTAAGTAACCCTACACACACACACACTTGAGAGACTTAGAATTTTTGTTTTTACTCATATCGGCCTGGATGATATTTACATCGTCCTGGATGATCAGGCTTAAAACTGAAAGTCTAAATAAGGATTCTTAATTAAGGCAGCTGTCATTAACATATCGGCTTGGACGATATGTGTATTGGCCAGGACGATCATTGATCGGCCTGGACGAAATTCTCAAATTATGCCTTAATTGATCAAGAAATTAAGGGAGTAATTAAGGATGATTGATACGATCATATCATCCTGGATGATCGCAGGATCAGCCAGGACGATCCATTCAAAAACCTTAAGTTACTTCAGGACGATAAATATCGGTTAGCTCGAATTCAGGTTGATGCTCTGGACGATTTTCCTCTGATTTGAACTGATTAGTAGGGATGATCGTTAGATCGGCCTGGACGATCAAGCCAATTTTAAATCGTCCAAGCTTGCATTCAGGGCGATGCTCTGGCCGATCTTCTGAGATTTGTACTGATCGGCCAGGTCGATGTCCATATCGATCTGGATGATATTGTCGGCAACTTGAAATTAGTGAGTTCCTTTGAAGCTCTTCTATTTAAGAGCTCTTGTTCAACATTTTGAAAAACTTTTGGCTGCTGCCTTGACCTGAGAAGGCCTTGAGGAGAGAAAGAGAGAGAGGGAGAGAGAGAGAGGATCTTGTGAGGAGGAGCTTGTGAGGGGATTCACAAGGGTTGCTTCAAAGATCGCTCTGCTTCTTCTTCATCTAGAGTTTCTTGTCTGTGGAA
The DNA here is from genome assembly GCA_022539455.1 of Dendrobium nobile. Lineage (NCBI taxonomy): Eukaryota > Viridiplantae > Streptophyta > Magnoliopsida > Asparagales > Orchidaceae > Dendrobium > Dendrobium nobile. The sequence goes on along the minus strand of CM039733.1, from coordinate 30,851,614 downwards.
GGGTCGGTAGAGGTAAGGAGTTAGTTTTTGGTTGTGGTTCTCTGTCAGCTTCAGGAGGAAGCAAAAGGAGGTAGGTTCTCTGCCTTGCCGGGGTGGCAAAAAGGAGGTGCTTTGTAAAGGCTTCTCCGCCTAGCTGTGGGGGCTAAAGAAGAGTCACGTTTGTAGTGCAATACTCGGAGGGCGCCTCCAGGGAGTGGACGTAGGTTGAGTTGACCGAACCACTATAAATCTTTGTGTTTTTGTTTTCTTGCTTCATCACTTTTATTTCCATATTATTTTTCTCATGGAGTGATTTTGGTTTATATGATTTTTATTCTTTGTGAAAAGAAATTTTTAAAATACCAATTCACCCCCCCTCTTGGTTAGCTTGGGCCAATTCTATAGGGCTTAACATCCCTAACGAACTTTCAAGTGGTATCAGAGCAGGATTCAAAAATTTAAGTTTGAAAACTTTTTGAATTTGATCCATGGCTAACCTTAGGAATCGTAACACTACGGAAGGGTATTCTATTACCCGACCTCCCCTGTTCGATAACCTACCTTTTGATTTTTGGAAAACTCGCATGTCAACGTTTTTACAATCTACTGATTATCGCATGTGGATGCTTATCAAAGAAGGTTATTCTCCACCTTCTTGTGAAATTAATGGTGTTAAAACTGAAGTTGCTTTTACTGAATGAACTTTCGATGAATGAGATTTAGCTCAATTGAATGCAAAATATTTGAACTGCTTTTTCTATGCTTTAAAATCTGAGGACTACATGCGTGTCTCCACTTGCAAAACTGGTAAAGAGATTTGGGATAAATTGTGCATCACCTATGAAGGTACTAATGAGGTTAAACAATCCCGTTTGAACATTCTCTTGCATGACTACGAATTTTTTCATATGAAACCTCATGAATTGATTTCTGACATGTACATAAGGTTTACTCAGATAGTTACTTCACTACATGCACTAGGAAAAGAACTTTCAAACTATGAAAAAGTTAATAAGATTTTGAGATGTTTGCCTTCGTCATATGATGCTAAAATTACTGCAATCACTGAATCTAAGGACTTGAACACTTATTCCATTGATAACTTACTTGTCTCACTCATTGCTTACGAGCAAGGGGTGAATCAAAGAAATCTCGATGCAGGAGAGAAGAAGAAGGAGAAAACAGTTGCATTGAAGGCGCACAAATTGGATTCTGAATCTTCCGGGTCTAAAAGCGATGAAGTTGCCTTCATCACTAGGCAATTCAAAAGCTTTCTAAGGAAGAAACAAAAGTATCATCAAAATTGGAGAAAATGTAAGGATCATAAACATGTTAAAGAATCTTCTGATGTTGTTTGCTATAATTGCAGGAAATCAGAACACGTGAAAACTGACTGCCCTACACTTAAAGACCACTCAAGCAAAGGAAAATATTGAGGAGAAAACTAAGTTCAAGAAGGACAAGAAGAGAATCCAAAAGGCTTTCTGTGCGGAATCTGGTGCTGACTCCTCTGAGACTAAACCAGAGGAAGAGACTACAAACTTTTGTTTAAGAGGAGAAGATCAAAGTGATGAGGAAGAGGTATGTAAACCAACCTATGATGAATTATTTGAGATTTGTGAGAAAATACATGCATCATACAAAAAACTCAAGAAAACTCATGCAAGCCTAAAATTAGAACTTTTGAATTTACAAAAAGATCATGAAGTTTTTCTCAAAGATCATGCAACAATTGATTCAAATCACATGGCTCTTCTTGATGAATTTGATGATTTAAACAAAAAGTATTTGAAATTAATTGATGAAAATAATGCATTAAAAGTTTCACACACCTCACTTAAATTTGATCTTAAGAAATCTAAAGAGATTGAGAAAAAGTTGAGGGTTGATAATGATACATTAAAAAGAACAAACTTGAGGATTCAAAATGATTTTGATACATGTAAGAAAATTCGGATGACATCCACTTTTGATCCTAAGCCAGAACCTAGGAAGAGGCATTATAACTCAAACCATTTAAGAAACCCTTTTCCCGGAGTTAGATGTTTTTCATGTGGCATGCTAGGACACATCTCACACACTTGCACCGTTCACCATAATACACATTGGGTGTGGAGACCTAAGATGCATGATTCACAACTTACCATACCTGCATTGCATTCTACTTTTCCTAAGGAGCCCAAACTTGTTTGGGTTCCTAAATCTGACTGTTGTTAAGTTTTGTAGAAGTGCTGTCACCAAAGACCTTATGGGAGCATAGGATAACTGGACATATGAAGGCTTGCAGCTCATAAATGCTTAAACCTGCTGCTTCAATAATTCCTTGAAATGTGTTTTGTTTCAGTATATTTTATTTCTGCTTTGGTTGTGTTTTTAATATGTTTTTTTTGTTTTCACTCAACCTTTAAAATTGGCTTTCCATATGTTGAGTCCTTTCAAGATTTTAGATTTTGGAGTTTTTGAAGATTGGGTTTAGCTTTTCTAAAATTGGTTAAAGGAAGAAACACCATTGATGGTTTCCCTCCTTCTGACCTTGTTTAGTGGTATGATTTTCTTCTCTAAAACTAAAGTCTAACTCACTTTAGCCAATGGTTTTTGAAACTAAGATTTGTTTTATCTTGCTACAGAAAATCTATCTTATGCATAATATCCAAAGTTCTTATATATCTCTCAAGTTATTTGAGATCTTGCCCTTGCACTAATCATATGATTCTTTAGTTTTGTTTTGTGAGTTAATCTTCCCTATGTTAGAGAGAGAGCTCCTATTCTCTAATATTTGGATGATATAATCACAACTAAGCTTATTTTAAGAGTTTGCAAAAGAGCTTTTAGCTTGCAAGAATTAAAAAGGAAAGATGCCAATGACGCCAAATTGAAAAAGAAAAATATATAAACAAATGTGTATCAAAAATCAAGATGCTCAAAGAGCCAAATCAAAGATACAAGAGGTATAAAATAAGCCCACTAAAAAGCAAGCTATCCTTTCTTTTTAAAACTTTTAAAACTTAGAATAACTTATGAGTTATATGAGATTTTCAAAGACTTGATTTCGAGTTTCATGATTGAGAAAAATTACTTTGTTTTATTATTTATGAGATTTTTTTTGTAAACAAGTTTTGATTGAATCTTCTTTTTGCCCAATTTGGTTTATTCTAAGTTAAGCCCTTTTGTTTTAAAAAGAAAATTTGTACCATAAAAGAACGTCTGATCTAGGGTTAATAGAATCGGATATTTTACCTTTGTCTGATTGGGATTTGCTAAACTTCTTGATCTTGTGGAATTCTAAAGTTTAATTTTTTGAGAACTTCTCATATGATACCTCCATAAAACAAAAAAAAATTAGAAAAATTAAAATTCAAAAATATTCATTTTTTTATTTTTTTTCTTGTGTTTTTGCTTTCCTTTACTGAGTTTTTGTCTGTTTTTCTTTTGTTTTATTTTTTTGAGGGCCTTGATCATCACGATCTTTTCCTTGGTTTCAATTTCTAGTCACATCGTCCTGGCCGATACGTTTATTGTCCTGGACGATAGGAAAAAATCTCTTCAAATTCCATCTGCTGGTCTTTTCTATGCTTGCTGTAAGTCATCGTCCTGGACGATCTGATCAAACTCTGTTTCAATCATGATGATAGTCCTGGCCGATAGAATATTTCATCTGGACGATGCATTTTATGTGCATTGTCCTAGCCGATACACTGGATCGTCTTGGACGATCCACGTGTCAGCACGTTAGAATCTTTAAAATTGGCCCGGGATGATCCATTATTGGACAATCGTCCTGGCCGATCCACTGTTCATCCTGGACGATACACGTGACACAGATTTAAAACATTTTAACTTCGGCCGGTACGATCAATTATTATGCATCGTCCTGGATGATACACTTAATAGGCCCGGACGATCTGCTTTTTCAACGGTCGTCCGGCCTGACTCCTCGGGACGATCGCCTGTGTCTAATCGTCCTGGCCGATATCTGATCGGCCTGGACAATCGAACCGCCTTTTTTACCAATCGGCCTGTACGCAATTATTGAGCCATATCGGCCTGGACGATTCTGCGATCGGCCTAGCCGATATGGCAATTTCTTTAAATTCTGGCCGATACAGCCATGGTTTTCCACTTCATCCTTTCTCCTCTCGTGTTTTCTTGCTGACTCCTCTCTATAGCTGGTGGGAAACATGTTCGATAGGCTTCTGGGAGTTCTTTGAGGGCTAGGATTGACCCTCGTTTCAAGGAGGCAGAAGATGAAGCTGCCTATCATCGCTACAAAGAGTGTGGAATAATTGTCTCCAGAATCATCAATCATACCCACATCTCATACCCGGTAATGGATCTTTTCGCTCACACCTCCCTTTGTTTCATTTTGTCTCTTGCTTTCCCCTTCAATTCCAAGTTTCTTCGAGAATTTTTTGCAAACCTTCGCATTAACCCTACCTTCACAGCCCTGACCTCCTATGTGAATCGACGCCCTGTGGAAATCACATATCAGGATTGTGTTGATCTTTTACAGCTATCCACCACCGGGGATAAGCTGCACTTAATCGCTTCAGATCCTAACCTTGACTGGTCCACGGTGAATCACTTCCTTCGCCAGACCAATGCACCTTTCCATGTTGGAGAGACTAGCTCTTTAGTCAAAGATACTAGGACAATCCAACATGTCCTTTGCACATCCATAATTTTAAAAGCTAGGGACCGAATCCACATCATCTCTCTACTTTCCCTCACTACTTTCTACATCATGGCTCATAAAGAATTCAATACTGCTGACTTAATCTTTTGATACATTGATCACTTAACCACAATCCGCGATCCAGGTCATAAGAGGAAACCCAATCTAGCCTTATGACACATCATAGCCTATATCATTGAAGCCAAATACCAACTTCAGTATCCTATTCCATCTAACCTCCCAACTCCCTTCTACTCAAACAGTTCCTTCAGTACCCTTCACAGTACTCGTCTCCACCCTGGGGATGAGGAACCTCGGGGGGTTGGAGAGAAGGAGGCTCCCGCTCCCGCTCCCGTTCCTGATCCTGTTTCGCTCCACCAGCACTCAACATTTGATTAGCTGATAGAGAGGTTTGATCATTGGGAGACCCGCTTTGATGCCTATATTACTGCACAGGAGCAACAACACTCTGAGGACATTGCCCGCTACGAGCAGCACCGCACAAAGGATTTTGCCCGATTTGACAGTTAACTTACTCACCAGCAGCAGCAGCATGACCAGGATATCACCTGGTTCAATGCTCAGTTCACCATGCTTGCCAACTACCTTCAGCAGCCACCTCCACCACCTCCATCTGATGATCAGGGTGGTCCCTCATTTTTTTAGTTTGTGTTTTCTGTTGTTTATTTCCTGTTTTCTGTAGTCTGTCTTTTGGCTTGTTTTTAATTTCTGTTGTATTGTTTTCTTTTTTTCTGTACCCTCTTTTTGTGATGACAAAAGGGGGAGTATGATGTGGTAGGAAAAGTTGTTGGGTTTGTAACTTTGAAATTCTAATGAGCTTTTTTGAATTTTTCCTACTTATGTTTATCATCATCAAAAAGGGGGAGATTATTACAAATCTATTTTCATGACTTATATTTTGATGATTGACAAACACTATTGATTTTCTTGAACTGCCTGTTACTTCTAACTTTTCAGGAATCGAAGATCGGACAAACAAATGAAGTCAGTTCAAGGTTGCATAGGTTTAGGGTTGAGTCATTCTGTACCTTGTTTTTTTCTCTTATTGAGTCTACTTGTAATGGTCAAAGAGACTGATGCTAAGTAACCCTACACACACACACTTGAGAGACTTAGAATTTTTGTTTTTACTCATATCGGCCAGGACGATATTTACATCGTCCTGGACGATAAGGCTTAAAACAGAAAGTTTAATAAGGATTCTTAATTAAGGCAGACGTCATTAACATATCGGCCTGGACGATATATGTATCGGCCAAGATGATAAGCTCAAAATAGAAAGAAATTACCGCCATAGATAATTAAGGTATACTATATATTTAAATTATCGGCCAGGACGATCATTGATCGGCCTGGACGAAATTCTCAAATTATGCCTTAATTGATCAGAAAATCAAAGGAGTAGTTAAGGATGATTGATACGATCATATCATTCTGGATGATCGCAGGATCGGCCAGGACGATCCATTCAAAAACCTTAAGTTACTTCAGGACGATAAATATCGGCCAGCTCGAATTCAGAGCGATGCTCTAGACGATTTTCCTCTGATTTGAACTGATTGGCCGGGACGATCATTAGATCGGCCTGGATGATCAAACCAATTTTAAATCGTCCAAGCTTGCATTCAGGGTGATGCTCTGGCCGATCTTCTGAGATTTGTACTGATCGGCCAGGCCGATGTCCATATCGGCCAGGACGATATTGTCAGCAACTTGCAATTAATGAGCTCCTTTGAAGCTCTTCTATTTAAGAGCTCTTGTTCAACATTTTGAAAAACTTTTGGCTGCTGCCTTGACCTGAGAAGGCCTTGAGGAGAGAAAGAGAGAGAGGGAGAGAGAGAGAGGATCTTATGAGAGGGAGCTTGTGATGGGATTCACAAGGGTTGCTTCAAGGATCGCTCTGCTTCTGCCTCTTCTTCTTCTAGAGCTTCTTGTCCGTGGAAGGGTTGGTAGAGATAAGGAGTTAGCTTTTGGTTGTGGTTCTCTGCCAGCTTCAGGAGGAAACAAAAGGAGGTAGGTTCTCTACCTTGCCGGGGTGGCAAAAAGGAGGTGCTTTGTAAAGCCTTCACCGCCTAGCTGTGGGGGCTAAAGGAGAGTCACGTTTGTAGTGCAATACTCGGAGGGCGTCTCCGGGGAGTGGATGTAGGTCGAGTTGAGCGAACCACTATAAATCTCTGTGTTCTTGTTTTCTTGCTTTCGCACTTTTATTTCCGCATTTTTTTTCTCGTGGTGTGATGTTGGTTTATGTAATTTTTATTCTTTGTGAAAAGAAACTTTTAAAATACCAATTCACCCCCCCACCCCCCTCTTGGTTAGCTTGGGCCAGTTCTATAGGACTTAACATCCCTAACGAACTTTCAAACTTGAATAAAAATCTCATTATGCCTCCATCAGGTGCTACAAAAATGAGACCGATACCGGCTCGGACCCCTGCAATATTTAGAGGTCGGGCAAATTTAATCAAGGAAGCCCCATCAAAATACATGTCCTAAAATTGTAATTTATCCTCTTTCTTGACCTTCATGATTTGCTCATCAAGCAAATCATCATTGAGTGGAGAGTGCTGGGATGGGATGTGTAGCGAAAAAATCTGCTAAGGCTTATCCTTTCACCGCCTTTTGTGGCATATATGTGATATCATACTACAGTAATAATACTGCCCACCTAGCTAGGTGACCTATCAATGCTGGTATTGTCATCAAGAACTTTAGCAGATCGATCTTTGATATCAGGGTGATTCTATGAGAAAGCATATAGTGACATAGTTTATGAACCGCAAAAATTAGTGCTAGGCAATGCTTCTCAATTGAATAATAACAGACTTCTGCTCTGATCAACCTTCGACTTATGTAGTAGAGCGCATGCTCTTTCCCTCCTACATTATTTTGGGCCAATAGTACTCCAAGGGACTCTTCTAGAGCTGATATATATAGTATAAAAGGCTTCCCTATAATTGGCACTGTGAGAATGGGGGATTCAACAAATATCTTTTAATACTATCGAATGCTTCCTGGCACTCTTTGTCCCACTTGAAACGAACATCTTTCTTCATCAGCTTCAAAAATGGTTGATACCTACCCGACATATTCGATATGAATTGTCGAATGAAAGTCAGTTGTCCTTACAAAGACCAAAGTTATCAAAGGTTTTCTGGAGGTGGCATATTCATGATTGCTTTAATTTTATTGAGGTCAAACTTGATTCCTCGATGGCGCACAACGTACCCCAAGAATTTGCCAGAGGAGACCCCAAAAGCATATTTGAGAGGGTTCATCTTCAGATCAAACTTTCTGATTCTCTCAAATATTATTCTTAGATCACTTAGGTGTTCTTTACAATCCATGCTCTTAACAACCAGGTCATCAACATAACACTCAAACTTCTGGTGTATTAACTCATCAAAAATATGAGTCATTGCCCATTGATAGGTGGCACCAGCATTGTTTAGCCCAAAGGGCATGACCATGTAGCAAAAAAAGTTGATGGGCATTCTGAATGATGTGTGCTTTTCATCTTCAAGACCCATTTTGATTTGGTTGTAGCCTGATGATCCATCTATGAAAAAGAATATATCATAATTGGAAGTGTTATCAACTAGAAGTTCTGATATATGGAGTTAAAGTTATCTTTTGGGCATGCCTTGTTGAGGTTCTGAAAGTCAATAAAGATATAAATTTGTCCATTCTTCTTCTTGATAGGGATAATATTGGGGATCCAATTAGCATATTTTTCTTCTCGGATGATTCATGCTCCTATGAGCTTTTTCATTTCTGCAATCACCTATTCTTCAATTTCCAATCTCATTCTCCTTAGAGTTTGTTTGATGGGTGTTGCATCTAATTTGATGGCTAATTTGTGAATTACTACATCAAGGGATAAGCTGGGCATCTCAATATATATCCAGGCAAAGCAGTCCACGAATTCACAAAGGAGTTTTTTTATTTCTTTCACTTGCTCTTCTGGTAGAAGGGAGCTAATAAAGGTTAGGCGAGGATCCTCCTCAGTTCCCTAGTTGACTTCTTTTAACTCATCTATAGTGGCTACCTGTCCATCATCTTTAAGCTCTTTTGATATAGGTTTGGCCTTTATAGCTTAATCATCATAATTATTAACTTTGTACGTCTCCTCACCACCATCGTCACCGAATTTAATTTCCCCACTTGTGATTGATCTAAAAATCTCAATTCGGGGGTACTTCCATATAATGAATCCTAGATCCTTTTTCGCAAAAATATCCTTCTTCTTTATTGAGTGGAAATTTCTTCGATACCAGAGGCTCAAGCAAAAGCGAACTTGTTGTTTGGAGGAGCGAGTTTTACCTCGCTTTCGTAACATTCTTTGAATATTTCTGGTATTATACCAGGGAAATCTCATAGGTACTAATTCCCCAAAATAGATGAGTATACATAACCAATCACAATTTATTTCTTCTTCAAGTTTTTCGATTGAATAAAATAGACTAGCTGGTCCACTATTTTCTTTTGCGGGAGATACATAAAATGTCATGAGCTCTTCAACATTATGCACCTCTCGTGGAATGAATTCTTTGAAATGTTGCAAGGAAACACGTGTGACTACGAGTACACTATCTGAGATTGATAGACTGTCTATTCTTTTAGGGAATATACTCTGCATTGTATTCATGTAAATAGAGTAGTATTCATAATTATCATTTTAATATTTAACCTCCCTACTCCATTTCGCAGTTGATTGGCGCATCCTCCTTGATTTTATAGGGGTAGCATCACTTTCATCTGTGTCACTCCCTAAATGAGGTATGTATTTCCGTTCTTTCGGGATGGAAGGTGCCTTAGGGAGAGTCAGGGTTTCCTTCTTTCTCCCCACCTGCTTCTTCTTGTTTTCTTGTTTAGGTTCCTTTGTAGTTTTTGGGTCCAATGCCTGGGCCTCAAGAGAGCTCATATGGCTTCAGCTTTTTTGGGATGAAGTATTTAGCATCTTCATATATCTTCACTTCATGAACTACAAAGGGTTGGATGTCACCAGAGATCCTAAATTCTTCTCCATCCCTGAGGTACTTCATGTATTAATATAGTGTTGAAGGGATAATGTCATACTCATGAAGCCAAGGAAAACCAAGGAGTGCTTTAAAGGTAATATTTGCATCAATCACATGAAATTTGGCATCTGTATGAAGTTTTTCAAATGTTAGGGAGAGTGTAAATGATCCTAGGAACTTCTGCCCCTTCTCATTAAAGCCACGTACCATTAGCTTATTTGATCCAAGATGCTCCACATTGAGGTATAAAGATCTTAATGCTTTCAATCTCATTAGATTTATGGATGACCCTAGATCGATTAGGATTCAACTAATCATCATCCCATTGCTTTCTGTAGTAATATATAGAGGGCGATTATGATCTGCGATTTTGAGCATCATATCTTCTTCAGTGAAAATGATGAACAACTCATTTCGAGCTTACAAGACCTTCATCATATTACGGTTAGTAGAATATTCCTCATACCTTTTAGGGTCTTTGAGAGCTTGAATCAGAGTCTCCCAAAGGTCCTTAGATATTATAAAAGCATCATATATGCTAAGTTATGCAGGTATTTTTCTCAGATTGGATAAGACATCATAATCTAGCCCCTTGGCCAAAGTATCTTTCTTCGTGGAGTCTTTGAGGATTATATCTTCATTTATGACTATCTCTTTCCCCTTATCTTTATTAGAGATCCCTTACTTTGGTGGGGGCAGTAATATCTTACCCCTCCTTAGTTGCACTTAATCGACCTCCTCTGGATTAAACTCATTTATTGGGACATTTTCTTTAGAGTCAGCCATTATTACATCAAGGGATTTATCTATTGATTCACAATCACGATCGAGGTATATATGTCCCATCTTCGAGGCTATATCGAGGTCTGACCCATCTTCCTTTGGAATGTATAAGTCCTCTTACGAGCTATAGTCCATTTATGTCACCATCAAATAGGACTCAAAAGCAACTTCCTCATTGTATCATTCTCTTATCAGTGCGTTTGGTGCCATTGAGATGAACCGACATACTTTTGCGGGAAGGGAATCTTCATCATTTTCTTTAGGTTCCTCTATTTTAAGCTCTTACATTAAGTAAGTGAGCTTGATAGGGCGCCTCACAGTTTGGTAGTATTCATCAAAACTGTGGATAGCTCTCTAAGTTGCAGTCTTTTTCTCCTTGGGCTTTTTTAACTAGGTCTTCTTCTTAGGGGATTTCATCCTTCTAGGCTTCGAAGTGCCAGCTTGATTGGGGAATTATTTAGAAGTAGATGCTTGGGTCATAGGCAAAGCCTTTAAATTTAGTACTGGCTCAGTAGGAGATTTCCACTTCACCTCTGGAACTCCTTCGAGCTGTTTCAACATTTTCACAATTTTCTTAGAGACCGTAGTCTCCAAATGTTCTTCTTGAATCGGCTTCTTTTCACTTCTTTTTTCTTTAACAGGGTTATGGAAGAGATTGTGACCACCCGAGTTGATTCTTTTCTGGAATTAATCAACATATTAACTGATAATGTGAGCTCTCCACTTCAATATTTTTTTTCTAACCAATCTTTGAAGATGTAACAGTCTTTGATAGGATAGCTAATTACCCGATGGTATGGGCAATAATTTGGGTCGCCAGTGTACTTCGACTCCTCAGGCTCTTGCATTGAGGCAGTTCTAAACCCGCTTTCAGTGCCTGTCAAAATAACTTGGCGACATTTTCCCTCTTAAACGAATATTCTTTATTCATATTATCTTTGAGAGATGGGAATGTTCTATCACCAATTCTCATTGCTTGCCTCAGGCACTCTCCACCACCTTGATATGTTTGTGGCTTATCATTCCCCCCAAGTATCAACTTCGGCTGGGTTAGGATTATATGCTTTTTTTTTTACTTTTCTTCATATTGTATTGGCTGATTGACTTTGTCTACATTATAAATTACTTGATTTTCTCTATCATCTCTAGAGAAGAATATAGAGTCGGCTTCACCTCTTCTAGCACTTGAGGCTTTAACCTTCTTGGGCTTATCAAAATGATTTTCTGATATGGACAAGTTTAATTTTTCAAACTTGGCCACCCTATCCAACAGATCTTGAAATGTGGTAATTGTAGTCATACATAGAAAGGGTTGCATCTTATCATAAATGTTGCCCATTAATAACTGCACATCATGCTCCTCTTCTAATTATTGCTCATATTTCATGCTTAAGTTATGCCAACGAGTGCTTTATCTTGTCACTAATGCATTCCTTTTTCTTTTATCTAGAGCAAGGTCAGTGATGGTGATCTTCTCTGTTGCGTTGGCAAATCTCTTTACGAACAAAGATTCTAACTCTGCAAATGTCTTTACATAATCATTTTATAATTCGGCATACTATTTGAAAGTAGTTGATATTAAACTGCTGACAAATTATTTGAAGAGTAGGGCGTCGTTTCCCCCCATATTCTCACATGTGGCTTTGAATTGTGCCAAGTGCTGCCTTAGGTTATTAGTAACATTTAAAGTATTGAACTTTGGTATAGAGTATCCTCTTGGATAAGGCACTTGGTCTTATTCATCAGGGTATGGACGTCCTTTGACTACTAGTTTCTCCACCTGATCAATGGCTATGATAGCTTTGATCTTCTAGATGATAATTCCTTCTAACTATACAACAGTCACAAATTTAAAAGTACTTATAATATTCTACGGAATGGGTTGGCCGGTAATGTTTTTGACTTCATTATTGCCTCCAGGAGCGCCCCGTACTCCTGAGACATGAGGCATTTAAAAGTTTGGAGGATCAGTAGGAGGATTAGGCATGGTGCCAATAGCAGTAGTTCTCTGCGTCATGTGTATCATTGCCCCCATTTGAGTCATCATCTCAGTCATCTTCTCATTTAACTGAGAGATTTTTCTATCTTTGAAACTCATTTGTCACCTCATCTACCTTCTCATGTCGGCGAGTGTGGCATTTTCATCATCAAGGGTATTCCCCTCTACATCCTCCACTTCATCATCTCCTTAGGAATGACCACCTCCGCTAGTGGTGGATGTAACTTCAAGGAGACACTGGTGTGCTTGCTTAGGTGGAGGTTGCCAACGGTCACCGCCTTCACTGTCATCGTAGTATGCCTTATCATTAGCATTAGTGTGTCTCACTATATAGATAACTTCCATATCCAAGGTGTTATTTATATCTTTCATTTATTCTTCTATGTTTTCCTCCATATATTCCTCGATATTTTCTTCCCCTTCTATATTTTGTTCTTCTTCTATATTTTCTTCTAGTACTCGGATCTCCAAGCGGTGATGCCACTGGATCTCCAGTTCATGGTTAGGCAGGTTGGAGGGATGGATTGGTACTGGCAGCTATTGAGCACGTAGGTCTGCATTTCTCTTCCTTCCCTGCCTTATGTTGAGCCTTCTTCCAGATGAGGAAGCCTCAATATCTTATCTCCCTGGTGCAACAGACTCTCTAGGAAGGGCAGTGGTATTCATAGTCACCATAGAAATTTTCCTTCTATCAACAACCCTTTTTGCAGTAAGGGTCATAGATTGGGATAGTCTTTCAAAGATAGAAACTCTTCCTTGAGCAACATCTCTGGTAGTAGTCCCTATAGAGTGAGACCTTCTAAAAAATTCTTCAGAGTTTACGGCATACACAGGGTCGGCTACGGCATTTGCAATAGCTACTAAAATTTTGAGCCCATCAAAGTGGATGGTGGCTCCATCATTTCCAGTCTCTATGACAACATTTACCAATTGAATTCTGGCTCCTCGTCCCAGTTGGGCGGTCATCGGGGTGTCCTGCATTTCCATTCTGCACAAATAAAAGGCAGGGGTTAGTAATCAAAAATTTATACGTCACCCCTAATTTTCAAAATGCAGAAATTATACATAACAAATAACATAAGCAAGAAAATTAACATAGAATCAAAACCCTGCTCATTAAATTTCCAATGAATCTGATTTAAAAGATTGATTTTTTTTTTAGAAATTAAAAATTTTTAGTCCATATGAATTTGCTTACTACTATAGCCTATGAATGACTAGTCAGAGATGGAAAGAGAAACCAGTCCCCAGTGGAGTCGCCAAAAATTTATGGGCTTCAAAAATTTGGCCCCAGCCTCCGCCCACTAATTGCTTTTTCTTTTTGGGGGCGGGGGGGAGTTTTAATGGTTTAAGTTTGGGGTAGATTTTGGAATGCAGATGGATTTGTAGATAAGACACTGCCCCGAGATTTCACCCTCATTTTGTGAGGACTTTATCATCTGAGTTATGGTTTCCTTTAGGCGCATGCCTCTATAGTTAATTACCCATCCTAATAACGAGAGAGAGAACTTTTGATTAAGGCTATTCATCAATCATATACGTAGAGATACATGTATTTGGCATATAGTAGCAGCATGGATATTTAGAATACTTAGAGAATTGATATTAAAAATTTTGAAATTTTACCATCTTGTACTTAAATCGAATGGTGGGGGAATGGATGATAGACCTTATAAAGATCCTATGGTTCTATCATCCCGGGCCATCGTGGTCCCTGATTTACTTAGTTGTAGTCGACCCAACCTAATAGAATGATCCTTATCGGCAGCCATGGGTTTCTTCGTCCAATGGAACCTTATAGATCTAGGGTGAATGTTTGTTTAAGGAGACAAATTTGAATCCACCTTAGTTAACAGAGGGCTTTGTGACCTATCGATCATATCCTATTGATTCATATCTCAAGGATTTGATGACACTATGGAGCGTATTGGCTCTGGCCATAACAAGTATTTTATGGTTCCATTTAGAAGTAAAACCACTCAGTTCAGAGGGCCCCGGGTCATAACCGTTTAGCCTAAGATGTCATTTGAAAGCAAAATTGCTAGTTAGAGGACACGTATCACATCTTTACTGGCAAGAGATTGTTTGAGAATGGATCCTATTGATATTTTTTACTAGACATTAATTCTATGTGAGCTGAAATAAACTTCAATTTTTCTACCCTGGCAAACTATTGCGGAGAGTGGATGGATTTTGCTTTGAGTGGATGATCATTGAATTTCAATTTTAAATTTTTTTATGATATTTGGATTTCACAACTTATAGAGTTTTGACTTTTTGTGGGTTTTTGAGAGATCATTTGATAGTGTTTTTCAACCCCTCTAGTTGAGATAGACATTCAACACGACCATCTTCGGGGTGAAAAGGTTATTTTCATTTGAAAATATTTACATTTTATGGATAAACCTTATCAACTACGTCGAGCTATCAATAAAGGAATGAGTTTTTTAGGCTTTATGCATTTGTTCATGAATTCTCATTGTTATAGCCCTTGAAGACCTAATATGAATGTATTAAAATAAATATATCGATCGCCATAATCGTATATTTATTTGATGGTTCGAACCTGTCGACTCCTTTTAATCTGCATAGAAGGATTAGATTCGATCTTGAGTTCACTTATTAACCCTTGTATCATTCCTAGACATCACATGTATGCTCATAACACGCACGTTAGGTCCCATACGGGTGTTTGGGGGCATTTTATTATTATTTGATGAACCTTGTCGACTCCTACTAAACTACTTAGCTGGATCGGGTTTCATAGGCTTTATGCATTTATTTGTGAATTTTCTTGATTATAGGTCTTAAAATCTTAATATGATTGTATTAAAATAAATATTCCAATCACCGAAATCATATATTTTTTTAATGGTCTGGACCCTGTCGACTCATATTGATTCATATAGAAGGATCAACTTTGAAGTTGAATTTAATTATTTACCCACGAAGCATCCCTCGATATCACATGTGTACTGATAACACACTCGTTGGGGCCCATGCAAGTGTTTGGAAATTTCATTGATTGAATATACCCCTTTTGTGTACTTATGTGTACACAAATTACGGTGCATGTGCGGGGGTACTTTTTAAATATTTATAAATTCCTTTTGTCATGAATGTTATGGATCTAGTGGAGTGACGTAGTAGCTTGTAGATGCCTTATGTCTGCTTGTACAAATGTTGCAGATCCAGTTGCATGGCATAGCAGCTTATGATTTGAATTGTTTTCCACTTTATACAGGTAGACTATCGTGCACTACATGTTGCTTTCTGCAGTCAGATCATGGTGCACTAATGAATCTCCTACTTTGCTTACAGGTGGATCATGACATTGTCATCTAATTTCCACAAGATACTTCTTTGTTTTGATGTGGACTCCCTTTTCATAAATCGGGAGGTTCTTCTCGAAATTCGTGACTGCTGTCTTGAAAAAAAACTCTTCTCAAGATCTATCATTTTTAGTGTTCATGGATGCCAAAACTATTTTCTTCCCAAATATAGGACCAAGATGAAATTTTGGAACACCAATAATTTTAATTAGAATTTGTTCAAATATCTCTTCTGCTTTTATAAGAGCTATCCTTCTTGTATGAGGATTCTATCCAATAAATTAGTAGGTACTTATGTTACTTGGTTTAATAGCGTCGGCAGAGGTAGTACCATAACACTATCAATGTTCATGGTATATTGTGTCGTAGTACCTAACTTTGAAGATTATTTGTACTTCCAAGGCCCATGGATGTCAGAGATATTTTCTCTCAGACAAAAGACAAATGAAAGACTTTGAAATGCCAAGAAGTTTAGTTTGAATTTGTTCAAACATCTCTTCCATTCTTCCAGGAGGTGTCATTCTCCGTACATCGAGTTGTCTTCATACTCGACGTACTCACAATCTCAATCACCACTTTTGTAGGTGATATCTATACTTATGTCCATATGGGTTCATTGTACTTATGATATTCCCAATGTTGTTATCCATAAGTGTGTTATATCATCCGTCCTTGCTCATAAGGAATGATTATGTTCACTGCAATCTACCAGACATATTTGTTGAAGAGCCTATTATACTTGCATCGCATCCACCTTTCACCAATCTTAGGTGGGTTTGATGATTGCATTTGTTTGTAGGGATGGGTCTTCCACTATCAAGTGCCAGTATTGTCATCTCAATCTGCAGGCAAAGTTTCTAGTGTTGTTGCAGTCTCCTTACATATGTTTGTAGGATAGCCACCATATATGTGACACATTTGCATTATCACTTCTTGATACGCTAGGAGGATTGATGTGTTTTCTTGGAGTTAAGTTATTATTGATTGCACAAGGAATGATTATTGTCCACATATTGCTAGATTGTTGTAGATGGTAGTTATCCACAAATAAACTTATTTATATATAGGAAAGGTGTCAACCACAGACTCGGGATAATTTCAACAACTGCATTTTCATAATAGCTCTTTAGGTGCATCCATTAGGTTAATTTGCCCATTAGGTCAGTCCAACACTAGGTTTACCAACATCTGGCTACTATCAACTAATAGAAGGGTAGAACAATAACACAAATTCAGCATGATACATGCATAATATTAAAGATTTTAATGTCATCGGTATCTTGGAAGCTTATGTGGTACAATATTAAGTTCCCCTTATTATAAAACAATCTTACATCATCCTTACAAATTCATAGCAATTTTATAAAACATATAAAATTATCTACAAAAGCTGTTTAGCACCTTGTCCAATACTCGTTATGCGGATTTAAGAGAAGGCATATATAAAAAATTTTCAACTTGGAAAGAAAAAATTCAAAACAAATATCTTAATATTGAAAAATTAAAAGTTTAAGTGACTACATATACTAGATTTGCAACATTCACGAATCAGGATCTCCCATCGCTCTTTGATCCAAATGTTGTGTGTTGAATTATAAAATGTTATATTTCACTAGCATGTTCATCTTTTGCCTTTAGAAAAAAAAGGCATGATCAGAGCTTTGTATAGTTAACTTCCCATCCATAGTAGAATGCTAGCTTAGAAATCCAAAAAAAAAAAAACAAATGGCAACTACCATAAAAAGGGGATCAGTTGCTTTTAAAAATTAAAAAATAGGAACTAAGCTTGATAAACAGTCACACAAATAATAGATTAATATAAATAATTTTAATGGGCATATATAAAATATTCTTAATGTATTTGGAGGTGATCCTGATTTATCCAAGATCTCATTTCCCACTATCCCATAAGCACTGGTAAAACTTAAGGATGGATGGCTTGTGGCAATCTACGCTAACATGGCACAATCTAGCTCTTTCATGTTTGTCCGTAGCTATATTTATTAGGCTCTTTTCCCAATAATTCATTATGCAATGAATTCAAATGATGACAAATGAAATATTGGCCTTCATTAAATTTAAAATAAATCATCAACACATGAAGACTTTATGAAAATGTTTGATTATAGATATTTCTTTCTACCACATTAATCATTTTAAGCATTTAAAGTGCACACATTGAGTCGCACCTCGAACTAAGGCTCTAAAAAATCCCCTTAGGCTTAACCTTCAGTGTCACTAATGAGGCGTATGCCTATTTTATATATGGTTGGTGTGGGCTCCGAAAATTCGGCCCCAGCCTCTGCCCGCTTGTTTTGCTTTTTCTTCAGGGAGAGAGTTTTAAGGTAATAAGTTATAAGGTAACTTTTAGGAAGATAGATGGATTTTTAGATAAGACACTACCTAGATATTTAGCCCTCATTTTGCAAGGACTTCATGATTCGAGTTCTAGTTTCCTATAGGCGCAAGCCCCTATAATTAATTACCCCTCCCGACAACAAGATAGAACTTTCAATTAGGCTAGTCGTCAAATAGATACATATAAAAACATGTTTTTTGGCATATTGTAGAAGCATTGGGCATTGAGATTTAAGAATTGGATTTGAATTTAGGCATTTGGAAAGATTTGATATTTAAAATAGGAAATTTTCATCATCTTGCACTTAAAGCGGATGGTAGGAGAATGGATGATGGACCCGATCAAGATCCCATGGTTTCATCATCCCGGGCCATTGTGGTCCCTGGTCTACTTAGTCAGAGGAAGTAGTTGACCCACCTGACAAAAGGATCCTAGTCGGAAGCCATGGGTTGCTTCCTCCAAGGGGACCTTATAGACCTTGGGTAGATGTTTGTCTATGGGGATAAATTTGAATCCACCTTAGCTAACTGAGGGCTTTGTTTCCTATCTATTATATCTTATTGATTCATATCTCAAGGATTTGATGTCACTAAGGAACGTATTGGCTCTGGCCATAATCAGTATTTTATAGTGCCATTTGGCAGCAAAACTATTCGATTCAGAGGGCCCTGGGTCTTAACCGTTTATCCTGCGGTGTCATTTGGCGGCAAAATTGCCGGTTAGAGGACACATACCATGTCCTTATTGTAAGAGATTATTTGAGAATAGATCCTAGTGATATTCTCGACTAGGCATTTAGCTCTATATGAGGTGAAGTGATTTTAAGATTTGTCCACCTTGGCAAACTGTTGTGGATGGTGGATTGATTTTGCTTTAAGCATTTGATGGTTGGATTTCAATTTTAAATATTTTGGATTCTTGAAATTTTTTGGGATTTTTTTTATTTTTGAACTTTGTGGAGTTTTGGATTTTTATAGGCATTTAGATGATATTTAAAAATATTTATGAATCCCTTCAGTTGAGATTTTTGTTCAACACGGCCATCATCGGGGTGTTTGGGGTCATTTGAAAATATTTATGTTTTGAACCTTATCGATTCTGTTGAGTTGTTGATAGAGGAACAAATTTTGTAAGCTTTATGCCCATGTGAATGAATTCTCTTAATTATAGGCTTTGAAGGCCTAATATGAATGTATTAAAATAAATACACCTGTCGCCACAACCGTGTATTTGTTTGATGGTTCAAACCCTGTCGACTCCTATTGATCCATATAGGAGGATCGGGTTCGAATCTGAATTCACTTATTGACTCACGCAGTATCCCTAGACGTCACGTGTATACTAATAACACGCTCTTCGGGGCCCATGCGGGTGTTTGGGAGTATTTTGTAATTATTTGTTGAACCTTGTCGACTACTATCTACCTACTTAGGAGGATCAGGTTCAAACTTATTGACCCGCGCACCATCTTTGGACATCATGTGTGTATCAATAACATGCTCATCGGGGCCCATGCAGGTTGTGATTGTATTTACCCCTTTGGTGTACCTATGTTTATACAAACTATGGTACTCATGTGGGGATACTTTGAAATACTCATAATTGTGCAAGTAACTGCCATTTGAAAGAACATAATATTTCATTTGAGAATTTGAACATGCCTTCTATCCACTTGTATGAGTGTTGTGGATTCGGTGGCGTGACGTGTCGTAGCAACTTCTAAATTAAGTTATTTACTGCTTTGTACAGGTAGACTATCGTGTACTACTTGTTGCTTTATGCAGGTAGATTGTAGTGCGCAAACTAATCTCCTGTTTTGTCGTATAGGTAGTTGTATCCATCGTAGTTCTTTGTATTTTGCTTGTGGAGCATACATATTGAATGTATAATGGGTCTTCTACGATAGTTTGTAGGTGCTTATATTTGTTGCATACCTTTCATCTTTACTTGCAATGAGTCAATGCATTATGTGTTGAGATTCACTTGAATACATCTGAACATATCACATCATCATTTCCACTGCATATCAAATCTTCTTGGTTGCAATTGATATTGAATCCTTCTATTTATAAGAAATTGATACATCTCTTCTTGGGGTCAAATCATTATCACTCACAACCAGAAGGTACTAATCGTATGCGAGTTGTATCACCACCTATGATGTCATTTTTAGAAATCCTCGACACATAAGTACAACAAGCTGTGGATTCTTAGCTGTTTGAGTAGCTCCGCGAATACAGCAATTATACTCTGCTCATTTCCTTTATAGGTTAAGCATAACGTGAGATAACTTTTATGTGAATGGAGATTTTAAAAGCTTATGAACTAATCTTTTAATAACGAGTCCTAATTTGGCACAATGAATATTGTGATTCATTGTGTTAGCAAAGACATAATTGTTGCGGAGCCACCAATGCCCACCATTTCTAATTTCTCCAATGTTAGTATTCTTTTCTTCTTGTAAGGCTAGACAAGTGAAAATACCACGATATTACTGCTAATGAGATGGACAATTATCATTGACTTTTGTACAGTTCAGTGTAAGCATATGCTCGTACTCATTGCAATTACCCCAAGTAACTTGATTGTATGAACTTCTATTATCACTTACGAGTGAAGATATTCGTAAGCTTTTCATTTAAAACAAATTTTGCATATGCTTCCTTTGTTCATAATTTTATTTTGAGCACAATATTAAATTCTTTTCATGCTTAGTTCAAGCCTTCTATTGTCATGAGTTTGACTTTATATTACTTGTCAAAATCCTTCCACCTATACGGAATTATGTTTTCTTGCATGAAGCTCATTTGAATAATCCAAAATTTTCTTTATTAGAATGATAATTTTAATAGAAATTTGATTATCGTTCCAATTAAACCTCTTATTGATTATGCTCATGTCCTTGTCTAAGCTTGAATCCAAGTTCACATTCAAGTAGTCCACATCTTGACCAAGTCTCCCATGGTCTAATTGATAATTTCAATTTGTTGTTATTTGGATTTGAGTTTAAATACAAGTCCTTGCTTGAGTTCAAGTAACAATCTCAAGTTGAAGTTCACAAGTCCTTCATATGTTCAAATAAAATTCAGGCTCAATATGAGCCTCTTCTGTTCGAGTCCCATGTTATCCTTGCAAGTTCAAGTTTGTACTCAATTTTTACTTAGGCTCAAGAATTTTATAGTTCATTTTGTGTCCAAATACAAGTATGGTGTTTCAATGAAATTTTCGGCAGCCTCCCGACATCTCTCCCGTTTAGGGGAAAAATCAAGAAGCAGCCTTGCCCTCGACGCTACATGACTACTTTAGGTAGGTGTCAAATGACACTACGGTTGCATATTTTTATTTTATCCCCGCCCACTACATGAGAGTTTAAGGATTTTTAGGTTTGTTATTAAAAAAACACAATTTTCTTTCCCCCCTCTGCACTACATGAGCATTTGGAGGTACTTATTATTATTATTATTATTATTATTATCATATATATATATATATATATATATATATATATATATATATATATATATATATATATATATATATATATATATATATTATCCCCCTCACCTCAAGCGCCGAGCCGATTTCCCTCCCTACTATGCTATGTGAGTGCGTAGGGGGTTTGTCGGCTCGTCGTTAGCATTGAAGAAGGATTTTTAAGTCATCGCAAGCACCGCACCGGTTTCCCTCCCTACTACGCTACGTGAGCGCATAGGAGGTTTGCTGGCCCGTCGCAAGCCACGAGAAAATGATTTTTTTTTTAAATAATAAAATTAAAATAATAGAAACTATATTATTGTTATTATGATAATAATAATAATATAATAATAATAAATAATATTAACATTAATATTAATATTAACATGAATATTAATATTAATGTTAAATGCACTTAGCATCAAAACATTGAAGTGAGGGAGAGAGAGAACATTGGGCTGATTTGGGTTTGTGAGTGTGTTGGGCTGAGTTGGAGTGAGTGGAGTGAGTTGGGCTGAGTGGAGTGAGTTGAGCTGAGTGGAGTGAGTGGGTTATGGGTTTTGTTTTAGTGAGGGGTCAGTTAGGTATTTGATACAAGGGAGAGGGATTTCGGCTAAGGGGTTGGATCGGGCAAGGCTGTAGGTAGGGGCGACCGACCCTCTCTCTCTCTCTCTCTCTCTCTCTCTCTCGGCTTGCGACTCAATCAGAAGAATCGAGAGAGCAGGCAGGGTTAGGGCTCGGTTTGTTGAAATGGATGAGATGGGTCGGCAAAGATGAGCTTCTATCGAATCTAGATCTGAGATGGATAGGGAGATCGGGAGTTGGTTGGAGGTCGAAGGGAAGAGCTACGGCAGAGAGCCTCAGTCAACGGGCTATAGGAGATCATGGATTCGACTGGAGTTTGGCAGGGCAGTGGAGTTCGGCACTGGATTGAGGGCTTTGGTAGTTGGGGATGGATCGGGTATGAATGCTGGGTCGGAGGCTTTGGTCGAGTGGGAAGAAGCATCAAGGCTCTCACCTCTACCTCCTTTTAACGACGCAAATCAGGCAATGACTGAGGCGTTGCGAGAATAGCAGAGAATTTCGTGGGAGATGACTGTTTCGACGCTGCTTCCAACGGGATTTGAGCGAGATTTCGGCAGAAATCGTGGATCCAATGGATATGTTGGATTTTTGCATTCCTCTCTTTTGTTCTTTGTACACAGGTCAACAGTTGGCTTTATGCCTCAAGTCGATAAAGGCTATGCCTGAACGAGGTTATTTAAAATTATTATTATATTGTATAATAATATAATATTTTTTTTATATTATATTATATTATATCATACTTATATCTTATAGGCCTAGTACAGTTGCTTCAGCTTATCGTAAGGGTTTTGAGGCCAATGACAAAGAGCGGGAGTAAGCCTAAATCGAGTGAGAGCCGGTCCACTTCTTCATTAAAGTATGATAGGCAGAATGGAGGAAGACTTTGCCAAGTCTGCCGTATGAGAGCTATAACCTTTTGAGTGCAACAAATACGAGCAAACAAGCCTCGCGAGACCTCTTCAAGTCTGACAGACCAAACTAACCAAGGAGTATATGCAATTATTGTTAAGCAATAAACAAGTAAATTATTATAAAAAATCTTTTAATGCAGTTTTCTTCAGAGCCTTTCTTTTTTATTGAATTTTTTTCTTATAATTTTTTAATTTATTTCATTTTTTTCATTTTAGGTATAAATTTTTTTTTATCTATTTCTTAAATCTATATTCAAAGTTTCATTTTATATTAACTTTAAAAATTGAGTTGTTCCCTAAAATTCGGCGCAAAAAGGTCAAAAGTGGCGAACTAAGCTTTCAAATCTTTATTTGTTTGGGAACTCTTTGATGGGGCCAATTCCTTCAGAGATTATATATTGCAGTTCACTGTCAAATTTAGGGATTTATGAAAACCAATTAGAAGGAGCAATTCCCAAAGAACTAGGTAAACTAATTCATTTGCAGAAACTCTATCTCTTCAGCAATAATTTGAGTGGAGAAATCCCTGTTGAGTTTGGAAGCTACAAGAGCCTCAGGAAATTCTTTTCTACTGCAATGAACACTTTGGGGAACTCCCACAAGAGATGTTGGAGCTGAAAAATCTAAAGATATTGGAAACTGCATGAGCTTAAAGAGTGTGATACTTATGAAAAGTACCTGCAAGGAATGTTAGAAATCAACAAAGAAAGAATAGTTGGAGAAGAAGATGTTTTGGCTCATTTTCTCATTGTTTGGTTTCGTTTGCTACAGTACTCCTATTTATCATAAAGTAATAACAGAAAGCTATCATTAGAGAACGTGCAAGCTGGGAGCCATGTGAGTAGTTTTTTGCTGCAGGTAGTGGAGGTATAATGTGTTGCCGAACTATGTTAATAGCTCCCCTCAAGCTGATGGTGAAGGAGTGACCTGAAGCTTGGATCGAAGACCGGCAAACCGTAGACGAGGGAGAGCTTTAGTGAAGATATCAGCAATTTGATCTTGGGAATTTATATGAAGTATGGTAACAGTGGCTGATTTGATGCAATCACGAATGAAATGGTAGTCCACCTCTATATGCTTGGTACGAGCATGAAAGACAGGATTGTGCGCAAGGATAATAGCAGAAACGTTGTCACAGTAAAGAGAGGTAGGTGTGTCGACACTAAATTGAAAATCAGCCAGCAGTCGACGAATCCAAATAATGTCCATGGAGGCTGTGTACAAAGCCCGATATTCGGCTTCTGTAGAAGACTTTGCAACAGTTGATTGCTTCTTGACACACCAAGAAAGGAGAGTATCCCCAAGAAACAGACAATAACCTGTAGTAGATTTCCGATCGGACGGGTCACCAGCCCAATCCGAATCAACATAAGCATGTAAAACAGAGGAGTGATCGGAGATGGGTCAGCCAAGATCAACAATTCCTTTAATGTACAGAAGAAGGTGTTTGAGAGCAAGAAAATGCTGGTACAGGGGACAATGCATAAATTGGCATAATTTGTTTACCGCAAAGGCAATGTCCGGTCGTGTAATCATCAAGTATTGTAGGGAGCCAACGAGATGCCGGAAGAATTCTGGATTTTCAAATACAGAGAGGGAAGTTTCGTCCAAACTCAGTTTTGCGGGAAGTGGTGTGAGGACCGGATTGCAGTTAGCCATGCCCACTCTGTTTAAGATATCCAGCGCATATTTGGTTTGATGTAAATGATAGCCGGTTGGGGTAGACACTGCCTGAATTCCAAGGAAGTAAGAAAGAGTGCCCAAGTTGCGGAGCTAGAATTGGTGCTGGAGATGAAGCAAAAGGTCAGCAATATATCCTTCAAAGGAATTAGCACGAAACACCTTCAGAATCTGCGACTTCCAGGTTAGGTGGTTTACCGGAGTGAGCTGAATGGTAATGACGTTCTTGATCGTAGACATCAAAAATTTCAGCTGGGGCGGTATGAGAACTGTGCCGAGAACCTGCACAGATTCGGTGGTACTCGACGCCGAAGATGATGAACTGCCGGATTCCATTGTGCCACACCAAATACCGCAGCGAAAAGATTAGCCGTGAGGCTTACAACTGCTCTGATACCATGAAAAGTACCTGCAAGGATTGTTAGAAATCAACAGAGAAAGGATAGTTGGAGAAGATGATTTGGCTCATTTTCTCATTGCTTGGTTTCGTTTGCTACAGTACTCCTATTTATCATAAAGTAATAACAGAAAGCTATCATTAGAGAACGTGCAAGCTGGGAGCCATGTGAGTAGTTTTCTGCTGCAGGTAGTGGAGGTATAATGTGTTGCCGGACTATGTTAACAACTTAGCCATAACGATATCACTGGTTATATACCAAATTAGGCAATTCGATCAAGTTTGAATTATGTGGATGTAAGTGTGAATGATTTGAATGGGAGCATTCCTACTACAGTAAGCAACTGTATGAATCTTACTTTGATAAACTTTTCAAGAAACAAGTTCACTGGACAAGAAATAGGCAACTTACGACAACTAGGAGTCTTGAATATTTCTTACAATAATTTGGATGCTCAGCTACCTCTTGAAATTTCTCTGTAAAAGTCTTTTCATTTTGGACCTGGGTTTCAATTCTTTGAATGGTTCAATACCATCAAGCATACAAAACCTAACCGATCTCTCTCTGTTTATATTGCAAGACAATCAAATCAGTAGAGGAATCCGTAATTTTTTTGTCACAGCTTAATCATCTAACAGAAGTGCAGCTAGGAGGAAATGATCTTGGTGAAAACTTTCCATTGTCTTTGGGTTCATTACAAAGTTTTAACATAGCTTTGAATCTTAGCAGTAATGGGCTTAAAGGTGAGGTTCCTCCACAGTTGGCAAATAAAAAAAAAAAAAATCCAGAGCGTTGGATCTATCTCTAAATAATCTGTCGGGAAGCCTTGCACCATTGGGAGAACTCAGCTCATTGATTAATGTTAACATTCCATGTAATCAGTTCGCAGGTCCGGTACTAGAAAGTTTGTGCAAGTTTCTGCAAACTTCGCCAAGCTCTTTCAATGGAAATGCTGATCTTTGCGATTCTTGCTCACCTTGCTCGAATCGAACCATCTTAAAACTATGTAATAGCAAGTCGAAAAGCTCCTTCAGTAAGATTGGCTTGGTTGCGATAATTATTGGCTCATCTCTTTTCTGCTTATTAGTGATTCTTGCAATAGTCTGTTTGGTCACCTTGCTAAAAATAAAAATAAAAATATAGTGATAGAAGAAGTTCCATCTTTTCATAAAAGTTCTTCTTTACTTCTGAACAAAGTGATGGAGGTGACAGAGAACATGGATGAGAAATATGTCATAGGTAGAAGAGCTCATGGAACAGTTTATAAAGCTTCATTAAGCCCAGAAGAAGTGTATGCAGTGAAGAAGCTTGTCTTTGACACTTAGAAAGGTTCTCATGCAAGCATGCTGATCGAAATTAAAACAGCGGGAAAGAGCAAGCAAAGGAACTTGATGAAATTGGTGAATTTCTGGTTGGAAAGTGATTGTAGATTAATTCAGTATGATTATATGGAAAATGAAAGACTTCATGATGTGTTGCATGAGATCAAACCATCTCCATTTCTTGATTGGAAATTACGTTACAAAATAGCTATTGGCATTTCCCAAGGTTTATCCTACCTCCATTGGGACTATAAAGCTATCATCCACTTTAACATTAAACACAAAAAAAAAAAAAAAATCTTTTGGACTCAGAAATGGAGCCCCACATCAAAGATTTTGGAATTGCAAGGTCCATGGATCAATTCTCGGCCACCCCAACCACCATTTGGATGATGGGAACCATTGGTTATGTCCCCAGGTCAAAAGTGATAAATCGAGCAGTGCACTGGTTGACTCGACGCATCACATGAAGGGTCAAACGACCTCCAAAGGCCAAATGGACAGTGACATTGCGATCAAAACATTAAATTCTGCTAAGTCGAGATCCCTCGCAGTTGAATCGAATGAGAACGGTCAAAAGGGACGACCGACTCCCGAAATTAAAATGCGGTGCTTGTCAAATGATACCTGATTGACGAACAAACTTTGTCATTGCGTCCGGAATATTGTGAACACTTAAAATATATATATTATTAAAATAATTTGAAGCATCCATAATGGTTGCAAGAATTTTTAGATAAAACATGCATATCGAGGAGAATAGGCATCGGCACTGGCCAAATGAAATACGATCACAAAACAAACTTCGCCACTGCATTCAGAACATCCTACATACCCAAGCATGAATGCCAATTTGTTCAAATCAAAGCATGCAAGGAAGTTGGCATGCATCCCGAGGCAAATCATGCATTTTGAAGAAAATGTCGCTCAGCGGTATCCAAATGACATCCGATTGCCGAGCGAACTTCACCACTGCATTCAAAACATCCTAAATACCCAAGGATGACAGTTAATTCATTCAAATCAAAGCATGCAAGGTGGTCAACATGCATCCCGAGGTAAGAAACATATTTCAGGGAAAAGGCCGCTTGGCGCTACCAAAATGATGTATGATTGACGAACGGACTTCGCTGTTGCATTCAGAATGCCATCAATAATCTAAATACACTATCAATTTATTCAATTAAGGTTACATGTGCAAATTGAGGCTGTTCCAAATGAACTACACACATTTTGAGAAAAAATAGCCTTAGTATTGCTAGAACGACGTCCGATCGCGAAATGGAATGCATCATTGCGATCGGAACACCGTCAATATCCTAAACCAAATGTTAATTTGTTTAATTATGATTATTCAATGAAACTGACACAAACTTCAAAGAAATTACATGAATTCCGCGGCAGAATGCACACAAATTTAGAAATTGCACTCAATTCGAAGCAAATTCAGTTGATTGATTCATTATTGTCGTTTCAGAGGGATGATGGAAGACAATGGAACATTAATTCCATTGCTAGTTTAATAAAAAAATATACAAAATATATTTAGAAGTCAAAAGAAATATCAATTCTCATTTAATATGATTACCTCGTACTCCTCAAAAACTCTACCATAATCTCTGATCAAATCTCTGCAAATCCCGTTTATTCGGCAAATGCAACATCAACAGCAATCTATCATTTTCTGCTTCATGGTTAATATGAGTTCGGATGAAGCATGTCTCCCTCTTGACTTGACGATTTCCTATTTTCCTGAGATCCTGTAGTTTTGCTAGCTACCGTGAAAGCTCAACAGGTTTTAAGTCCCTTGTTCACCCAATCCATCTCCCTTTGTCAAAGCCACCTCAATACCGTCCCTTAGGGCATCTCCAACCGAACCTCAAATGAGGTGTATAGCGTCGGTCGGTCGCTCTAGCCGAACGTCAAATCTTTCGCCATTTACTTGCAGGTGAACAATGCAACGCCAATATTGTTCACCCACGCTATTTTGTTCTCTCAAACAGAAAAACGCGCGAAAGGGAGAAGGATCATTACCTTCGCAGAAGCACATAAAATAGCGTTAGATTGAAGCAGCACCACGGCATTTTAAAATTTTGCATTATTTTGCCGTGAAAAATGGAGTTCTCCTTTTAAGATGCCCATACACAGTTCGGTCTACGCCAAGGCTGCACGTCCATTATACGCCAAGGCCACACGTCCATTATACACCAACCCGTTCTCCTCGCTTCACTATTCATTTCTTCCACCAATCACAACCCCGTGCTTTCCAACAGTGAACCAAAGCAATTTCCTTCTCCCCTACCTCTTAAAGCATCTTTGGCTAATCAGCTCTCAACACCTGCAGCCTCCCCACTTCCTCATTTTAAGATAAAAATAAATAAATAAATAAAGATTCACAACACCAATGTAAAAGGAAAATTTTGGCAGCAGGAATGATTAGTTTTAAAATAATCTTTTGATGATTTTCCTTTATCATTATTCTCATGCTTATTAGAGATATGCTAAGGATAATGTAACATGATAAATTAGCATTTTAATGTCAAATCAAGAGGGACAACAGTGAGCTTTTAAAGCCAGGTTAATTTGGGGCTTTAGTTAAACCCAAATAACATGAATTTAGCAGTGAGTTGGCTGAATTAAGCCTTGGATGGAGATTTTTTTTAATGTTCTCATTGTTATAATCACCAATTCAGCCCATATACAACTCCAAACGATCTAGTCAATACCCATTGACCCCTTGAAGACCAACATTTATAGATCTATTATCAATGCAGCCCAGTTAATAACTCCATTTTTTTTAAACTTTATCCAACACCCAAACCAGCTCAACGGCACTCAAAAACCCAAAGCAACTCATCCTTCTAAAATCTGAATCAGATCACCACACTTCTCTAGCAAACCAAAACAGCCCACTCATTAAGTTTGGAAGCTGTAGCAAACAATCCTTCAAAACAGCCCAAATTCACCTTTGTCCAAGGCCCATCAAAATTCTAAAAGGCCTAATAGCCTCCCAAGTAAATCCCTTGGCGAAGATCTAAACAGTAAGCTGTTTTATTTTATTTTTATTAGTTTACATTAACCTTTATTATTAATTAGGATTAGTTTATTATTAATTGTTTTGATTAATTGATATCGTGATTCATTGTGTCATTGATGTTAGTGAATGCAAACTTCTAGATATATATGTGTGTGTTTATGTCAAAAAAAAAAAAGAGAGAAAAAAAAAAGAGTAGAAGGAAGAAAAGGAGAGTTTCAAAAAAGGGGAGGAAGAAAGGAACTCCAAAAAAAAAGTGATAACAAAAAAGAAAGAAAAATGGAGATTTCTATGGTTTTCCACATTATATTCGCCACCATCGACTTCACAACGGAAGTTATTATAATGCTATCTAAACTTAGAAAAATTCATTTTGGTGCTTGCAGAGCGGCGAACAATCACCCATATGTGCTTTTCTTATCACGGTGGGAGGAAGTTCATTGCGGTGCTTCTGGCGAGGTGAGTAATTCCCCCTTAAAGTCCTATTTTCGATGTTTGTGGCGCACCAAGAGACCCCCTATGAACACTTTTCTTAGTGTGGTGGGAGGTAACTTTGTGTGGCACTTATAATAAAGCGGACAATTCTTGTGCGCACTTTTCTTAACATAGCAGGGCAAAAAACATAAGTACCCATACGGGGAAAAAAACTACTAGTTTTTAAACAGCTACTTACGGAAGACCCATGCACGCCTTTCTTGGTGTAGTGGTTGACAAAGACTAAGGCCACAGTGTCCCATGACACCGACCGTGCACGTCTTTCTTGATGTGACGGGTAGGCTATGACACTTAATTTTTTCTCTAAATAGGAGAGATGTCGGAAGGCTTCCGAAATTTTGTCTAAAGATAACAAGGACTTGAACTCTAAAGGACAGCATGGGACATATTTTAAACTCAAGCAAATATTGAACAAATGACATTGGATTTAAACTTTAATAAAACCACAAATGACACTCATGAATCATAAGAATGACTCAATCAAAGACAAGTAAATAAGAAAAGGACTCATGCATGAGTTGGTTACAAACTTTTGCATGATATTCTTGGAAAGATAACAATTAACTTGTAACGTTCATCTCAATTGAGATGCAAATAAAAGAAGATATCAAACTTATCATACACATTGAATAATCTTTCAATACAAAGAATTTGCAAGTATATTTTGTTCGCAAGAAATAACAAATATGGGAGATGTGGCTCGATCACAAAGCCATTATATAAGGCTTTTGAATCATGATGATTGAATTGTAACATTAAGTGTAACTCACCCCTAAGTAACAATAAACTAAAAATTGGGTATGTCATGAACACAAGCAATATACCTTAATCATGCTTTTAAGTGATTTAAGATTATTGAATGGGTAGCACATTCATCAATGAGATGTGAGAAGCACATGATGAATAAAAAACTTGTGTTGAACAAAGTGTCAAATAATTGACACAAAATATGTAGTGAAATTATCATCCATAAATAAATTCTTTGTGAACCACAAGTTACATTCAAAGATAATAAAAGGCTTGTGATCCTTAGCATCATTTGCTCACACGCTATATTGCAAATGAAGATTAATAGCACAAGTTCATCTCACTTGTTGCAAGTCACCTCTGAGGACAAAGGGTTAGCAAATAAGGTTAATTCGGAAACAACAAGAAGATGATGGAGGATATGGAAGGCCACCTACAAGTCATCAAGCGAAGTCTTTGTCGAGTGTCATAGTTAACTTATGGAAAACATGCCAATCAGAAGGGACCGTTTGAAGGTAGTAACAAGAATTCTACAACCAGCAGAGGCATAAAGGGAAGATCATACCGATAAACAAAAGGGAGAAGCCATCATGAAGTAGAATCGAATTACCGTTAATAGTAATTAACAAGGGGAATGGTGCATTAATTCAATGCCACCTTGCTGCCTACAAATACATTAAAGCTGTGCAAGTGACGATATTAAATATATAATGAATGTGGATTCAGAAAAGCATTCTGATCTATATACAAAGGAAGTAAACAGATGCATTGCATATACGATGGATCTTCATATATAAGGCATTTACGAGCAGATATGTGAGATCTCTCACTCATATGGAAGCCCAATCAAAGAAGACGATGGATAATATATAGTAGATGCTAAGCCATCTCATAATGAGCAACCACTTGATGGCACCACTAGATACCAGTTATAACGTTACTTTTTTTTTTTTTGAAAAAGCAACAAGAAACATTGCATTAACTATAAAAGAAAGCAAAATACAACCTAGAAATCAACAAGTTCCTCCTTTAACAAATTAAGAAAAGATGGAGGAACCTTATTAAAGCTAATATCTTCCCAAAGAAAATCACCAAAGATAGCATAGTTAGCACATAGATGCACTAACTTATTGTTATTCCTATCTATACAATTCCAAATAACATGATTGAATTCCTTCAAAAAAACTAAACTTTCCATCAACTGTACACCCTTCCTTAAAGACTGCTGAAGAAAGTGAATAATACACTACAGGAAAACTGGCCATTATAGGCAAAATTTCCAACGGATAGCCGGTGGAATAGTTTCCGGTTGATTTTAAGCGAATTTTCGACGGATACGATTAAATTTTTCCGACTAATTTTCAGATAGACTTTCTGGTAGAATTTTCAGCGGATTTAAAATTTTCTGGAAAAAATATAAATTCCAAATTAATAATTTTATAGCTTATCCTAATTAATTATCAATTTAGAAATTTATTTTAATTAATTAATAGTTTGATAAATTATTATAATTAATTTTAATATAATAAATTATTTTAATTAAGAATTAAAATAATAAATTATACTTTATTACTAACTTTTAATAATTTATTTTAAACTATTTTTACATAATATAAAAAGTTACTAAATTAAAAATTAATTTATTATAAAATTAATAACTTATTTTACTTAATTTTTAATTGAATAACTTATTTGAATTATTTATTAATTTTAATATTTTCTTTAATAGTTTACTGAAATATTTTAATTTATTTTATTTTTAAATAATTAAAATAAGTTTTAAAATTATTTTAATTTTTTTCTTAAAATCTTTTATATAAATATAAAATAGTTTATTTTATATCACATTTTACAACTCATCAAACTGGTTAACCACTTAAAATCCAAACAAGAAGGTCGGCGATTCGAATCAGGGGAGCTCTAATGCGTGGGCGGGCAGCATGGATAGGCACTGGGCAGCGCATGTGGAGGGGCGGGCAGGCGGCTTCTAAGCTCAGGCAGAGCGGGGCGGGCTCGTGCCGGCAGCTGGTCAACACGGGCATGCTAGGGAGCAGCTCCGGGTAGACGAGCAGCACGCCGTCGGGTGGGCAGCCGGGCAGGACACGATTAGGTGGGTAGCTGGATGTAGTTCAGCTCGTTAATTAAATCTGTTTAGTTTTTTTAGTTATTACGGTGGATTTCTTTCGCTGGACAGCCGCCGGAAAGATTTTTCGAAAATTCTGTCAAAAACTTTTTCTGATGTATTTATTTGATGGAACTTTTTTTGTGATGCGAGGCTTACCATCGAAAAGAATTCTGACAGAAAACTGCCGGAAACTTCCAAAATCCGCCAGAAAGTGTAATTTATCCACTGAAAAAATCTGCCAGTAATACGTGATATTCTTGTAGTGATATTTAAACTATCTCCTTCGATAATAATTCCCTTATAAGACAACATCCAATCCTTAATAACATCTCTTAATCCTTGAATTGATGCAAGCTCCAGCTGAGAGATATCCCAATGAACACACTATTTTCCAGAAAGCCAACAACAATCTACCTTTACAGTTATGGAAAACCTCACCAATACCAGCCTTGCATGATGATAATAATGATGCATCAACATTCACCTTGATCCAATCGGGTGGAGGAGGGTGCCAATGATTTAACAACCTAAACGACTGATTAACACCTAGTGGCCCAAGCTTATATCACCACATGATGAAGAAAATGAAGAATAAGATATAGCTTCATTAGCACTCATAGTCACACTTTCTATCATTCCTTCATATATAAACTTGTTCCTTGCTTTCCAAGATAATTAAATAGAATTACAAAAGAACTTACTTAAAAACATATTACCCAATGAAAGTTGGCTTAGCCACCGATAGCATTTTTCAAAATTCTCGAATGAAGGTATTCCAAACCCTCAACTATTTATGACATGAACTACTTTCATGAGCTTCACACAAGTAGTTATTTTATGATATATATCTTCAACAACATCACACCCTCTTGGACAAGCAAAAATAGTTTGCAATCTTCTACAATATAGGAATTGAAAAGTTGGAATCGCATTGTTGTATAAATGCCACCAGAATACCTCCACTCGTGGCATTAATCTAGCTTTTTTTAATCCACTTCCAATAGACCCTGTCAGGTTAATTTTCTGTGACAGCTTCTGTAGCCAAAGAAGATAGAGATCTTCCAGAATTCTTATAAATGAGTTTCAATCCATCTTGACACAAATCGAGCATAATTTTCACTCGGTGGATTACTTTCACAAGTTCTTCTCATAGCAACTCCTTAAGTTCATTTTTATTCCAGGAACCATCCACTATAAGCTTGTCAATTATTAAATCCTCGCTATCTCAGTTAAATCCTCACTACCTGAGATTTCCATAAAAGTTGGCCATCTATTGATACTTTTATCCCATATCCAAATATCTTTGAAGACATTTATAGAGCTACTATTAGCAACATTCCATCTTACAATTGATTTAAGATACTTTCCTCCATCATTGACGATCTTCCAAGCTGTTGAACCTCCTTTCTTATTTCCAACATCCTCATACTTAGCATCATATTTAGGTTCCAGGACTTTTTGTAACAAAGAATTTCCATCTTGAATATATCTCCAAGCCAACTTACTCCTTAAACGACCCACTTTGCCTACACATGAGTGTAATTCACTCCCCCCATTCAACTGGCTTGCACAACAAATCCCAACCGACATAATTAAGTCCAAGACTTCCATCCCATTTATTCCAAATAAAACTTCTACGTAACTTATCAAGCACATTAAGAACACTTTTAGGAATAAGGGAATGTGTAGAATGAAAGTTAGTATAAGATAGCAAAACTATTTTAACCAACATGAGCTTCCTTGCCAAAGATAAGAATTTACTCCCCCATATATTCAACATTCTCAAAGCTTTGTCAAAAATGCCTTGAAAATCTGCTCAAACCAATCTTCTGAACACAACTTTTACACCAAGATAGCTGAACTCTTTAACTTCCTTGAATCCCATGATACGAATTATAGCATATTTTCTCCTTCTCCTAACACATTTACCAAACAAAATCATAGATTTATTACTATTTATCCTTTGCTCTGTCTAATCACAAAAATATGAAAGAATACTTTTGATTTCCTTCACCACTTTAGTGTTTACTTTAGAAAAAATAATCGTATCATCCGCATATAACAAATGTGAAATCATTGGACCATTAGGACAATTACAAATACCAATAGAATTGCTTCTCTCAATTATAACATTAGAAAGAAGTTGTGAGCAAAGAATGAAAAGATAAGGTGATAACGGACAACCTTGATGGAATCCACTCATGCTGTTGATCCACTTAGAGAAATTGCCATTAATCGTCAAAGAAAACCATAGATTTTCAGTACATTCTATAATAAGATTTGAGAACATCGAAGGAAAACCAAATTACTCCAAAACCTTTCTCAAAGTGTCCCAACACATACAATCGTAGGCTTGTTCCATATTAATCTTGAAAAAGACTAATCCCTTAGAAGATTTAGAAAATCTGAATTTATAAAACATTTCCTGAGCAACCAACACATGTTTTAACATTGATCTCCCCTTCAAGAATGCCTCTTGTTCTTCAGTGAACAACTTTGGAAAGATATATACCAATCTATTTAAAATCACGTTGGAAACCACCATATACATGGTCTTGCAAAGGCTGTTAGGCTTGTAATTTGCTAGATTCAAGGGGTTGCTCACTTTAGGGATAAGCACACCAACGCGTTCCTTAGTAGAATCAAATCCTTGAGATATGAATCAATAGAATATAATCGATTTGTCACAAAGCTTTATGTTGGCTAAGGTGGATTCAAATTTATCCCCTTAGGCAAATACTCACCCCAAGTCTATAAGGTCCTCTTAGACGAAGTAACCCTTGGCTACCGACAAGGATCCTTCTGTCAAGTTGGGTTGACTACCCTTCTGACTAACTAGACTAGGGACCTGAAAGTTCGTAGTTCGTTTGAGATGTTAAGCCCTATAGAATTGGCCCAAGCTAACCAAGAGGGGGGGGGGGGGTGAATTGGTATTTTTAAAAATTTCTTTTCACAAGGAACAAAAATCACATAAACCAAAATCACATCACGAGAAAAATAAATGCAAAAATTAAAAGTGTAGAAGCAAGAAACAAGAACATAGAAATTTATAGTGGTTCGGTCAACTTGACCTACGTCCACTCCTTGGAGGCGCCCTCCGAGTATTGCACTACAAACATGACTCTCCTTTAGCCCCCACAACTAGGAGAAGAAGCCTTTACAACGAACGTCCTTTTTGCCACCCCGGCAAGGCAGAGAACCTATCTCCTTTTGCTTTCTCCTGAAGCTGGCAGAGAACCACAACGAGATGCTGACTCCTTACCTCTACTGACCCTTCCACGGATGAGAAACTTTAGACGAAGAACAAGCAGAGCGATCCTTGAAGCAACCCTTGTGAATCCCCTCACAAGCTCCCCCTCACAAGATCCTCTCTCTCTCTCCCTCTCTCTCTCTTTCTCTCCTCAAGGCCTTCTCAGGTCAAGGCAGCAGCACAAAGGTTTTTCAAAATGTTAAACAAGAGCTCTTAAATAGAAGAGCTTCAAAGGAGCTCATTGACTGCAAGTTGCCGACAATATCGTCCAGATCGATATGGACATCGACCTGGCCGATCAGTACAAATCTCAGAAGATCGGCCAGAGCATCACCCTGAATGCACACTGGATGATTTAAAATTGGCTTGATCGTCCAGGTCGTTCTCACGATCGTCTTGGCCGATCAGTTCAAATCAGAGGAAAATTGTCCAGAGCATCGCCCTGAATTCGAGCTAGCCGATATTTATCATCCAGAAGTAACTAAGGTTTTTGAATAGATCATCCTGGCCAATCCTGCGATCGTCTAGGACGATATGATCGTATCAATCATCTTTAATTACTTCCTTGATTTCCTGATCAATTAAGGCATAATTTGTGAATATCGTTCAGGCCAATCAAGAATCGTCCTGGCCGATTATTTAAAAAATATAATATATCTTAATTGTCTATGGCGGCAACTTCTTTCTATTTTAAGCTTATCGTCCTAGCCGATACACGTATCGTCCAGGACGATTTGTTAATGACGGCTTCCTTAATTAAGAATCCTTATTTAGACTTTCTATTTTAAGCTTGATCGTCCAGGATGATATAAATATCGTCCTGGCCGATATGAGTAAAAACAGAAATTCTAAGTCTCTCAAGTGTGTGTGTGTGTAGGGTAACTTAGCATCAGTCTCTTTAACAATTACAAGTAGACTCAATAAGAGAAAAAATAAAGTACAGATTGACTCAACCCTAAACCTACGCAACCTTGAACTGGCTTCATTTGTTCCTCCGATCTTTGATTCCTGAAAAGTTAGAAGTAACAGGCAGTCCAAGAAAATCAATAGTATTTGTCAATCATCAAAACATAAGTCATGAAAATAGATTTGCAACAATCTCCCCCTTTTAGATGATGACAAAACACTACGACAACAATTAGCAGTAAAATTTCAGGATCGACAAGTGTAAAAATATCATAAACTTCTCCCCCTTTTGACATATCAAAAAGGAGGAGGAAACACAAAAGAACAATAACAAATCATAACAATTTTTTTTTTAACCAAGGCATGAAAATGATGTAGTATTCCATGTGATTGATTTAAAAGCTTGTGGGTTAATGAGTTAACAATCTTAACCATCCATAGAATAGTAGAATATCCGGTCATGGTTACCCTTAGCTCAGACATTTTCTTAGGGTAGAATCGCCTTTTGAAATCAATGACCTAACTCAAAGAATTAATTGGATATGAGAAAAAGAATCTATCCATCACTTGGTTTAAAAAATAACTATCTTTATAAAATAATGAACCAAAGTAAATCTGTCACAATCGCAAAATAATCGAAATCAAGTCTTTGAGAACCAAAACTTCTAAGTTGTAAAAGATTTAAAAAGAGAGAATAGCTTACTTTTGAGTAGGCTCATTTTATGCCTCTTGTCAATTTAATGGCGCTTTGCGCATCTTTTTATATATTTTTTAATTTTGGCATCTTTGCGCTTCTTTTGTTGGCATCATTGGCCAAATTTTTTTTTTTTTTTGCAAGCAACATTCTCTTTTATAACCTCTTTAAAAAAATAATCTTAGTTGTGAATATATCTTCTCAGATATTAGAGAATAGGAGCTCTCTCTATAACATAAGGAAGAATTACCATAAACAGAATTAATAATCAAAGATAAGAGTAACGAGGGATCTTGATGTGACAAAAAACTATAAACATTATAAATACAAGATAGATTTGCTTAAGCAAGTTTAAGAAAAGATCTCAATTTCATACACAATTTTTAATTTGAGATAGATTTTTGATTAGAAAAGAAAACTATGCCACTAAAATAGGTTAGAGAAAGAGACACAATCACAAAATATTTTAACCACCTAAGAGATTAAGAGATGAAAACCACAATGACTACAAATTTTCAAAAGCGAGGATAAGGAATATGATATCATTTCAGCGATGATTTTGAAGACTAAGTAAAAAAGAAACAAAAGAAAAATAAAACACACCAAAAACTAAGAGAAAAAAAAAATAAAAGTAAAAGAAAGTAACTAAAAGATTAAGTTTTATGCATTTATGTCAATCATACCCAATCTGGTCCTTAAACAACTGAAAGTGTCGAAGGCCAGTAATTTAGTAAAGATGTCAACCAGTTGATTTTCAGTTGTCACATGGTGTAACTCAATGTCTCCCTTAGTCACATGATCTCTAATGAAGTTATGCCGAATGTCAATGTGCTTAGTCCTTGAATGTTGGATAGGATTCTTAGAGATGCATATGGCACTAGTGTTGTCACAAAAGATTGAGATGGTGCCTATAGGTAATCCTAAATCTAATACATGTTGTTTCAACCAAAGGATTTGGGCCACACAACTTTCGTGAGCAATGTACTCAGCTTCAGCAGTGGAAAGTGCAATAGAGTTTTGTTTTCTACTAGACCAAGAGACCAAAGACTATCCAATAAATTGACAAGTTCTTGAAGTACATTTTCTATCCACCTTGCCTCTTGCAAAATCAGAGTCAGAAAAACCAATAATCTCAAAAGAAGTACTGTGTCTAGGGTACCAAATCCCTAAGCCTTGTGTCCCCAAAAGATATCTAAAAATTCTCTTAACAGCAGTCAGGTGAGACTCCTTAGTGTCAGCTTGAAATCTAGCACAAAGGCAAACACTAAACATAATATCAGGTCAGCTCACAGTCAAGTAAAGTAAAGATCCAATCATGCCTCTATATTTCTTCTGATCAACAGATTTACCACTTGGGTCCTTATCCAATGGAGCACTAGAAGTCATGGGATTGTTAATTGGCTTAGCTTTGTCCATCTCATATTTCTTTAAAATGTCCTTTATGTATTTTATTTAATTTAAAAAGGTTCCATCCTCTAATTGTTTTAAGCTAAACCCCAAAAAATTGGACAACTCTCCCATCAAACTCATCTCAAACTCTCTACTCATCGTCTTAGAAAAATCATCACACAATTTCTTATTAGAAGATCCAAAGAGTATATCATCAACATAAATTTGAACAATGAGTAAATCATCTCCAACTTTCCTAAGCAAAAGGGTGGTGTCTACGCTTCCCTTGACAAACTCCCTCTCTAGTAAGAATGTGCTAAGCCTCTCATACCAAGCTCTTGGTGCCTGCTTTAAATCATACAAAGCCTTTTTTAATTTAAAAATATGATTTGGAAATTGGGAACTCTCAAAACCTGGGGGTTGTTCTACAAACACAATTTCTTTTATTTCCCTATTTAAAAAGGCACTCTTGACATCCATTTAAAAAAGCTTGAATCCTTTATAGCAGGCAAAGGCTAATAACACTTTAATGGCTTCCAATCTAGCTACAAGGGCAAAAGTCTCCTCAAAGTCTATCCCTTCGATTTGATTATACCCCTTAGCCACCAATCTTGCTTTATTCCTAACCACCACTTCTGAATCATTCACCTTGTTCTTAAAGACCCACTTTGTCCCAACTACACTTTATCCCTTAGGTCTTTCTACAAGCTCCCAAACATCATTCCTAACAAATTGATTCAATTCTTCTTGCATTGCTAAAATCCAAAACTCATCAGTAAGGTCTTGGTTAATGGTGGTGGGTTCAGTCATTGATATAAAGGCAGAGTGGTTCACCATCTTCCTAAGTCCATGACTAGTCTTAACTCCACTAGAAGGGTCTCCTAAGATTAAATCCTTGGGGTGACTTGTAGAGTATCTCCAATCTCTAGGCAAAGTGTGTGAAGGTCCAACCCTTTCATCCAAATTAAAATTTTCTACTCCTTGGGTGACTTCTCCTACTCCTTCATTATTTTGGTGTTCTATTCCCTTC
The DNA here is from genome assembly GCA_022539455.1 of Dendrobium nobile. Classification (NCBI taxonomy): domain Eukaryota; kingdom Viridiplantae; phylum Streptophyta; class Magnoliopsida; order Asparagales; family Orchidaceae; genus Dendrobium; species Dendrobium nobile. The sequence goes on along the minus strand of CM039733.1, from coordinate 30,811,409 downwards.
CCCAAATTTTCTACTCCACTTATAATCTCTCTAACATCATCATCTTCTACTCCATGTTTCTTAGGATCAGACTCATCAAATACTACATGGGTTGTCTCTTCCACCATCAAAGTTCTCTTGTTAAATACCCTAAAAGACTTCCCAACACGAGAATATCCCAAGAATACTCCTTCAGATTTAGGATCAAAATTTCGCAAGTGAGACTTCCCATTGTTGTGAATAAAGACCTTACAACCAAAGACATGAATGTGGGAAAGATTGGGTGTCCTACCCTTAAGAATCTCATAAGGTGTCTTTTTCTAATTTGGCTCTAACATTCACCCTATTCAACACATAACAAGCTGTGTTAACCGCTTCAGCCCAAAAGTATTTTGGAAGTGAATACTCAGTAAGCATGGCTCTAGCGGCTTCCACCAAGGTCCTGTTCTTCCTTTCAGCTACCCCGTTCTGCTGAGGGGTCCTAGGAGCTGAAAAATTGTGGCTAATCCTCTTGTTCTCACAAAAATCTCTAAATTTTTCATTCTCAAACTCTCCCACATGATCACTATGGATGGTCAAAATCTCACAACCTAGCTTTTTCTGAATCCAAGTAGAAAATGTTTTAAACTCCTCAAAAGACTCATTTTTATGTGAAAGAAATCTAGTCCAAGTGAACCTCGAGTAGTCATCAACAATCACAAATCCATAGACTTTTCCTCCCAGGCCGGCAGTGCTAATGGGTCCAAACAAATTCATGTGAAGGACTTCTAAAGGTCTAGAGGTGCTAATGTCCTTAATGGGGTGAAAGGTGGAGTGAACTTGCTTTCCTAGTTGACAGGCATCACAAAGGTGGTCTTTTGAAAACTTGAGTTTGGGGACACCTCTAACTAGGTCTTTTTGGGTCACTTTTCTAAGAGTTTTCATACTTGCATGTCAAAGTCTCCGGTGCTACAACCAAGAATCATCAATCACAATTTTTAAGTAAAATGAAGCAGCACATTCAATATTATTTAAATCAAGCATGTAGACATTGTTGATCCTCTTTCCCTGCAATATAATGTTTTTACTTAAACTTATAATGCATGAATCTGCAAAGAATTGAACGATGAAACCTTTGTCACAGAGTTGACTGATGTTGAGCAAGTTGTGCTTCAATCCATCTACAAACAAAACATTTTCAATCATAAGGTTCTTGGAATTACCAATTATACCTGTGCCTACCACCTTCTTGTTGGTGTTGTCTCCAAGAGTAACCTTGCCTCCAGTCTTGGACTCTAATACAACAAACTGGTTGGCATCACCAATCATATGTCGAGAGCATACACTGTCCAGGTACCACATACTCTCACGAGGCTTTTTGTGAGAGACTTCCTGCAAAATTACCAAATGTTAGATTTAGGAACCCAAGCAGGTTTGGGTTCCTTCTTATAAAGAGTAGATTGCAATGCATGTGTGGTATGCTGTGGATCATGCACCTTAGGTCTCCACACTCAATGTGTACTATGATGAACGGTGCAAGTGTGTGAGATGTGTCTTAGCATGCCACATGAAAAACATCTAACTCCAGGAAAGAGATTTCTTAAGTGGTTTGAGTTATAATGCCTCTTCCTAGGTTTTGGCAATTGATCAAATATAGGTGTCATCCTAGTTTTCTTACATGCTTCTAATTTATTTTGAATCTTCAAATTAGTACTCTTTAAGACTTCATTTTCAATCCTCAAATTTTTCTCCATCTTCTTAGACTTCTTAAAATCATATTCAAGTGATGTGTGTGAAACTTTTAATGCATCATGCTTTTCAACTAATTCACAATGATTTTTATTTAACTCATCAAATTCATCAAGTAAAGTCATATGATTTGAATCAATCGTTTGATGGTCTTTAATCAAAATTTCATACTCTTTTTGTAGATTTAAAAATTCTAATTTCAAGCTAGCATGTGTTTTCTTTAATTTCCTATATGATGCATGAATTTTTCCTAAAACTTCAAGAAGTTGATCGTAGGAAAGTTCACATACCTCTTCTTGATCAGGATTGTCGTTTGCTATTAAGCACAGTTTTGATGTCTCATCTTCCGGTTCCGTCTCTGATGAGTCCGATGCTGAATCCGCCTAAAATGATTTTTGTACTCTCATCTTATCCTTCCTTAGCTTTGGTTTCTCCTCACCCTTTCCTTTGCTTGAGTGACCTTGAAGTGTAGGACAATCGGCTCTCACATGTCCAAGCTTCCTACATTCATAACAAACAACATCAGAAGATCCTTTAGAATGTTTATGATCCCTACCTTTACTCCAATGATGATTTTGCTTCTTCTTTAGAAAGCTTTTGAATTGCCTTGTGATGAAGGAAACTTCATCGCTTTTAGACCCGGAAGATTCAGAATCTGATTTGTGTGCCTTCAGTGCAACTGTTTTCTCCTTCTTCTTCTCACCTGCATTAAAATTTCTTTAATTCACCCCTTGCTCGTAAGCAATGAGTGAGCCAAGTAAGTTATCAATAGAGTAAGTGTTCAAATCATTAGATTCAGCGATTGCAGCGATTTTAGCATCATATGACAAAGGCAAGCATCTCAAAATCTTGTTTACTTTTTCATAGTTTGAAAATTCTTTTCCTAGTGCATGCAGTGAAGTAACTATCTGAGTAAACCTAGTGTACATGTTAGAAATTGATTCATGAGGTTTCATATGAAAAAGTTCGTAGTCTTGCAAGAGAATGTTCAAACGGGATTGTTTAACCTCATTAGTGCCTTTATAGGTGATATATAATTTACCCCAAATTTTTTTTACCAGTTTTATAAGTGGAGACACGCATGTAATCCTCAGATTTTAAAGTACAAAAAAATAGTTCAAATATTTTGCATTCAATTGAGCCAAATCTCGTTCATCAAAAGTCCATTCAGTAAAAGCAACTTCCGTTTTAACACCATTAATTTTACAAGAAGGTGGAGAATAACCTTCTTTGATAAGCATCCACATGCGATAATCAATAGATTATAAAAACGTTGACATGCGGGTTTTCCAGAAATCAAAAAATAAGTTGTCAAACAAGGGAGGTCGTAATTGAATAACCTTCCGTAGTGTTACGATTCCCAAAGTTAGCCATGGATCAAAATTCAAAAAGTTTTCAAACTTAAATTTTGAATCCCGTTCTAATACCACTTGAAAGTGCTCGAAACCACTTGAAAGTTCATTAGGGATGTTAAGCCTTATAGAATTGGACAAAGCTAACCAAGAGGGGGGGGTGAATTGGTATTTTTAAAAATTTCTTTTCACAAGAAACAAAAATCACACCACGAGAAAAATAAATGAGAAAATTAAAAGTGCGGAAGCAAGAAATAAGAACACAGAAATTTATAGTGGTTCGGTCAACTCGACCTACGTCCACTTCTAGAGGCGCCCTCCAAGTATTGCACTACAAACGTGACTCTCCTTTAGCCCCCACAGCTAGGCGGAGAAACCTTTACAACGAACCTCATTTTTGCCACCGCGGAAAGGAAGAGAACCTATCTCCTTTTGCTTCCTCCTGAAGCTGGTAGAGAACCACAAGAAGATGCTGACTCCTTACCTCTACCGACCCTTCCACGGATGAGAAACTCTAGACGAAGAAGAAGCAGAGCGATCCTTGAAGCAACCCTTATGAATCCCCTCACAAGATCCTCTCTCTCTCCCTCTCTCTCTTTCTCTCCTCAAGGCCTTCTCAGGTCAAGGTAGTAGCACAAAGGTTTTTCAAAACGTTGAACAAGAGCTCTTAAATAGAAGAGTTTCAAAGAAGCTCATTAATTGCAAGTTGCCGACAATATCGTCCAGGCCAATATGGACATCGGCCTGGCCGATCAGTATAAATCTTAGAAGATCGGTCAGAGCATCGCCCTGAATGCAAACTGGATGATTTAAAATAGGCTTGATCATCCAGGACGATCTCACGATCATCCCGACCGATCAGTTCAAATCAGAGGAAAATCATCCAGAGCATCGCCCTGAATTCGAGCTGGCCGATATTTATCTTCTAGAAGTAACTAAGGTTTTTGAATAGATCGTCCTGGCCGATCCTGCGATCGTCCAGGATGATATGATCGTACAATCATCCTTAATTACTCTCTTGATTTCTTGATCAATTAAGGCATAATTTGTGAATATCGTCCAGGCCGATCAAGAATCGTCCTGGCCGATTATTTAAAAAATACAGTATACCTTAGTTGTCTATGGCGGCAACTTCTTTCTATTTTGAGCTTATCGTCCTGGCCGATACACGTATCGTCCAGGCCGATCTGTTAATGACGGATGCCTTAATTAAGAATCCTTATTTAGGCTTTCTATTTTAAGCCTGATCATTCAGGACGATGTAAATATCGTCCTAGCCGATATGAGTAAAAACCAAAATTCTAAGTCTCTCAAGTGTGTGTATGTGTAGGATTACTTAGCATCAGTCTCTTTGACCATTACAAGTAGACTCAAGAAGAGAAAAAATAAAGTACAGACTGACTCGACCCTAAACCTACGCAACCTTGAACTGGCTTCGTTTGTTCGTCCGATCTTCGATTCCTGAAAAGTTAGAAGTAACAGGCAGTCCAAGGAAATCAATAGTGTTTGTCAATCATCAAAACATAATTCATGAAAATAGATTTGCAACAATCTCCCCCTTTTTGATGATGGCAAAACACTACGACAATAATTAGCAGTAAAATTTCACGATCGACAAGTATAAAAATATCATAAACTTCTCCCCCTTTTGACTTATCAAAAAGGAGGAGGGAACACAAAAGAACAATAGCAAATCACAAAAAAAAAATTTTTTAAACCAAGGCATGAAAATGATGTAGTATTCTATGTGATTGATTTAAAAACTTGTGGGTTAATGAGTTAAAAATCTCAACCATCCATAGAATAGTAGAATATACATTCATGGTTACCCTTAGCTCAGACGTTTTCTTAGGATAGAATCATCTTTTGAAATAAATGACCTTACTCAAAGAATTAATTGGATATGAGAAAAAGAATCTATCCATCACTTGGTTTAAGAAAAAATTATCTTTATAAAATAATGAACCAAAGTAAATCTGTCATGATTGCAAAACAATCGAAATCAAGTCTTTGAGAACCAAAACTTCTAAGTTCTAAAAGATTTAAAAAGAGAGAATAGCTTTCTTTTGAGTGGGCTCATTTTATGTCTCTTGTCAATTTAGTGGTGCTTTGCATATCTTTTTATAGATTTTTCAATTTTGGCGTCTTTGCGCTTCTTTTGTTGGCATCATTGGCCAATTATTTTTTTTAATTTTTGCAAGCTACATTCTCTTTTATAACTTCTTAAAAAAAATAATCTTAGTTGTGAATATATCTTCTCAGATATGAGAGAATATGAGCTCTCTCTCTAAAATAAGGAATAATTACCACAAACAGAATTAATAATCAAAGACAAGAGTAACGAGGGATCTTGATGTGACAAAAACTTTAAATATTATAAATACAAGATAGATTTGCTTAAGAAAGCTTAAGAAAATATCTCAATTTCATACATAATTTTTAATTTGAGATAGATTTTTAGTTAGAAAAAAAAACTATGCCACTAAAATAGGTTAGAGAAAGAGACACAATCACAAAATATTTTAACCATCTAAGAGATTAAGAGATGAAAACCAAATTGACTACAAATTTTCAAAAGTAAGGATAAGGAATATGATATCATTTCAGCGATGATTTTAAAGACTAAGTAAAAAGAAACAAAAGAAAAATAAAACACACCAAAAACTAAGAGAAAATAAATAAAAAAAACAAAATTAAAAGAAAGTAACTAAATGATTAAGTTTCATGCATTTATGTCAATCACACCCAATCTGGTCCTTAAAGAACTGAAAGTGTCGAAGCCCAGTGGTTTAGTAAAGATGTCAGCCAGTTGATTTTCAGTTGTCACATGGTGTAACTCAATGTCTCCCTTAGTCACATGATCTCTAATGAAGTGATACCTAATGTCAATGTGCTTAGTCCTTGAATGTTGGATAGGATTCTTAGAGATGCATATGGCACTAGTGTTGTCACAAAAGATTGAGATGGTGCCTATAGGTAATCCTAAATCTAATACCTGTTATTTCAACCAAAGGACTTGGGCCACACAACTTCCAAGAGCAATGTACTCAGCTTCAGCAGTGGAAAATGCAACAGAGTTTTGTTTCCTACTAGACCAAGAGACCAAAGACTGTCCAATGAAATGACAAGTTCCTGAATTGCTTTTTCTATCCACCTTACATCCTGCAAAATCAGAGTCTGAAAATCCAATAATCTCAAAAGAAGTGTTGTGTCTAGGTTACCAAATCTCTAAGCCTTGTGTCCCCAAAAGGTATCTAAAAATTCTCTTAACAGCAGTCAGGTGAGACTCCTTAGGGTTAGCTTGAAATCTAGCACAAAGGCAAACACTAAACATAATATCAGGTCGGCTTGTAGTCAATTAAAGTAAAGATCCAATCATGCCTCTATATTTCTTCTGATCAACAGATTTACCACTTGGGTCCTTATCCAATGGAGCACTAGAAGTCATGGGAGTGTTAATTTGCTTAGCTTTGTCCATCTCATATTTCTTTAAAATGTTCTTTATGTATTTTATTTGATTTAAAAAGGTTCCATCCTCCAATTATTTTATGTTAAACACCAAAAAGTAGGATAACTCTCCCATAAAACTCATCTCAAACTCTCTACTCATCGACTTAGAAAAATCATCACACAATTTTTTATTAGAAGATCCAAAGAGTATATCATCCACATAAATCTAAACAATGAGTAAATCATCTCCAACTTTCCTAAGAAAAAGGGTGGTGTCTACGCTTCCCTTGACAAACTCCCTCTCTAGTAAGAATGTGCTAAGCCTCTCATACCAAGCTCTTGGTGCCTGCTTTAAACCATACAAAACCTTTTTTAATTTAAAAAACATGATTTGGAAATTGGGAACCCTCAAAACCTGGGGGTTATTCTACAAACACATCTTCTTTTATTTCCCCATTTAAAAAGGCACTTGACATCCATTTGAAAAAGCTTGAAACCTTTATAACAGGAAAAGGCTAATAGCACTCTAATGGCTTCCAATCTAGCTACAGGGGAAAAAGTCTCCTCAAAGTCTATCCCTTCTATTTGATTATACCCCTTAGCCACCAATCTTGTTTTATTCCTAACCACCACTCCTGAATCATTCACCTTGTTCTTAAAGACCCATTTTGTCCCAACTACACTTTGTCCCTTAGGACTTTCTACAAGCTCCCAAACATCGTTCCTAACAAATTGATTCAATTCTTTTTGCATTGCTAAAATCCAGAACTCATCAGTAAGGGCTTGGTTAATGGTGGTGGGTTCAGTCATTGAGATAAAGGTAGAGTGGTTCACCTCCTTCCTAAGTCCATGTCTAGTCTTAACTCCACTAGAAGGGTCTCCTAAGATCAAATCCTTGGGGTGACTTGTAGAGTATCTCCAATCTCTAGGCAAAGTGTGTGAATGTCCAACCCTTTCATCCAAATCAAAATTTTCTACTCCTTGGGTGACTTCTCCTACTCCTTCATTATTTTGGTGTTCTATTCCCATCCCTAAATTTTCTACTCCACCTGTAATCTCTCCAACATCATCATCTTCTACTTCATATTTCTTAGGATCAGACTCATCAAATACTACAAGGGTTGTCTCTTCCACCATCAAAGTTCTCTTGTTAAACACCCTAAAAGACTTCCCAACACTAGAATATCTCAAGAATACTCCTTCATCAGATTTAGGATCAAATTTTCCCAAGTGAGACTTCCCATTGTTGTGAATAAAGACCTTACAACCAAAGACATGAAGGTGAGAAAGATTGGGTGTCCTACCCTTAAGAATCTCATATGGTGTCTTTTCTAATTTGGCTCTAACATTCACCCTATTCAATACATAACAAGCTGTGTTAACTGCTTCAGCCCAAAAGTATTTTGGAAGTGAATACTCAGCAAGCATGGCTCTAGCGGCTTCCACCAAGGTCCGGTTCTTCCTTTCAGCTATCCCGTTCTGCTGAGGGGTCCTTGGAGCTAAAACATTGTGGCTAATCCCCTTGTTCTCACAAAAATCTCCAAATTTTTCATTCTCAAACTCTCCCCCATGATCACTATGGATGGTCAAAATCTCACAACCTAGCTCTTTCTGAATCCAAGTAGAAAAAGTTTTAAACTCCTCAAAAGACTCATTTTTATGTGAAAGAAATCTTGTCCAAGTGAACCTCGAGTAGTCATCAACAATCACAAATCCATAGACTTTCCCTCCCAGGCTGGCAGTGCTAATGGGTCCAAACAAATCCATGTGAAGGACTTCTAAAGGTCTAGTGGTGCTAATGTCCTTAATGGGGTGAAAGGTGGAGTGGACTTGCTTTTCTAGTTGACAGGCATCACAAAGGTGGTCTTTTGAAAACTTGAGTTTGGGGACACCTCTAACTAGGACTTTTTTGGTCACTTTCCTAAGGGTTTTCATACTTGCATGACAAAGTCTCCGGTGCCACAACCAAGAATCATCAATCACAGTTTTTAAGCAAAATGAAGCGGCACATTCAATGCTATTTAAATCAAGTATGTAGACGTTGTTGATCATCTTTCGCTGTAAAATAGTATTATTACTTAAACTTACAATACATGAATCTACAAAGAATTGCACGATGAAGCCTTTGTCACAGAGTTGACTGATGCTGAGCAAGTTGTGCTTAAATCAATCCACAAGCAAAACATTTTCAATCATAAGGTTCTTGGAATTACCAATTATACCTGCGCCTACCACCTTCTTGGTGGTGTTGTCTCCAAGAGTAACATTGCCTCCAGTCTTGGACTCTAGTACAACAAACTGGTTGGCATCAGCAGTCATATGTCGAGAGCATCCACTGTCCAGGTACCACATACTCTCACGAGGCCTTTTGTGAGAGCCTTCCTGCAAAATTACCAAATGTTAGATTTAGGAACCCAAGCAGGTTTGGGTTCCTTCTTATGAAGAGTAGAATGCAATGCATGTATGGTATGTTGTGGATCATGCACCTTAGGTCTCCACACCCAATGTGTACTATGGTGAATGGTGTAAGTGTGTGAGATGTGTGCTAGCATGCCACATGAAAAACATCTAACTCCAGGAAAGGGATTTCTTAAGTGGTTTGAGTTATAATGCCTCTTCCTAGGTTTTGGCAATTGATCAAAAGTACTAGATACATTCTTTCTGGTGTTAGTTAGTATTTGTTTAAGTAACATCACACATTAAGGAAGAAGTAGAGTAGAAAAGTGATATTGATCCATCAGGGTGATATTATTCTCTTGTAATTTTGTTCTTATATGATTTTAATGAAAATGATTTAACTTATTTTTATCATTCACATATAGCTAATTCTTTAGTTTTCGATTAATGATTTAGAGAACATATTATGTACTAATGAATATTCTTATGTTTTAAAGTTAAATGATGTTTACAATATTAACCCACTCTTTATTTAATGCTCATATGGCCATATGTGCAGTTAAAATCTAGCGTGATGTATAGCCATGATGGAGGAATGCAAGAGCAACTAGGAATATAGAAAAAATATGTTCATAAATGTAGGCATATGATGTAAAATATGCTAGGATCTTAAGGAAATGATATAACAATAGGAGGTTAGCATATATCCTTTCACCCCTATAAGCTCGTTAGAGATCTAGGGATGCATATGCTCTGAATCACATTAAAAAATAAAATTTTCATTAGAAAAAATATGTAATTTACATTAATCAATCAAAATTACTTTATTAATATATAATATCCAATATTTTACCATTTTTGTTCAGTAATTGAATCTCGACAACCAACAATTTTATTTTAGTAGGATAATTTTTGTAATTAGAGTAAACAGTAGTAGTTGATTTCTAAAAAAATACTTTCTTATGGGTTTGACACTCAACTCTATCACTTTATTGCTTTATTTGGAATGTAAAATTCCATATATTAAGTGGTTTTTGTTATTTCTAAATATCAAAGAAAACCTAAGAAATTTAAGGCAAGATTGAGACTTAAACATTTTTTATAATTCAAAATTACACTCCTTAGTAACCCCCCTTAAAAGAGGCAAAGAGTTATTTGTTAATTTATGAATCTCTTTGAGTAAATATATAGGAAAATGTTTAGTATAAGTGAGATATTGGAGAACTGAATTCAAATAACATGCATTTCCCAGGTTCTCCAAACTAGTACCCTAAAATTAAACATAAATGTCATGTTTAGGACAAATTCATATAACAAAACATATTAACTTTTTTTTTATCAAAACTTACTAATTTATATTTACACATAGTTTAAGTTAAGGTTGCATTATAAAAAAGTCTCATAAGGACTAAGACATTCAAAGAAAAGAGCCAAAAACAAAAATGAATTGAATATGAAAATTTATAAAAAAGCACTTTCCAAATTATTTTAGGAAAATATCTAACTAAAAATTTAACTTTGACTATCCAAATATGAAAGATGGACTGGAATCTACAAAAGAAAGGAAATCCATAAAGGTAAAAAATATTCTTGGCAAGACCAAGCCAAAGTATTAGCTGAAGGCCCAACCATTAGGCAAAAAAGCCATCAACTTACAAAAAGAACAAACACGAACACAAAAAAAACTTATGGTCCTTTGGAAGTTGATTGTGAAATTGAGTTGAAGATCCAATCCATGCTTATAAAACTCCCCTCATATTGATCTCTTTCCATGAGCCATAATATGCCCTTTTGAGGCTTTATACTATATCTCGATGCCTCCCTTCACTTTTTTGCACTACCAGGGTTTAATATTTTGATGTAGAAGTCCTCTAGAAAAAGAGGGACACTAGTGTAGGAATGCATCATAGGGTGGAACTCAATTCTCTAAGAAAATAATGGTTGCCTTATTGTAGGCATTGTTTTGACTGTCTTCTCCTCTATTATCATTGCCATTGTAGACAATTTACTTGGATGACTAGGTTATTACAAGATTCAAAGAAAAAAGGATGGTGTTGTTTAGTAAAATGAAGAATTCAACATAAATCCTTCCTAACAAAAAACACAAATAAAACTTTAAATCCAAAAGAATGTTAATTCAAGTTTTTCCTATGATATCTTATGTAAAAGATATATAATAATTTATTATAATAATAAAGTTTTAATCCGATATTATTGCTACATATATGGGGATAGTGCAAAAGGGAAATAACTTGTTCTTTAGATCTATTGCTGAGAGAGAGAGAGAAAGAGAGAGAGAGAGAGAGAGAGAGAGAGAGAGAGAGAGAGAGAGAGAGAGAGAGAGGAAGAGAGAAAAAGAGAGATTCATGCTGGCTCTGAATTATTACTGAAGTCAGCCAAAAGAAGCTCCACCTGCAAAGAAAAACTATTGCAAAAGGAAAAGCTACTCCACAATAAAATATAGTTAGAATAATAGCAATAAAAGAAATAACAACTAGCAAAAAAGGATACAAAAAATTCTGCTCCATGTAAAGCCAGACTTAGAATTAAGACTTAAAGAGCTCAGAATACAATTAATATAGCAAGACTCATTAGAAAAATCCACAAGCTACTCAATCCTACCTTCAAGGTCAACCAAAACCACCTTGGACAAACCCCTCCTGCACAACAAAGGATCCCCAAAAGAATAGCATGGGTTATCCAGAATCCCAAAAAAAATATCCACACCAGACCTCCAAAAATAGTGAAACAGTAGGAAAATCAACAACGAAGGGCTAAACAACCACATGTAAACCCAGCCAACAACATCTCCAACATAGCAAGAGAGCCCAGCCTGAAACTCATGATTACCCCATCACCCCAAAAATAGATGGTAGGAGAGCAATAATGGGACAGAACAAAGCACGGGTTGTCCAAAATCCCAGAACAAATAACCACACCAGAAAATAACAACCACCTACAAGCAACAAACCAAACAATAGCTGCACTAGCAAAAGAAATAAGCCCAGCTAGAACACCACTATTATCTGTAGCACCGTATAAATTGAATGTAGGAGAGCAACAATGGGACAGACCATCAGCATTATAACTAGAGAAATCATTGCTCAAGTCCAAACTCACAAAGATAATAACTAAACAAGAAGTCACAAAATTATGCCAACAGTAGATAACTAAAAAAATGAGAAAAGGAGTACTAGGTACAAATGACAAAAGTGTTACTACACATATAACCCCAAAGATTGGAGAAAAACTCAGCAAACAAAAAGAAGAAAACCATTCCGGTTGAACATCCCACCAGTAATAGGGAGAAAACACATCCAGCAAGAGCCAAAAAAGAGAAGCCCCAAACCAAAACCAAGATGGAGCAGAACCTCCACACCATATATGGTCCAGCCAATATAAAAATTGAACTAGGAGAAATAAGATAAAAACATAATACCCCAGTAATCCAGCAGGTGAAATGTAGCAGCCCAAAAAAATAAAATGACCAAACTAACAAGAAGGCAGAGAAAGTAAGCCAACTAGATCATAAACCAAGAAAAGAGACAGTTAAGAACTAACATAAGGAATACCACACACATCAAGGTTAAGCAAGCCACAAAGTGACCAGGGATAGTAGACGAAATAACATCACTGAAACAAGCAAGGCTACAACCCCACATAGCAAGCCAAGAAGCACAGGAATAAGCTTCCTTACTAACATGGTGAAACGAGGAGTTCAAAAATAGCAGCAAATTTCTAATTTCCCTAACATGATAGAAGAGATTCAGGGTGCAGCACATATCTTCATCAGCTTGAAAAGGTTGAAGATTAAAACTAGAATTAACTTCAATATACAAATTAGTTAAATTAAGAGAGATGGACAACTGAATACCATAAAAGATGACTATAGTAAGAGTAGTAAAAGAGTTACCATTATGAATCAGTCCCACAAAAGCAACAATAAGAAAGCCATTACTATCCCTAATAATACCACCACAACCAGCAGATAAATCAGAACTAGCACCATCAACATTCAGTTTAAAGAAGTTAGTGGGGGCTTGTTCTAATAAATAATATTAGGAGCAGAAGGAGCACCCTCCAAGTTCAACCCTAAAGCAAAACCAACAAAATAACAATTTTTAAAATTCTTAACAATAAGCAGATTAATAGCCACAAGAGCTAAAACCATATCCTTCACCCTCTGAATAACATTATGATGGTTCATGCTCACATCATTGAAAAGGGAGTTATTCCTTTCCAACCAAAGAAATCAAAGAATGAGGGAAGGAATAACATTATGTGACATTTAGAGTTTATGAACTAATACTTAAACAAAGATTTAAGGGAAAGATGGGCATTAAAGCAATTTAACTGAAACAAATCATCCAAATAAACCAAAGTTCTAACAGCAATAGGATCAGATAAAAAAATATGATGCATATTCTCCATGTGAAAATAGCATTGACACTTGGAAGCAAAGATAAAGCCTTTTTTGATGAGATTATCATCCGTAGGGATACATCTATACAAGACTCTCCAAACAAAAAAAGAAACAGTAGAAGGAATGCTCTTATGCTAACTATTAGTAAAAAAATATTATCAATATATCCTTTATCTTTAAAAGAATGCCAAGTACTCTTTAAGTGAAACCCACCATCTTTGGATAAATCACATAAAATAATATCTTTGGAGATAGTATTAATAGGCAAATTTAAAATACAGGGTCGGATGCAATCAGGGATCATATTAGAAAGCTTATTATAGTCCCAACAATTATCATTAAAGAAAGAATTAACTTTGACCGAAGTAGTATAGGTAGAATTCAATATGGAGTCCATAGAATCTTTACCTAACCATTTATCTTGACAAAAAAAGATATTACCTTCACCAAGCCCCAAAGAAATAAAGGGCTCCACCTCCCATTTAACCTTGCAAAGCCTTTTCCAAACTATAGAATCCCCAAGCTTAGGAGAAATAATAGTCAGATGTATGCTAACACAATACTTAGAAATCATAAAATTAGCTCAAAGATCTTTAGTACGTAAGTTATACCAAAGTTTAAAAGAAAAGCCTTAGTAAGATTATGTAAATTTTTGCAACCAAGACCACTTTCAGCATAAACACCACAACATTTCTCCCAAGCCGCCAGGTAATTTTAGAACTAGAAGAAGTGCCTTTTCAAAAGAATTTGTTAATAAGCTTATGGACCCTATTACAAACAGCATGAGTTAGAAAAATTGTTTGCAAAATATAAACCGATAAAGTACAAAGAACACTCTTTATTAAAGTAACTCTACCACCAAAGCTAAGAAAATTAGAGTCCCAAGATAAGAGCTTATTCTGGACAGAAGAAATAAGATCATCAAACAAAAAAGTCTTCCTTCTACTCTTAAATAGAGGAACACCAAGATACTTGATGGGCAAGTTAGAATGGAAAAAATTAGTAACATCTTTAATAGCTAAAATACAATCATTGGAAATCCTCTTAGAAGCAATAAAACAATTTTTATTTTTACTAAAAGATAGGCCACTAACCATCTCAAAATGATGAAAGAACTCCATAATTTTATGGACTCTATTAATAGTCGCATTAGTAAAAAGAATAAAGTCATCCGCAAAGCATAAATGAGATATAAGGAAACCTCCCAAAGTTCTAAACTAAATACCAGGATTATTCTCAAATAAATTAGAAAGACCCCTAGAAAGAAATTCAACAGCAATAATAAAAAGGGAGGGAGAAATAGGATCACCTTGCCTTAAGCCATGAGAAGACTTGAAAAGCCACGATTAGAACCATTGAAAATTATGAAGAAGTAGACATATTCAATACAATTTTTAATAAGTATAATAAACATAGAATGAAAACAAAAAAACTCACCGATAAGGTAAATAAAATTCCAATCAATATTGTCATAAGCCTTATCAATATCAAGTTTCAAAATCAAATTTCCCCCTCTCACCCTAACATCCAAATCTTGACAGAATTCTTGAGCCAAAAGAATGTTATCCGTGATAGCCCTACCTTTCACCAAACTCATTTGAGAAGGGGAAATAATTTTAGGTAAAATGGAAGTAAGGCAATTTATAATAATTTTAGAGATCAATTTGTTGAAGAAGGTACAAAGGCTAATAGGATGAAAATCATTCCAAGTTTGAATAGAATTGTTCTTGGGAATAAGCACTAAAGAAGTAGAAGAAAAAAACTTAGGGATAGGGTTAGTAGCAAAAAAATCCAAAATAGCAGCAAAAATATCATTTTGAATAATGTGCCAAGATTTTTGGAAGAAAAGAGTGGTTAATCCGTTAGACCCCACCATAGAATAACTATTCATATCCAACAGAGTATCTTTAACTTCTTCAAAAGGAGGCCTAGAGAGGGAAACATTATCCTCAAGGGATATAAGGTTAGGGATAAAGATTGATCCATAACTTGAATAGAATTGAAAGCTTTATTGAAATGAGTATGAAAATGATGAACAGCTAAATTAGCAATCTCCACAGAGCTGTCTAAAAAAGAACCATCCTCCCTTTGTATTTTATTGATACTATTTTTAACCATTTTTCTCTTAGTTAAAGCATGAAAGTACGTAGTATTGTTATCACCTTCAACCAAGTACTTAGCAACATCTTTTTATTTCCAAAAGACCTCTTCCTGAGCTTGGAAATTAAAAAGATCCAGTTTAGACTTCTTTAAAAGAGTAAAATTAGCATCAGTAGGGTCATTTTGACATAAAATCTCAATAGAATTCACAAGTTGTTTTGCTTGTAAAATATTAGAAAAAATATTTCTGACAACATGATGATTCCACCAATTAAGAACTTATTTCACCCTTTTAAGCTTAAACCAAAGTCTGTTCATACCAAAAATAGAATTATCTGGCTGTAAGGGAGCTTGTCAATTATTTTAAACAACATAAAAAAGGAGCCATGAAGTAACCACATATTTTGGAATCTTAAATGAGAGGGAACATTAAAGTGTCTATAATTAATGGTAATTAGCATATGAGAGTGATCAGACAAAGTTCTACTAAGATGCTGGACATTAGTGGAGTTAATAGAATTAAGCCAAGAATCATTGAAGAGCACACGATTAAGCCTTTGCCATAAGTGACCCCTATTCCAAGTAAAGTTATTACCAACAAACCAATATCAATCAAATTGCAAGCAAGAATTATATTATTAAAATCTTCCATAGAGCAATAAGAAGGAGAAGAACCTCCAATCCTTTCAAAGGGCGTAGTGATGGAAATAAAGTCATCGCCAACAAACCAAGGCAAATTACATATACTATGAAAATTAATAAGCTGATCCCAAAGGATATTTTTAATGTAGAGGGAAGAGGCTGTTGAAACTTGTTAATTATGAGTTAGGTTGTTAGACCTAATCTTATATTCTAGTGGCTAACAAAGAGGGGGGTGAATTGGTAATTTAAAAAATTTAGGCCCTCTTAAATTTTAAACCTAAACAAAGATCTTTAAGGAAATTTTTTTTAAGGATTTTTCAACCATAGATTAACCACAGAAACAGTAAATTAAAAAAGTAGCAGAAAATAAATGATACAAGATTTATAGTGGTTCGATCAAACACGACCTACATCCACTCCCCAGAGGTACCAATAGTGTCTCTCCTTTTGCCATCACAGTAAGGCGGAGAAGCCTTCACAAAACTCTCTTCTATCACTACCCGGTGCAGCAGAGAACCATCATCCTTTTACACCCTCCAAGTGTAGGTAGAGAACCTTTCCGCTGTTCACACTATCCAAGTGTAGGCAGAGAACCTTTCATCCTTTCACGCTTCACCGAGTGTCGGTAGAGTACCAGATCTCCTTGAAAAATCTTTTCACAAGAAATCTAGAAGGACAAGAGAAAAGAGTGAAGTAATCACAATTCACAAAGTTGAGATCCTTACCTTTGAGTACCAAGTGAATCCTTTATGCTCCAATGGTAAGAACTCTCCTTCAAACACTCTCTCTTACTCTCTCCTTCACTCTTCTTTCAATAAGCACGAAGACTAATGACCAAAAATATTAAAGTACAGTTTATAGTGGACCTTTTATATGAAAGACATGCAAAACTGTCCAAAAAATGCAATTTTTAAATTATGTACATACTTGATCGTCCCGTACGTTCGACATTCGTGCATACGAACAGTGTAAAAACTGTTGTGTTCAAACTCCAATGTGCATTGGTATGAAAAGACTTTGTACCCGATCATTGTTCCATACGAACCATATTCGTCCGGTATGAACAGTTATTTCCATAATTCATTTTTACAAAAATTGAATGACTCTTACTTTTCCAGAACAGAAAGAATCGTCCTGGGACGAACATAATGATCATCTATACGAAGGTATCCAAAGAGCATCGTCTTGGGACGCACGTGAATATCATGCAAACGAATGCATCCAGAGAGCATCGTCCTGGGACAAACGGTACACTTCGTCTGGACGATCTGGATTTAGAAAAATTTTCTCCCTTCTCTGTTCGTTTCATTGCTCTCCGAGGGGTAAAACTGACCTGATCGTCCCGTACGAACATGGTTCATCCCGTACGATCAGTATAAGAAAATTTTGACTTTTTAAAGATCTCCCCCAGTGTGTGTGTGTGTGCTAGGTTGCTCAATTACAATCACACTCTCTCAGACTCAATAAAATGAAAAATACAGACTTCAATTTACAAAATATGATATGCTGAATTTGATTTGAAGTTTTCAGTAGTATGGAGTACGATTATCCTGAAATGTTAGTCCACACAAGAGCAAAAATAATTCTTCTAAAAAATGTTAGGAGAAAATAATAATTAAGAACAATAATATTTGGAATCATCAAAACTATACAAGTTGCAAGAATGAAAGACATGCAAAAGCTAAGTAGCAACTCTCTAAACAATCTCCCCCTTTTTTATGATGGCAAAATAATTATTGTTTGTAAAATTTTTAAGTTCTTAAGTATCTCCTAAACTCCCCCTGAATTGATAAGCATGTGTGAATAAGGGGTATTTGAATATAAATATTTTTTTAAACAATCACTTAAACACAAAGCACTCACTTAAACACAAAGCCCTAAAAAATCAATAAAACAAAAATAAACAACGATAAAACTAAATGCAACGTTACAAACATACGAAAAATATTTTCTCCCCCTTTTTAACAACAGCAAAAAGAGAAGAAGGAAAAGAACAACTAAAGAAATGCTAGAAGTCATATGATAACTCTTTAATAATTGATCCTTTGAAAGAGATTGAGATGTATTTTGCAAATAAAATTAAAGAACATTAGAGAAATAGAATGATTTATAGGATTTAAGAAGAGATATAACATATATAAGAGAAAAAATATTAGAATCATGAGTTAATTTAGATAATTGAGATAAACAAGATCATTGCAAAGTAGATGAATATAAAATTTATCTATTTCAAATTTCAATACTAAATAAAATCATACAGAAGATTAATTTGAATTTAAAGATTGAAAGATTAGGGAAATAATAAACTACCACATGTGGTGCTTTGTGCATCTTTACAATATTTATGGCACAATTTTGTTCATATTTTTACTTTTAGGCTTATTTTGTGCTTCTTTTTCACATTGCAAACCATTGCTCATTCTTTTGATTTTTGTACATTTGTACATTTTCAAGAGTATTCTTGATCCTTTCAGAATCAATAATCTAAAATCTCAAATTTCTCTAAGTAGAGAAATATTTATATTGATAAGAGAAATACAAAAATAAGAAAACATCATAATTGCAATTTTAATATAAGAATTTTGTTAGTCTAACAAGAGACATTAGATTGACATTGTTAACTAGATCAAGTTATCGTCACAGCTTAAATTTTGAAAAATTAGATTTTCTAATGAATTTAATTTTGAGTTGCAATTCAAGATATAACACTTGTAAGATCAAAAATTAGAAAGATAATCATATAGGCTAACACACATTTCAAATAGATAAAAGCAAAAAAAGATAATTTTTATTGATATCATTGGTAGAAGATAGTATATTGTGCATTCAAGATATCAATAATAACAAATTTCAAAATACTAAAAATATAAACTAGCAACATAAAAACATAACAGCTAATATTACATCACATCACATCAAGTAGAGAAAATCATAAAGAAGTACAGACATCACTCAGAGGGGCCCTGATCTGGAGGGGGTGGCATGTTGTAGAAGTTAAAATAGCTACTCATCATAGCCATATTTGAGCTTATACCATCCATTTTCTCTCGCATCTAACCCATATCTTGTTGGTACTATGCATCCTGTTATTGTAGATGAGTTTTAATTTGATCAAAGCCTTGATCAAAATGAGTCTCAAGACGATCAAACCTGTGAACCAAAACTTGAAAATTTGGTTCACCAGCAGGTGCAGGTGTAGCTCCTCTCCTTTCCTCCTCAGAATCACTGCTTATCACTTGATGTTCTTTATTAAAAATTACTCGAAAAGATCCATCATTATAGTATAGAGGCTCCTCTAGATTTTGAACTAGATGGACTAGGTCATATTTCTTTTCCAAAATATAGGTCACAAGATGTCCTAAGGCTATATTTTCTTTCTTTTATGGGAGACATGGCCAATCTCAGAAAGTCCATAAATGTAGTCAATGATCAGTTGGGCTTCATATATAGGTTGGCTAGTCATAATCTGATAAGTCACTGTGGAAAGAAGCGGGATAATATTTACTTGATCACCAGCTTTAGGAATAATGGAGGTATGAAGAACATGCTGAATGATTCGAGTATTTTGATTAAGAGTTGCTACCTTAGGAAAATGGTCTGCTACTATACATCCTCTAATCACTTAATTTATTGCGGTCCAGTCAAAGTTGGTGGAAGAGGTCAAAGTGTGAGCTCTAATCTCTTGAGTCCTTGTTTAAAAATATTCCTAAGTCTTCTTTAGTGATCTCCACTTTCTTCTTAAAAATAAATGAGCTAATCACAGTTTGGTCAGAGTCAAAGGACTATTAGCAAGGAAGTAGTGGAAAGTCTCCTTGTTGTAGAGATGGATTAGAGTGAGAATAAGACCAAATTGGGTGGAAGCAAAAAGGTGCATTACCTTGAAAGTGAGTTGTTCTTGGAGAAGGACTCTAGAGGGAATGATTTTGGTGGATGCGGACCTAGGAAAGGACTCCACATTTGCTTTGGATAGGAAGTTTTCTCCTGTGTTTCTAGGGGGTCCCTTAGCAAGTACCTTTTGCCTTTTGCTTGAACTAGCCATGGAGAAGATCTAGAGAAATAGAGGTTTGAAAGTGATTTTTTGTGAAGATGAGATTTTAGTTCTAAACCCTTCAATTTAAAGAAAAAATGAACTTTCTTACAAATGAAAAGAGGTTTGTCCCGTACGATTTTGGTTTCATACGTACGAAATAAAATTTTGTATGTATGAAGGAATGAGTCCAAAATTGAAACGGTTTTTCATAAACATATAAGTTACGAGGCATCCTTTCATACAGACTTTTGACCAAGATGATCGTACAGATGAACAGGTGTTCGTCCAGGATGATCAGATGTTAAAGATCATTTTTATGACAGTTTGAATTTTCCCCTATATTGAATTGCCACGTGTTCGTATGTACGAACTGCAGTTTGCACGTATGATCAGAAATAAAGAAGTTGATCTTATCCGTATAACCGTCCACATGCATACATACAATTGACAAACACATCGTCCAGACGATCTTGTTGATCGTACAGATGAATAGTGATATGAAAAATTGAGAAACTGTATGTAGACCGTTCAAAAAGACAGTTAATAAGCTATATGCTTCGTCCCGTATGAAATGAATTTCATACAAATGAATTCCACACTTATAAGATTTCAAGAAAACACTCAAAATCATCAATCTAGATATGAGACAACACAAAACAAAATAGTCAGAAGTTTGCACAAACAAATACAAACAAAATACTTGAAAATACATAAAAACTCAAAATCAAAAGACACACAACACAAATACAAACACACATCAATGTTGCAGAGACTTATATTTAAGCATTCAAATCAATCACACAAAGCCTTATTTTTAATGTACTGAAGGTATCACAGGCTAGTGGTTTTGTAAAAATGTCTACAAGTTAATTTTCTGTTGTAATATGAATGAGTTCAATTTCTCATTTGGATACATAATCCCTTATGAAATGATGCCTAATGTCTATATGTTTGGTTCTTGAATATTAAATAGGATTTTTAGAAATGCAAATAGAACTAGTGTTATCACAATAATTAGGAATAGTGCCTATGGTTAATCCTAAATCAATCAACTGTTATTTCAACCAAAGTACTTGTGCCACACAACTTTCTGATGCAATGTATTCAGCCTCAGCAGTAAATAGGGCTACTGAATTTTATTTTCTATTGGACCATGAGACTAAAGAATTTCTAATGAATTGACATGTTCCAAAAGTGCTCTTTCTATCAACCATACAACCTTCAAATCTGAATATCCAATAATTTCAAATGAAGAGATAAACTTAGGATACCAAATTCCTTCTGAGTTCCCAACAAATACCTTAAAATCCTTTTCACTGCTATCAAATGTGATTCTTTTGGATCTAATTAAAATCTAGCACATAAACATACACTAAACATATATCAGGTCGGCTAACTATCAAGTAACGTAAAGATCCAATTATTCCTCTAAATTTCTTTTGATCAACATATTTTTCCTTTGAGTCCTTATCCAACTGAACTGAGGAATTCATAGGTGTACTAACAGATTTAGCATTATCCATTTTATACTTTTTGAGGATGTCTTTAACATATTTTGATTGATTAAGAATGTACCTTCCTCAATTTGCTTAATGCTAAAGCCTAGAAAGTAACTCAAATCTCCCATTAAACTCATTTCAAATTCACTACTCATTATTTTAAAAAATCATCACAAAGATTTTTATTTGTAAATCCAAAGATGATATCATCAATATAAATTTGTACAATGAGTATATCCTCTACTAATTTTTTTAAAAAGTGAGTTGCATCCACACTACCTTTTTCAAAATATCTCTCAAGTAGGAAGGTGCTCAACCTCTCATACCAAGCTCTAGGTGCATGTTTCAAACCATATAATGCCTTTTTCAATTTGAAAACATGATTTGGGTATTTAGAATTTTCAAAGCCTAGAGATTGTTCTACAAAATCATCCTCTTGAATTAGCCCATTTAAAAAGGTACTTTTAACATTCATTTGGTACAATTTAAATCCTCTAAAATAGGCAAAGGCTAATAAAACCCTAATTCCTTAAAAGTCTCCTCAAAATCAATTCCTTCAATCTGATTATACCCCTTAGCTACCAATCTAGCCTTATTTCTAATGACTACTCCTGAGTCATTCATTTTGTTCTTCAATGCCCACATAGTTCAAACTACACTTTGATTCTTTGGCCTTGTAGTTAATTCCCAAACATCATTCCTTATAAATTGATTTAATTCATCCTGTATAGCCAATATTCAAAATTCATCCGAAAGTGCCTGATCAATATTTATGGGTTCTATTATTGAAATAAAGGCTGAATGATTGACTTCTTTATTTAGTTTATGCCTAGTTCTAACACCCTCATTAGATTCACCTATAATCAACTCCTTTGAGTGGTTTTTAGAAAATCTCAAATCTCTAGGCACTGAGTTTTCTATCTTTAAATTTTCTTCCAAGTTTTTTGTCTTAATCTTTTGGGAGTTAATCTCAATTTCATCCTATTTAATAATTGGTTCTTCTAAACTTCCTGATTCATTAAATACAACTTGTGTGATCTCCTCAATTACCAAAGTTTTTTTATTGAATACTCTATAAGATTTTCCAACCCTTGAGTATCCTATAAAAATTCCTTCATCTGATCTTGGATCAAATTTTTCCAAAGCAGATTTTCCATTGTTATGAATGAACACCTTACATCTAAATACATGCAATTGTGATAAATTAGGTGTTCTCCCTTTTAGCAACTCATAGAGTGTTTTATTTAATTTTGATCTCACATTCACCTTATTCAAAACATAGCATGCTGTGCTAACCGCCTCAGCCAAAAAATATTTAGGAAGTGAATATTCTACCAATATGGCTCGGGTGGCTTCTATTAATGTTCTATTTTTTTTCGACTACGCCATTCTGCTGAGGGGTTCTAGGTGCAAAAAAATTATGATCAATTCCTTTTTCCTTATAAAAATCCTCAAATTTTTTATTTTCAAATTCTCCTCCATGATTACCTTGAATAGTCATAATCTCACATCCTAGTTTCCTTTGAATCCAAGTCGAAAATTTATAAATTCCTCAAATGATTTACTCTTATGATATAAAAATATAACCCATGTAAATCTTGTGTAATCATCCACAATCACAAATCTGTATACCTTCCCTCCTAGACTTACAGTTCCAACTGATCCAAAAATATCCATATGTAAAATCTCCAATGGTTTACTGGTTCTAAGATCCTTATTACACTGAAAAGATGACTTCACCTATTTTCCTAATTGACATGCATTGCAAAGATGGTCCTTAGTAAAGTCCAATTTTGGTATACCTCTCACTAAGTTCTTTTAGGTAATCCTCCTAAGGTTTTTCATGCTAGAGTGACAAAGTCTCCTATGCCAAAGCCATGATTCATCAGAAATAGTTTTTAAACAAAAAGTAATAGGAGTTTTAATGCGATTTAAATCTAGCATACACATTGTTTACCCTTATGCCATTTAAAACATCAATACCATTAAGGCTTAATATGCAGCTTGTAAGAAAGAATTTTACATAATAACCTTTATCACAAAGCTGACTTATACTTAGAATATTATGCTTTAAGCCTTCCACCAATAAAACATTTTCTATAAAATTTTTTTTAAGATTTCCTATCATAGCTAACCCAATCACCTTCCTTGTGGTGTTATGTCCAAGTATTACTTTGCCTCCACTCCTGGCTTCCAGCGATATGAATTATTCAGTATCTCCAGTCATATATTTTGAGCATTTGCTGTCTAGGTACCATATACTCTCACGAGGCCTTTTGTGAGAGCAATCCTACAAAATCATCAAACATTAGACCTGGGAACCCAAACAAGTTTGGGTTCACCTTTATGCAGATTATAAACAGATGCATGTATGATATATCTAGGTTTATGCATCTTAAGTCTCCACACCAAATAAGTTTTCTTCCTCAATGTACTTGTCCATGTTATATGTCCAAACAATTCATAATTATTATATTTGACTTTTGGAAATGGATTCCTAAGTCTTCTGCTGTTCATTTGTCAATTCAGGGATTGCATAAATTTAGGATACAAAATAGGATTCAAAAAATCTTCAAGTCTAAGGGGTATTCTATTTTCCTCGAGAGCTTTTATCTTCAGTTTATAAAATGAATTCATATCTTCCAAAACTTGATTTGTATAATTAATTTGATATATTTTGCTCTCTGATTCATCCTTATTTTTCTTGATTTCTTTTTTAAAGTTCTGCAAAGGATGATTTTAACATTTCATGATTTTATTCAAGTCATCAAACTCATCAAGTAATTTCATATGGTTGTTATCAATCAATGCATGATCTTTTCTAAGGATTTCATATTTTTTTTGAAGATCTTGTAATTCTAGATTCAGACTAGTATGCAATTTCTTTAATTTTCTATATGCAACATATATGCATTCAGAGACTTCTAAAAGTTCATTATAAGTCAAGTCACATACCTCTTCTTGATTTGACTGATCGAGATTATCGGCCATTAAGCAGAGATTGGTGACTTCCGCTTCCTTTTCAGTCTCCGATGAGTCTGAAGCTCTATCTGCCCAGAAAGCTTTTTAGAATTTCTTTTGCCCTTATTTATAATTGGTTTCTCCTCTGCCTTCTTCTTCCTAGGAGTGGCTTTGAGTTTTGGGCAGTCGGATTTATTATGTCCTGGTTTCTTACACTCATAATAAATAACATCATTTGAAATATTGACATTTCTATTAAATTTATCACGATTCCATTGCTAGCATCTCTTTTGCTACCTCTTCAAAAAACTTCTAAACTGTCTAGTCATCAGTGAGATACTGTCTTCATCCTTAGCTTGTGAAAGATCCCTTTCTGACTCCTCCACTTTCAGTGTAATGTTCTTTTCCCTTTGTGGCTCACCTGCATCAATCTTTCTTTGACTCACTCCTTGCTCATAAGCAATTAGTGATCCAAAAAAATTGTCAATAGAGTAAGGTTTAAATCTTTAGACTCTGTAATAACTGTTATTTTAGCATCAGAAGGTAAAAAATGAAGTATCTTATTAACCATTTCAACATTCATTAGTTTCCTACCCAATGCATGTAAAGATGTGACTATTTGTGTGAATCTTATGTACATGTCAGAAATAGATTCATTTTGTTTCATGCGAAATAATTCATAGTCATGCAACAAGATATTAAGTCTAGATTGTTTAATTTCATTAGTCCCCTCATAAGTTATACAAAGTCTATCCCATATGTCCTTTCCACTCTTGCAAGTGAAAACCCGCATGTAATCTTCAGATTTAATAGAACAAAAAAAAAACTATTCAAGCATTTGGCATTAAATTGTGCTAAGTCACGTTCTTCTACTGTCCAGTCCGTAAAGGGTGTTTCAACTCTAATTCCATCAACTAATCTAGTTGGTTTTCTATACCCTTCCTGAACTAAGATCCACAAACAATAATCTAGTGACTGTAAAAGTGTAGACACGCGAGTTTTCCAAAAATCAAAAGGAATATTGTCGAACAATGGATGTCTAGTTATAGAGTAACCTTCAGGTGTGTTTCGGTTTCCAAATGTAGCCATGGTCATTAATCAAAAAGTAGTATAAACTTATGATTTTGAAACTAAGCTCTGATACCACTTATTGAAACTTGCTAATTATTAGTTAGGTTGTTAGACCTAATCTTATAACCCAGTAGCAAAATAAGGAGGGGGGGGGGGTGAATTGGTATTTAAAAATTTTAGGCCCTCTTAAATTTTAAACCTAAACAAAACTTTTTTAGGAAAATTTTTTAAGGATTTTTCAACCATAGATTAACCACAAAAACAGTAAAGTAAAAAGCAGCGGAAAATAAAAGACACAAAATTTATAGTAGTCAATCAAACCTGACCTACATTCACTCCCCGGAGGCACCCTCCGAGTTTTGCTCTAATACCAATAGTGTCTCCCCTTTTGCCCCCACAGCAAGGCGGAGAAGCCTTCACAAAACTCTCTTCCACCATTACTCAGTGCAGCAGAGAAACATCGTCCTTTTACACCCTCCAAGTGTAGGCAGAGAACCTTTCCTCTATTCACACACTCCAAGTATAGGCAGAGAACCTTTCATTCTTTCACACTTCACCGAGTGTCGGCAAAGAACTTTTTGTCCATTCACACTTCACCAAGTGTCGACAGAGTACTGGATCTCCTTGAAAGATTTTCTCATAAGAAATTTAGAAGGACACGAGAAAAGAGTGAAGTAATTACAATGCACAAAGTTGAGATCCTTACCTTTGAGTACCAAGTGAATCCTTTATGCTCTAATGGTAAGAACTCTCCTTCAAACTTTCTCTCTTACTCTCTCCTTCACTCTTCTTTTAATAAGCATGAAGACCAATGACCAAAAAGATTAAAGTACAATTTATATTGGACCTTTTATATGAAAGATACGAAAAACCATCCTAAAAATGTAAATTTTCAATTATGTACGTACTTGATCGTCCCGTACTATCGACATTCATTCGTACGAGTAGTATAAAAACTATTGCGTATGAACCCTAATGTGCATTGGTACGAAATAACTTTGTACCCAATCATCATCCAGTATGAACCATGTTCGTCCGGTACGAACAGTTATTTCCATAATTCATTTTTACAAAAATTGAATGACTCTTATGTTTCCAGACCAGAAAGAATCATCTTGGGATGAACATAATTATCATTTGGATGAAGGTATCTAGAGAGCATCGTCTTGGGACGCATGTGAATATCGTGCAAACGAACGCATCCAAAGAGCATCATCCTAGGATGAACGATACACTTCATCTGGATGAATAGGACTTAAAAAAAATTTCTCCCTTCTCTGTTCATTCCATTGCTCTCCGAGAGGTAAAACAGACCTGATCATTACGTACGAACATAGTTCGTCCTGTACGATCAGTATAAGAAAATTTTAACTTTTTAAAGATCACCCCTAGTGTGTGTGTTTGCTAGGTTGCTCAATTACAATCACACTCTCTCAGACTCAATAAAGTAAAAAATACATACTTTAATTTACAAAATATGATATGTTGAATTTGATTTGAAGTTTTTAGTAGTCTGGAGTATGATTATCCTGAAATGTTAGTCCACACAAGAGCAAAAATAATTCTTCCAAAAAATGTTAGTAGAAAATAATAATTAAGAATAATAATATTTGGAATCATCAAAACTATACAAGTTGCAAGAATGTAAGACATGCAAAATCTAAGTAGCAACTCTCTTAACACAGGCAGCATACATAAAAGAGACACAATAATGAAAATTAAGAGCCTCAACTTTACAATTTAAGACGTGAGTAAAATCACCAATAACATCAATTTTAAACAGATTTTTCCTATTTTTTCCCATTCTTAAAAGAAGAATTGTCAAAGCAATGTGGTTAGTGTCCCTTCTAAAATGTTCATAAGAGCTTTAAATTTTCTATTTTTTTGGAGTAAAGCAAAACATAAAACCTTTATGTATTGAAAAACATCTTAAAAATGATATTCTTGAATTATAAAATGAGGAAGCTGAATGTGAAGGCCTTTCGGATAGTTAACTCATCCTATTGAAATCCAAGGTTAATGAATTTAACTATACTTTGGGATGTCTCACTTATTGGTGGAAGTAAAGGGCGAAAGTGCATTGGATTGAAGAAGGTGATACTAAATCTACATTTGTTCATGCATATGCTACGGCTAGGAGGAATGGAAACTGGATAAATCAAGTGGAGGATAATAATGGTCTGCTCATAGAAGATCAAGACCAAATGAGGTTAGTTTTTTATGAATTATTTGAAGATAAATGGAAGGAAAAGAGGTGTGTGTTAAATGATTGGCCTTCTCCTATGACGATGCTTGGAGATTGTGACAAAATATTTTTAGAAAATGATTTTTCTAAAGAAGAGCTGGAGGTAGTGGTTAACTAGTTGGCGACAAATATCTCACCAAGTAGTGATGGAGTAACTTACTCTTTCATTAAAGCTTATTGGTCCATTATTAAAGATGTTGTTTGGTTAGCTATAAACTCTTTTTTTAATTCTAGAAGAATGCATCCTGAGTGGAAGGAAACTTTAGTTGTGCTAATTCTTAAGGTGAAAAATTTTTTGACTCCATCCAATTATCAACATATTAGTCTGTGTTTGATTGTTTATAAAGTGGTGGCAAAAATGTTGCTTAACAGGTTGAGTCACTATATCATGAGAATTATTTCTAAAGACCAATCTACTTTTGTGAAGGGCTGATATATGCTTGATCATATCTTAATTGCTCAAGAGGTTTATCATAAGTTTAGATATTCTAAGTCCAAGAGGGGGCTTATGGAAATCAAAATAGAAATGGATCAGGCTAATGATAGCATGAGTTAGTTGACTCTTAAGCAAGTGTTGGAACTTCTTGGGTTTCCTTTGAAATTTACTTCTATCATGCTGGAATGTGTGGAAAAACTGAAGTTTTTTATCAAGATGAATGGTTAAAATTCTATTTGGATTGAGACTGGAAGCAGCTTTAGACAAGGTTTTCCCTTGTCTCCTTATCTTTTCATCATCTTCTTACAATTGTTATCGGATGAATTTGCTTATAGAGGGAGAAATATTGGTGTCAAGGTGGCTCCAACTTC
This sequence comes from Dendrobium nobile, assembly GCA_022539455.1. Taxonomy (NCBI): domain Eukaryota; kingdom Viridiplantae; phylum Streptophyta; class Magnoliopsida; order Asparagales; family Orchidaceae; genus Dendrobium; species Dendrobium nobile. The sequence continues at coordinate 30,782,725 of CM039733.1, read as the reverse complement.
ACAGAGAATTTCTCACTTATTGTATGCAGATGATATTATTGTTTTTTTAAGCTAACCTCAGGAATGCAAGGAAAGTGAAGAATATTATGTGTAAATATTATAAATAGTTTGGAAAGAAGATTAATTTCCTAAAATCATCTATGCTTTTTGGAAGTCTGTTAAGAGAAGAATGGTGAAATGTCTTTCTAAGGAAATGGGTGTTAAGGTGGTTGATGAAATGGACTATCTGGGTGTTAAATTTGCTTTGAGAAGATTGTTCTATTCTGATTGCCAATGTCTTTTGGAAAAAGCTTCAAATAGATTAAATATTTTGGGGAATATATTTTATTTCTCTTGTAGGAAAATTCATTCTTGCTAATTCTGATTTTCTTTCTATTCCTATATTTTTATAAACTCATTCATAGTTCCTTTGGGGGTATTGAGTGAATTTGATAAAATATGTAGAAATTTCTTATGGCATAAGCTTGATGGAAGTAAAGGACTTCATTATGTTGCTTGGGAGGTGCTACGTAAGTCCAAGAGGGGAGTGGCCATGGGTTAAATTTTATTGTTTGCAAAGTTTGGCCTTTGAGGGATAAATTGGCATGGAACTTCATTTCTAAACCTTACTCACCGCTCAATAAGGCATTGGTATACAAATATGGTGAAGACATCTTCAATTCTGATCCAAAGAAGAGTGCTTCGTCTACTTAGAAAATTATAATGGATAGAGCTAAATTTCTTTGTCAACTTATTAGATTGAGGATCTCGATAGGTTTTGAGATTAACATTATTAAATATATGGATTTTGGATAAACATATTGAGAGGTGGAATACATTTGTTGCTAATATGAATGAAGAATATGATTATCTTTCATGTTTTATCAATGATGGTAAATGGAATGAATCCAAGTTGAGACAGGTATTTGGATAAAAGTTGGTGGATCTTGTGTTGTCCGTCCCTATTTATTCAGAAGATCAGAACGATTACTTGGGACTATCTTTCAAGTGTTATGGGATATCTATTTCAGCTTTAACTTTTGAAAAATTGATATAAGATGGTGGGGACGATAATCATTGGACCTGGATCAATAAACTTAAGTTAAAACCTATTGTTGAGTTGTTTTGGTGGCGTTTGAATAAGAATGTTATTCCTTAAAATAATTTTCTGTTAAATAGAAGACTTATGGAGTTTAATGGTTATCTGAGAGGCTGTTTAGAAATTGAAGATTCTAATCATGTTGCAGCTAAATGTTTGAAGATATCTTAAGTTTTTCTTTCTCTTAGTAAATGGGGATTCTCTCTTCCTACGGTTAGATCGCTTATGGAATGTATTAAGTTTATTAAACAACTTGCTATTTCTAATCCTTTTTATGGGAATTTGTATTGTTTGGTTGTGTATTGGTGTTGGAAAAGTATAAAATAATTAGTCCATGGAAAATCATAGGATAGCTCTTTGTTTACTGCAACTAATTCTCTTAGTGTTGTTGTGGCTTCTTTTCGGAAGGATCAGACTTGGGAGAACTAGGATGCTAACAAATTTTGTAAGTTTTCTCACCCCTCTTGGCATCCCCCACCACCCTTTTGGATCAAGGTTAATGTGGATGCTTCTTTGTTGAGTTCAAACAAAGCAAGTGTAGGTGGCGTGTTTAGAGACTTTAAAGGTAGATTCTTGGGTGCCTTTGGATTTAGTTGTCTACATTGGGACAGCTCTCAATTGGAATTTCATTCTATTCTTTCTTTGAGGAGATTCAATAAAGATTGGATACTTGAGGATGATGGAATTACTATTGAAGGAGATAACGATGTTATTATATTATTTTAGAAAATTATGCTCAATAAATATAAAGTGAAGAAAGAATTCTTAAATCTGAAGGATATTGCTTTTCTTAATGATGTCAAATAGATTTTATTTCTTTTTGTTAATAGAAATTGTAATAAGTTAGCTGATATGTGTGCTAACTATGCTCTTTTTCATATTTTTTTTTTTTTGGATGATGTTAATTGTAATAAGATTCCTCCTTCCTTTATTTCTTTGTTAAAAGAGGAATGTGATTGGGGTTCTTAGGTTATTCTTTTTTTATTAGTAAACTTTACCTAGTGCATTTCTTCAATAAAAAAAAACATTAAACATCAAGTTCATGTAAACATCACAACGCCTTATATGATATTACTCAATTTATATGATTATGCATCATATTTAAGCATATAGTGATTATCATCTAGAAAATTAATATAAGGAGATGAAATTGAAGTGTTTTTATTATTGTCATCTTTTATACTGGAATGAATGAAGGTGGAGGAAAACATGTCTTATTAAATTTTTCAGGAGCTCTTACCACAAGATCATTATGAAAATAGACGTTCTTAAAGAATACAACCAAAGAATCAATTGTGACTATAAGCATCATGCCATCAATCCTTGCTACCTTGTAAGATCTCCTTGAACCATTATTTTGTACAAGAGGTGATTGATCTTCTTTTGTCATAAGTAGATTGAGGGGAGAATGATTAATCATCAAGAATTTTTCTACACGAAGAGGGGGCACTAGAACTTGATAAGTATTCCTCCTATTTAAGACAATGGAATTCTTCTAATATAAGAAGTTTAGAGGAAAGGTAGAAGATATATAATGAGTACTCTTTCTACACAAAGAGGGGTACTATAGCTCGATAGGGGTTATCATCTATCCAAGATAGTGGATTCATCTAATGTTAGAGGTAGTATATAATGGAAGGAGAAAAATGATAAGAGCTACTCCTTCTATACAAAGAGGGGCACTGGAGCTTGATAAGTGATACCACCTATTTAAGATTATGGAATGGCTCTAATTTATGAAGAAGTATATAATAAAAAGTGGAGAAAGATAAGAGCTACTCCTACACAAATGACACTACAGCTTAATATGGGATATCATCTAACCAAAATAGTGGAATGCGATAAATGTGAGAAAAGTTAGAGAACATAAGGAGGAGAAGGCCAAGAGAAGATTAAAGAGGTGAATATGTGAAAATTCTTTTTCACATGAAGGTGTATTTAAGCCTAATAGAATAGGGAAAGAATTTCATGACATTAAATATAAGATATTATTAGGATTTGTGGAAGAAAATTATATAAATTTATGAAGGAGACTTATGAGAATAAATGAAACGAAGATGTATGACTTTAAATAAAAATAAAAAAAATTCTTTCTTTCTCTCAAAAAAAAAAAAAAAAACTCTCTTTCTCTCATAATAATAATAATGATAAATAATAAATAATAAATTCTCATTACATAAAAAATTTAATTAATAAAATGAGGGGTGCCATGGATCTAGTTTTAATGTGCCAAATGATGCCCGTTTCCTACACGAAAGGCACGCATGCTACCTAGGCAATGCGGGCAGGGAAGCTGGGGTAGCACAAGAGAGTTTCCAAGATGCATCAGCGACACCGATGACTGGTGGTTAGCCGGTTAGACAGGCCAATGGGGTTGATCAAGTTCTAGCCAAATTTTGGGCTTGAATATACCTTTTCCAACCCTTTTTTGGGTCTTGGAACTATTTATTATTTTTCTTAACTGAGTTTGAGAGCTTTTAGAGCCGAACAGGGCCTCTACAGCCCTTTAAAATATTTTAGAGTTAAATTCTTCAATATTTATGATCTGATTGGTGCCTCAACTTCATAAAAAGCTTAAATTCTTGTTAAAGATAATTTACATGGCTTACAACACCAAAAGGAGGTCCACCTTAACATTCAGTGGGTGGTCGTGCATCATAATTATCCAAAATCTAAAGCTTTATGTTAAAATATTTTGCAAAAATCAAGCACATTTTTTTGGACTGTACAGGCTTTGACATAAAAAAAAGGGGGCAAATGATGCGTTACCAAAAATCACTTAAATCAGGAACAAATCTTAATGCATTTTTTAATTATAATTTTTTTAATATTAAATTCAAGACAATGAAAACTCCAATCTTAGTAATATTCTAGTCAAACAAATATCTTGACAATACAAATCCGATGACACATAAATCTTTCCAATCTGAGTCCAAATGGGCTTGAATCAAGGAACTGAGATTTATTTGGAAGCTTTAAAGCATTAATTGGTTAACAAAATATTCTTTAAATATGACATGATTTTAGACAATTCAATAAGATCGATGAGACAAATCCAATGAGCCCATGATCACATCATTCTAACATCATTAAGACACTAAAATGCTTGAAGAAATCTCTATGATTAAAGGAACCAATATGAACCGTTTAATTGAGCACTCCTAATTTTTCCTATATTTTCTCCATATTACAAAGCATTCCACTCTTAAAAACCAATAAGTAAACCCTCATTTTTCCCATGACAGGGGAGGACAAATGATAGAGAGAACTAGAAATTACTATCTTGCATTTCCTGCCATTGTCGCTGATGTACACTACCAAATGTTGCTATGGACAAGCACCATCATTAATGAAGACCATCATAAAAAATTTCTATATTATCCAGAGTACTGACAGGATTTAATCCAATTTTTGTGTATAAAACTTCATCTATGGACATCTACAATACAAAATCTTTATTGGGGAAATCAAGCTCTATTCTTGGGTATAGACTCCTTTGTGGGAATTTTATTTTTATACCCTATCTTCTTCAACACTGAAGAAAGGAGGACTTTTGTATCACTTACTTTATAGTGGGTTTTACAACTTGGCCAGGCCCCATGTTTTGTAGCATTACTGTATTTTTAACATAAAAATTTCTTTAGTCTTATTATTTTCATCTATACGTGTTGATGCTTCATATACTGCTAATATGTAAAACATAGACTCTACCAACTCAAATTTTTCTAGCGCACAACAATTTTGAAGTAGTATACACATATATATATATATATATATATATATATATATATATATATATATATATATATATATATATATATATATATATATATATATATATATAGTTATTGCCTAAGCTATGTTCAATAACTTAATATATACTAATTTCAGATGCTTACATATACTGATCACTGATATCAAATTACATGGGATTATAAAAAAGATTAAAAAAACAATTATAACATTGGACTATAATATTTTGCTAGAAAATCTTTAGAAAAGTTCATGAGAAAGAGCATGTAATACATGAGATCAAGCTGCCAAACAATATCTGCAGGCAGAAGAAAACATCCAAAACCACAAAATAATATGCATAACCATACCAAAAACCACCACAGAACTTACAACCAGAAAAGAATAATTGAAGATACGAACTGGTCCTGAGCACCGACAAAGACAGTTGCTCCCACAATGAAAATCGGTAAGAAATGCCAAATCGGAATTGAAGAAATATAAAGCCTGGACGACCTGCAAGGACAACCTCGAAATAATTGAAATTATTAACCCTCGAAAGCTACTTCTAACTAGAAAACAATCTGCTGAAGGGATACATAAAGTGACCCGAATTAAATTCCGTGCAGAAATCCTTCGGTAAGACAACTGTAATCTGTAACACATAGGGGCAGTAAAACGAGATAAAACCACTGATTGTTATGGCTAGTAGGAAAATGGATACAACAATGTAGCAAGCATGAACCATTATTTAAAAGCAAACTCCTTTAAAATACCGTATTTTACGTCGAAAAAATCTCAGGCAACATATCATCCATTAATATCACTATAAGGCAATAAAACGTAGCAACAACACATAATCGCCAACCCAATAGCAGATAATCTAACAAGGGCACATGTAACTGAAAAAAATAGCTATTTTGCTTCTCAAGTGTGCTGAAGATTGTTTTGTTAATAATCCCTTTATTCAATCGAAATATATCAATGCAATGTTTATATATATATATATATATATATATATATATATATATATATATATATAAACACACACGCACACAAAAAAATCAAAGAGAATTTAAAAGGAGAGCATGATAAATCTGCTGGATCCAAAAAATATCCATTAAAGATACCCGACTTTACTAGCAAAACCTATCTTTCGAGTAGGTAGCTTGAGAACTTGTGGGCAAGTGGAGAGAAGATAGAAGCGGAGATGGAACTAAAGAGCTAAAGAAAATCTATAAAGAATTTGAAATAGATATAAATTTTAAACCAGCATATAATCTGAAAGTTCGGGTAGGTTGTTAGACCTTATAGAACTATCCCAAGGCTAAACAAGAGGGGGGTGAATTGGTTATTAAAAAAAATTCTTGGATATTTGAAAACCTTTTTAGATCCTCTTGAATGTTAAATCACTAATCCTGAAACATGTAGTTGGTTTATAGAATTGATTACCAAAGATAATTTTTTAACCACAAATTTATAAGTATAGTAAAATAAAATACGAAAAAATAAAATGTAACAAAAGAACACCAAATTTTATAGTGGTTTGGTCCAACTAGACGTACATCCATTCTTTGGAGACTCCTTATCCAGGTATTGCACTAAACACAAGTGAATCTCATTTTGCCCCCAGAGAAAGACGGAGAAGCCCTTACAAACTCTCTTCTACCAACCTAGTATGATAGAGAACCGTCACCTTTTATACTCTCCAAGTGATGGAAGTGTACCTTCTCGTCCATTTTCACCCTCCTAGTGAAGGCAGAGGACCTACTCGTTCTTTTTCACCCTCCTTATGAAGGCAGAGAACTGTCATGTCCTTTATCACTCACCTAGTGAAGGAAGAGAACTGTAACCTCCTTTTTCACCCTCCTAGTAAAAATAGATAATTGTCTCCTTTTATAATCTCCAAGTAATGACAGCGATCCTTCTCGTCTTTTTTCACCCTCCTAGTGAAGGCAAAGTACCTACATGACCTTTCTCACCATCTTGGAGAAGGCAGAGAATCGTCACGTCCTTTTTCACCCTCCTGGTGAAGGTAGAGAACCTTGATCCAGTCTTAAAGATCTTCTCTCAAGAGCCTCCCAAAATTTGGTTAAAATTTTGAAGAAGACAAAATAGATCCTCACTTTGGACAACCTTATAAATCTCTCACAACTTTCCTTCAGTAGATCACTCACTCTTCACACACAAAATATCTCCCAAACACATTCTCGAATAGGACCCTCTCAAGAGAAATTCAAAGGAAAGGATAATATGATAATTTTTAGGACTCTTTATATAGAAACCACATGTAAAATCATCAAAAAATTAAAAGTTTTAAGTGAACCAACTTACATTCCTATTGTACAATCTTTGATCATACGGTACGATCAGTTTAAAAAATTAGGGCTTTGTTTAGTATGAATTGGGATGAACTTAGTTTCGTACACTGTCAGATTTATAATGTTCAACATGGCTCGTCCACAATTAACAGCCAACAGTGGTTGTAGAGAATGAGGTGACCTACTTGCGGACAAAAATAGTTAGCATATAATGGTCGTAATAATTTCCCAACACTCGACAATGAATTAGCTTACAAGCAAAGGTTGATGAAGAGTAAGAAAGATTGAATGACTCTCAAGCACCACAAAGAGGAAATGAATTTGAGATGAATATACAAATATCAAGTTCAAAGTGACATGTAATCCTTCCACAGTCAATGCTAGTTGACATGCAAGCAAATCTACCAAGCCTCTTCTGAACACTAAAAGTTAATGCTTGAAGAATCATCTGCGATTACAGATGAAGAGGGCAGTGATGTTCACACTAACATGCAATGAATATTGAAGATTGGAATGTAGTGAATGTAGCAAATTGTCAGCCAACATTGAAGGATAAATTAGTGCCTAACACAGCTCAACTGGCGGTCAACAACCATTTGTAGAAGAACATAACAGCTTGCAATAAACGACGATAGGGGATATGCTGCAGATATACAAAATCCTTCGTGCACATATATGCCTATATGACATGTAATTTAAAAGCAAGAATGAAGACCCACACCGCATAATCTCAGACCAATCAAGCAAATCAATCAGCATACAATGACCAAATAAAGGAGGTAGCAATATACCTACAATCAGTGACAAAAATTTTCCAACAAATGTATTAATCCACTTGCAATCAACCATAGTAGATGAATTGTGGATAAATCGACTCACCAATCAATATGCAAGCTAATGCAACAACTCGCCGATCGACGAGTGTAAGGGATTGATGTCAAATATAGTAGTACCGAGAAGTTAGTATTAATATACAGCGAACTTCCAATAATGATATATTTAAGAATCTGAAGCAGAGGTCGTCTGCATACGATTTGTATCAATTGATTATAAGTAAATATACCGGCTCTCCCACGAACAAGAGTAAATGATATATAGCAAATTACAAATACTTACGGAGTTATAGGAGACCTGTTATACACCCCACATGCTATCTACAAGCGAATACTGGATCATATGCACCAAATACAAGTTCCTATAAGCTTCTACAGGAAACCCGCTATACACTTAATATACCATCTACGAGAAGAATGCAAGGGAACTACATCACATATCAGTACTTACTGGGCAAAGCAGGAGATTAGTTAGTGCACTACAATCTACCTGCATAAATCATATAGGTAGTGCACTACAATTTACCCGTATAAATCAACAAGCAATTATATTCAGAAGCTGCTACAACACGCCATTGGTTCCACAACACTCGTATTAGCAGATAGAAGGCATATATATATATTTTCAAATGGAATGTTGTGTTCATTCAAATGGCAGTGACCTGCACAAAATAAATATCTGAAAATGCCTCTACACATACACCGTAGTTTGTATACACATAGGTACAAAAAAAGAGCAAGTGCAATCATAAAATCCATATGGGCCCCAGCAAGCGTGTTATGGGAACACACGTGACGTCTAGGGATGCTACGCGAGTCAATAAGTTTGAACCCGATCCTCATAAGTAAGTAAATAAGAGTCGACAATGTTAAACAAATAATTATAAAAATGCCATCAAACACCCGCATGGGCCCTAACAAGCCTGTTATTGGAATACATGTGACGTCTAGGGATGCTACGTGGGTTAATAAGTGAATTTAAGTTCGAACCCGATCCTTCTATATGGATTAATATGAGTCAATAGGCTTCGAACCATTAAATAAATTTACAGTTGAGGGGATATTTATTTTAATACATTCATATTAGGCATTCAAGACTTATAATCAAGAGATTCATTAATAAAGGCATAAAGCCTATGAACCCGATCTTCTATTAGCAACCCGATAGAATCGATAAGATTCATCCATAAAATACAAATATTGTCATGTGAAAATGATCCTGAACACCCTGATGATGATCGTGTTGAATGCAAATCTCAACCGGAGTCCATCAAAATAAAAAACTCCACAAAATCAAAAAATTCAAAAATTATCTAAATTTAGATATTTAAAATCAAAAATCAGTTATCAAGCACACATAGCAAAATTCATCTACCTTCCCAACAGTTTGTCGGGGTAGACAAATTAAAATTTACTTCAGCTCACATAGAGCTAATGCCTAGTTAAAAATATCCCTAGAATTCATTCTCAAACAATCTCCTACCAATAATGACATAGTATATGTCCTCTAACCAGCAATTTCTCGGCCAAATGATACCGCATGATAAATGGTTATGACCCGGGGCCCTCTGAAACGAGTGGTTTTATTGCCAAATAGTATCACGAAATATCAGTTATGGCCAGAGCCAATATGTTCCTTACCGGCATCAAATCCTTGAGATATGAATCAATAAGATATGATCGATAGGGCACAAAGCCCTTTATTAGCTAAGGTGGATTCAAATTTACCCCCTTAGATAAATATTCAACCCATGTATACAAGGTCCTCTTGGATGAAGCAACCCATGGCTACCGACAATGATCCTTTTGTTAGATCGGGTTCAAGTAGACCAGGGACCACGATGGCACGGGACGATGGAACCATGATATCTTGATTGGGTCCATCATCCATTCCCCCACCAACCACTTTAACTGGAAGATTGTGAAATTTCTATTTTAAATATCAAATCTTCCAACCTTTCAAACTTCCAATTTTCAAACCCATGCTGATACTATATGCAAGATAACACGTATTTCTACGTATCTGATTGACGACTAGCCTTAATCAAAAGTTCTCTCTCGTGACCGATAGGGGTAATTAACTATACGGGCTTGCGTCTATAGGAAACCAGAACTCAGATCATAAAGTCCTCGCAAAATGAGGGCGAAATCTCTGGGTAATGTCTTATCTACAAACCCATCTGCCTTCCCAAAATTTACCCCAGAACCTATATTCGTTAAAAGTCCCCCCAAAGAAGAAAAGCAAAGACAGGCGGAGGCCAGGGCCAAATTTTCAGAGCCCACTTTAATGAAGAACCATTTAAATTAATAACTCCAAAATGTAAAAGCAACAAACCTACAAGTCCTAAGGCCCCTAATATAATGCATCCATTCCCCCATATAAAATAGAGTAATTTCATAAAGTTCTTGAAGTTTTATCTTAATATTTGGATTAATGATTTATAAGATAGTGTGGGCTCCGAAAATTCGGCGCCGGCCTCCCCGCTCTGCTTTTCTTTTTATTCGGCGAGGAGTTTTAACTGATAAGTTCCGGGGTAAATTTTGGAAGGCAGGTGGGTTTGTAGATAAGACACTACCCAGAGATTTCGCCCTCATTTTGTGAGGACTTTATGATCTGAGTTCTGGTTTCCTATAGGCGCAAGCCCCTATAGTTAATTACCCCTCCCGATCATGAGAGAGAACTTTCGATTAAGGCTAGTCATCAATCAGATACGTTTATCCGTAGATACACAATATCGAGCATATAGTAGCAGCAATGGATTGGATTTGGAAATTAAGGAGTTGAGTTTGGATTTAAGTATTTGGAAAGATTTGGAAAGTTGGGAATTTGAAGATTTTGATATTCAAAATAGAAATTTCACCATCCTGCACTTAAAGCGGATGGTGGGGGAATGGATGATAGACCCGATCAAGATCCCATGATTCCGTCGTCCCGGGCCATCGTGGTCCCTGGTCTACTTAGTCAGAGGTGGTAGTCGACCCAACCTGACAGAAGGATCCTTGTCGGCAACCATGGGTTGCTTCGTTCAAGGGGACCTTGTAGACCGGGGTCGGATGTTTGTTTAAGGGGACAAATTCAAATCCACCTTAGCTAACAGAAGGCTTTGTGCCCTATCGATCATATCCTATTGATTCATATCTCAAGGAATTGATGCCAATAAGGAGCGTATCGACGCTGGCCATAACCGGTATTTTGTGGTGCCATTTGGAGGCAAAACCACTCGGTTCAAAGGGCCCCGGGTCATAACCGTTTATCCTGCGGTGCCATTTGGCGGCAGACCGCCGGTTAGAGGACACATACCACGTCCTTACTGGCAAGAGATTGTTTGAGAATGGATCCTAGTGATATTTTCGACTAGGCATTTGGCTCTTTGTGAGCTAGAGTTTATTTGAATTTGTCCACCCCGATAGACTGTTGCGGAGGATGGATGGATTTTGCTTTGAGTGATTAATGGTTAGATTTCATTTTTAAATATTTTTGGGATTTTCTGGATTCTGGATGATTTTTAGAATTTTTTGGATTTTTGTGGAGTTTTCTAGGATTTTGGATTTTTTTCTGGGATTTTGGGTGGAGCTTTGGAAGACATTTGAAATTATTTGAGGGACATTTGAAAATATTTGGGAACCCCTCCGGTTGAGATCTGCATTCAACACGGCCATCATCGGGGTGTTCGAGGTTATTTTCATTTAAAGCTTAAACCCTATCGACTCTGTCTGGTTGTCGACAGAGGATCGGGTTTCGTATGCTTTATGCCCTTGATAGTGAATTCTTATTGTTATAAGCCTTGAAGGCCTAATATGAATGTGTTAAGACAAATATGACGGTCATCACAATCGTATATTTGTTTGTTGGTTCGAACCCTGTCGACTTCTATTGACTCGTATAGAAGGATCGGTTTCGAATTTGAATTCACTTGTCAACCCGCGCAGCATCCCTAGATGTCACGTGTGTACCGATAACACGCTCGCCGGGGCCCATGCAGGTTGAGATTGTATTTACCCCTTTTAGTGTACCTATGTGTATACAAACTACGGTGCACATGTGCAGGGGTATTTTGGAATGGTTGTAGTTGTGCATATAACTGTTGTTTGGATGCACTCAACTTTTCATTTGAGATCTTGTACACGCCTTCTGTCCGCTAGTACGAATGTTGCGGATCCGATGGCGTGGCGTAGCAGCTTCTGAATTAAGTTGTTCGCTGCTTCGTACAGGTAGACTGTCGTGCACTACTCGTTGCTTTCTACAGATGGATCGTAGTGCACTAACTAATCTCCTACTTTAGATCGTATGAGCTTGCACTTGTCGTAGTCTTCATGCATTTTGTTGTGGTCTTTGATCTTTTCACTACATCCACTAATGCTGCATGTAGGTAGGTAGATGTCTTCCTTCTCAGACTGAAATTAACTTCAGGATACTGCATTTACTGAAGTCCTTCTGCATCTACCCATAAGTGGCATATTATATATACATCCATATTTATAAAGAAAATGTATGTATTGCAGATCTTTTAATGTTGTAGAAGGGCCTCCGCATTTATCGCAGTTCTTCTATATTTTGTATATGAAGGATCTTCTATAACGATTTGAAGGAGTTTGCATTTGTTGTACTTCTTCATCCATATTTGTAGGCGGGATATTGAGTGTATAACAAACTTCCTACAGTAATTCATAAGTACTTAAATTTGTTGAATTCCACCTACCTTTGCTTACATGATCAACATAAATTTGCACACAAACTATCATCATTGATAGGAAGTTTAACTTCCAGGGATTTTGTATAATTCATTTGCAACCAAACTATACCTTCCCTCTAATTTTTTTTTTTGCTTGTTGAGTTCAATGTATCTGTTTGTAATAGATTCATAGTTCTCACTTACATTTGAACCGCAATGTATTATTACATCCACTTTGGTGAGTCGTAATCTCTTGTAGGTGGTAGAAGCATTCGTTCTTCCCTTTGTTATAGTGGATTGTATGAATACCCCAACACTTGTTGCATGCTTCTTGTAGATTTGTTCAAGCCAATCAATTTTGCATGAACCTTTACTATCATTTGTTAGTGGGTGATACTACGACCTTCATTGTCTTTGAACATAGCTTTTAGTATACAAGGGACTTACATGTGGATGGCAATTTCAAAATACCTTTTACATCAATTGTTTGACATTGTGTTTCAACACAAGTCTCCTATTCATATGAATGGATGATATCTTATACATCAATTGATTCATAAATATCACATAATTAGTTGTGAGAGAAATGTCTCACATATAAATTACATTATTCATTAAAGTAGCCTTGTGTATCTATTTGTAATTTAGAATACACATTTTTATTAACCAAAGATGGCATTTTAGTCCATATCCAAGTTCAAGCTTCTTTATAATCATTTGAACTTGAGTCCACAAGCCTTCTGTTTATCATAATGGTGAGCTCATATTCAAGTTCATTTAGCCTTTCATGGTTTGATTTGAGTTCAGGCTCTTTATTGTTTATGTCAAGTTAGAATGAATTTCAAGATGAGTCTAGGCTCATTCATCCCTTTGAGTTTGAAACACAAGCTCAAGCTTACAAGTTTTCACCATTTGATTCAAATTTGAGTTTATTTTGTTTAAGTTTGGATTTAATTAATTCATTGCATATTCAGGTTCAAGTCAGATGCCAAAGTCCTCTGTTGTCCAAATAATGTCTAATATTTGTCCAAGTCATAAGTTTGAGTTCAAGTCCAAGTTCTTCTCCACCTTGCAAGTTCAAGTCAAGTTCAAGTTCTATATTTTTCTCATTTGATTTTCAAATCAAATGTAAATTCAAGCTTTATACTTTCAAATTTATTTAAGTTTAAGTTCACTTAAGTCAATTGAATCAAGTCCACAAGTCCCAAATGGCTCCAAATCCTTGCCTTATTTCAGACAAAATTTCGGCAGCCTCCCGGCGTCTCCCCCGTTTAGGGGAAAAGCCAAGAGGCCGCCTACCCGCCACGTCACTAAAGACATGCACGGTTGGTGTTGGTGAGACACCGCGGCGGTGATTTTGTTGTTTTTTCTCCCACCACGCGCACTAAAGGCGTGCTTGGGATTTTAAAAAGCATTTTTTTTTTATAAGCAATTTTGATTTCCCCCCGCCCGGGGGTACTTATGAGCAACCCCGCCTCGCCGTAGGTGCCGCACCGGGGTCCCATCCCACCACGCGCACTAAAGGCGTGCTTGGGGCGGTTTTCCGGTTCGCCACGAACATTGAAGTAGAGTTTTAGGTGAATACCCGCCTCGTCGTAGGCGCCGCACCGGGGTCCCATCCCACCACGCGCACTAAAGGCGTGCTTGGGGTGGTTTTCCGGTCCGCCGCAAACAACGAAAATGGGAATCTGAGTTTAGAATATTCGTACCTTCGCGGGGTTGGTGACGACGGGGTGACGGCGAAGTGCACAAAAATGAAACAACACATTTTTTTTTGTATTTCTTCTTTTCTTTCTTTTTTCTCTTTCTCTTTTTTTTTCTCTTTTTTTTTTACAGCCTCTCTCTTTTTTTTTTAAGAATCTCACACTTACATTTTAAATAACAACTTTCACAAACCAAATTAACAATCTCACAAACCGTCAAACTGTCAACCATCACAATAACAAGATTAAAAAAAATGTTCCCTTTATGAGTAATGATCTGTGAAGTGTTCAGATAGTTGGATAAGTCTAGTATATACCAAGAGAAGCTTTCAATGGAGAAAATGCTGAGAATGTCACAACTGGACAAGGCCGGCATGCTATCAGGAATAATCCAATATGAAAACTTTTCTTAATAAATTAACGGATGCAAAACATGTAATCTAGTCACTTATCTATTTTAGATATAGAATGATCCTAAAAAATAAACAAATCATTTAAATACACCTAACAGCATTAGACTTTTCCATCAAAATGAAGATATTCCATGCTAGCTTGAATGCAATGTCAAAACACACTATTGTAGCTCTATGGAATCAGGAAACAGTGACTCATAATGACTATTTAATTATCAAGATGCTCAAACCTTAAGGAAAAAGGAGTAAAACTGATAGTATAATCATACCTCTGAGTTGTGAACAATTGCTATAGCAATGGAGTGGGCTGTAGGAATTTGTTTGGAATGAATAATTAGAGAGGTTGGAGGTATGAGGTTACTGGGAGATTCCTATAGTAGCTCAAAAGGCATATAGCTACAAAATAAAAAGGGTCTGTAGAATCTTTTGTTGGCCAAAAAGAAAAACTTTCACGTGGAGAGGCTCATATGGGAAGCAGGTTGAGTGGATTCGGGCTGAATTAAATGAGAAATGGATTGCTGTTTTATAAGTTTTTAGTGAAGGACAACAAGGGATTTTCATAACACGTTTCAACTATTGGACACAGGATGCGTATTTGATCAGTTATCCATCCATACAGCTTGGAGCTCACTCCTTTAAAAAAAATGCACCGGCTGCATGTTAGGTCCTTGCTGCTATAGGAGCACAGATGGAGGAGAGGTTTGCATAGACCAGGAAAGCAGAACAAAAAGTATAAAGAAAGGAACTTAAACCTTTTCTTTGTTTGCTGGTAGAGCCATAGGGGAAGAGTATAGATCATGAGCTGCCGGGTTGAGTAGTTCAGAACGGTGGTGAGAAGCAGTGGAATGAAGAGGTTGGAGGCTAAGTTGAACGGGACTTGGACTGGAGTTACGCCTTGAGCTTTGAACAGGATAATAGAAGGGAGGCTCGGGGGGGGGGGGGGGGGGGGGGGGGGGGGGGGGGCTCTATACGTGAACAGAGGGAGCTAGGACTGTCCTGAAGAAGCCGAGCTATTAGTCATTTAACAACACTGTAAAGGCTCTCAGACCAGCTCGGTAGAGGCTTTGAGATCAGGTATGAGCTGTGGTGGCCAGAGCTCTGTTGGTGGGAAAGAAGGGTTTTCTTTTGTTGCCTTTCCTCTCTAACCGAGAGAAGAGATAGCCTTCTCGTTTTAACGAAAGGGGGAAGTAGCGATGGAGGAGGTCTTCAGTTGGATCGAAGGAAGGAGTTGCCGCCGTGGGGGAGGAAATGATCAGGTGCATGGGAGGATTTTAGGAATTGTGGTGTGAGAGCTCTCGATTTTCCAGCCGGACTTGAACGAATGAGCTCTCCTTCATTTTAACGAGGTATTGCATTTAGCGAGGCAAGCAACGTCAACGTTCGAGGTTTGGATTATTTCAGTGGGATTAAATGAGTTTTGACAGGATTCAGAGCAGGATTTTGAGAGGTGATACGAGGTAAGCATCAAGCGTCGTCATCGCATTTAACTCGGTGTTTGACCCAGCACCGGGAAAGGAGCTACCTTGCTTGGTGTGTACGAGCTCCGCTAGGGTTTTTCTCTAAACCCTGGTTTGCTTCCTTCCCGCCGTTTTGCGCCGACCGGGGGGCCTGTCTCCCCTATGGCTATTGACGCGTCCCCTCCTCTTCCTTCCGCTGGTGCTTCCTCTCCAACGCTTCCCTCTGTTTTACCCCTCTGGAAGAACCTTTTCTCTTCCACTCCGTAAACCTCCACTAATTTCTCCCACTCCCTCACCTTCGTCCCTACCAACAATTTCACAGCAAACTTTACTTCAGACCAATTTGTAGCTGGAGCTCCTGAATGGGCCTTGTCGCTGGTCGGCTACTCCATCGGGAAGCGACCTTTCTACGAAGCACTTCTTTCTACGATCAAAAAGACTTGGCAGCCCAAAGGGGAGATCTCTCTCCTTACTATGGATGATGGATTCTTTTTGCTTAAGTTTTCAGCTCTAGAAGACTACGAGCATGCTTGGACTGGTGGCCCTTGGTTCTTCTTCGGAAAGCCCTTCATCCTACAGAAGTGGACGCCTGACTTCGTCCCGAAGCGTGAGGAATTTCCTTCAATTCCATTATGGGTTAAAATCATGAACTTACCTCTATCTCTTTGGACACCGGAAGGTATATCTAAACTTGCTAGTTGTATTGGTATTCCTATTGCTGTGGATGCTCTTACTACGGCGAAAACACGTCTCACCTTCGCGCGTGTTTGTGTCCAAGTCACCAGCTCTTCCTCTCTGCCGGAAGAAATCTTCTATTCTGTCGATGGCAAAGTCACCCCTTTACGTGTTACCTACGATTGGAAACCAGAACATTGCTCACAATGCGGTTCAATCATGCACCCGCCAACTCTTTGTCCTAAAGATCCTATTTTGAAACCTGCTGCCAATGTAAATCCCAGAGGTCGTAGCTCAAGTAGAAAACCTAGACCCTCTCCTCCTCCCAGGCTTACTATACCCAAATACCCTCAAACCGTCAAGAATAACAGCATGGTTACTTCTTTTCCACCCTCCCAGCTTATCACTGGAAATAATTCTATTAGCCCAGTTCTACCTAATCTCAACTCACCTTCTGGTGATGTGCAAGACATCTCCGAATTGCCTCCCAAAGCACAAGAACCTCCACCCATAAATACAGCAAACAAATTCCAGTCCTTAATTGACCTTGATAAGATTGAGGATGTTCAGCCCCAAAGCTCAAACCATGTCCAAACCTCTAAAGATAAGTCCCTGATATTGGCTGAAAATGTCAATTACATTCACAATCACAACAGCCCACCCCATACATCACCCCGCTCTCATCAACCCAACATTCCTTCAACTTCAAATGATACTAACAGCTCCACTTCCAACACCCCAAAAGCCCAGCACACTAGCAACCAAAATCAAAAGCAAACGAGAGGCAAGCAAGGAAAAAAAGCCTCTACCCCCAACAACAAAACCCAATGAATCTCCCAAACATAGCAGCTTGGAACGTCAGAGGGTTTAACAACCCAGTCAAAGTTAAAAGCTGCAAAAACCTTGTCAAATCCAACAACCTTGAACTCCTCTTCATCCTTGAAGTTAAAATAACCCACAATAATCTCCATAATGATTGGTTTCTTGCCAATCACCAAATTTTCCCTATTGAAGGCAATTGTGACAATTTTCTGTTTTCCAACCCGGAATGGAATAAGGAAGCTTTAAATTTTACTCCTCTTGTTGTGACTAATCAGTTCATCCATGGTGCTATAACTATTAATGCTAATGCAGTCTGTGTTGTCACCGCTGTGTACGCTAGCAACTCTTATGCTGAGAGACAAATTCTCTGGAAAAACCTTCAAGAATTAGCTGGTGCTATCAATGCCCCTTGGGCTATTTTGGGTGACTTTAATTGTTGCCGTGAGTTGGAAGAAAAAGCTGGGGGCATTGCTTTGTCGGTTTCCAAGTTGGGTGACTTTAATAGCATGGTTTTCAATACTGGGATTCACGATCTTTCCTCTATTGGGCATTTTTACACATGGCACAATCATCAGCCCAATAATCCTATCCATATTAAACTGGATCGGGTTCTTGTCAACGATCATTGGCTCTACTGCTTTCCCAACTCTTTTTACAAAGTCAATGATCCGGATTGCTCTGATCACTCACCTTTAATCTTGGTTAACTCCTCTGATAGCAAGCGTGGGCACCGTTTCTTATTCAAAAACTACTGTACCAAGATGCCTGAATTTTGGAGTTGCCTTTTGGATGTGTTTTCTCTACCTAATGAGAGTAGTCCCCTAAGCTCTTTTAATTTCAAGCTCAAGACCCTTACGAATACTATGAAACACAAAAACTGGACTAATGCTTCTCTCATCCAAGGTGAAGTTGACACCCTCAAAGACCTTCATCACTCGGTTTTAACTCAGATTCAAAGCAATCCACTTGATCCTGATTTGAACGACAAGCTTAGTCTTGTTAGCACAAAGCTTGCTTATTACCAAGAGACCCTTTCTAGCTGAATTACGCAAAGAGCTAAGGTTAAATGGTTAACCCATGGTGAAGATGATTTGAAGTTTCTCTACTCAAAAATCAACATTACCAAAAATCAAAACCGAATCATGGGTATTACTAATGAGCAAGGCACATTCACAAATCATGCTGATATTGCCAATGTCTTTATCAATCATTTTAAAGACCTTTTCAATTCCCCTGCTCCCAATGATCTTTACCAAATGGATTTGAATATCCCTACGGGGAGTACTGTTCCAGCTCATCTCACTTCTTCTCTTACTGCACCGGTTACAATGGAAGAGATTAAAGACATTATTTGTGATGCCCCAAGATCTAACTTGGAAAGAATGTCAATCTATTTCTCAAACAATTTACCAGAGTTATCTAAAAATCTTCTAGTAACAGTCTATAAAACATCTATAAAATTTAAAACATCAATATACAAGTCGATTCAAACTCAAAAGTTCATGTACAATACTCAGGAACTACACTACAATCACCAGTTCTGAAATCTATCCTGAGTACAAAAGAATCACTATCAATCAAAAGACAAAAACCTGAAGATCTGGATCAATTCCTATCTTCTGCTCCCTTGCCCTGACCTGAAAATTTCAACCACATATAATGAGCTTTACAAAGCCCAGCAGGTCACCTAATACCTATAACTGAGATCAAAGCACGGCGATGCTATCAATATGCATGTCAGTCAATCACAGTCAATCAAATCTATATCAGTCAGTGGTCAATGAATCTATGCAATACGGAAATCCATAGTCAATAAAACCAGTCAATGCAACGGCAGGCGAATCGATAAATCAACTCAATAAATCCATGGTAATCTCGAAGAAATCCGTTCACAATAGGAAATCAATCAATCAGTCAAATCAATCAAGTCGTCGAATCAATCAATCCGTTAAATCAATCGCTATCAAATCAAATCAATGCGGTCTAATCAGTAATATCGGATCAGTAAATCCATAGGTAGTAGTAACAATGAATCTATAAGCAGAAATCAATGAATCTATAGGCAACAGTATCAATGATTCTATACTATTCATGTTCATGCTATCAATGCAATATCTATATCCATCCATTTCTATATCAATGCTCAATGTCGATGCACATCAATCAATCAGTGAAATCAATAAAATCGTACGATCTAGTAAATCCAATCAAAGTCGATAAAGCAGGAATCTATAAATCAATACAGTAAACATGCAATTCAATACTATATACTGGACAAGTAAAATCAACTGGTCATGTTGCTGTTGTAGAATCCGTTGCTGTTGTAGATCCGTACGTTGGTTTCAATCAATAAGAGTCGTCACTCTTTTTGCCCGTCGGCTGCCCGTCGGCATATCTATGAAACTCCTTATGACTCCCAATCGTTATATCAATGATCAATGGTTTAAAGGAAAGCCGTCGGCCCACCATCCTGTACAGGTCAATATCAATCTCCAACCAACGTTCAACCAGGTTCCACTTGGGTTCCAGTATCAATAGTCAATCAATAATCAGTTCAA
This sequence comes from Dendrobium nobile, assembly GCA_022539455.1. Classification (NCBI taxonomy): domain Eukaryota; kingdom Viridiplantae; phylum Streptophyta; class Magnoliopsida; order Asparagales; family Orchidaceae; genus Dendrobium; species Dendrobium nobile. The sequence continues at coordinate 30,762,460 of CM039733.1, read as the reverse complement.
TAATCAATATTACAGCAATCTATAACAATCATATCAATAATCATAAGCACATCAATCTAATCCATCAATTTCAAGCAAATCAGAAAATCTACGAAAATCGAGCAGCGTAACGGCAGTCGGTCAAATTTACACAAAAATCCTGCAAAAAGCACAATTTCCAAATTCTTTCAAATTACAGTAGAATATCTATGACATCAATGCAAGACTATTGTCCTATAGAAATCAAATCAAATCAAGTCCTAATATTTTTCTATTCGATTAAAATCGCGTAGAATCAATTCCGACCGGTAAAATCGTCGTAGAAAATACTCAAATCGTGTGTCATAATCATATCTATAACATACCAAAAGTTGTGCGGTGAAAGTTGTGTCAATACCAAATCACGTCAAAAAGTCGACTACGAAAATACAAAACAGATCACAACTCGATCAAAACTCAATATCTTTGAAAACAGAAATAGGGTTCGGAGTCCTTACCACGAGATCTTCACTTTTCCCAACAGCGACGTCGGACGAAAAGCGCTCCGCGGCCTCCAAAACCAGGTTTTTCCTCTTTTTCCCTTTCTCTTTCTCTCTCTAAAATTAGATATTTTGATTTAAAAATGATTTTCTCTCTCATCAAAACGAGCTGATTTTCTTATATCATTAAGCTGATCGGCCCGGCCGATCGCCAAATCGTTCCGGGACGATCAGACCAAAAAGATCGTCCTGGACGGTTCCCAGAACTATCCTCAAGACAATATTTTCTACAGTGCAGATCGTCCTGGACGATCTCACTATCGTCCTGGACGATCCTGGGAGGAAAAATCCAAATCAGAGAGGAACAGTAAGGGAACGAGGTCTCACAATCTCCCCACCTTAGAAAAATGTCGTCCCGACATTTCCCTACAGGTACGAGACAAAAACAACGCAAAACAAATCGATCCAAATCCAAATCCAACAAAACTTGTCGAAATCCATACAAACACACAATGCAATCAATCACATATCAATATGCATGATCAAATGTCAATATCAATTGGTTAGTCAAATCAATCTTACCAGTAGAACTTTCTGTGCGTTGTTGATCTGTATGATGCTGTAGACTGTAAACACGTGGCACCACTGGAGGAAGTGCAGGAGGTCGTGGCGCAACTGTCTCTCTCTGATCTCTGACAGATCTATCATCCATCCGGCTCCCTGATCTCTCACTGTAAGCTCTCGAGCCAATAGTCCTCTGCTGTTCTGTACCCGTGCCAGAATCAGTCCTTCCACCCAGTCCTTTCTGAGGACAATCTGCTGCTCTGTGCCCTTGCTGTCCACAATGAAAGCACTGCCCCGTCAATAGGTAGCATCGACCTGCATGTCGTTTACCACAGTGAATACGTGCTCCAGAACTACCAGACGATACTACCGATGCAGATCGCGATACAGATCCCGATGCAGATCCTCTCGAACTATCATATCTTCTCCTCTTCTCTCTATCTCTGTCTCTACCAGAATCATCTCGTCGTACCTTATCTCTCCTCCTCCTGGTATCCTCGTACCTCGATACCTGAGTCGCCAAATCAATCTCTATCAATCGGGAGCGCTCAGAGAACTCATGTATCCGGAAGAGTACTAGTGGATGCCTCAGCTCTCTATTCAATCCATGTAGGAATCTATAAACACTTTTCCTCGGGAGTAGGAATCAGGTGAGCAGCGTACCTCGCAAGTGCAGTAAACTCGGCCTCGTATTGCATCACTGACTTGCGGCCTTGCTCCAATCTCATAAAAGCTTCCTGCATCTGTCGTTGGGCTGACGGCGGTACAAACCACATCCTGAACACTGCAGTGAACTCATCCCAGGTGATCTCAGCATTAGTCTTCCCCTGGAATTTCTCTCTTTGCTGTCCAATCCACCATCTCTTCGCTTCACCCTCAAACAGGAACACAGCTAAGGGTACTTTTCGATTTCCTGGACACTGCATACTATCAAAAATCTTTTCCACCCTCAGGATCCAATCCTCAGCAGCCTGGGGTCCCACACCTCCCTTAAACAACGGAGGCTTCAGCTTATGAAACATCTGCATGTGTCTATCCACTTCTTCCTCTTTGCTACCACTCATTTTGCTCTGAGCATCCCCCATCACATGTGCAATCGCAGTAGCTAACTGCATCATACTCTCTGAAGGTACTGGGGCTGCGCTGTGTTGCTCATTCGGTACACTAGATTCTGCTGGATGATCCATAGCTTTTCACCTGCACAATTCAGAACAGATAATACGAACATGCAATGATGTATGCCAATGAAGCTCTTACAACTACCCAATCTACCCAATTATCAATCCAATCCTACAACTCTGGTAACAATCCATTCGTCCAATAACACTGCTCTGATACCAACTTGTGATGCCCCAAGATCTAACTTGGAAAGAATGTCAATCTATTTCTCAAACAATTTACCAGAGTTATCTAAAAACCTTCAATTAACAGTCTATCAAACATCTATAAAATTTAAAACATCAATATACAAGTCGATTCAAACTCAAAAGTTCATGTACAATACTCAGGAACTACACTACAATCACCAGTTCTGAAATCTATCCTGAGTACAAAAGAATCACTATCAATCAAAAGACAAAAACCTGAAGATCTGGATCAATTCCTATCTTCTGCTCCCTTGCCCTGACCTGAAAATTTCAACCACATATAATGAGCTTTACAAAGCCCAGCAGGTCACCTAATACCTATAACTGAGATCAAAGCACGGCGATGCTATCAATATGCATGTCAGTCAATCACAGTCAATCAAATCTATATCAGTCAGTGGTCAATGACTCTATGCAATATGAAAATCCATAGTCAATAAAACCAGTCAATGCAACGGCAGGCGAATCGATAAATCAACTCAATAAATCCATGGTAATCTCGAAGAAATCCGTTCACAATAGGAAATCAATCAATCCGTCAAATCAATCAAGTCGTCGAATCAATCAATCCGTTAAATCAATCGCTATCAAATCAAATCAATGCGGTCTAATCAGTAATATCTGATCAGTAAATCCATAGGTAGTAGTAACAATGAATCTATAAGCAGAAATCAATGAATCTATAGGCAACAGTATCAATGATTCTATACTATTCATGTTCATGCTATCAATGCAATATCTATATCCATCCATTTCTATATCAATGCTCAATGTCGATGCACATCAATCAATCAGTGAAATCAATAAAATCGTACGATCTAGTAAATCCAATCAAAGTCGATAAAGAAGGAATCTATAAATCAATACAGTAAACATGCAATTCAATACTATATACTGGACAAGTAAAATCAACTGGTCATGTTGCTGTTGTAGAATCCGTTGCTGTTGTAGATCCGTACGTTGGTTTCAATCAATAAGAGTCGTCACTCTTTTTGCCCATCGGCTGCCCGTCGGCATATCAATGAAACTCCTTATGACTCCCAATCGTTATATCAATGATCAATGGTTTAAAGGAAAGCCCGTCGGCCCACCATCCTGTACAGGTCAATTTCAATCTCCAACCAACGTTCAACCAGGTTCCACTTGGGTTCCAGTATCAATAGTCAATCAATAATCAGTTCAATAATCAATATTACAGCAATCTATAACAATCATATCAATAATCATAAGCACATCAATCTAATCCATCAATTTCAAGCAAATCAGAAAATCTACGAAAATCGGGCAGCGTAACGGCAGTCGGTCAAATTTACACAAAAATCCTGCAAAAAGCACAATTTCCAAATTCTTCCAAATTACAGTAGAATATCTATGACATCAATACAAGACTATTGTCCTATAGAAATCAAATCAAATCAAGTCCTGATATTTTTCTATTCGATTAAAATCGCGTAGAATCAATTCCGACCGGTAAAATCGTCGTAGAAAATACTCAAATCGTGTGTCATAATCATATATATAACATACCAAAAGTTGTGCGGTGAAAGTTGTGTCAATACCAAATCACGTCAAAAAGTCGACTACGAAAACACAAAACAGACCACAACTCGATCAAAACTCAATATCTTTGAAAACAGAAATAGGGTTCGGAGTCCTTACCACGAGATCTTTACTTTTCCCAACAGCGACGTCGGACGAAAAGCGCTCCGCGGCCTCCAAAACCAGGTTTTCCTCTTTTTCTCTTTCTCTTTCTCTCTCTAAAATCAGATATTTTGATTTAAAAATGATTTTCTCTCTCATCAAAACGAGCTGATTTTCTTATATAATTAAGCTGATCGGCCCGGCCGATCGCCAAATCGTCCCGGGACGATCAGACCAAAAAGATCGTCCTGGACGGTTCCAAGAACTGTCCTCAGGACGATATTTTCTACAGTGCAGATCGTCCTGGACGATCTCACTATCGTCCTGGGCGATCCTGGGAGGAAAAATCCAAATCAGAGAGGAACAGTAAGGGAACGAGGTCTCACATTATTTTCTCTGGTAATCCTAATACAGCTCCTGGTCCTGACGGGTTTACTTTCGGTTTCTATAGATCTACTTGGACTGTTATTCAACATCATCTATGCAGAGCTGTCTCTTCCTTTTTTACCACAGGCTTCATGCCTAGTCAGATTAAAGCAACTACCATTGCTCTCATTCCTAAGCAAGCCCACGCTAGCAATGTTAAAGATTACAGACCTATAGCTCTTTGTAATGTTATCTATAAAACTATTGCAAAAATCATTGCAAATCGTATGAAGATGGTGCTTCCCCATATTATTCATCCCAGTCAAGGTGGTTTCATTCATAAGAGGATTATTTCCGATAATATTCTTTTGGCTACTGAAATTCTGGGTTGTTTTAACCTTAAAGCCAAACACAAGTTTTTATGTGCCAAATTTGATATCACCAAAGCTTTCGACACGGTGTCTAGAGAATTTCTTTACAAAAGATTAGTTGATAAAGGTTTTCCTAGCTTATTCATTTCTTGGATCAAAGCTTGCACCACTAATGTCTACTTCTCTATTTGTATCAATGGGGTATTGGAAGGCTATTTTAATTCAACTTCTGGGATTAGGCAAGGCTGCCCCCTATCCCCCTACCTCTTTGCCATTATTATGGATGGGCTGTCCTCTATTTTTGACCTTGCTGCTGCTAGAAATTCCTTTCAACCCATCAGAGCCGGGAGGTGTGAGGTTTCCCACCTCATGTTTGCTGATGATTTGCTTGTGTTTGGCGCTGCCACTACGAGGAATGCTCACACTATCAATTCTATTCTGACGGATTTTGCTGCCATCACTGGTCTTAAGGTGAACGCTCTTAAAAGCTCCATTTTGCTTTCCAAGAACACTCCAGCTGCCAATGACATCTATAATATCCTCAATATCCAACAGGTCATCTCTCCAATTAAGTATTTGGGATTGCCTATTTTCTATAGAAAGCTCAGACTGTGTGACTATAGTCCTTTACTTCAAAAAATTACTGCTCAGTTAGAGGGCTGGAAAGCAAAAACATTATCATTGGCTGGGCGTGTGCAATTTATCAAATTTACTATTTCGAATACATTGGCCTACTGGATTCGGGGTTCTATTCTACCAAAAGGCTGCTGCAAGCAAATTACTAAATTGTGTTCTAGATTTACCTTCTATGGCAAAATTAATGAGAAGAAATTGATTACTGTTGCCTGGAACAAAACTACTTGCCCTAAAGTTAATGGGGGGTTGGGTATACCTTCTATTCAATCTCTCAAGCATAGTTTTGCCTGCTCTACAATTTGGAGGTTCTTAATTTCGGATTCTCTTCTTTTTTCCTGGTGGAGAGCTAGATACCATTCCTTATGGAATCCTATAGCCATTAAAAAGTCACAATACTGGGACTATTTGTGTGCTAAAGCCAAAGAGATTCAGGGCTGCATATCTTTTTCTGTGAATGCCAATAGCAATCTTTCTTTCTTTTGGGATCCTTGGTGTGGGGGAAATTCGGTTGCTGACTACTTAGATAATGCAAACTCTTATTTCAGTTTTTCCTTTCTTTTTGACTGGAAAGTTTCTCAATCGATCCAGGGGGATAGCTGGAACATTCCTACTTGCTTAGATAGTCAAATTGCTGCCCGGATTAAATCTGTTACTATCAATTCTAAACCTGAGAACCATTTCTGGATAAATACACAAAACCCAAGCTTTAAAGATTTCAATTCTCATTTTTATGCTAATGTGATTGCTGTTCCTTGGCATAAATATATTTGGCACAAGAATAATGCCTTGTGTTTTTCTATATACGCTTGGATGATGTTTCATGGGGGATTAAAAACTGCTGATGTGCTTGCTATTCGTGGAATTTTGGTTCCTAGCACCTGTTCCTTCTGTCAAACTGATATGGAAACTATCACTCACCTCTATTTTGAATGCATCTACATTTTCGATATTGCTAAAAGCCTTTTTCCCTGGATGCAAAATCTTTTTATGAGGCCAAACTACTATCAGGTTTTTGACAGCATATTTGACCAAGGGTTTGATATTAAAACTAGGAATCACTATCTCCTTATAGCCTCTGCCATGATTTACTTTGTTTGGAGAGCAAGAAATGACAGACTATTCGGTAGCATTATTGACAGTAAAGCCACAATTATTTCCAAAATCAAAAAAGCTGTGCTGATTAAAGCTTTGAAATGGAAAAAGTAAGGTTTTTTGAATTTTGGAGGTGGAGAGAAGCTGTTTCTCTCAGTTTTTGCTTGAAGGTTATTGAACTGAAGCTTGTGCAGAAATCTGTATTTGGAATTTTGGAGAAGCTACTGGTCATGCTGAATGCTGGGGAATTCAATTTTGAAAGGACGATGATGAACGCTGAACATGTTCAGCTGCCTCTTGGACGGCCTTCTGGGCAACCAGAGGCTATGCTCTATTTATGTCCCAACGGTGATTTTTGACCCTTTAGAGAATTTGAGCATTTTTCTGAGTCCTTGGCTTCTATTGCCAACCTTTTTGCTTCTTTTACCAAATGTAATTTTCTTCTTTAGAGTCCATAATCTCTTTTTGTTCTGTGAGATTGCTGGACTATAGTTTCATTTTTTCTTACTTGTAATCTTCTTTTAGCAATGAGATGGGCTTATGCCCCAAAAATTCCCAAAAAAGGTAAGCATTAACGTGATTTGGATTTTTGCTTTGACTTGCCATTTTCATGTAAAATCATAAGCCACATTTAATAATGACTTGCTATAACTGGTATTCACATCAATTGAAAATGTCAGCAATGCATTAATTACTGAAAAATCACCTCATTTTGTATGAAGCTCCTCAATTCGCGTGCCGATTGCCTCGTTTTACGTGCCAATTTTGTCGAACATGAAAATTAGACAAATGGGTAGTTCATTTAGGGTATTAACGATGTTCCGATTGCAATGGCGTAGTCCGTTCTGCGATCGGACGTCGTTTGGACGATGACGAGGCCTAATTTCCATCGAAATGCGAGCCTTTGCATTATATTCGAATCGCTTCAAAATTTGCGACACCACCTTAAACGATCCAATTTGATCAAATAAAATGTATATTCCTAACGCCAACGATGTTCTGGACGCAATGACGTTATCCGTTTGTCGATCGGACGTCGTCCGAGCATCTTCAAGGCCTCGTTTTCCTCGTAGCGCATGTCTTCAAATCATATTTCAATCACCTTTGAAATTTACGACGCTACCTTAAATGATCCAATTTGATCAAATAAAATGTAGACTCTTAATGCCGACGATGTTATGGACACAACGGCTCCATCCGTTTTGCAATCGGACGTAATTTCGTCACCGACGAGGCTAATTTCCCTCGCAACGCGTGCCTTTGAATCGTATTTGGACCACCTTTGAAATTTACGATGCTACCTTAAATGATCCAATTTGATCAAATAAAATATAGACTCTTAATTTCGACGACGTTCCGGACGCAATGGCACTGTCCGTTTGTTGATCCGATGTCGTCCGAGCGTCTTCGAAGCCTCGTTTCCGTCATAACGCAGGCCTTTATAACATATTCGCATCACCTAGAAATTCACCACCATCTCGAATGATCCAAATTTATTAAATAAAATATATATCCTAAATGACGACGATGTTCCGGACGTAATGGCGCTGCACGTTTGTCGATCGGACGTCGTTCGAGCATCTTCGAGGCCTCGTTTCCGTCATAACGCAGGCCTTTATAACATATTCGCATCACCTAGAAATTCACCACCATCTCGAATGATCCAAATTTATTAAATAAAATATATATCCTCAATGACGACGATGTTCCGGACGTAATGGCGCTGCCCGTTTGTCGATCGGACGTCGTTCGAGCATCTTCGAGGCCTCGTTTCTGCCGTAGCGCAAGCTCTTATATCATATTTGAATTGCTTAGAAATTCGCCACCATCTCAGAAGACCCAAATTTATTAAATAAAATATATTTTCTGAATGTTTGTGATGTTCTGGACGCAATGGAGCTGTCCGTTTGTCGATCAGATGTCGTTAGAGCGTCTTCGAGACCTCATTTCTTTAATATGCGTGCCTTCACATCATATTCGAATTGCCTCGAAATTCACGACGCCACCTCAGTTGATCAAAATTGATTAAATAAAATATATATTTTGATTGTCGATGACGTTCCGGACGCAATGTCGCTGTCCGTTTGTTGAGCCGACATTGTACTGTCTCTATAGGGGCAAATCTCCTCGATATGCGTGTTTTGCCTTAAAATTCGTGTCATCACTCTGGATGATCCAAATTGAATATACAAAATACAGTTTTCATAGGTTGGCAATATTTCGGACGCAACGATGAAGTCTATTTGTCGATCTGGGATCGTTTGATCAGTCTCGCGCTTTAATTTCGGGTGTCAGTCATCTCTTTTGACTGATCTCGTCCGATTCAATTGCGAGGGGTCTCGACCCAGCAGAGTTCAGTGCCATGCTCACAACGATACCATCCATTCGGCAGTCGGAGGTCAATTGGCCTTTCAAGTGATATATGGCACCAAAGTACGTAACGCTTTATTCACCAATTGGGGTCCTTTCTTGTGTGGTTTGAGGTATAGGGGTCAACAGATAGTTATTAAAAATTTATAATAATTTAAATACTTCAAACCAGTCAACCCCACATCTTAAGCTTATGAATGAAATGCATGTATGTTTTCCAAAAAGAATCAAGCATATACATAAAAGGCTTACATTTATTAAAGTTTTATTAAAGACCTATAAATTTAATGCATTTCTATCCTCTAATGGAATCAAACACAATGCATAGAAGTCTTCTTCATTTAGTTTAAGTATTTTTTAAGTGAGTTGATGCATTAGCTGTACGTTTTTTTTTATATAATAATAAATACAATTACAACATAAGATATCATCTTAGATCTTACACATAAATAGTAACATATCGTCATATTCCAGTGAAAAGCATCCAAATGCCTTATTGAGAGCTAGCTAGTACATTGGCTCTAAGAAAGCAATCCTATATATTAGTATTATAGCTGACTCCTCGCTACAAATAATGGCCTCCATGTCATTTTAGAGTCTTGAGACCCTCAATTGCTGCTTGAGCAAAGGCCGAATATACTCATGGTAGCCATCAGGCACAGCAGAATCATTGAGAGGTTCCTTCCATGCTTCCTCATATAGCTTTGGGTAAACGCTGCCATCGTAACGTCCAAGAACAGAGCCCAAATAATGGTCAGTGTAGTTAAATGCATCCACAAGAGATACAGCATTTGGCCAAACCTGCGTGTATAAAGCTCGAAGTTGCTCATTTGCAAGGGCACCTTGCGTAGGATTGATGCAGTTGGTTGTGAGGAAATCACCAAGATGCTTGTGAAGAAGAGAGAGCGCATATATGTTGCAGAGGATCTGGAGCTGCTTCTGAATTCCTTGTCCTTCCATGTCTTGCTGCACCTTATCAATGAACTTAGATACAATGATCAATTCGCAGTGAGCTATAGCAGCCTCCGCTAAATCAGCAGATAGCATAAGAAAGCCTTATTTTGGACAGGATGCTTTGCTTACATTTTGAGCACAAATAACTGCTAGTCTAACTGCCCTAGCCTCGAATGCTTCAAGGATGCAGAAGGGTTCAACCAGTCTTCAGCTTTTGAACATTGCATTTGCACTGCAACAAGTATTCCGCTTTTCCAATGTATGCTGCAGCGCCAGTGGAATTCATTTCAGATCCCAACTGAGAAACGGTCTTCATGAGGAACTTTGCAACCTGCAAGAGAAGGACAATATTGTCTCCCTCAGGTGTGCATGCAGGAACATAGACAGCAAATAATTCCGGAAGCCCACTGCTGCACAGATAACCATGTCCGCCACAAAGTTTTCTACATTCTTCAATACCATCTGATGTAACAGACGTCGTCAGCGACATCAAACCAGCTGTCCGTTTAAAGCCACTTTAACCAATTACCCACAAACCGGAAAGCATATGCTGAAGCAAGCAGGGGGAAAAGCCTGCTTTGTTGAGTCTTGAAATCAATCACCTGAGTTTCAGGACCACCATCCTGCGAGCCAAATTGCCTGCGAACAGCACTATACCTTACTGCAATACAGACAGCCCTAGAAAGAGCTCTAGAAGCATCCGCAACAATGGTTTGTCGTACAAAAATCATTGTTCCATAAACAAGTTGCCTTGGTACGTCAGAATGAATGTATTTTCCCTCTCTTGTAACCTGTGAAAGCCTCATTAACATCTGATCTCTTGGTATGCGCACATGATCAAGTTGCAGAACACCATTGTCCATTGTGTTGTATGCACCATTTCCAAATTTTGTGCCAATGTCACCAACAGTGATACCAGGGAGTGGCAAGTGATCATCAAGACTTCGTAATTGGAGAATGAATCCATGAACACCATAATCCTGCCCATACGTTATCAGACGAGCAAAAACCACCAAGGCGTAGAGACCTTCCCCAAGCCACCAGGCTACCATTTGCTTGATGTCAATGTAGGGCTGTGAATGACAAATTCGTCAGTTTTAGTATCAAAAGTTGCCGTTGTCTCAAGTCCTTGAACATTTGAATCATGACCAAGTTCAGTTCAGTTTGAGCACAACAGCCAATAATTTGCATTTTATAGGCCAAGGATAACCATTTCTTCTGCTGTTCATCAGTTCCTTGTCCTTTAATGGCAGGAACAAACAAGCCCCAATGCAAGTCCACATAAGAAGGCTCGTCCACGAAGAATCTTAACGTTGATGCCTCTTCATCGGTTAAACGGAGCTGATGCGTTTCCAAGCATGGCCAGCTTTTCTCAGGCAATTTCTAAACAACTCCTTACGGCCAAGCACAGTTCTATTATCCTTCCGAAATTCGGGATCGCTGGCGACAAGGCGGGACATCCTATCCGCAATCTCGAAGGTGCAGCGGGATCCAGCCCATACCATCTTCATCGCCTCAACATCAAACTCTGCCGTCATCCTCTCAGGTGCCAGGTGATCGACCTCCTCCATGGCTCCAAAAACTTCCCACCGAGAGCGAAGAGATGGGGAAATAACTTTATCTTCTCAGCAGCTCGAGTAGTATGAGTACAGCCTGCATTATTAGCTTTAAGTTTTTTTTTTTTTTGACTCATGATGTGGCCTACATGTTAATTAAAAAAAAAAAAACATATAAGGTCTTTAAAGATGACCTTCAGCTCGCTAATGCGTATATGAGTTATGTCACAAAGTAAAGGAAAACCTATGAACAAATGGTTCCCTCTAAAGAAAATTACAAAACATCCTAGGTACATGCTAAGGCGGCCAGGAGGCAGCACCCAAAAAAGAAAGAGCAAATTATACGCATTCAACAAATTATTTCTACCAAAAAAGTAAGGATTGCATATCATGCCAAAAACTCGCAGCATCTGAAATAGAGCCCAAAAAATAGCCATAGTAAGCTATAGAGACATGACGACGATATGAAGGCACCGATCCATCAAATAGCAACAAAACTTCAGAAAAGGCTAAAAGAGGAATCAATGTTTAAATCAGGACATAAAGCTTTATTGAAGGCATTATACAAATACTAAATATAGAAAGAAATAACCAAAAAAGGATTATCAATAACAACACCATCAGGAATATTGATCTTATGAATATGCCTAGTCACTTTATTATGGTTCGCAATATTATGAAAAAAAGAAGTATTATGATCACCCTCCATAAAAATTTTCGAAGAAGCTTTATATCTCAAATAAGCCTCTTCTTTTTCCTAAACTTTGAATAAAGTAATCTAAGCTTCATTGAGAGTAGACAAATTCTCAAAAGAGTTGTCCTGCATGTAAGTCATATCAACATTGTCCACATCCTTTTCAGCAAAAAAAATACTAAAGAAGATATTCTTAAATATGTATTTATTCCACCATGATAACCTTTGTTTAAGTCTCTTAAGTTTAAACCACAACCTAGTCATACCAAAAACTAGACCTGTCAATATTGGACCCGACCTGAAAACCCGACCCGAACCTGACCCGAAAATTTCGGGTTTGGGTTGACCCGAACCCGAAGCGGGTCGGGTTCGGGTCCGGAAAATCGACCCGTTTGCAAAACCGGGTCGGGTTCTGGTTGACCCGGCAACCCGAAAATGACCCGGAATGACCCTGAAATCGAACCTGCCCGCTCTGCCCGAATCTGCCCGCCCGGCTGCCCTGCTCTGCCCCACGCGTACACGGCTGCCCGCCTGCCCCACTGGCCAGTGGCCACTGCCCGAGTGCCCGCATCGAGCCCCACGCGTCCAGGCCCACGCGTGACATCGCGTCGCGCGGTCGCGTCACTCGCGTGACGGTGAGCGCTCCGGCGCTTCGTTCGCCCGCGTCGGCGTCGCAGCTTGCATCGGGCCGCTGCACCGCTGCAGCCGTTGCACCTCTGCCGCCGCCGTCGCTGCACCGCCGCCGTTGCACCGCCACCGCTGCACCGCCACCGCACCGCCACCGCTGCATCGCCTCTACATCGCGTGGGAAATCGAAAAACCAAACCAAAGCGGGTCGGGTCGGGTTGACCCGAACCCGAAGCGGGTCGGGTGCGGGTCCGGAAAAATGACCCGTTTGTGAAAACGGGTCGGGTTGACCCAAACCCGAATAGTGCCGGGTCAATTCCGGGTTCGACCCGAACCCGACCCGTGACCCGAAATTGACAGGTCTACCAAAAACATTATCAAATGGTAATAGTGGAGCATGCCAATTAGTTTGCATCACATTTAAAAATTTATTATCAAGGAGCCACATGTTTAGAAATCTAAAAGGTTGAAATATGTTCCAACTGCTCATAAAAATGCCTAAAAATAAAGGAAAATGATCGGATAAAGTTCTAATTAAATGTTCAATATGAGTCATTTGATAAGAAGAAACCCACAAGGGTTAGATTTAGGAACCCAAGTGAGTTTGGGTTCCACCGTATTCTTTAATGGACGTGATAAATGCATTCTATGCTATGATGCAGATGATTTTGGTCAGCATATTTTTTCTCTTAAAAGGTTGTTTACACTCTTAAAGCTTTCAAATTCCTTTTTTAATGCATAATCGCTATGGTATAATACAATTGTAAGTATTTTTAATTCCTAAATTTATCCTTTAATTCAATATGTTCAGATTTCAAGGACTCATATAACTTGTTAAGTTTAATATATTTCTTTTTCAAATCATCATATTCATCTAACAGTGATGCATGTTCTTTGTCTAATGAAATATGCTCAGATTTAATATTAGTATGCTCTCTAACTAAAAAATAAAGCTCTCACATCATATTTGATTTAAGTGCACCAAAAAATAGCTTAGATATTTATTATTAAGTTGTTTAAGATCTTTATACTCATTGCGCCATTCACTAAAAGGTGTTTAAAAATTAATAGCATAACAAAAATTAAACATTGCAGAATAACCTTCTTGTATCATATGCCACATAAAAAAAACAATTGATTGTAGAAATATACAAATGGAGATTTTCAAAAAAATCAAATGGAATATTAATGAATAATGGTGAATAAGTTATTCAATAACCTTACACGATAATCCTATTTCCAAAATGTACCATTCGATCTTTTCTTAGAGTCTTTTAAATCATAAATTTTGAGACTCGTTCTGATTCCAATTAATAGTACAATTTGGGTAGTTAGACCAACTTGAACTTCCCAAGGCACACCAGCAGGGGGTGAATAGGTGTTTAAATTTTTTTTTTCAAAAATATATTTTTAAAATTTCAAACCAAGTTTATTACTTTTTTTAGGGGTAAAACCCACAAAGGGGCCTACGTGTTAATTAAAATAAAAGATTATAAGGTCCTTAGAGGGGACCTTCACCTCACTACTCCTCAAAAGAGCTAAAAAAATTATAAAAACTCCTAAGAGCCGATGGACTCCTATGCTAGAAAGTACGAAAACTCCTAGTAACATTGTAGGGCTACAAGAGGACAACAAACCAAAAAATAAAGACACAAAAATAAATGGTAAGCACAGCCTTTCTCCCAACAAAGCAAGTAATGAATGCAACATCATTCAAAAAGATAACAAAAAGGATATAGAGATGCTCCCATCAGTAGAAGTGGTCATGGTACAATAATGCCAAAAGATAATAATACATAATGCATCCATGAACCCCAAATAATCCAAGTTCAAAGCCACCCAACCAAATAAGGTAGAACCGACAAAGCAACACAACCAACAATAGATTACATAATCAAAAGAAGAACCAACACAGGAAGGACTCTAGCTTCTAGCAACAAAAACCAAACCAAACTGAGACAAATAAAGGGAGATGAGACCAATAATTAAATCAGGATTAGCAGAGCTCAAGAAGATACACCTGCCACGTCCCTCTTGATTAAAATTCCAATGCCGCTCAATTCTAATCCCATAAATATACTAGATGAAAGTCTATATAGGTTTTTAGACCTAAAGCAATTATCCCAAGCTAACCAAGAGGGGTGGGGAATTAGTAATCTTAAAAAACTTCTTGGTAGATTATAAAATCATTCTTATAATTTTAAGCACAATGAATATTTTATCAAACTAAAATTTTAAACCACAAAATTAAAAGTGCCAAAAATTAAAAATGTGGTAAAAATAAAAACAAAATAATACATAAATTTATAGTGGTTTGGTCCAACTAGACCTATGTCCACTCCCTTAAGACTCCCTCTTCAGGTTTTGCACTATTACTAAAGTGACTCTTCTTTTACTCCCAAAGCAAGGAGGAGAAGCCCTTATAAAAAGAGAAGAATAGCATTTCTAATATGCCCTTTAGAGTTCATGAACTAGTAATCAAGTAAAGTATAAATATGCTCATTCTATGAAGTGAGAAAAAGTTTAGTGAGAGAAAGTCTGAGAATTTGGAGGGATTCCGGTGATCTTTTTAAATTTTTTCTGTTCCGTCATTTTTGAGGCTGGTTTGTTTTGGCAATTCTCTGCCATCTCGCCAGAGGTCTGGGCAGACGGCAATGGAAGGAAGGGGTCTGGCATCTTCTGAAGCCTGGGAAAACATCAGAAGAGGTTTCAATGCTCCTGTGAGAGCTTCATCTGAGGTGTTTAAAGGAGGGCAGATTTCTACAGATGTTTTTAATAGCCATCCTAAGCAGAAACCTTTGGTTATTAAGGAAGGCGGCTTGTTGAACAACATTGTTAAACCAGTGGTTTTGGGAAAAGGTAAAGAAGTGTTCAGGGAAGATGAATTTCTGAGCCTGAAAATGATTTTATCATCTTCTATTCGCAATGAAGGGAAGAATTTTCTTAACTTTGAAACTTCATCGTCAGCGGGAAGGTAGAACTCTAATATTGAGTTGAAATCAATTTCTCTTCGGTCGTCTCCAATTGTTTGCAATTTTGTAAAGAAAGTTATTTATGAAGGAAATAAGTTTCACGTTGACAGTGTGAATGAAGAATTTACCCTTCTGGTCACGGCCATTGTTGAAAATAAGAAGAATAATGTTGATGGCTACTGTATTCCTTTAGATGAAAAAAGGGATGAATCCTCTGTATGGAAGAAAAAATAGAACATCAAAGTGGATAAATTGGATATCGGTTCCTTTCTTACTGAGGATGGTAATTCTGTTATGTTGCATTCAGGTAATGAAATTAATAATGCTAAGAAGCTGAAATGTGCTTTAGTGGTGAAGGTTTTTGGGGACAACATTATGTTCTCAACTGTTTGCAATGATTTGATAAGGCAGTGGAGCAATATTGACAAATTTGATATCACTGGTTTAGGAACTGGTTGGGTACTTTGTTCTTTTGAAAATCCTGGAGCCATGGAAGAAGTCTTATTAGGTGGACCATGGTATGTTAGAGGCCATGTGGTGGGCTTGGATAAATGGTCCACATCTTTTTCACCAACGTCATTGAATGGTATTTCAGCTCAAATATGGTTAAGATTACCAAATTTAACATTGCATTGTTGGGATGACATTAACATCTGCATAATTGCTTCAATAGTAGGTAAGCCTTACTTACTAGATGGGAATATATTTCAATGGGGAAGAAGAGAATATGCTAGAGTTTGTGTTCGAGTCCAATTGAATGAGAAACTTCCTTTGGGAGTTTGGGTGGAGGGTTTATCTGGAAAATTTTACCAGAAATTTGAATATGAAGGTATTGCAAAACTATGTAATGAATCTGGAAGGATGGGTCATACGGTGGCTGTTTGCAAAGAGTCTAAGAAGAAAGATATGAAGAGCAACATTAATTCTATTACATCAGGAATGGTTGGTATTTTGAACAATTCAGTGGCAGCAGAAGATTCAAAATAGGCAGGTGAAGAGGCGAGTTATGGGCCGTGGCTTCAAGTGTATTATAGAGGAAAGGGGAAGAAATTTGATGTTGTTTAAAGGCAGAAGCAAATCACTAAAAGAGTTTTTGTTCCTAAACAAAACTCTAAGGTGGTTCAGGAAGCTGTGAAATTATCAGATAAGGAGTTGATTCCTAATATGGAAGGAGCTTTGCAAAGTGAAGAAGTGTAGGAACATCATAGTGATGACTTGATCATTGAAGGAATTTTTACAAATCAACCTATTTTATCCCATGTTGAAGCTTCTATTGCACCTGTTCCTACTTTAAACAGTTTTGATATATTATCAGAGCTGGAAGAAGATATCCAAAAGGAGCTAGCGAATGATGAAGTTAGTAGAGATGTTGAAGATGGTGAAATAATAGAGCTGGAGAGAAATGATAGAAAAAATCATATAGCTCAGAAGCTGTAGAACAACATTGAGGATAAAATTAAACCTGTTTCCCGTGAGGTGAATTCTTCTTCTGGCAAGAAAGTGAAACTACTTAAAGAATTGAAATCTTTGGGATCAGGTAACATTGTTAGTCATAATAGAAAGACGGAGATTGGCAAAATAAAAAAAGGTGGGGGTCCTTCCCCCTTGTTCAAACAATGACTTCTCTAGCTTTTTGGAATTGTAGAGGAGCCAAGAAGAGAGAGGCTGCTCTATATCTCAAGGAATTTGTTAGAGATAATAATGTTCTTTTTGTGGGGGTAGTTGAAACTAAAGTTTGCTTTATGGAGAATGTATAGATTTTGCATTATCTGGGAGAGAATTGGGACTCTTATATGGTTCCTTCAAAAGGGCTTTCAGGAGTTATCTTAGTTCTTTGGAGGAAGGATTTGACAACGTTTACTGTTTTGGATGTTTCAGCTCAAGTTATTACTGGAAATTTGGAGGTTTTTACCAGAGAAGGCTGGTTGGTCTCCACTGTTTATGGGAGCAGGAATATGGTGGACAGAAAAGCTTTATGGGAGAAGTTGGAGAAAATTGATGCTGTCAATAAACCGGTTGTTATAGGGGGAGACTTCAACTGTATTTTATTGCAGGAGGAAAAGAGAGGAGGAAAGAAATTTGTCTTTTCTCAAGGAGCCAAGGATATGAAGATGTTGATGAGCAATAATGAATTTCATGAAATTGGGTTTATTGGACCCAAATTTACATGGTGAAACAACAAATCTGTAGGAGGGCGCATTCTAGAAAGACTTGATAGATGTCTTATGAATTCTTATGCAATGGACTCTATCCAGTTAGCTTTGGTGAAGCATTTATCACGAATTGCATCGGATCATTGCCCTATCATCTTGGAGGTGTTCAAACCTATCAGTGTTAATCACAAATACATTCGTTTTGAAGATGTATGGGCTTCTTATCATGGAGCTACAACCATTGCAGAAAAATCTTGGAAGAAATTTGGAGGATGTGATCCATCTTCTTCTTTGGATTTAAAGTTTAAGAGATTTTGGAAGGCACTTTTTTATTTGAGAAAGGCTAAATTCAGAAGTTTGAATACTTTAAGAGACTCTTTGAAAAGAGAGATCTTTAATCTTCAATTGGAAGAGGCTGAAGATAAGCTTAATGATACTAAATTGTTGATTCTCAGATCTAAAATCAGTGAGCTGAATTGTACTTTGGCTAGGCTTAATATTTGGTGGAGACAAAGAGCCAAGGTGAGGTGGATGGAGGAGGGAGATGCAAATTCTAGTTTCTTTCACTCTTTTGCTAATGCTAGAAGAAGTTCCAATTAGATAAAACATATTACAAATGCTAATGGTATATTGACGGATCAGCCGGAGGAAGTGGAAAATGTTTTCTTTGAATTTTTCAATTCTAAATGGAAACACAGAGAATGTCTGTTTAAAGGGTGGCCGAATCCTTTTGCTGTTTCGGATGCAGGCAATCAATTGAGACTGGAAGCAGATTTTACAAAGGTTGAACTCCAGATGGTTGTGGACAGCTTGCATTTAAATGTCTCCCCTGGCCTCGACGGGATTACATTCTCATTTATTAAATACTATTGGAAGATTATTCATTAAGATGTATGGAACGCAATTGAAAATTTCTTCAAGTCTGGATGTATGAATCAAAATTGGAAGGAAACTTTGATAGTTTTAATTCCTAAATTGCAGAATCCTCTTTATCCAGCAAATTTCCGTCCAATTAGCCTATGTATGACCACGTACAAATTGGTAGCAAGAATGTTGCTTAATAGATTGGAGATGGTTATTCACAAAGTTATTTCTAAATATCAAGTGGCTTTTCTAAAGGGGAGATCTTTGTCAGATCATGTTCTCTTGGCTCAAGAGGTTATCAATAAAATACGACATTCTAAAGCAAGGAAAAGGTTTTTGGCCATCAAAGTAGACATGGAGCAGGCTTATGACAGCATGGGTTGGCAAGCTTTGAGGCAAGTTCTTATCCACTTTAATTTCCCAATCATATTTTCTGATTGGATTATGAGTTGTATATCAAATCCAAAATTTTGTATTTTAATCAATGGGAAAAAAATCAAATTGGATTGATGCTAGGAGTGGGTTTAGACAAGGATGTCCCCTATCTCCTTTTCCTTTTATCTTGTGTTCCCAAATTCTTTCTGATGCTTTTTCTCAAAGTGGTAACAAGATTGGTATTCAAATTGATTCCAAAGCTCTTAGAGTATCACATTTGTTATATGCCGATGTTATTCTAGTCTTTTCTGAAGCAAACTTGAAAACGAAAAAAAAGGTGAAGAATGTTTTGAAAAAATATGGCAATTAGACTGGTCAAAAGGTTAATCACAATAAATCCACGGTGATGTTTGGAAAAACAGTCAATAGAAGAAGGAAGGCTGAAATAGAAGATGTTTTGAAGTTCAAATCAGTTAAGAAAATGAACTACCTTGGCATTAAGCTCACTCTTAGAAGATTGGTGAAATCAGACTTTAATAATCTAATGGAAGTTGCATTGAATAAGCTAAACCTTTGGGGTAAGAAATTTATCTCATTGGAAGGTAAAATGGTGTTGATCAAATCTGCCTTCTTATCTATTCCAATTTTTTTATCTACTCTTTCTTTGGTGCCTTTGGGTATCTTAAAAGATTTTGATAGATTGTGTAGAACTTTCTTGTGGAATAAGAAGAACGGCAATGTGGGGATTCATTATGTTTCTTATAAGAAGCTTTACCAATCTAAACAAAAAGGAGGTAGACGGATTTTTTCGGCTGCAGCTAAAGTTGGTCATCTAAGGGCCAAATTTGCTTTGGAATTCTACACTAAACAAGACTCCTTGCTTAATTGTATTCTTAGAGCTAGATATGGAGATGATTTACGGAAGAATCAAAGGAAGGTTGGGAGCTCTTCAACATGGAAAATTCTTTGCAATGGTGCTAAATATCTTACTAATATAGTAAGATGGAAAATATGTAATGGAAATTCTATTGACTGGATGCATGATACTTGGATGCTAGACAAAAGTATCTCTAAATGGCCAACATTTGTAAGTAATATGGAGATTGAGAACTATAGCCTTAACTTCTTTATTTCAGATGGCAAATGGATACATGAACGTCTCATGACGTTTTTTGGTGAAGAGCTCGTTAGAGTCATTTCAAATATTCCAATCTGTGTGGATCAAGGAGCAGATCAGATTGAGCTTAAATGGAAGTATTCGGGACGGTCTATTGCTGCTATCTCGCAGGAATCAATCCAGAGGAATGATGCTGACTGTAAATTCTGGAGATGGATGAAGATAGTTAAACTAAGACCAAAGGTTGAATTATTTTGGTGGAGACTTCTTAATGCAGCAATTCCTAGTAACTCTTTTCTTTTTCATAGGAAAATTTCTCTGGTTATAGGATGCCCGAGAGGCTGTGATAGTGAAGAAAATAATGATCATATTGTTGCAGGTTGTGGAAAGTTAAAAAAAGGTTATATTTTGGCTTATTAAATGGGGATTTCAAGTTCCTCAATTTGATAGTTTTGAAGAGTGTATAGAAGCTTTGCAAATTTTGTCCAATAGAAATCTAATCATTGTAAACATTTATTGCAATGTTGTTTTTCTGACTTGGAAGAACAGAAACTTGTTAATTCATGAAAGGAGGGAAGATACAGATACTCTCATCGCAGTAAACTCTATCTCTATGGTTGTTATAGTTCCTTCAATCAACATCCATTCGGAAAACTGGGATGTCAACTAGCACAAGTTGTTTTCTTCTTGACGTCCTCTTCCTCTCGGATGGTTTAAGATCAATATAGATGTAGCCTTAAGCAGTAACTACAAGGGCGGTACTGCTGGAATTTGTAGAGATGATAAAGGTAGAATGTTACTTGCATTTGGTACCCAACATGTTCATTGGGATATTGGCCATTTGAAACTACAGGCGGTTTATATGTTAAAGAATTTCATACAAGATTGGATGGTGGAAGCTCAAGGAGTCATTATTGAAGGAGATAACTTCAACATCATCAAATTACTTCAACAAGCTTTGAAAAGATTTAAGAATAAAGAACCTATTGAGGACGACTTATCCTTTGTAAGTGATTTTAATCAAGTTGCTTTTAGTTTTACTACTAGAAACGATAATAAGTTAGCAGATTGTTGCGCTAATTTTGCTTTGAGGAAAAGCTTTATTTGGCATGATCTTTTTAGTATTGAAATTCCTCCTTCATTCCTGTACATTTTGAAGGAAGATTTCAATTTGCTAGATGATTTTAAATAGTTTGTAATAACTTTCTTGTTTTTTCTTGTTCTAATGTATTGATGCATTTCTCCTCAAAAAAAAAAAAAAAAAAGTAAATTATAAATAGAGATATGAGCAGTAACCTTGTTTAACTTGAAAAAGTCATCAAAATAAGACCAAATTTTAGTAGCAATCAGGCCATATACAAAGATATGGTGCATGTTTTAATCATGAAAGTGGCATTGGTACTTGGAAGTAATAGTAAAGCCTCTCTTTCTCAATTTGTCATCAAAAGGGATTTAGATATGCATGATTCTCCAATCAAAAATAGAAATAGTCTTAGGAATACTCTTATGCCAAATCATTGAGAAGATTTTTTTAACACCATGCTTCTCCCTGAAATCAAGCCAAGCTTTTTTGAAGGAGAAAACCCCATTATAAGAAAGATCATAAAGAGGCAAATCATCAATATCAGTATGAATAAGAATACTTAAAATTATAAAATGAACAGTGTCCGAAATAATATCAGCCAGTTTATTGTAGTCCCACATGTTATCAAAAATAAGATTATGAACTTTAGAGACCAACATAGAAGAAGAATAGATAAAATAATTAATGGACCAGCCATAAAGCCACTAATCTTGCCAGAAGATAAGGTTTGCTTTGCCCAAACCCCATTTGACATGGGGTTAAACTCTCCACTTGATCTTACACAGCCTATACCAAACCATAGAATCACCTTTTATATAAGAGCACATAGCATAATGCTTACCATTACAAAATTAATCATTCAAAAATTTAGCCCATAGAGAAAGTTTAGATAGAAAAAGCATGAGCTAAATCCCACATGGTCTTACAACCTAAAGCCCCTTTGATGAACACGCCACAATAATTGAGCCAAGAGGACCAAATCACTTTACCATGGACATTAGAACAACGCCAAAAGAACTTATTAATAAATTTCTCAATCCTATTACACACCTCACAGGTAGGATGCATAGTTTGAAAAATGCACACAAGAAAAGAACACAAAACACTTTTAATAAGAGTAAGTCTGCCACCAAAGTTAAGGAAATTAGAATTCCATGAATATACCTGTTTGTGCAAAATAGAAATAAGATCATAAAAAAGAAAAGTCAATTTCATACCCTTGTAAAGGGGGAACCTAGCCTTCGGTAAAACCAGTGCAATTCCTAATAGCAGTCATCCTATCATGAGAAACCTTTGAAAGACAATAAAATATCTCTTATTTTTATCAATAGAAAGACCACTAAAAGTTTCAAATTTATTTAAAAAGCTCATAAGTCTTTTAACCCTATTAAGAGAGGCATTCCAAACAAATGATATCATCATCAGCAAAACATAAATGAGAAATAGGAAACCCCCTAAAAGTTCTGTAATAATTATTTGGATAATTCTCAAAAAGATTGGAAATACCCCCAGAAAAAAATTCCATAGCAATAACAAAAAGTGCAGGAGATATAGGATCACATTGTCTCAACCCATGGGAAGACTTAAAGAAGCCATTACTTTTGCCATTAATAATAATAGAGAAAAAAACAATTTTTAATTGTCAGTTTAATAAGGTTAACAAAGCCATTGTCAAAGCCAATTAAACTCAAAACATGATAATGGAAATCCTAGCTAATGTTATCATAAGATTTGGCAATGTCTAACTTGAAAATAAAGTTGCCCTCAGGCACCCTAACATCCAAGCCATGCACAATCTCATAAGCATGTAAAATGTTATCCAAAATGGATCTACCTTGACTGAATCTAGTTTGGTTAGAAGCAATAATTTTAAGTAGTAAAGGAGAAAGTCTATTTAAAAGTAACTTCGAGATCAATTTTCTAAAAAAGGTACAAAGACTGATAAGTCTAAAATCATTCCAATTACAAGCATAATCAATTTTTGGAATAAGCACAATAGAGGTGGAAGAAATTTTTTTTAGAATAGTATTACCCGAAAAGAAATTATAGATAGCATTAAAAAGATCAATGTGTATAATATCCCAAGTTTTTTGAAAAAACTTATTGGTGAAGACATCCGGACTAGTCACGGAGTCAGTATTCAAGTAAAAAATCATCTTCCAAACTTCCTCCAAAGTAGGAAAGGAAGTGAGAGAAAAATTATCATCCTTGTTAATAAGGTGAGGAATAATGTTGGGTGTGTCAATAGGAGCAAGATTAAAAGTTTTATTGAACAAAACCTTAAGGAATTTGACACTAGATAAAGCAATTTTCTCAACATCATCAGTTGAAGAACCATGAGCAAAGTTAATTTTATGGATCCAATTTTTGACCATATTCCTCTTAACAAGAGCATGGAAATACTTACTATTCTTTCCAACATCTGTAATATGCTTAGAGGAAGCTTTCTGTTTCCAAAAGGTTTCTTCTTGTGTTACAAAGAAAAAATGGCTTGTTGTTACAAATAAAAATTAACATCAGAAGGGGGTTGTTGACATATGAAATCCATGGAATTTAGCTTCTCCTCAACATCAATGATATTAGAAAAAACATTTTTTAAAACATTCCTATTCCACCATATGATTCATATTTTAACCTTTTCAACTTAAGCCAAAAATAATTCATCCTAAAAATAAAGTTATATAGGAAAAGAGGGGCTTGCCAATTGTCTTTAGCAACATCCATAAAGGAGGAATCAAGAAGGCACATGTTTTGAAAATGGAAGTTAATAGCAGGTGAAGGAGAATTCAACTGTAAAGAAATAAGAAGTGGAGAGTGGTAAGACTACTAAGGTGCTCAACATGCATGGAGGAGAAGCAATTTATCCAACATTCATTAAAAATAACACGATCCAACCTTTGCCAAAGATAAGAATGATTCCAAGTAACATTGCTACCTGTATAGCCAATATCAATGAGATTATACTCTAGGATCATTTTATTGAAATCTTCCATAGAATGGACAAGAGGTCTGGATCCCCCAAGGCTTTCCGACATGATAAAAATAGTATTAAAATTGCCTCCCACCAACCAGGGAGAATTGAAAGAGGCATGAAATTAGATAAGTTGATTCCGCAAAATCCTTCTATTAATATGGTAAGAAGCAGCTTAAGAAAAAGAAGCAAAATAATTCTAACACAAAATATCAATGCTACAATAAATTACATGGATAAAATCACCCACATTATTAATCACCATAGGATCCTTCCAAAGAACCCAAATTTTGTTGGAAACATTGGCCACACCATGCTTGAAGCCCAAGTACCTAAACTTGTTATCCAACATGGTATAAGAAATAAGATGTTCAATCAAAATAAGCAGAGAAATATTATGAATAAGACATAAAGTTTTAACTCTAATTCTAGTAGAAGGACAACCAATGCCTCTCATATTCTAAATAATCAACTTACACATTAGAATGTAAATGGGAAGTTTGTGATAGTATAGTTCTAGGTGAGTGCAACACAATTTTTTTTTCTTAGTTTTCTTTGATGTGGTTGGAGTGAAATCACAAAAAATCATCAAAACCTTCTATATTTTCATTATCAAAATGACCATGGTCATTATTAGCTTCATTGATATGAGATAAAGTTTGGAAATATTTATGAACCTTTTCCCCATCATTACCTTAGTTTTCTAACCAGTTTCCCAAAACACCTTGCACAAATTCCCCTTCTTCCAGGTTTTGATCCCTATTGTCCTGCACTTTGTTGGTAATATTAGGAATCACTTGAGATTCAATATTAGCCCTATCCTCAAGATGATTATATTCATAAGGTTTTGAAAAAGTAAAACAAGGTGTTTTTTAGGAAGTAATAGTGTTATTATGCTCAACCACCATTACATCCATTTGATCTTCATTATTAAGATCCATTGTTTGGTGATCTAAACTAATAGAACCAACAAGAATGTGGTTACAGGTTTTAATAAGAGCCACTGGGGATTTCACAGCACTATCTCCTTTAATGCCATCATTCATAGGTATCAGCGGCTCTTTGATATCAATCTTGGGTATGCTATAAGCCTTGGAAAGATTTAGCTATAGAGAATTTTGGTTATGAGGGCTTTCCTGCACGGTATTAGTCATAATGTTCCCTTCATAATTTTTTCAGGAATCTTTATTTTTTTTAAAAGACGATGTAGAATGAAGCATTCAGCATTGCAGTGACCATGCATTTTATAGAAAGTAAATGGAAGATTCTCAAAATCTAATTTTTGTTGGTATCAATTAAAATCCAAACCAATCCAAATTTCATTTAGATGCTTATTGGCAAGCTCTAATTCTACCAAAACTCTCTCAATAGTTTATCATGTAATGGAAGCAATCGCCTAATCCTTCTATAAAGGTCTTCCAAAAATTTATGCTAAATCAAACAAAATCTGATGATTAAAGAAGTGAAGCCTTAGATTAGGAAATGAAATCCAATCTAGAGCAATCGGGGATTCCTCCCACACATCAAAATTAGGAGTCCATTATAGTAGCCGCATTTGATAGTCTTGAATGTAGTTAGTTCTTCTGGAAAAAATTCTATTATAATCAAAGTCATTTGAAATCTTAATCATAACATGGCATTGATCCATCAATCATATAGCAAATAAGCCCAAAAGTTTGAGATTAAATTTTTTTTTTGGATAAAATCGAGATTAGGCCTTTGTAGAATGATTTTAATGATTAAAGTGAAGGCGTAGGGGGTGTTGCAAATTAGTTTTCATATCATGTGTGTTTTTGATGATTCCAAAATATTATTATATTAATTACTATTTCTCCTAATATATATTGGAAATATTTCTTTTGTTGTTTGTGTGCACTACAATTTTAGGGAAATCAAACTTCAAACTACTGAATACTTTAAGTCAGATTAGCTTAGGATTTTTTGTATTTGAAGTCTATACTTTTTATTTTTTTCTTGAGTATGAGAGAGTGTGAATGTAACTGGGTAATCGTGCACATACACACTGGGGAGATGTAAAAATTTGTATTTTTTAAAACTAATAGCACTGTATGATTTTAAATTGTATGGGAGGATTTGAAAGGAGTGTTCCTCCAGAAAGCAAATAATGAAATTATGTTTAGAAAAATGTTTAGTACTATTCATATTATATGAAGTTACCTTCGTACATACAACATCTAGAGCACAAAATGGCTGAGTACCACTTCATCCTGAATGAACTCAAATTTTTTCTAAACTATTCATATTATACTATCTTAGGTTCATACAGACAAGATCTATAGGATGAAATGGATGCGTATCATTTCATCCTTACGAATAGGTAAATTTTTTGAACCGTTCGTATTATATGATCTTAGGTTCGTATAGACGACTTCTAGAATACAAAATGGAATCATATATTTTCATACCAAATAAAGCATGATTTGGTTAAAATAGATTGTACTGTATAATTTGGTGTTCTTATAGTACGTTATCATGAGTACGAAACCAATTCATACTAAATTGTACCAGACTTTTGGTTTAATTTTGAACTGATCGTACTGAACGATGACAGTTTGTACATATGACTACCAGAGTACAAAACTAGCTCGTACGGGATCAAACCACCAAATTTTGTACTAATCGTATTATGATGTGCGATTGTACTATACGATCATGGACAATCAAATTGAAATTTTCAAAATTTTAGACAGTTTTTTGTGTGTTTCATACTTAAGGTCCTAAAAAGTGACTATTAAAGTATGCTTCTTCATATTTTGTTTGAGAGAATGTGTGAGAGTACTTTGGGAAAGTGTTTGAGAGTGTGTAAGAGAGATTTTGCAAGTGGAATTTGTGAAGGGTTCATAAGGTGAGGATCTCTTTGTAGTTTGTCAAAACTCTTCCTTTCTTCTTTGAAGATACTCAAGAGATGATCTTGTAAGAAAATGTGGTTCTCTGCCGACACCAAGAGAGTGTGAAACAATGATGATTCTCTGCCAACACCAGGAGGGTGTGAAAGGATGGCGATTCTCTGCCAACACCAGGAGTGTGTAAACGGACGATGGTTCTTTGCTGACACTAGGAGGGTCTGAAAGGATGACGGTACTCTACCGCACCAAGAATTTTTAGAAGAGAGGTTAATTGTAAGGGCTTCTCTTCCTTATTGTGGGAGCAAAAGGAGAGTACCTTTGGTAATAGTATAATACATTAAGAGGGAGTCTTCAGGAAGTGGATATAGTTTTAGTTGGATCAAACCACTATAATATATGAGTTCTTTTATTTTTATTTTTACCATATCTTTAATTTTCTGCACTTTTAATTTTGTGGTTGAATATTTATAGTTTGATAAAATTTTTATTGTGCTTAAAATTATAAGAACAATGTTTTTAATTTATCATGAAGTTTTTAAAATTACCATGTCACCCCCTCTTTTTTAGCCTTGGGATAATTGCTTTAGGTCTAACAACCTATATGAACTTTCAAGTGGTATCAGAGCCTACTTTTAAAAATTAAGGTTTAGATAACTTTTTGATAATGATCATGGCTAATTTTGGAAACAGTAACACACCTGAAGGGTATTTGATCACTAGTCCCCCTTTATTTGATAACACCCCTTTCGATTTTTGGAAAACACGTATGTCTACTTTTCTTTAATTTCTTGACTATTTCATGTGGATTTTAGTACATGAAGGATACAATAGGCCAATTAGACTTCTAGATGGCATTAGAATTGGTACACCATTTACTGACTGAATTATAGAAGAAAAACATTTAGCTCAGTTAAATGCCAAATATTTGAATTTTTTTTTTGTGCACTTAAATCTAAAGACTATAAGCATATCTCTACCTGTATAACTAGAAAAGAAATTTGGGATAGAATTTATATCACATATGAAGGGATTAACTGAAAGTTTGTTAGGGATGTTAAGCCCTATAGAACTGGCCCAAGCTAACCAAGAGGGGGGGGGGGGGGTGAATTAGTATTTTAAAAAATTTCTTTTCACAAAGAACAAAAATCACATAAACCAAAATCACACCACGAGAGAAATAAACGTGGAAATTAAAGTGCGGAAGCAAGAAATAAGAACACAAAAATTTATAGTGGTTCGGTCAACTTGACCTACGTCCACTCTGTGGAGGCACCCTCCAAGTATTGCACTACAAAATGTGTCTCTCCTTTAGCCCCTATAGCTAGGCGGAGAAGCCCTCACAAAGAGGTCCTTTTTGCCACCCCGGCAAGGTAGAGAACCTATCTCCTTTTGCTTCCTTCTGAAGCTGGCAGAGAACCACAACTAGATGCTGACTCCTTACCTCTACCGACCCTTCCATGAACGAGAAACTCTAGACGAAGAAGAAGCAGAGCGATCCTTGAAGGAACCCTTGTGAATCCCCTCACAAGCTCCCCCTCACAAGATCCTCTCTCTCTCCCTCTCTCTCTTTCTCTCCTCAAGGCCTTCTCAGGTCAAGGCAGCAGCAAAAGATTGTTCAAAATGTTGAACAAGAGCTCTTAAATAGAAGAGCTTCAAAGGAGCTCATTAATTGCAAGTTGCCAACTATATTGTCCAGGCCGATATGGACATCGGCCTGGCCGATCAGTACAAATCTCAGAAGATCGGCCAGAGCATCGCCCTGAATGCAAGCTGAATGATTTAAAATTGGCTTGATCGTCCATGCCGATCTCACAATCGTCCAGGTCGATCTGTTCAAATCAGAGAAAAATCGTCCAGAGCATCGCCCTGAATTCGAGCTGGCCGATATTTATAGTCCAGAAGTAACTAAGGTTTTTGAATAGATCGTCCTGGCCGATCATGCGATCGTCCAGGACGATATGATCGTATCAATCATCCTTAATTACTCTCTTGATTTCTTGATCAATTAAGGCATAATTTGTGAATATCGTCCAGGCCGATCAATGATCGGCCTGGCCGATTATTAAAAAAATACAATATACCTTAATTGTTTATGGCGGCAACTCCTTTCTGTTTTGAGCTTATCATCCTGGCCGATACACGTATCGTCTAGGACGATCTGTTAATGACGGCTTCCTTAATTAAGAATCCTTATTTAGACTTTTTTTTAAGCCTGATCGTCAAGGATGATGTAAATATCGTCCTGGACGATATGAGTAAAACCAGAATTTCCAAGTCTCTCAAGTGTGTGTGTGTAGGGTTACTTAGCATCAGTCTCTTTAACCATTACAAATAGACTCAAGAAGAGAAAAAACAAAGTACAGACTGACTCAACCCTAAAACCTATGCAATCTTGAACTGGCTTCGTTTGTTCATCCGATCTTTGATTCCTGAAAAGTTAGAAGTAACAGGCAGTCCAAGAGAATCAATAGTGTTTGTCAATCATCAAAACATATGTCATGAAAATAGATTTACAACAATCTCCCCCTTTTTGATGATGGCAAAATACTATGAAAACAATTAGCAGTAAAATTTTAGGATTGACAAGTGTAAAAAATATCATAAACTTCTCCCCCTTTTGACATATCAAAAAGGAGGAGGGAACTGAAATGAACAATAGCAAATCACAACATTTTTTTTTAACCAAGGCATGAAAATGATGTAGTATTCCATGTGATTGATTTAAAAACTTGTGGGTTAATGAGTTAACAATCTCAACAGTCCATAGAATAGTAAAATATCTGGTCATGGTTACCCTTAGCTCAGACGTTTTCTTAGGGTAGAATCGTCTTTTGAAATCAATGACCTAACTCAAAGAATTAATTGCATATGAGAAAAAGAATCCATCCATCACTTGGTTTAAGAAAAAAACTATCTTTATAAAATATTGAACCAAAGTAAATCTGTCACGATCGCAGAACAATCGAAATCAAGTCTTTAAGAACCAAAACTTCTAAGTTCTAAAAGATTTAAAAAGAGAGAATAGCTTGCTTTTGAGTGGGCTCATTTTATGCCTCTTGTCAATTTAGTGGCGCTTTGCGCATCTTTTTATAGATTTTCAATTTTGGCGTCTTTGCGCTTCTTTTGTTGGCATCATTAACCAATTTTTTTTTTAATTTTTGCAAGTTACATTCTCTTTTATAACCTCTTAAAAAATCTTAGTTGTGAATATATCTTCTCAGATATTAGAGAATAGGAGCTCTCTCTCTAACATAGGGAAGAATTACCACAAATAGAATCAATAATCAAAGACAAGAGTAACGAGGGGTCTTGATGTGATAAAAAGACTTTAAACATTATAAATACAAGATAGATTTGCTTAAGCAGGCTTAAGAAAAGATGTTAATTTCATACACAATCTTTAATTTGAAATAGATTTTGATTAGAAAAGAAAACTATGCCACTAAAATAGGTTAGAGAAAGAGACAGAATCACAAAATATTTTTACCATCTAAGAGATTGAGAGATGAAAAACACATTGACTACAAATTTTCAAAAAACAAGGGCATGGAATATGTTATCATTTCAGCGATGATTTTGAAAACTAAGTAAAAAAAAGAAAGTAAAACACACTAAAAAACTAAACATAAAAACAAAAGCAAAAGAAAGTAACTAAAAGATCAAGTTTCATGCATTTATGTCAATCACACCCAATCTGATCCTTAAAGAACTAAAAGTGTTGAAGGCTAGTGGTTTAATAAAGATGTCAGCCAATTGATTTTCAGTTGTCACATGGTGTAACTCAATGTCTCCCTTAGTCACATGATCTCTAATAAAGTGATGCCTAATGTCAATGTGCTTAGTCCTTGAATGTTGGATAGGATTCTTAGAGATGTATATGGCACTAGTGTTGTCACAAAAGATTGAGATGGTGCCTACAGGTAATCCTAAATCCAATAACTATTGTTTCAACCAAAGGACTTGGGCCACACAACTTCCAAGAGCGATGTACTCAACTTCAGCAGTGGAAAGTGCAACAGAGTTTTGCTTCCTACTAGACCAAGAGACCAAAGACTGTCCAATAAATTGACAAGTTTCTGAAGTGCTTTTTCTATCCACCTTGCATCTTGCAAAATCAGAGTCAGAAAATCCAATAATCTCAAAAGAAGTGCTGTGTCTAGGGTACCAAATCCCTAAGCCTTGTGTCCCCAAAAGGAATCTAAAATTCTCTTAACAGCAGTCATGTGGGACTCCTTAAGGTCAGCTTGAAATCTAGCACAAAGGCAAACACTAAACATAATATCAGGTCAGCTCGTATTCAAGTGAAGTAAAGATCCAATCATGCATCTATACTTCTTCTGATCAACAGATTTACCACTTGGGTCCTTGTCCAATGGAGCACTAGAACTCATGGGAGTGTTAATTGGCTTGGCTTTGTCCATCTCATATTTCTTCAAAATATCCTTTATGTGTTTTGTTTGATTTAAAATGGTTCCATCCTCCAATTATTTTATGCTAAACCCCAAAAAGTAGGACAACTCTCCCATTAAACTAATCTCAAACTCTATACTCATTATTTTAGAAAAATCATCACATAATTTCTTATTAGAAGATCCAAAGAGTATATCATCCACATAAATCTGAACAATGAGTAAATCATCTCCAACTCTCCGAAGAAAAAGGGTGGTGTCAACGCTCCCCTTGACAAACTCCCTCTCTAGTAAGAATGTGCTAAGCCTCTCATACCAAGCTTTTGGTGCCTTCTTTAAACCATACAAAGCCTTTTTTAATTTAAAAACATGATTTGGAAATTGGGAACTCTCAAAACCTGGGGGTTATTCTACAAACACATCTTCTTTTATTTCCCCATTTAAAAAGGCACTCTTGACATCCATTTGAAAAAGCTTAAATCCTTTATAACAGGCAAAGGCTAATAGCACTCTAATGGCTTCCAATCTAGCTACAGGGGCAAAAGTCTCCTCAAAGTTTATCCCTTCTATTTAGCTATCCCCCTTAGCCACTAGTATTGCTTTATTCCTAACCACCACTCCTGAATCATTCACCTTGTTCTTAAAGACCCACTTTGTCCCAACTACACTTTGTCCCTTAGGTCTTTCTACAAGCTCCCAAACATCATTCCTAACAAATTGATTCAATTCTTCTTGCATTACTAAAATCCAAAACTCATCAGGAAGGGCTTGGTTAATGGTGGTGGGTTCAGTCATTGAGATAAAGGCAGAGTGGTTCACCTCCTTTCTGAGTCCATATCTAATCTTAACTCCACTAGAAGGGTCTCCTAAGATCAAATCCTTGGGGTGACTCGTAGAGTATCTCCAATCTCTAGGTAAAGTGTGTGAAGGTCCATCCCTTTCATCCAAATCAAAATTTTCTACTCCTTGGGTGACTTCTCCTACTCCATTATTTTGGTGTTCTATCCCCTTCCAAAAATTTTCTACTCCACTTGTAAACTCTCCAACATCAACATCTTCTACTCCATATTTCTTAGGATCAGACTCATCAAATACTACATGGGTTGTCTCTTGCACCATCAAAGTTCTCTTGTTAAACACCCTAAAAGACTTCCCAACACTAGAATATCCCAAGAATACTCCTTCATCAGATTTAGGATCAAATTTTCCCAAGTGAGACTTTCCATTATTGTGAATGAAGACCTTACAACTAAAGACATGAAAGTGAGAAAGATTGGGTGACCTACCCTTAAGAATCTCATAAGGTGTCTTTTCTAATTTGGCTCTAACATTTACCCTATTCAACACATAACAAGCTGTGTTAACCGCTTAAGCCCAAAAGTATTTTGGAAGTGAATACTGAGCAAGCATGGCTCTAACGGCTTCTACCAAGGTCCGGTTCCTCCTTTCAGCTATCCAGTTCTGCTGAGGGGTCCTAGAAGCTAAAAAATTATGGCTAATCCCCTTGTCCTCACAAAAATCTCAAATTTTTCATTCTCAAACTCTCCCCCATGATCACTATGGATGGTCAAAATCTCACAACCTAGCTTTTTCTAAATCCAAGTAGAAAATATTTTAAACTCCTCAAAAGACTCATTTTTATGTGAAAGAAATCTAGTCCAAGTGAACCTCAAGTAGTCATCAACAATCACAAATTCATAGACTTTCCCTCCCAGGCTGGCAGTGCTAATGGGTCCAAAAAAGTCCATGTGAAAGACTTCTAAAGGTCTAGAGCTGCTAATGTCCTTAATGGGGTGAAAGGTGGAGTGTACTTGCTTTCCTAGTTGACAGGCATCATAAAGGTGGTCTTTTGAAAACTTGAGTTTGGGGACACCTCTAACTAGGTCTTTTTGGGTCACTTTCCTAAGGGTTTTCATACTTGCATGACAAAGTCTCCGGTGCCATAACCAAGAATCATCAATCACAATTTTTAAGCAAAATGAAGCAGCACATTCAATGTTATTTAAATCAAGTATGTAGATGTTGTTGATCCTCTTTCCCTGCAAAATAGTGTTGTTACTTAAACTTACAATGCATGAATTTGCGAAGAATTGCACGATGAAGCCTTTGTCACAGAGTTGACTGATGCTGAGCAAGTTGTGCTTCAATCCATCTACAAGAAAAACATTTTCAATCATAAGGTTCTTGGAATTACCAATTATACCTGCGCCTACCACCTTCTTGGTGGTGTTGTCTCCAAGAGTAACCTTGCCTCCAGTCCTGGACTCTAGCACAACAAACTGGTTGGCATTACCAGTCATATGTCGAGAGCATCCACTATCCAGGTACCACATACTCTCACGAGGCCATTTGTGAGAGCCCTCCTGCGAATATACCAAATGTTAGATTTAGGAACCCAAGCAGGTTTGGGTTCCTTCTTATGAAGAGTAGAATGTAATGCATGTGTGGTATGCTGTGGATCATGCACCTTAGGTCTCCACACCCAATGTGTTCTATGGTGAACTGTGCAAGTGTGTGAGATGTGTCCTAGCATGCCACATGAAAAACATCTAACTCCAAGAAAGGGATTTCTAAAGTGGTTTGAGTTATAATGCCTCTTCCTAGGTTTTGTCAATTGATCAAAAGTAGGTGTCATCCTAGTTTTCTTATATGTTTTTAATTTATTTTGAATCTTCAAATTAGTGCTCTTTAAGACTTCATTTTCAATCCTTAAATTTTTCTCCATCTCCTTAAACTTCTTAAAATCAGATTCAAGTGATGTGTGTGAAACTTTTAATGCATCATGCTTTTCAACTAATTCACAATGATTTTTATTTAACTCATCAAATTCATCAAGTAAAGTCATATGATTTGAATCAATCGTTTGATGGCCTTTAATTAAAATTTCATGCTCTTTTTATAGATTTAAAAATTCTAATTTCAAGCTAGCATGTATTTTCTTTAATTTCCTATATGATGCATGAATTTTTTCAGAAACTTCAAGAAGTTGATCGTAGGAAAGTTCACATACCTCTTCTTGATCAGGATTGTCGTCTTCCATCAAGCACAATTTTGATGTCTCATCTTCTGGTTCGGTCTCCGATGAGTCCGATGCCGAATCTGCCCAAAATGCTTTTTATACTCTCATCTTGTCCTTCCTTAGCTTAGGTTTCTCCTCACCCTTTCCTTTGCTTGAGTGATCTTTAAGTGTAGGGCAATCAGTTCTCACGTGTCATGGTTTCCTGCATTCATAGCAAACAACATCAGAAGATCCTTTAAAATGTTTATGATCCCTACCTTTTCTCCAATGATGCTTTTTCTTCTTCCTTAGAAAGCTTTTGAATTGTCTTGTGATGAAGGAAACTTCATCGCTTTCAGACCCGAAAGATTTAGAATCTGATTTGTGCGACTTCAATGCAACTATTTTCTCCTTCTTCTTCTCACCTGCATCAAGATTTCTTTGATTCACCCCTTGCTCGTAAATAATAAGTGAGCCAAGTAAGTTATCAATAGAGTAAGTGTTCAAATTCTTAGATTCAGGGATTGCAGTGATTTTAGCATCATATGACGAAGGCAAGCATCTCAAAATCTTGTTTACTTTTTCATAGTTTGAAAGTACTTTTCCTAATGCATGCAGTGAAGTAACTATCTGAGTAAACCTAGTGTACATGTCAGAAACAGATTCATGAGGTTTCATACGAAAAAGTTTATAATCATGCAAGAGAATATTCAAACAGGATTGTTTAACCTCATTAGTGCCTTCGTAGGTGATACACAATTTATCCCAAATTTCTTTATCAGTTTTGCAAGTGGAGACACGCATGTAATCGTCATATTTTAAAGCATAGAAAAAATAGTTCAATCATTTTGCATTCAATTAAGCTAAATCTCTTTCATCAAAAGTCCATTCAGTAAAAGCAATTTCAGTTTTAACACCATTAATTTCATGATAAGGTGGAGAATAACCTTCTTTGATAAGCATCCACATGCGATAATCAGTAGATTATAAAAACGTTGACATGCGGGTTTTCCAGAAATCAAAAGGTAAGTTGTCAAATAAGGGAGGTCGTGTAATTGAATAACCTTTCGTAGTGTTACAATTCCCAAGGTTAGCCATTTATCATAATTCAAAAAGTTTTCAAACCCAGTTTTTATGAATCCCGCTCTAATACCACTTGAAAGTTCGTTAGGGATGTTAAGCCCTATAGAACTGGCCCAAGCTAACCAAGAAGGGGGGGGGGTGAATTGGTATTTTAAAAAATTTCTTTTCACAAAGAACAAAAATTACATAAACTAAAATCACACCACGAGAGAAATAAACGCGGAAATTAAAGTGTGGAAGTAAGAAATAAGAACACGAAAATTTATAGTGGTTCGGTCAACTTGACATACGTCCACTACTTGGAGGTACCCTCCAAATATTGCACTACAAAACGTGTCTCTCCTTTAGCCCCCACGGCTAGGCGGAGAAGCCCTCACAAAGAAGTCCTTTTTGCCACCCCGATAAGGCAGAGAACCTATCTCCTTTTGCTTCCTCCTGAAGCTGGCAGAGAACCACAACTAGATGCTGACTCCTTACCTCTACCGACACTTCCACGGACATGAAACTCTAGACGAAGAAGAAGCAGAGCGATCCTTGAAGCAACCCTTGTGAATCCCCTCATAAGCTCCCCCTCACAAGATCCTCTCTCTCTCCCTCTCTCTCATTCTCTCCTCAAGACCTTCTCAGGTCAAGGAAGCAGCAAAAGATTATTCAAAACATTGAACAAGAGCTCTTAAATAGAAGAGCTTCAAAGGAGCTCATTAATTGCAAGTTACTGATCAGTACAAATCTCAAAAGATCGGCCAGAGCATCGCCCTGAATGCAAGCTGGATGATTTAAAATTGGCTTGATTGTCCAGGCCGATCTCATGATCGTTCAGGCCGATCAGTTCAAATCAGAGGAAAATTGTCCAAAGCATCGCCCTGAATTCGAGCTGGCCGATATTTATCGTCCAGAAGTAACTAAGGTTTTTGAATAGATCATCCTGGCCGATCCTATGATCGTCCAGGATGATATGATCATATCAATCATCCTTAAATCCCTTGATTTCCTGATCCATTAAGGCATAATTTGTGAATATCGTCCAGGCCGATCAATGATCAGCCTGGCCGATTATTAAAAAATACAGTATACCTTAATTGTTTATGGCGGTAACTCCTTTCTATTTTGAGCTTATCGTCCTGGCTGATACACATATCATCCAGGACGATCTGTTAATGACGGCTTCCTTAATTAAGAATCCTTATTTAGACTTTCTGTTTTAAGCCTGATCGTCCAGGACGATGTAAATATCGTCCTGGACGATATGAGTAAAACCAAAATTTCTAAGTCTCTCAAGTGTGTATGTGTAGAGTTACTTAGCATCAGTCTCTTTGACCATTACAAATAGACTCAAGAAGAGAAAAAATAAAATACAGACTGACTCAACCCTAAACCTATGCAATCTTGAACTGGCTTCATTTGTTCGTCCGATCTTCTATTCCTGAAAAGTTAAAAGTAACAAGCAGTCCAAGAGAATCAATAATGTTTGTCAATCATCAAAACATAAGTCATGAAAATAGATTTGCAACATTTACGAGATGAAACATCAAGATTAAATATTTTACTACACAATTATGAACTATTTTGCATGAAACCAAATGAATCAATCACTGAAATGTATACGTGTATCTCATAGAATCAAAAGACTTAAATGTTTATTCTTTTGATATTCTTCTTGGATCACTAATTACTTATGAGTAAGGAGCGACTCAAAGACAGATTAATGCAGGTGAGAAGAAGAATGAGAAAAATGTAGTGTTGAAAGTGGATGAATTAGAGAGTGATTAGTCTTAGCTTGAGGTTGAAGATGACATTGCCTTAATGATAAGGAAATTTAGAAGTTTTCTAAAGAGGAAGCAAAGGGACATTAGTAGTGGAATAAAGGTAAGTGTTGACCTCATTTTTGTATGAGGTCACTAAGGACCTATCCAGACTCCAGATCAATCTAAAAAATCTAGGACTCTCCAAAATCCAGACCTTAGGATCCGCTCTAGATCCTAGGACCCTTCTAGATTCCAGACCCTAGGATCTACTCTAGACCCTAGGATTCTTCCAGACCAGTCCAGATATTAGGATCTATTCTAGACCCTAGGAGATGTCCAGACCTTAGTTCAATTCAAATTCCAATCAAATCCAGTTCAAATCCAGAATCCAGACCCAAATCCAATGCTAAAAGGGCAAGTCCTAAAAGCCTTTCTCAGCAAATTTCCAAACGCTTCAAAACCCAGTTAAATGACCTCCGATTCAGAGTCTGTCAGTTGCATACTGATGGGACATGTCTCTGGAGGTATCCCTCCAAATTTGAGCCCATTCTGAGGTCTCTAACCCCAGAAACTTAATCAAAATCCATAGGCTGTAAAACCTTCAAATATTTACGGCCTATGCCACTGGATCTGCCACCTAGTGGATTTTGACCTTAGAGCCCTCTCCAAAGCCTCTAATTACTTCCAGACCCTTAATTATGACTCACTGAGCAGTAAACTGCATTTTGGTTGACCTAGTTTGACCCCTAGTTGACCATGGGTCAAAATGACCAAAATACCCTTATGGGGCTCAAATGGTGATTTCAAACCAAATGAACTCCGAATTGAACGCAACTACCTCCAGCGAGTTTCAAATACCAAACCAAACCTGTTGGACCCATTTCCAAGCCCTGGGTCAACCTGGTTGACCAAGTCAACCTAGTTGACCCAAGTGACCCCTTAAGGGTCCAAATGGGTGTTTTGACCCAAATGACCTCCCCAGGCCATGGAACCACTTCCACTAGTCTTGGAATGTCATTTGAAACCTGTTGAGCCCAAGTCCAGACCCTGGGTCAACCTGGTTGACCAAGTCAACCTAGGTTGACCAAACAAGCCCTTAAGGGTTCAAATAGTGATTTTGACCAAATTGACCCCTCCAAACCCTGGGACCACATCCAGTAGACTCAGGATGACGTTTTGAATTTGTTGAACCCATTTCCAGACCCTGAACCCAGTCGGTTGACCAGGTCAACCAATTTTGGCTTAAGGGCCCATTAAGGGCCCATTAAGCCCTTTTGACTCAGAATAACCAATTCAATCATCAAAAACACCTCTACCAGACTTCAAATATCATTTTAAACCTGACCAACTTGGACCCACCCCTTGAGTCAACCCAGTTGACCCGGTCAACCTAGGTTGACTCAAAATTCCCTTAAGACCTTAATGGGCCATTTTAGCCCATTCAACCCATTGAATCCATTTCTTAGCTCCAAAATCAACTCCAAATGTGGTCCAACCATGCTTTAAACTTTGGCCAATCCAACCCATTTAGAGTTGACTAAGTCAACTCTATGAGTTGGTCAAATCTATTTCAAACCCCACATCAAATTCAAACCTCCATCCCTTCTTTTGGCTTTGGTTTTAATCAATCTTTGAGACCACTTGGCTGCCACACCAGCAGTCCTCTTGGGAATTGACCAGTCAACACTTGGTCAACAACCCTTCAAGTGTCCAAATGGCTTGAACCCTCAAACTCTTAGTGGATTGCCTTAGGCTCTTCACATCCCAGCATTTAAGACAGCCCCCTTGCCAAGTCAGCTGCCACCTCAGCACCCTTGACCTGTTGACTGGTCAACAAAGTCAAACCAAGCCCTCAAATCCTCCCAATTGGCCATAATCAGCTTTCAAACCCCTTTTCCTTGATTTGAGCTGCTCTAGCCAACCCTCTTATCACCTAAAGCTCTCTAGTAAGCTCCCTAACCAAGCCCAACCCCTGGTTTAGCCTCAAATGGCAGTGGTCCCCCCCACCTCCCTAGGTTTGGCCAATCGTTGGAAGGCCTTTCCCAGCCTTTCTCTCTGCCACCTGACGGCTGGGGACACTTGTCCCTCATCAGGGAGAGCCCCCTGATGCATCCCAGCCATCCGTTTGGCTGGGGGACGTTTGAATAGGGGGGAATGCCCTAATGAAAGAATTAATTCTCATTCTAGCTCCACCCCCTCTCAAGCCGAAAGTTTTTTTCGTTTTGAACCTCTAGGACTTCCTCTACCCTTCCACTACAAAACCCAGGTGGTTGCCCGTCACCGGCGGCGAGTTCTCCGGCGAAGCCACCACCCAGTCCGTCCCAAGCTTGTAGCGGCCGATCCAGACGTGTTCGAGCTCCATTTTCTGCTGGGGATCTACACTTGGACAATCTACAAGCTCATCCATCCAGAAATATCGAAGATCCAGCGGCATAATCCCTTAAAACTCTAGATTTAGTACACATTAGATAGGGTTATTTAGCTTTTCATCTAGGGTGATTTATGCTAATTGAACCATCCCCCACGTTTTCTGTTCATGTACCCTCATTGGGTTTAAATTTTCAAGTTATTTCATCCACCCGTTCGTTTAAACGAGTCAAAAAACCATTTCTAGGGCGTCACTCGCAGTCTCCGATGAGTGTACGTTTTCTGGACCGATGATCGCTCGATCAACGGTCCAGATCGAGCCCTTCCGCGGACCGGTATAACCGTGCGCTCGATCCGTTGTCTGATCCGCCGTCCGGCGACATCTGGACCCTCGGATCAGAGACTGCGGGATTGAATCACGC
The DNA here is from genome assembly GCA_022539455.1 of Dendrobium nobile. Classification (NCBI taxonomy): domain Eukaryota; kingdom Viridiplantae; phylum Streptophyta; class Magnoliopsida; order Asparagales; family Orchidaceae; genus Dendrobium; species Dendrobium nobile. The sequence goes on along the minus strand of CM039733.1, from coordinate 30,722,337 downwards.
CGTCTGATCTTGTCCCGCCGAGATCAGTCGCGGGATGCGATCCCGTCCGTTGGATCGAACCAGCGATGATCCGACGGCGCGCAGGGCTCGCTGACGTGGTTAAGTGAAACCGCGTCCAGCGCCCCGCGACCGACGCGTGGTTGATCGCCGTCACGCCGTCGCGCCGCCTCCGCGTTTTTGGCTCCGCGAACCAGAGCGCGCCGCGTGTCCCACTAGCAGCCGCCTCTGGTTTGGCCGAATCAGGGAGCTCCACGTGTGTAGCCAGCCGCCGGGTAATTAAAAAAAAAAATGATTTTATTTAGTTTAAATCATTTTTTTAATTACAGATTGTTTTCAAATTAATTTAAAATTATTTTAAAATTATAAAAAAATATTTATTTTATATAAATATTATCAGTAAATTAAAAGAGTTAATTTAAAATTATTTTCAAATTAAAATATTAATATCTTTTAAAAATATTTTAAATATTGATTAATTTGAGTTAACATTTAATTAAAATGATATTATATATTTAATGAAAATAAAAAAAAAGAGGTTTATTTTAAAACATATGTTGATATTTAAAATACAGATATGTATTTTAATAAAAAACTATTTTCAATATTTAAAACTCAATTTTATTTTTATTGATTTTAGTTATTTGAATATGTTTGATATGGAATTAATATTTAATTAAGTATTATATTAAATATTTTGAGAATTATTTTTTTTTATTTCCAAAAGATTAAAAAAAAAATCAGTAGATCTCTCAATATTTAAAACATTTTAGTTTGATAATATTTTGAACTATTTTCTTTTAAAACTTATATATTTATACATGTGTTTTAAAATTATTTTAAAATTATATGTATTTAAGTCTTTAAATTTTGGGAGATCCCCTTGAAATTTTAAGCATGGATTAAGGCTATTTGAATAGAATTAGTGGGGAATGAGAGTCAATCAATGAACAATTACTTTGGTAAGGGTTCATTGATTAAATCTTTAATTAATTGACTTATAATTATTCTTTGCATGCTTTAGGTAGCACACACTTCCACTTAGTCTAAGGCTCTCTTAGATCTAGGAATTGGTTGCTATTGTGTATTCATTTCATGCTTAGTCAAGGGTTAGTTAAAATCTTGATTCAAACCTAGTGAACCTAGTGACATAATTAAGGACAAAACTTAAGGACTTTGATTAGAGAATTTAGAAAATTTCTTGTGAATAGGATGTATTTCACTTGAACTTGAAATTTGAACCATTTAAACTTAGTGACACTCTCAGCCTTAGGGAAAGTTTTCACTGAATTTAGAAGTCATTAAGGCCCCTAATTAAATTTCTTAAGTTCAAGCCTTAATTAAGCCTCTAAATCTTCCAGAAAATGTAATAAATCAAGTTTAAACCCAAAAAATATGTGTAACCCCTCTATCTGACCAGAATTCAACCCTTAACCAATGAAAATTAAAACCAAAATTATTTGACAGCAATTTAAAACTTAATATAATTTTAAGTGAAAATCAATATTTAATTAATATAATTAATAAAAAAATATTAAAAATTCCAAAAATGTCCCAAACACTTGGGAATCTCTCCTTAGGTCATTCCTGACCTTTGGAGTTGATTTCAAGGAGTTTGGGACTCATTTGGAGAAAAATCATAAAAAGCCCTCTAATTAAGAAATTTAGAAAATTCATCAAGTAGTTAAAATTTCAAACCTTCATAACTAATTCCAGAAAAATCCAAATTGAACAAACTCACTTGCATTCAATTCCTAATAAGCTCTAGTATTTATTAAAAATGTTAAACTCCAGAAATCTACAATATTTCAAAAAGTCAACAAACCGGTCAAATATAGTTCAAATCTAGTTCAAAACTTCAAACCTCCGTAATAAAATGTAGAAAAATCCGATTTCGACGTACTTACCCTCTAACTGATCGTAGTAAGGTCTAGTATTTTAATAAAATACAAACTTTCCAGAATTTGAACTTAATCAAAAAGTCAAGTTTCGACCCCTTAATTAAATCATTAAAATATTCAAAAAATTCACAAAATTCAAAAATATTCTAAAATTCCAGAAAATGTTAACTTAATGTTTAAAACATTCAACAAACCTTTTAAAATACAACAATCATCCTAAAGATGAAGTTTATTGGCTGGACTACTCCGGGCTGCGGGGCTAAGTGTCCTAAGGAGGCTGGTTCCTCGAGCCTGGTGGCACAACGCCACGAATGGATTCCAAGGGGTGTTAAACCTTAAGAATAGATTAATTATTAATTATCTAACCTTTTAAAACTTCTAATTTAACTACATTAATTTGGTTTATCGGCTGGACTACTCCGGGCTGCGGGGCTACGTGTCCTAAGGAGGCTGGTTCCTCGAGCCTGGTGGCACAACGCCACGAATCAATTAATGGCAAATTTAAATAAGTCAATCTTAAAAATCAGCAACCAAACATTTCTTATAAAATTCATTAATTCTTATGCCACTTAATTATATCGGGTACCACTGGGTAACCCAGGCCTACGAGGCTATTAACTTAGCCCCAAGGAAGGTGAAATAAACTTCACGGCCTCGGTGTGAAACAAAGGTGATATCCAACAAATAATTAAATGAGTCTTAAAATTAATCTTAAGCTATTAATATTTGAATTCAAACTTAAATCCCTTAAACCTTCTAACCAATCAAACTTTAGATAACTTTAACTAATAATCCCAATTAGGGTACATCAAAACCACACGACCTACCCCACACACTTTAGATGGTTTGCTAGGATCACCGACTCTAGTCTTAGGATAGGCCGGTGTTTTACTTTCTGCAGTTGCGTGCCGAGTTTTTCGAGTTTTTACTGCATGCTGTTTGCTAGTGTAGAGTTGATGTGTTTATTTACTTACTTCCTGCATTCTGTGATTGATTGTACGTTAGACTTACCCCTAGGTTAGGAGCGAACTATACTTGTGCAATCTTATGCAGGTGGCCATGCTCATACAAGGAGCTAAAAAAATTAAAGGGGGCAGTTAATAAAAAAAATATATACTCTTTGCACAGGTACCTGCCGCGCTTAAGACCCCCTTTAAATAAAAAGAGCATGGCCAAGTGTGGCTAAAAAATGCATTTTAAATTTTTATATTATAACTGCTTGGGATTGAATATACAACTGTTGATTATTAGGATAACCTTGCAGGATCGAGTCTAGATTTTCTCATTTCTATCAATGTAAATTTGATTCATTTAAGGTTGTATTTTTTTTTAAAATGTTTTGAGATTGAGATATGAATATCCAATTTGAATTTCAAAGAGGTGAAGACATCCCTAAAGGGGAGAGTCTTCTTCCATTTGGAATTCAAATTAGGATACCTTGCAAGTATCCAAAGAGGAAAGATAACACCCCGATCAAGGGGGAGTTTCTTTCCATTTGGATATCCTGAACCGACGAATCGAGATGTTCGTGAGAAGATGAAGGATTGGACAACGAGAAGAATCCCAAGTCTCAAAATCATTTGATTTAGGATTAGAAATCCGGGTTGTAGTCAGTGGTGCCCGGCCACTTTAATTTCTTGTAATTTTTGAGATGTAATAATGAGTGGCACTTGCCATATGGACATTCAAATTGATATATTTAATTGATTTTATTTAATTGATTGCGCATTAGAACTCCTGTTTTTCTAGTCTTTTTATTTGCATGCCGTGTTTGATTTAGCCTGGAATTCGAATTTATGCTCTTAGGGGTCTGTCAAAAAATTCTTCTATTTTAATTAAATAAAATTTTTAAGATAAGATAGAAACTCTAAACGGTCCTAAGAAGTAAGCTCGGACTCGCCGAGGGTTTTTCATGCATTCATATTATACCTTCTCAACCTTGTTAGGCATCTCCCCGCCTGCGGGTTTTGGCAGACCACCTGGCCTATGAGGGTGCCGATCTGTCAAGGGGATGTTATGCAATCTCTAGGGAAAAATCTATTTTCTAAGCCAAAAATTTTTAAACTGCTACATACAGATTTTGCATTCAATCGAGTCAATTAGCATGCATCGCATTAGCAACAAATTTAAAAGAGTCTAATATTTAATTGCATTATTTAGACATCGAATACCCAACATGAGTCTAAGGGGCCAATTAGGATCCGCTCTAGATGTCGGCCCCGCTCTCAAAAACTTTTCTTAAATAACGTCCCGACCACTCTACACAAAAAGACCGGATTCATATTTTAAAATCGTTTAGGTGGTTTAGCTGGCTCCCCAATCCAGGCCGGGATAAGACCAGAATTGCATTGCACTAGCTAGGTTCGGGGTGCTAATTTTTAGTACCCAATTTAGACTTAGGTTCTGAGGCTGGCTCGGGCCATAAGACCTCAACCTCCGGGAATTGAATCCTAAATTTCTAATAAAATTAATCACTTAAACGTTAAATCACGTTTAATCTAATTCAAGCCTAACACTTAGGATAGACTGGAGTGTTTCTGAAGTGATTCAGAATCTCAAAACACTCTCTACTTCTCTTCCTCTGGCTCCGAAAATAATTGTTCAACATTGAACCAATCCCACTTGAAATTCTACGCCTTAACTCCCTTTGATATCTAGCTTTGAAATCTTAAGTAAAATTTACACCGCTATTTTAATCGAGAGTTTTCGTAGGAAAATCTCTAATTTTCCTACGATGTAATTAACTACGAGGGCTTGCGCTCGTAGGAGATTTAGTAACTCAGATTTAATTTTTCAAAATTAAAATTGATATCTTTTAAAACTTCAATTAATTATCTTTGGGAAATTCAATATTCCCAAAAATAATTAAATATTTTCAAAACTATATATATTTAAATATATTTTTTTTAATCAAAACAAAAAATGGCGACTCCACTGGGGATCATTCTCACTCTCCATCTTTAATAGCGGTATAAATTTTATTGTATCGATAGTTTTGACTACCTTTCTCTCCATTGGTCCCTCTCCCATTTCTTCCTTGGGTGAGTGTGGCCAACTCAATTAAGACATGTTAAAAGAGAGGTGAGTGTAGGGAGCCTCCCTCTAAATTTTAGGCTTGGACATTTTGCCTCCAACTTGGTTGGTAGAGCGAAAGAGTCAAGCCTATCTCTTTCTATAAATTGTAGAGACTAGCGTGCTCAGGCTACCAGTGGCATGCTAAGTTATATAACTTATAGAAAATCTCCTCAATTTTCAAAATCTAAATTCTAGTCTTTTAGTAGAGTTTTAATCTTTCCAACTTCTAGATAATCGTTATGATTGTATCGTTGTATATTGAATTGTAACGATTTCAATTCGATATATACGATCAACCATAACACTCACTTTCAAGATCCGTTTTAAAATTCAATTATATCGGTAGAGTTAAGCTATGACATTTCATTCTTAGTGCACTAACTAGAATGAAAGAGTCAAGTAAATTCCAAATAAATCTCCCCCAATTAATGTGGACCTTTTTGTTGGATGAATATCCAACACCTCGAGTCCCAAAATAAGGGGAGATGCTGCCGAAATTTTGAGTTTTCAAAACTCTTTCTAAAATCATTTCAAACCGATTATCGTTATTATATGCCCTTCTACGACGATCGTCGTAGTTAACATATACAACAAATCTTCAAACTTGATCCGATATAAGTTCGCCATTAACAATTCATCCTTTAGGGATTGAAAGAGTTAGGCCTTCTTAGTGTTTTTCCCGACGTTTATTTGTGAACCTTTTGTTGAATGAAAATTCAACACATTGAGTTCCAAAAATAAGGGGAAATGCTGCCGGATTTTTGAATTTCCAAAATTCAATCATCCCCAAATTCAAACATCTTCTTCAAATCCATCCAAATCAAATTCAGATTTTTGTTGTTATATATTTGCCTACAAAATCCTTCTGTAGTTGAATATATACAACGACAATTCAAACTCTATTTCAATCAAAATCAAACTCTATATTCTATCGTTTTACACCGGGTTATAGCTCTTATAACCCGATATATACGATAAAATATAAATTTATTTTCAAAATTTAAATTCAAGTTTCTAATTCAAATCTTCTCCTTCTCAATTCTCAGAAAATCAAATTAACTGCAATGGCTGGCAAACTGTTGTTTTCAATGGATCGTGATTTGTTGATTGAAGAGTTAGTCTACGAGAATTCAATTCAGTTTGGAATAGGGTTTAAGTCCCTTAGACTGGTGATGAATGGAAATACCTTAGTGGACCTTGCTGTCGAGGGCGAGAAAGATGCCCCTGTAGTTCAATTAGCCATAGGAGCCGGGAATGATGCCCCTCCTAGTCTGTGGTCAGCGCTAGACATTGCCAATGCGCCAAAAGAGTTCCTTGAAGATGCAAAGAAACTGGAAGCTGCCGCTGCAGCCAAGATAATGTTTGAGAAGGGATCTTCTAGCGCTGAGACTCTGTACGGTACTAAGAATTCCAAGAAGAACTACCTCAGGAGGTTAAGGAAGAAAATTACTAAGACTAAGAAGGTGGCCGGGCTAAAGGCCTTGAGTAAAGTCGACCTTGAGGCTGCCGAGGAGCTGCCAATCCCTGCCTCTTCTCCACTCCTTAAAGGGAGTCGTTTTCACCCCCTCGCAGCTGCCGCAGGGGAGGAGAGAGTTACTCGGATAGCTAGCACTCCGCCTAGCCCAGTAGACTATTCTGTTAAGAGAACCCCAAAGGAGAAACAAATTTTGAAAACCAGGATGTTGAGAAATATCATCCATACCTGTGCTGCCCAAACAGGTCAAACCAAGGAACAGTATGTGAAACACTTGAAGGGAGTGATTTCACACAAGCTTGAGAAAGAAGTTCTGAAGGAAGAAAAGTCTGAAGCCAAGAATCTGACTCCTCAACCAGTGAGGAAGAACAAGAAATTTGTCAAACAACCTGTGTCTTCAGTCTTGGTAGATGGATACCACTGGGTGCCTCGCCTCCCTTCTGCAAAGACGGAGGAGATAGTATTAACTGGGTCTGGCCAGAGTCGCCCTTTCAGTGGTAGACCACCGACCCCACCTTCAAAACTGTCAAAGCTGGCCCCAGTTATAACAAAGTCTAAAGAAGTCTTTAAAGAGCCGAAACCAGTTGATATTAAGGGCAAGAGGCCCATGTCGCCAGAAGAGTCATGCGCAAGAAGGAAGTTCAGTAAATGTATTGGAATTCAATTCAGGGAACCTCAGATTCAGATACCAGTTGAACTCCCTAGACTCCCAGTTCAGGGAAGTGAGGACTCTATTCATGTTGATGTTGGAGCCCCAGCTGTTCAAGCCCCTCCATCACCAATTAAGATGGATGTCCCTCACCCTACTGAGGATGTCACCCTTACGACTACCGACCCCGGGACAGTCGGAGAGGAGGAGAAGACCCAAGATTCTGATCAAGAAATGCTAGACCAACTGGTCAGTGAGGAAATCACTGAAGATGATGCTAAGATTAATGATATTTTTGATAAGTTAAGTGTGAAAGAATATGACCAAGTGATGGAATATGACGGATATTTGCCAATTTATACTGAAGCCATAGATGGGAGGCCGGTTGAGGAAGTAGTACAAGAAATAAGAGATATCCTTAAGAAAAAGGCCGTTGATGAGTTCAACCCTGATGAAGATGACTTGCTAGTTGACGAGGAACCGATAGCGGATGTCCACATGGTTGAGACTCGAGCATCAACTAAAGATGCTGAGCCTTCTAAACACCGCTCCGATAAAGAAGAAGAGTCAGCAGCGGTTGATTCAGATTCCGACACCTCTGTTAAGCTAAGAGATAAAGATGATTACATCAAGAGCCTGGAAAGGAAGGTCGAAGAGATGATGCTAAAGGTAGAACAAATGCAGAATCAGATGTTCCAGGCACAGCAGTCTAAACCCGAGCAGTTGCAGCCCACGGTACTCACAACGGGCGAGCACAGCAGGAAGGCTGATTCTAGTTTCAAGATTCCAGAAGTCGCCCCTCCACCAGAGAAAGATATTCGCCAGATGATCGAAACCCAGGTAAGGGAGGCCTTAGCCCATTCACAAGGAACCGTATCTATTCCAAAGGGTAGACCCTACCCCGAGGAATATGATTTGGTTCCTTATCCAAAGGGTTTTGTGCCACCTTCTTTCAAAATTTTTAGCGGCTTAGAAAACCCAAGACAGCATCTGGCCCACTTCCGAGCAAGCTGTTGCAATGCAGGAGGGTCGGATGCTCTACTCTTTCGTCAGTTTGTGAGTAGTTTGTCCGGTATTGCTTTTGAGTGGTACGCAGATCTACCGAACGGTTCTGTAAAAACTTTCACAGAGCTCGAGGGTCTCTTTTTAAAGAGATTCTCAGGAGCTCAACAACGTGTAACCGTTGGTGATCTCGTCATCGAAAAGCAAAAACCGGGCGAGTCTTTAGTCGACTACATCTTGAGGTGGCGAAACCTCTCGATGAAGTGTGAACCCCAACTGCAAGAGCAACATGCAGTGGAAATTCTTCTAAAGAACATCCACGGGCCTATTGCTTTTCTGTTGAAGGGGTTCACAATTAAAACCTTTGAAAAGCTTCTTAACAAAGCTAGTAATCTACAAGAAGAGGCTTCCAAAATGCCATTCTTGAAGGATTCTACTGAAGATAAAAAGGTTAGTAAACCGTTGAAGTCCTTTGAGAAAAAGACGGCAACGATTTCGGCAGTCGACAAGGGAAAGAAGCCTGTCAATGTTCAATCGAGTAACTCTGCTGTTCAACAAACTCAGAAACCTCAACCATTTCAGGTAACTTCTCAACCTACCAGAGAGTACTACCGACCCACTTTTGAAGAGAGATTGACTCGTTCGTATCCATTCAAAAGGGAGTCGGTTAAGAAAATTTTTAGGAGCCTTCTAAAGAAACCAGATTTTCGATTGCCGGAGGCCAGAAAGCCGGAAGAGGCAAATAAAAAGGACGATCCGACCTTTTGCCCCTACCATCGTATGTTGGGCCACACAATCGAAGACTGTATAGTCTTTAAGGACTGGCTCGAGAAAAATTTCCGTCAAGGTAACATCATAATTCCAAATGAGTACTTGGTTAATCCGGACCAGGGATCTGTCAAATCAATTTCAGGTAAAATTTCTAATCTTTCTTTGTCCATTGAAGATGGTTGGGATATAGCACTATCCCGGGCATTTAAAAAGTCGATTAACCAATCTTTTCGTCTTTCTCAACAGTTACCGACGAGAGCCCAGGGCCCGATCTGGGAGGTTGAGCTGGAGGCATCGCAGGAGGATGTTGGGACGATTTCCTCTCCAGTAGTTGTAGGAACTACTGTATTAAATAAAAAGAGTGAACATTTTGTAGAGAGGAAATTTGTTGATGAGAGATCTGTACAAGTGGTGGATGGTGGTTCAAAGCCACTAGCCCCACTTAAGTTATCTGACTTTTACTTTGCCCCATCAAAGGCAAAGGGTCGAAAATTGAATAAAAAGAAAGATCCTTCTGCGAATATTTTGATGATTAGTGTTGAGAATGAAATTTTAAATGATTCTTCTGTTGAAAATAACTCGGAGCCAGCTGGGGATAATCAAGAAGTTCAAAAACCCAGCTCTCCAGATTTGACCCTTCAAGTGGAAGATGAATCTAATGTCGTATCCGATGGTGATACCCCTGAAATTAATTTCCAAGGGAGTCCCGTTGTGATAGACTTTTCCGATTCAGATTCCCATTCAGAAAATGACAATCAACCGTCTAAGGAGAGCGTAGACCTCCCCGTAGACTGTCCTTCCGATGAAATCGTGCAAGTACAACTACGTGGTGGCAAGGTTTTACCCCCTAGGCTTCCCCCACAGGAAAAGGGAAAACAAGTTGTTTCCACTGATCCGATTCAAGTCTCTACTCAACAATCAAATTCTCTTTCAAATCCACCGGGTCCTGATGTTAATGTTCCAAGTGTTGATTACAACGTCTTAGCTCACCTTAGAAAGTTGCCTGCTAAGTTGAGCATCTACGATGCCCTCATCCTTTCAAAAGAGATGAGGGAGACCTTAATTAAAGCACTTCTCGACCCTGAGATTTGCTTAGCTCAACTCGCTTCAACTTCTGAGGATGAAGCTTTGTACTTCAAAGAAATTCCAGGAGTTACCTTCTCCGATGAAGATCTACTCCTTGGAACTGCCGACCACAATCGCCCACTTTACATCACTGTAAATGTGGGAAAGTTCAAATTATCAAGAGTTCTTGTTGATCCGGGTGCATCGGTCAACGTGATGAACATAAAGACTCTCGCATACCTTAGAATTGATACTAGCAAGCTCTCAACCGACAAGTTAGTGCTTCGTGGGTTCAATGAAAAAGGCGAGAAGGCTTTAGGTTCAATCACCCTTCTTCTAGAGATAGGAGAGTTGAAAACTGAAGCGAAATTTCATATAATTGATTCGGCTACGTCCTTTAATGCGCTCCTAGGTACGCCTTGGATCCATGAGTATAGGATGGTTCCTTCCACCCTGCATCAATGCATCAAGTACCAACGAGATGGCATTGAGTTTGAAATAAAGGGTGATTTGCAACCATTCTCTATTCACGAGATCGGGATCTATGAGGATGCTGCCTACTATGTTCCCAAAGGGTCCACTACCAAATCTAAGGTAGAGATCAACGTTAAGGAGGAAAAGGCAGAAAATCAGAGTTCGAAAGCAATTCAAAAATTGAGAAAAGAAAAAGTCAAGAATCAAAAAGAAGACGATTCTAATAGTGAAGACGACGTCGAGCGCGTGGTTTTTAGGCCTCCGATCAATCTACCTCAAAGAGGTGGGAGGATGGCTCAAAGGGCACGCGGTCGAGGCTGCCCTTCCATTGAAAAGAGAAATCCCCCAATGTACATCGAACTTGAAACAAGTTCAGATGAAGAACCAAGAAAGAGGGGTGCTAGAATTGCTTTCGACTACAGAAAAATCAATCCTCTTCCAAAGTTTGATCTCACTTTAGATTCAGATAGCGACCAAGAGGGTAACAAATCTAAACCTCAAAGTGACGAGCCTGAATTGACTATTTATGAAAAGCTTAATAGGGCGATTAAATCCTTAGCCTTAACCCCACTGTCTGCTGACAGAGTCTCAGGGTTAGTAACTAAGGGTGCCCCTAACTTAGATGGAAAAGTAAAGAAAGTCCAGAGGTTCTTCCCTGGCACTTCCTCTTCAAGGAGTGAGGGTGATGTAATCCTTGAAGAGGCGGATTTCAATGAATTAATGGAATTACCTTTTGGCTACTTTCCTCTTGGTGTTAAAGCTCTTATCTCTAAAGGTTTTGCTCCGAGTCAATGGACTAAGGGTCAAGCTAGATACCACCAAGGTATTTGGAATTCCAAATTCAATAAAAATTGGACGAGTGGTATCGGCTTTGGTTCCGTTAGTTCGTTCGACGACGATGAATATTGCTTGATGATAACTATCCATCTTGAATCTGAAAGTGTCCCTGCTGAAGTCGTCGATTCGCTCGATAGACTTTGTTTGGAGACCTTAGATGATTCAGATGAAGATCAAATTCGGGATGCACCCCCTGAATTTGAAGAAGAGATTAAGTCAACAGTTGATGAACTTAAAGAAATTAACCTTGGAACAGAGGATGACCCTCGCCCCACATTCATAAGTTCTTTGTTGAGTGACGACGAGTCTAAGGATCTGATTCAGCTTCTATCCGAGTTTAAGGACTGTTTCGCTTGGACATACGACGAAATGCCGGGTTTGTCCTCCGATATAGTAGTTCATAAACTCGGAATCCGGTGTGATGCCATTCCTGTCAAACAAGCTCCACGACGCATGCGTCTGGAGATTGAACAATAAGTCATTTCTGAAGTTAAGAAATTGGCCGAAGCCGGATTTATCCGGGAGGAGCAATATCCTTCTTGGGTAGCCAGCGTTGTGCCCGTTCGAAAGAAAAATGGTCAAATCCGGGTCTGTGTTGACTATAGAGACCTGAATAAGGCGTGTCCTAAGGATGAATTTCCTTTGCCAATTCCCGAACTAATGGTGGACATTGCCTCTGCGCATGTTATTTTCTCCTTTATGGACGGCTCGTCTGGTTATAATCAAATCAAGATGGCCCCACAAGATGAGAGAAATACTGCATTCAGAAGTCCTATAGGGATCTTTTGTTATAAAGTGATGCCATTTGGCCTTAAAAATGCCGGTGCAACCTACCAGCGGGCTATGACTCAAATTTTTGACGACTTAATCCACAATCAAGTCGAATGCTACATCGACGATTTAGTCATCAAAAGTAAAGTTAAAGAGGCTCATCTTTATGACTTAAGAATCGTCTTCGAGCGGTTGCGTCGCTACAACCTTAAGATGAATCCTTTGAAGTGCGCCTTCGGTGTCGCGTCAGGGAAATTTCTAGGTTTCGTAGTAAGACACCGTAAAATTGAAATTGATCCTGCTAAAATCGAAGCTATCTTAAATATGCCGCCTCCTAGGAGTCTTACTCAACTAAGATCTCTTCAAGGTAGACTGGCGTATATAAGAAGATTCATCTCTAACCTTTCCGGAAGATGTCAACCATTCTCGGTCCTCGCTAAAAAGGATGCCAAATTCATTTGGGACGAGAAATGTCAATCTGCTTTTGAAAATATCAAACAATACCTGACAAATCCACCAGTCTTGGCAGCCCCTATTCCGGGGAGACCTTTAATACTCTACACTGCGGCCCTTGACGAATCTCTCGGGGCCCTCCTTGCTCAAGTCAATGACGAAGGGAAAGAGAATGCTCTCTATTACCTAAGTCGGAGGCTTTTACCAACTGAAATTCAGTATCCAGCGATTGAGAAACACTGTCTCGCCTTAGTCTTTGCAGCCCAAAAACTAAGACATTACATGCTTTCTCATCATATCAATCTAATTTCCAGTTTTAACCCCTTGCAATATCTTATGACCAGGCCTACGTTGTCAGGACGTTTGGCTCGTTGGTCTATGATATTGCTCCAATTTGAAATCACTTTCATTCCCCTGCGTGCTGTGAAAGGGCAGGCCGTCGCCGACTTCCTTGCGGCACACCCGTTGCCGGCGGAGTCTCCTCTAAACGATGATTTACCTGACGAGCAAATCATGAGTTTTGGGGAAGCCACTACTCAAACCTGGGAAATGTATTTTGATGGTGCTGCGTCCTCTCAACGAGGCAAGACACCTGAATCTACTATTCCCGGGAAAGCCGGAGTTGGCCTGGTGTTCATAACACCGGATAAGGGAATGATGTACTTTTCCTATCACTTATCAGAACCTTGTACGAATAACGAAGCTGAGTACGAAGCTCTGATAACTGGCCTGGAACTTACAATTCTGATGGAGATTAAAGAGATTAAAATTTTTGGTGATTCCCAACTGGTGATCAACCAGATTGCAGGAACCTATAAAGTTTTGAATCCTAAACTCCTGAAGTACCATCAATACACCTGTCACTTGCTCGAGCAAATTCCGATTGTAACTATGTATAGGATTCCCCGTGGAAGCAATTCTTCGGCGGATGCCCTCGCAAAGCTTGCAAAGGAATTTTCCTGTCCAGAAGAAGACTCCATCCCTATAGAGGTGCAGGGCCGCCAAGTCCTGTCTCCTATAGATTTGGAGCACGTCAACAAACAAATTCTCCAAGTCCTTTCTACCTCCTCAGCGGTCGAGGAAGAAACAGATTGGAGACAACCGATAATTGAATATCTTCAAGAAGGCAAGCTCCCTCACGAAAGATCACTTGCCCATCAAATTAAGAAACGTGCCCTATCCTACGCACTAGTCAATAATACGCTGTACCGACGGTCGTTTGGTCAGATGTGGCTCCGTTGTTTAGACAAATGTGAGGCCCTGAAGATCGTTAACGAAGTCCATGCTGGACTGTGCGGTGCTCATCAATCGGGTCCAAAGATGAAAATGAAGATCAAAAGACTTGGATACTACTGGCCTACGATGATTGACGATTGCATGAAAATTGCAAAGTGTTGTCATCAATGCCAAGTACATGGTGTGATCTTACATCAGCCGCCTAACGTGTTGCATCCCACGATAGCCTCGTGGCCCTTCGAAAGTTGGGGCACGGATATCATCGGGCCAATTGACCCTCCCTCCTCGAAGGGTCATCGCTTCATTTTAGCAGCGACTGACTACTTTTCAAAGTGGGCAGAAGCAGTCCCACTAAGAAACGTAACATCACACCATGTAATGAAATTCTTTCGTGACAATATCGTATATAGATTCGGCGTTCCGCGCAGAATCATATCCGATAATGGGTCCGCTTTCAAGTCTACAAAGATCAACAATTTTGCGAATCGCCATGGTATTGATTGGAGATATTCGACAATCTATTACCCGCGGGCTAATGGATTGGCTGAAGCCTTCAATAAAACTTTGGTTCAAATCATCAAAAAGACCCTCGATGATAATAAACGACAGTGGGATGAGAGGTTGGTGGAGGCTTTGTGGGCCTACAGGACCACTTATCGAACCCCGACCCAATCCACACCGTTTGCACTAGTGTATGGATCCGAGGCCGTACTCCCTCTGGAAGTTCAAATTCCTTCACTCAGAATTGCAATTCAGAATCAGATTACAACTCAACAGAATGCACAACTCCGTCTAGAAGAACTTGAAAGCCTCGAGGGATGTCGTCTTCAGGCTCAGCAAAACTTAGAGTTGTACAAAGCCCGAATGATTCAAGCTCACGATAAGTTAGTGCGACCTAGAACCTTCCAAGTAGGCGACTTGGTCTTGGTTCTTCGGAGGCCTATCTTAGCGCACCGAAAACTCGGTGGAAAGTTTGAACCAACTTGGGAAGGACCCTTCGTAGTGGAAACAACCTACGAAGGAGGCTCGTATCAGCTAGTGGATTGTAAAGGAAATCACCCAATGCTTCCTGTAAACGGGCGTTTCCTTAAGAAATACTATGCTTGATGTAGCTCGAATTTTCAATCAATAAAATCTTCAAGTTTCAATCAATTTTGTTCAATTATCTACAAATCTTTTTATAACTTAATACCTTTTTTTAGGCCAAGAGATTTTTTTTTCAGGTCTTCTAGTCTTAACTTCAAGCCTTTTAGTGGTGGAGTACGCCCTTTCGTGGCACCACCCTAAAATTCAAATTTTAATCTTGATCTTATATAGAGCAAGTTTCCTCTATATACGATCTTTCAAACCCGATCATTTATGTAAAGCAAGTTCCCTTTACATATGATCAATCCAGACCCGATCATCCGTAGAGCAAGTTTCCTCTACTCATGATCATTTTAATCTTGATCTTATATAGAGCAAGTTTCCTCTATATTTGATTTTTCAAACCCGATCACTTGTGCAAAGCAAGTTTCCTTTGCACAGGATCAATCCGGACCCGATCATCCGTAGAGCAAGTTTCCTCTACTCATGATCATTTTAATCTTGATCTTATATAGAGCAAGTTTCCTCTATATTTGATTTTTCAAACCCGATCACTTGTGCAAAGCAAGTTTCCTTTGCACAGGATCAATCCGGACCCGACCATCCGTAGAGCAAGTTTCCTCTACTCGTAATCGTCTTAATCTTGATCTTATATAGAGCAAGTTTCTTCTATATACGATCTTTCAAGCCTGATCACCTGTGCAAAGCAAGTTTCCTTTGCACATGATCAATCCAGACCCGATCATCCGTAGAGCAAGTTTCCTCTACTCATGATCATTTTAATTTTTATCTTATATAGAGCAAGTTTCCTCTATGTTCGATCTTTCAAACCCGATCTCCTGTGTAAAGCAAGTTTCCTTTACATATGATCAATCCAGATCCGATCTATCGTGGGAAGCAATGCTTCCTTCCCACTAGATCTTTAATTTTCTCTCCTTAAGATTCGACTCGCTAGTGGTAGAGTACGCCTTCCATGGCACTACCCTAGTTCCAGATAAAACTCCGATTCTTCAGGGATCGATTTTCCTTCTCTTAAAATCAAAACTCCAGACTTGACCTTTTTCGGTCAACGCCAATATGTGCAATAGAATTTCATTCTATTACACATATTGGGGGTCCATTTGTTGACCTCATTTTTGTATGAGGTCACTAAGGACCTATCCAGACTCCAGATCAATCTAAAAAATCTAGGACTCTCCAAAATCCAGACCTTAGGATCCGCTCTAGATCCTAGGACCCTTCTAGATTCCAGACCCTAGGATTTACTCTAGACCCTAGGATTCTTCCAGACCAGTCCAGATATTAGGATCTATTCTAGACCCTAGGAGATGTCCAGACCTTAGTTCAATTCAAATTCCAATCAAATCCAGTTCAAATCCAGAATCCAGACCCAAATCCAATGCTAAAAGGGCAAGTCCTAAAAGCCTTTCTCAGCAAATTTCCAAACGCTTCAAAACCCAGTTAAATGACCTCCGATTCAGAGTCTGTCAGTTGCATACTGATGGGACATGTCTCTGGAGGTATCCCTCCAAATTTGAGCCCATTCTGAGGTCTCTAACCCCAGAAACTTAATCAAAATCCATAGGCTGTAAAACCTTCAAATATTTACGGCCTATGCCACTGGATCTGCCACCTAGTGGATTTTGACCTTAGAGCCCTCTCCAAAGCCTCTAATTACTTCCAAACCCTTAATTATGACTCACTGAGCAGTAAACTGCATTTTGGTTGACCTAGTTTGACCCCTAGTTGACCATGGGTCAAAATGACCAAAATACCCCTATGGGGCTCAAATGGTGATTTCAAACCAAATGAACTCCGAATTGAACGCAACTACCTCCAGCGAGTTTCAAATACCAAACCAAACCTGTTGGACCCATTTCCAAGCCCTGGGTCAACCTGGTTGACCAAGTCAACCTAGTTGACCCAAGTGACCCCTTAAGGGTCCAAATGGGTGTTTTGACCCAAATGACCTCCCCAGGCCATGGAACCACTTCCACTAGTCTTGGAATGTCATTTGAAACCTGTTGAGCCCAAGTCCAGACCCTGGGTCAACCTGGTTGACCAAGTCAACCTAGGTTGACCAAACAAGCCCTTAAGGGTTCAAATAGTGATTTTGACCAAATTGACCCCTCCAAACCCTGGGACCACATCCAGTAGACTCAGGATGACGTTTTGAATTTGTTGAACCCATTTCCAGACCCTGAACCCAGTCGGTTGACCAGGTCAACCAATTTTGGCTTAAGGGCCCATTAAGGGCCCATTAAGCCCTTTTGACTCAGAATAACCAATTCAATCATCAAAAACACCTCTACCAGACTTCAAATATCATTTTAAACCTGACCAACTTGGACCCACCCCTTGAGTCAACCCAGTTGACCCGGTCAACCTAGGTTGACTCAAAATTCCCTTAAGACCTTAATGGGCCATTTTAGCCCATTCAACCCATTGAATCCATTTCTTAGCTCCAAAATCAACTCCAAATGTGGTCCAACCATGCTTTAAACTTTGGCCAATCCAACCCATTTAGAGTTGACTAAGTCAACTCTATGAGTTGGTCAAATCTATTTCAAACCCCACATCAAATTCAAACCTCCATCCCTTCTTTTGGCTTTGGTTTTAATCAATCTTTGAGACCACTTGGCTGCCACACCAGCAGTCCTCTTGGGAATTGACCAGTCAACACTTGGTCAACAACCCTTCAAGTGTCCAAATGGCTTGAACCCTCAAACTCTTAGTGGATTGCCTTAGGCTCTTCACATCCCAGCATTTAAGACAGCCCCCTTGCCAAGTCAGCTGCCACCTCAGCACCCTTGACCTGTTGACTGGTCAACAAAGTCAAACCAAGCCCTCAAATCCTCCCAATTGGCCATAATCAGCTTTCAAACCCCTTTTCCTTGATTTGAGCTGCTCTAGCCAACCCTCTTATCACCTAAAGCTCTCTAGTAAGCTCCCTAACCAAGCCCAACCCCTGGTTTAGCCTCAAATGGCAGTGGTCCCCCCCACCTCCCTAGGTTTGGCCAATCGTTGGAAGGCCTTTCCCAGCCTTTCTCTCTGCCACCTGACGGCTGGGGACACTTGTCCCTCATCAGGGAGAGCCCCCTGATGCATCCCAGCCATCCGTTTGGCTGGGGGACGTTTGAATAGGGGGGGAATGCCCTAATGAAAGAATTAATTCTCATTCTAGCTCCACCCCCTCTCAAGCCGAAAGTTTTTTTCGTTTTGAACCTCTAGGACTTCCTCTACCCTTCCACTACAAAACCCAGGTGGTTGCCCGTCACCGGCGGCGAGTTCTCCGGCGAAGCCACCACCCAGTCCGTCCCAAGCTTGTAGCGGCCGATCCAGACGTGTTCGAGCTCCATTTTCTGCTGGGGATCTACACTTGGACAATCTACAAGCTCATCCATCCAGAAATATCGAAGATCCAGCGGTATAATCCCTTAAAACTCTAGATTTAGTACACATTAGATAGGGTTATTTAGCTTTTCATCTAGGGTGATTTATGCTAATTGAACCATCCCCCACGTTTTCTGTTCATGTACCCTCATTGGGTTTAAATTTTCAAGTTATTTCATCCACCCGTTCGTTTAAACGAGTCAAAAAACCATTTCTAGGGCGTCACTCGCAGTCTCCGATGAGTGTACGTTTTCTGGACCGATGATCGCTCGATCAACGGTCCAGATCGAGCCCTTCCGCGGACCGGTATAACCGTGCGCTCGATCCGTTGTCTGATCCGCCGTCCGGCGACATCTGGACCCTCGGATCAGAGACTGCGGGATTGAATCACGCCGTCTGATCTTGTCCCGCCGAGATCAGTCGCGGGATGCGATCCCGTCCGTTGGATCGAACCAGCGATGATCCGACGGCGCGCAGGGCTCGCTGACGTGGTTAAGTGAAACCGCGTCCAGCGCCCCGCGACCGACGCGTGGTTGATCGCCGTCACGCCGTCGCGCCGCCTCCGCGTTTTTGGCTCCGCGAACCAGAGCGCGCCGCGTGTCCCACTAGCAGCCGCCTCTGGTTTGGCCGAATCAGGGAGCTCCACGTGTGTAGCCAGCCGCCGGGTAATTAAAAAAAAAATGATTTTATTTAGTTTAAATCATTTTTTTTAATTACAGATTGTTTTCAAATTAATTTAAAATTATTTTAAAATTATAAAAAAATATTTATTTTATATAAATATTATCAGTAAATTAAAAGTGTTAATTTAAAATTATTTTCAAATTAAAATATTAATATCTTTTAAAAATATTTTAAATATTGATTAATTTGAGTTAACATTTAATTAAAATGATATTATATATTTAATGAAAATAAAAAAAAAGAGGTTTATTTTAAAACATATGTTGATATTTAAAATACAGATATGTATTTTAATAAAAAACTATTTTCAATATTTAAAACTCAATTTTATTTTTATTGATTTTAGTTATTTGAATATGTTTGATATGGAATTAATATTTAATTAAGTATTATATTAAATATTTTGAGAATTATTTTTTTTTTATTTCCAAAAGATTAAAAAAAAAATCAGTAGATCTCTCAATATTTAAAACATTTTAGTTTGATAATATTTTGAACTATTTTCTTTTAAAACTTATATATTTATACATGTGTTTTAAAATTATTTTAAAATTATATGTATTTAAGTATTTAAATTTTGGGAGATCCCCTTGAAATTTTAAGCATGGATTAAGGCTATTTGAATAGAATTAGTGGGGAATGAGAGTCAATCAATGAACAATTACTTTGGTAAGGGTTCATTGATTAAATCTTTAATTAATTGACTTATAATTATTCTTTGCATGCTTTAGGTAGCACACACTTCCACTTAGTCTAAGGCTCTCTTAGATCTAGGAATTGGTTGCTATTGTGTATTCATTTCATGCTTAGTCAAGGGTTAGTTAAAATCTTGATTCAAACCTAGTGAACCTAGTGACATAATTAAGGACAAAACTTAAGGACTTTGATTAGAGAATTTAGAAAATTTCTTGTGAATAGGATGTATTTCACTTGAACTTGAAATTTGAACCATTTAAACTTAGTGACACTCTCAGCCTTAGGGAAAGTTTTCACTGAATTTAGAAGTCATTAAGGCCCCTAATTAAATTTCTTAAGTTCAAGCCTTAATTAAGCCTCTAAATCTTCCAGAAAATGTAATAAATCAAGTTTAAACCCAAAAAATATGTGTAACCCCTCTATCTGACCAGAATTCAACCCTTAACCAATGAAAATTAAAACCAAAATTATTTGACAGCTATTTAAACCTTAATTTAATTTTAAGTGAAATCAATATTTAATTAATATAATTAATTAAAAAATATTAAAAATTCCAAAAATGTCCCAAACACTTGGGAATCTCTCCTTAGGTCATTCCTGACCTTTGGAGTTGATTTCAAGGAGTTTGGGACTCATTTGGAGAAAAATCATAAAAAGCCCTCTAATTAAGAAATTTAGAAAATTCATCAAGTAGTTAAAATTTCAAACCTTCATAACTAATTCCAGAAAAATCCAAATTGAACAAAATCACTTGCATTCAATTCCTAATAAGCTCTAGTATTTATTAAAAATGTTAAACTCCAGAAATCTACAATATTTCAAAAAGTCAACAAACCGGTCAAATATAGTTCAAATCTAGTTCAAAACTTCAAACCTCCGTAATAAAATGTAGAAAAATCCGATTTCGACGTACTTACCCTCTAACTGATCGTAGTAAGGTCTAGTATTTTAATAAAATACAAACTTTCTAGAATTTGAACTTAATCAAAAAGTCAAGTTTCGACCCCTTAATTAAATCATTAAAATATTCAAAAAATTCACAAAATTCAAAAATATTCTAAAATTCCAGAAAATGTTAACTTAATGTTTAAAACATTCAACAAACCTTTTAAAACACAACAATCATCCTAAAGATGAAGTTTATTGGCTGGACTACTCCGGGCTGCGGGGCTAAGTGTCCTAAGGAGGCTGGTTCCTCGAGCCTGGTGGCACAACGCCACGAATGGATTCCAAGGGGTGTTAAACCTTAAGAATAGATTAATTATTAATTATCTAACCTTTTAAAACTTCTAATTTAACTACATTAATTTGGTTTATCGGCTGGACTACTCCGGGCTGCGGGGCTACGTGTCCTAAGGAGGCTGGTTCCTCGAGCCTGGTGGCACAACGCCACGAATCAATTAATGGCAAATTTAAATAAGTCAATCTTAAAAATCAGCAACCAAACATTTCTTATAAAATTCATTAATTCTTAAGCCACTTAATTATATCGGGTACCACTGGGTAACCCAGGCCTACGAGGCTATTAACTTAGCCCCAAAGAAGGTGAAATAAACTTCACGGCCTCGGTGTGAAACAAAGGTGATATCCAACAAATAATTAAATGAGTCTTAAAATTAATCTTAAGCTATTAATATTTGAATTCAAACTTAAATCCCTTAAACCTTCTAACCAATCAAACTTTAGATAACTTTAACTAATAATCCCAATTAGGGTACATCAAAACCACACGACCTACCCCACACACTTTAGATGGTTTGCTAGGATCACTGACTCTAGTCTTAGGATAGGCCGGTGTTTTACTTTCTGCAGTTGCGTGCCGAGTTTTTTGAGTTTTTACTGCATGCTGTTTGCTAGTGTAGAGTTGATGTGTTTATTTACTTACTTCCTGCATTCTGTGATTGATTGTACGTTAGACTTACCCCTAGGTTAGGAGCGAACTATACTTGTGCAATCTTATGCAGGTGGCCATGCTCATACAAGGAGCTAAAAAAATTAAAGGGGGCAGTTAATAAAAAAAATATATACTCTTTGCACAGGTACCTGCCGCGCTTAAGACCCCCTTTAAATAAAAAGAGCATGGCCAAGTGTGGCTAAAAAATGCATTTTAAATTTTTATATTATAACTGCTTGGGATTGAATATACAACTGTTGATTATTAGGATAACCTTGCAGGATCGAGTCTAGATTTTCTCATTTCTATCAATGTAAATTTGATTCATTTAAGGTTGTATTTTTTTTTAAAATATTTTGAGATTGAGATATGAATATCCAATTTGAATTTCAAAGAGGTGAAGACATCCCTAAAGGGGAGAGTCTTCTTCCATTTGGAATTCAAATTAGGATACCTTGCAAGTATCCAAAGAGGAAAGATAACACCCCGATCAAGGGGGAGTTTCTTTCCATTTGGATATCCTGAACCGACGAATCGAGATGTTCGTGAGAAGATGAAGGATTGGACAACGAGAAGAATCCCAAGTCTCAAAATCATTTGATTTAGGATTAGAAATCCGGGTTGTAGTCAGTGGTGCCCGGCCACTTTAATTTCTTGTAATTTTTGAGATGTAATAATGAGTGGCACTTGCCATATGGACATTCAAATTGATATATTTAATTGATTTTATTTAATTGATTGCGCATTAGAACTCCTGTTTTTCTAGTCTTTTTATTTGCATGCCGTGTTTGATTTAGCCTGGAATTCGAATTTATGCTCTTAGGGGTCTGTCAAAAAATTCTTCTATTTTAATTAAATAAAATTTTTAAGATAAGATAGAAACTCTAAACGGTCCTAAGAAGTAAGCTCGGACTCGCCGAGGGTTTTTCATGCATTCATATTATACCTTCTCAACCTTGTTAGGCATCTCCCCGCCTGCGGGTTCTGGCAGACCACCTGGCCTATGAGGGTGCCGATCTGTCAAGGGGATGTTATGCAATCTCTAGGGAAAAATCTATTTTCTAAGCCAAAAAATTTTAAACTGCTACATACAGATTTTGCATTCAATCGAGTCAATTAGCATGCATCGCATTAGCAACAAATTTAAAAGAGTCTAATATTTAATTGCATTATTTAGACATCGAATACCCAACATGAGTCTAAGGGGCCAATTAGGATCTGCTCTAGATGTCGGCCCCGCTCTCAAAAACTTTTCTTAAATAACGTCCCGACCACTCTACACAAAAAGACCGGATTCATATTTTAAAATCGTTTAGGTGGTTTAGCTGGCTCCCCAATCCAGGCCGGGATAAGACCAGAATTGCATTGCACTAGCTAGGTTCGGGGTGCTAATTTTTAGTACCCAATTTAGACTTAGGTTCTGAGGCTGGCTCGGGCCATAAGACCTCAACCTCCGGGAATTGAATCCTAAATTTCTAATAAAATTAATCACTTAAACATTAAATCACGTTTAATCTAATTCAAGCCTAACACTTAGGATAGACTGGAGTGTTTCTGAAGTGATTCAGAATCTCAAAACACTCTCTACTTCTCTTCCTCTGGCTCCGAAAATAATTGTTCAACATTGAACCAATCCCACTTGAAATTCTACGCCTTAACTCCCTTTGATATCTAGCTTTGAAATCTTAAGTAAAATTTACACCGCTATTTTAATCGAGAGTTTTCGTAGGAAAATCTCTAATTTTCCTACGATGTAATTAACTACGAGGGCTTGCGCTCGTAGGAGATTTAGTAACTCAGATTTAATTTTTCAAAATTAAAATTGATATCTTTTAAAACTTCAATTAATTATCTTTGGGAAATTCAATATTCCCAAAAATAATTAAATATTTTCAAAACTATATATATTTAAATATATTTTTTTTAATCAAAACAGTAAGTTCCACAAAAATTTTAAGGCTTCTAATGATGTAATTTGTTATGAATGAAAGAAGCTGGGACACATAAAATCTGATTACCCTAACCTTAAAAGCTAATCATTTCAAGGAGAAGGTCAAGGAGAAAAACAATATAAGGAAGGGTAATAAGATATTGTAAAAAACATTTTGGGCAGACTAAACTTTAGATTCTTCAGAAATCAAAGTAGAGGAGGAAGTCACCAACTTGTGCTTGATAGATGACAAGCTTGATTAGTTAGATCAATAAGAGGTATGTGACTTAACTTATGAAGAGTTATTTAATATCTCTGTGAAAATTTATACTGCCTATAGAAAACTTAAAAAGATGCATGCTAGGTTAAACTTAGAATTCTTAGAATTATAAAAAGAGCATGAAATCCTTAGAAAAGATTGTGCACTGATTGATTGAAACCATATGAAACTATTGGATGAGATTGATGAATTGAACAAACATCAAGAACTATTGGAATCATCCCACACTGAACATGAAAATTATTTTAAAACATTTATAGATGAATCTGATAGTAGAGAGCACTATTTAAAAGTTGACAATGCAATTCTAGAATTTACTAACTCATTTTTTAAAGCTAAATTGAATGCACATGAGGAAAATAAGATTTCACCCAAACCTAAATAAATTTTCAATCTTGATCAAAAGACAATAGTTTTAAAACCTTGGAAAAGATAATTTAAATCACATAGATTAATAAATTTGTTTACTAGAGTCAAATGTTTTTCTTATGAATTAATTGTGCATATCTCATAAACTTGTACTATTTATAGTAAAACTCATTTAGTGTGGAAACCAAAGATGCATAAAATAATCTATATCAAACATACATCTTGATTATTTTTTCCAAGAGGAGAACCCAAACTTATTTAGGTTCCCAAGACAAACATTTGATTATCTTGTAGAAATGCTCTCATACAAGACTTCGTGAGAGCATTTGGTACCTAGGTAACAGATGTTCAAAGTATATGACTGGAGAAACTATACAATTCATATCGTTGGAAGCCATAAATAAAGGCAAGGTTACACTAGGGGTTAATACCACTAGGAAAGTGGTAGACATATATATGATTATAAACTTGAACATTTGTTTCATTGAGAATATTTTATTGGTAGAAGGATTAAAGCATAACCTATTGAGTATTAGTCAGCTATGTGATAAGGGTTATAGTATAAATTTTTTTTTCCACTAGCTGCATAATAAACTAAAATTGAATTGGTGTTTTACATGGAATTATGGTAAATAATGTATACATGCATGATCTGATTTATATTATGTCTTATAATGTTTTTTTGTCTCAAAACAATTTTTGATGAATCATGGTTATGGCATAAGAGACTTTGTCACCGTAGCATGAAAAAGCTTAGAAAAATTACCCAAATATAACTAGTTAGAGGAAAATCCAAATTAGGCTTTACTAGGATCACCTGTGTGAAGCATGTCAATTAAGAAAATAGATGAAGTCCTGTTTTCATTCCATTAAGTATCTTAGAACTAGCAAACCATTAGAAATCATTCATATGGATCTTTTTAGATCGATTAGCACTATAAGTCTAGGGGCAAAGTGTTTGAATTTGTTATAGTTGATGATTTTTCTAGATCCACATGGGTTAATTTTTTAATTCATAAGAGTGAATAACTTTAGGAAATTAGAAAAATTTTCACTTGGATTTAGAGGAAATTAGGGTGCGAGATTATGTCAATTCAAAGTTCATAGTGGAGAATTTAAAATTGAGAAATTTGAAGATTTTTATAAATATAAAGGAATTGATCATAATTTTTCAGCATCTAAGACCCCTCAAGAGAATGGAGTTGTAAAAAGAAAGAATAGAATATTAATTGAAGCTGTTAGAGCCATGTTGGCATAATAATCACTTCAAAAATATTTTTGGGCTGAAGTGGTTAGTACAACTTATTATGTTCTGAATAGGGTGAATATTAGATCTAAATTGAATTATAAAACCTATAAAATTCTTAAGGAGAGAACTCCAAATTTATAACATTTGCATGTTTTTCGATATAAGGTATTTAGTCATAATAATGACAAAACTCCTTTAGGAATATTTGATCCAAAATCTGATGAAGGAATTTTTCTTGGATACTCTAGGGGTTAGAAAATCTTATAGAGTTTTTAATAAGAGAACTTTGGTAGTTGAAGACACCACACATGTTATGTTTGATAAATCTGGTATTTTGGAAGAGCTAAAGTTGGAAGAGGATCATATTGAAAATATCTCCCAAGGAATTGAAAAGATAAATGTGGAAGAAAATATTATGGAAAAAAAACCCTTTTCTTAGAGAATGGAAATTTTCTAAGAATCACCCTAAGGAATTGATTTTAGGTGAATTTAGTGAGGGAGTTAAGACTAGGCATGGACTTAGCAAAGAAGTGAACCATTCTACCTTTATATTGATGGTTGAACCCACTAATCAAATCAAGCATTTTTAGATGAATTTAGGATTTTGGCCATGCAGGAAGAATTAAATTAATTTTTAAGAAATGATGTTTGAAAATTGATTAAAAGGCCCAAGGATCAAAGTATTATTGGAACTAAGTGGGTGTTCAGAAAAAATGAATGATTTAGGAGTTGTGATTAAAAATATGGCAAGATTTGTGGCCAAGGGGTATAATTAAATAGAAGGGATTGATTTTGAAGAGACTTTTGCCCCTATAGCAAGACTTGAAGCAATTAGGGTTCTATTAGCCTTTGCCTATTTTAAAACTTTTAAATTATATCAAATGGATGTTAAGAATGCCTTTTTGAATAGGGTGATACAAAAAATGTATATGTTGAGAAACCTTTAGGTTTTGAAAAATCTAAATTCCATATTCATGTGTTTAAATTTAAAAAGGCATTATATGGACTGAAATAGACACCTAGGGCTTATTATGACAGGTTAAGCACTTTCATATTAGAAAGGTGTTTTATGGAAGGAAGTGTGGGCACCACTCTCAATTTGAAGAGGATAAGAGATGATATACTCATTGTTCAAATATATATTGATGAATTTTTTTTTTGGATCTATAAATAAAAACCTTTGTGATGATTTTTCAAAAATAATAAGCAATAAAGTTGAGATGAGCTTGATGGGAGATTTGAGTTATTTTCTTGGTTTTAGCATAAAACAAAATAAGGAATGAACATTTTTAGTCTGTAAAAGTATCTAAATGACATCCTCAAGAAATATGAGATGGATAATGCTAAACCAGTGAGTACGCCAATGATTTCCATAATGTAATTAGATAAGGAACCTAAAGAAAAATCTATTGATCAAAAGCAATTTAGAGGAAAAATTAGATCATTGCTTTACTTGACTACTAACAGACCATATATTATATTCAGTATTTATTTGGGTACTAGATTCCAATCTAATACAAAAAATCACATTTTATAGTATTAAAAAGAATTATGAGATATATTTTGGGAACTCAAAACTTAAGAATTTAGTATCCTAAGCACAACTCTTCAATTAAAATAGTTGGATATTCCGATTCAGATTTTATAGGATGTAGGGTTGATCAGAAAAGTACATTTGAAACTTGTTAATTCATAGGAAACTCTATAGTTTTTTGGGGCAATAGAAAATAGAATTCAGTAACCCTATTTACTGCTAAAGTAAAATACATAGCCTTAGGTAGTTGTGTGGCACAGGTACTTTGGTTAAAATAATATTATGATTTTCTATTGTCACAATTCCAATAGTGCCATTTGTATTTCAAAGAATCATATTCAACATTTTAGAACCAAGCATAAAGACATAAGGCATCACTACATTAGAGATCTTTTAGCTAAGGGAGAAATTGAATTGTATCCTGTTGCTACGGAAAATCAACTTGCAGATATTTTTACAAAACCATTGAACTTTAACACATTTAGCACCTTAAGAATTAGGTTTTGTGTGATTGATCTTAATACATAGATTCAAAATTCTACAAACTTGATTTATTGTGAATATGTGTTTATTTTGTTTTTATCTATTTATTTATTTTGTTTGATTTTGTGTGTTTAGTTTTATGTTTTTTGAATTTGTTTTTGATTTTACTCGAAGCATGTCATTTGATGTAAGGTGATTTGTTTTGAGGAGAATTTCTAATTATTATGTCTTCTTTTCTAAGTGTTTTTTTGTACTATATGAAATTTTTTTGTCCTGTAAAAATTCTATAGGTTCTGCATGATAGATTTTTGAGTTGAGCACACAAAACTTAGTTTTCATAGGTTTCATATTATATGATGATGTCATCATACTGTATTATATATACAATTTTGTTTGTACGAGTGCGGACAATTTTCTAGTTAGGTTCAGTTATTAAATACGGATCGTATATACAAATTTGCATTTTATTTGTACAATCATGTTGTCATTTTCTGTGGGGGAGAAACCTAATCGTCATTGAAATGATCTTTAATTTTATGTTCATCCCGTACAAAAACTTATTCTTCTGTATGATTGTATGGTCAAAAAGCCTATACAAAAGGATGTCTCATAAATGGCGTTTTATGAAAAGTCATTTCATTTTTGGTTGTATCTGTTTGTACGTACGAAATTTTTTTCATCTCATGAGATTTTAAAATCATACATAATTTCATATTTTTTTTATTATATGATAGTTTATTTTTCTATAAATAGAAGGGTCTTTGGAAATGTTTTCTTCACTTTCACATCAGTTACAAGCCCTTTAGAGCCCACATCTTAGAAATGACAAGTTCAAGCAAACGACCTTACACCTCAAAGGGATGTTCTTCTAGAACTGGTAGGGATGATAACTTCATATCCAAAGAGAATGAGGATGCCTACTTTAGGAATTCTGCTGCTAAAATCACCCCTTCTCATAAAGGGTGATATTGATTTCTCTGTCAAGCCCTTATTTTCTTCAACTCAACTTTCATTTATCCCGACTCTCATATATTCCTACCATAAAGAGACATTCCATTTCTTTTTGGCCAACATGAGAATAAATCAAGACCACTATATGTTAACCTCCTATGTTCATAAGCAACGGATAGAAATTATAAAGGAAAATTTAGACAACTTTCTCCACATGAGAACCCAAGGGATTAAAGCACATACTTTAACCTCTAGAGCTGACTTTGATTTGTCTAAAATTAATCAAACTCTTAGAGGTTTCTCCCAAATGAGTCATTTGTCTCGAGTCTACACTCTCAATCAAAAGTGACGGGATCATTCAGCATATTTTGAGAACCTCAATTATTCCAAAAGCTGGTGATCCATAAACATGACTCCACTTTTGTCCACTATCACTTATTTGATAATGACTAAAAAGCCTTTTTATAAAGCCCAACTTATTATAGATTATATTTATAATCTTTTTAAAATTGGAGTTTTTTATCAAAAGAGAAAGAAAATTATGGATTAAAAACATCTAGTTGCCTATATCTTAGAAAAGAAGTACAATATTATCTATCCTGATCCTCCCACTAAACTCGTTATTTATATTACTGATGCCTCTTTTCAAACACTTTTTTGGTGGGATCAGAGTTCTAAAAGTGATGATTTAGAGGAAGAAGGGAGAGCTCCTACTCCAGCACCTGCATCTATCCCTAGACTTGATCAGAATTTCTAGAAAGAAATGGTTTAATGCTTCGATAGATTGGAAACTCATTTGATCAATGCTTTGAACAAATTGAGAATCGCCTTAATCAGTAGGATGCAAGATATAATAAAGACATGGGTTGGATTCGAGGGCAGTTTGACTTGGTTAACACCAATGTAGCTATGATGAATAGTTACTTTTTTTTTGTTTAACCAACCACCACCTCAAGACCAAGGCCCCTCTGATTTCTAGATGTACTTCTATATTCTTGTTGCTTATGAGTAGTTGTGTCTATTATTGAGACGTTTTTCCTTTAATTTTAGTGTTTTCATATGTTAGTGCTTTCATATGGTAGTGTTTTCTTGTGTTGATCTTGCTTATGTATATGTCTGGATGTTCAATCAAATGTGAAATGTTTTGTTGGCATGTATTAATTTTTATTTCATAAATTGTTTATATCTTTAATGAAAAAATCTTTTAATGTTGATTATTGGAATGGATTCACAATCACTTTGCTATACAAATTAATTTCCTTACAAAATTTAATCTTTTAAAAATTTGAAATTAAAGTTATAACTGGATTTAGATAAGGAGATCAATTTCATGTTCTTATAGACAAACATATCTAAGCTATAATTGTTGAAAGATTGATGTCTTATTCTTATTTTTTAATATGTTTATTTTTGTTAGTGGAATTTAAATTTATATTACTGACAATGGAAAGACCCAAAAAGTAAAAAAATAATGCACAAAGCGTGCAAAAATAAAAAAGATGCACAATGGTTCTCAAAGTGAAAAGAGGCACAAAATTAGCCCAAATATAAAAGAAGGATAAAGTGTGCCTCAAATATTTGAAAAGATACACAATGTCGCCAATTGAAAATATTGATTAGTTTATTTCCTTTATCATTTAATATCTAGTCCAAATCCATCTAACTAATAATCATATTCAATATTGAATTCGAAGTTAACTAATCTTTATTTCATCATTTTTGTAATAATCATTTTTTTTTAATTTGCCTAGCATGAACAATGATCCTGGTTGACTTTCTTATCTTAGTTTTTTTTATTTAAAAATTTGATTTTTTTTTTTAAATTACAAAGTTAATATTGTATTTGTAATTGGTTTTAAAATCATTTTATTCTTCAACTCTTTTGGATTATCTATAGAAATCTTTCATTTCAAGATGTACTTTCCTTTTTATTGTTGTCAAAAGGGGAGTCATAATATTGTTTGACGACTGATGTATGTGTATTATGTGTATGTATATGTTGTATTATGAATGTTCGGAATGTGACGTGTGTGTGTTTTGAATAGTTTAATGTTTGAATGTTTGTGTTTGTGTTTTTGTTCGAGTTGTTTTTGTTTTTAGTAGTTATTGTTTGTTGTTTCCTTTTAATTTTTTGGCTTTTATTTTTTGATCTTTATGGGAACCCATTGATTTTAAATGGGTCATTTATTTAGGGGGAGATAAGAAGAAAATTGATTTAAATGTTAACTCAAACATTAATTGTTATGTCATCATAAAAAAGGGGGAGATTATTACAAATTAGTTTTAATAACTATATTTTTAATTCACGTGTTTTTTTTATGATTCCAAAATATTATTATATTTATTAATATTTCTCCTAACATATATTCAAAATAATACTTTTGTTGTTTGCGTGTACTAATGTTTCAGGGAAATCATACTGTAGACTGCTGAAGACTTCAAGTTTATATTTTTCTTGAGTCTAAGAGATTGTGATTGTAATTGGGTAATCATGCACACACACTCTAGAGGAGTTGTAAAAATTTATATTTTTAAAACTAATTGTATTGTATGATTTTGGATCGTACGGGATGATTTGACCTGAGCATTCCTCCAAAAAGCAGTTAATCAAATCATGCATGGAAAGTTTTCCAAGTATTATTCATGCTGTACGAAGTTACCTTCATACATATGGGGTCTAAAGTACAAAATGGATGCTACTAGTTCATCCCAAACAAACTCAAAATTTTTCTGAAGTGTTTGTGCTGTACGATCTTAGGTTCATACATACGACATCCAGGGTACAAAATTGGTGTATATCATTTTGTCCATACAAATAGGTAATTTTTTTGAACTATTTATATTATACGATCTTAGGTTCGTATAGACGAATTCCAGAGTACGAAATGGACTCGTAAATTTTTGTATCAAATGAATAATGATTTGGTTAAAATAGATCGTTTTGAATGATATGGAGTTCATACAATATGTTATCCATAGTATGAAACCAGTTCGTACTAAATCATATCAGATGATCTTGTTTAATTTTGAACTGATCTTACTGTTTGATGGAAGTTCATACTTACGATAGCTAGAGTACAAAACCAATTCATACAGGATCATATGAGAAAATTTTATACTGATCGTACATATGATGTGTAATCGTACTGTACGATCATGGATGGTCAAATTGAAAATTTCAATTTTCTATACATATTTTTGTGTCTTTTATATATAAGGTCCTAAAAACTAACTATCAAAGTATGTTTCTTCATATTTTCTTTGAGAGCAAGTGTGAGAGTGCTTTGGGAGAGTGTTTGAGATTGTGGAAAAAGAGATCTTGCAAGTGGAATATGTGAAGGGTTCACAAGGTTGCCTAAAGGTGGGGATCTCTTTGTAGTTTGTCAAATCTCTTCCTTAGTTCTTTGAAGATGCTCAAGAGAATATCTTTGAAGAAGATCCAGTTCTATGCCAACACCAAGAGGATGTGAAGGGACGATGGTTCTCTATCAACACTAGGAAGGTGTTAAAGGATAACTGTTCTTTGCCGATACCAAGAGGGTGTGAAGGGATGATGATTCTCTACCGACATAAGGAGGGTGTGAAAGAATGATAGTACTTTTCCACAATGGGGATTGGTGGAAGAGAGGTTAGTTGTAAGGATTTCTTTGCCTTTCTGTGAAATCAAAAGGAGAGTCACTTTGGTAATAGTGGAATATCTCTGCAGAGGGAGGCTTCAGAGAGTGGACGTTGGTCCATTTGGATCGAACCACTATACATTTTTATGTTTTTTGTTTTAATTTTTATCACATTTTTAATTTTTTGCACTTATAATTTACTGGTTAAAAATTTTAGTTTGATAAAATTTTCATTGTGCTTAAAATTATATGAATGATTTTCTAATCTTCTAAGAAGTTTTTTATAATTACCAATTCACCCGCTCTTCATTAGCCTTCTGATTATTTCTTTAGGTCTAACAACCTTTACAAACTTTCAGGGGGTATCAAGGATGAAAATAATGTTATCATCAAGCAACAATGCCAGCAACCCCTTGAAAGTTGAGTGCATGAAATCCATCTTAGAAATAAATGAATAACTACTAGCAAAGACATCGTTAAAAGACTGAGAGGAAATGACTGCATTTAAGGTGATTCTAGGTTCTGATGATGACAACATCGTCATCACCCAAAAAATTAGAAAAAATAAGAATTGGACAAACCAAAACCATAAATAAACAAAAAGAAGTAGCAAACCCAAATAAAAATGAATTTAGCAGAAAAAAGAGATCCAAAATGAAGAGGAACCGATCGGGGCAAGATAGCCCTAAAATAACCTCCGAATTGCCACAGGAGAACATAGAGCCATTATCTGAGGAAAAAAAATAATATCAGGTTGAATTGATAGAGATGACCCCTCTCTCTCAAACCAAATTTATTACATAAGTTCAAAATCCATTCTTGTAAAGTAAAGCTGATGATAAAAAAAGCAAATGCTATTTTTATTTGATTTTATAGAAAAAAAATGAAAATATAATTTTCTTTACTTTTTTTTAAATATTTTACTTCTCTTTTTTTCAAGAAAAGCTAAATAAAAATAAATCTCAAAACTTTAAACTCAAATTTTGTGATAAAGTAAATGAGCATGAAATAGAAAACAAAAAAAATAAAGTTTTAAACAAAAAAAATAATATGCCAAAAAAATTAATGTGCAAAAATTTATTGTGCTTCGATGAACCTTGATCTACATTTACTCCTCGGAGTCCTCCACTCTGAGTATTGCACTAAAACTTTAGTGACTCTCCATTATCTTCTATAGTATGATGCAGAAGCCCTTATAAAATCACTTACACACTTTCATGGTGTGACTAAGAACTTGACTCCTTTCCACCTACTAGTGAGGTAGAGAATCTCGAATCCTTTTAACTCTCCAACTGAGGCAAAGAACCTAATGATCTTCAACCATAAAAACCTTATCTCTATAGTATCCTAAAAGAATAACAAAGACACTTGGATGAACCAAGAATGAAACTTGCATGGAGCAATCACGTGAACCACCTATCACTACTTCTCCCTCTTATACTACTCCTTCTCACTTTCTAAGCTAGCCTTGACCAAAAAATTAAAAATTTAAATTCACAAAAATGCAATGCTCACCAAGCCACAAAAAAATAAGGTTAGTAAGACACACACCCTAATATATCATAAAAAAATTTGAGCTCAATTTGACCACTAGATAATGAGTAATTAAAGAAAGTAGGGTTTTAATCAAATTTAAGTTACTCATAATCCACTAGTCTAAATGACTTGAAATAAATTTTAAAATGACATTAGGCTCAACTTTGTTCCAATGAGCTAAAAAATATTATATTTGGGTAAGAATTATATTTATGGTGGATTTTTTTAATTTTATGAGCATTTAATTTAATTTTTTAAGTTTAATTTTGTATATTTAATCATTAAGAGCATGGCGAAGTCCTTCTGATAGCTATCAAAAGCAAAGATAGTCACTAATCCATGTCGAATATGAGATCAGGTTGTCCAATTTGCATGAGATTGGTCATGCATGTATAATTGTTTCATATTGCCTGTAATGCAATTCATTTAGCGCACGTTCAAACCCCAAAGAAGAAAAAAAAATTGTGAGTGTATATCTAAGCCATTCGATTGCATTACCAACACAACGGGTTAGTCCAAATTGATAAAAAAATCTAGTTCAAGTTGAATTAGAACATTAAATCCTCAAAACTTTCTATCTAGTCAGGCAAATTTAATGAAATTTTAAACATAGCTTCATATTACCATAATCTTATAATACTTTGATTTTGCATGCTTTATGCTTTGTAATGTTAGTATAATTATATATTTAATTTTAAAGCTTCAAATGTCAAAATAACCCTTAAATGTGAATGAATTTTTCTTAATTTTGGACCTTATGGATACCTTGTGAGATCGTCTATAAATTCCTTGAAGACTCTAACCTCTGATTTCTATTGGATTTGAAGTTTATTGAGAAATATCACTTTCTCTCTCTTCTCAATTGGTCTTTTCTAGAGATGAAGAAGGCTAGAGGATGTTGTGAGGGACTTGAGTGATTTGCGATAGAGTGAGGTAATATATTTGGTCAACCACTCCTTCAAAAAACATGGGGATATTTATAGGAGAGATAATTTTAATGGAGCTCTAATATCTTACTAGGTAAGCTCTGGCTAACCACCATTTTGGTGATAAACTAGCAAATAGGGGTCAACATATGGTTCTAGACAGTTTGAGCTTAGTGGGATATATGTATTATTAATTATGGGTGAAACAATAATTAGAGATGGTTTATGTAAAAGATTCATGCCACATTAATAGCTTATGTGGCATAAGGCGGCTAGTGCTTGTGAGATGATCATTCTGGAACCAAATTTAAGTGGCTAGAATAAACAAATTAGGTTGTGTCTTCAATGGGGTAATGAAAATACATTTTATAGGGCTTGGTTAAACTTAATTGGTTTTTGACATGTTGGGACATGTGCATAAAGTAATGTGACACCTACTACAATAGTTTATATAGTATAATTTTACATGGGTAGAAATTTTGTTCAAGAAAATCCCTTTTGGTGCACTTAGATCAACGGAATTGGCTAAACCAGGTGGTCTTAATTGCTAAAATATTTTTTAGAGACTTATATTAACCTCATGGACTGCCCCCAGGAGTTAGGTTTAACTATTTGTTCAAAATAATGAGTTTTAAAATTTTGAAGTATACAAGGTTTGTTTTCATCAACCATAGTTGACTTGGTAAACTAGGTTTAACTAGGGGTCAATGTTGGGTCCAACTCATTCTAAATTTCATTTTGGTCTTGTTGTAGGTGATCCCATGAAATGGAGAGGTTATTTGGTTTAATATGCAAGTTTAAGGGCTTAAGAGGCTCTTTGGTTAACATAGATTGACATGGACATCCTATGTTTACCATCCGTTAGGTTTGGAACCATGGCGTTGCAAATGTTATTTTAAATTTATTGGAGGTATTCTCATGATTTATGGGATCTTTATACATATAATGTAGTTTAAAATGGTAAAAGGGTAGTTTGTTCAAGCTTGGTTCACTTAGTCAACTAGGGTTGACGAAGGCTTAAAACTTGGTTCAATGCACTCCAAATCACATTTGAAATGTGATGGAGAAGGCTTCATGGCTTGGTTTCCTTGAGGCATGGTAAAAGTTTTTAGAAAAATCAGTTTTAGTTGCATTAAGGTTTTGGTTTCACCATGGTCAACCAAGGTCCATAAAGGGCTCGACATTAGCTCAATTCATTAT
Source organism: Dendrobium nobile (assembly GCA_022539455.1). Lineage (NCBI taxonomy): Eukaryota > Viridiplantae > Streptophyta > Magnoliopsida > Asparagales > Orchidaceae > Dendrobium > Dendrobium nobile. The sequence goes on along the minus strand of CM039733.1, from coordinate 30,686,804 downwards.
GCTCTAGTCAGTGATGATCTTTAATGGGTTTAGGGAAACTTCTAAAGTCAATTTTCATAATATTCCTTGCCTACCAGCATACATTATAAATATGTGAAGGTTTTGTAGCCTACTATGATAGGTATCATACAAGATGATATAACTAAATCTTGCCTAAATAAATTCTATAACTAGGAGATCAAATTTGACCACATACTATTTGATTTTCTAAAAATTTGCAGGTCCACTTTTTTGCAATCTATTTTTTCACATTTGGTTTTTAGTACTAGAAGGTTATTATGCACCCTTTCATTTTGTTAATGGCATAAAAAATGAGGTACAATATATGTAATGGAACAATGATGATAGAGAATTTACTCAGTTAAATGTGAAAAGTTTAAACTATTTTTTTATGTGCATTTATGTCTTAATATTACATGAGAAGTTCTACTTATAAAACTAGAAAGAAAATTTGGGATAAATTGTGTATTTACATACCAATGGATTAGTAAGGTCAGACAATCTAGGTTGAACACCTTATTGCATGGTCATGGTCTTTTTTTTGCATGAAACTTAATGAAACCATCTAAGACATGTGCACCAGGTTTTCTCAAATTCTTTCATTCCTACATGCCTTAGGGAAAGCCACAAATTTTAAAAGAGTGAACAAAATTCTTTTTTGTCTCCCTAGTAATTATGATGCTAAGATTACTACCATTTTTGAATCAAATGATCTCAATGATTATTTCATAGATAACTTGTTAGGCTCACTTATTGCTTATGAGTAAGGTGTGTGTCAAATATTATAGGAAACAAGAGACAACAGAAAGGACAAAGTGGTGGTATTAAATGAAAATGAATCAAAAAGTGATAGCTTTGTAGCTGAGGAGGATGAAGGAAAAGCTTTGATGACATGTTAGTTCGAAAGTTTCTTAAAATGGAAGTAGAAGTGTCATCAACAATAATGAAGAAAAGGTAAGAATAGTAAAAATTTTAAAGCATTGTCTGACACATTTTGCTTTGAATGTAGGAAACAAGGCCACCTACAAACTACCTACCCCATCCTGAAAACTAACCTGACCAAGGAGAATGGTGAAGAGAAGGCAAAATTCAGGAAGGAGAAACAATGGAAACAAAATGTATTTTAGGTTGAATCTGCCTCAAAATCATAAAAAAAAAAAAGATGCAGAGGAGGAGGTAACAAATCTATCTTATGGCTAATGATAATCTTGAATAGTCATATCAAATGAGATATGTCAACTACCCGATGAAGAACTTTTTATTAAATCTAAAAAAACTATGATTCATATAGGAAGATCAAAATGATGTATGTTATCTTAAACATTTACTTTTAAAATTTTAAAATGTGCACGATTGTTTGATAGTTGAACATGCTACTTTTGATAGTAATCACAATATTATTTCTTGAATTTGATGCATTAAACAAGAAGCATATTGATCTAAACAACACATAAATCCTTGAAATAAAAGCATATTGAGATAGAAAATATCTTAAAAGGAAATAAACATGTGAAACTAAATTAGATAGTAATGAGCAATCATTAAAAATGGAAATTTTAAGTCATGAAAGTGCAAATAAAATTTTAAATGCAAAAATCCAAGAACTTCAACAAAATGGAACACCACTTACATTGAAACAATGTTATAATCCCATGTCACAACATGCTCATATACCCCTAGGAGGAGGAAACATCCCCCACATATATTAGTGAATCCTTTCCCTGGTGTTATGTGTCCTTGTGTCATACTAGGTCACATAGTTGAGACATGCACTATACACCATATAACACATCTTGTGTGGAGGCCCAAATCACTTACACCACATCATAGCATGAATGCAAGTCACTCATCACAAAATAAGAAGGAATCCGAATTCACTTTGGTACCCAAATCTCATGTTTGATTAACCTAGTACGAGTGATCTCAGAAAAGGCCTAGTAAGAGCATGTGGTACCTGGATAGAAGATGCTTAAGGCACACGACTGAAGAGATGAGCTAGTTTATCACATAGGAGGTCAAGGCAGGAGGCAAAGTCACACTTAAAGATAAAACTGGCTAGAAAGTGATAATTTTAGAAATGATTAGGAATTTAAAGAATTTTATATTTGAAAATGTCTTACTAGTAAATGGCCCAAAACATAACTTGTTAAGCATTAGTCAATTATGTGAAAAATGTTTCCATATTAAATTTGTATCTACTAATTATGTGAATAGTTTAAATGGAAATATTATTTTAAAATGGAAAAAATATTAATAATATTTACATGCTTGATTTGAATTGTATTGACTTTTTTAGTTCCTTATGTTTGAAAATAAATTTTAATGAATCTTAGCTATGGCATAGAAGACTATGTCATGCAAGACTGAAGACTCATGGAAGAATAACTCAAAAAAGCCTAACTAGAGTCATACCCAAACTAAATTTTTCTAAGGACCATCTTTTTTATGCTTGCCAATTAGGAAAGCAAAGCAAAACTTCCTTTCACTCAATCAAGGACATCATCTTCTGCTAACTTTTAAAAGTCCTTCACATTGATTTATTTGGACTAGTTAGCACCTCCATCTTAGGTGGGAAAATAAATGGATATGTTATTGTTGATGACTGCTTGATATTTACTCTGATTATATTTTTATCACATAAAAATGAATCTTTTCAAAAATTTAGGACATTATCCCCATGGATTTAAATTAGGTTGTGAAATTCTAACAATCCATAGTGATCACAGTGGGGAATTTAAAAATGATAAGTTTGAATCATTATGGAGCTAGGAATTGAACATAATTTTTTAGAACCTAAAATTCTTCATCATAATGGAGTTGCTGAAAGATAGAGTGAATGTTTTGTAGAAGCACCTAGAGCCATGCTAGCCGAGTATTTACTTCCTAAATATTTCTAGGTTGAAGTAGTGAATTTCGCTTGCTATGTTCTAAATAGGGTTGATATTAGATCTAAACTCAATAAGATACCATATGAATTAGTCAAAAGAAGAACACCAAATCTCTCTCCCCATCATGAAATATAATGTAAGGTGTTCATTCTAAAGAATGAAAAATCTCCATTAAGTAAATTTGACCCTAAATTAATGAAGGAGTTTTCTTAGGATATTCAGATGTAGGTAAAGCCAATAGAGTGTTTAATAAGATGACATTAGTAGTAGAGGATACCACCCATATAGTATTTGTTAAATTTGTTATATTTGTTAAGGTTATGTCACAAGAAGAAGAATAAGTGGTTGAATTAACCCAAGAAATATAATTTATTGATCTAGAAACTATAATAGAACCTCAGGACCCATTGCCTAGAGATTGGAGATATTCATCAAGTCATCCTAACGAGCCCATCCTAGGAGTTCTATATGTAGGAGTAAGAACTAGTCATGGACTTAGAAAAGTAGCTAGTCACTCTCATTTCATCTTTAAGGTAGATCCCTCAAACTTAGATAAAACTTTATCTGACGAATTTTTTATCCAAGCCATGCAAGAAGAATTGAATAGTTTTCTTAGGAATGATGTTTGACAGTTAGTTAGCAAACCTAAAGAATAGAGTATTGTGGGAACTAAAGTAGTTTTCAAAAGAAAAAATGAATGACCCTAGTAAATTAATTAGAAATAAATCTAGATTAGTAGCTAAGGGATATAATCGGATTGAAGGAATTGAATTTAAAGAGACATTTACCCTTGTAGCTAGGTTAGAGGCCATGAGAGTGCTATTATCCTTTGCATGCTTTAAGTGTTATTAGCCATGGATCAAAATTTAAATGTTTTCTAAAACTTGATGTTATGAATTCTGTTCTGATACCATTTGAGAGTTTATCAGAGGTGTTAACCCTAAAGAACTAACATGAGGCTAACCAAGAGGGGGTGAATTAGTAGTTTTAAAAAATATTAAACTAAAAGAAAATCTTTTTGATATTTTTAAATATCTTAAAATAAAATAATAACTCTTAATGTAAAAGAAAAATAATTTCATAATAACAATACAATCAGATATTTCAATCACAGAACAAATCATAGAAATATGTGGAAATAAAATGCGAAAAATGTAAAAAGAAGAACACATCGAATTTTATAATGGTTCGATCAAATCTGACCTAAATCAACTCCTTGAAAACTCTTTCTCAAATTATTGCACTAAATTGAAGTGACTCTCCTTTTGCTCCCACAGTATGGCGGATAATCCCTTACAAAATTATTATATCAATACGGTGAGATGGAGAACCTTGAATCCTTTTCAATCACCTGGTGAAGGAAGAGAACACGGGAATCCTTTTACTCCCTTCTTGAGTAGGTAGAGAACCTTGATCTAATACTGAAGATGACCCCCCCCCCCCCCTTGGAGCCACCAAGGAACCAATAGAGCAACTCTAAGAAGATAATGAACACCTTAGTTGGAGCAACCTTTATGATTCCCTCGCAAACTCCCCCTCACAAGGATCTCTCCCTTTAAAGCTCTACCTCTTCCCTCTATGAGCTCCCTCTTGGATCAACTCCATAGTAAAAGATTATCTCAAAAGATAATTAGAGAATTTAAATAGAAAGCCTCCAAAAGAAGCCTTAATTTTCAATTATGTGCAACTGATCGTCCTGGGCGATTGAACGATCATCCTATAAGATTAGTACAAAATAGCCCATTCAGCCAAGATGAATGACATTACTCTGTACGATTAGTTCAATAGAAGTAAGATAATCGTCATGTATAATACAAGCATCATACTGGATGATTAGTATTAAAGTATTGAACTTTTTCTAGTACGATGCCTGATGGTACCTTATCATTCCATGTACTTCTCTATCATCCACTATGATAGGGTATATCATCCTGGATGATTAGTTGAAAATTTCTTGTATTTATCTGGTACAATAGCTCGCAATCCCTTATCATACCAAATGTATTTTTTGTTATCCAAAAGCCACACATTATGCACTAGTGTTTGGAGTTTAAGTAGTCATACGATTGGAGATTAAACTATCGTCACTTTGAGTAGCAAATCATTATTATCTAACAAAAAAAAGCTCGATTGAGAATGGAGGAGCTTGATGCCCTCGATGGAACTAGATTACAATCTCAAAAAAACCTAGAAATCTACCGAGCAAGAATGGAAAAAACATTTGATCGGATGATAATTTATTGAGTATTTAAAGAAATGTAATTAGTTCTAGTGCTTAAAAGGTCAATCATCCCAAACCAAAAAATCAGTGGCCAATTTATTTCTAACTAGGAAAGACTCTGTCATCGAGAAGCTGTACCAAGGATGAGCCTATAAGTTTATCGACCTGCACAGTTAGAGGCCCATGCCGCCAATCAATGGTCAATACCTGAAGAAGTACCATGCATAAAACTGCCTAAAAAATGTTATATTTAATGTGTTTTTCATTTTGTAATTGTTTATTAACACATATATTTTATGTTTTCAAATTCTTTTAAGTTATACGAATAATTTTTAAAAATTTTTACAAAAATTCTCTATTAGACTAGAGGCCTTTTAAATATTTATTTAGTTCAAAATCATGTTGCGTATTGAAATCCCTAAATAAATATTTAAAATATCAAAATATAAAACCTATTTAAAATCTCTTTACAAGATGGGGAGAATTTTAAATATCTATTTGGTTCCGCATTATACTAAGTGACAAGATCCCCAAATAAATATTAAAAATCTCAAAATGCCAAAATTCTCTTATCTATAATCTCCCTATGAGACACAAGGCATTGTGAATATTTAATCAGGTTTCATATTGTGTTGCACACCAAAATCCCAAATAAATATTAAAAATCTTTAAAAGCCAAATTTACTCTATCAATAATCTCCTTTGAAGAAAGGGAGAATTTTAAATATTCATTTGGGTCGATATCATTTTATGCAATTAGATCTCTAAATAAATATTTAAATTCATCAAGTTATTAATACGAGTACTCTCTTATGTAAAGGAATATGGCTACTTCTTCTATCATTGCATATGCATTTGATCTTCAAAAAAGTTTAGGACACCACCTTCTCCAATGTATCAAGATTTCAAATGTAAGGAAAGAATATTTTATGGACTAACACCCTCTTACAAGTCAAGAAAGAGTAGTATAACATCTTTCAAGAGACTGAGGCTTAAGGTTCGAATGGGTGCAGGTCATCGGATTCAACAAGCCCAAATATAGTAGAATCACTTATAGCTCTATCTACTCAACAAGCCATAAGAAAGGAATTAGTAGTAGAACCTCCATTTTGTCAACCGGTTAGTAGGGATTGTTAGAAGTGTAAGGGCTTATTTGGCTCAATAAGTAAAAGTGGTCACAGTCTGGGAAAATTTTGCTAACTGATCAAGGTTAAAATGAAAAGATGTGTATTCCTAAAAAAAAGAATATGAAAATGCTATTTCAAAAGTACATAATGGTTCTCATAAAAGTTTGAGATATTGACTTCCATAATATGTTGAGACTTTAACGTCCAAAAACAAAACTTTTATGATTACATATTTCAGCAAGTCAAGCTAGAGAGCCAAAAGTCTTTCAATTCCCTGAAGCTTAAGGTTCGAATGGGTGTAAGAGTTCAGACTCAACAAGTGTAGATGTGGCTTAGTCGTTGGTATCTCTGTCTACTCAACAAGCCATAAAAAAGTTCATAATAGAGGAACCCTCACTTTGTTAAACCATCAATAGGAATTATTAGAAGCTCAAATCTTATCTGACTCAATAAGTTCAAGTAGCTAAAGTTCACTAAATTCTTCTATGAGATTAGAGAGTCAATGTCATAGTGGGAAGAATGAATCTCAATCAATAGCTACCAAATGCCTGTAAGTTCTGATATCTTAAACCAAGAAGGATGGCTTCAAATCCATAAACTTTAACAAATCTAACTTGGGGAGTGTGTTTCTCCATAACTCAATTCTAAAGCTTGAATGGGAAAAATAGATCGCACTCAATAAGCCCAAATATGGCTTAGTTGCTGGCAACTTCATCTACTCAACAACGCATAAGAAAGGTCATCGTAAAGGATCCCACATTTTAGTAGTCGGATAATAAGAGCTATAAAATCCTAGCTCACCAAATATAATAACTTTAAGTGCTGTAGATTGAAGATTTCTTTACTAGTTAAGGGTCAAGGTATTATGTATATTTGTTGCTACTAATTAAACCCAAAACTTGTAAATCCTTCAACAAATTCATAAAGCACAAAGTGAGGATCGATGTAATTTTTCTTCAACAAGTCCACCAAACCAAAAAGCAATGGACTGAAGAAATTTTCCCAAAGTTCACATAAAGCCTAGGGGCTAAACTAAGAGGATTCTATCATCAACAAGTTTGGAACACAAAAATTTTTGACCAAAGACTCCTCACCACTGACCTAATATATACCTAAAGGGTTTTGGCCACTTGTTTATACTCCTTTATCAAGCCTACCAAAGTAAGAAGCAAAGGGCCAAATACACATAAATATCCTTCATCAAGCCTTCCATTGTAAGAGACATGTCATACATGCTAGAAATCATCCGCGAGTAAAATGTCAAGGGGCTACAACAAGTGCAAGTTCTTATGGGTCATTGTAGAAAACTTGTTGTATGTACAATTCCTATTAAAAAGAAGATCCAAAAGAATAGTAATGAATACAAGCACCTACAAGATGTAAGGTAAAAGGAGATGGATGATACCACACCCTTGTAATCAACCACCATTTAGTGTTAGGTGAATAAACTGGTTTCCCCACAAGTAACGGTGGCTAATGGATAATAAATATAGGTACATACAACATACCATAATGGCAAGATACAACAGAATTATAGTAAATGCAAACATCCTTAAATCATGAAAAATTATACAGTCTGTTTGTGGCCCGCAATAATAGATATGCTGTAAAATATGATGGATTCCATATGGACATAGGAAAATGACATGTCATTTGTAAGCAATGACAAAAGCTCAAAGTAAAAGTTTAATAAGACAACTTATTTCAAACTAATAAGCTAAAGTCTTCATTAATTATTGGAGAATCACCATAATGATTATAAATACTAACATCAATAAATAACAACAATGGAGATTATCTTACGAGCATCATAATTTGATAAGTTTGATGAATTTGACGAATGTTATGATGTCCCTTCAAATGTTAAATGTAAGCTACAGTTCTTTACAAAATGCTAAAAGTCAGTGTGAAAGGGATATAGTAACCCACTGGTAAGTGTACATGAGAAAGTCAATGATGAATATATCGATGACCTGCAATAAACTTTGAAATATAAGAAAATGTACCCAAGATTACAAGCAACATAATTGATAAGGATAATCATGAATGTGCAACATCTCACTCACCAACAAGGATCAAAGATCACGAGTAAGATGCAAAAGGACTACAACAAATGCAGCTTCTGCGAATAATTGTAGGAGCCCCATCTTATACATTGCATTCCATCTATAAGCAAACACCTGATGATATGCAACAAATATAAGCATCTAGGGGCCTTTGCAGAAGACCCACTATATATACTAAATGTCATCAGGGACAAAAATGCCAAATGGCTACATCGAATGTGAATGCCTTCGAGCCATTGAAGGAGGCCCATTATACATTCAATATGCTATCTATGGGAAAATGTGAAAAAATTGCAATACATGTAAGAATTTACAATCAATAGCAAGAGGTTCGTTGGTGCACAACAACCTACTTGTATAAATAAGCAAATAATCTGTAATCACACTATGCTACTGTATTTGTAATACCCATACAAGTAGATATAAGGTGTGCATGAGATTCCATATAGAACACTTTGTTCAAATGACAATTTTTTGTGCACCTCACCAACAAAAAAAATCCCAAAATTTCCCCAACACATGCACTATAATATGTATACACAAACATAGAAGTGTACATATGAATGTATAACCATTATACATATAAAACCATACACCTGCATGAGCCCTGACAAGCATGTTATGGGGGCACACTTGACATCTAGGGATGCTGCATGAGTTAGATGACAAACCCATGTATATGTCCTATCCTTCTATGTGGGTATATAGGCGTCGACATATCTCAAACAATCAAATAAATATAGGGTTATGGTATTGATCGACATATTTATTTTATACATTTATGTTAGTTCTTTAAGGTGTATAATAAGAGAAATCAATTGATAAAAGTATGCAAAAGGCTTGAATCTAATCCTCTGTTTAAGAAAGCCTATGTTATCCTAATGATGGCCGTGTTGAACGTAGATCTCAATTGGAGGGGTTAACTCCAAATTTTTTAAAAATGCTTCACAAATACTCAAGAAAAGACCAAAACACAAAATTGTAAATTTAAAAAAAACCATCAAAATGCTTAGATTAAATATATTCACCCTCCATAATAGTTTGTCGAGTTGGAATTTTTTAAAAAAAGCTCACAAAGAGCTTGTGCCTTGTCAAGAATATCACTAAGATTCATTGGCAGACCATCTTCTATAAGTAAGGACTTGGCACACATCCTCTAACTAGTGGTTTTGTCACTAACAAACACTATAAGTAAACGGTTTTCATTGGGGTGCTTTGAATCAGGTGGTTTGTGTTGCAACATAGTTTTCAAAACTATATTTTTATATCATGTGAGTTAATGATGATACCAAAATATTATTGTGTTGATTATTGTTTCTCCTAACACATATTAGAAAATTATGCTTTGTTGTTTGTGTGTACTAATATTTTAGAGAAATCATACTCCAGACTATCGAAGACATCAAGTTAGACAAGATTATGGATTCTTATAATTGAAGTCTGTACTTTTTATGTTTTTCTTGAGTCTAAGAGAGTGTGATTGTAATTAGGTAACTATGCACACACACACTCAGGGAGTGAGTCAAAACTTGTATTTTTAAAATTAATCATATTATATGGTTTTATAATCATACTTGATGATTTGATCTGAGTATTCCTCCATAATGAAGTTAATCGAATCATGCCTTAGCAATTTTCTTTTGTAATGTTTATACTGTATGAAGTTAGATTCATATAAATAACATCTAGAGTATGAAATAGATACAGACCAGTTCATCCCGAACAAACTCACCATTTTCTTAATTGATCGTACTGTACAAAATTAGTTATGTACAGAGAATATTTAAAGTATAAATGCGTACCAATTCATCCCATACAAATAAGTAGATTTTTGGAAATATTCATACTGTACAAAATTAGTTTTGTATAGATGATGTCTTGAGTGCAAAATGAGCTCATCCATATTATACCCTATGAAGCATGATTTGATTTAATTAGTTTGTACTATACGATGTAGGGTTCATACAGACAATGACCAGAGTGTGAAATGGGTTTGTAAACAATTATACCAAATGAACCTATTTAGTTTTGAACTATTCATACTATACAATATTAGTTGTCACATATGACTCTAATAGCGGAAAATTAGTTTGTATAGGATTGTATGTGGATTTTATGAACTATTCTTACATATGAAGTACGAGCGTATTGTATGATCCAAATACTTTTGACTTGAAATTTGGAGTTTTCTAAATGATTTGTCTTGTCCTTCATATTTAAGGGTCCAAAAATGTAAATGTTAAAGAGTTCTTCTATAAATTTTCTTTTGAGAGTGTGTGTAAGAGTGTTTAGGGAGAGTGTTTGGGAGTGAGTATTGAAATAACTTGCTTATGGAAGTTGTGAAGGGTTCACAAGGTTGCCCAAAGGGGAGGATCTTTTTATATGTTCATTGAATCTCTTCCCTTCTTTTTTGAATACTCTTAACATAAGATCTTTGAAGAAGATTTAGTATTCTGCCATCACCAGGAGGGTGAGAAATGATGTTAATACTCTACCATCACCAAGAGGGTGAGAAAATACATTGGTACTCTACCATCACCATGAGGGTGAGAACAAATAATAGTTTTTTACCATCACCAAAAGAGTGAGAAAGGATGACAGTACTCTATCACATCAGGGTTGGTTGAAGAGAGTTTATTGTAAGGGCTTCTTCTCCTTGCTATGGGAGAAAAAGGAGAGTCACTTTGGTATAGTCCAATACCTGAAAAAGGATTCTTCAGGGAGTGGATGTAGGTCTAGTTGGATCGAACCACTATAAAATTATGTGTTCTTCTGTCATTATTTTTATTACTTTTTTATTTTTTTGCACTTTTATTTTTTATGGTTGAAAAATTATTTAAAAAAATTCATTGTTGTATAAAAGAGCATAAATTAGTTTTCTAAATTGCCAAGAGAATTTTTAATAACCAATTCACCCCTCTCCACTTGGTTAACCTTGAGACAAATCTCATGGGTCTAGTAACCTATTCAGACTTTCAAGTGGTATCAAAGCTTACTTCAAAAAATTAAGGTTTAGATAACTTTTTGAAAATGACCATGACAACTTTTTAAAACCGTAACACACCTGAAGAATATTTTATCACTAGACCGCTACTGTTTGATAAAATTCCTTTTGATTTTTGGAAAACTCATATGTCTACTTTTCTTCAATCATTTGACTATCACATGTAGATTTTAGTACAGAAAGGCTACACTGTGAACCCTTATCCTCTTCCAAATTGTCGTTGTTTGCCTACTACATATGATGCAAAGATAACTACTCTAACTAAATCAAAAGACTTAAATTTTTATTCTATTGACAATCTACTTGGATCACTAGTTACTTACGAACAAGAAGTGACTCAAAGACATATTAAAACAGGTGACAAGTAAATGAAAAAGAATATTGTGTTTAAAGTGGACGACTTGAAAAGTGATATGTCTTAACTTGAGGATGAAGATTATATTATCTTAATGATAAGGAAATTTAGAAGTTTCATTAGGTGGAAGCAATGAGATGTTAATGATGGAACAAAGATAAGTTTCCAAAAAATACAGAAGTTTCAAATGATATTATTTATTATGAATGCAAGAAGCTTGGACATATTAAAATTGATTTCTCAAATCTCAAAGCTAATCCTAGTAAGGAGAAAGTTGAGGAGAAAACAAATGTAAGGAAGGGCAAGAAGAGATTGCAAAGAGCATTTTGGGCAAACATAGGTTCAAATTCCTCAAAAACAGAAGTAGAAGAGGATGTCATGAACTTGTGTTTAAGGGCCGATAAGCATTATCAGCAAGATCAAGAGGAAGTATGTAACTTAACCTATAATGAGTTAGTTTAAGTTTCTGAGAAAATTCATACTCCATATAGGAAACTCAAAAAGCTACATGCTAAGTTGAATATAGAATTTTTAAATTTACTAAAAGAACATGAAATACTTAGGAATGATCACGCATCAATTGATAGAAACCACATAACATTATTGATTGAGTTTGATGATTTGAACAAAAACCATGAACTATTCAAATCATCTAATACTAAACTTGAAAACAACTTTAAAGTGTTTATGGCTAAATTAAAACAAAGGGAATATGAGTTGAAATTTGATAATTTGACTTTAAAAATTCAAATTCATATCTTATAGAAAAATTGATGCCATTAAGGTAGGTAAAAAACCACTTACAGTTGAATAATTTTATAATCACGATCAAAAGTGTATAATCACAAAACCTAGGAAAAGATATTATAACTAACGTAGATTGATAAATCCTTTTTCAGGAGTTAAACATTTTTCATGTGGAATAATAGGGCATATCTCCTACAGTTACATAATTCATAGTAAAATTCATCTAGTGTGGAGACCTAAGATGCATAAAACACAATATATCAAACATGCATCTAGATTATTATTGCCAAGAGGTGAACCCAAACTTGCTTGGGTTCCAAATTCTAACATTTGATAATCTTATAGAAATGCTCTCATACAAGATCTCGTGAGAGCCTTTAGTACCTGGATAGCAGATATTCAAAGCATATGAATGGAGATTCAACATAATTCATATCGCTAGAAGCCAGAAATAGAGGCAAGGTAACACTTGGAGACAATACCACTAGGAAAGTCATAGATATAGGTATAATTGACAATAAGAACAATTTTTTTTATTAAAAATATAGTATTGCTTGAAGGCTTAAAACATAACCTATTTAGTATTAGTCAGCTTTGTGAAAAAGGTTATAGTGTAAATTTGTTTCCCATAAGCTACATAATAAGCTAAAATGGATTTGATGTATTGCATGGAAATAGGGTAAATAATATGTGTATGATTGATTTGAATTTTGTTAAATCTTCTAATACTTTTTTCCTCAAAATGTTTACTGATGAATCATGGTTATTGTAAAGAAGATTTTGTAACGCTAGCTTGAAAAATATTAGGAAGATTACCTAGAAAGATTTGGTTAGAGGGATACCTAAAGTAGACTTCACTAAAAATTACCTATGTGATGCATGTTATTTAGGAAAATGGGTGAATTTCTCCTTTCATTCAATTAAGAATCATAGAACTAGCAAACCATTGGAAGTCCTACACATGTAACTATTTGGACTGGTTAGCACTGTAAGTCTAAGAGGCAAAGGTTTTAGATTTATAATTAATGGTGATTATTTGAGATTCACTTAGGTTAAATTCTGATTTCATAAGAGTGAATCATTTAATGAATTTAGAAATTTCTCTACTTGGATTTAAAGGAAACTAAGGTTTGAAATTTTGTCAAGTCAAAGCGATCATGGAGGTGAGTTTGAAAATGAGAAATTTAAAGATTTTTGTAGAGAAAAAAGAAATGATCACATATTTTCAGCACCTAGAATTCCTCGGCAAAATTTGATAGCCAAAAAAAAGAATAAAACTTTGATAGAAGGAGCTAGAGCCATGTTTGCAGAATACTCACTTTCAAATTTTTTTTTATTGAAGCGGCTATTACGGCTTATTATGTTCTGAATAGGGTGAACATTATATCCAAATTAAATAAGACACCTTATGAAATTCTAAAGGGGAGAACACCAAATCTTTTACATTTTCATGTTTATCGATGTAAGGTGTTCATACATAATAATGGCGAAACTCCTTTAAGAAAATTTGATCATAAATCTAATGAAAGAATTTTTCTTGGATATTCTAGTGTTGGCAAATCCTACAGAGTTTTTAATAAGAGAACTTTTGTAGTTGAGGAGACTACACATGTTGTGTTTGATGAATATGATATTTTTTAAGAGCCAAGGTTGGAGGAAGAACATATTGAAAATATTTCCCATGGAATTGAAAAGACAAATTTGGAAGAGGATGTTGAAAAAGAAAACTCTTTGCCTAGAGAATGGAATTTTTCTAAAAGTCACACTAAGAACTTATTTTAGGTGAACCTAGTGAAGGTGTAAGACCTAGTCATGGACTAAGAAAAGAAGTAAACAATTCTGCCTTTATATCATTGTTTGAATCAACTAATATAAATCAAGCACTTTAGGATGAATTTTTTTCTACCCATGCAGGAAAAATTGAATCAATTTGTTAGAAATAATGTTTGAGAATTGATTGAAAGGCTTAAAGATTAAAGTGTTATTGGAACTAAGTGGGTGTACAAAAATAAAATGAAGGATTCAAGAGTTATTTTTAAAAACAAGGAAAGACTGGTGGCCAAGAAGTATAATAAAATTTAAGGAATTGATTTTGAAGAAAATCTTTCCCCTATAGCTAGACTTCAAATGATAAGGGATTTACTAGCATTTGCTTATTTTAAAGGTTTTAAATTATTTCAAATGAATATTAAGAGTGTGTTTCTTAATTTGGTGATACAAGAGGCATTTTATGTTGAGTAAACTCCATTTTTTGAAAATTCAAAATTCTCAAATCATGGGTTTAAATTGAAAAAGACATTATATGAACTAAAACAGGCACCTAGGGCTTGGTTTGAGAGGTTAAGCACTTTTCTATTACAAATATCATTTGTTAAATAAGGTGTAGGCACCACTCTCTTCTTGAAAAGGATAGGATATGACATACTCATTATTCAAATATATATATATATATATATATATATATATATATATATATATATATATATATATATATATATATATATATATATTGATGATATCTTGTTTGGATCTATCAACAAAAATCTTAATTTTCAAAAATAATAAGTAGTGAATTTGAAATGAGTTTGATGGGAGACTTGAGCTATTTTCTTAGTTTTAGCATAAAGAAAAATATGGAAGGAACATTTCTTAATTAGTCGAAGTATATTAAGGACATCCTTAATCAAATGGATAATACTAAACCTGTTACTACCCCAATGAGTTCTTAAGTTTAGTTAGATAAGGGCCCTGAGGGAAAATCTATTGATCAAAATAATTTTAGAGGAAAAATTAGATCATTGCTTTGCTTGACTACTAGCAGGCTAGATATCATATTTAGTGTTTGGTTATGTGTTAAATTTAGATCTAATTTAAAGGAAGCACATTTGACAGCAATTAAAAGAATTCTAAGATATCTTTTGGGAACTCTAAACTTAGGGATTTAGTCTTTTTAAATCAATGAATATTTTGATTCAAATTTCATAGGATGTAGGGTTGATTATAAAAGTACTTTGGAACTTATCAATTCATAGGAAACTCTTTAGTTTCTTGGTCTAGTAGAAAATAGAATTTAGTAGCACTTTCTACTGCTGACGCATAATGCATTATCTTAGGTAGTTGTGTGACACAAGTTTTTTGGTTAAAATAATAATTGATTCACTTAGGATTTTCTATTGGCACTATTCCAATTTTCTATGATAATACAAGTTCCATATGCATTTCAAAGAATCCTATTCAACATTTTAGAACCATGCATATCTATATTACGCATCACTTCATTAGAGATCTTGTGGCTAAGAGAGAAATTAAATTGCACCATATTGGTATTGAGAATCAACTTGTAGACATTTTCACAAAAACATTGGCTTTTTACACATTTAGCACCTTAAGAACCAGGTCAAGTGGGATTCATCTTAATACTTAAATTGAACATCTATGAATTTGATTTGTAATGTATTTGTGTGTTTGTTCATTTTCTTAGGTTGTTTGTTAGAGTTTGTATATTTGTATGTTTTATTTGTTTTGTTTTGTTTATTTTTTGTTGTTTTTCTTTTGTATGTTTAATGTTTTTTTAGTTCTTTTTTTAACTGGTAGCATGTCATCAGATCTTGCATGATTGGTTTTTAAAAAGAATCTCTATTTATCATGTCTTGTTCTAAGTATTCTCTTCATACTGTATGAAATTTTTTGTACTGTACAAATTTTGTACCATGTACATAATATTTTTCTGTGATGAGCATGTAAGATTGAGTTTTTTAATGCATATCATATTATACGATGTCTTCATCATATGTATGATTTAGTCTTTTTTGTTTGTATGTTTGGTTATTGTTTTCCAAACATTCAATTATTTTTATCAGATCGTCCATACAAAATTGTATTTCATCTATATGATCATGTTGTCAATATCCCATGTGGACGAACCTAACCATCATAAAATGATCTTTTATATTCAGATAGTCTGAGATGAATAAGTGTTCATCTGTATGGTCAATTGGTCAAAAAGCCTATATGAAAAGATGCCTCAGAAATGGCATTTTATGAAAAGCCATTTCATTTTTGGATATATCTATTCATATGTATGAAATATTTCTTGTCATGTACAATTTTAAAATTATATGTACGATCTCAATTTTGTACTGTACGATATGCCATTTTTCTCAAAATAGAAAGCTCTTAGATAAGTTTTTTCTTCACATTCTCATTCAATTCCAAACCTTCTCAAGAACAAACCTTAGGAATGGCCAGCAGTAGCAAACGTCCTTGTACTTCCAAGGGCTCATCCTCTTGATTTGGTAGGGACAACAACTCTCTTTCAAAGGAGAATGAAGAAGCTTTTTATTATTACATTTTAGACAAAATTACTCCTTCTCGACTCCTCATTCAAAGTGACATTAACTTCTCTATTATGCCACTTTTTGCTTCGACCCAATTTTCTTTAATTTATCCTCACCCTTATCTATGCCTACCACAAAGAAACCTTTCAAACTTTTCTTGCTAACATTAAGGTAAACTAAGATCCCACAAGGATTACCACTTATGACTTTAAGCAGCGTATTGAAATAACTAAGGAGGATCTAGGCAACTTCCTTCACCTCAGAACCCTATGAGTTAGAGCCCATACCTTAACCTTCAGA
This sequence comes from Dendrobium nobile, assembly GCA_022539455.1. Classification (NCBI taxonomy): domain Eukaryota; kingdom Viridiplantae; phylum Streptophyta; class Magnoliopsida; order Asparagales; family Orchidaceae; genus Dendrobium; species Dendrobium nobile. The sequence continues at coordinate 30,669,759 of CM039733.1, read as the reverse complement.
GAAAACTTTGATTGGTCCGAAATATATCAGACTCTTAGAGGTGTTACATAAGTAAGCCATCTATCTCGTGTATATATTCTTAACTAGAATGCCAGGATCATCCAATTTGTTTTAGTAACCTCTATCGTTCCTAAAGCTGGTGATCATATAAATTTGACTACTCTTTTTTCCACTATTGCATACTTGATCATGACTGAAACTCCTATTAACAAAGCCCAATTAATAATGGATTACATCAACAAACTTTCTCATATTAGACTTCCTTACAATAAAAGGAAGAATAATATGTCCATATAACACTTAGTTGTTTATATCTTATAGAAGTACTTCCTAATCCACCTGACCCTCCCACTGAACTTCCCATTTACTTTACCGATGCTTCTTTTCATGCACTTTTTTAATGGGATCAAAGTTCTAAGGGAGAAGATTTCAATGGAGAAGAAGGAACCCCAGCACCAGCACCAATACCTGCATCTAGACCTAACTAGAACTTCTATCAAGAAATGGAGCAACACTTTGACAGATTAGAATCTTACTTTGATCAATGTTTTGATCAAATTGAGACTCATCTCAACCAGCAGGATACTAGGCATAATGAAGATATGGGTGGATTTGAGGGTAATTTGACTTGGTTAACACTAATGTAGCAACTATCAGAATTTACTTTACGGTGTTCAACCCTCTACCACCTCCAGATCAAGGCCTCTCAGGATATTAGTTGTACTTCTGTGTTGTACATGTTGATGAGATGTTTGTACTAGTTATTGAGATGTTTTGTTTATTTGTGATTTCATATGTTCTTGTTGTGATTTCCGTTTCCACTAAGATGGTCATTATTTGTATGTATTTAGAATGATGGATTGATGTGTTGACGTGCATTGAAATTTCACTTCTTGAAATGTTTATGTTTTTAGAGAAATCATTTATAGTTAATCTCTAGAATGAGATTTTGAATTAATTTGCTTTACAAATTAATTATCTTACAAAATTTAATCTCTCAAAATTTAAATTTAAATTATGACTCTATATAGATTAGAAGATCAATTTCATGTTCTTATAGACAAGTATTACTTAGCTATAATTGTTATAAAATAGATGTGTTATTTTTATCTTTATTTCTTTTTTAACGTGTTTAGTTTTTTTAATTATTAGAATTTGAGTTAAGATATATTGATATTGGAAAGACCGGAAAAGTGAAAAAGATGCATAAAACGTGCCAAATTTTAAAAGATGCGCAATGTTCACTAAAGTGAAAAGAGGCACAAAATTAGCCCAAATAGAAAAGATGCACAAAGTGTGCCCCAAAAAATTGAAAAGATGCACAATATCACCAATTAAAAAATTCATATTGATCTTTCCTTTAACATTCTATCTCTTATACAAATCCATATAATTGACAATAATCTTAACTATTGAATTAGAAACTAATTAAACTTTATTACATCTTTTTTGTAATAATTATTTTTATTTGATTTTTCTAGAATGAACAATGAATCTAGTTGACTTTTTTTACCTTAGTTGTTTTTTTATTTAAAAGTTGAGTTTTTCTTTTCAACATTAGGAAGTTAATGTTGTATTTGAAATTAGTTTAAAAGCTCTTCTTATTCATTAACTATTTTGATTTATTCATAGAAACTTTTCATTTCAAGATGTACTTCCCTTTTTATTTTATTCAAAAGGGGAAGCAATTACTTATTATTTTATGAATGTTACAAGATGTATACAAATATGTATGTATGCTTTGTTCATGTTATCATGTTATTTTTGTTGTATCTTATGTGTGTATGTTTGTTTGTGATATTTTTGTTTAAGTTTTTTTTAGGGTTGTCTTTTTATTTTATTTTCTATGGAATCCCTTATTTTAAATTGGTCATTCATTTAAGGGGAGCTTAGGAGAAAAATTGCTAAATTTCCTTAAGTGTAAATTCAAACAGTAATCATTTTGCCATCATAAAAAGGGGGAAGATTGTCGCAACTTAATTTTCAAAACTATGTTTTTTATATCATGTGAGTTTTTGATGGTACCAAAATATTATTGTGTTGATTATTATTTCTATTAACATATATTGGAAAACTATTCTTATGTTATTTCGGGGTACTAATGTATCAAGAAAATCATACTCTAGACTATCGAAGACTTCAAGTCAGATGGTGAAATTTCCAATTTTAAATATCAAATCTTTAAACATCCAACCCATGCTACTACTATATGTTGAATGTCATGTATATATGTATACAATGCATTAATTTTATGAGTAGCCTAAATATAAAGTTATTTCTCATTCAAGGGGGTAGTTAACTATAGTGGCTTGTTCCTGTAGGATATAAGAACTCAGATCATAAAGTCCTTATAAAATGAGAGCAAAATCTCTAGGAAGTGTCTTATCTACAAACCCATTCTACCTTCTAAAAATTTACTTCAAAGAATAATTCATTAAAACTCCCTCAAAATGAGGGAAGGCTAGGGCATAAATTTTCAGAGACAGCAATTTTACCTTTAAGAGATTTAAATCTCTCCCTTTTTTTCTTGAGTGAGATATGATTGAGATATAAATTGTTGATCATTCTATGATCTACTGAATTATTGATACCTAATAGGCTGACTTGGATTTTTGACCTGAATCTCTTTAGCTTCTTTCCCATATCAATTATAGACTCTGATCTTAATTTCTTTTCAAGTGCTTTATAAGGCATTAATTTTTTCATATCTTCTGAAGATTGGCCTTTTAATAATGAAAGCTAAGAAGCTCTTGTTAAAGATTAGAGTGTTGTCTTAATAACATTTCAGAAGTTTTAATTATAAAACCTTCCAGTAGAAAAACCACTAAACCATGGATATTTTTTAGATAGATCTCCATGGAAACTATAACTCACATCTCATGCTAAGCTTTCACCTAATTTCTACTTTCCACAATCAGATCCCCGATGATGATATGGTGTTTCTCTCCTACAAATCTTTTGATAAAAATAGTTTCTGACATATTGGAGGTACGAATTAATCCTATAGGTAGTTCAGCATACAAATTAAATATTATACCAGATAGTCTGCTAATAAATTATCTAAATAATAATGCATGACTAACTCCAACTTTATAGAAACTACCTCTAAAATATGTAAGATGTTGTTGGAGATTACTAGTACCATCATAATTTTTGAATAAAGGCATACAAATCCTTTTGGATAGGGAACCAAGCTATATTATTTTTGTTATGGCCTACCCCAGAGAACTTGTACTTAGCTAATGCTTGTTCTACCAATTACTTTATGTCGAGTGACTGAGTTGATTCTCTTTCTAACTTGACCAATTTATTCTCTAATAATGCATGACTAACTCCATTCCGAGTTGTTTCTCTTTCTACTTATTTAGCTTTATTCATCTATACCAACTCATTAGGCAATTTCTCAATTTACACATTTGATGTAGGAAATCCTTTACTCTAATTGATAGCCACCATATCCATCATATTTTCTTTCTTTTTTTTTCAATCATTTGAATTTGTTAATCCTTTTGATTTAACCATTCAAAGATATGTTGGGTTGAATCTACTATATCACCTTCATCCACATCAACAACTTTGGAGTTTTTCTTTACCTTTAGGTTTTTATTTTCCCCCTACAAAGATGAAAGAGTATCTACCATTGATACTCCCAAGAATTTCATCATCTTTTAAATTTATTTCTACCATCGCAGTAGCTTCTGAATCATTTATATGTCTGAACTCTCTCTTAAATGATCCATCATTTGTTCGATTGATCTTCCTTCTTATTATGTAGTTTGATGGGAGTATAGTCTCTTATAGATAAGGATTCGCTATAACATTGCATTTTCTTCTTCTTTCCTCAGCTACATTATTTTTATGAGCGATAAGTGTAGTAAAGTTGGCTACCATTTTAGGCCACCCAAACTTATATTTATCAAATAATAAGGTTTACTAATTTATTAATTTCAACATCCATCTATAGAAATAGGAAAACAATTTTTTACCTTAATAATGATGCCGGTCAACTCTTGATGAGTGATGACCCAAAGAGCAACTAGAAGTTCTACCTAGAAAATTTTTAAATTGATTAGAAGATGGAAAAGATATAAGATTATACCCTCATCGAGATAATCCATCATACCCAAAAAAATTTGGTAAGATTTCATTAACATTGATTACTATATGATATGCTTTGATGATTAACTACTAGGATGTTGTGCAGTCATTGAAACTACTATCTCCCAATGTAGCTCCAATACAGTTTTAGTAACTATCACAACCTTCATATCCTTTAAAAATTTGGTCTTCGATTACCCATAACTACTAGCATAATTATGGATCAATATATCTAGCAGAGATTTAATTTGCCACTTTCTTTTAGAGAAAGAGGGAAGAACAGGTTTTTTGGAGAACAGAGGGGTGAGGGTTAGCAATTCTTATGATGCTTTCTTCTCCCTCTATAGCATACAATGAAGGAAAATGTCTTCCACCAAACATCTGAGAATTTTCATTAACTTCAGGTCATTTAGGATTTTTTTAATGCTTCCTTAAATACATCAATCTTTAATTATTCTTTCTCTAACATCTTGTCCTTCTTGGACTTCCATCTTAGAAGATAGTTCTTATTTTGGAGTGGAGATTTATTGATTTATTTACCAATTTATAATGAACAAATCATAAACTAGTTATATGAAGGGAAAAAAGTAGATTTAAGTTTATGATTTATATGAGATTTTGAGAATGTTAGTCTAGAGAAGATTGAAGGTTTGGTAGCTCTAGGAGTGACTAAAGAACCATTCCCAATTTTGACTTCCATAGTTTGTATGACTTCAAACATTGCAGCAAAAAATTGTGGCATGTGGACATTCCAAACTAGGTTTTCTTCTTTGGATCCAAAATTGTTCATTTTAGCTTGATCATAAGTTTGTTTAAAAAAGATGTTCAAATTATCAAAAAAGTTGAAAACTAGTTTGGTAGCCATTGTTTTATAATTTAAGCATTATTTTATATAAGTTATTGACCTCATTGACTCAAAAATAAATATTGAATCAAGGGAATATACTTAAATGGATCTATCTATTCCTTAAAGAAAGTTTAAAATTTTGAAGATGGAGGTTAACATAGTTTTGACTATGGACCTAGCCCTAAAATCTCTTTCAACTACAAAAAGAAATGTAACTACAATGTATTATCCACGGCTAGGAAATTAGATGACTCTAGAGTTAGATTTAAAGTGACTGTAAATTAAAATTTAGAATTGAGTATAAAATTAGATGAATATTTGATTTTGAATTTCTTAAAATTTGATTTTGGAATGATTATTAGAAATCAAATTTTGTGTCAATTGATTGAAATCTTATTTTGAAATAATCAAATGAAATTTCATTTTGAGGATTTAAAATTAATAATTGAAACATTGATCACCATCATCAAAATATTAATCAAATGAAAAGAAGAATGCAATGAGGTATTTTAATTTACTATAAATGTGAATTTACTACTGATATAAAATCATAACTCAATTATAGTTGGAAAGATATTCCAGCCCTAAGCAAAGTCACCAGAATAATATCTATGGATAAATAAAGAATATTGAATCGATTTATATTTCATTGAACAAATTATGATAGCTATCACCGTGCTATTAAAAGTTTGTGAAGGTTGCTAGACCGTATAGAACTAGTTCTGAGGTAAACTAAGAGGAGGGGGGGGGGGGGGGGGGGGGGGGGGGGGGGGGGGGGTGAATTGGTGATTTGAAAAAATTCTTTAAATACAAAGAAAAAATCTCCTTTTAAAGATTTTTCAACATCTAAAAACTTATAGTTTTATCTCTCGATGTGAAATCAAAGTAATTTCATAATAACAAAAAATCAGAGATTTTTAACCACACAAGTTACAAAAAAATAAATACATAAACTAAAGTGCAAAAAATAAAACCAAGAACAAACACACTAGAGATTTATAGTGGTTTTATAAAAATGACCTACCTCCACTCCCCAAAGAATCTCTCCCAGGTATTGCACTAAACTCTTTAGTGACTCTCCTTTAGCCCCCACAGCTAGATGGAGAGGCCCTTACAAACTCTCTTCTACCATCCTGGTGCGACAAAGGAATGTACTCCTTCCACAGGAAGAGAACCTTGACTCCTTTTCACCCTCCTGGTGAGGCAGAGAACTTGTAATCACTTTTACCTTTCCAGTGCGGCAGAGTAGCCAGTTCATTTGACACCAAAGATATCTTCTTCTTCCCAAATTTTTGCCACAAAAAACCTTGAATATGATGGTTCTAAGGTTCAAGCTTGTGGGAGAAACCATGTAAAACCCCCGGCCACTTTCCCTTGAAACCCAAAAGCATCTTCTCCCTCTCAAACTCTACCTTTTCCTCTCCCTCTTTCAAGGCTTTATCTTTAAGTTTTCTCCAGAAGAATGGAGACTCAATGCATTCCAAAGACACCTATAATGCCTTTGGAGAAAGATTAAATAGAGGGCTTTAAAAAATCCTTGAAACTCAATTCTATAATTAAATATCATACAATATGATTACATGATTGTCCAGTACGATGTGTAGAATTTGTCTTAATAATACTGTATGAACAGTTCAAATTTGTACTAATTATTTAGTATAATATTGGGGATCATCCTGGATTATTAATTGAATAATTATTTTATTTCATCTTGTATGATATGGGATCATCCCATGAAATTTCAAAAATCATCTAGTATAATCATCGATGATCATTTTATACAATCTGATTGAGTAATCTAACCATAATTAGTCCCCTAATAACATTATAAATTTAGGCATGATTATTATAAATCATCTAATATGATGTATATCTTCCTAAATAATTATAACAAAATTTGAATCTTAAAATCTTGCCTAAATTATGATTATAGGATATTTTTTATAATCATAATTGATTCTCCTAGACAATCTAAATCATCCAATATGATTAGTAAGATAAGCTGATCGCACAGTATGATTAGTTCAAAATTTGAACTTCTAGTTTTGACTCAATCTCACTCCCCTAAGTATTTGTTTGCATGGTCACCAAGCTTGCATACACCCTTGTTGAAACATAGATTTCAAGACTAAATTTTTTATATCATGTGAGTTTTTAATGATACCAAAATATTATTATGTTGATTACTATTTCTCCTAACATATATTGGATATATATATTTTTTTGTGTTATTTGTGTATACTAACATTTCAAGGGATATCATCACTAAACTGTCGAAGACTTCAAGACATATTAGATTAGGGTTTCTTGTAATGAAGTCTATAATTTTGCTATTTTTCTTGAGTTTGAGAGAGTGTGATTGTAATTGGGTAACCGTGAACACAAATTAGGAAAGTGAGTCAAGACTTTAATTTTTAAAACTAATCATACTATATAGTTTTCAAATCATACTGGATGATTTCTCATGATAATTCCTTTAGAATGGGTATAATCATATCATGCTTTAAAAAAATTTCCTTTTGTATTGTTCATAATGTATGAAGTGGAGTTCATACAGATCATGTCTAGAGTACAAAATGGGTGCATACCAGTTCATATCAAACAAACAAACCATTTCTTGAACTTCATGTATTGTATGAAGTGGAGTTCGTATAGGGGACTCCAAGAGTGAAAAATGGGTGTGTATCAGTATAATGTCATAAATTTTTGATATGATTATATCATATAATTTTAGGTTCATACATGCAACTCTCAGCGTACAAAATGGGTTCATACTAATATGATCTCATAACTTTTTGATTTGATTATACTGCACGATTTTAGGTTCATACAGATGATTACCAAAGTACGAAATGGGATAATCCAGTTTCATATAAAATGAAGCATGATTTGTTTCAATTATTTGTACTGTATTATGTATGGATCGTATAGATAATGACTAGTATATGAAAGGCATTCATATAGAATCGTAGCAGACAAACTTGTTCATTTTTGAACTACTCATACGATATGATGTCAGTTCATACCGACAACTGATAGGGTACAAAATCAATTTTCTACATGATCATACATGAATTTTTAAAATATTCGTATGTATGAAGTATGATCATACTGTACGATTTGAAGACGTAAAACTTGAAATTTTTAGTTTTTTGGATGATTTTTCTTATCTTTCATATATAAGTGTCATGAAAAACTTATAATCAATCTTCTTGCTATGAATTTTCTCATAGGAGTGAAAAAGAGAGTGTTTGTGAGTGAAGTTTGAGAGATCTTGCAAGTGAAAATTATGAAGGGTTCACAAGGTTTTCCAAATATGAGGATCTCCTTATATGTTCTTCAAATCTCTACCCTACTTCTTTGAAGACTCTCAAGAGAAGATCTTTGAAGTAGATCTGGTACTCTACCTCCACGAGGAGAGTGAGAAATAATGTTGGAACTCTACCATCACTAGGAGGGTGAGAAAGGATGTCGGTACTCTGCCATCACTAAAAGGGTGAGAAAGGATGTTGGTACTCTGCCATTACTCAGAGGGTGAGAAATGACATTTTTACTCTACCCACATTGAGGTTCATGGAAGAGAGGACATTGTAAGGCCTTCTCCACCTTGCTGTGCGAGCAAAAAAAGAGTAACTTTGATAGAGTGCAACACCTGAAAAATGAGTCATCAGGGAGTGGACATAGCTGTAGTTGGACCGAACCACTATAAAATTTGGTGTACTTCTGTATTTATTTTTTTGCTGCATTTTTTTTCTTCATTTGAGTTTATTGTATTTGAAAAATAGTTTTGTAAAAAATTACTTATTGTGCTAAAAATCTTAAATCAATTTTTAAATTTCTAAGGGAATTTTTAAATTACCAATTCACCATCCATCTTTATCTTCCTTGGGACAGTCGTATTAGGTCTAACAATCTATTTGAACTTTTAAGTGGTATCAAAGCTTATTTCAAAAATTAAGGTTTAGACAACTTTTTGAAAATGATCAAGTCTACTTTTATAAACTATAACACTTCTGAAGGATATTCGATCACTATACCACAGTTATTTTATAACATTCCTTTCAACTTTTTGAAAACTCGCATGTCTACTTTTCTATAATCACTTGATTATCACATGTGGATTTCAATACACGATTGTTACACTAGTCCCACTAGACTTGTTGATGGCATTAAGACTAAAACATCCTTTACTGATTGGATAGTAGAGGAAAAAGAACTAGCTCAATTAAATGTGAAATGTTGTGCCATAAAATTTGAGGACTATATACATGTTTCAACATGCAAAATTGGAAAAGAAATTTGGGATAGACTTTACATAACCTATGAAGGAACTAATGAAGTGAAACAATCCAGATTGAACATTCTACTACACAACTATGAACTTTTTTCTATGAAACCAAATGAATTAATCACTAACATGTATACTCATTTTATATAAATAGTCACTTCATTGTATGCTTTAGGTAAGGAACTAATTTTTTTTTAAAAAAGTTAATAAAATTCTATATTGTTTACCTACCACTTATGATATAAAGATAATTGCCATAATTGAATCAAAAGACCTATTTGTTTATTCTATTGATAATCTGCTTGGATCACTGATTGCTTATGAGTAAGGAGTGACTCAAAGATAGATTGATGTAGGTGACAAGTAAAAGGAGAAAAACATTGCATTAAAAATGAATTACTCAAAAAGTGATCAGTCACAACTTGAGGATGAAGAATATTGCACTCATGATGAGACAATTTAAAAGTTTCCTGAGAAGAAAACAATAGAGATGTTAGTAGTAGAATAAGAGAAAGTTACAAAAAAAATTCAAAAGCTTCTAATGATGTAATTTGTTATAAATACACAAATCCTAAACATATTAAATCTGATTGCCCAGATCTAAAAATTAATCTTAGTAAGGGGAAAGTTGAGGAGAAAACCAATGTTAAGATGGGTAAGAAAAGACTGCAGAGAGCATTCTAGGCAGTCTCAGCATTAGATTCCTCAGAAATGGAAGCATAGGAGGAAGTCACAAACGTGTGCTTAATACTACATATAGAGAAGTCAAAAAATTGCATGTTAAACTAACTATAGAGTATTTAAATTTTCAAAAAGAGCATGAAATCCTTAGGAATGATCACGCATTGATTTATAGTAACGACATGAAATTATTGGTTTAATTTGATGATTTGAATAAGAATGATGAGTTAATGAAAAAATATTATACTCATCTTGAAAATTAATGTAAGGTGTATATAAATGAAACAAATCAAAGAAAACATGAGTTAAGAGTTGATAATCCTATTTTAGAAAGTGCAAACTCATATATTAAAGAGAAACTAAAAGCTCTTGAGGAAAGATGACACCCCCAACACTTGACTAATTTTCTAATCCAGATCAGAAGCATAAAATTTCTAAACCTAGGAAAACATAGTATAACTCACATAGATTGATAAATCCTTTTCCTAGAGTTGAATACTTTTCATGTGGAATGATTGATCATATCTCCCACACTTATATAATAAATAGTAGAACACATCTAATGTGGAGACCTAATATGAATAAATCATAATACATCAAACATGCATCTAGATTATTATTGCCAAGAGGTGAACCCAAACTTATTTGGGTTCCCAATTGTAACGTTTAATCATTTTATAAAATCGCTCTCATACAAGTCCTCATGAGACTATTTGGTACATGGACAGTGAATCTTCGAAGCATATGACTGAACATACAACCTAATTCATATCACTAGAAGTCAAGAATGGAAGCGAAGTGACACTGGGAGACAAGACCACTACAAAAGTGGTAGGTACAACTATGATTGGCAACAAGAACAATTTTTTCATATAAAATGTATTATTGGTTGAAGGCTTACAACATAACCTTTTGAGTATTAGTTAGCTTTGTGATAAAGGTTATAATGTTAAATTTTTTCCTACAAGATGCATTATAAGTCAAAATGGAATAGATATATTGTATGGAAATAGGGTAAATAATATATACATGCTTGATTTAAACCTTTTTTATATCTTTTAATGTTTTTTGTCTGAAAGCAATCTCTGATGAAAATGGTTATGGCATAGAATACTTGGTCATGCAAACAAGAAAAACCTTAGGAAGATTATCCAAAAAGAGTTTATTAGAGGGATACCTAAACTTGACTTCACAAAGGATCACCTGTGTGATACATGTTAGTTAGAAAAATAGGTGAAGTCCACCTTTCATTTAATTAAAAATTTTAGAACTAGCAAACCATTAGAAGTCCTACACATGGATCTTTTTGTAGCGGTTAGCACTGTAAGTCTTTGAGGTAAAGTTTTTAGATTTGTAATTATTGATGATTTTTCAAGATTCACTTGGGTCAAATTCTTATTTCATAAAAGTGAACCATTTGATGAATTTAGAAATTTTTGTACTTTGATAAAAAGAAAACTAGGGAGTGAAATTTTATCAACTCAAAGTGATCAATAAAATTGAGAAATTTGAAGATTTTTATAAAAAGCAAGAAATTGATCATAATTTTTCAGCACCTAGGACTCCATAGCAGAATCAGGTTATTAAAAGAAAGAACAAAACATTGATAGAAGCTACTAGAGCCATGTTAGATGAATATTTACTATCAAAATATTTTTAGACTGAAGCTGTTAGTATGACTTGTTGTGCTCTGAATAGGGTGAACATTAGATCCAAGTTGAACAAGATACCCTAAAACTTCTTAAGAGTAGAACATCTAATCTTTCACGTTTATATATTTTTTTATGTAAGGTGTTCATTCATAATAATGGTAAAACTCCTTTAAAAAAAATTGATACTAGATCTGATGAAGGAATTTTCCTAAGATATTCTAGTGTTGGCAAAACTTATAAGGCTTTTAACAAGAGAACTTTGGTAGATGAGGAGAACACAAATGTAGTTTTTGATGAATCTAGTATTTCAAAAGAGCCACGGTTGGAGGAAGAATATATTGAAGATATCTCCCAAGGAATTGAAAGGACAAATTTGGAAGAGAATATTGGAACAAAAAACGTATTACCTAGAGAATGAAAATTTTTTGAAAGCCACCCTAAAGAATTGATTTTGGGTGAACCTAGTGAGGGTGTTAGAACTAGGTATGGACTTAGGAATAAAGTGAACCACTCAGCTTTTATATCAATGATTGAGCCCACAAATATAAATTAAGCACTTACTAATGAATTTTAGATTTTGGCCATGCTGGAAGAATTGAATCAATTTGTTTGAAATGATGTTTGGGAATTGATCGAAAGGCCTAAAGATGAAAGTGTTATTGTAACTAAGTGGTTGTTCCAAAATAAAAGAATGGTTCAGGTGTAGTAGTTAGAAAAAAAGTTAGATCGGTGGCGAAAAGGTATAATCAAATTGAAGGAAATGATTTTGAAGAAACTTTTTCCCCTCTAGCCAAGCTTGAAGCAATAAGAGTATTATAAGCCTTTACCTATTTTAAAGGATTTAAATTGTATCAAATGGATGTTAAGAGTAAATTTTTAATGGGGTGAAATAAGAGGATGTTTATGTTAAGCAACTTAAAGGTTTTAAAAATTCAAAATTCTCTATTCATATGTTTAAATTAAAAAAAGTCATTGTATGGACTAAAAAAGGCACCGAGGGCATAGTATGAGAGGTTAAGAACTTTTCTACTAGAAAGATCATTTGTTAAAGAAAGTGTGGACACCACTCTCTTCTTAAAAAGGGTAGGAAATGACATACTCATTGTTCAAATATATATTGATGATATCTTGTTTGGATCTACCAATAAAAATTTTTGTGATTTATTTTAAAAAATAATGAGTAGTGAATTTGAAATGAATTTGATGGGAGAAAGCTATTTTATTGGTTTTAGCATTAAGCAGAATGAGGATAAAACACTTCTAAGTTAGTCAAAGTACATTAAGGATATCCTCAAGAAATATGAATTAAATAGTGCTAAACCAGTGAGTACACTAATGAGTTCCACAATTCAGTCAGTAAGGACTCTAAGAGAAAATCTATTGATAAAAAAATTAGAGAAATAATTAGATCATTACTTTACTTGGCTGCTAGTAGACCAGATATCATGTTTAGTGTTTATTTGGGTACTAGATTTTAATCTGATCCAATAGAATCACATTTGATTGCAGTAAAAAGAATTTTGAGATAACTTTTGGGAACTCAAAATATAGGGATTTTGTATCCTAAGCACACCTCTTCGATTGACATCATTGTATATTTTGATTCAGATTTTGTAGGGTGTAGGGTCGATCAAAAAAGTACTTCTGAAACTTATCAATTCATTGAAAACTTTTTAATTTCTTGGTCTAGCAAAAAACATAATTTAGTAGCCCTTTCTACTGCTGAAGTAGAATATATTTCCTTAGGTAGTTGTGTGGCGGTTCTTTGGTTAAAAGAACAACTAATTGATTTAATATTTCCTATTGGAACTATTCCATTTTTTGTGATAATACAAATGTCGTATGCATTTTAAAGATCCTATTCAACATTCTCGAACAAAGCATATAGATATAAGGCATCACATCAATAGAGATCATGTGGCTAAAGAAAAATTTTAATTGCACCTTGATGCTACTAAGAATCAACTTGCATATACTTTCAAAAAACCACTGCTTTCCACATGTATAGCACCTTAAGAACTAGATTAGGTGTGATTGATTTTAATGCTTCAAATTGAATTTCTGCAAATTAGATTTGTAATGTATTGATGTGTTTGTTTGTTAATGTATGGTTGTTTGTTAGTGTTTGTTTGTTTCTTTAGTTGTGTTTATCTTTCTTTAATTAGTATTGAGCTTTTAGTCTTGTTTTTCATTATTTCTTGATATAGATCTTGTGTGAATTATTTTTTTAATAGAGTTTTTTATTTATCATGTCTTATGTTTGTTTTTCCTTCGAGTTGTACAAATTTTTTTTGTATTGTACAAATTTTTTAAACTACATGTTTTTTTTAGTTAAGCTTATGAAATTAGAATTTTATTGCATATCATACTGTACGATGTCATCATTGTATGTACGATCAATTATTTGTTTGCCTGTATGATTGGGGACATTTTTGGAAGGCAATTTTTAGTTGTCAGATCGTACGTATGAAATTTTATTTTGTTCGTACATTCATGTTATCAATTTCTCATGTGGACGAACCTACCTGGTAGATATGATCATTATTATTCTGATCATCTCAGATTGTACGGTCGAAAAGCATGTATGAATGAATGCCTCAGGAATGGCAGTTTATGAAAAGATATTTCATTCTTTGTCATTTCCATTCTTATGTACGAAAATATCTTTATCAAGTACAATTTTAAATCGTATGTACAATCAAAGTTTTGTAATGTATGATAGGTCATTTTCTTTAAATTGAATGACATTTGATGGTTTTTATTCATAATTGTTTTCAAACCTCAAACCTTTTCTAGTCCAAACTTTAGGAATGGCTAGCAACAACAAATGTGCGTGAACCTCCATTGGCTCATCCTACACTCTAGTAGAGATGATACATTTCTTTTTAAGGACATTGAGGAAGCCTACAAACATTTGGTTGAAGCTAAGATTATCCCCTCTCATCTCCTAATTTAGGGAGACATAAACTTCTCAGTTATGCCTCTCTTCGCCTCAACTCAATTCTCTTTTATCCTAACTTTAATATATGCCTATCATCGAGAAACCTTCCAAATTTTTCTTCTGAACATTAAAGTGAATGAGGATCACACTAGAATGACTTGTATGTCTTTAAACAGAGAGTATAAATAACCAAGGAAGATTTAGGCAACTTCCTCCATCACAGGACTTAAGGTGTTAGGGCACACACCATGACCTCTATATCAGATTTTGATTGGTCTAAAATTAACCAAACTCTTAGACGTGTTGCTAAAGTAAATCATCTTTCTCGTATATATACCCTTAATAAGAATGCCAGGATGATCCAGCTTGTCTTGAGAACTTCTATAGTACTTAAAGAAGGTGATTGTATCAATTTGACTCCTCTATTAGCTACTGTCACATACCTTATCATGACCAATACTCATATTAACCAAGCCCAACTAATCATGTACTGCATCTATAAACTTTATGATATTAAACTTCCTCACAATAGGAGAAAAAAAATGTGGCCTTAGGATATTTAGTAGCCTATATTCTAGAAAAGAAGTACAAACTTATCCACCCTGACCCTCCTACTCAGCTCTCTATATACTTTGCTGATGTATCTTTTCGTGCACTTTTTAATCAAGATCAAGGATCTAAGGGGGAAGAAGGAACCCTTGCTCCAACACCTACACCTGCTCCTAGACCTAATAAAAATTTCTATCAATAAATGGTCCGACATTTTGATACAATGGAATCTCATTTTGATCAACTTTTTAATCATATTGAGACTCACCTAAATCAGCAGGATGCTAGGTATAATGAAGACATTGGGCGGATTATAGGACAATTCGACCCTATCAACCTGTAAGTAGTTATAATAAATAGCTACTTTATGATGTTCACTCCTCAATTACCTCAATACTAAGTGTTGCAAATCTTTTTTTCATGTCTTATGTTTTGATGATTGACAAACACTGCTTTTCTTGGACAGCTTGTTGCTTCTAACTTTTCAGGAATCGACGATCGGACAATCAAAAAGGAGCCAAGTTCAGGAATGCGTAGGGTTAGGGTTGAGTCAGTCTGTACTTTTATTTTTACCTTTTGAGTCCACTTGTAATAGTCAAAAAGACTGATACTTTGTAACCCTTCACACACACACTTGAGAGAATTAGAAATTCTGTTTTTACTCATATCGGCCAGGACGATATCTTGTATCGGCCTGGACGATCAGCTTAAAACAGAAAGTCTAATTAAGGGTTCTTGATTAAGGCAGCCAACGTTAACTGATCGGCCTGGACGATACGTGTATCGGCCAGGACGATAAGCTCAAAACAGAAAGAAGTAGCCGCCATAGACAGGTATGGTATAGCATATCTTTAAATTATCGGCCAGGACGATCCTCGGATCGGCCTGGACGATATTAACAGATTATGCCATAATTGTTCAGGAAATCAAGGAAGTAATTAAGGATGATTGATACGATCATATCGTCCTGGACGATCGCAGGATCGGCCAGGACGATCTAGTCAAAAACCTTAAGTTACTTCAGGACGATCAATATCGGCCAGCCCATATTCAGAGCTATTGTCAGGACGATTTTCGTCTGATTTGAACTGATCGGCCAGGACGATCGTGAGATCGGCCTGGACGATCAAGCTAATTTTCAATCGTCCAATCTGGCATCCAGGGCTATGCTCTGGCCGATCTTCATTAATTTGTACTGATCGGCCAGGCCGATGGCCATATCGGCCTGGACGATAAAGTCGGCAACTTGCAATTAATGAGCTCTTTTGAAGCTCTTCTATTTAAAGAGCTCTTGTTCAACGTTTTTAAAACGACCTTTGGCTGCTGCCTTGACCTAAGAAGACCTTGAGGAGAGAAAGAGAGAGAGAAGAGAGAGAGAGGATCTTGTGAGGGGGAGCTTGTGAGGGGTTTCACAAGGGTTGCTTCAAGGATCTCTCTGCGTCGTCTTCGTCTAGAGTTTCTCGTCCGTGGAAGGGTCGGTAGAGGTAAGGAGTTGTGCTTTTGGTTCTGGTTCTCTGCCAGCTTCAGGAGGAAGCAAAAGGAGAGAGGTTCTCTGCCTTGCCGGGGTGGCAAAAAGGAGGTTCTTGTAAGGGTTTCTCCACCTAGCCGTGGGGGCTAAAGGAGAGTCACTTTTTGTGTAGTGCAATACTTGGAGGGTGTCTCCAAGGAGTGGACGTAGGTCGAGTCGACCGAACCACTATAAATCTCTGTGTTTCTTTTCTTGCTTCCGCACGTTTAAAATTCCGCATTATTTTCGTTGTGTGATTTGGTTTATGCAACTTTATTTCTTTGTTTAAAAAACGAAGTTTTTAAAATACCAATTCACCCCCCCCCCCCCCTCTTGGTTAGTTTGGGACTAAGTTCATAGGGCTTAACATCCCCATCGAACTTTCAAGTGGTATCAGAGCGCTTGATTCGAAAATTAAAGTTTAAAAACTTTTTGAATTTGATCCATGTCTAACTTTGGGAATCGCAACACTACGGAAGGGTATTCTATTACCCGACCTCCTCTGTTCGATAACCTACCTTTTGATTTCTGGAAAACTCGCATGTCAACTTTTTTACAATCTACTGATTATCGCATGTGGATGCTTATACAAGAAGGGTATTCTCCACCTTCTCGTGAAATTAACGGTTTTAAAACGGAAGTTGCTTTTACCGAATGGACTTTTGATGAACGAGATTTAGCTCAACTAAATGCTAAATGTTTGAATTGTTTTTTCTGTGCATTAAAATCTGAGGATTACATGCGTGTTTCAACTTGCAAAACTGGTAAAGAAATTTGGGATAAATTGTGCATTACTTATGAAGGCACTAATGAAGTCAAACAATCCCGTTTAAACATTCTCTTGCATGACTACGAACTTTTTCGTATGAAACCTCATGAATCGATTTCTGACATGTACACTAGGTTTACTCAGATTGCTACCTCATTACATGCACTAGGAAAAGAGCTTTCGAACTATGAAAAAGTTAACAAGATTTTGAGATGCTTGCCTTCAACCTATGATGCAAAAATTACTGCAATTACTGAATCTAAAGATTTAAACACCTATTCTATTGACAACTTACTTGGCTCACTCATTGCTTACGAGCAAGGGGTGAATCAAAGAAATCTTGATACAGGTGAAAAGAAAAAGGAGAAAACAATTGCATTGAAGGCACACAAATCGGATTCTGAATCTTCTGGGTCTGAAAGCGATGGAGTTGCCTTCATCACAAAGCAATTCAAAAGCTTTCTAAGGAAGAAACAAAAGCATCATCAAAGTTGGAGAAAAGGTAAGGATCATAAACATATTAAAGGATCTTCTGATGTTGTTTGTTTTGAATGCAGGAAACCTGGACATGTAAGAGCCGATTGTCCTACACTTCAAGATCATTCAAGCAAAGAAAAGGAAAAAGGTGAGGAGAAAGCTAAGTCTAGGAAGGACAAGAAGAAAATCCAAAGAAGCTTCTGGGCAGAATCTGGCACTGATTCCTCTGAGACTGAACCAGAGGAAGAAACAACAAACTTGTGTTTTATGGGAGAAAACCAAAGTGATGAGGAAGAGGTATGTAAACCAACATATGATGAATTGTTTGAAATATGTGAAAAAATCCATACATCATACAAAAACCTTAAGAAAACTCATGCTAGCTTGAAATTAGAATTTTTAAATCTACAAAAAGAGCATGAAGTTTTTCTCAAAGATCATGCAACGATTGATTCAAATCACATGGCTCTACTCGATGAATTTGATGAATTAAACAAGACGCATTTGGAAGTAATTGATAAAAGTAATGCATTAAAAGCTTCACACACCTCACTTAATGATGATCTTAAGAAATCTAAAGAGATTGAGAAAAATCTGAGGATTGAGAATGATGCATTAAAGAGAACTAACTTGAGAATTCAAAATAATTTGGAAACATGTAAGAAAGCTAGGATGACACCAATGTTTAGTCAAAAGCCAGAACCTAGGAAGAGGCACTTTTACTCAAACCATTTAAGAAAACCTTTTCCTGGAATTCAATGTTTTTCTTGTGGCATGTTAGGACACATCTCACACACTTGCACAGTTCACCGCAGTACACATTGGGTATGGAGACCTAAGATGCATGATTCAATACATACCACATCTGCATTGCACTCTACATTTCCTAAGAAGGAGCCCAAATCTGTTTGGGTTCCTAAAACTAACTGTTGTTGAATTTTGCAGGAGTGCTCTCACCAAAGACCTCGTGGGAACATAGGATAACTGAACATAAGGAGGCTTACAGCTCAATTGCTAAAATCTATTGTTTTATCACTTGCTTGATATCTTTAGTTTTCTTGTGTGACTTTTATTTTTAGTTTTTGTGTTTATTTTTTTTTTTTTTTGTCTTTAGTTTGCTTATTGTTTGTTTTTGTTTTTCATTTTGGTCTTTATTTATTTTTTGGGCTTCCATATGATAAAACTTCTCAAGCTTTTAAATATTAGAGTTTTTTTTTGTTTTGATAGGGTTTAGCTTTTCTAAATTGGTTAAAGAGAGTAAACTGGTGATGTTTTTCCTCTTCTGACTTTGTTTAGTGGCATGATTTTTCTTTTATAAAACAAAAAGTCTAAACTCAGTTTAACCAATGGCTTTTTAAGATATCCTTCTAATCTTGCTACATTAAGTCATCTTATGCATAATAGTCAAAATTCTTTGATATCATTCAAGCTTTTGAAATCTTACCATTGCTGTCATCACGTGATCTTGATTTTGTGTTGTGGATTGTTCTTCCCTATGTTAGAGAGAGAGCCCCTATTCTCTAATATTTGGAGGATATACTCACAACTAAGTATTTTCCTTAAGGGTATATTAAAAGAGTTATTAGCTTGCAAAAGATAAAAAGGAAAGAGGCCAATGAAGCCAAATTGAAAAGAAAAATACACAAAAGTGTATTAAAAATCAAAAGATGCTCAAAGAGCCAATAAAAGTGAAAATAGGCATAAAATTAGCCCACTAATTGCAAGCTATCATCTCTTTGATAAAACTCTTAAAACTTAGAAAACTCATTGATTAGGTGATACGTTCAAAGATTTGATTTCAAATTCCATGATTGAGAAAAACTATTTTGGTTTATTATTTATAAGATTCTTTAGTTGTTAACAAGTCTTGATTGGATCTTCTTAAAACCTCTTGTGTTATTTCATGTTAGGACTCTGTTGTTTTTAAAAGATTTTTTGTACCCTGAAGAATGTCCGATCTAGGGTTAATAGAATCAGTTTTTCAATCTTCTTCTAATTAGATTTTGTTAAACCTCTTGATCTCCTAAAAACCTTAAATGTTTAAATTCATGAAAAGAATTCTCATATGATGCCTTCATAAAACAAAAAAAAAAATGTAGAAAAATTAAAATCCAAAAATATTCGATGTTTGTTTTATTTTTTCTTTTTGTGTCTTTGACTGTCTTTTCTTTTGTTTTATTTTTGAGGGTCTTGATCATCACCATTCCTTTCTTGATTTCAATTTCAAGTCACATCGGCCTGGCCGATAGGACAAATTCTTTCCAAAATCCATCTGCTGACCTTTTTCTGTGCTTAATGAAAATCATCGTCCTGGACGATACATTATCGTCCTGGACGATTTGATCAAAACTCATGATAATAGTCCTGGCCGATAGTATATTTGTCTGGCCGATGCATTCTATGTACATCGTCCTGGCCGATACACTGGACCGTCCCGGACGATCCACGTGTCAGTACGTTTTGATCTTTAAATTCGGCCCCGGACGATCCATTATTGGACCATCGGCCGGGCCGATCCACTGTTCGTCCCGGACGATACACGTGGCAAGCATTTAAAACGTTTTAACTTCGGCCGGTACGATCAATTATTGTGCATCGTCCTGGACGATACACCTAATCGGCCCGGACGATCTGCTTTTTCAACGGTCGTCCAGACTGACTCCTCGGGCCGATAGCCTGTGTCTAATCGGCCTGGCCGATATCTGATCGGCCCGGACGATTGGACCGCCTTTTTGACCAATCGGCCTGTACGTAATTATTGACACATATCGGCCTGGACGATTCTGCGATCGCCCAGGACGATATGAACGTTTCTTTAAATTCAGGCCGATCCAGCCATGTTTTCTCACACCTTATCCTTTCTCCTTTGATTTTCTGCTTAAAGTTCTCTCATATGGCTGGTGGGAAGCGCGTCCGTCAGACCTCTGGAAGTTCCTCGAGGGCAAGGGTTGACCCTCGGTTCCGTGAAGCAGAAGATGAAGCTGCTTATCATCGCTATAAAGATTGTGGAATTACGGTCTCCAGAATTATCAATCCGACCCACATTTCCTACCGGTAATGGATCTCTTCGCACACACTTCCTTTTGTTTCATTCTATCACTTGTTTTTCCTTTCAATTCTGAGTTCCTATTAGAATTCTTTGCAAACCTCCGCATAAACTCTACCTTCACAGCCCTGTCCTCCTATGTGAATCGACGCCCTGTCGAAATCACATATCAGGACTGTGTTGAACTTTTACAGCTATCCACCACCGGAGATAAGCTGCACCTTATTGCCTCTGACCCTGATTTTGACTGGTCCACGGCAAACCACTTTCTTCGCCAGACCAATGCCCGTTACCATGTTGGAGAGACTAGCTCTTTAGTCAGAGATGCTAGGACAATCCAACATGTCCTTCGCACATCTGTCATTCCAAAAGCCGGCGACCGTGTCCACATTACCCCTCTACTTTCCCTCACTACCTTCTACATCATGGCGCATAGGGAATTTAACACTGCAGATCTATTTTTTCGTTACACTGATCACCTCACAACAATTCGCAACCCAGGCCACAGAAGAAAGCCAAATCTAGCCTTAGGACATATCATAGCCTATGTTCTAGAAACCAAATACCAAGTTCAATATCCCAATCCACCAGATCTCCCAACTCTCTTCTACTCAAACAATTCCTTCAGCACCCTGCACAGTACTCGTCTCCACCCGGATGAACCACGGGAGGCTAGAGAGGAGGAGGCTCCCGCTCCAGCTCCCTTTCCTGACCCTGTCCCTCTTCACCAACATTCTCCGGTAGATCAGTTGATTGCAAGATTTGATCGTTGGGAGACCAGGTTTGATGCATATGTTGCTGCCCAAGAGCAACAACACTCTGAGGACATCGCCCGCTACGAGCATCACCGCACTGAGGACCTAGCTCGTTTTGACAGTTTTCTCACTCACCAGCAGCAGCAGCATGACCAGGACATCGCCTGGTTCAATGCTCAGTTTACTACCCTTGCCAGTTACTCTCAGCAGCCACCTCCACCTCCTCCATCTGATGATCAGGATCCCTCGTTCTTTTAGTTTGTACTTTGAGTTATTGTTTCTTGTCTTTCTGTAGTAGTCTTTCGTGATGTTTGTTGTTCTTTTTTTACTGTTTCTGGACTCTCTTTTTGTGATGACAAAAAGGGGGAGTAGGATAGGATGTGGTAAGGAAAAGTTGATGTTGTAACCTTTTTTTTCTTTTTTATTTGTGTTTTGTCATCATCAAAAAGGGGGAGATTGTTGCAAATCTTTTTTTCATGTCTTATGTTTTGATGATTGACAAACACTGCTTTTCTTGGACAGCTTGTTGCTTCTAACTTTTCAGGAATCGACGATCGGACAATCAAAAAGGAGCCAAGTTCAGGAATGCGTAGGGTTAGGGTTGAGTCAGTCTGTACTTTTATTTTTACCTTTTGAGTCCACTTGTAATAGTCAAAAAGACTGATACTTTGTAACCCTTCACACACACACTTGAGAGAATTAGAAATTCTGTTTTTACTCATATCGGCCAGGACGATATCTTGTATCGGCCTGGACGATCAGCTTAAAACAGAAAGTCTAATTAAGGGTTCTTGATTAAGGCAGCCAACGTTAACTGATCGGCCTGGACGATACGTGTATCGGCCAGGACGATAAGCTCAAAACAGAAAGAAGTAGCCGCCATAGACAGGTATGGTATAGCATATCTTTAAATTATCGGCCAGGACGATCCTCGGATCGGCCTGGACGATATTAACAGATTATGCCATAATTGTTCAGGAAATCAAGGAAGTAATTAAGGATGATTGATACGATCATATCGTCCTGGACGATCGCAGGATCGGCCAGGACGATCTAGTCAAAAACCTTAAGTTACTTCAGGACGATCAATATCGGCCAGCCCATATTCAGAGCTATTGTCAGGACGATTTTCGTCTGATTTGAACTGATCGGCCAGGACGATCGTGAGATCGGCCTGGACGATCAAGCTAATTTTCAATCGTCCAATCTGGCATCCAGGGCTATGCTCTGGCCGATCTTCATTAATTTGTACTGATCGGCCAGGCCGATGGCCATATCGGCCTGGACGATAAAGTCGGCAACTTGCAATTAATGAGCTCTTTTGAAGCTCTTCTATTTAAAGAGCTCTTGTTCAACGTTTTTAAAACGACCTTTGGCTGCTGCCTTGACCTAAGAAGACCTTGAGGAGAGAAAGAGAGAGAGAAGAGAGAGAGAGGATCTTGTGAGGGGGAGCTTGTGAGGGGTTTCACAAGGGTTGCTTCAAGGATCTCTCTGCGTCGTCTTCGTCTAGAGTTTCTCGTCCGTGGAAGGGTCGGTAGAGGTAAGGAGTTGTGCTTTTGGTTCTGGTTCTCTGCCAGCTTCAGGAGGAAGCAAAAGGAGAGAGGTTCTCTGCCTTGTCGGGGTGGCAAAAAGGAGGTTCTTGTAAGGGTTTCTCCACCTAGCCGTGGGGGCTAAAGGAGAGTCACTTTTTGTGTAGTGCAATACTTGGAGGGTGTCTCCAAGGAGTGGACGTAGGTCGAGTCGACCGAACCACTATAAATCTCTGTGTTTCTTTTCTTGCTTCCGCACGTTTAAAATTCCGCATTATTTCCGTTGTGTGATTTGGTTTATGCAACTTTATTTCTTTGTTTAAAAAACGAAGTTTTTAAAATACCAATTCACCCCCCCCCCCCCCCCTCTTGGTTAGTTTGGGACTAAGTTCATAGGGCTTAACATCCCCATCGAACTTTCACTAAGGCCCCTAAAGATTTTAGGTGTTACTTCTCTATTGTACTTATTGCTGAGATTTTGTACTAATTCTTATTAAGATTTGATAATTGTTGAGATGATTCTTTTTATCTTATGTGTGTATTTATTATGTTTTGGTCCTTCCTTTCTTGATATGATGTATTATTTGTATGTCTTTAAAAAGTTAAATGGACGGATGTTCTGACTTGTGATTGAAATTACTCTTCTTGAATTGTTTAGTTTTTAGAGACAAATCATTTGTAGTTGATCTCTATAATGAAATTTTGAATTACTTTGCTCTATAAATTAATTTTCTTGCAAAATTTAATCTCTCAAAATATTAAATTAAATTATGATTGGATATAGATTAGAAGATCAATTTCATGTTCTTATATATAGATATTATTTAGCTATAACTATTACAAAATAAATGTCATTTTTTTGTTTTATTTCTTCTTCAATGTGTTTATTTTTGTTGGAATTTATTTTAAGATATATTGATATTGGAAGACCAAAATTGTAAGAAGATGCACAAAGCATGCTAGACTTGAAAAGATGCACAAAATGTGCCATAAGTTCAAAAAGATGTGCAATGTTCGCCATAGTGAAAAGTGGCACAAAATTAGCCCAATTTGAAAAGATGTACAAAGTGTGCCAAGTATTTAAAAAGATGCGTAATGTCACCAACTAAAAGTTTCATATATTCTTTCCTATATCTTTCTATCTCTTATACAAATCCATATAATCAGCAGTAATCTTCACTATTGAATTAGAAACTAATTAATCTTTATTTCATCATTTTTGTAATAATTATTTTTATTTTGATATGCCTAGAATGAATAGTAAACTTGGTTGACTTTTCTTATCTTAATTGTTCTTTGATTTAAATCTTGAGACTTTCTTTTTAGCATTAGGATGTTAATGTTATATTTGTAATTTGTTTAAAATCTTCTTCAACATCTATATTGATTTATCCATAGAAACTTATCCTTTCAAGAGGTACTTCCCTTTTTGTTGTTGACAAAAGGGGGAGTCATTAGTTATTGTTTGATGTTGTGATTTATGTTTATATTTATGTGTTTTATGTTATGTGATTATGTTTATGTGATTCATGTTATATGCTTGATGTATTTTTGTGTGATTTATTTATGTTTGTATGATTGTTTTTGTGTGATTTATGTGATGTGTGTATTGGGTATGTTGTGTTATGTGTTTTGTGTGTGTTTAATTGTTAGTAATGTAAACGCTTTTGGAATTTTTTTTTAATATTATTGTGATTTTGATTTTCAATGGAGTCCCTTGTTTTAAATTGATCATTCATTGAGGGGGAGCTTAGGAAAAAAATTGCTTTAGCGTTAACTAAAATAATAATTATTTTGTCATCATCAAAAAGCGAAAAGATTGTTCCAACTTAGATTTCAAGAATAGGTTTTTTATATCATGTGAGTTTTTGATGATACCAAAATATTACTGTGTCGATTACTATTTCTCTTAACATACATTAGATATATTTTCTTTGTGTTGTTTGTGTGTAATAACATTTTTAGGAAATCATACTCCAAACTTCCAAACACTTCAAAACATATTAGATTAAGGTTTCTTGTAATGAAGCATGTACTTTTTCTATTTTTTTAGTATAAGAGAGTGTGATTGTAATTGGGTAACCATCCATACACACACTGTGAGAGTGAGTCAAATTTTTTTTTTTAAAACTAAACATATTATATGATGTTCAAATTGTACTAGACAATTTCTCATCATAGTTCATCCAGAATAAAATTTATTTTTTAAAACTAATCATGCCTTGAAAAAATTTCCTTTTGTATTGTTCATACTATATGAAGTGGAGTTCGTACAGACGAGATCAAGAGTATGAAATGGGTACATACCAGCTTATCCCAAAGGAACTCACCATTTTTTGAACTGAATGTATTGTACAAAGTGGAGTTCATATAGATGACTCCCGGAGTATGAAATGGGTGCATATTAGTATGATCTCATAAGTTTTTGATCTGATCATACTGTACAATTTTAGGTTCATACAGATGACTCCTTGAGTGTGAATTGGGTGCGTACCAACACGGTCTAGTAAATTTTTAATCAGATAATATTATACAAATTTAGATTCGTATAGACGACTCTAAGAGTATAAAATGGGATTGTCCACTTTTGTATGAAATGAAGCATGATTTGTTTAACTTGTTCATACTGTATGATGTATGGATAGTACTGATGATGACCAGTGTACGAAATACTTTCATACAAAATTATACCAGATAAACTTGTTCAATTTTGAATTATTTGTATAGTATGATGTCAGTTCGTACAGATGACTAACATAGTATAAAATCAGGTTCGTACATGATCGTACATGAATTTTTATTTGTTCGTCAGTTCAAAGTACATTCATACAGTATGATTTGAAGATGTATGACTTGACATTTTTAGTTTCTGGACAATTTTTCTTATCTTTCATATATAAGGGTCCTGAAAAACTGATAATCAATCTTCTTGCTATTAATTTTCTCTATTTTTTTGAAGGGGCAAACATTGCATTAATAAATAAAGATAAAGAAAACAAGCAAACTCCAAAGTAGATTCCTCCTTTAACAACTTAAAAAAGGAAGAAGGAACTTTATTCATACTAATGACTTCCCAAATAGAAAAACTAAAAAGGGCAAAGTTAGCACACAAATCCACTAACTTTTTACTATCCCTACCTATACAATTGAAAATGACATGATTAAAATCTTTGATAAAAAACTAATTCTTCCATCACTTGGATACCATTATTGAAAACTTCTTGGAGAAATTTCATAATATTTTGATTATCTCCTTCAATAATAATCCCTTTATATTTAAACATCCAATCTTTTATAACCTCCTTCAAAGATTTAATAGCTAAGAGTTCCGATTGTAAAATATCCTCTAATTTTAGCTTTATATGAATGCATGACTTACCAAAAGCAAATAAAAATCTGCCTTTACAGTCATGGAATACTCCTCTAATTTTAGCTTTATATGAAGAACATAATAATGCATTAACATTAACCTTTAGCCAATTAGGTGGAGGAGGACGCCAAAAATTAGACAGTCTAAATGACTGGTTAGCCTCCCAATTGCCCGAGGAGAATTTCCAAGAAAATCTTGAAACAGAAGAGAAGCTAACATCGTTGGCAGAAATCACAACTGACATATCTTCCACTCTTTCATGAATGAACTTATTTCTAGCTTTCCATGAGAGAAATATAGCATTGCAATAATTAACAAGCAAGCTATTCATCATGGAAAAAACTCCAACTACTTACAACATTCTTCCAGTTTATTAAACAATGGGATTCTGAATCCCCATTTGTTTAAGTGTTGAAATACTTCTTTTAACTTGGCATAATTGACTGCAACATGTTCTACATCTTCCATCTCCTCAGAGCATCTAGGATAATTATAATTATTACAAATTCATGTAAGATAACAAATGATTAGTTGGAATAGCATTTTTAAATAGTCTCCACAAGAAGCCCCGTAAATGAGAGATCAATTTAGCCTTTTTGATCGATTTCTAAAACCATAATTCTTGAACATCTTGCAACAAAGCTTCAAATGCCAATCATGAAATGGTTTTCCCTTATTTTTTATAGATAATCTCCATCGTGTCGTCTTTTAGCTCTATTTGGATATTAACATGATTAATCAGGTTTACTAATTCTTTACCAAAGAATTTAAGTAGTTCATCTTCATTTTATCTCCCATCTGTAATAAATATATTTATCAAATTGCATTGTCTCCAAGAATCACTGCAAATGTAGGCCATTTGTTCATACAAATATCCATAATCTAATTATCATTATAAACATCAACAACGTTTCCATTTGCAAGTGTTCGCTTAACAATAGGCTTAAGCAATCTACCACAATATGAAATGATTTTCCAAGAAGAAGAGCCCCCATTCTTTGAAGTACCAAAATCAAACACAATACCATATTCTGGAGCAAGAGTCCTATGTGGCAGGGAATCTTTGTTTTGTAAAAAATGCCAAGCCAATCTTGCTTTTAATACAGCCACCTTAGATGCACTGGAATGCATTCTACCCCCCTCCCCCCTTGATGGATTGCACAATTCCTTCTAGTTGACATAATGTATACCCAATCTTCCATTCGACTTATTCCATATGAAGGTCCTACACAATTTATCAGTCTCCTCCAGCACTCTTTTTGGAACAAAAGAGAGTGCTATCAAAAGTGGGATAAGAAAGTAATACTGACTTAGACAAAGTAAGCATACCCGCCAAAGAAATGAATTTGCAGCCCCAAATCTTAAGCATCCTCAATGCTTTGTGAATGATGAATTAAAAATCAGCAGCCACTATCCTCCTTTAAATAATCTTGACACCAAGGTAGTGAAATTCTTTCACTGATTTAAATCCCATAATATGAGTAATAACTTTATTTCTCCTTCTACTAACAAATTTACCAAAAAATAATGGTAGATTTATTAACATTGATACATTGACCAATCCAACCACAAAAGTCATTAAGAATCCCTTTAATTTCTTTCACAACCTTCTTATTTGCTTCTGAAAATATAATAACATCATATGCATACAGTAAATGTGAAATCCTCGATCAAACTGGACTAATGCTAATCCTAATTGAACTTTGAATAAAATCATTAGATAATAGTTAACAACACATAATAAAAAGAATAGGAGACAAGGGTAACCTTGGTGGAATCTACTCCTGGATTTAATCCATTCTAAAAAGTTACCATTACTAATTAAAGAAACCCTTGGGTCTTCAACACATTCCAATATAAGCTTGGAGAACTTTGAAGGAAAGCCAAAATACTCTAAAACTTTTGTAAGAGTATACCAACTCATAGAATTATATGCTTATTCCATGTCAACTTTAAAATAAATTAGACCTTTTGAAGATCTAAAATACCTGAATTTGTGGAACATTTCTTGAGCAATCAACACATGATATGACATTGATCTTCCTTTTAGAAATGCCACTTGCTCCTTATAGATTAATTTAGGAATGACAGAAAGTAATCTATTTAAAATCACTTTAGCCGCCGCTTTGTAAATAGAATAACATAGACTTATTGCTCTATAAATAGAAGGGGACATAGGGTTGCTAACTTTAGGAATAAGAACAATAAGGGTGTCTTTCTAACCTTTATTTAACTTTCCAGGATAAAGAAAGTGATTGATAGCATTCCAATAGTCTGTTTAGATAATGTCCCAATATGCTTTAATAAAAGAGTAGGATATTCCATCAATTGAAGGAGCAATGTTACCTCCGATTTTCTTCAAAACAAGCTCTGCCTCTTCCATAGTGAATTCCCTATTTAGCAGCCAACTGTCCTCATCATTTAAACAATTCTAAGGCATTGGCCACCCATCCAACTTATTGTTTCTATTCTTCCATTCCATATTGAAAAATAAAAAAAAAACACATCTTCAATTTGCTTTAGTTCTTCCACTAGCTCACCATTTTTATCATTGATTTTAACAATGCAATTTGAGTTCTTACTTGCACTCACATAGGAAAGGAAAAAATTTGGAGTTGCAATCTCCCTCCACCATCAATTTGACCTTTGCTATTTATTTCCACCATGAATTCAACCAAGCCACTATTAAATTCTATTCATTCACCTTAGCCTTGAGTATCCAACTAACCTCTTCCGAGAGAAATCCAAGGTCCACTTCCCTGGTATGAAGTTCCAAATTGTCATTCAATACACATTCTTTAAAATGATATAAGTTCTTGAGTTTGGCTGTACTCTATTAAAATAATGATTTCAAAGCTCTCTTGAATTTGATGTTGAGAATATAAGGAGAACTCCCATGATAAATCTTATTCCACTCTTTCCTTACTAAAGTAAAAGAAGCTAGAAAAGAGGCCCAAACATCTTCAAATTTAATGTTTTTTTATCACCGAAATGAATTCAAGGAGACTCAGTAAAATTGGACAATGGAAAGAGGCTTCTCTAGCCAAATGTCTAATAACCATGTGGTTTGAGGAATCGAGAGCAGCTTAATTAAGAAAATACTTATACAGTCTTTCTAGAATCTGAGCCTCTCCAGTTTTGTTGTTGCACCAAGTGAACTTGGGTCCAATGAACCCCACCTCATGAAGGTCATTAATAAAAAGAAAAGACTTCATCTCCTTTGGTCATTGCGAAAAGGAAAATCTCTTCCCTCCTTACTTATCCTTTCCAGAAATTAGACAATTGAAGTCTCCTCCTACTACCATAAAAACATCTATGGTATAATATTTTTCCAACATCTCCCAAAGATATCTCTTTTTATAAACGTCCTTGTTACCATAAACGTAAGCTATCATCCAAGTACCTTTGTTAATGATTTTTAAATCATCAATAACTAATTGGGAAGAATAATCAAAAATAGAAAAGTCAATCATATCAAACTTCCATAAGACAAGAATGCCTCCAGATAACCCTTCTTAAGGAACATAAAAAAAGTCCCAACCATCCCCAATAAAAAATTTAACTTCATTTCTATCAAAAGCAGTAATTTTGGTTTCTACCAAACCCAAAAAGAAAACTCCATGCATTTTAACAAACTCTTTGAGATATAGAGAAGCACTCTTCTTCCTTGCTCCTCTACAGCTCCAAAAGGCAATAGATGACATTAATTTAATGGAGCAGAATACATCCATGTCACACCTTTCATCTCCAAATCAAGTCGTCTGTTCGTAGTATTAGAACTAATAGGACCAAGGCCTTTTAGTTGATTTGATTTTTTTTCTTTTTAGCTTGACAGGAGCCACCTTCCTTGTTTCCAACTTCAATAGATTTCCTATTCTGAAGAACACATTCAGGACCACCATTGCTTTCAGCAACTTCAGAATACTTCCCCTCTTTTATATTTGGTTGAAATATTTCACCTTCTTCACCAAAATCTTTTAGAACTTTAAATCTGATATCATCTTTAGGAATAATGTAGGGAATTAACCCTTTTTCCACCTCATGTTAAGTTGTATTTGTAGTATTATGTCCAATATCATCCTGAGAAGGCATGGCATCTGAAACACCCAGAATAGATTCACGAATAGGTTCGAAAGAAGAAATGATCAGTTCTGCCTCATTTATTCCTTTGCTCACAGCATCATCAAGTGGACGGTGATAAAACCTCTTGTTGGCAGTGTTTTTGAACCATGGCATTTACACCCAACGTGGGTAACTTCTTCTACTATTTGATTATTTGAACTAATCAACTTCTCATGTAGTTTAGAACTTGCCTCCACAATGTTATTTCCATAATCCTTCTTGATATGTCCAATATTTTCTCAGTTAAAGCAAAGATTAGGAATTCTTTCATATTCAATTTTCTAAAAGAATTTCCATAGGTTCCTTCCACCCAAACCCCTATAGGTAATTTAAAATAAAACTTAATATGAATACAAACCCTCTCGAATTCCCTTCTTCCCAACTGGAACATATTTTCATCAATCAGTAGTGGTTTTCCAACCATTGATGCAATTTTACAAACATTTACTTCATCCCAACATTGCAATTGGAGACTAGGTAACCTGATCCAAATAGGAGCAGTTAAACACTTTAGTGAGGAAGGAGAAAAATTTTGAGACCACTTGTGGATTCCAATGATATATTCATTAACAAACCATGGGCCATTATTGAAGAATGATTCCACATGTTCAGGTTCATAAAATGAGCAAAGAACCTAAACCATGCTGAGCATTGTAAGGTGGAACTTGCCAAATTGGGACAATTATTTCCTTAACTCCGAACTAATCATTGGTAACGGAGCCTCGCCACCAAATATCTTAATCACCAAAGAGATCTATAACTTTTTTGAGTTTTCCATTTCATTTTGAACATGTAGTCTGACAGTTGAACCATCCTCGGACAAGCAGTCACAAAACTCAAAATCCAATACTTTAATGTTCTTCTTTTTGCTCCAAGCATTTTGCTGAGAAGAGTTGGAACAGCACGGCCATCAACAAATCCACCCAGCTCTCTTGAATCACAATCAAACACCTCAACCATATCCGATTGAATTTCTTTCAAGTGAACCATTTACTATGCACATCTCTTCAACATTCTTTCCATTTAAATCCACTCCTATAGAGTGGCCTTTAATCTGAGTTGATTTCTTCACGCATAACACAATTGGGATCCAATCCCCGTGAAGCTATGTAGCTAGCATTTTATTAACAAGTTTGATAATCTCAATCATAGGTGAAAAGGATGGAGAAGCAACTACATTCGTCTCTCCCCTTGATTCTGCTAGCAAACCCTTTTTTTAAATTGATTTTAATGTTGTCATCAATCAAACCTCGACAGCCTTCTTAGATGATACCAACCTAAGTTTATTAATGATTAAAGGCATTCTAGATTTCATATTACATTTCGCACCTTGAATGAAGCTCAATTTACCATCTCCAAACATCAGAGGAGACGAAGAGATCAAATGAATAGGAACTTACAAACTTCTGGAAGAAGAACACCAATCATCTACGGGACCACTAGCCAAAGGAGGCCGGCGACCCTCTGTCACCATCAAAAATCTGAAAAAGCTGCGAATTCAAAATTTGAAAACTCGTAATTTCCCATAAAATTCCAGATTTCTTACTCTACTTTAGGTTCTTGCAAATTTTTTCTTGGGAGTGAAAAAGTGAGTGTTTTAGGAGAGTGTTCGGGAGTGAAGTTTGAGAGATCTTGCAAGTGGAAATTATGAAGGGTTCACAAGGTTGCCCAATGGTGAGGATCTCTTTATATGTTATTTAAATCTCTGCCCTACTTCTTTGATGACCCTCAAGAGAAGATATTTGGAGTAGATCTCATACTCTTCTATAACCAGGAGGGTGAGAAAGGACATTGGTACACTGCTGTCAGCAGGAAAGAGAGAAAGGATGTCGGTAATCTAACATAACTAGGAAGGTGAGAAAGGATGTTAATACTCTGCTCTCATTATAAGGGTGGGAAAGGATGTTAGTACTTTGTCGCACCAGGGTTGGTAGAATAGAGGTTATTATATGGGCTTCTATGCCTTGCTGTGGGAGTAATAGTGCAATACTTGAAGGAGTCTTCAGGGAGTGGACATAGGTCTAGTTGAATCAAACCAATATAAAATTTCTGTGTTCTTATGTCTTTACGTTTTCACTGCATTTTTTATTTTTTTACATTTGAGTTTATTGTGGTTAAAAAATATTTTTGCAAAAATTTTCTTATTGTGCTAAAAAATCTTAAATCGATTTTCTAAATTTCCAAGAGAATTTTTAAATTATCAATTCACCCACCCTCTTGGTTGGCCTTGGAATACATATATTAGGTCTAACAACCTATTTAAACTTTCAACCCTTA
The DNA here is from genome assembly GCA_022539455.1 of Dendrobium nobile. Taxonomy (NCBI): domain Eukaryota; kingdom Viridiplantae; phylum Streptophyta; class Magnoliopsida; order Asparagales; family Orchidaceae; genus Dendrobium; species Dendrobium nobile. The sequence goes on along the minus strand of CM039733.1, from coordinate 30,636,851 downwards.
TAGGACTTGACTCAAGAAGTAAATAATACATAAATGAATATTACAAAAATCCTTATAGCATAACCAATTCTACCCAATATTGAGCCTTGAATCTTCATTGGAAGGTGCATGGTATTCCTAAAATGTTAGTAAATACACAAAGAAATATACATTACAAACATAAGTAGACATAAGCATGTGAGCCACAATATTTGTTATCATCAAAAACATAAAGTTGTGAGCTTGAGTTACAACAACTATCTTGAGAGATAGACTAATACTTTTTTATTGACTTGAAAATAGAAACAAAATTTATTCTCATAATCAAACTAGCATAGTAAAAGTTCAATTCATCCCAAAGGACAAATGAAACACTTACCTATCTTTTTAAAAATGAAATTAACAAATGACATGTTTTATTTTGCATCAAAAAATCTTATCCTAACTATAACAAACTAAAATAAGGTTTATTTTAAACTGGGTTCATAGAGTCCTATAGAGGCAAGGCTTTATAGTTAATTATATCTCCGAAGAGAAATTTTTTTATTAAAATGTAGATTAGACTTATTTTAGATTTCAAATTTAACATATTTTTTCTATAGATTTAAAGGCTTTAATGAATCATTTTGGAAAAATTTTAGAGTTTATAAAGCATATTTGATTGTCCATATAATCCTCCTGGAAGGAAGTTTTAGGGCGGTAATTGCATCTAGGCATATGCTTACTTGGAGTGTATTGCTAGCAAACTAGCTGAGAAAAGAATTTTAAAAGTATGATTTCTAGGTCTTATACATACATGTAATAAAGATATTTTTAATACCATAATGAAGGAATGTAGTTAAGATCTTAAATTGGAGTTTAGTAATATGAGTCGAGTCAAATAAACCAAATTAATGCACTTTTAACATAAAGACACCTGAACTCTAAATTTTATTTTTAGTTACAATATATTTCTAAAATTTTCTATGTCTAGTATATTCTTAGAAAATCCAGCAATAGAGAAACTCCAAAATACAATGCCCCACCCCTGTCTATTTCCATAGGCTTGTTCGCTTTAGTTTATTATACTTCATAAAAATTTTAAATGCAAGTAGGTATAAATGTCAGGGTAAAGATGTTTTTGTTTATGGTACTACTATGTAACATCCTAGAATTAACATAAATATTCCTATGAAGTCCAGAACATGCACCCTGAAAGAAACCTATGAAAAGGTTACCATCTAATATAAATCTACCACCTATATGAATGTTGTTCTTGTAACATGAAGTAGAATGACACAATAGTGTATAAATAAAACTTTTATTTATTTATTTCTAATATAGAATATAAAGTAGGATATGCTAAAAACTAAGGTGGCTAAGCTCCACCACAACAAACTTTGATTTCTAATCGAATGATTGTAAGTTTAAATGTATTTGCTTATTATCTTCTGGCTGCATGTTGTTTCCTATAGGATTAAAAAAGATAATGCTTCTCAAAGGAAGATAAATCATTTGCTTTTGGAGTTCTAAGTGTATAAGCAAATACATTTAACCTTCTTATGACTCTTCCTACAACTTAATCTAGATACATTCTAAACTCTTTACATTTGACATTTGACATTATACTTTTATATTTATACTATAAGCCTAAGTATATTCTAAAGACTCTGTACTATTAATAGAAATTATAAATAGGAAAGAAAAATTCAATGCAATCCAACATTCAACTAATAAACATAGTGTACTCTACAAGCAAACGTGTGTAAACATATATAATTATGACGAGTATTGAAAGTAAGTAAATTGTCATAAGATGCCCTCAAAGAATGGTGTATGCAAGCACGTAAAATTAACCACCGGGCTAGCCAAAGTGGGAGTCCATTGTACTAACAAACTGTCTATAGTGTGTGAAGAAGTTTGTGTGATTTTGGTATGTCTTAACGGGTTTTGTTATTTAAGACTTTTGATTTGAAATTATTTGTTTAATAGAAGTCAAAAATGTTTTAATTTAAGTTAAAAAATTCAATAATTTATAATTTTTTTAATCATATTTTAAGTTATTTGTGTCTAATTACTTAATATTAATGAACCATGTAAACTAATGACTCTAAAGTGTCGAAGCCACTAATCTACAAGTCTTAAGGATCATATTCTAATGCATTCCCTCCCCTATATAAGATACTGTGATTGTATAAAGTACTTGAAATTTTATTTTAATATTTTGATTAATGATTTAGAAGATAGGCATTTTAAATAATATGTTAATTTCAACACTTCAAATTGCTTTAATGCACTCAACCCTATATCCTCAGCCTTATCAAAGAAATGCATGTATGCCTTCCAAGATGAATCAAGCATATGCATAAAAGGTTTCCATTTATTAAAGTTTTATTAAATAACTTAAAATTTAATGCATTTTTGCCTTCCAAAGTAATAAAACAAAATGCATATACGTCATCTTAATTTAGTTAAAGTATTTATTAAGTTAGTTTACGTGTTAATTAGCTTTAAGTTTATGCTATTTAGTTTAGTTGACTTAAGTTTAAGTGAGATAATATAAGTAATTTGGTTTGAATTCAGTGTTAGAATTTTGATTTAAAGTTATTTTGTTATTTTTATTTTTTAAAGATTTATTAAGATTTATTTAATCTTTTTTTATTTTTTTTAATTATTTATTTAACGTCTTTATAGAGGGAACTTTGGTTTTATTTTGATTAATCAAATCAATCTCAAATGCTTAGGTGATTGATTCCATAGATTCGGAATTACACATGGATTAATTCCTAAAAATTTGGGATTAATAGGATTAATATTTAATTCTATATTAATTCCTTATTTAATTATTAAAAAAAGTTTTGTTTTAAATTGATAAAATTTTAGTTAAAATTGATGTTAGTTAAAAATTGATAATTGATTTAAAATTTCTTTAATTTTAAATTTGATTTAGGGTTGTTTGGGATTTATTTTGAATTTTTATAATTTTTCTCTTGTTATTTATGAATTTTAGAGATTTTAGGCCCAAAATAGGAGTTGTTTTTAGGTTTTGTTATTTTTGGTAATTAATGAATTCCAATTAATGTCAAATTAATTTCTATGGTTCATCCTATCACTAATTTTCTTGGTGTTTCATCCCATTTGGATGAAGGAATAATTTCCTAAAATTTATTATAAGTTCATTAAACCAAATGCTAAGTTATTTTTCCTAGTTGTTTCTAGTGTTCAAATGGCTTTGGAATTAATTATGTCTAACCCTTGCATGTAATTAAACAAACCACACAAATTTTGTGACCTAATGTTCTTTGGATAAACCACTATAAATTTGAAAATTTTTGGGTCAAAATATTGACTCGTGTATTTAAAATTTTCAAGTCAAAGCTGTGGTGGTTTCAAATATGATTAAGAAAATTATATAACATAGAGAACATGCTATAGTTTAACTCAATAAAATTTGATCCCTAAATTATATGTATTTAAAAAGTGATTAAAGAAAAATTATGGGTATTTCAAACCTAAATAACTCTTTATACACTAGACAAACTACTTTTGATTTTAATTTTAAATTATAGAGCTCTACTCTTTGATTCCATAGAGTATCTACATGCAAAATTCAGATGAGAAATGGATTTTATATGAATTTTTAGAATTTATAAAATATCATTTCACTTAATAATCCACTTATGACTAATCATTGGAATGGCAACATAATCATTGTCAGCACTGGTTTGCACATGTTTAGCATTGGTTGTTCACTAAAATGGAGGTTGTCAACACTCAACCACATCAGTATGGCTCAGTGCAGTCCAAGCTACATGATCTCGATTCGATGGCCAAGAATGAGTCAAACAAGTTAGGATTTTCAGCAACTAGAAATGGGAGCATCTGAGGATCTATCCGATAAAATCTAGGTTGTCAATGTGAAATGGATTGTTTAGATTTCATCCTATTCCTCAGAATAGATTTTCATTAAAAAAAAATTTTTTCTTGATATGAATTATATTTTAAACCAAATTTCATGTAACTTTAAGAGATTGTTTAAAATCATTCAAACATCCATCATATGAATTTTAAGAGCTTCATATATATGATTATGAAAGTTATTTCAATTCATAAATCTAAGATTAGGTTTAGGATAATACCTTTGTAGAATGGAGTTAAGGGCCATCTAATGGCTTATTCTCCTCATTAGAGCTTGAAAAATAACATTTATGAATGATCCACAATTAGAGGATGTCCTTAGCAATCCTCATTAGCAAGCTTTCAAGGCCTAAAAATAATGGGGAAGTGAAGAGGGATTTTCTAGGAGTGAAATTTAAGCCAAATTAGTTGTAGAGAGGATATGTATTAGGACTATTTTTTGAATGAGTGTTTTGTTAGGTTTTTCCAATTTAAGCCTTATAAGTTAATCCAAGGGCTGAGATGGCTCAGAGCATTTTCCTGGATGAATACTAGTGTCCGAAGTGGTTAGAAAGTAGTGGAGTGGCCTAGAAAGTTTGAAAGTGATGGGCTACCTCATTCATAAGGAAGGGACAACTAGCTTGCTTTTTGTTAAATTAAGGGTTCAGGATGGTATAGGAGTGTTTAAGCATTTAATGGAAATGATTTGTGTGATAAAAAAAAGCAAGCAAAGAATTCTTAAGTTATTTCCTTATGGACTTAACACATTTGAAGGATTTACATTTGCTGACGTTATATACCAGTCAACAGGTCAAAGCAAACTAGGATGAACTCCATGGATTCTCTAGTGGTTATTTGGGTTGAATGCATGAGATTTAAAGTAATATGTATAGAGTTTAAATTTAGAAATAATTTTTTCTTCAATTTAACCTTTTTTGAATAGGTTGACCAAATCTACCTGATCAAAAAGGTCTCCCACAGTCTTGAATTATCAAAAGTTTGAGAATATATGTATCCGAAGGTTTGGTTAAGTTAGGTGTTATTGAATTTGGGTGTTTATTCTAAACTAGTCAAGTTTGACCAATATTAGATAGAATTAACAAAGTCAACTGTTGACTAGGCCTAGTTGACCAAACATGTTCAATCCATGAGGAGCAATGTTTAGATTAATTTGGTAACATTTAAAGGACCAATTGGGTTTATAATTGCTCGATAAAGGGGTTTGTTCAATTGGGTTTGATTGAGTAGGCTTAACTTGGATAAATAGGATAGATAATGGGTTAGTGAACCTAGGTTGATGAGTTAAATGTGTGCAGCTCCAATTGATTAGATTTGAGCCATGTACAGAGTATGTTGATTATAATTTAGAATTTTTATTTTTAATTAACCTCAGACAAAAATGAGGTAAACAGTCCTTATTTTTTGGTAAGAAGATAATTGGCTCTCTTCTAAAAGCTTTTAGTCAACCCATAATGATTGGTGGACCAAAGGGAAACTAGAAAATTTTGCTAGATTTTACCCTTATTGATGGTGAGATGTTGATAGGGATGCTGATATATAACCACAGCGAAAAGAATTCCCAATTCATAAAACCTTTTAAGAAACTTTGTGAACTGAGGAATAATTATTATTAATTGATTTTTGAAATTTAAGAACTTCTATGGTTCCCCAGAATGATCAATTATATTTAGTTGGTCAACTAGGTTGGGTGCTTTAAAGTTTCTTCTTCTATTTGGAGTGACATGGGAAATTTCTATTCTTAATAGCTCCAACACTAATTGATCGGCAATCAAACCTTTCATACTTTTCTAGAATTCATCTTTTGACTTCCCAAAACTAGATGCATAATGAAGGATAAGTCCTTGAAGCAATCTTTTGAATTTTCTCTCCCTCTCAGACAAGGAAGGAATGACTAGTTCTCTATAGAATCATGGGGGTGGAGAATTGTATATCCTTACCACATTCTCTTCTACCATAATGACAATAAATGGATGGAAATGACTTCTACCCAAGAATAGTGAACTAATAAAAACTTCGTTAACTACTAGCTCCATTGAAGAATTTAACATGACTTCTTCTTCATTCAATTTAGCCTTCTCAGTTTTACTCCTCATATGCCGTTTTTTGTTATGACGCTATGATTTGGTCATGTCATTAATAGTAAAGGTTGATCTTATATAAAATTAATTATAGAATAGGAACTTGAAATAAATAACTAACTTTAGTCTCTAGTTGATAATAGGTTAAGGAAATGTCACATGAGAAATAATGGAGGGTTTAACACCCTTGATTGTGAACTCTATAGTAGATTTTAGTTTAACAAAATGTGGTTTGCTTACTTTCATCACAATGCATTAGATACTTGATCCAAAGTTGATTATGTTATGTTATTTGATCGCGTCTGACCAAAGAAATTGTTCAACCTATCAAAAAAGTTTAAGATTAATTTGCCAGCCATTCTTCCAAAAAATTGAAAAAGAATTTTTTATTAATTTCTTAACTTACTAACTTAAGACTAATTATTAGATTAGTAGTACTGAACTAATTTTATTAAATCCTTAGAGCAATGTATAAAGCAATTGGGAAGCTTCCCCTCGAAGATTGGAGGATTCCCTTTATAGTTTCACAAATGTATTTATATTAAATTATTTCAATAAGAAGCCCACTAGAACATTGATATTCTTAAGGAGTATTTCTAAAGCATGATACTCTTGAAGGTGAGGCTCATACTCCATACTAAAAATCCTCCATCCTAAAATGTAATCTACTAGATTTTCTTCAAGATTTTATTTCTTAAACACTAAATCCCTGACTAAGACATGATGGCATACTCTGACAACCCTTTTCACATATAAATGTTATAATTCAGTAAAAGTATGAAAGAACCCATTCGATAATTTTGCATTCCAATCAAAAGTTACCCCAAATATGCTACTTTCAAATTACCTAAATAATACCACATTTCTACCCCATGCATTGAAAAAAATAGCCCATAAGTGTGCTAAATGATGTTTGGGATATCTTGTACTATCAATGTGTTTGAATAGAGATGTCACAAATCCTTTAGGATAAGGGGCCAAGATATATTCCTCCAGTTAAAGTATATCACTTAAAAATGATGAAGTTCTTTGATATTTTGCTATAGCTTCCTTCATCTACATCTCTACCATCTTATTTACATTTATAGCTTGAATTAGCACTTTTTACTATTTTTTTTTTTATTTCATTATATTTTACCATTTCGTTCTATTTATTGTAGTGTTGAGCAGATTCTACTAGCACTGTTTCTATTTGTGCTTTAGACGATGGAGTTCTTAACTTTGCAATTCTATCATGACGGCTATTAAATCCTCCATCCACTTTTACATTTTAGCAATTTATTGGTCATTATATCTCACCTGATATAAAAATCATTGTTGGGTTATATCTGGTGTAACTTCTTCTAAATTAGCCTCTATAGAATTTAATTTATCTTTACCCTTTACTTTTTAAGTAGGTGTCTGTCTGTCAACCACAAAAACATTTTGAGGCAATTCTTCATCTATACATTTCATTATAGCACTTTCAATATCTTTCTCTTAATCTCCTTTAGATGTTCCATCATATATTTTATCGATATTCTTGCCACATTATGTGTGTCAACAAATTTGTATACTTTTATTGGACAGGATTAAATCGATGATTTGCCTTTTATCTCCTTTCCTTTGCTACACGGTCCTTACTGGCGACCAATGTGGTAGTAATGGCAACCATCTTATGTTGCCAAACCTTCCCTAATCAAATATTAAGGTTAGTATATTAATGGGACCTTGTTATATCAAAATATGGTTATATTTAGCTATCATCAAAATTATGACGATAAACTCTTGGTCATTTATGTGCCAAATATAGATGAGAGACTCCAAGTGATTTATTTGTTGATTGATAATTTGTTATCCTCACAATGTCTTCCTCTTCATATATTTCCATTTGCTCTCCATTAGATGTTCCATAAACTATTTTATCGATCTTTCTTCCACATTATGTGGGTTAACCATTGTGTATACTTTTCTTAGAGAGGATTACATCAGTGCTTTAATATTTATCTCCTTTCCTTTACTGCACGGTCATTACTGGCAACAAATGTAGTGGTAATGAAAACCATCCTATGTTGCCAAACCTTTCACCAATAAAATATTAAGGCTGGTTGATTAATGGGTTTCAACCATCTTAGATCAAAACAGTGTGATAGTTAGGTATCCTCACAATAATGTTGGTCAACTCTTGGACGTTTATGTGCCAAAGAGAGATGAGAGAATCTGAGTGATTTATTTGTTGGTCGATAAGGAGTAGGTGGAGTAATAAGGTTGTACCCTCTTTAGGCCAAAGATTAATATTCCAAGGACTTCATCGGAGTATGATAATAGGGACTATTGATAAAAATTGATTTATTTATAGACATAGATAATTTTATTGGTTCTTTTCTATAATCTACAATTAAAACTAGCTTCGTAAGTTATGTATTTTTAAACTACACTCTTCTTCTGGAAAATAAGGGAATGATTCTTTTTTTATGCAATTTTGAACTCAGCTCGAGTAGAGATGCCGTCCTTCAATGATTTTAAAATTTATGTCTTTGACTATCTATTGCATAGTCATGAATCAATTAGTTTTATAAGGTTTTAAATTTCCATTAACCTTTTGAACAAGGAAGGTAAAATAAGACTCTTATAATATGTGGATCGTGGGGAGTTAGCTATTAAAAGGGCATTTTATTTCTCTGTGGCACTTAATAATGGGTGAAAGCAGCTTCCAGCTAATTATGGGGTATGGATAGATTTTATGTCATTCCTCACAAGATTTTCTTTAAAAATGTTTCTTTTGACAAATTGCACATATGCTTTTTTACTCTGATCTCTTGTGCACCAATAGAAAGTAAATATGACATCCATAGTACAATAAGTAACCACACAAATAGAGTACCCTCTAAGTAAGGCATTCCAAGCAAACAAAATCTAAGCATCGGGCTAGCCTAGGCAAGAGTTGGTTGTCCTAGCAAACCATCTAAGAATGTGTAGAAAACAATGTATGAATTGGATAGGTCTAAGGTTTTATTATTTTAAAATTCACTATAATTAATTTGATTTGTTGAAGGTCTTCACAAGTGGTTTCAATTTTAGAATTTAATAATTTTGATATTTTAAATTTTATTCTTAAAGATGATTTTACTTGTTGCAATTATTAATTCTAAATTTTATTAAACATAATGCTTGATAACTTCAAAGTGCCAGAAGTTATTGATCATCATATCCTAGGCTCATATTTGTAATGTTACTAATCCTCCAATATTATGATCAATAGATAGCATAGATTCTTTTATTTTAATTATTTATTTTGGCCCTTTAAGCTTCTCAATCTAATACACATTTGCCCTCCTAAAAGGAATCAAACACAAGAGTATAGAAGTTGTAATGTCTAAATATTTTATTAAACACACTAAAGGAAAAAACTTTAAAAACCGGCGGTTTTTTCCGGCGGTTATTATTGCTAAACCGGCGGTTTTTTTTATCACCTGCAGTTTTTCGGTGGCATTAAGGCCGCCGGTAAAAATGGCGTAGGAAACCCTTACCGGTGGCCTTTTACCAGCAAATTTTTTAGCCGGCGATTTTCCGGCGGTATACATCGCCGGTGATGACCGGATTTGTAACCGGCGCCGTTCTGGCCGTTAAGCCGCCGGTTAATTTACCAAAAGAACATACTTGAAATTCTTCAAACCACGTATCTCTAACCGGCTTTGGGATCTTCTTCCAGGATACGTAAGGAGCATCATATTTATTCTTTATAATATCCCAGATCATATGTATAGGTGGCCTTGAAGGATTAAAGCTGCAGGTTACTTTTTTGGTCAATAACATGTAATATATCAAAATACAAACAACTTAATTAATAACATAAACTGACTTACTTATCGCCCTCAGGCTCAATGTATTTCCGCTTATCTGTTGTAGCTGCATGATCGCTAGCGCCAACCTCTGGTGGTATAGATGGTCCACCCTGTTCATGCTGCACCAAATAGGGGTAGTAATATGGATAAGGGTAAGGAGGGTGGGGACCAGTGGATGGACTAGCTGCCTGTGATGATGGTGGGGGGTAATATGGATAGAATGGAGAGGCATGTGTCTGATCTGGAGAGGGGTAGTGAGGACTTGTTGAGGGAGGAGGGAAGTGACCAGGGGAGGGGCCAGAAAAGTAAGGAGGTACAACAGCAGGTGGATCTGACTGACCCTGACCCTGACCCTGCTCTGGGGAATGCTGCTGACTCCTGGCAGGTGGTGGCGGTGGTGGTCTAGGTAGATCTGGTGGAACTGAAGTTCCCTCACCTACCTAAGGTTGTGTGGGTCTGCTAGCAGTAATCTTCTTTCGTCGGAACTTTGAGGCAAATGATTTACGAGGAGGATCATCGCCTGAAGCCATCTACATTAAAAAAAATAATTAGTAAAGCATTGTAATATATAAAAGGTACAAACAAAAGAAGCAATTAATAAAAAAATACAATTATACAATTCTAAATATAATAGAATACAAATATAAGAAGCAATTAAAAAAGCAGTTAATGAATTACAAAAATAAAGAATGCTAGAAGACAAGTTGGAAATTAACATTTTCATTTCTTAGATTTCAAAAGTATGTTTTAAAATATTACGAAAAAGTAAAATTCTACAATACCAAATTACAATAACTACTCAGAATCATCAAAACTATTTTCATTGCTCTCAAGGGTATCTTCACTTTCATCTTCATTTTCATCTTCGCCTGAGCTAGTTGAACTATTCACATCTTCTAACTCCATTTCAATACTAGAGGTTGCAGTTGGCATCTCCTCAATTTCAACAAGCCTACAACTTGACATATCATCATGTTGATGTGCAGTTGCTACAATATATTGTTGATCAATTATTCCCCGTGCTTTTGTTTTTATGACAGCTAGTCAATCTTGTTTGTCTCTACGACCCCTGGGATATTTGCTGAAATAAACTTGAATATCTTGACTTGCTAACACAAATGGATCAAACTTTCCGTATCTTCTACTCTATTTTACATCTACTAAACTATACGCAGGATGAATCCTTGTGCCTCTATTCTGTACTGGATCATACCATTGATAGTTAAACAAGCATATAAAGTTCTCATCTTCTCCTGGGTACTCCAGGTCAAGAACCTCTTTCAAAATATCATAATAATCACACTCATCTTCTTCATGAGTGTTCCCTCTAACACATACTCCACAATTTTTAGTCTTTCTTCCTTCACTCCACGACTTGGTATGAAATCTGAACCCATTCACTATATATATTGGCCAAGTTCTTACTTTCGCATTGGACCCCATGCTAGTGCTTGCAAACATTTATCAAAATATTTGTTATCAGGGTTTTATACCTAGAAACATTTTCAGACATTAGTATTTTTTATAAAAAATAGTATGTAATCTTTTAAAATTGATGTGCTCACATATGATTTAAACCAAGTTAGAAATTCTTTTGCAACTGCTAGCTCAATATCCAACGAATCTGTCAAAGGCAAATTGCTTACGAAATACCTGGTGATAAATAATAATTTAGTATTTTAAATTAATAAACATTACTCACTATTAATATTATGCAAGAACTTACTTTAAGATTGGTTCAACTTCTTCACAATTCAGTAGCACATACAAATTCGCTGTATTTATTTCTAAATCGTTAAGAAATCTTTCAACATATTTGCCACTGGGCTTTCCTAGCATTCTAAATACCGATAGTGCAACATGTGATTGTTCTTCTACATCGAAGTCCATGTTATGACCAATCTTTGTTCTTGTACTACTTACATGGGGCTTGAAGTAGTAGGAGCAAAAGTGAGTTGTTTCTTGAGACAAGTAGGCTTCACATATTGATCCTTCTGGGCGTGCTTTATTCTTAACATATTTCTTCAACTTGTTCAAATATCTATTAAATAATTACAATCAACAAGTTAATAAAATTATGTTATCTCAATTTATTCAAAAATATTTCAAACTTAATAAAAATCTAAACCCATTTACCTTTTGAAAGGATACATCCAATGATATTGTACAGGTCCACCAACTCTAGCTTCATAAGGTAGATGGACTGGAAGATGTTCCATAGAATCAAAAAAACCAGGGGGAAATATCTTTTCTAACTTGCAGAGGATGATTGGTACGTTATCCTCGTACCTCTATAAAGCATCTTCGCTTAGTTTAGATGAACATAGGTCTTTGAAGAAAATGCTAAGCTCAATCAACGGATTTGATATGTACTCGGGTAACATACATACTTTGTTTGGAAGAAGAACCTCCATAATTATGTGACAATCATGACTTTTGAGACCAAATAACCTTGCAGATTTCATGTCAACACATCGACTTATATTTGATCCATAGCCATCAGGCATTTTCAAACCTTTAAACCACTAACATATCGATCTTTTTTACTCTAACATGAAAGTGTACGGAGCTTTGGGCTTCATTATTTTACCATCGATTGTTGTTACTAACTCCAGATTTTTTTGCCTGCAATACTCTTTAATGTCCATCCTTGCCTTAACATTATCTTTACTCTTACTTTTAACGTCCATAATTGTATTAAAAATATTGTCAAGAAAGTTCTTCTCAATGTGCATAACATCTAGATTATGCCTTATCAAATTACTTCTCCAATATGGTAATGTCCATAAAATACTTTTCTTAATCCAATTATGTTCAACACCATAACCTGTAAATTTAAACTCTGATAGCATTAGAAAATCAATAATTGTTGGAATGTCAGAAAGTCTCTGTAAGACATCAGCACCACTTAATCTGGATGGAGGAGGCGACCGCTCAATTCTATTTTTAACAAATGCTTCCTTATTTCTCCTAAACTGATGATTAGTAGGTAGAAACATACGATGACAATCAAACCAAGTATTTTTACCTCCATGTTTTAGTGTGAAAGCTTTGTTATTCTCCATGCAGTAAGGACATGCTAATTTTCTTGCTGTGCTCCAACCAGACAACAAACCATAGGCTGGAAAATCACCAATGGTCCACAACAATGCAGCTCGAAGGAGAAAATTTTGTTTTATTGATCTGTCATATGTGAGCACTCCTTCTTCCCATAATAACTTGAGGTCGTTAATTAATGATTGCAAAAAAACATCAATTTTTACTTTCGAATTATGTGGTCCTGGTATTATAAGAGTTAAGAACATGTACGGAGTAGTCATATACATCTCTGGTGAAAAGTTCTATGGTGTTAATATAACTGGCCAACAAGAGTACAGTGTAGCTGTTTGACTATAGGGTGTAAAACCATCAACACATAATCCCAATCTTATGTTGCGGGGCTCAGCAGCAAATGAAGTATGTACTTGATCAAAATGTTTCCATGCTTCAGCATCTGATGGATGAGAAAGAATACCACTTTTTGCTATTTTCTCCTTATGCCATCTCATATGACCTGCTCAACTCATTGATGCATAGAGTCGCTAAAGTCTTGGAATGATTGGTAAATAAAATAAACGGGAATATGGAACATCTTTCTTTGGACGACGTTGTTTTCCCGAGTTTGGCTTAAATTGAGGAGCATTGCAGGTGCGACAAATAACTTCTGCTGCATCATCCTTATACTATAACATACATCCATTGATACAACAATCAATTTTTATAGCAGTGAGACCCAGCTTGGATACTAATTTCTTTGTTCGGTACAAGTTTGAGGGAATTAAATTGCCCGCTGGATTAGTTTCTTTCATAAGACTAATGAAGTCATTAAAATAATTACAGGGAATATTATACTCAGTTTTAATACTTAACATTCTCGCTGCAATGGATAATTTTGAATGTGTACTGCAACCATCCCAAATTGGCTTTTGAGCTGAATATAATAACTCAAAGAATTTTTGTGTTTCTGTATTTGGTGGCTCTTCCACACTAGATCTTAAATTATGACCTGCTGCATCAAAAATAAGGTCTTCATAGGGTCTACTCATTTGATTTTCATCAAATGTTTTATAAGTTGTAGATGAACCGGCATGAGCATCTCTGTGTGGCTCGTACTCGCCATGTGATGTCCAAATCCAATAGTTTGGAACAAATCCCCTACGATATAAATCAAGCTTCACATCATCGGGCTTCAGGAATATTAGATTTTTATGCTTCGAACATGAACATCTAAACATTTTATCAAACTGAAAGGGAGGCAGTTGAGATACAACTTGAATGAAAGTTTCAACTCCCTGTATAAATTCAACTGGCAATCCTTTTCGACCCGGCAACAATCTGTTATACATCCAATATCTCTCTTCTTGGATAGTCATTTGGACGTTGAAGCAAACGTCACCCTACATAGTTATGAAAATATTTATTAGAATACATGCATATGCAAACGTGTTATAATTTAGGTGGATGAGTGGATTTACTCATAGTTTAATTTTCAATGAAATTGATCTCCAAAGCAAAGGGCATTAACCCAAGAAAGTTGCTATATAATATCTCTCCACCTAAACGTCCTCATCTTTGTGTATGCTTTTTGTTGCTAACTAGACATTTGCAAGAGGATGTATCTTTGTGTATGCTTTTTGTTGATGCTATTCTTTTAGTTGATAAGACTAGAGAGGGGAGTTGAAGGTAAACTTGAATTATGAGGTCAACCTTAGAGTCTAAAGGTTTTCACTTAAGTGTATCTAAAACTAAATATATGGAGTGTAATTTTTGTAGCAAGACCTAGTGAGGGGATTGTGATTTTGGGCAACCAAGTCATTAATAAGAGTACACATTTTAGATATCTTGGATCTATTGTTCAAAGTGATGGTGAAATAGATGAGGATATTATCAGCATAATTCAAGTTGGATGGTTGAAATGGAGGAATGCATCAGGCTTGTTGTGCGATAGAAAAGTCCCCCTCAAACTTAAGGGAAAATTCAATAAGATGGTGAGACATGCAATACTTTATGGTGCCGAATGTTGGCCATTAAATGATAAGCATAATACTAATTTAAATGTTGCAGAGATGAGGATGTTTAGGTGGATGAGTGGATTTACTTTTCACAAATATTCTCTCTCTCTACCCCTCTCTTCTCGTTTCACTCTCTTTCTCTACCCCTCCCTCTCTCTTTCACTCTCTCACTCTCGCTCTTTCTAGTCGCTCTTGCTTTCTATCTATCTATCGCTCTCTCTCTCTCTTGTTCTCTCTCTCTCTCCCTCTCACTCTCTTTTCACTCTCCCTCTCTTTTCTCTCTCCCTCACCCTCTCTTTTCTCTCTCTCTCCCTCTCGATCTCTCACTCTCTCTAACACTTGATATCTATCTATCTCTCTTGTTCTTTCTCTCTCCCTCTCCTTCTCCCTCATCTCAATGCTAGCTCTTGTTCTCTCTCTCTCCCTCCCTCTCTCCCTCTCTCTCTCTCTCCCTCTCTCTCTCTCTTTTATCTCTCCCTCTCCCTCTCTTTTCTCTCCCTCAATCTCTCTCTTCCTATCTTGCTCTAACCCAAAGTCACAATCAACAAATTAGATCTACCCTAAACTAAAATAACACTTAATAAAAAAAAATTAGATCTACCCAAATGATTACAACATTACCTCTTGCATATGTCTAAATTACTACCTAAATCATCCAAAATATTAAAAACTCTTGCAAATGTCTAGTGATAACAAATAATCAAAGAAAAATGATAAAAATTACCTTAAAATACTGATTTTTGTTCAACTCACACGAAATCTAGGGTTGCCGGTGGCGTGAGATCCTGAGTGAGATCGACGACGGTCGGAGTTCGGAGATACGACGTCTGCGGTCGGTGTGGGGTCAGCGGTCGGAGATGCTACGTCGGCGGCGACAAACGAAAGTCGATCGTGAGCGAAGGTGACTACAGCGACTGAAACGAGAGAGAGAAGGAAAGAATAGAATTGAAATGCGAGGTGTGGGCCTGTTCGTATTAGGGCATTTACCGGCGGTATTCCGGTGGTCCGGACCGCCGGTCAAAAATGACTTATCAACGACAGTCTAGGCTGCCGTTAAACCGCCGGTTGATATTGACGTCCGACGGTTCGCCGGCGGTTTATGGACCGTCGCTTGTACCGGCGGCTTAACGTAACAAACCCATCAGTTAGGCCGCCGTTAAAAGCCGGCGATTAAACCGCCGGAGAAACCGCCGGTAACACCGGCGGTCCATAAACCGCTGGTAATAGGCATTTTTCCTATAGTGACATTTTTCAAATTAAATTAGAGTGATTGTTTGTTGATTTAATAAATTTAAAATTTTAATTTTTACATTTTGTCATATTCATTCATGGAGTTGTAACAACACGACACGATGACCAAAGCCTCTTTAGGACATGTAGCCTGTAGTCCGAGGTAATTCAACCTAAATGCTTCATTGATAGAATGTAGGCTATTTATTTTTATAATTACTATTTGTTTAATTAATTTGGATTATGGCTTTCTCTATTTTTTTATGATTTATTAATTTTTCATTTTTAATGAATATTTTAATGCATTTGATGTGAGTTTAATTTCAGGGCTTTTTTTAATGTATATTGATTTCTATAGTTTTTATATTTTTCATAAATACTAAAACCAATTATGAGCTCAATTCCATTGAGTTTACTCTATTTGAATTTTTCTAGAATTAGTTATAAATTTTATAAGTTTAGGTTGTTCATATTAATTAAATTTAATCAAATTATTGACTTTTTTGTTACAGCGATTTTTAGTATATTAATTTTTTTCATAAATTCTAGACCATGACAATTAGATATGTAATTTATATGTTTAAAGCATTTTATGTATTGATTTTGACCAAATGGTACACTTTTTTTATTTACAATGAACTTTGGAGTTTTAATTTCTTTCATAAATATGTACTCTGAAATTAGTCCAATGTCATTGTATTTGCTCAATTTGGAGTTTTCTATAATTAATTATGATTTTTTAGGTTTGGTGATTTAACAGATTTAAGTAATTATTTAATTGGGGTACTTTTCATTTTTTTGCATTAATTAGCGCCAAACCTCTTAAAATTTTAACTAAAATTAAAAAATAACTTCTAAGTGCTTGAAATTCTTGGATTTTCTTGATTAATAAATTATTTTTTACTTTGGGTGAACTATAAGAGACTTTTATTTTTTTCTCTCTTAAATATTTACTTTTTTTATTTTGACATATTGTACACTTGAACCTTTAATTCACTTAACGACAGACGAAATGACCTCTATATATAGTAAAATTTGAAACATTGGTATATGGTTACTTGTGCTTCAAACCCTCTAAATTTAGGCTTATAAAAGTCACCTTAAGTATTAAAATTAATTATCAAATCTAAATACATCAATAGCTTTGATAATTTATTTTAGGAGCTACACTAACAAGATTTGGAAGAAATTAGTAATTAACTAACCCTTGCATAAATATAAACGCATCACAAAACAAATTGCAGGAAAATTCTAAAACTTTAAGAGTTATGAGTTTTCAAAGTTATGGGTCAAAAATGAACATTTGACTTAAATTAAAATTGAAAAAATCTAGTGCTCACTTTAACTAAAGAAAATTACAAGAGGTGAATAACATGCTTAATAATCAACTCACAAAAATTGAGCTCAACTGGACCATTAGATCTTGAGAAAATCAAGAACATAGGAAAATATTTATCTCTTCTTTTCTCAAAATTTATAGGTAATAAATTATATAAATTAATTTTAAAAAATAGTTTGACTGAAGCCCTTCTCAAAGAGCCCAAGATCAATCAATTTGGAGTTTATTTAGATTTTCTATTATTTATCAAAGTTATTTTTTAATTTAAAATTAATTTTTAATTCATTTATATATAAAAACCAAGTCAAAAATTATTGGAAAGTGTGTTTCAAATAATTGCATGTATGCTGATGGCTTTCAAACACACGGTGGCTCAACAATAGGTCACTTAACCTTATGGATAACTAATATGAATTGTCTGATCAATCAAGATAGGATTGATTGTCGAGATTAACACGCATAGTTTTGAATCAATAAGGGTTTTAATCCAATGGAAAACTTGTGTCACATGATAGAGAATAAGCCATATGTTCAGATTATATGGAAGATTAGATGGCATATATTAGCACAGATCAATTTAGTTCAAAATGACCTAGATTTCTCACTAATCTCTAGTTGGTTTTCCATGATCTTGGACTCTATGGAATGCTTGGAAGATCCTCTTCTACATCCTAGAAGGCTCCCAGAATCAAATTATTCATTTGAATTAACCTTTCTCTCTCTTGCTAGCTTGGGTTTTTTTCGATGAGGTTCGAGGGAACTATGGGGGAGGTAAGGAACTTGTTGTGGAGCTCCAAAAATGATTTGATTAACCCTTGATTTAGATTTTTAAGGGGTATTTATAGGAAAGAAAAATGGGGTTCAATGGCCAAGATCATGTAACCTAAGTTATGACCCACCTCCAAATAATTTTGGGACTTACCAATGGGAGCTTAATGAATGTGCTGGAGAGTTTGAAAGAACATAGTTTATTATTGAGGGAGTTAGGCTTGAGCAAATCTTTGGGAGAGGTTACTACAGATACTTGCCACATCGATATCACAATGTGGCTTGAGCTTGACATGACCTATAAGTATAAGACTTTAGAGTGAATGCAAGCACTTATTTTGGTTCAAATCTAGTTGGATTGATCAAGGGTCCTAAAATATTGGTTTTGGTGAGGTTGGTTAAACCTATACTTTTAAAACAAGGAAAACCATGAGTTGAAACCCTTGGGGTGTTTGTATAGGGTTACTACACAACTGTTACAGTAATTTTGAAATTTTATTTTGATAAGGGTTGTGATTTAGATCAAGAAAACTCTATTTTAGCACTTGGTTCAATACTATTGGTCAAACCTGGTGGGACCATGGGCTCAAACTTTTTTAGAAGACTCATGGGAATCAAATGAGTTGTTCCCCAGAGTTTAATTTAATTATGAGGTCAAAATATAGAGTTTTAAATTTTCAAGAGTGTGTGGAATGTTTTAGTCAACCATGGTTAACTTTGTCAATCAGGTTTGAACAAGGGTGAATGAAGGGACCAAGTCATTCCGTATGATATTTTTAACATGTTGGAAGTGGACCAATGGTTTGGTGCGGTCTTTTAGTTCAAAATGCATGTTTAAGGACTAAAGGGGCCCTTTGGTCAACATAGGTTGACTTGGTCCACAAGGGGGTTAGAACTTAGTTCTATGTATCCTATATGAAGTTTAGGATTTTATGGAGGTGGTCCTAAGGTTTGGTTGAATCTCTATGAATGTTTAACGGGGTAAAATTGGAATTTTTGTCAGCCTAAGTAAACATGGTCAACCAAGGTTAACCAGGGATTGGGATTTTGTTAGGAAGGGTCCATTCAAGAGGTGCACAAAGTCTCTAAGATGGAGCTTTACACTGGAGCACAACAAACTAGCTTTGACCAAATATTTCAGGCATTCTCCCGCCCTAGTGAGAGTTACCACAAAAGTTCCTCTCTTTGTCAGGAAAATCTTTATTCATCCCAGCCTAGTCAAGTCTCCCATTCAAGACACATCAACAATCAAGATAAAGGCAAATATTACCCTCGCATGACTTCTCTTAGACACATCAAAATGTTACCCTCCCCTCTCACCTCTACAGAGCTACCTTAGACTGGCTCATACACTATTCTTGTCCAATCTCTCAACCACATCAAGATGCTACTCACTCCCTCTCACCTTAATAAGGAAACCTCAGATCGCCCCCTACTCTACACTAGACTGATCTCTAGATCACATCAACATGTTACTCACCTCCCTCTCACATCAATGAGGTGACCTTAGATTAGATCCCTACACTATGCTAGCTATATCTCTTGACCATAATAAGATTTTAATCACCACTTCCCACCTCAATGGGGTTATCCCAAAGCAGCTTCCTGCTCACATCCCCTCTCACTGAGATCATTGCTTTATTTAGAACATAGTGAAGAGGACATGACCATGTTACATTAATGATCGATGAGAAAACCAATGCATCCTGTGCAAAACCACATACTCTCTATACCCTATAAAGAGGGGGAGGAGTATTGAAAAAAGAAAAAGTAGGGAGAAGAATAACATAAGGAGAACATAATGAAATAGAGATATACACAAAGAGAAATGTAGCAAGAAAAGAGAGACTCATTGTGCCATTCTTTCTTTCATAGCTCAAGCTCTACATCATAGAGCCCTCGCATCTATAGCTCTTTTATTTATGGCTTAGATAATAAATACTTTTCCTTGATCCATTTTCCTTGTCTCACCCTTTACTCTCTCTTTCTTTTGATATTCCAACATAATCATCTTCACCACCATGCTCTTAGTCCACAGGTGGCAAGAAGTAGTGCCCTGCATCTTCCACTAGATTAAATAGGATTTAATAATAAGTGTCCTTTCAATATGGTTGGTGAGGCACAAAAGAGAGAATGTGAGATGATGGGAGTGATTGGACTTATCTCTTGATAGGTTTGGTATCAAGAAAGCCTAGACATGATCTCAATGTAATAGAAAAATATGTCAAAGTTGGGGCTTACATCTCAATCTTGCATTATCAAAAAGCCCCAAACTGTAAAGTTCACATAGGTTTTTAAACCAACGTAATTGTCCCAAGGCTAACCAAGACGGGGGTGAATTAGTAATTTAAAAACCCTCTTGAAAAATTTTATAGAAAACTGAATATTAAAAATTATGTAACTTAATTTTATTTTCAAATATGCCTTTCAACCAAAACAATAAAATTATAGAAAATAAAAATGTGGAAAATAAAATGACACAAAGATTTATAGTGGTACGGTCCAATAAGACATACGTTCAATCCATGTAGACTCCCTCTTCAGGTATTACACTATTATCAAAAGTGGCTCTCCTTTTTCCCCCAAAGCAAGGTGGAGAAGCCTTTACAATTTTCCTCTCTTCCACCAATCCTCGATGTGGCAGAGAACCGTCATCCTTTCACACCTTTCAAGTGTCGACAAAGAACCATCATCCTTTTATATCCTCCAAGTGTCGGCAGAGAATCATCATCCTTTCACACCCTCCAAATGTTGGCAGAGAACAGACTTCATTTCACCCTCCAAGTGTTGGCAGAGAACAAGAACTTCTTTAAAGATCTTCTGTCGAACAACTAGAAAGAAGAAAGGTGACTAATAACCAAAATCTAAATGAGATTCTTACCTTTGAGTAACCTTGTGATCCCTTCACACTCTACTTGCAATAACTCTCTCTCAAACACTCTCCCCAAATACTCTTTCACTTGCTCTTGAAAAATAATGAAGAATAACACTTTTCTATCAGTTTCTAAGGATTTTATATGAAAGACACAAAAAACCATCCAAAAAACTAAAATTTTCCATTTTGAGCGTATACGATCGTATAGTATGAACAGTTTAAAAATTGTTGCATACAAACCTATGCGAACTTATACAAAATATTTTTGTACATGATGATTATCCAGTACAAACCATGTTCATACTGTATGAATAGTTAAGAAAAATTTTCAAGTTTGTCGCAATGAAAAGGTACCCAATATTTTTGTACTCTGGACATCATCTGTATAATTAAGAGATCGTACAGTATGAACCGTTCAAAAAAAAAATTGAGATTCATTAGGATGAAAAGAGACCCATCTAATTTGTACTCTGGACATCATTTGCATGAACAAGACATCATACAACATGAACTGTTCAAAAAAATCTGAGATTCATCGGGATGAAAAGGGACCCATCGAATTCATACTCTAGATGTCGTCTGTACAAACAACATATCATATAGTGCAATCAATTTAGGAAAAGATTTAAATTAATTGGGATGAAAAGGGACCCATCCTTTTCATACTTTCGACATCGTCTGTATGAAAATCCCTTTGTATAGTATGTTCAATACTTAGAAAATTTTTCTTCTCTCATTCTTTTAATTGCTTGTAGAAGTGATCAAATAAACAAATCATCCCATATGAAATCAAATCATACAGTATAATTTGTTTAAAAAATATATCATTTTTAATTACTCCCCATTGTGTGTGTGTACACAGTTACTCAATTATAATCACACTCTCTCAGACTCATTAAAATAAAAAATACATATTCCATTTACAATGAACCCTAATCTAATCATTTTTTAAGTTTTCAATAATTTGGAGTATGATTTCCCAAAAATGTTAGTACACACAAACAACAAAAACAATACATCCAAAATATGTTAATAGAAATTGTAATTAAAATAATAATACTTGAAATTTTCAAAAACATACATGTTGCAATAATCTCAACAATCAAAAAATTATGTTGTAACAATCTCAACAATCTCCCCATTTTTTATGATGGCAAAATAATTATTGTTTGAGTAAACATTTCCCTAAATTTCTCCTTAGCTCCTCCTAAAAGAATGAACATTTGAATATAGGGAGATTCCATGAAGAGCACTCAAATTTTTTAAAAAACAAAAAAAAAAAAAAAAACATATAAACATAAACAACAAAATCAAAACAATACAAGCACACTAAAAAGTACAAACTCAAAACTAAAAAACACAAACACAAAGAGCAAAAACACAATATTACTTCCTTTTTTGACAACATCAAAAAGGGAAAAAGAAAATTGAAATGAAAGATGTCAAATGAGAAATTAAATTAATTAATCTTGAAAATGATTGGAATATAGTTGTAATAACAAAGCTAATTACATAAGATGAAAAATAAAGATTCAAAAATTTTAAATTAAATAACAACTTAGATAAGAAAAATTTATCAAAGTCATGATGCATTCTAGACAACTAGATATGGAGTATTACAAAAGTGACGAAATGAAGATTCGTTAATTTCAATTTTTAATATAAAATATAATTGAAAATTAGATTGATTTGAATTATAAATTAAATGATAGAGGAAAGAATATAAATAATTCAATTGCCGACATTGCTCAGCTTTTTAAATATTTGTGGGACACTTTATGCATCTTTATTTACTTAGGCTAATTTTGTGCCTCTTTCCATTTTGTGAACCATCGTGCGTTCTTTCTATTTTTATATACACTATACATTTATTTTTTATTACCCTTTTTTATTTGGTCTTTCAAAATCAATAATCTAAAAATTAAATTTCTCTAATAACAAAAATAATTATATTGAAAAAAATAAAAAAATAAGACATCAAAATTGTAATAATAAAATTCAAATTATGTTTGCCGAAAAAGAACATGAGATTGATATGCTTGACTTAATTGAGTTAAAAGTTAATTTAAATTTTAAAAAAATTAGATTTCATGATGAAATTAATTTTATAATGCAAGTTAATTTATAACACATTTTTAGCTAAATTATAATAGGCTTTTTATATAGGCAAACTCACATTTCAAACTAAGAACAAAAACTGATTCCCAAAACATGTCATTTTTCATTGATATCAGAATGGATTTAAGAATATCCTTATAATGATATCAGTTTAAACTAACCACAAACATCTACTGAAAGAAAATACAACATCACATCAAAAACATGAATTTATCATAAGTAAAGGACTAACAGAGGAAATGAAAAATAAGTATATCTAAAACTCAGAAGGGCCCTGATCCGGAGGAGGTGGCTGGTTGAAGACTAAGAAATAGTTATTCATCATAGCTACATTTATGTTCACCGAGTTAAAATGACCTAAGATCCACCCCATATCTTCTTGGTTCTGTGCATCCTGCAGGTTTAGATGAGCCTGAATTTGATCAAAATATTGATCAAAATGAGTCTCTAATCGATCAAATCACTGGAGCATTTCTTGAAAGTAATTCTAACCAGGTCCATGAGCAGGTGCAGGTGCTCCCCCTTCACCCTTAGTATCCTCACTAGAACTAACATTTCTCTTAAAAAGATATCAAAAAGAGGCATCGGTAAAAAAGATTAGCATTTCAGTAGGAGGATCATGATAAATAATGTGGTAATTCTTTTCTAAAATATATATCACTAAGTGTCCTAGAGCAATATTTTTCTTTCTCTTATGATAAGAAAGCCCAATTTAAGAAAGGCTATGAATGTAATCCAAGATTTTATATATAATTATGCTAAGTCACATTTTTCTACAGTCTAGTTAGCAAAGGTGTTTTAACTCGAATGCCATCCACATGTCTAGTTGGCCTAGTATACATTTCCTGAACTAAAATCAACATGTGATAGTCAAGCGATTGAAGAAAAGTTAATATATGTGTTTTCCAAAAATTGAAAGAAATATTATCAAATAATAAAGGTCTAGTGATCGAATACCCTTTAGGTGTGTTACAGTTTCCAAAAATAGCCATCATCATTTTCAAAAATCAATCTAAACTTTATGTTTTGAAATAATGATCCGATGCCAACTTGTAAATTATATATAGGTTGTTAGACCTGTGCAATTGTCCCAAGGCTAACCAAGAGGGGAATGAATTGGTAATTTAAAAACCCTCTTGAAAAGTTTTATAGAAAACTGAATATAAAAAAATTTACAACTTAATTTTATATTGAAATATACTTTTCAACCACAATAATAAAATTATAAAAAATAAAAATGCATTAAATAAAATGACACAAAGATTTATAGGGTTTTGGTCCAACAAGACCTACATCCACTTTCTGAAGACTCCCTCTTCATGTATTGCACTTTTACCAAAAGGGACTCTCCTTTTTCACCCACAGTAAGGCGGAGAAGCCTTTACAATTTACCTCTCTTCCACCATTCCCCGGTGTGGTAGAGAACCATCATCCTTTCACACCCTCCAAGTGTCTACAGAGAACCGTCGTTCTTTCGCATCCTCTAAGTGTTAATAGAGAATCATTGTCCTTTCACACTCTCCAAGTTGTTGCAAATCTACTTTTTCATGGCTTATGTTTTGATGATTGACAAACACTATCTCTCTTGGACTACTTGTTGCTTCTAACTTTGAGGAATCGAAGATCGGACGATCAAGAGGAAGCCAAGTCCAGGATCGCGTAGGTTTAAGGTTGAGTCAGTCTGTAATTCTATTTTTCACCTTTTGAGTCTACTTGTAATAATCAAAAAGACTGATGCTAAGTAACCCTTCACACACACACTTGAGAGGCTTAGAAATTCTGTTTTTGCCCACATCGGCCAGGCCGATATTTATATTGTCCGGGACGATCAGCTTAAAACAGAAAGTCTAATTAAGGATTCTTAATTAAGGCAGCCGACATTAACATATCGGCCTGGACGATACGTGTATCGGCCAGGACGATAAGCTCAAAATAGAAAGAGATAGCCGCCTTAGACAGTTTAGGCATACTGAATTTTAAATTATCGACCAGGACGATTCCAGAATCGGCCTGGACGAAATTACCAAATTATGCCTTAATTGATCAGGAAATCAAGGGAGTAATTAAGGATGATTGATACGATCATATCGGCTAGGACGATCGTGAGATCGGCCTGGACGATCAAGCCAAATTTCAATCGGCCAGGACTGTTCCCAGGGCTGTGCTCAGGACGATTTACCTCTGATTTGAACTAATCGGCCAGGACGATTGTGAGATCGGCCTGGACGATCAAGCCAAATTTCAATCATCCAGGACTGTTCCCAGGGCTGTGCTCTGGCCGATCTTCCTTGATTTGTACTAATCGGCCAGGCCGATGTCCATATCGGCCTGGACGATAAAGTCGGCTACTTGCAATTAATGAGCTCCTCTTGAGCTCTTCTATTTAAAGAGCTCTTCTTCAACGTTTTTGAAAGACCTTTGGCTGCTGCCTTGACCTGAGAAGACCTTGAGGAGAGAAAGAGAGAGAGGGAGAGAGAGAGGATCTTGTGAGGGGGAGCTTGTGAGGGGATTCACAAGGGTTGCTCAAGGATCGCTCTGCTTGTTTTTCGTCTGGAGTTTCTCGTCCGTGGAAGGGTCGGTAGAGGTAAAGAGTTTTGCCTTTGGTTGTGGTTCTCTGCCAGCTTCAGGAGGAAGCAAAAGGAGGTAGGTTCTCTGCCTTGCCGGGGTGGCAAAAAGGAGTTTCTTGTGAGGGCTTCTCCGCCTAGCTGTGGGGGCTAAAGGGGAGTCACGTTTTGTAGTGCAATACTTGGAGGGTGCCTCCAAGGAGTGGACGTAGGTCGAGTCGACCGAACCACTATAAATCTTGTGTTCTTATTTTTGCTTCCGCACTTTTAAATTCCGCATTTGGTTTTGTGGTGTGATTTGGTTTGTGAATTTATTTCTTTGTCTTAAAAATTTTTAAAATACCAATTCACCCCCCCCCCCCTCTTGGTTAGCTTGGGACTAAGTTCATAGAGCTTAACATCCCGAACGAACTTTCACAAGTGTCGATAGAGAATCGTCGTCCCTTCACAACCTCGAAGTGTCAGCAGAGAACCGTCATCATTTCACACCCTCCAAGTGTCTGTAGAGAATTGGCGTACTTTCACACCCTCCAAGTATCAATAGAGAACCCGTTCTTCTTCAAAGATCTTCTCTCGAGCAACTAAAAAGAAGAAAGGAAGAGTAGTAACCAAAAACCAAATGAGATTCTTACCTTTGAGTAACCTTGTGATCCCTTCACACTCCACTTATAAGAACTCTCTCAAAAACACTCCTCGACAAACACTCTTTCACTTTCTCTTGAAAAATCATGAAGAACAACAATTTCACGTCAGTTTCTAAGGACCTTTTATATGAAAGAAATGAAAAAACATCTTGAAAAATGAAATTTTCCATTTTGAGCATATACGATCGTACAATAAAATCTTAATTTCATTTGTATGAATAGTTAAGAAACAGTTTCGTACGAACCTGTGCAAACCTGTATGAAATATTTTGTACATGATGATCGTCAAATATGAATCATGTTCGTATTGTACGAACGATTAAGAAAATTTTTCAACTTCGCCGAGATGAAAAGGTACACCATATTTTCATACTCTGGACATCATCTTTATGAACAAGACATCGTATAGTACAAACCTATAAGAAAAATCTAAGATTCATCAAGATGAAAAGAGACCCATCTAATTCATACTCTGGATGTTGTCTATACGAACAAGACATCATACAATAAGAACCGTTCAGAAAAATTTGAAATTCATCAGGACAAAAAGGGACTCGTCCAATTCGTACTTTGGATGTCGTTTGTATGAATAACATATTGTACAATACGATCATTTCAAGAAAAGATTTAAATTTGTCGGGATAAAAAGGGACCCATCCTTTTCATACTCTGGATGTCGTCTGTACAAAGAACTCTTCGTACAATACAATCAGTACTTAGAAAAATTTTCTTCTCTCGTTCTTTTAACTTCTCATAGAAGTGATTAATTGAATAAATTGTCCCATACAAAATCTAATCTTGCAATATGATTAGTTTGAAAAAAATATATATCATTTTTAATCACTCTCCCAATGTGTGTGTGCATAGTTACTCAATTACAATCACACTCTCTCAAACTCAATAAAATGAAAAATATATACTCCATTTATAATGAACCCTAATCTAATCAAATTTGAAGTCTTCAATAATCTGGAGTATGATTTTCCTAAAATATTAGTACACACAAACAACAAAAGCAATACATCCAAAATATGTTAGGAGAAATTATAATTAAAAAAATAATTTTTGGAATCATCAAAAATATACATGTTGCAAGAATCTCAACAATTGAAAAACTAAGTTGCAATAATCTCAACACAAACTATCTTCTCAATGTTCAAGGAAAGATAGTATCCTTGATTTACATCCTGCCTAAGTCAGGAGTGCCAGTCAATCCATCTAGTCAAATGTGTACACTGTGCATCTTTCCTAACAAAGAAAAAATGGTCAAATCTTATACAAACTAGATAAAGAATTTTCCTAAGTGTATTTATAGTGAACCTATATCTTTTTTTTTTTTTTTAAGAAATGGTTAGAGCAATTTTATTATAAGAAAGCAAAATACAAGAACCTAAGTGAAAAAACTCCTATCACATTTCTCATTTAATAACTTAAAAAAGTAAGGAGGAACCTTATTGCAATCCAAACCATCCCAAACAAAATCAAAAGAATAGGCATAGTTAGCACAGCAGTCTGCTAACTTATTGCAATCCCTATTCACAAAATGAATTATCACTTGATTAAAATTTCTAAGAAAGAAAAAATCATCTTGCTTGAATCCGTCGTCTTTAGTAACTTCATTCATCATCACACTTTTAACAAACTTCATTAAATTGAAATTATCACCTTTAATTATGATTCCTTCCGCCTCATACAACAATTATTGAATTACCTTCCTCAAGGATAGAATTGCATTTAGTTCCAAAACTGAGCAATCCCAATGCAAGTTTTTAAATTCGAAGGCAAAATAAAATCTACCATTACAATTTTTTATCATGCCACCTATGCCTGCATTATAAAAGTTCTCAAGAGAAGCATCAACATTAAGCTTAATCCATTCGGTTGGAGGAGGATGCCAAAAGAAAGTAGACAGCCTTAGCTGATTGGAATCCCAATTGTCCGAAATTTGATTAAAGCTAAATGATGCAGTAGCAAAACTGATAGAATTTGCTGCTATAACATTAACACTATCCTCTGTCTTACAATGTACAAGCTTGTTTCTACTTTTCCAAGAGAAGAGCACAGTTAAGCAGTGCAAGTTCCCCAAGAAAGGATTAGATTTTGACATAATAGCCAATTCCTTATAGAAATTTTCCAAATAAGAGAAAATAGGGAGTTTAAATAGCTATTTATTTATCAACTCTATCACTTTATGAAGAAAAGAACAACAAACAGCAATATGTTCAGAATTCTCTATTGCTATGCAACCTCTCGGACACCCATTGTAGTTAATAAGCCTTCTATACATCAAAAACTCATTTGAGGGAATAGCTTTGAGATTCATTCTCCACCAGAATAGCTCCACCCTTGGTCTTAAATTCAAATTCTCAATCATTTCCAATTCATGTCTTCCGCAACATTACTATTTCTGTTATCAGAAATCAAAGCTGATAAAGATTTTCCTGGACACTTAAACATTATCTCCATTTGATCACATTGTAAATCAAGATGAATCGGAACAAAAACAATTAATTCCACCAGTTCTTTTCCAAAAACATGTTGTAGTTTCGAGACATTCCAGCATCCTTCTTGAATAAAATTCATAAGACATTTGAATTCATCTTTTACATCAGCAACAAAGGTTGGCCACCATCCTATGCTCTTGTCTAGAATCCATATATCTTTAATGGTGTTAATACTTCTATCATCGAAAATTGTCCATCTCACTATCTGTTGATGAAAATTTGCTCCATTGATTATAATCTTCCAAGTAGAAGATGCTCCACTTCTAATTTCTGAATTCCAAATATCTTTCCCATATTTTGCAATTAAAATCATGTTAATCATAGTAGAAGGTATAGATACAAGACTCCAAGAAAATTTAGCCCTCAAAGGGCCTATTTTTTTAGATGCTGATAGCACTCCTTGACCACCCAGCCTTTTTGGTTTACATAAAGTTTCCCAATCAACATAGTGAAGACCCTTACTGCTGTCTTGTTTATTCCAAAGAAAGTCCCTACTCAATTTATCCAACTCTTTCAACACTCCCATTGGGACAATTGAATGTGTAGAAAAGAAAATTAGTTGTTTATCCTAGGGTGTTATTCCTATACTACATGCAAACTCACAAAATAGGATGACACACTCAGTGTCTACAATGGGTAAAAGCTGACTAGGTGGGGTTTCTAAGCCACTTGTATATGTCCAGAATCTTGTAATTGAATCATAGATGAGGTGGTTCCTATGTTTTTAGTTAGCCTAACCAATGAGTGAGTGCATTCTTGCCTCTAAAAGTGCAAACCTAGTTAGGTTTCGTTTGGTTTTTTGATACTTTTGTAAAAGATATTTTTAAGAAACATTGTTTCAAAAAATGGAGTTTTCTAACGGAGAAGCATATATAAAAAAGCTTTCTCAAAACAACATAAAAATGAAACAAAAGGAGTTATTGGGAATTTGATTTGATGAACCAAACAGTAAAGAAGAAATAAATTTATCCTTTTAAAACGGAATAAGCACCAAAAACTTCCAATCAAACTAAGCCTTAGTGTGAGGATGTCATGTAATCAATATAAGGTAACAAGCATAATGTCAAGCAATATAAATCATGTATTAAAGAGTAGGATCATTAGTTGCTATGTCTCTACTATTTTCTACCATAGGGTCTCTTGTAAAAGAAATGTCAATAACAAATATCAACTGTAGTCATGAGTATGAGTTTATAGGTGAGAACATCGAAGAAATCTAAATCCATTCATAACTAGCTAATGACAGTATCAAGCACAATCAAATACTTGAAATTTAAATTAACAAACAGAACTTATAATGGATGCAGAACGAAGGCCAAATGATAATTAAGAATGATATTTAAATTATAATCATTCAACCAAGAATTTTAATTTTAAATAAATTTAATATTAAAACATAAATGAGAAAATTTTGATTTAATTAAATTCACTTTAAAATGCACTTCAACTACATAGTATTCCTAGTGTAATTATTACACATATTCTCTTTATTCGCAATATTTAAATATTTAGCTTTGTTATAAAATCAAATTCTGGTTAATAATTACAAGATCTCAATACATATTTGCTTCTTGCAATCAACTATTTGATATAATTGTTAAACTTAATCCTACAATTCACTTTTAATTATTCTTAATCAAATTTTAACTTTGAGCAATCTAATGGAATTTTGTCCATAATTATATTAAACTTTTTACTGTGAGAACATGCCGTATTACAAGCTTATAAAAGTTCTGTTTATGAAAACACACAAAGCAAACTTTGAAACTTAAAGAATCAATAGTGTTTAGAAGCATACATGTCCGGTGGTTGAAGCAATGTAATGCATTTATGCAAGCGTGAAAATAAGTTAGAGTTATCAAATTGTATTTTTTTGATCGGTTTTGGGTCAAATCCAAATTTAGCCCACTCTTAACACGTCTGATTCGACCCTGACCTATTTGTCCAAATGGTTTACAAATCTAGACCCGAAGCAAACCTGACCCGCTAACCCGATTGAGTGCGACTGGCAAGTGTGAGTGGTCAAGGGGGCTAGCACGAGGGCGAGGGTGAGCAGCGCGAGCGAGAGCCAGGGTAAGCAAATATTATTAAAGCGTGGATGAAAAATCTGATCACTGAACTCCACCTAAGTGTGCTGAATTAAAGCTTGGATTGTTTGTGGCCCGAGTAGACATAAGACATCGCTTAATGTGGTTTTAGGGCTCAGCTAACCAAAATCAGAGTGTCTTTCCCATTTTTTTTTTTTGGTTCCTTCTATTTTATTCACTTATGATAGTTGCTAGAATTGGAAAAGTAGGAACAATTTTCGCATTACAAAGCGGTAATAATTATTAAAAGCTAAACTTCTCATGAAGGGTTTTGTAAAATTCGAATATTAAAGTTCTCTTTCGATTTTAATAATATGAATAATATATATATATGTACACATTAAATCTATAATTAATTTCATTCTAATTCTCAAATTAAAAGTCTCATTAATCAGATGGAATAAAACTCCATCAAGCTAATGGGCACCATCCAATTTTATTAAGACAAGTATGTGATCAAAAGGAAATTAGCCAATCGATCAAAATTGCCATCGTGATGAGACACACACGATCGAGTGATGATCACAATGAGATGCACATGATTGAGTGATGATTTTGATCGAGGAAAGAAGCACACGATCAATTGATGATTGCAAGGATAGTGATGCGCATATGATTGTGTGATGATCGTGATCGTGACAAGAAGTACACAATCAAGAAACACAAGGGAAATGTATAAGACTATGAAGTGGTCCAAATTAAAACATCTAGATTCAAATTGTCAGGTGTGTAAGCATGATAACGATCAAATAAGAAGACTCGAAGCCATCAATGGTGTGTTTTTTATTATCAACAAATAAGAAGGCTCGAAGCCATCAATGGTGTGTTTTCTATTATCAAGCTTGAACAAGACAAAAGAAAGGTCAATAAAAAGGACCCCAAAAATGTGTGTTGTATTGGCAGAATACATTACATGTGTTGGTATTAACCTCAGGCTAGATATACAAGATGTGAGGAATCAGTGTATTTTTCTGGCGTATTGAGCTTTATATGTAAGCTTAGTTTTCAAACACACAGGAAAGTGGAATTGGTGATCAAGTTCAACCTTCAGGCGTGTGAGCTATGAATAAGCTTGGCTATTTGAGGTGTTGAACTCAGAAAGGATACTGAATCAGGTGCTAAAGCAAGGTGAATTAGGGATAAACTCAACCCCAAATGTATGAGCTAGGAAATGGGGATTCACAAACTTGACCCTTAGATTAGGAAGAAATTCTCAAGTTTGGGCTTTGGGTATGTCAGATATGTGCACAAGCTCGACCATTTAGCATGCTAAAGTGGAGGAAAAATCTCACATAGCTATAGGAACATGATGAATCAGAAAAGACTCGATACTCTAGTCTGCAAGCTAGGTTATGTGGCTCAAATTTATCTTTGGATGAGTAGAAGGGTTCCAAATTCTTATGAGTACTATATATGAGATATGTATTTTCCATTTCCTCCTTCAGACAAATGAGTAAAGCGTGTATTGAGTTTGACATTTTGGCATGTGAGCCTTATGTGTAAGCTTGGCCATCTGGCATATTGAACTCGAAGAAAATCCTATCCCTTATCCCTCTTATGTGTTGAGCTTTATTTATGTGCAAGAGACCTTTGAACCTCAAATCAAGAGGAAATAACCAATCTGGCCACGGAGGCATGATGGACGGGAAGAAATCTCAAGCTCAATCTTTGAACATGTGAACCTTGTGCATAGGTTTAGTTTTCAACTTCATAAGCTCAAGAAAGAAAGGTTCTAACTTAGACAATAAGGCATCACTACAGGAAAACAGCTCATTTCCGACAGAATTTCCGGCGGAAATAAATTCGTCGCAAATTCCGGCGGAATTTCCGGCGGATTTTCGACGGATTTTTTTCAACGAATTTCCGACATAATTTTTTATTGTTTTTCCGACGGATTTTTTCGATGAAATTTCCGGCGGATTTTTCGGCGGATTTCCGACTGAAATTAAAAATTAAATATTTCTTTTTTAAATATAACTTAAATTATTGAATTAATTAAGTTAATTAATTTTTAATTTTTAATTTTTTTGTTTCGGCCGGTATCAATTAAGTTACTTATTGAATTTTTAATTTTAATTTTTACTTTTTAATTTTTGATTTTTAATTTTTCAATTTTTAATTTTAAGTTAATTATTGAATTAATTAAGTTAATATTTTTTATTTATACCGGTAACAATTTTAAGTTAATTAATTAAGTTATTTCTTTTAAAATTAAATATTTTCTATTTTAAGTTAATAAATTTTTATTAAATTCAATTAACAAATTTTAATAATTAAGAGGCAATAGGTTAAATAAAAAAAAATTAACTTACTTAACAGATTTTGGTATCATGAGTAGTTGGTAGAAGCCTTGAAGTTCTGCAGAGGAGGGCGGGGCCGCGTTCGAATCCCGCTGAGCGCTGGGCGATCCGCGCGGGGAGTCAGGTCGTGGCGGGTTGGGCCTGCTTTCAGACGGTCAGGGTCAGGTTGGGTCCGGTCGCGCATGCTGGCGGGCTGGTGGAGCGAGAATTGAGGAGCAGTTGTGTGTAAATGATTTTTTTTTTGCATAAAATTTCCGACGCATAAAAATTTCAACGGAAATTTTTTCCAGCGAAAATTCCGTCGGAAATGCGCCGGAAATAGTTCCGGCGCATTATTTTGCGCCGGAAGTCCTTTTACGACGCGCGTGAAACCGGCGGAAATATTTCCGCCGGAAATGCAATTTTCTGACGGATTTTTGGCCTTTTTCCGACGAAAATGGCCGCCGGAAAATGACGTTTTTCCTGTAGTGCATATTGAATCAATAGAAGAACATGACCTAAAGTGTGAGAGCTAGAGATGTGACAATTTGACCCTTATGTGTAGGAATGCAAAGTTTTACCAATTCAATCTTGGGGCATATGATTTGTGTCTTCAACCTCAAACTTGTTCATTGAACACATTAAGCTTTATTTGTAAGCTTTATCCTTAAACTATTGAGTTTATGGTGTAAAATGCAAATTCATTGAATTATGAGTTAATGGAAAATTTATATTGAGTTTTGATAACCAAACAAATACATAAAACTTAATCGAATGCTAAAATTGGCAATTTTTTTGTTTAGTTTTATAAGCATAGATTAAACTCTCGATTGAGTTAAAATGAAACACTGAAAGTAGGACAGAAGCTATTATTTTAATTTTTGTAACATGAATCTAGCTTTTGATTGAGCTAAACCAGGCCTAAGAGGATATATACATATATCAAAAAGGAATATCATTTTCACACAAAGAAAGAGTTTCTAACACCTTGTGAAGAATACCATAATTATTACATTGAACAAATTTACCATGAGTATATTGTTATATATTTGAATTTGAAAATATCACTTGTTTCATTATTGAAATGAGAACTATAACATTGACTTATATAAAAAAATAAAACATAGATCTGTAGAAACATCTTTTTGCATTATATTTCTTCAAAAAATTCCTTTTGATGCAAAGCACTAGATTTGTCCATTCATAGTCAACCAACCTGTATGATCCATCCTCAAACACTTTCAATCTCGAAGGGATCTTGGAAAGTGGGTTCAAAATTGCCAACTAACACATTGTGTCACTATAGGCCTGCAAAAAATCAAGAAATATTCTACAAATGTAAAAGTCCTCAATTGGAATAATTTATCATGCACTCAAACACTCAATCATCTCAATAAATCAAAACTATCAAGTTCTTTGAGTCATAGATGATCAATTATTCTTTATTCAATTTATGAGTAAGAGCAATAGATAATAAGGGGAGCTCAACTTCAGAAGGAAAGACTACATCCACCCTAAAAGTGTGTGTGTGTGTGTGTGTGTGTGTGTGGGAGTCAAATTTGTTAAGGAATGATATTTATTTCTCTAGTCCATAGTGCTTTCGACTTTTTTTTTCTTTCCATTCTCTTTATTTATAGACAAATAAGTTTCTAATCAGTTGAATAAGGCTTTTTTGAAAGCTTTAGCAAGACCATTATCTTTGGTGTAGTATATAATGGAAAATTTCCATTTTATATAGTGATAATGATCAAATATATTATTCATGTTCTTTTAAAATTCTTTTTATGATCAAATATGATCCTTCTAGGTACACCAAAAAGATATATAATATGGTCTCTAAGGAAATACAACAAAATATCCGCTTTGTCCTCCTAAAGTATAGCTTCTACTTAAATAAGTCATCGGTGACTACCAAGAAAAACCTATTTCACTAAGAAGAAGCTCACTCAATAGGATTGACAATATTTATTTCCCAATGCTCAAAAAGCCATGATAAAATATTTAGGTGAATGAGATTTGGTTGTTGATGCAAAATAGTATAATGATTTTGACACAAGTGACTTATATTAACATGTTGAATAAAGTCTTCTATCATTGTTAGCCAAAAATGACACCTTCTTTTAATTTTTATCTTCATTTTTGGATTTTATTTTTGCTCTCCAAAACTCATTTACATCATGCATGACCTTGTGTGCTTCATCTTTTCTAAGACAACATAGCAAAACTTGATCAAATGCATAATAATAAAGAGTAGTATTGTTGTTTGCAAAAGAAAAGGCATTTTCATAATTTGAGAAGCTTCTGAAGGATTATTAAGAAGTTTTCATTGATACAAATAGTCTATTACAAGTTGATTCCAGTCAACTTCTTCATCAGTTATCATGAAAAACAAATCATTTTCATTTTTAGGAGTTTATTTCAAGATTATTAAGATACTAATAATTATAAATAATGTGTACTTTACGTGTTATATTTTTAGTGAAAATGTTTTATTTTATTTATGTTGTGCATGAAAAATGTAAAAAAGGAACATAATTCTAAATCTTATCTAGCACCTATGTGGTAGACATATCAACATCATAGTGCCATCAAAGGTACCATCGATGTGCCACAACATTGACATTGCGGTGCAAACTTCATTGTTGGGTAGTGTTGCAGCGTGAAAATGGTTAGCTTTGTAGTTTCATGACTCTATCATCCAGTGCCATAGTGTTATAAGTTATCATGCCTCAGTTCAAAAATTTCCATTCTAGTGCCACAACATTTGAAAGTCAGATGTGCCATTATGTAGTAGTTATAACTTTTAAAAGACATGACCTATCAACAAAATGATTCAACTATTTACTAATAATAGATCAACATCAGTAAGAATTATAGAAGAGCTAAAACAATAGTGTAATGGCATTAGTTCATTTGTTGGGTCCAGGGTGTCGACCTTTTAAACATCACAGTACTAGTTTCCTACTTTGTGTTTTCTAATGAAGATATTCTTCTTGTCACCCTAGGGAGCTTATATTAAGAGATCCATCTATAGAGGTTAGGACTAGACAAAGTCTTAGAAAAAAGATTAGTCCTACTACATTAATTTACATGGTAGAACCAACTAGTGTAGATCAATCCTCGAATGATAAATTTTGGATCTTAGCCATGTAAGAAGAATTGAATCAATTATTTAGGAATGATGTATGGGAGTTGGTTAGTAGACTAAAGGATCATAATATAGTCGGCACTAAATAGGTTTTCAATAATAAGTTGGATGACTCTAGGTTGGTGATTAGAAATAAGGTCGGATTAATAATAAGATAGAGGGCATTGATTTTGAGGAGACTTTAGCTTAGTTCGAATAATATAGAGTCTTATTAGCATTTGAATGTTTTAGAAGCTTCAAATTATTCCAAATGGATATGAAGAGTACTTTTCTAAATGGAGTAGTTAGAAAAGATATATTTATAGAAAAACACCTAGGCTTTAAAAATTCCCCTTTCCCAAATCACATATATAAATTGAAGAAATATTTATATTGGTTGAAATAAGCATTGAGAGTATGGTATGAGAGACTTAAATACACCACTTTATTCCCTAAGGGTATTATTGACACCACTTTTTTTCTTAAGAAGGTTGGAGATGATGTACTCATAATACAAATTTATATTGATGATATACTTTTTGAATCTACAAATCAAAATCTTTGCAAATAGTTTTTAGCTATTATGAGTAAGTAATTTGAAATGAGTACGATGGGAGAGCTGACCAATTTTCTTAGTTTTTAGCTACCATGAGTAAGGAATTTGAAGTGATTATGATGGGAAAGCTAGCCTATTTTCTTTAATTTAGTGTGAAACAAAGGGAAGATGATACGTTCCTTAGTTAGACTATAAAAATTAAGGAGATATTGAATATATTTATATACATATACATATATGAAAGGTTCTAAAAGCATAAATATACCAATGAGTTCAATCATTCAACTAGATACCAGGATATAAATGAAAAATCAATTGATCAGAAGAAGTTTAGATGAATTATAGGATCACTACTTTATTTTAGTGCTAGAATACTATATTTTGTATTTTGTATTTATCTATGTGGTTGATTTCAAACTGATTAAAAATAATCCCATTTGAATATCATAAAAAGAATCCTTATACTTAGGAATATGTTTTCCTAGGCATAACACCACCTTTGACAATATAGGATATATAGACTCAAATAATGTGGGTTTAGATTAGATTGGAAAAGTATATCTTGTATTTACAAATTTATAAGAAAATAATTTGTTTCTTGGTCTAGTAAAAAGTAAAATTCTATAGCCATGTCTACCATTGAAGCAAAAAATGTAGTTGTAGGTAGTTATGTTGCCCAAATCTTATGGCAGAAGATATAAATTCTTAACCATGGACTATTTTTTGGCACCATCCCTATCATATATGATAAGACTAGTGCAATATATACATCAAAATATCCAATCCAACTTTCCCACACTTGGTAAATGGATTTTAGAAATCATTTTATTAGGGTCTATGTAGGAAAGGGCAACCTAGAAATACACCATGTAGATACTAAAAATCAATTGGGAGTCATCTTTACCAAACCCATCAACTATTATACATTCAATACAGTTAGAACTTGAATAGGTGTTATTGACATTTATGCTTAAAGAAATTGGGACAAATATGATTATAAGTGTACATGTTTGTTTGGTTGTCATATTTATATGACATATTTCTATCTATTTTAATCAAAATTATTTGTTATTGTTATGAATCATAATGCTTGTGTGTATGTTGTTACTTGTAAATTTTTCCCTGATGATCAGACAAAAATTGTTTTTCTTGATCAGGTCATATTGTTTAATTGTCTTCATATTATACAATCTACACATATCATCACATAATCACCATTCAGAAAATCTAAAGGGTCAGAACAATTTAATCATTAATGATTATACTATATGAACATACATGTCATACTATATGTTACACAGGATAATGAACAATGGACATTTTAAATTTAGTTGGTATGATCTGTTAGTATCAAACATAATGTATGAACACCTATACATATAGGACTATCAATTTGGTTGGCAATCGTAACCCTAACACCACGAGATGAATGTTTTAATGAAGATCATCTAGTATGATTCTGATCATATTGTATTATTTGACAACCTTTTTGAATGATTGAACCATGTTGAATTAACTTCTTCTAATCATATTTTACAATGTTAAGAGTGGTGTAGCCTAAGGGTTCAAGCACAATAAATTCTAATCCCTACTTCTTCCCAGTCTTCAATCCTTGTAACGCTTTCTTTGAATCCTGATGGATGGAGGAAAATGGTCTAAAGCCATTCTAAGAAGTTCTTCACGATGTATTATAAATGATAGGTTTCAAGAGGAAGTAGATGATGAAGCCTATCATAGATATAAGGCCGCTACAATTACCACCTTCAATGTTTTAAACCAAGAGATTCTAAATTTTTAGGTACTAGATCATTATGTTGGCACGACACTCTAATTTCTACTCACATTAGCATTTCCCATTAATTCTGAGATTTTATTTGAATTATTCATCAATCTTAAAATTATTATTAAGGGCACAACACTACAACCCTATGTATTTTGACGTGTTATAGCTATTACCTTTCTACCTTTAATGAAATTGTGTAACATTCCATTATTGGCTAAAATTAGTTCTAGTCACAAACCCCCTCATTCCTTCAACAGACGCCAGACACAATAATCTCTTCTACCCTTACTTCCCTCTCTCCCCTCCCCCCCCCCCCCCCCCCCCCCCCCATCCCAAAAAAAATAATTGTATAACCCTTTGTGAGCCCTCATTTTATTTATTAAAGACCTTTTCCATTTTAAATCTTCAATCCACCTTCTACCCAGACCATGCCATGCTTTAGCTGTAGAGATAGAAAGACTAATTTGTAAAGTATTGAAAGGGAGAGGAAGGAATGACTTTACATTGTGCAACGAATGATGAAAGAGATTTTAAAATAGAGTTACAGGGTTATTTAATTATTTATTATTTAAAATATTTAATTATTTAAATTATAATAAAATATAATTTAATTAAAACTTTTATCATTAACTAACTATTCATTATCTAATAATAATTATTAAATATTAAATTACCATCAAATTATTTAATTTTTTTGCACTGCTAATAATCTAATTAATTACTGTGAAGGGGTACATATTGCTTTTCCTTGCTCTTCTTGCACAATAGAAATTTTGTGGACATGCACTCATGACTTAGTATGAGAGAACTCCTCTTAAGGAGTTAACTAAAGCTAAAATTGAAATCCTAAAAGGCGCTTAAATCTGATTGTTTTAGTGACTTAATAGAGCAACAAGTTTTCCAACGATAAAGCATGTTCTAATTTGTGCAAAACTTTCTTTTAAACTTATTTATTAATTCAAAGAAGTCAAAACATTTATTTTTGGACACAAGAAAAAGTATCAATGGTTCATTTTCCCATTTATTCCTCATGACCTCAAGCACAGTTTTCATTTTCCCTTTTGCTCCTCTCTCTCCCCCAAATGAAGACCCTCCGTGGCAGATGTTTATGCCTTATAAGCTTTGAGGGCCACATTATTTGCATTCTTAATTTTGATCTAGTAGCTCCTCTTGGCTCTGGTAATGAGACGATAAACTTAAATATTTTAATATATTCTAGCCTTCCAAATGAGATAACAAACATAACGATTTTAATTTTAACTTCCCTGAACAAAATTTCTGGCTCTGCCACTAAGCGACACAATATTAAATTATCTTAGCACTGCCGTGGAGCAATTAATTCAATTTTTCTTAAAAATAACACATAGATTTAGTCAAATCTCTATAGTGAACTACTTCATCGAAGTTGCAACACTACCATTCTGAGCATGGTGGATTTGCTAATAGTTATTTATTTTTTTACAAAAATAGTATGG
Source organism: Dendrobium nobile (assembly GCA_022539455.1). Lineage (NCBI taxonomy): Eukaryota > Viridiplantae > Streptophyta > Magnoliopsida > Asparagales > Orchidaceae > Dendrobium > Dendrobium nobile. The sequence goes on along the minus strand of CM039733.1, from coordinate 30,596,673 downwards.
TAAAATTATTAAGTGGCTAGCCAATTTTATCTCTTATACTTAGATCTAAGAAAGGTCCACTAGGAGTGTGAGTGTGTTTGATCAATGAGAGAAGGATCATAAGGAAAAAAGTTATTGTATTACTATTGCATTGGGATAAAATGGTTCTATCTTTCCTTATACTTACTTTTATTCTTTTTATTATATGTCAATGATTTTTTTCATGACAAATCTCACTTCAATGAAAGGATAAATCATTCTCTAAACTTACGAGGTGATAAGAATACATGTGTTACATTAGAATAGGTCCAAGTGCTTAACAATTTAACTATTACTTTTAGTTCCTCTTAACTTCATTTAATTAGTGTATTTGTCATTCACAAAAGTAAAGCTTTGTGTCATATAGATCCTTGACGAAGGAGTTGTGTAAAAATCAGGGATACTATAAGGAAAACTATTAGGCATGGACATATGCTATTTAGGACTTTGGGAGTATTAAGGAGATAATATAATTATATTAAAGTTATTCTTTACAAAAAAACACTAATGAGATTGATGAGATGAGGAGGCATGTATACTCTGATTTATAGCTATTAGCTAAAGTATAATCTAATACCACATGATTTCTTATCTTCCATAGGTTAAGGATCTTTAAATATATAACTAGTTCCTAGTCAATTTATAGTACTTTACCTTCATTAGCACGAACCCTTTTATTCTTATTATTAGATAAATTTATCAACAAATAAAAGTATTACTAAACAAATATTGAGATCATTATAATCCTCATGAAAATGATGCCACAATATCACTTGTAAGGTATGTGTACTTCCATAGTGTATATTATGCTTAATAGTATAGGGTATGGTGTTGTAGAAAAATTTTCTAATCACTTATTAAACCCAAGCATCATACTAAAGATAGATAAGTCCCAAACTTGGTATATTTTATTCTTAAAAGTATTAAGAAAGTTTATGAGGTTACTCATACTCAACTTAGCTTGCATGGTTCAAATTTGTTAAGATCTTATTCATTAAGACCTAGTTTGCAAAGTCACATTTATATGTTTTCTTAATTACAATGGAATTCCCTAGTCATTTTAATATCATTTATTCACTTTTTTCTAATTTTTTTTTTCATTTATGTCTTGTATTATAAAAATCTTGGAGAGTAGAATCATTTATTTCATTATTCATCTATGGTCGAGTTCAAGACTTAGAAGAATTCATTTATTCTTATTAGCTACTGCCATTAAAAATGTGAGTTATACATATTATACACAAGAAAGCCAAGTTTAAAACTTAGAGAAATTTAACATATTTGGGTGAATATATTTATGAGCATAGAAATAGATGAGCGCACATGTACATAATAGAAGGTATGGGAAAGAAAATTTTCTATTTCATTTCATATTAAATAAGAACATATACGCTTTGCCTTAGATGCTTGAAAAAGCAAATATATGATAATTTACAATGTAAGGTGACTAATTCTCCAACCTCACTTGCAACATCACTCTCCTCATGATCCAAGGTTGCATTGAAGAAGAGGGTAGGATCTTCAAATTTTGAGCTAAGTTTACCCATGGAGATGAACATCCTTAAGTAGTACTCAATTCCCCCTTGTATTTCAGAAGGTTACATACATACCATTAGTCATGTTGACCTTAACAAACAACTTATTTATTTATTTTTTTTTTTGAAAATTACAATTTGCATTAGAAATAGAAAGAGTTACAAGAAACTAAAGATAGTAATCACATTCCTTCTTCAACAAGATAAAATAGAGAAGAAGGAATGCCATTCTTAAAAAAACAATCAAATGTAAAGATACTATCTAATACTAAAGTAGCACAAAAATCTGCTACTTTATTACAATTCCTAGAAATCAAATGAAAGATAACCTTATTGAAGCAATTAAAAAAAATAATGTCTTTATTCCAATCTTCAAACTATTGCCATTTCATCTTCTTCAAAGAATCTTGAAGCAATTTGATCACATTGCTAGTGTCTCCTTCAATAATAACTCCCTTGTATTGGAGCATCCACCATTACAAATGTTCTTTGATTAGATAAACTACATGTAGTTCAAGAGATGCAATATCCCAGTGCTTTACCTATTTTCCAAAAGCACCAAGGAATCATCCCTTATGATCTCTAATAATAACTGCAAGGCCTGCATTACATGAATCCTTTAAAGTAGCATCCACATTAATCTTTATCCAATTTATAGGATGAGAACGCCAAATATTAAAACTCCATTCGGAGATCAGCATCCCAGATTCCTAAAATTGGATTATATGGCGTTTGCATAATAGAACTTAATACATTTGCAGTCAAAAAATGAACATATAAAAAATCAATTGTAAGCTTGATTTGATTTCTTCTTTTCCATGCAAAATAAAATATTGTATAGTAAAGTTTAACTTTATTCAATTTAACTATAGACAATTTGAAGCACTTGGAATATGAATCAAATATAAGAACTTGAAATCCTGATTCATGCAGCTTATGAACAATTTGATGCAGTTGATTACAAAAAATAGCTACATGAACCTGATTTTCCACATCTTTACAACCACATGGACATCTATTTGATTGCATTAAGTTTTTGTAGTTCAAAAAGGAATTAGTAGGAAGAGCATTCTTACATAATCTCCACCAAAACAGATCTACTTTAGACAACAATTTGAATTTCTTGAAGCAATTCATTGTTTCATTCAAGCAGTTTTTAGAAATTCTGCTTTGTCCATGACATTCCAACCAAGCTTCAAATGAAAGTGTAGTCATAGATTTCCCAAAATGTTGTTTAATGAGTTCAATTCTATCTTCTATTTTAGCATGCTCCTTAACCTACTATACAACCTTCTACAAAATAACCTCCTTCTTAAGCTCTAACTTGAGAATCTTTTACTTCTCAATAAACTTGACTAGTAATTCATTTCCCTTATTCTTACTAGTGAAGCAATCCATCCTCTACTTTTCATAGCACAAATGAATCAACCTATAGGTATTCATCAAGCATTTTACCTTTTTAATATCTCACATATGGCTATGAGAAAACTAGAGGAAAGTATGCCTAATATTCCCCATTAATTTTTTCACTATGAATTTAAGCTTTTTCTTTGGGATAATATTTTTCATTTTATCTAGAGACTTTGAGAATACCACCCACCCATGGATGTAGCTTCTCCAAATTAGGTGGATAAAATTTGACCTAACTTATGAAATAGGCTGCCTCCTTAGAGGTTAACAACTTTGGGAGAGGCTTGACTTCTCATACCAAACTCAAAGATGACTTTCATTCACTTTTTGGGTATAACTACTAATTGCCATGTATGACTTTCAACTTCAGCTCATTTTTGGTGGCCTCCTCATTTATGAGGAAGCTCTTACTTTCCATTGGAGTTTCATAGTCAACTTCATTGTTGAGGCGCTAATGACCCCTTCCTTTTTTGAAGGCATCTATATCATAGTGCAATGACCACATGCCTCTTCATTGTAGGGTTCTTTGGGAAAGAAGGAGCATCCACTTCCTTCCTCACCTTATTTTTTGTACCTCATGCCTTACTTGTGACTCATTAGTAGCACTATGGCCCCCTTATCGCGTCTTCCCTCATCACTATAGGGGAATCTTTCACCAAAGCACTCTAATAATATAGGATCATTAGGGAATGAACAACTTGACATTCCTTCTTGAAGTGAATGATGACTAGGTTTGAGTGAGTAAAACACTTAGTAAATATCAATAAAAATTAAAGTAAGCTCAAATTTCATTCCATATAATATAGCATGGAGATGCTATAATTAAGTGATTGTGTAATAAGAGTGAATTCCCAAAGAGGAAGATTTTTACCTCAGTTTCCATTTTATTTAGCTAACAAATCACTTCCTTACTTTTAGGGAAGAAGAATGGAGAAGAAACCACTTGATTTAATTATATATAAAAATGAACTTGTCTTTCTAGCCTTTGACCTTATTTACTAACCCAATTGTGTACATCGGTCTAGAAGAGAGCTATTCACACCCATCCATAAATGCGTTCATAGCAAAAGTTTGACAAAACAAGGTGATCATCCACATTACCATGTGGATTCAAAAAATATGGACAAAAGAGAAAACACTTACCATTATTTCTTAATGCATGCGTGTGGATGAGGCTATATAGGCTAAAGATTTCTATGAACTCATGGTTTACTTGTAGACATAGCCCCAAATTGAAGTGTTCATAAGGTTTGTAGATCTCCTCCTTGTATTAAGTGTTGAGGTGCTCATCCTCACGGGTAATGAAAACTTGTAAGTTCATGCTTGTATAGTAGTATCTTAGGAAAATGGTGTCAGTATACGTGATTATAAGCCTTGACAATTTTTAGAAATTTGTATTTATAAAGAAGACAAAACATTTACGTAGAGTTGCCATCAATACTCTTAATACTCACTCTAGAAATAAAGAGAAGAAGGAAAAAAAATTGAAAGGTTGCATCAACATAGGGTCGAGAAATCGATATTTATAGAGTATGGTTATGACATAAATAACAAGGTGCTAAATCCATGTCCATAATTTCATCATTATCCTATAATACAGTGAATATTTTCACACTCGTCACATGAGTGGCCATTAATATAGTGTATTTCAAACTTGGCCAAAAGCTATGCACACTACATCTTGCTAGAAATCTCATCTCATACAAATATAACCATGGATATCATAGCCAAATCATAAAGTCCTCAAACACTTTAAACTCACTTTCAAAGAAACTCACCAATCAAGCTCGCTTTCTCACACTTAGCCAGCCATGGAGTCCACCACCCCCACAACTAAAATACTCTCCATTTATATCAAGGAAGACCAAGGACCGATTCTAAGAAGTCACGAGCCCAACTAAAGGACTCATCAATAGTTTTCATTCTTAGTCAACCAACCTGAGGACTAGCCTCCATCAAATCTCCCATAAACACACGACATAAGAGAACACACTCTAATGATGAGACATTCGAACTTAAAACAATGACCCTACCAAATGCACATCAAAGAAAAACATGTGGCAAGGGTAGCCCGTATTGGGTCTTATTTAATTTATAATTAAACTTTTTATCTCTTCTTTTTTTGTAGCCTTCTGCATTAGCCCATAGATCCCTATAAATAAATATTAAAGTTGCACAGTTTGGATCTTTTGGTAAATTTTAAAAGTGTTATTTATCTAATAATACTTTCCTCCAAAACATAATCTTCTTCTTTTGATACTCACTACAAGTATTTAGGTCCCAATCTCTTAATCTTGCCTACTAATAAAGTCGGGTGTCATCCACGAACAAACTTGAATTCAACAGGTATACTTTTACACTTTCAATACATTAGGATAACCTACTAAGAATAAAAAATTTATAGAACTATTTATAGAAAGTACATAAAGCTCTACTACAAATGATATTAGGAGGATGTTTAGGATAACTTATTTTTTAAAATTTTTGTTTGCAAAAAATTATTTGGTTTGAGTATTTAAGCTTTTAATTTAATGAAAATAACGCATCCTATTTTGAAAATACTCAAAACAACTTTTAGATGCTTTTAGGTATTCTTATTTTTAGCAAAGCAAAAAACATAAAATTATTAGCAGCTCAAATTGGTAAAAAAAAATTTATTTAAAATCAAATCAACATATATAGATCCACATAAAAATTTTCGAGAAGTGATAAATGTGAGGCCAAATTAAAAAAGAATCACCATTCAGGTGAAATTAAGCTTAAGAAACACAAATAAAAAAAAATTTAAATTGTTTCAGAAATGCGAAATAGAATCTGTATTTCGCATAAAGGAGAAAATGCAAAAAGGATTTTGGTTTTCTGAGATAACCTTATTTAATTTTGGGTTTTTTTAGATAACTCAAAGCTATAAAAATTAAATCAACCTACCTTTAAATTATATATATACATATATTATTTTTTAAATCTATTTCATTTATTAAACCTTATAAAATCTTTTTAAAAAAAATTAAAAACACGCATAAATAATTGTTGCGGGCTAGAATATACGCTGCGATAGAGTTAGAATACTACGTCTTAGCATTGCACGAATATCCAACTCACACACAGAGAACATAAGATTTTTTCGTGCAAAGCCCTAGAAAAAGGGAAAAACTGCAGCGCCTGGTCCAGTTGAAAATGATTCCACTAGAACTTGAGTTGGTTAAAATGGGCTGACTCGCCTCCAAGGGCGATTAGATTACAAATAACAACTGTACGACACAAATCCAGGTGTCAGGTGATGGTCTGACAGAACTTCAGGCTTCATGTGGTGTCTGGGAGAACTCTGGGCTTCAGGTGGTTGCCTGGCAGAGCATAGGGCATCTGGTGATTTTTCGGCTAAGGCGAGGGCCTCAAGTGGTTCTCCGGCGAAGGTGACGGCCTCAAGTGGTGGTCCGGCGAAGGTGACGGGCTCAGGGGGTGGTCTGGTGAAGGTGAGGGCCTCACTGGTGGTCCGATGAAGGTGAGGGCCTCTAGTGGTGGTTCAGCAAAGGTGAGGGCCTCAAGTGGTGGTCTGGCAAAGGTGAGGGCCCCAGGAGGCTGTCCGGTGAAACACTGGCAGTCGTTCGACAAAACTCTGGCGATGGTTGAGGAGGTGCTTCTTCCTTCTCTTCTTCTCTTCTTGCTTGGATCCTATTTCAAGAGAAATGAGGGGTCTATTTATAGATTTTTAGAGTGACATGGCCCATAAATAGGTGAGAGATGAAGGGTAAATGGGGAGTGGTTGGATGGACAGTAGATTTTGAATCACTTGATCATGGACCATTTGATGGACATTTGAACAAATTATTGAAGTCTGGATTCAGTGATTATGGGCTCGTTAGATTCGTCTCATTGAGCCGCTAGATTCAACTATAAGCATGTCATGTTTGGAAACCATTATCCAAATTGTGGTTTAAACCTTCCAACAGCGCTTCTAACCCTTGATTTGGACCTGTTTGGGCTCGGATTGGGTTGGATTTGGTGTCATTGGGTTCGTATTTTTTAGACGCTCAATTTGATTATAAGTTTTCTAAAATCAAAGTTCGGATGGTCCCAATTTTAATCTTGGAAGTTTCCAACTTGACTATGCATCGAGATTCGTGCCCTATCAAGATAATTTTTTGGATGACATGTCAGTTGCTCCCCTATTTTCGGATGTCAAAGCCCTAGAAGTCCGAAAATATGTGTCACAACATTTTACATTGGTCGAATCGGTAAACATTACGTTCCAAAAACAATTAATTTGCTCAAACTCGATCAAAGAGGCTTTGTTGAGCTCTAAAAGTGTCGAAATTGAGTCTGAAACATCAAAAATTGTATCTGCGGACCTCAAAAACGTTTGATTTGGATCGTCCGGGCCAAAAATTGGGCCCGAACATGCATACGAGGCCGAAGCCGGCAGGCTGCTAGCAGCGTTCGCACCGCGTGGGCGCGCGGTTTGAACTGAGGAGCAGCTGGCAACTACCGGCAGCAATTTGTTTTTTTTTTTTTTTTTTTTTTTTTTTTTTTTTTTTGACTACCTTAGGCGGTTTGGTTGAAACCGCCACCTAGGCGGTTTTGGAAAACCGTCCTAGGACAATTTTTCTTTTTTAAAGAGAGTTTTTTTTTTAACTCTCATTTTTTTTAAAGAGAGTTAATTTTTTTTCATAACTTCCCTCACTCCTCTAACTCCCCCTTACGCCTATAAATGCCCTCCCCCCCCCCCCACCGGGGTATGAAAATTCATACATTCTTCTCTCTCTCTCTCTCTTTATTCTTACAATTGAGGCATTCCCTTGGCCCTGTCTACGCCCGAGGCCCCTCTCTATGCAAAAAGGTCTAGAGATCTGCCTTCTCCCTCGATTCTTTCAATTGAGGCATTATATTGGTCCTCTAAGGCCCCTCTTTGTGCAAGAAAGTTCAGAGATCCTCCTTCTCCCACTATTCTTTCAATTGAAGCATTCCCTTAGTCCTCCTAAGGCCCCTCTTTGTGCAAGAAAGTATGGAGATCCTCTTTCTTCCTCTATTCTTCTAATTGAGGCATTCCCTTGGTCCTCCCAAGGCCACTCTCTTTGTAAGAAAGACTGAAGATCCCTCCTTCCCTTAACGCCATTCCATAACTAGGAGAAATGTCGGGTGACCAAATTCCATCAAGAGATCCTGCAATCAGGGGAGACACCATCGCACCATATGATTGCCAGCGGAGGCCAAATAAGGAAGCGAGGGTGGATGAGGCAGTGTTGACTGTTACGAGTGACTCCCTGATCCTTTATGCAAGAATTTTCATTTCCTAAATGATGTGGTGATGATTTCCCCTAAGAGATCCGATCGGGTTAGCCATCATCCACGCGAGTACTTGACTATTTATGATACCAACTTGCGAGTGGGTTACGCTTTCCACCTCCTGCTGAGTTGATCAAAATTTAATGGCGATGTGGTGTGAACCTATCCCAATTTTCATACAGAAAAATGTCAGTGACTATGGGAATTATTGTGCTCTTTAGGGATTGGGGAGTTATTATGACGCCTGAGCACCATTCACGGATGGATCGATTTACTAGTGACACACATGGACGTGTAACATTCAGATCCAAATGGTTGGATTTATATACCTATGATCCTTCAAAGAACAAGGCATGTGTATTTTTCTTTGTGAAAAATTATTGGGACATGATAGAAAATTGGGGGATGATGAAGGATCTTTTAGCCCCTCTGCATGTCGGGGAAGAAGACATAATGAGGACCCTCAAGGTTTCTGACATCAAAAATCTTATATACGAGGTTCGTCATATGAGTAGATACACCAAGGAAGAGTTCTTGTTTAAGATTGGGCTGTCGTTCCAGGCTAGAAGGTCTGATACAAGGATGTTGAAGCCGTCTTCGAAGGTTCTCGAGCCCCCTTCTCCATCTTCAAAAATGGCTCCTAAATGACTGGTAAGAGGTGAAGACCCCCAAAATTTGAAGAAGAAGAGGTTGGAGTGGACTACGACAAATACTAATAAAGCTCTACCTTACTCTTTTTCTTTTGGGGTGGATTCTAACACACTTTTCTCTTTATTTCAGTTTAGTGCCTTGGGATCAAGCTTATTGATACTTTGAATGATTGGAATAATGAATTTGTGAAGATCAAATATCTTTAAGGAGAGTTCAAGCGGAAGTAGGATCGTAAGACCAAGGAGGCAATAGTGCTTGAAAAGGAGTTGAGCGAGGGCAAGACTGAGTTGGCCAATATAATGAACTCTGTGTCTCTTCAAAATCAGCAGGTAGATCATCATCAATTTCATCTGGCAGAGGCACAAGTGACAATCACTCAGCTTTAGAAGAATCAAAAGGCCTCTGAAGAGAAGACAACATTGCTTGAGGCAAAAAATAAGAGGTCCCAAACTCTTATAGCTAAGAAGGAGGCCGCTTTTTCTGGCTCAAAACTTTCAAAAGTCATTGAAGATTTCAAGAAGTCCATAGCTTTCAAGACCATCATCCAGGATCACGTTTAGGACGCTCAAGTCTATATCTATGATGTAGAAGTGAAGGCCTTGGAGCAGTAGTGTATTGATGATGGATTCATTCGAGCTTTTTGAAGGGAGTTTGCCTAATACAATGGAAGATCAGTGTTCAAGTCGAAGTGGTTACCCCTAGCCAGGCTTCAGATGACTTTCCTTTAGACTCTGATGGCGATGAGATAGAGAGTGAGCTGTAGAAGGCCTTTTCTATTAAGATGGATGATGAGATTGTAGATATTTAGTAGCATTTTTATTTTTTGCTATTTATATCGCTTTATCTTTCTTAGCGATTGTGATGTATTATATGTTTGAATTCATATATGTAATCTTCTATGATTTAATAAAAAATTGTTAATATTTTTATCTAACTAGTGAACATTTCAGTGACCTTATTCAACTTGACTGAATTTTATTTATGCATATTTAAGATACTTGACTTGTCTGAGACTTTTAGTAAATGTGTTCCAACTTTTGTAGAGGAGGTTAGGAGAATCCACTAAGGATGTATGACCTATCCAAGGTTATTTGTCAGAGCGCTTGATGACATTAACCTGTGTGGAAGAGGTCGAGAGAATCCACCAAGGATGTGCAACCTATCTGAGGTTATTTGCTAGATATTTCTCTACGGCATTAATCTGTGTGAAAGAGGTCGGATTGAATCCCCCTGAGATTGATCAACCAGTGATTGAGGTGCAACAAAGAGTGTGTATGCCTCGAATCAAGGATATAAAAATTACTTGACACCCACCTAGGGTGTTTGACCTATCTGAGGTTATTAATTAAAGTATTATTTAATGCTTTTTAACTTGTGCAGAAGAGGTTAGATCAAATCCCTCTTGGATTGATCATCCATTGATTGAGTTATAATAATGATTATGTGTTGCTCGAATCAAGGATTTCAAGATTGAATTTTACAATTTGTGTGAATCTATCAATATGATTTTACTTGAAGAAGATAATAACTCATAGTTTTACAAAGACATACTTCCCTGAGATAACTTAGGGATGAAGAAGCTACAAACACCATAAACGACAAGAGGCAAACAACGTTCAAGACTGAAGACATATAACACTAGAGATACACGATAATAAAGACATATAACAAGTAGCATTATTATGCTCTACTGATAGTACTTGTAGAGATTGTCTATATTCCAGGTTCGAGGAAGCATCTTTCCCTCAGCATCCTTCAATTTAACAGTCTCAGGCTTCACCAAAACTACTACTAAGTATGGACTCTCCTAGAGGAGGGAGAGTTTTTTGCGTTGAGGCCCTTTTCCTACCCCCTCAATGCTGCATAGAACTAGATCTCCAATCGATATACGACATGGTTTCATCCTTCAATAATAGTGACGGACAACTCTTTGGTGATATGCAGCAACCTTGAGCATCGCCTCATCTCTTGCTTTTGGAAGGACGTCTAGGACATTTAGGAACTCATCAACCCATTGCCCCCCAGCCTTCTCTAGCCATGTCTTCAATCCCTTCAAAATAATTTGATTAGTGACCTCCATTTGTCCATTAGTCTGTGGATGGGCCACAGCTGTGTGTACTAGCTGAATGTGGAAATCTTTGCAAAATGTGGTAAAGACCCTTCCAGTGAACTACGTTATATTATCAGTGATCACTTTTGCGAGAATGCCAAAATGACATATTATATTCTTCCATAGGAACTGTTTGGCATTTGCTTCGATGATTTTTGCTAGAGGTTCTGCTTCTACCCTCTTTGTGAAATAGTCTACATCCAAGATGATGAACTTCTATTAACTCGTGATAATAAGAAAGGGTCCTACTATATCAATCCTGCATTGGGCGAAAGGTCAGGGACTCTGTAATATTGAGATATCTATGGCAGGTAGATGGGTGAGGTTGGCATGTAACTGGAAACTATTACATTTTTGTATGAGATCTAACACATCTTGCTTCATCATTGGCTAGTAAAACCCCTATTTCAGGACCTTTTGGGCTAGCAACCTTTCGCCTAGTTGTTCTCCACAGATGCCTGAATGTACTTCTTAGAGTGCATAGTTTACCTCTGAAAAGGGGAATACATTTGAGATATGGTCGCATAAAAAATCGTTTATATAATTCTCTATTAATAATAATGAAGTTTGCAGCTTACCTTCGAAGTCGTACCATCGCAATTGAGTCTTCAGGAAGAATACCTTCTTATAAAAAAGTGAGAATGGGGTCGATCCAAGAAGCTTCTTTCGATTCATCTATTGATTGAATCACCTATGGGTCTTGAATACTCAAAAAGGAGATCTCCTCAATATACTTTCTTCCAAAAATATCTCCTACCAAAAAAGTGGCAAGCTTGGAGGTAGTGTCTGCCCTTGCATTCAACTGCAGAAGGATATGGATGATCTGATGTTTCATTATTTAGGCCAACAAGAATTTAACTATCTGGCAATATTAGGCCAACAATGGATGGTGGGCATCAGATTCTCCCTCTACTTGAGAGGCAACTAGTTGAGAATTGGTGTGAACAACCAAGTCCTGCACTTCACAATCAATTGCCTACCTCGATCCAGTGATCAGAGCCTCATATTCGATGACGTTATTTGTTGCCAGGAACTTCAATCTAAGTCCATATTCAAGTGTAGCTTTTTGTGGGAAGATTAATAAGATTCTAGTGTAGGCACCGAAACTCCTAGAAGCTCCATCAATATATAAGGTCCAGCACGAGAAGGAAGGAGACACATCTAGTGGTTCATCAGAGGTGTGGTTAGTACATTCGACCACAAAGTCAACCAGCACTTGTGACTTGCTGTCAGGTCTAGGTAGGAACTTGATGTTGAATTCTCCAAGCTTCACTGACCATTTAATCAATCTTCTAGATGCCTCGAGCTTTTGGAGAATACTTTTTAATATTAGATTTGTATAGACCCTGATCGTATATGCTTGGAAATAAGGGCATAACTTTCTAGCTCATAAGAGACTGGATGTTGAACATTATCATCTACCCAAACCAAAATAGAGCTTATAGCCTGAGAGGAGATGGCCATATATATGTACAAAATTTCCCCTAGAACTGACTTTGAGAACAGTGGCAGTGAAGCTAGATAAGTTTGGAGCTGCTCAAAAGCCTCCTGACATTCATTAGTCTATTGAAATCTTGAGCTACGAGTACCTTTAAGGACCATAAAGAAGGGCAGATATTTGTCTCCTAAATAAGCCAAGAAATGAGAGAGTGCCGCAATCGTTTCATTTAATCTCTAGACATTTTTTATATTTCTCAAGGGAAGCATGTCCCTTAGGTCCTTGATCTTCACAAGGTTGGCCTCAATCCCTCAGTCGGTAACCATGAATCCTAGAAATTTTCCTGAGTCCACTCCAAATGCACATTTGAAGGGGTTAAGGCGCATGTTGTAAGATCGAAAGAGGCAGAAGTATTATTCTAAGTCAAAGACATGCTGGAATTTTTTGAGGCTTTTAACTAGCATTTCCTCCACATATACTTCCATAGTGCACCTGATAAGTTTCTTAAAAACCTTATTCAGGAGGCGTTGGTATGTTGCCCCCGTATTCTTGAGCCTGAACAGCATTACCATATAGCAGTATAACCCTTATCTATTTGAAAAGCTATTGCCTTCTTATCAATAGGATCCATTTATATCCAATTATATCTAGAGTAAGCATCCAAGAAGATTATCATCTGATATCTGAAGGTGGCATCAACCAACTGGTTAATATGGGGAAGCAGAAAATTATCTTCAGGGTAGGCTTTATTGAGATCAGTATAGTCCACGCATATTCTCCAAGCTCTACTTGCCTTTTGGACCTTAACAATGTTTGCCAACTAAGAGGGATAGTGTACTTCCTTTATAAATCTTGTGTTTAAAAGCTTATCAACCTCTGGCTCAATTTCTAGTTGATGATCAGGTGCAAAGTTTTGCTTCTTTTGGATTACTGACTTGTATGTCGGGTTGATCTTGAGGGAGTGCATGATTACTTCAGGATTTGATTCCAGGCATATCAGCTGGGCTCCATGCAAATACATCTTGGTTTGTATATAAAAAATCTACATACTTCCTCTTCTCTTCATCTGAGAGGAGTGATCTGATCTATTCTATTCTTGAAGGGTACTGATCTGAAGAGAGACACAAGTAAGATCTTCAATAGGGGAGGCTCTCTAATGAAAGTCTTCACCTTAAAAATCAAAATCTTCAATGCTCAAGGTAATTAATGGGCAAGGTCGAGCCTTCTTGAGATAGCAGGATAGTGCTACTTAATGATCTCCTCGTACCATGCCAATCCCTATTGGGGTTAGAAATTTCAATTTGAGGTGAGGGATCGAAGTAATAATCTCAAAGATTAATTGGAGTGGCCTTACGAAGATAACATTGAAAGCCATTTCTTATTTCACCATAATAAATTGAATGGTGTGTGTAGCTTGACGTAGAAATTCTCCTAGTATAATTGGAAGACTGATTGTTCCTTCCACTCGCATAGGCCAATTATTAAATCCATATAATAGACCTGCGGCTGGCTGCAACTTCTCTTTAGAGAGGCCCGTATTGAGGAAAGTGGAGTAGAAAAAGAAATCTACATAGCTTCCATTATCGACCAAGATCCTCTTAACATTACATCATGGGTCGCCAATTCTCGCACTAATAACAAGTGGGTCTTGATGAGGGGTCTTTATTTCCTCTAAGTTAGAATCATCGAAGGCAATGGAGTAATCAACGCGAGACTATTTTGGCATTGGATCTTTACTGGATGCAATTAGGACTTGACTAGGTATTATAGGGCCTCCAATAATGGTTTTAATTTTTCCAACTACTTAACGATTGTTTGATGATTACCTTTGATGCTAATTTTTTCCCTCGATCAGACCATCCTCATCTCGTGCTGGCGTGTTCTGAATGAATTATCAGAGATATCTTTATCAGAACAGTCTCTTAATTTATTCCTTGAGCTTCTTGCATGCTTCAGTAGTGTGTTCTCGACTATGGTGGAAGTGGCAATATTGATTCTGGTTTCCAACATTAGGCTTCAAAGGGTGTGGCCACTTCACACTCTCCTGGTCTCGGATGGCCATCAACATATTTACTCGAGATGTATTAAGTGGCGCATACTCCTTTTCTTGGCGAGGCTCTTATCATGGCAGTGAGGGCTGAGGTGAACGACTGCAGTTTCCTTGCTTCTTCGCTGCGAGAATGGATCCTACATTCCTGGTGTATTTTTATATTTCCCAGTTATTTGCTCAAATTATTTCCTATGAGCATTAATGGATTCATTGGCGAAGATTTAGGCCTCTAGTCGATGAATTAAATCGGCATATGAATAGATCGTATTTGGCATGAGTGCCTACTAGAGGGGTCAAGATGAAGCCCTCCAAGGAATACACCTCTAAGTAACTCGGGATCTACCCCAGAATTTATCGGACTTCAACAGAAAATCTTTGGAAGTACTCCTTGAGGGACTCATTTTCATTCTAGCAAATTTCTGAGAGGTGGAAAGAGTCTCTAAACATTCTTCAATTAGCAACAAATTATTTGACAAATATTTTGGCTAATTTGACGAACGTTGGAACTGATCCGATGGGGAGTGAATAGAACTATGTTCGATCTTTCCCTTTGAGGGTAGTTGGAAAGACTTGGTATAGGAGTGCATCAAAGGCTCGCTGGATGTGCATTATGGTCCTATAGTGATTGATATATTTGTATGGGTCAGATGTACCATTTTATGAATCGATGCTCGGTAGTTTGAACCTTGCCAGAATAGGGTGTTGAAGGATGGCTTCAGTTAGGGGTGATGACTCCTGAAAGTCTCATTGACAAAAAGATTATCTTATAACTCCAATGAGGAACTCCTCTTAGACTAGTCTTCGTAATTCATGTTATAGGGCATTATGGGGGAGTTCGGTGATGTGATGTTGGGCTAAGTCCTCGGGGACATCCGAAGGAATGAGATGCTGGCGACAGCATGCAAAGGATGGGTAGAGCTTGCCATATCCGCAAGCTCATTCTCTAGATGTGTTGGAGGGCGCATCCTTGGAGGCGAAAGGAGAACCTTGACATGAAGAACATCTTTGAATCCTGGTGGATCTCGAGGGAGAAGAATATCTTCTTGGGATACTAGTGCCAATATGCGAGTCTCTCGTAAGAGTTGAAGGATCTCATTCTGAGACTCCTCCATATTTCTGATACGACCTTCCAGAGACAGTCCTGAAGTCCATTCTCTGGTAGAGTTTTGGCCACAAGGGTAAAAAGAGGCAGATGCTTGGCATCCTTGATTCAGGGACTGGTTTTGAGATTGATTTGAATTAGAGCAAGAGACTCTCGAGATATGATTACTGCGCTTGTTTTCCATTGTAGTGGTGCTTTTAGGATAGCGGGACTAGCATTCTCACAGATGGTGCCAAACTGTTATGGGCCAGAATATAGGCGGTAATGGAGTTAGAATACTAGATCTTAGCATTGCATGAATATCTAGCTCACACATAGAGAACACAATATTTTTACATGGAAAACCCTAAAAAAGGGAAAAACCATGGGGCCTAGCCTAGTTGAAAATGATTCCACTAGAGCTTGAATTGGTTAGAATGGGCTGAATCACCTCCAAGGGCGATCATATTACAAGTAATAATTGTATGACAAAAGTCCGGGTATCAGGTGATGGTCTGGCAGAACTTCGGGCTTCAGGTAGTGGTCTGGCAGAACTCTGGGCATCAGGTGGTGTTCTGGCAGAGAACAGGGAGTCTGGTGATTGTACAGCGAATGATAGGGCCTCAAGTGGTGGTCCGGCAAAGGTGAGGGCCTCAAGTGATGGTCCGGTGAAGGTGAGGGCCTCAGGTGGTTGTCCAGCGAAGGTGAGGGCCTCAAGTGGTGGTCAGGCGAAGGTGAGGGCCTCAGGCGGTGGGCTCAGGGAAAGTAAAGGCCTCAAGGGATGGTCCGTCGAAGGCGAGGGTCTCAGGTGGTAGTCCGGCGAAACTCCGGTGGTGGTCCTGCGAAACTCTGGCGGTGGTCAAGGAGGAGCTTCTTCCTTCTCTTCTTCCTTCTCTTCTCTTATTCTCTTCTTACTTGGATCCTCTTTCAAGAGAAATGAGGGGCATATTTATAGATTTTTGGAGTGGCATGACCTGTAAATAGGTGAGAGATCAAGGGTAAATGGACAGTGGTTGGATGGACGGCTGATGTTGAATCCCTTGATCATGGACCGTTTGATGGACATTTGAACATCTTGTTGACATTAGAATTCAGTGATCTTATGCACGTTAGATTCGTCTCGTCGAGCCGCTCGATTCGACTATAAGCACGTCATGTTTGGAAACCGTTTGGTAATCCAAATTGTGGTTTGAACCTTCCAACAGCACTTCTAACCCTTATTTGGACCCGTTTGGACTCGAATTGGGTTGGATTTGGTGTCGTTGGGTTTGTATTTTTGAGACGCTCAGTTTGACTATAAGTTTGCTGAAATCGGAGTTCGAATGGTCCCAATTTTAATTTCGAAAGTTTCCAACTTGACTTTGCATCGAGATTCGTGCCCGATCAAGATAATTTTTTGGATGACATATCAATAATTATGAATATACTTTAATATTAATTATTTCTTTTTTTAAATGTAATTATAAAAAAGGATTGTGGACTATAACTACTCGCATAATATCAAGCTATTTTAGGATAGTTTTGAGAAATAAGAACTTCAATAATAAACTATTTTTGTTTGCATGGCCTTAGAGGTGTTATTTATTCTTTTTATGCTTTGTTTGTGATAATTTTCTTAAAGATTTTAAAGCAACATTGTAATAAAAAAAATTAGTTCAAAAAATTATTGTACTTAAAGTTGCTTTAGGAAGCATAAAATAAGTTGTTTCAAATGAAGCCTCAATCTATAAGTTGTTATAGATTTTTAGCAAATTTTTAGTTTTGTTTATTGCTTTTAGATTTTTTTTTCCAAAAAATGCACAAAAATAACTTTTTGGAGTTTTCTACACTTTAAAATAGAATAGATTTCTTTTCATTTTTTAAGATTTTTTGAGAGAGCATTAAAAAAATCAAAAATATGTAGAAATTTATTAATAATAAATAAGAAAAATCTTTTATTTCATATCATTTCTACAAATTTGGAGCCTGTAAAAAAAATTTTAATATTTTAATTTTTTTCTTTTTTATCTGTTCTTTAAAATTTTTATCAATCAACTTATTTGGATACATAGAATCAAGATTTGGCACAATGGTAAATAAAACATCAGATGGACCACTAAATAAAACATAATCTCTGAGGGACCGATGGGATGGCATAATGGTTGGATTAAAAAGTCGATTTTTAATCAGGAAAGGATGTGATCTAGTTCTTCCATTCTTGATATGAATAAAAAATATTTATGCAAAATTCTCGATTGGTATTGGAATACATTAAAAATTACGATTAAATTGATATTTGCCTACTTAAGATATTCTAAATATTTTTTACTCTTAGATCGAAGAAATTTTTTTAGCTCACATCACTACCAAAAGTAATAGTAGACAATTTAGATGTTCAAGATACATTCTATGCTACCATTTTTGGATTATTTGGTTTTAACCTCATTCCTTCTACAGAAGAACTATGGCCCCCATGTGTGATATTATTGTATTTACATGTAGAGTTTTTTTGTTTCATTTTTGAGTTCATTTCATTTAGTCAAGCATGAATTATCATGAACATCCTTACAAATCTAGTGTATGGCCATTCCGTCCCCCCTCCTTCGAGAAATAGAAAATATAAACTACCATAGGTCACTTTTTGAGTTCAAGTTACTCGATCCCTCTAGCTTTTAGAAGAGGAAATGTACTAATGGCCTAATTCCCCTACCAACTTTAATTCATTAAACCCTCTCCTTTAGGGCTAACAAACTCACACTTAGTAAGAATTGCTAACACTTGCTTGAATGGATTCATATGAGCACTTTCTCTTTCTCATCCTCTCTAACAAATATTACATTGAGCGAAGTAATCGATCTTCTAAATAACTATCCCCTAGTTATTAAGTAGTTGGTCATCTTTATTTTAAATTACTTTTGGTTGTCGACTTCAATAATGATCTCTACAATCTTTAAATACTCCAAGACGGGATCTACCAAACTCATTGGGCAGCTACTTTTGATTATCTAATTTTCTCTTCCTCGAGAGTGGGCCTAATGATCTTCACTTTTGGTCGCCCATCGGCATTCCCTTCTCTAAGAGGATAATGATGGGTTAGTTCTACTCTATGGGCATTGGTGTTCTTTTGAAATATTTTGACATACTAATTTCTACTTTCACTTTAAAGGGATATTTTAGTAATATTTCATCCCTCAATTCTTAATCATTGTTTATGTGATTTGCCATCAACTATGAGTTAGAATCCACAACTAATTGAGCCACCCTTCCCTATGGTGAGTTGCAAATTAGTGATTAAGACTGCTTACTTCACTTGATTATTTATTACTTCAAACTCTTTATTAGTTGCTTATGTAATGGAGATTTCTATGGAGATCCTTAGAACAATGCTTGCACTGACTCCATGCTCGCTTGAGGCTTCATCAACATAATTGGTCCAACACTACAACAGAGCATTCATTTCTTACTCATTGCCTTTAGTTTTGAAGACGCTATGCATTCAGCGAGTGCATGGGCCTTGATAGTCATTCTAGACACGTATAAAATCTTGAACTCACTTTATTCTACTAACCATTTAAGTATCATCCCAGAATGATCATGCTTAGTGAGAACTATTTTAAGTGGATGATCAATAAAAACTTGAATTGGGTATGCTTGGAAGTAATGTCTTAATTTCCTTCCTGACATCTCTAATGCACATGTGAGTTTTTCTATGATGGAATACTATTCCTCTACTCTCCATAATATTTTGCTTGCATAGTGTTATGGCCGTTATTTCTTCCCCTCTTCTTCAATCAGCACTAAATTTAAGCTGACCTTGCCCACTTATAAATATAATAATAGGTCCATGACAGTTCTAGAACTTTGGATAGGGTTGACAAGGAGAGAAGAAGCTTCAAACACTTAAAGGCGACCTCAAACTCATATATCTAAGAGATTTTATTTTATATTTTTATAATTCTAAAGGGTGTTGAGCACCTCTCACCCTATTTAGGGAAGGAGAGGTTAAAACCAATGACTCACCTAGAGAGTTACTGCGCTTTGTTTTCTTTGGGGATAGTATCTCCTAAATTTTCTTCAATTTATGTGGGTTCGCCTTGATTTCCTTTGGGGTGAGGATGAAGCTTAGGAACCTTTTTGACCTTATGCTAAATATGCACTTTAAATGATTAAGTATCATGTTATACCTCTTGATGGTAGAAAATGTTACCTTTTAGCTTTCTATGTGCAGTCTAGGAGGCTTGCTCTTCACATGAAAATCATCTACATTAACTTCTATGTTCTTCCCTTCTTGTATTGGAAGACTTTATCCCTCATTCTTTTATAGGTTACTTTTGCATTTTTCAATATAAAGGGTACTACCTTGTAGTAATATAGATCTTTTGTAATAATGAAGTTTTCTTATAGTTACATGGATGCATCTTTAGTTAGTGTACCATAAGGAAGCATCAAGGAAACTCATCGCAGGGTACCCTACTATGAGTCAACTAGGGCATTTATCATTTGTAGTTTGTAGCCATCCTTTAAGTATGGTGAGTTGAATTTAGCAAATCCACAGACATCCACCACTTTCTTGTTTCCTTCTACACCATAGCAATTTTAGAGATTTAGTTTTGTATTAACCCTCTCTGATTAATTCAACCTTTACTAGCTTCTTCCCTCCTACCTAATGGATTAATGAGAAAGGTTGTAGTTTTACATAGTTCTTATTTTATTAGTTTATAATCCTTCCTAAAATTTAATTTATGACACATAAACTCTTTACTAATGTCTAATATTTATGTTTTTATCCAAGAAAAAAATTGAGATTGTATCATAGATATATGATCACCTTGCCTTTATGCACTTCCCTAAATGCGATGATTATTTTGAGGAACTTAACTTTCCCTCCGTTACGAGTACCTTTTTTACTGTCTCCAAGGTAATCAAACTTGGATGTTATCAATGTCTACTTAAAAGATTTCTTTGTGGAATTTACCACTTTTCCTACTGCCCTCCCATAATAGGTGTGCGACTAACTATGGTCACCCTCGATATAATCTCCATACCTTTAGTTAAGATTTTGATTGAAACATGATATGTGATGGGTGATATGGAGTTACATATAGAATTGTGAAATGCTTTAGGGCTATATCAATCTGTAGCAATGCTTAGGATTTTTTTATATAATAATTATAAAAAGCCAACGTAATATACGCAAGCATAGGCATCGAATCAAGTAATATAGTGGTAAAATAGAGTATTGATCCCACGAGGGACATATACTTGTAATTTACTAGTACTATCTACTAAAATTATAATAATTATTTATTCTGCTTAAATAAAAATAGTTGACATTGAGATTAAATCACATAAATAAAATTAAAAAATGATAATGAATATACTATATGGATATAATATTTTTTATTGATGAATGTATATAACATATTTTTCCTAATTACTCTTTTTTTTTAATTGTGATGCTATTTAGAGCATTTGCATTTCTAGATATCTACCGTGTATATAGGAATAAAGGATATCTATCAACTTCTTATGGATATTTCATCTCCTTAAGAATTTAATATGTTTCATGCCCTATGCCTAGGCATGACGCATACTAATCCAATATTCTTGGTTATGCCTTCTTCCCTCAATCGAAGCTCCATATTACATCTAATTTTTACTACACATATGGTCACTATATGTATTAAATTAATATATGGTATTGTTTAAAATATCATTTCAATCATTTATGGAATTTGAGAACTCATTAGTACATCATATGATACTTCATTAATTGAAAAATAGAAAATTTAGCCATACATAGAGAATAGTTGAAGAAACCCCATTTTCATTATTAGCATAATAAAAAGAAAAGATAAGACATGGATATCACCAGATAGGTGCAATGGATCTCCTCTACACTTCTTTTTACTTATGAAATTTATTCTATAAACTTAAGCTTAACACTCTAACAGTGGTATCAACACTCTAATAGTGGTATCAAGTACTTCTCAAAATCTCTTAGTTGTCTCCCTCAAGGAAATCTAGAAAAGCACTCTAAATTATACTAAAATTATATAACTGATTGAACTATGCTATAAATATAACAAAATGATTATTTATAGGAAAACATAAAAAGGCATTTGGCACTGTGGTGCTATAAAGATCGGTATCATTATGCCCAACAAAAAAAACTATGTTGTTGTGCTATTTTTCTTATTCTGTCAAGGCGCTTGCTAACTTGTATAAGTTAAATTAGTGAACAGTCATATCGCTTCACTTTTAGGTCATATCATTGGGAAGTTACAACTACTACGCCAAGGTGTTGTTGACTTTAGACGCTACAATACTGAAAGAGCAATTTGGTCGTTGAGGAATTATTTATTGTGATGTTGCAGCGCTTGATAATAGAACACTAGGTAATACAAAGTTAATATTTGGCTATCATGGCACTATCCAACAGAGAAGTCAATATTGCAATGTTGATATTCGGACGCTCCATCGATGTCCTTGATGGCATTGCAATGTTGTCTATTCCAATGCGGCGACACTATATATAACATAGAATTATTATGGCTTTTTGTGATGTTCCTACACAATACGACTAAAACAACACATTCTCACTAAAATGTAACATATAAAATAATACATTATTTACATGTATCAAATTCTCCCAAGCTTAAACTCTTGCTTGTCCTTGAGTAAATAAAAATATTATAATTCTAATTGAATGATTAACCAAAGTAAAAAATTGATATATTTAAATTATTAAATTATAGGGTAATACAACATGATCTTGAAGTAGTAAAAATAAAGTAGATTATAATTTCAATTTAGAAAAGATACTGGTAATTACACTAATTAATCATTCTTATTATTACTTAATTAAAATTTATAGAATATAATTTTAATTATTATTTTTTGAAATTTAATGAAAATAATGTAGTTTAATGTTTAGATATTTCTGTAGTTAAAATTGAAATTTCATTAGTTCACTATCTTTTGTACAGATTTTCATAATTTATCCTTTATAATTTTAAGTATAACATTGCAATCAGATGCTAAGCTTTTTAATTACTACCAATTTTTGAATGTACTCGTTCTTTTTATTATTTCTTTCATTTTCTTTTTAGAACTTATTTCATTATTATTTATATCTTTTAATTTATGGAGTACATAGTTAATGATTTTGAATATCAAGTTTTAATTCAAACCCAATTTTATAATATTAATAAGTTTATGTAATGATTTAATAAGATTATAATATAAATGGTTTATATGAGAATGTCAGCACGATAGAGAGAAGTCTGAGAAATTAGAGGTTAGTTATAGATTTTTCAAATTTTGATTTCACGAGTTTAATGGTTTATCATATAAATGGTTTGTATGAGAATGTCAGCACGCCAGCCTCCTTTTTTTGGTGGTCCGTTTGATGTTCGACGTTCTTCTTCAGGAAGTTATTATGCTCCAGTTCGTTTGTTCTCTTTGTCTCCGTCGATAATTGGAGATGGGAAAGTAGGATTCGTTCAAGGTGTGAAACCAAAGATTAAAAGTGAAATGCCTTTAATCATTAGCGAAGGTGGTTTGTTATCATCTAAAAAGGAAATTAAAGTTACGGTAAGAAAAAGAATGTGATAATTGAAGATAATGTTAAAATCCATTTCAAGTCTGGGTTATTTCTAGATCTAAGAGGTGAGATTGATGCGGGTGCCTCTTCTTCCTTAGGGCATGTGATCAAAATGAATAAAGTTGAAAATAAAAAACCTGTGTGTGAGGTCTATGAGGGATTGGCTTCCAATCATGTTATTTTGGGAGGATTCAGCTCAAAAGATGATTATGTGATAGGATTTAGTGTGAATCATATAAGTTTAGAAGATCTGTGCAAAGCAAATAGCTCTTCTAAGGAGGAAGAATTACATTCGAATCTGATTGAGGTTTGTAATTGTAATTCTGGAGATCTGGGTGGGTGCGATGGTGGTCTTAATACAACTCTAACTCAACCTTCTTGTATTGCACATCAAAATGCTTGGAGTAAGAAGGATAATATAAAACTCTTAGATTTGGACTTTGGTGATTGCTTTTCTAATAATGGTTCAACTGTTAAACTTCACTTACAAAATGAATTGGAGAATTTAAAAAGCTTTAGAATTCATTGGTGATCAAGGTCTTTGGTGGGAATGCTCCTTTTTTGGTGTTTAATTCATAAGTAAGAAAGCAATGGTCCCAATTTAGTAAGTTCCATCTCTCAATGCTTGGTATGGGTTGGGTTCTATACTCATTTTATGAGCCTGAGACGTTAGAATCAGTCTTTTCTAATGGTCCATGATTTGTTAATGGGCACATCATTGGAATTGAGAGATGGTCGCCAATCTTTTCTCCTACTTCCTTAAAGGGTTTAACTACTCCTATTTGGATTAGGATGCTTAATCTCCCTTTACAATGTTGGGATGAAATAAATGTTTGCATAATTTCATCTATGATTGGGAAGCCATATTTTATAGATGAAAATAGGTTTTCGTGAGGAAGAAGGGAATTTTGGAGGATTTGTGTTTGCATCAAGTTGGATGCTAAATTATGACTAGTTATTTGGGTGGAAAGAAGCTCTGGGAAATTCTTTCAGAGGATTGAACACGAAAGAATCCCCAACTTCTGCTTCAACTATGGTAAGATTAGGCACTTCAAGAAGGATTGTATGCAAAATAGAGTGGAGGCTAAGCTTGTTTCTAAACAACCTGAGAAGGTGCATAGTTTAGTAATTCCAACTGTGGTAGATAATCCCGAAGCTTCTCATGAGAATGTGGTTGATAGTGCTTGTGATGATAAAGTAGGATATGGTCAATGGATGCATGTAAACTATGGGAACAGGAGATTAAAAATCCTATCATTATGAGGATTAATCCCCTTCCAGTGGAGGTTGTAGTGAGGAAGGAACCTAGATTGGTGAACCCAAAGGAAAAAAAAGCTGAAACTATCAGTGTTTCTAATGATGGAGGTGTTCTAGAGCTTGATCTAGGAGTTGTTGAAGTTACCCCTCCTAAGGATGGCCTTATGCATAATAGTTTAATTCAAGCGGGTGAACCTAGTGTGGGTAAGGTTTTTATTCCATGAAACATAACTAATGACGACAACGAATTCAAAGCTATAAATGACATTGCTTAGGAAGGTGAAATAAATCTATCAAGGAAGCAGGATGTGGTGTCTCTTGAAGCTGCTAATGATATTGGAGGTTCTGGAGTTGGTCCCCATGGATGGGGAAAATGTTGAACCGGGGAGTAAGGATGGTGGCTCCTCTCATGCTAAAAAGAAAAAAATCTAAACAACTAAAAGTCATAGGACCGATTAGTTCGGCTACTAGAAGTAGAAAATTAGACATGGAGATGAAAGGTAAAATTGGGATCTCTTCCCCTCTTTTTGAATAATGTCATCTATTACTTTTAGAACAGTAGAGGAGCTAGGAAGAACATAGCTTCTCTATACCTCAAGGAGTTTGTAAAAGTTCATGGTGTTTTCTTTTTGGGCGGGTTTATTAGAAACCAAATTGTCTTCTTATGATAGAAATGAAGTTAATTTTTTGATTGGGGATGGTTGGGACTATTTTTAAGTGCCCTCAGAAGGCTTATTTGGAGGTATTCTTGTCTTATAAAAATCCAGTATGGCTGCATTTTCTATTTTTGAATCTTCTTCCCAATTGGTAATTAGAGATCAAGATATAATGAACAAAGGTACATGGAGGATTGCTTCTGTGTATGGAAACAAAGATGTTAATAAAAGAAGGTATTTGTGGAGAGGTTGGAAAAGTTTTCTACCATAAACTTGCCTATGGTGGTGGGTGGAGACTTTAATTGTCTTATTTCCAAAGAGGAAAGAGAGAGGGAAAAAATTTTTGTTTTCCCCAGGGCCTAAGGAGATAAAGTCCTTTTTGTCTAATAATGACATTCATGAGGTTGGATTCATTGGCCCCAAGTTTACTTGGTGTAATAACAAGGTTTGAGGGGCACGAATCCAAGAAAGATTAGATAGGTGTTTTCTTAATTCAACTGCTATTAACTCCTCCCATCGTATGGTGGTTAGACATTTGGATAGAGTGGCATCAAACCATTGTCCAATTTTAATAAATCTCCTTGAATTTAAACTGGTGGCTAAAAGGAACATCAATTTTGAGGATGTTTGGGCATCTTTCCCGGCCTCTTCTTCTTTGGTGAGGAAAGAGTGGAACAAGGTTTGTTATGGGAGTTGTTCACACATTCTCAACATCAAATTTAAGAGAGCTTTGAAATCTTTATTTTACTGGAGGAGCCAAACTGAAGAACTTAAACCAATTGAAGGATTTCCTATTGAATGATATATCGGAACTTCAAACTAATGAATCGGACATTGGATTTCTCTCATAAGAAGACTGCTAAATTCTCAAGGCTAAGGTGAATGAGCTGAATACAACTATGGATCGATTGAATACCTATTGGAGACAGCGAGCAAAGGTCAAATGGATGGTGGAGGGTGATTACAATTCCAAGTTTTTTCAATCATATGCTAGTGCAAGGAGGAGTTCAAATTGCATTGTTAAAATCAAAGATGAGAATGATGTGCTGGTGGAAGATAAAAAATAAATTGAAGAGGTGTTTTTAGGTCCTAAAATAAAAAATGGAAATGTAGGAGCTGTAATCTGGATGGGTGGCCTATTCCGATGAATTATCTGAATGATGATGATAAATATTTATTGAATAGGGAATTTACCTTGGAAGAAGTGGAGCTGGTTTTGAAGCAAGCTGGTGGTGATATTGCACCTGGCAATGATGGTATTAAAGTAGATTTTTGGAGTGTTATTAAACATTTTCTTTAATCTGGAGAGATGAATGATGTTTGGAAAGAGACCTTAATTGTGCTTATACCTAAGGTGAGCAACCCACTGTCTCCTTCTAACTATAGACCTATTAGTCTATGAAATTATGTTTACAAAGTGGCATCTAAGGTGATTTTGAATATATTATTATCTGTTATTCCAAAACTGATCTCTGAGGAGCAAGAAGCATTTCTAAAAGGAAGATTGCTATCAGATAATGTGTTGGTTGCACAAGAAGTGTTCCACAAGTTCATGTATTCAAGATCTTCAAAAGGGCTACTCTCATTCAAAAGTTACATGAAACAAGCGTACGATTCTATGTGCTGGTCTACACCAAAGAAAGTTTTGGAATATTTTTGGTTTCTTACCACGTTTTCCAATCTCATATGGAATGCGTTGAAGATTCAAGGTTTTTTTTATAATTAATGGTAACTTTTCAGAGTGGATTAAGGCCAGGAGCGGATTCCATCAAGGTTGCCATTTGTCTCCTCTTCTATTTATTCTTTGCTCATAACTTTTATCTAATGCTTTTATTTAGAAAGGTGATTCAATTGGAATTTCCATTAGTTCAATTGGGCCAAGAATTTCACATTTGTTATATGCAAATGATGCTATCATTTTTTTTGAAGCTACTATAAAGGCTGTGAAGGAGATTAAGGTGATACTTAATAACTTTTGTGGTTGGACTGGTCAATGTATCAATGTTAACAAATTTGCTATTCTTTTTGGTGAATTTATAAAAAAAAAAAAAAAAAGTTATTTCTCATATTATGGGTTTTAAATCAGTGAAATAATTCCACTATCTTGGTGTAAAAATTGCTTTCAAGAGACTAGTAGGTACGTATTTTAAGTTCATCATTAATAAAGCCTTGAGTATGCTAAATGTTTAGGGTAGCAAGTTCATCTCTTTAGCAGGAAAGTTTATTCTTGCTAAATATGTAATGCTTTCTTATCCCACATTTCATTGCATATAATCTCTTGTCCCGAAAGGAGTGCTTTAGCAGATTGATAAGTTATGTAGAAACTTCATATGGAATAAGTCGAATGGTAGATTAGGTTTACACTATGTCAGCTGGAAGGTATTATGGAAACCTTTGAAGTGGGGAGGTCGTGGATTACATTCTTGTACATCTAAAGTTGTTTCATTAAGGGCAAGACTGGCTTGGAAATTTGTTCAAGATAAATAATTGTTGCTGCACAAAACTCTTGCTCCGAAATATGATACTCTGGTTGATGTTGGAACCACAAAGAAGGGGTGCTCATGTTCATGGAAAATAATTACTAACAGTCGAAGATTGTTCAATCCAATTGTTAGGTGGATCATTGCAGATGGTGGTTCCATTGATGTCTATAAAGATAATTGGATTATGGACAAATGGATCAACAGATGGCCAACATTTGTGTTACCTCCAGAAGATAATGAAATTTAGTGGATAGGTTTATTGCAGATGACATATGGAATGACGATGAACTATTGAAATTCTTTGGTAAGGAACTGGTGGATTTGATAACTCAATTAAGTATTAAGCCAAAAATTGCATAAGATAAGATGGAGCTTATTTATCAAAATTCTGGCAAAACTATTTCAGCTTTGGCCTTTGAAGCTTTGTTGCACGATCAGTATGACTCTCATTTTTTGAAATGGATCAAAAAGGCTAAACTAATTCCTCGGGTGAAGGTATTTTGGTTGAGATTTTTCAGTAATGCTATTCCTACAGGTCATTTCCTATCTTACAGGAGATAGCAAGAGAATGTTTCTTGTCCTAGATGATGTAATGAGATTGATGATATAGAGTATGTTGCAATCAGATGCGTCAAGATAAAAGAAGTATTTCAACATTTAAACATGTGGGGCTTTGGGATCCCATCATTTGACAAGTTTAAAGAATGTTGTAAGTGGTTGAATCTCCTTGCTTTGCATAATAGTATGCTGGTAAATCTGTATTGCAACTCTTTGTTTCTCTAATGGAAAGCTAGAAATAAATTCAATCATGAAGGAATGGAAGAGAGCTCAATTATGATTGTTGCCAATGTTGTGAGCTACACTTCAGTATAAAAAATTTCTTGTAATTTTAGCTCGGGCCACTAGGACGCTAAGTAGTCCATCAGACTGTCCAATCTTTGGCATCCTCCTCCTCTAGATTGGTTAAAGATTAATATTAATGCCTCACTTGTATCTTCATATAGAGCTAGAATTGGAGTATTCCAAGATAGTAACGACAGATTTTTGCTTGCGTTTGGACAATCATGTGTTCATTGGGATGTTTCCCAGTTGGAACTTTTAGCTATCCAATCTTTGAAGGATGTCATTAAATATTGGATGTTCAACTACAGAGGGATTGTCATGGAAGGCAACAATTCCAACAATATCAAATTTCTTCAAGGTGTTCTTAACAAAGGTGTCTAAGAGTTGGAAGATCTTGCTTTTATCAAGGATTTTAATCATGTCATTTTTAATTGTATAGATAGGAATTGTAATAAGTTAGCGGATTTGTGTGCAAACTTTGCTCACTTTAGTAATTTTATTTGGGAAGACTTTAGTTTGAATAAGGTTCCTTCTTCCTCTTTTAACATGTTAAAGGAGGAATCAGCTTTGTAGTTTGTATTCATCTTCTTAGTTATTAATGCAAATGATTGCTTCTTTAAAAAAAATAATAAGATTATAAATTCCAAAATTTAATTATTCATCTTTAATTCAAAAATTAAAAGTAAAAGTAAAACTTATTATTTTAAATTAAAACAATAATTTAAATGATCTAAGTTAGATAATTATTAGTGTCTATCAACTCTATGAAATACAAATAGTGTTCATTTAAACTATGATCAAGGATTTTATTATTATCCTCTATTTTTTTTTTTTTTTTTTTTGAAGATTGCAAAGATGCATTAAAGACTAAAGGAAAAAATTACAACAAGTTCAAAGAAAAGCAGCCTCATATTCCTTCTTCAAAAGACATGATAGGGAAGAAAGAATATCATTTTTACTTATTATTTTTAGTAAGGTTGATTAATTAATCAAAATATTAAAATTAATAAAGAGATAATAAGTATAAGGTGGATTTTAATAAAATATAAATAAAAAGAAACATAACAACTTGGAATACTTTACGTACTTTCATATGAATGATAAAAGGTGCATAAAATATTTGTTAATAAAATGTAATGAAATGTGTCACAACATAACATGGATTACATTATAACTAGTGCACTAAGCATCATATATAGCACATTAAGTGGGTTGCCTCTCATATGCACTAAGTTTATATTACTCAGCTAGAAAATCCAATTATTTTGTTTCAGTGTGAACTAATTCAGATATATTTTTTACTCAATCATTGTCTTCCTCTATAGGATGGTTTAGCTATTTTTAAGATCCTTTTGGTTTTTTGAATTTTAGAAATGTCTTTCTCAATTTTGGTATCAAATGTCAATAATTCATTCCTAAGGCTATAAAGCATGCAACCAAAAATAATCAAAGTAAAATTAAATTAAATAAAATAATTAACATGAAATAAAATATAAGTTGGTCTTAATATAAAATTAATTCAATGATATACTAAAAAAATTGCAAATAACAAAATACTTCCCTAGTAACGGTGCCAAAAACATGATGGGTGATGTAGAGTAACCTATAGAATTGTGAAATACTTTAGGGCTCTATCAATCCCTAACAATTCTTTAGTTTTCATTAATATAAAAATTATTAAACCCCACTTAATATATGCAAGTTTACGTGTTGAATCAAGTAATATAGTGATAGATTAGAGTATCAATCCTATAAGGAAGATATATACTTGCAATTGACTAATGCATTCTACTAAAATTATAACAATTATCCTACTAAAAAAAATACTTGTCATGGGGATTAAATCACTTAAATTAAAATAGATAAAGATAATTAATACACTATATGGATATAATGTTTTAGTTTAATAAATGTAAATACCATATTTTTCTTAATAATTCTCTTTTAATTTTGATGTCATTTAGAGCATATGCATTCATAGATCTCTATCAAGCTTGTAGGAATAAAGGATGTCTATGGACTTCTTATGGGTATTTCATCTCCTTAAGAATTTAATATATTTCATACCTTATGCCTAGGCATAAGTCATACTAATTCAATATTCACATTACACCTAATTTTAACTACATAATTGGCCACTATGTACATTAAATTAAGATCTAGTAATATTGAAAATATCATTTTAATCATTTATGAAATAAGAAAACTCGTTAGCACTTCATATGTTACTTAATTCATTAATCTAAAACTAGAGAATTTAGCAGACATGAAGAAAGTTGAAGTAAACTTATCTTCATTAATAACATGATAGAAAGAAAATACGAAAGATATATATCACTGGATAGGTTCAATGGATCTCTTCTACACTCCACTTTACTTATAGAATTGCTTCCATAAATACAAGTCAAACACTTTAATAATGGTAGCATGTACTTCTCTAAGTTCCTTTAGTTGTCACTCTAAGGGAAATTAACATAAACACTTTGAATTGTACTGAAATTATCTAAGTGGATGAACTCTCCTACAAATAAACAATACTATTTATAGGAAAACATAAATAGGAATCTAGCACTTTGGCGCTATAAAAATTGTTCTTATTGTGCCCAACAAATGAACTAATGTCACTATGTTGTTTTTTATTTTATTTTATTGGGGTGCTTGCTTATTTGTATCAGTTACTTTATTGAACTATCGCATCACTTCACTGATAGAGCATGTCCTTGGGAAGTTACAATTATGTTACCGCATAGATACTAACTTTTGGACACTACACCATCAAAGGGAAATTTTTGGCACAGAGTCATTATTAACTGTGACAATGTGGTGCTTGACAATAGAACACTCGGTGCTATAAAGTTGATATTTTACTATCGTGATGCTAACCAACAAAGATTTCAGTGTTGAAATGTTGATATTCTGGCGCTCCAACTGTGTCTTTTATGGCACTGCGGTGCTGTTTGTTTTAATGCCATGGCGCTATATGAAACATAGAAATGTTATGACTTTTCTAAATTTTTCCTATACAATACAACTTAAAAACACATTTTTACATAAAATATAACAAATAAAAAAACACATTAACACATTATTCACCATGATTCTATATGTATTCAATAAAGGCCTATCAGAGATGGCATTTTAGTTGACTAGGGCATGCACTATAACAATGTTAACCATGGTAGTGTATTGCTGGTTGCCCTCACCCTAGGTGATAGGTAGGAATGTACTCCCTCCATTTTTCTATACTCTCCTGAGAAGCCATAATGGGAATAATTTAGGGTGCAAGGAGGTTCATTTTCTTAAACAAAAATTTAGAAAAGAATTTTAATAATATTGTTTATGTGTATTAGAACGTTTCTTATCTGATAGTTGGTGACTAGGGCTATGATAATGACAGCAACATTATGGGAGTTTCCATCTGCTAGTTTATTTGTTCTATATGGATGACTCAGGTGACATTTACTATTGAAGCTCATATGGTAGTCACTATGCTCACCTCTTCAAATCTCACCTTCTTCAAAGTTGCCAATGAGTTGACTCACTCTCCAACCATGATTGAAAACTTTACTACTACTATGTAGATAAAGCAAGTTGGAATATGTTCATTTTTATTTCTTTCCATAGCGCTTTCCCTTGGTGCTAATCATGATGAAAAGCGAAATCTCCATCTTTTTTTTTTACTTTGATTAGTTATTTAACTAATCCTCAAAGATGATAATAGTTCTACATGTCATGGCCAATATCCTTATGGAAAGTAGAGTATCTTGAGGTGTCCGTAATATGGTCACTCATCTTTCATATGATTAGTGCTTAAAAAACTCTTTATTATAATTGAATTCAACTAGATCAAACATATACACTCGATCTATGGAGTAGAAGTGGAATAAGTTGGGGAATTATGCATAACTTCTCTATGATAGGCTTGAGTGACATGAGGAGGCTCATACACTCTTAGCTCAAGTGGTCCTACAAACCACAATAACCAAGTTTGTAAGGGTTATGGTGCTCTAGGACTGGTGATGGATTTGATCTTTTATCCTTCATTTCCCTAAGATGAACCCTTTCTCTATCTCACCCTCATTATTGATCTCTCTTATGTGCGAGTTTGTATGGGTGAGTGGCTATGAAAGGTTAAACAACCTTGTTATATTTTCAATTTTAACATGAATATTGGCCAGTGCCAATAGCTTAACAAGTGTTCAAGATTACTATATACTAACTGTATAATAAAAATTACCCTATCCCAGTCCTTCAGTCAAGGTAGCCTTGGTGATTGTGGGCCCAAAACCATTAACTTAAATAATCTCTCTTTTGTGATAGGGTCCATTGGGTCAGTCTTGCCCATATAAAACTCCAAGAGTAGTAACTTTAACATGGGTCGTGATCTAGCCTCAATGATCTCCTTTGAGATATTAGTGGTGAGTTTAGGTTTAACTCTTATGACTTGCCCAATTTATGGGTTGTACTCTTCATCACTCATAGATGTGCGAATAAGTTCAAGGATGTTGTTCGAGGTTAGTGCTCTACTCTTAGGCCTTTCTATGGTGAGCTACAGAGTTAGACGATCCCTCAGGGGTGTTCTCCCTCTAAACACACCAAGGTAGCTCTACTAGGGCATCCTAAATAATCTTTGCTAGTTTATCCTTACTTTAATCAGGTCCCAATGAGTGGTGTAGTTGGAGCTTCCCATGTTCATTGATAATTTAGGGTTATTTAGCTCATCAAGATGTACTTATTTTTTTAACACTACCATATATCCATGCCATCGAACCTTAAAAGATGTTAGATCTAATATTGTTGATAGGTGACACCTAGCCTTACTAGTTGGGGAATCCTATGAGTAATGACCTGGAATCTGTAAGAGAATGGAGTAGAGAAAATTTTATCAAGAAGGTTCAAGGGGCTTAAAATCTTGATGAGTCCAAATATCTAAAATGCTCCAAGGTGAGTTTAGTAGTGTTGAGTAGGTTCAAGCGTTAACATTTGGGCGAGTATATCGATGAGTGTCATGTTGAGGGGGCTTGCAACTAGTAGGCTTTATAATGTTCCGAGTGACCTATGTTGGGGGCCTCATATTGCCTTAGAAAAGAGAGGTGAGTGAGTTGTAGTTGTGGGAACGGAAGAGCCCTTGGTTGGATGGTCACAGCATGAGATGTTGATGGCCCAGTAAATAGGCGCTTTCTTGTAGTTCAGCTTGGTGAGCATGAAGGAGGATACCTACTCTACATGAGAGCAAGTGACCATGGTGGTTGACTTTTTATGTGGCGAAAGACAAGTTGCTTGTTTCACGAGGAACCTTAATCATCGTCTATGAAGGACAACCTTCTTTTCTTGGGTCGAGTGAGCAAGGTCTGAAAATAATTTTGTAAATTCTCTAGGGAGTTCCAGATGAATAGCATCTTCTGCTCATTGGGCGAGTTCTCTTGTGGGTCCCACTATCTATTCCTTCATCACAACCTACCGACTACCCACTGGGCATCTTTATTCAATTATTTATTCAGAATATTTTAACACTTATTCTCGAAATTATTGTAGACCTGAACTGCTTAGATAATAACATTGTGATTCCCATAACTCGCTCACTCAATTTTCGAAAGGACGGGTCTGATAGTTCTTCAATCATTCGTCAGGTCCACTTCGAATATTGAAAGCCCTTTTTTATTCTAACATTTTGCAGTACCATACGTATTTTAGCTCATAGGATACCATTTAATCACAACACTCAATGACAACGCAAAATTAATGAATATGGACAATCAAACATGGCCATATTTATATTTTTTGTCTTATCCCTCAACAATAATTCCACTGAAACCAATTCAAGTTTTCACATTGAAAATGAGACGCGAATTAGGTACCACAAATATACAGAACATGACAATGAAACTTCCATTATAGATTAGATGGAACGGCAAATAATTTATAATTCACGTGATTCATTTAGCTTTATTCAGATGATTCCTTCTACTGATGCATCTCTTTTGTATCGATTCGTGCAATGGCTCAATCGCTTTATCGTAAAAAAAAAAAAAAATTTATCCAATTGCATAATTACGGCCAGTTGGGAGAGTAAAGCCTCAGGACTTTAGGTTCGTAAAATTGATAAATTATTTTATTTCAGTTCATTTTATAAAGATATGACTTATTAAATTATTTGTCATTATTGTAAAAAATATGCTAAATACTTTTTAAATGTGTTCGACTCTGTAAATATTTGAAATATGAGTATAATATGTTCTGTGATGAAATTAAAAATTATTAATAATTCTAATGATGAACATTTTTTCATGTTATTTGTATTCAATGCGATATTAAATAAGGTAAATATAAATATAATTTTATAGCTCATTTACAAAGTTATTTTGAGCTTAGATTGAGAGAAGTCCAAGTCTTATACACATGATTAATGCTCCCTTTAAGATGGCTTTCATACTTCTTTCTAAAATAGTATTTTAGTAAAAAAAAGTTTAGTTCAAAAAATTTTACATTAAAAAGTTGATTTAGTAAATAATAAGAAAGCCATCACAATCGATGTCTAAATGTTCCCGGCTTACCCTTTGCCAATATTTATAGTTCAAGTCAAGGCCTAATATTATAAGAAGGGGCAAATTTTAGAATTATAAATAAAATCATTTGATAAATCTTGTCAAGTGCTTGTCTAATAAATCAAGTAGAAATACCTAACATAAAAGGTATATATATATATATATATATATATATATATATATAACCTATGCAATATACAAACATCAAATTAGAAAATGGAAATGAGTAATTCAACATGCAAATCTCAAGAAAAAACAAATAAAAACATGAATTAAGCTCAAAATAACATTTATTTATTTTAATGAAATTAAAATCAAGCCATAAATGAGTTTTAATTTTTTGCTAGAATGGTTATTTATTTGTGAGCTTGATGTCAAAGATTAAAAGAAACATTCAATAGACTTTTATAACACAATGAAAATTTAACTGATTATTGAGATATGTATTTGGAGCTCTATGCACTTTATTTGATCCATATTAAATAATTCCATAACTGCTTTGTCAACAGGTAGGTAAATATGTATTTTAAGTTGTGTTTGTACTAAATTGAGCTTGTTATAATTCCAAACTATCAAAAGCACTTGCTTATCATATTATAAAAGCCCAATCACATATTTGTTTATATCAAATTCAAATAATAAACCTTGAGGCTTATGGGGTTAACAGTCTCTCCCATTTAAATAATGATAAATCTATCTTGGTAGAAATGCTAATGAATGTGTAAACTAACCTTGCATCATACTCATGAATGCAGGGGTGACCTATCAGAGGATGATGGGTCGAGTCTCTAAATATACAAAGATGACTTGTTGGTGAATAGAAAGTCACCCAAGTAGCCTAATGAGGATCTAAATGAGACATTTTCCCCTTGCGAAGGTATGACAATTGTCTCAATCCTCTAAACCTTATTTTTTGTGTAGGTTTGATGAAATAAATCCCATAGAGAATCCCTCACCACCACTAGCATTACTTTCCTGAAATTGTTTATAATCCTCCTAACATATATGAAATGCATGTAACTTCTTTATAAGTCACTTACCAACATAATAACTATGCAAGATCTAATACACATATAGGCTTTCCTTGATTGCTTATCAACCCACTCATGACCCTACTAAAGCTAGTTGGTATGATTATACAACTCCATGACAGTGGGCTCTCTACCCAACACTTCCTTCTTCACAAGAATACACTAAGTTATTACAAGAATTGAAAACATTTAAAATATATATGTTTATGCCATATGTAACTTATGCTTAGTATGTGGAACTAACTCAACAATATAGTGGGTGCTGCCCACGTCCCCCAATAATAGAAGCTTTGTTCTTTCTTATTTTGCTACCTCCTTTTGATATATGCTAGGATGGCCAAAGCTTTTTCAACTATGCCCCTAAAACCCCTCAACCCCCCCCCCCCCCCCCCCCCCCCCCCCACAATACAGACTCACAAAAGGTCACTCGCCTAACTTTTGAATATATGTAATTTATCTCACATGTGAGTCAACCATTACTCAAAGTTTTTTTGATCCTATCATTATGATGGGACAACCACCTAATTTTTTTCTATTTTACATTCACATTACAAAACATATTTTGTTATAGTTCTTTGAATGCATGTTCATTACTTGAAGAACTGATTACTTGCTTCAAACTCCTAGAACCACATATCATTAACATCCTAGATCTTTTCTTCTATGAAATATAAGGGGCATTATACTTACTCCTTATAATGTCCCTCATCATATGTGTTGGTTGCCTAAAAAGATTGAAGATTTGAAAAAGTTTTAAAATTTTGATTAGTACAAGTTAGTTTGTTAATATAAAAAAAAATTATTTTACACATACATTTCTCAAGCTATTGAATTTAAATCCATTAAAAATACTATGTTCAGTGAATGGATTAAGATTAAATATGGTAAGAAGATGAATGTTATAGATAATTGACACTTCATGATGATGTGGACATCATCACAACTTATGCTAAACAATTTTTTAAATACTATGTCTATACATCATGATAAGTTTGAAGCATACCCATCTAGCATTTTCAAGCTTTGTAGCTCATTTCTATTCTAAAGTGCTTTTGACTTCAAAAGTTTATCATTTCCACCATCATTTAGTTCAAAATTTATTCTCCTTCAATTCCATTCTTTCCTTCAAGGTACCATTTGATTTTTCTTTCACATCCATCACATTATAAAATATGTCATCAAAAAATTTCTTCTCAATATGTATAGCATATGAGTTATACCTCATTAAGTTTTTTTTTTTCCAATATGTTAGTGTTTAATAAATAATCTACTTTGTCAAGTTATGTACAAATCCAAAACCCAGGACTCTATAGTCTACTAGTATAGCAAGATCAATAATTGTAGTTATGAAGACAACTCTTTCCAATATATGATCACTAGTTAATCTTGTTAAATAATGTAATTCCTTAACATTATTTTTTTTTATAAAAGAACCCTTATTTCTCCTAAATGGACGGTTAAAAAGTATGGACATATGGTGAAAATTGATCCACATATTCTTACTTCTATGTTAAAAGTAAATTTTATGTCATATGGGCAAGCTAACTTCCATGAAGTACTCCAACCTGATAACATACCATGTGCTACAAAGTCATAGATCGTCCACAATAAGATTTATTTCATTAGAAAGTTAACCATTGTTGAAACATCATATGTTATCACACCTTTTAACAAGAGAAATATCAAGTTATCCATAAATGGTTGTATGAACACATATTTTTTTCTTGAGGATTATGTGACCCAGTGTTGAGAAAATCATGTTCATTTTTATCATCACAAATTCCATTAAAAATATAAATTGTAGTTGATGTTGTGTAGGAATGTCTCAAGAAAATGTTAAATTTGTAAAGTTAAGAACTAGAGCTAGAGTGCCCCAAACATCAACATCGTAGCTTCATTAATGCTTAGGACCAGAATCTGACATTGCATTGCCAGTCTCATTACAATTTGCATTTAATTCATAGCCATGGTGTAACAAATGTGACAGAAAGCTATGAGCACCTAAATACTACCAGAGGAAATTACAGTGTAGATTCTCGAGAAAAATTATAAATATTTCAATGCCGAAGCCCCAACCTTTTGTGTGTCACAGCATCGGATGACGAATCAAGCACTATAGTGCCCATATTTTTGGAGCACCATCCAAGAGAAGTTATGAAAGGAAGCACCACATAGGATTAGCCAAGCATCACACTGGGTTAGCCAACCATTATGCTAGGTAAGCCTAATACCACAATCTATCTATTTTAGCAACACTAAGGCATTAATTCATATTATAACACCACAAAGCCACACCATCGAGTACCAAAATGCCTAAGTCTATTTTGGTAAAATATAAATAGTTTTTTGTGTTTTTCTTTGGAGAATCTTTATATTGTACTGTGAGAGAGATAAGGGGATAATGAGATATATCTAGTGAAGTGAATGGTCATCATTATAATGAAAAATAAAATAATTATGAGTGGAAGGAAATGTGGAGAGCAAAGGTGTTAGGAGGGGAAGAGTCCATCTACATGTTCTATTTAGGAATCTTCAAATCGAGTGATCTTTTCAATTTAAACATTTTCTCGAGCAAGGAATGAAAAGTGTTTTGCTCCAAATTATTTCTATTGCTGGCTAAAAATCCTCATTTTATGTTAATGATGTGAATAATATGTAAATATCCTAATGTAGACTCTTGTACCGTGCTACATAATCTCAAATAATGGTATGACTTTCAAGAGTGCCAAAATCTAAAAGTTTGTTGATCAACATAAAATTGATTGGCAATATTCATCAATATATAACCCAAGAGAAAATGGCTTGGTGGAGGCCTTAAATAAGACATTGATAAAGCTGTTGAAGATGATCATTACCAAGAACAAAAGAGAATGACATATGAAGATAACAGAAGCACTGCGGGCATATCATACAACTTAAAAAATATTAACTAAAGTCACTCCTTATTTACTATTATCCAGGGTTGAAGTTATGCTACTAATAGAGATCAAACTACCATCACTATGGGTATCCATCCAACATGATCTCATACAAGAACAAAATGATGGCCTATTTGATTGAAAAATGTAGTTTGAAAAAGATAAATTTTCTTTGGGAAATATTTAATTTTGAATTTTAAAATTGAACATGTCATTATGAATAGTATATCGCCTCAGGAGGTGATCATATTGTTCCCTAATGGGTTCAAATTTCAAAATTTTAAATTCATCCGAATTATTGTAATTAAACTTAAGGGAGAACAACATATGATCTCGAAAGATCAAAATGATGTTCAATCAATTGTTTAACTATAATAATTCGGATAAGAGATCATTAATTTCATAATCAAAATAATGATAATAAAATAATATATCTTTTCGAAGAAAGATGATATTACCTATTACCGATTATTTGAATATGACGATAACTATCGCCATTTTTTGTTTGAATTCCCAAAGATAATTAATTAGAGGTTTTGAAAACTTGATTTTGAAAATCAAACAAAAAATGGCGACTCCACTAGGGAATCGGGGTTTGAATTGATACCAGGGTAGTGCCACGAAGGGCGTACTCTACCACTAGCGAGTCGAATCCTAAGGGAAGAAAAGGTTCTATCCCTAAAGGAAAAGGAAGTCTAAGTGATCGTATAGGCAGGAAGAGTTCCTAACTATAGAGGATCAGATTTGTGTTTTGATTCTAAAGGAAGGGAAACCTAACCTTAGAAGATTGATTTTGGATTTGATTCTAAGGGAAGGGAAGACCTAACCCTAGAAGGTTGAATTTGAATTTGATTCTAAGGAAAGGGAAGACCTAACCCGAGAAGGTTGAATTTGAATTTGATACTAGGGTAGTGCCACTAAAGGCGTACTCTACCATTAGTGAATCTAATCCTAAGGGAAAGGAGGAAACCTAACCTTAAGGAGAAGAAGATTGAGTTCAGGAATTTGAAGGTAAAATTGAAAATATGGAGTCTAATCCTAGGGGAAAGAGAATATCTAACCCTAAGGAGAAGTATGTTGGAGGACCCTGTGAGAAGGAAGCATTGCTTCCCATAGAAGATCAGATTTAGATTTTGAAAACTAGGATGGAGCCACAAAGGGCATACTCCATCACTAGAGGATCTGGTCCTAAGGAGAGAAAGCACGATGACTCACATCTAACCTTAAGGGAAAGAAAACTAGATGATCCTATGGGAAGGAAGCACTGCTTCCCATAAAAGATCGGGTTTTAAAATTTAAGTTTAGGATGGCGCCATAAAGGGCGTATTCCATCACTAGAAGATCTAATCCTAAGAAGAGAAAGCACGATGACTCACATCTGTCCTTAAAGAAAAGAAGATTTGAAGATCTTGTGGGAAGGAAATATTACTTCTCACAAAAGATGAGATCTGGAATGATCGTGTGTGAAGTAAACTTGCTTCACATAGAGGATCGAATCTGGATTATCATGTGTAGAGGAAACTTGCTCTACACAGATGATCAGGTTGTTGAGACTAGTGAATAGGTTGTTAAACCTAAGTTAATGTCCCAAGGCTACCAAGATGGGGGATGAATTGGTGTTTTTAAAACTTAACCCTCTTTGAAGTTTTGTTGAACCAAAATAAAATTTTTAATGAAATTTTTATAGAAAAGTTTTTCAACTACAGAGTTTTTTTTTTAAACAAAAGTAAAACGTAGAAAATAAAAACAGTAAAGTAAAAGACACAAGATTTATAGTGGTTCGGTCTAAACCAGACCTACATCCACTCCCCAGAGGCACCCTCTGAGTATTGCACTAATACCAATAGTGTCTCTCCTTTTGCACCCACAACAAGGCGGAGAAGCATTTACAAACACTCTTTTCACCACTACCCGGTGCGGTAGAGAACCGTAGTCCTTTTACACAATCCCCAGTGTTGGCAAAGAACCGTCAGTCCTTTCACACTCTCCTAGTATGGGCAGAGAACCCTTTTTCCTTTCACACTATCCTAGTGTGGCAGAGAACCCTTCGGCTGTTCACACTCTCCAAGTGTGGGTAGAGAACCCTTTGGCTGTTCACACTCTCCAAGTGTCAGCAGAGAACTGGATCTCCTTGACAGATCTTCTCACAAGAAATCTAGAAGGAAGAAAGAAAAGAGTGAAGTAATCCCAATTCACAAGTAGAGATTCTTACCTTTAAACACAAAGTGAAGCCTTCACGCTCCAGTGGTAGGAATCCTCCTTTGAATGCTCTCTCACACTCTCTCCTTGACTTTTCTTTCAATAGGCACAAAGATCAAATAGCAAAAAGATTGGGTGGCAGTCAAATTTGAACTATTTATACAAAAGACTAGAAAAACCGCCCAAAAACTGCAATTTTTCAATTCTGTACGCAGTGGATCATCCCGTACGATCGTGGATCGTCCTCGACGATTTTACTTAAATGGTCGGAAATGAACCTTATGTATATTGGTTCGAATTATTTTCGTACATGCTAATCGTCCCGTACGAACCAAGTTCGTCCGGTACGAAATAGTTATTACATAGGTCGGTTCACAAAATTCTTCAGGATGTAACCAACTGATATAAGTCAGTTCAGTTCGTCCTGGGATGAATAGGTTTCGTCTGGATGAATGGAGCGAGCCTCAATATAGAGCCGTTCGTCCTGGGACGAACCTTATTTTTCGTCTGGACGAACAGGGCACGGTGAGAATACAGAGACATTTGTCCTGGGACAAACCATTGATTTCGTCTGGACAAATAGTAGAAAGTGAGAATCCTGAGATGTTCGTCCCGGGACGACTATTAAATTCGTCCTGGACGATTAGGACTTAGAAAAATTTTCTCTCCGCCTGTTCTATCCATTGCTCTCCTTAGGGGTATTTGATATGATCGTCCCGTACAAACTAAGTTCGTCCTGTACGATCAGTAAAAAAAAAAAGTTCCCCAAGTGTGTATATTGTGATTTTTCACTCAATTACAATCACTCCCTCTCATATCAAAAATTATGACAATTTATTGAATTTGATTGCAAGTCTTCAATATCTTGGAGTTGATTTTCTTGAAATGTTAGTACACACTAGAGCAAGAAATAAATGTTCCAAATAGTGTTAGGAGATATATGTAAAACAATAATAATTGAAATCATCAAAATAATACAAGTTGCACGAATGTAAAACATGCAAAATAGCAACTCTCTTAACAATCTTTCCCTTTTTGATGATGGCAAAACAATTATTGTTTATAGGAATTCCAATTCTAAATATCTCCCTTAAACTCCCCCTGAATTGATGAATACATGAAATATAAGGAGGCATATATGTAAAGAAAAATTTTTATTTTTAATTTTGAAGAAATAATCAAAACACACATTGAACTATAAAAAGAACAACCAAAACCCAAAAAAATTAAAAAACAAAACAAAACAAAAAACAAAACAAAACAAGGAAATAATAAACAATTTCTCCCCCTTTTTGACAACAGCAAAAAGTGAAAAGAGAAGAAAGATAGAAATATAAGTAGAAGTATGAAATTCAGTTTATAATTTAATCTTGAAAGTGATTGAAATAAGATATGCAAATAAAATTAAGTCATTAGAAAAATCATAAAGATTCATATAATTGAAGAGGTGTTATAACATAGAGAATAAAAAGAATTTATCAAAGGCATGTGTCAATTTAGACATTAAGATAAAGAAAACCATTGCACAAGAGATGAATAAAAAATTCTATATTTCACATTTCAATGTAAAGTATAAATGAACATAAGATCAATTTGAATTAAGAGATTGAAAGAGTTTGGAAAGAAAGAATTATCACATGTGGCGCTTTGCGCATCTTGTTCATATATATATATATATATATATATATATATATATATATATATATATATATATTGGCACATTTTTGTGCATTTGTTTACTGTGGGCTAATTTTATGCCTCTTTTTGTCATTGCAAATTTTTTGCACAACTCTTTTGATTTTTGTACATTTGTACACTTTTAAAGAGTAATTGAATTCTTTCCAAAGTCAATAATCTAATATTTCAAATTTTTCTAAGTGCATAAATACTATTTGAAAAGAGAAATACAAAAAAAGAAAACATCTAAAATGCAATAATTATATTAGTACTAGAGTAGTCTAAATAAGAGATATAGAAT
This sequence comes from Dendrobium nobile, assembly GCA_022539455.1. Lineage (NCBI taxonomy): Eukaryota > Viridiplantae > Streptophyta > Magnoliopsida > Asparagales > Orchidaceae > Dendrobium > Dendrobium nobile. The sequence continues at coordinate 30,553,602 of CM039733.1, read as the reverse complement.
TGAAGATTCTAGTAATATCAAGTAATAAGCATTTCTTAATTATAGAATAAATATATTTTCTAATGAAATTAATTTTAATTTACAATTTAAATAAGGCACTATTAAGATTAAAAAAAAATTGAAAGTCATAAAGTCTAACACACATTTCCCAAAACATCAGACAACAAAACATTGCAATATTTATTGATATCAAATGAAGACATTACAATTTAAGGTACATGATATCAATAACAACAACATTAAAACAAGGAAAAAGATAATAATCTAAAACACATCACAAACACATCACAAACAAACACATTAACTAAAAAAGAGACACTTAAACAAATACTACAATCATTCTGAAGGACCCTGATCTGGAGGAGGAGGAGGTGCAGCACTAAAAAAGTTGAAATAACTACTCATCACAAACATATTGGAATTAATGGAATTAATCTGTTCACGCGTGAATCCCATGTCTTGATTGTACTGAAGTTCTTGCTGCTGTAGATGAGTTTCAATTTGATCAAATCTTTGATCAAAGTGAGCCTCTAAGTTGTTAAATCTTTGAATCAAATCCTGATAATTTGATTCAGCAGCATGTGAAGGTTCACCCTCTTCTTCTATTTCACTCAATACTACATGAGGTTTGCTTGGCTTGTCCTTGTTGAAGATTGCCCTAAATGAACCGTCGTTGTAGTAGAGTGGTTCTTCAAAGTCAGAAATTGGGTGGATTAAATCATACTTCTTCTCTAAAATGAAGGCAATTAGATGGCCTAAGGCTATGTTCTTTTTCCTTTTATGATCTCTATGACCAATTTCAGAGAGACCATAAATATAGTCGATTAGGAGTTGGGCCTCATCTATGGGTTGCCTGGTCATTATCAGGTAGGTAATTGTAGAGAGAAGTGGAGTGATGTTGACTCTATCACCAGCTTTAGGAATAATAGAAGATCTAAGAACATGCTGGATGATTCGAGCATTAAGAGTTAAAGTGGCTACTTTTGGCAAATGATCCTTAACTTTTATTCCTCTAAGAACATTGTTAATTTCAGTCCAGTCAAAGCTAGTGGTGGTAAAGGTGTGTGCTCTAATCCCTTCAGTCCTTAAATTTAAGAAGATACCAAGGTCAGCCTTGGTGATTTCTATTTTCTTTTTGAAGACAAAGGAACTGATAACAGAGTGGTCAGAATTAAATAACATGTTTGCCAGAAAATACTGGAAGTTTTCCTTATTGTAGAGATGGACTAAGGTGAGGATTACTCCAAATTGAGTTGAAGCAAAAAGGGGCATTACCTTAAAGGTCAACTGCTCCTAAAGAAGAACTCTAGATGGACTGATTTTGCAGAGGCAAATCTGGGAAAAGACTCTTCATTAGCTCTAGACAAAAAATTTTTGGATGTATTCCTAAGAGGGCCCTTAGCCAAAATCTTTTGGCGCTTGCTTGAACTAGCCATTGAAGGATTTGAAAAGATGAAGTCCTTGAAAGTGATGTGTGAAAGTGACTGTTCAGTAAAAATTGCTGTTAATTTAAAGAATTATGACTGTTCGCACCAGACAAAATTTCGTTCGTCCCGTACGAATCGATTCATCCCCGTACGAAAATATTTCGTATGGACGAACGAGTGAGTCAAAATATTAACGGCTTTTCGTAATCACACAATTTACGAAGCATCCTTTTGTACAGACTTTTGACCAAGAAGATCGTACAGACGAACACGTGTTCGTACAGATGATCAAAAGTTAACTAGTTTTAATGACAGTTGAAAATCGTCCCCTGCTATGAACCGACATCTGTTCATCTGGACGAACCAAAGGATCATACAGACGAAGTTCATTATTAAAATGTCTTATCTGTTCAACTGTTGTATTACATCGTCCCGTCGTTTGAGAAAAGATATTTCGTCCCGGACGATCGTGAGGATCGTACAGACGAACTACATTAAAAACTGCTCTGTAGACAGTTTGAAATCACGCAAACTGAATTTTACACACATCGTCCTGTACGAAAAGTTTTCGTCCCGGACGATGTACACAAATTTTTGGATTTTTGTATTTTTATCAAAGAAAACCAAAATAAACACACCAACCACAATAGACAATGACAAATGTACAGACTCTAAATAAATAAAAAAAAAATCTCAAAAAATAAACAAAAATCACAAAAACAAAATCATAAAAATATAAACTACGAAAACAAAAACATCAATGTTGCAAAAAATTTTTATTTAAGCATTCAAATCAATTACACCAAGCCTTGCTCTTAATGTACTGAAAGTATCAAATGCTAAAGGTTTTGTAAAAATGTCTGCAAGTTGATTTTCAGTTGAAACATGGATAAGTTAAATTTCTCCCTTGGATACATGATCCCTTATGAAATGATGCCTTATGTCAATGTGTTTGGTTCTTGAATGTTGAATAGGATTTTTGGATATGCAAATAGCACTAGTATTATCACAATAAATTGGAATAGTGCCTATAGTTAATCCTAAATCAATGAACTGTTATTTTAACCAAAGTACTTGTGCCACACAACTTCCTAATGCAATGTATTCTGCTTCTGCAGTAGATAGGGCTACTGAATTTTGTTTTCTACTAGATCATAAAACTAATGAATTTCCAATGAATTGACACGTTCCAGAAGTGCTTTTCCTATCCACTCTACAGCCTGCAAAGTCAGAATCTGAATAACCAATAATTTTAAATGAAGAGCTAAACTTAGGATACCAAATTTCTAAGTTCTGAGTTCCTAGTAAATATCTTAAAATTCTTTTCACTGCTGTCAAATGTGATTCTTTTGGATCTGATTGAAATCTAGCACATAAGCAAACACTGAACATAATATCTGGTCGGCTAGCAGTCAAGTAAAGTAAAGATCTAATAATCCCTCTATATTTCTTTTGATCAACAGATTTTCCCTTAAGGTCCTTATCTAACTGAACTAAGGAACTCATTGGTGTACTAACAGGTTTAGCATTATCTATTTCAAATTTTTTGAGGATGTCCTTAACATATTTAGTTTGACTAAGAAATGTACCTTCCTCAAGTTGCTTAATGCTAAAACTTAGAAAGTAATTTAAATCTCCCATTAGACTCATTTCAAATTCACTACTCATTGTTTTAGAAAAATCATCTCAAAGATTTTTATTTGAAGATCCAAAAATGATATCATCCATATAAATTTGAATAATGAGTATATCCTTTCCAAATTTCTTTAAAAAGAGAGTTGTATCCACACTTCCTTTTTCAAAAGATCTTTCAAGTAGGAAGGTGCTCAATCTCTCATACCAAGCCCTAGGTGCCTGTTTCAATCCATATAATGCCTTTTTTTACTTGAAAACATGATTTGGGTATTTAGAATTTTCAAAACCTGGAGGTTGTTCTACAAAAACATCTTCTTCAATTACCCCATTCAAAAAGGCACTTTTCACATCCATTTCAAATAATTTAAATCCTTTAAAACAGGCAAAAGCTAGTAAAACCCTAATTGCTTCAAGTCTAGCTACAGGGGCAAAAATCTCCTCAAAATCAATTCCTTCAATTTGATTATACCCTTTAGCAACTAATCTAGCCTTATTTCTAATGACTACTCCTGAGTCATTCATTTTATTTTTGAACATCCACTTGGTTCTAATAACACTTTGATCTTTTGGTCTTGAAGTTAATTCCCAAACTTTATTTCTTACAAATTAATTCAACTCTTTTTGCATGGCCATTATCCAAAATTCATCAGAAAGTGCTTGATCAACATTAGTGGGTTCTATAGTTGAAATAAAGGCTGAATGATTGACTTCTTTATTTAATCCACGCCTAGTCCTAAAACCCTCACTAGGTTCACCTATAATCAATTCCCTTGGGTGGTTTTTAGAAAATCTCAAATCTCTAGGCAAAGAGTTTTCTATTTTCAAATTCTTTTTCACATTTTCTTCCAAATTTATTCTATCAATTTTTTGGGAGTTTTCTTCAATCTCATCTTCAACAACATTTGGCTCTTCCAAATTTCCAGATTCATCAAATACAACATGTGTGATTTCTTCAATGACCAAAGTTCTTTTGTTGAATACCCTATAAGATTTTCCAACACTTGAATATCCAACAAAAATTCCTTCATCTGATTTTGGATCAAATTTTCCTAAGGCAGATTTTCCATTATTATGAATGAACACCTTGCAACCAAAAATATACAAATGAGACAAATTAGGTGTTCTACCTTTTAGCAACTCATAGGGTCTTTTATTTAAATTCGATCTCACATTCACCCTATTCAGAACATAACATGCAGTGCTAACCGCCTCAGCCTAAAAATATTTTGGAAGTGAGTATTCTGCCAACAATTCTCGGGCGCTTCTATTAATGTTCTATTTTTCCTTTCGACTACCCCATTTTGTTGAGGGGTTCTAGGTGCAGAAAAATTGTGATCAATCCCTTTTCTTTACAAAAATTTTCAAATCTTTCATTTTCAAATTCTCCTCCATGATCATTTTGTATAGAAATTATTTCACACCCTAATTTTCTTTGAATCCAAGTCAAAAAATTTCTAAATTTCTCAAACGATTCACTCTTATGAAAGAGAAATCTAACATAAGTGAATCTTGAATAATCATCCACTATAACAAATCTGTATACCTTCCCTCCTAGACTTACAGTTCCTACTGGTCCAAAAAGATCTATGTGTAAAATTTATAATGGTTTATTAGTTCTAAGATCCTTATTGGACTGAAAAGATGACTTCACTTATTTTCCTAATTGACATGCATCACAAAGGTGGTCCTTAGTAAAGTCTAGTTTTGATATACCTCTCACTAAGTTCTTTTGAGTAATTCTTCTAAGGTTTTTCATACTAGAATGACAAAGTCTCCTATGCCAAAGCCATGATTCATCAGAAACAGTTTTCAAACAAAAAATAGTAGGAGATTGAATACAATTTAAATCTAGCATATAAACATTGTTTACCCTTTTTCCATTTAAAACATCTTTCCCATTTAGGCTTAATATGCAGCTAGTAGGTAAAAATTTTACACTATAGCCCTTATCACATAGCTGACTTATACTTAACAAATTATATTTTAAGCCTTCAATCAATAACACATTGTCTATAAAAAAGTTTTTCAAATTTCCAATCATACCTGATCCAACCACTTTCTTTGTGGTATTATCTCCAAGTGTATCCTTGCCTCCACTCCTGGCTTCCAGCGTTATAAATTAAGCAGTATCTCCAGTCATATGCTTTGAACATTCGCTGTCTAGGTACCATATGCTCCCACGAGGTCTTGTGTGAGAGCATCCCTGCAAGAATATCAAATGTTAGACCTGGGAACCCAAACAAGTTTGGGTTCACCTTTTAGAAATTTATAATCAGATGCATGTATGAAATGTCTAGGTTTATGCATCTTAGGTCTCCACACCAAATTATATTTCATCTTTAAAGTACAGGTGTGAGCTATATGTCCAAATATTCCACAATTATTACATTTGACATTAGAAAAAGTATTCCTAAGTTTTCTTCCATTTGTTTGTCTTCTAAGGGATTCCATATATTTAGGATAATATTTAGGATTTGTAAAATCTTCAAGTTTGGGGGGTATCCTATTATCCTCAAGAGCTCTTATTTTCAATTTATAAAATGAATTCATATCTTCCAAGATTCGATTTGTATAATTGATTCGATATATTTTGCTCTGAGATTCATCCTTAAATATTTTAAAATCTTTTTTAAGAACAGCATAGGATGATTTTAAATTCTTATAATTCTTATTCAAGTCATCATATTCGTCAAGTAGTTTCATGTGGTTGTCATCTATTAATGCAAGATTTTTCTTAAGGATTTCATGTTCCTTCTTAAGCTCTTCCAATTCTAAACGTACACTAGCATGCATCTTTTTCATTTAACTATATGCATCATGCATGTGTTTAGAAACTTCAAACAATTCATCATAAGTTAAGTCACATACCTCTTCTTGATCTAATTGATCAACATTATCTGCCATCAAGCAAAGATTGGTGACTTCTTTTTTTTCAGTCTCAGATGAGTCTGAAGCTGAGTCTGCCCAAAAAGCTCTTTGAAACTTCTTCTTGCCCTTCTTTATAATTGGTTTCTCCTCTACCTTCTCCTTGCTAGGAGTAGCTTTGAGTTTTGGGCATTCAATCTTGATATGACTTGGTTTCCTGCATTCATAACAAATCACTTCATTAGAAACCTTGCCATTTCTATTAAACTTACCTCTATTCCATTGCTGGCGTCTCTTCTACTTTCTTTTCAGAAAGCTTCTGAATTGTCTAGTCATTAATACAATATCGTCTTCATCCTCAGGTTGTGAGTGTTCACTCTCTGACTCTTCAACTTTTAGTGCTATATTCTTCTCCTTTTGTGGTTCACCTGCATCAATCTTTCTTTGACTTACTCCTTGCTCATAAGCAATGAGTGAACCAAGAAGATTGTCAATAGAATAAATGTTTAGATCTTTAGACTCTGTAATTGTAGTAATTTTAGCATCATAAGCAGTAGGTAAACAACGAAGAATCTTATTAACCATTTCAACATTAGTTAATTCCCTACCAAGTGCATGCAAAGAAGTGACAATTTGTGTGAATCTTGTGTACATGTCAGAAATAGATTCATTTGATTTCATGCGAAACAACTCATAATCATGTAACAAGATATTGAGTCTTGATTGCTTAACCTCATTAGTCCCTTCATAAGTTATACAAAGTCTATCCCATGTGTCCTTTCCACTTTTTCAAGTGGAAACCTGCATGTAGTCTTCAGATTTTAAAGCACAAAAGAAGCTATTTAAACATTTGGCATTTAGTTGAGCTAAGTCACGTTCTTCTATAGTCCAATCTGCAAAAGGTGTTTCTACCCTAACTCCATCAACTAATCTAGTTGGTTTTGTATAACCTTCCTGGACTAGGATCCACATACGATAATCAAGTGACTGTAAGAAAGTAGACATGCATGTTTTCCAAAAATCCAAAGGTATATTGTCAAATAGTGGAGGTCTAGTAATAGAGTAACCCTCAAGTGTATTTCGATTTCTAAATGTAGCCATCTACATTAATCAAAAAGTAGTTTAAACTTATGATTTTGAAACAAAGCTCTGATACCACTTGTTGAGTCTAGTGAATAGGTTGTTAAACATAAGTTAATGTCCCAAGCCTACCAAGAGGGGGGGGGGGTGAATTGGTGTTTTTAAAACTTAATCCTCTTTGAAGTTTTGTTGAACCGAAATGAAAATTTTTATGCAATTCTTATAGAAAAGTATTTCAACCATAGAGTTTTCTTTTTTAAACAAAAGTAAAATGCAGAAAATAAAAATAGTAAAGTAAAAGACACAAGATTTATAGTGGTTCGGTCTAAACCAGACCTACATCCACTCCCTAGAGGCACCCTCTGAGTATTGCACTAATACCAATAGTGTCTCTCCTTTTGCACCCACAGCAAGGCGGAGAAGCCTTTACAAACACTCTTTTCACCACTACCCAGTGCGGTAGAGAACCATAGTCCTTTTATACAATCCCCAGTGTTAGAAGAGAATCGTCCGTCCTTTCACACTCTCCTAGTATGGGCAGAGAACTCTTTGTCCTTTCACACTCTCCTAGTGTGGGTAGAGAACCCTTCGGCTATTCACACTCTCGAAGTGTGGACAGAGAACCCTTCGGCTGTTCACAATCTCCAAGTGTCAACAGAGAACTGGATCTCCTTGACAGATCTTCTCACAAGAAATCTAGAAGGAAGAAAGAAAAGAGTGAAGTAATCCAAATTCACAAGTAGAGATTCTTACCTTTAAACATAAAGTGAAGCCTTCACGCTCCAGTGGTAGGAATCCTCCTTTGAATGCTCTCTCACACTCTCTCCTTGACTTTTCCTTCAAATGGCACAAAGATCAAATGACAAAAAGATTGGGTGGCAGTCAAATTTAAACTATTTACATAAAAGACAAGAAAAACTGCCCAAAAATTGTAATTTTTCAATTCTGTACGCAGTGGATCGTCCCGTACGATTGTGGATCGTCCTGGACGATTTTACTTAAATGGTCGGAAATGAACCTTATGTATATTGGTACGAATTATTTTCGTACACGCTAATCGTCCCGTACGAACCAAGTTTGTCCGATATGAAATAGTTATTACATAGGTTGGTTCACAAAATTCTTCAGGACGTAACCAACTAACGTAAGTCGGTTCCGTTCGTCCTAGGATGAATAGGTTTCGTCTGGACGAACGGAGCGAGCCTCAATATAGAGCCGTTCGTCCTGGGACGAACCTTATTTTTCATCTGGACGAATAGGGCACGGTGAGAATACAAAGACGTTCATCCTGGGACGAACCATTAATTTCGTTTGGATGAACAGTAGAAAGTGAGAATCCCGAGACGTTCATCTCGGGATGACTATTAAATTCGTCCTGGACGATTAGGACTTAGAAAAATTTTCTCTCCGCCTGTTCGATCCATTGCTCTCCTTAGGGGTATTTGACATGATCGTTTCGTACGAACTAAGTTCGTCTTGTACGATCAGTAAAAAAAAAAGTTCCCCAAGTGTGTATATTGTGATTTTTCACTCAATTACAATCACTCCCTCTCATATAAAAAATTATGACAATTTATTGAATTTGATTGCAAGTCTTCAATATCTTGGAGTTGATTTTCCTGAAATGTTAGTACACACTAGAGCAAGAAATAAATGTTCCAAATAGTGTTAGGAGATATATGTAAAACAATAATAATTGAAATCATCAAAATAATACAAGTTGAATGAATGTAAAACATGCAAAATAGCAACTCTCTTAACACGGGTCTGGAATTTTTAAACTAGTATGGTGCCACATAGGGCGTGCTCCACCACTAGCGGATCTAATCCTAAGGAAAGAAAGCACGATGACTCATATATGTCCTTAAAGAAAAGAAGATTGAAGATCATGTGGGAAGGAAGCATTGCTTCCCATGAGAGATCAGATATGGATTGATCCTATGTGAATGAAACTTGCTTCATATAGAGGATCGAGTCTGGATGATCGTATATGGAGGAAGCTTGCTCCATATAGAGGATCAGGTCTGGATGATCATATTGTAGAGGAAACTTGCTCGACACAGATGTTCAAATCAGGAATGATCGTGTATGGAGGAAGCTTGCTCGACACAGAGGATCATGTCAGGAATGATCGTATGTAGAGGAAACTTGCTCTACATAGAGGATCAGGTCTGGATGATCATATGTGGAGGAAACTTGCTCCACATAGAGGATCGAGTCTGGAATGATCGTATATAAAGGAAACTTGCTCCAAATAGAGGATCAGGTCTGGATTGATCGTATGTAAAGGAAACTTACTTTACATAGAGGATCGGGTCTGGAATGATCGTGTGTAGTGGAAACTTGCTCTATATAGAGGATTGAGTCTGGATGATCGTGTGTAGAGGAAACTTGCTCTACATAGAGGATTGTGTCTGGAATGATCGTGTGTAGAGGAAACTTGCTTTACACAGAGGATAAGGTTTGAACGATCATATATAGAGGAAACTTGCTCTATATAATGGATCTGATATGGAATGATCATATTTGGAGAAAACTTGCTCCACATAGAGGATCAGGTCTGGAATGATCATGCGTAGAGGAAACTTTCTCTACACAAAGGATCGAGATTAAATTTTGAAATTTGAGATTTGAATGAATTTTTTGAATTCAAATTGAATGATTTTGAATGTGTTTTAATTTGAAACTCGATTTTGAATTTGATTTTGATAAATGTTTGAATATGTAATTTGATTTGATAAATTTGGTTTTGAAGGTTTTTGATTCTGAGTTTTGATTTGATGTTGAATTTTGAAATTTGAATTTGATTTTGAATTCAAAGGATCTTTGAATTTACGACTGATTCGAATTTGATTTGAATTGGTTTTGAATTTGTGGAATTTGATTTGATTAAATTTTGATTTGTTTGAATTTGAAGAGTTTGAATTTGATTTGGTTTTGGTTTTTTTTTAGTTTGAAATTTTTGAATTTAATTTTTTAAGTTTGGTTGTGAATTTAAGAGGTTTTGAATTTGATTTTAAGTTTGACACTCATTTGGCATGGTACTTCTTGAAGAGCCGCTCCGATAATTGAAAATGTGGGGTGGCATCCTTCAAGGTTGATCCGTTAATACTTGAAATTTTCTCAAAGATCATCTCTACGACAAGAGGACAGTCTTGAGTTGGTTCAATCTCCTCCACTGATCTCTCGGTAGGCTAAGATATCCATCCAAAGAACCTAGACCAAGTATACTACTTGGAAGGTTTCTAAGTTGCGCTATCTTATCACGAGCTTAAACCACTCAGGCTTTGTATGATTCTGAGTTTTATTGAGCCTTAAAGACAAAGCTCTACAAGGCCTCGAGCTCCCCAAATTGGAGTCGGGCACTCTGCTTAGTCGTGGTTTGATTTTGAATGGAAATTCCCAACATTACAAAATACTCCTCTAGTGAGGTTTGATCTTGGACCCAGTATAGAGTGTAATTTTGTTGCAAAGGCTTTAAAGGAAAAGATTCCTACACGTAAGGACTTACACATTCCTCAAGGATAGAATTTAATTTCTTATCAGGAGTAGAAGATTCGTTACTTTTATTGGAAACTTTCTCTAACCATTTGGACCCTATCAGAACGACAAGCGGGAACAAATTTAGTAGTACAGTGAGAGACTGGGTGACTCCAACTAACCTTGAAAAGGTTTAAGGATTTAAGTTTTGTTGACCCAGACCAAGTTTCATAGAAACTAAACTGGGGTTTCCCTTGTATAGATTTTGAATTAAAATTAACTTCAAAGGATTTAAGTTGAAGAGAGAAATTCAATCTTTTCAATTCTCTTGCAGAGATTCTTTTATTTGATAGAAAATTCATGCATGGTGAGAATCTGGATTCAAGATTTTTAAAGTCAAGTATTTAATGGTGATCGAGTATTTTGAGATTTAAGGATTTAAAGGAAGGAAGCCATCTTACACTTCTTCTCTTTTTCTAGTGACGCGGTTTGCGTATCTTTTGACTTTTGGTGCACTTCGTGCATTTCTTAATTTTTGGCGCATTCGCGCATCTTTTGATTTTAATTATTTTTTAGAAGAGGCTCCACTTTCTTCAAACACCTGAAATGATTGCTCTCTTTTGGAATGCTGGGATTATATCTCAAGTATTATAGAAAAAAATCTATTCTCTTATACAAGGAAGAATAATCCTCAAAGCACATCCAATCTTTTTGAAAAGGGTATCGGCTTGACCTTTGAAAATTATTGAACAGATTTTAGACATGCGAGAATCGCCTATTAAGATAGAAGATTGCTAGAAGATTGATAATATTTTTATTTCTTAAGTCAACTTAAGTTTGATATTGATTTTAGTTCAACAATCAAATCACCCCACTGAAGTGGTGGGAGGGAGGGACATCTAAACATTTGATGGAGTCAACTAAAACACTGTCCTAGTTAAGACATAAGGTAGAGGTCAATTTTCATAAAAAAGAAGAATCAACTATCTTGAAAATCTGGACCCGGTATATTTGAGAAATTGATAAGTTTTCCTTAAAAATGTTACAATTCTAGGTGGCAAGACCCTTGTCAACATGGAATTGAATTCCTACAATCTCTTCGAAGGGAGATACTGTTATAGGGTCTGCAGCGTTCCTAGAAAGTACGACATTATTGTAATCAAAAGATTTATCATGATAGGACCTTGTCAAAATTTAAATTTTGACGGTATCACTAATTGACACAATCTTAGATTATTTTCCCTCTCAAATTACTACTAGACTAGTAGTTAAGAGAGTGGCACCCCAAGTGGTTTCTATTCCTCCTCCTCTATATATGATGTAGTGGGACACGTGTAGTAATGCGCCTTAACATCGTCTAGTAGAGTGGACGGGTTGTAACCCTCAACTGGGGGCCTATGGCATATTGCTGGTGATCGCTCAATTCTGGCTTGCTTGTGTCTTTCTGTGTAGAAGTCAAGCAGGTGTATTGAAGATCGCACTCTTGTCTCTACAACCTCCCTCCTTTATGCAAGGAGAGGGTACGTAGGAGGAGCGATGAGTTCTTAATTGGCTTCAAAGTCTGTCCTCTCTAAGGCTTCAGATTCAGCAGTCTTTTTAGCCTTAAGATTCCTTTTTCTAGCTCTTCGAAGATAATTCTTCATCTTGTTCCTACCGACGACAGGGGTGCTAGAACTTGGTCTGATCTCAGATTGAGATGGTGGTTCTTCTGTCATTATTGATTTCTAGTTTTTATCCTCCTGAGCAGAGGATACAGTGGATACAGGGGTGACAGCGACCTCCATCTTAGAGATGGGGGAGTCAGCTCCTGACCCTAAAGTAACTTCTACTAAGGGAAAATTCCCTTGAGTACAAGCGGACAAATCTAAGATTTTTTCTCCATTAACTAAAATCTTGAGATCTTGAAATTCCATTTCATACTGAATTGAATTCCCATTAAGAATTTCTTCTACAAGCACATCTCTATTTAGTGAGAAGACGAGTTTCCCAGCCATTTGAGTGTTCGATTTCCTAGAATAAAGAAAGTAATTTGAATTAGTGATTTGAAATTGAATTTGAATTTTAAGTTTGATTGATTTTAATCAAAATTTTATAACTCAATCGTATTCAGTTTACACTGAACACGGTGGTTCATAAAACTGATGAGTTGAATTTGACTCTTTCACTACAACAACTGACATGGGGCAAAATATCAAAGTTTGGATTCGCATTTAAAATCAAAATTGAACTTAAGTTTGAGGTGGAAAACAAGTTTAAACTTAAGGTTGAAATTTTATTTGAAACCAAAGTTTGATTTGAATTTTAACTTAAGGTTGTATTTAAATGGATCTCTTTTAAATTTTGAAACTCAAGACATTGAATTTCAATCAAGTTTAGAGGTTTACAAAGTTATAGGAAGATCCTAAGAAATTAGGCCTGACACTTTCACCTCACCAATGGGTTTGGGGGTAAAATGTCAAAGATTAGATTTAACAAGAGAATTTTGGAATTGCATTGCATGTATTCAACTACAACAGAATGTCATAGAAGACACATGACAACGACAGTTGAAATTGGTTTGAATGATTTTACTTCATTTTTGAAACTCAAAATGTTGTGTTTTATTTTCAACATAATGGTTAACAAAAATTAAGAGAAAATCGGGAGGCCTGGACTTGACCCTTTCACTGCATTGGGTAGCTTAGCATGAAATGTCAAAATCTAGAATTGACTTGAGAATTTTGGATCTGCATTACATGTGTTCAACTACAACAAAATGCTATAGAAGATACATGACAACAAAGATTAAAATTGATTTGAAAAGATGAGTTGAATCTTTGAAAATCTAGCAGAATCTCCCTTTATTTTGAAACTCAATGTGTTGAATTTGCATTCAACATAAAGGTTTACAAATTTACGGGAAAGATTCTTAAAAGTCGACCCAACTCTTTCATCCCAACAAATGCTTGGGAGTGAAATGTCAAAGACTAACTTTGCCAGAAGGGATTGATCTTTTGAATTGGACTTGAAAGTGTTTATATTCTTTCACACATATTGAATTATTAGAGCTACAATTCTATATGTAGTGATAAATATAGGGATCAATTAGGATTTGAAAGAGATTGAAATTTTCTAAAGGATTGAAATTTTGATTTTAAAATTGAATAGTCTTATGTAAATTATGAAACTTAGCATGTTAGATTTATTCGCATGCGAGTTTGCAACATATACAAGAGGATTCGGCTTGACTCTTTCGCTCTACCAATTAACTTGGAGGCAAAATGTCAAAGCCCAACTTGAAAGAGGTTTCCTACACTCACCTCTCGTTTGACACGTCTTAATTGAGTTAGCCACACCCACCCAAGGGAGAAATGGGTAGAGGGGCCAACGGAAAGAAAGGTAGTCAAAACTACCAATGCAATAAAATTTGTACCGCTATTAAAGATGGAGAGTGAGATTGTCCCCAGCGGAGTCGCCATTTTTTGTTTGATTGAAAAATGTAGTTTGAAAAAGTTTAATTTTCTTTGGGAAATATTTAATTTTGAATTTTAAAATTGAACACGTCATTATGAACAGTATATCACCTCGGGAGGTGATCATATCGTTCCCTAATGGGTTCAAATTTCAGAATTTTAAATTCATCCGAATTATTGTAGTCAAACTCAAGGGGGAACAACATATGATCTCAAAAGATCAAAATGACGTTCAATCAATTGTTTAACTATAATAATTTGAATAAGAGATCGTTAATTTCATAATCAAAATAATGAGAATAAAATAATATATCTTCCCGAAGAAAGATGATATTACCTATTACCGATTATTTGAATATGACGATAACTATCGTCATTTTTTGTTTGAATTCCCAAAGATAATTAATTAGAGGTTTTGAAAATCAAGTCTAGGTTTCTAAATCTTCTACAAGCGTAAGCCCTCGTAGTTAATTAGATCATAGGAAACCAAAATTTCCTACGAATACTCTCGATTAAAATAGCGGTAGAAATTTTATTTAGATTTTCAAAGTTGGATGTCAACGAAGGTAAAGGTTAGAATTTTCAATCGAGATTGGATCAAGTTGAACACTTATTTCTGGAGTCAAAGGAAGAAGGGTAGGAGGTGTTTTGGGATTCTGAATTACTTTAGAAACACCTCAGTCTATCCTAAGTGTTGGGTTTGAATTTGATTGAAAGTGATTTAAGTTTGAATGTTCAATTTTATTAGAAAGTCGGGATTCAATTTCCGGAGGTTGAGGTCTTATAGCCCGAGCTTGCCTCAGAACCTAAGTCTAAACCGGGTACTTAAAATTGACCCAACCCTAGTTAGTGCAATGCAAACTTGGTCTTACCCCAGCGTAAATTGGGGAGCCAGCTAAACCACCTATGAGCTTTTAAATATGTGTCCAGTCAATTAATATAGAGTGGTAGGGATGTTAATTAGATTGAGTTTGAAGAGCTGGGGCTGACATCTAGAGCAAATCCTAATTGGCCCCTTAGACTTATGTTAGGTATTTGTGATGCTTAAGTAAATGTGATTAAAGATTTAGAGATTTTTAAGTTTGTTTCTAATGCGATGGATGCTAATTGACTCGATTAAAGGATTGAATTTGAAAGAAGAGTTTTGAAATGAGAACTCTCGGCGGTCCTGGGTAAGACGTTAGAGTTTCTATGTGAGCTTAAATGTTTTAATTTTTGTTTAAGTAGAAATAGTTTTAATAAGTCCTTAAGAGCCAACAATCGAATTTCAGGTCAAATCAAAATCGACATGCAGGTAAAAAAGACTAGAAAAGTAAGTTGATCTACTACACAATCAATTAAATAAATCAATTAAATCAATAGCTCAAATTAAATGTTCATATGGCGAGTGCCACTTATTATTACATCCCAGAATTTACAGAAAAGTAAAGTGGCCTGGCACCACTGACAACAACCCGAATTTCTAATCCTAAGACTCAAGTGACTTTGAGAATGGGTCTTCTCGTTATCCACTTCTTCGTCCTTCTGTTACTTCTTGGATAGTCAGGTCCGGATATCCAGATGAAAAGAAACTCCCCCTTGGAAGCGGTGTTATCTTTTCTCTTTGGATATTTTAAAATAATTCTAATTTGGAGCTCCAAATAGATAGGGACTCTCCCCTAAGGGATGTCCCTTCCTCTTTGGATTCCAAATTGGATGTTATCTCATCTCAAATCACTTGAAATTACAACTCAAATCAAATCAAATTTACATTAATCAAAATTGAAAAATCTAGACTCTATCCTGCAGGGTTATCCTAATAATCAACAGTTGTATATACAGTCCCAAGCAGTTAATATTCAATCTCAAGCAGTTAATATTCAAAATTAAAATGCTCAATCAATTACAACATAGAATGCAATAAATAAATAAATAATCACATCAATCCTAGGCTAGCAAACAGCATGTAGTGAAAACTCGAAAGCCCGACACACAGCGGAAAAGTAAACATTGGCCTAGCCTAAAACTAGAGTTGGTTGTCTAACAAACCATCTAAAGTGTGTGAGATAGGCTGTGTGATTTTGATATATCCTAAATAGGATACTTCATTAAAGTTACTTAAGGTTCGATTGGTTGAAAGGCTAGAGGGATATTTAATTAAAGTTTAAATCTTAATGGCTTTGGATGAATTTTAAAATTAATTCTTAATTATTTATTAGAAACCACCTTTGTTTTACACTGAGGCTGTGAAGTTTATTTCACCTTCCTTGGGGCTAATTTAATAGCCTCGTAGGCCTGAGTTACCTAGTGGTACCCGATATAACTAAGTGATTTGAATTGATTAAGGTTTGAAAATTAATGAATTTTAATAAAAAAAGTGTTTGATTACTGGTTTTAAGAGTTGGTTAAATATTTCTGGAGTTTTAGAGTGATTTTCAAGTTTTTAGGAATTTTTGATTATTTTAATCATTTAATTGAGGGGTCAAAAGTTGACTTTTTAATAAAAAGTGTTTTCTGGAAAGTTAGTATTTTATTAAAATACTAGACCTTAATACGATCAGTTAGACTATAAGTACGCTGAAATTATATTTTTCTACATTTTATTATGATGGTTTGAAGTTTTGATCTAATTTTGACCTAGGTTTGACCAGATAGTTGACTTTTTGAATTTAATAGTTTTCTGGTATTTTGATATTTTTAATAAATATTAGACACCATTATGACTTGAATGCAAGTGAGTTTGGTTAATTTGGATTTTTCTTTAATTAGTTATGAATTTTTGAAGTTTTAAGTATTTATTGAATTATTGAAAATGCTTAATTAGAGGACCTTTTTGTGATTTTACTCCAAATGAGTTCCCAACTCCTTGAAATCAACTCCAAAGGTCAGGAATGACCTAAGGAGAGATTCTCAAGTGTTTGAAAATTTATTTGAATTTTTTAATAATTATTAATTAATTATTTTAATTAAAGATTGAATTTCACTTAAAATTAAATTTAGCTTATGTTTTCTATCAAAATCAATTTTGTTTTATTTTTCGTTGGTTAAGGATTCAAATCTGGTCCGTTAGAGGGGTTATACATAATTTTTGGGTTTAAATTTGATTTATTATATTTTCTGGAAGGTTTAGAGCTTAATTAAGGGTTTAAGATTTGGAAAATTAATTAAGGGTCTTAATGATTTCAAAAATAAGTGAAATTTTCTCTAATGTCTGAGAGTGTCACTATGTTTGAAATGTTTAAGTTTCAAGTTCAAATGAGGTTTATCCTGATCACAATGCATTTTCTATGTTGTCTAATCAAAGTCCTTAATTATTGTCCTTAATGACACTAAGTTTAAATAGGTTCAAATCAAAGTTTTAACTAACCCTTGGACAACATATAAGAAAACACACATAACAACACAATCAAATCCTTAAACTGGGAGAGCCTAGGCTAGGTGGTGTGTGCACCCTAAGCATGCAAATCAAATGATAATTTGAATATTTAATAATTTGATTAGTGAACAAATACCAATTATCCACTAACCATCCCCATCAAATCTATTCATTCGAGCTTAATCCATGTTTAAAGTTTCAAGGTGGATTTCTCAAAGTTTCAAGATTTAAATACATATAGGTTTTAAAATATATTTCAAAATATACAAATATATATATATATATATATATATATATATATATATATAATTATATATATATATATATATATATATATATATATATATATATATATATATATATATATATATATATATATATATATACCTATATATATAATTATATATTTTAAAATAAAAATAATAAAAAGAATATTTAAAAAAAATAAATTTTAAAAGGATTAAAAGATCCACTGATTTTTTTTAATTAATTTAAAAGCAAATTTTTAATTTTTAAAATATTTGATAAAATTTTTAATTAAATACTAATTAAATATTAAAGATAATTAAATAATTCAAATTATTACCAAAATTTTCTCAAATAATTATAGAAATATGCTTTGAAAGTTAAAAATGGACTAAAATGTTTTTCTTGGAATTTTTAAAATATTTAAATTTATTTTAATTAAATAATAATTAAAATAATCAAATAATCAATATTTAAAATTACTCAAAATATATGAAATATTTTTAAGTGGTTCTATTTTTAAATTAAAGGTCTTGAAAATCTGAGTAATTTGATATATCATATGGATTTTTTGGACTTTTATTTTATTTATTATAATTTTTTAAAGATTCTACGATTAAATTTAATTAAAATAAAGTCTTAATTCGGGATTTACACGCGGCGGCGCGTGATTAGGCCAGGTGGAAGGCGGCGATCAAGTGGGGCCCTCCACTTAAATAGCTCAGCGTCAGATACTCGTCGTTCGATCCTCTACACGTTCGATTCAACGGTGGGGATCAAATACCGCCTTTTGATCTCTGTTAAGTGAGATCAGACAGTGATGGGCAGATCCTGTGGATTTAGATGGGCGGTCGAGATCACGCCGGACGGAGGAATTAACCGCTAATCGGATTTACGGATCGAAAAGGCGCTGAAATGGCTTAATCTGAACTGTTGATCTCGCGATCAACGGTCCAGACGACATGCACCTGAAGCAGGTTACGTAAGACGCCCTAAGCTCAATATTTTGAGTTTTCTCTCAACCGAATCGATCAAATTAAATAAAATTTTAAACTTAGATTACTTGAATGAACATAAATTCTGGGGACTTTATTTTATTGCTCAATATTCATTGTATGGAAAGCTATTTGATCTAGTGTGCCTACACTAGGGTTGAGATTTTTACCTAATCAACGTGGTGGATTCGGGAGTTCTTTGGCTCTCTAAACTTGTGGAGTGTCCCAGCAACTTTTCTCTCTTGAACCCACTGCCTGAAAGGCTATGGATTGGCCAGATGGAGGCTAGGACGGATTTTGGGCTTGAAGTGGCCGGAAACTTGCCAGAGATGGCTTTGACCAGCCGGATTTTGGTCAGGAAAGCTTGATAGACTTTAGGGAAGCTCAAATGAGTTGAGGTCTGGATATTTGGAGGCTGGGATGGAGAGAAGGAGATTAGGTTAGAATGAGGGCATATTTCCTCCTTTTGCCCTATTGAATGGTTTTCTACTCAAATGGACGGCTAGGATCAGTTGAATGCACCTCTTAATGGCTGCCACGTGTCAAGGGGGTAGTTAGAAAGCTAGGATAAAGGAAATGGCATGGACCTTAGGTGTTAAGGTCCTTTGTCCTTGGCTAGCCAACTTGGGACCACTTGTGTTGGTTAACTCCTCATCTCTTGATTAGAGAGAGCTGAAGAACTTTCTGGAAATGCATTAGAGCTGCTGGAGTGGTTTAAGAATGGATGGAATTAGTCTTAGGTGGGCTTTGACCATCTTTGACTCATCTCAAACCTTGATTTGAGTGTTTGACCAGTCCACTTGCCATGTGGACTGGTAATGTGGCATAAAGAGATGCCTTACATGCTGGCAGGATAGGTTTAAGGGGTTTAAATGGGTTGGGTTAGCTCAAGCCAAGAGATTTGGCTACTTAAGGGCTTGTTGACCATGTGTTGACTGGCCAACTGACCATGTGTTGACTAGCCAACTGACCATGTTGATTGTTGAGGTGGCACATGGGAAGACTTAAGAGCTGGTTAAATAAATTGGAAGGGTTTGAAGTTTAAGAAAATGGGATTTGAATAAGATAGACATGTGTATACATATGTTTAACTATGGTTAAAGGTTTGATTAAGCCAAAATTTATGGTGGTTTAACTTCAAAAGGAATTTAAAATATTTTAATCAACATTTGAGATGGATTTGAGGGTTTGAAGGATTTGATTTGAACAAATGGGTTGAAACGACCCATTAAAACCCTTAAGGGCTCATTAGGTCAACCAAGTTGACCCAGGGGGTGGGTCCAGGCTCAAAAGTTTTGGTTTGATATTTGAAAATTGTTGGAAGTGGTTCCAAACAATTTGGAGTTTGCTTAGTTTGAAATCGATGTTTTAGCCCCTAAGGGGTATTTTGGTGGTTTTGACCCCTAGTTGACTGGGGGTCAAAGCGGGGTCCACCAAAGTATATTTTAATGTTTAATATATCAGGATTAAGGGTCTGGTTCTAGGAGAATATTAGGGTCTAGAATAGATCCTAAGGTCTGAAGTCTAGAGAATTCCTAGGGTCTAGAGTAGATCCTAAGGTCTGGAGTCTAGAAGAATCTTAGGACCTAGATGAATCATAAGGCATGGAGTTTGGAAGAATCCTAGGACCTAAAATAAATTCTAAGATTTAGATTCTAGCAGGATCCTAGGATCTAGAATAGATCCTAAGGTCTAGATCTAGGAGAATCCTAGGGTTTACATTGATCTGGGAGAATCCTAGGGTCAAGGTAGAACCTAGGGTCTAGGGTCTAGATTGATGTAGGGTCAGGATCGATCTAGAGTCTGGATGGGTCCCTAGTGACCTCATACAAAAATGAGGTCAACATGGCCTAAGAATGGAAGACCTTAATGCACTTGATGAGATTAGACTGCAAACTCAACAAAAATATGAAAATCTACAGAGCAAGCATGTCAAAATCATTTGATTGGATGATGCATCCTCAGGGTATTTCAAGAATTGGAATTGGTCATGGTGCAGAGAAGGAAAATCATCCCACACCAAAACATTTGGTGATAAATTTGTATCCAATTGGCAATGCCCTTTGTCTTTGAGAAGGTGTACCATGGAAGAGCCTATCAACTTATCGAGTTGTATGGTCAAAGAACGGTTAGAGGCCTATGTCATCGATCAATGGTCGACACTTGAAGAAATATCATGCATAAAATTACATAAGAAAATATTATGTTTAATGTACTGTATATTCTATAAATGCTTATTAACAAATATACACTTTGCATTTTGAAATTATCTTGTAGTACAAGAATGAATTTCAAAGAGCCCAAAAAAATTCCCCATAAATTTTAAATATTTATCCGAGTCAACGTCGTGCCTTATGGTAAAATCTCCAAATAAATATTTAAAACCTCAAAATACAATCCTATGCAAAACCGCCCTGCAAGATAAAGGACATTATAAATATTTATTTGGGTTGACATCGTGCTATGCACCAAGATCACAAAATAAATATTTAAAATCTCAAAATTCCTAATTTATTCCAGTTCAAAATCTCACTACGAGACATGGGAAATTTGTAATTTTTATTTTTATTAACATCGTGATACGTACTAATATCCCCAAATAAATATTTAAAATCATTAACAAAAATATTCCTTCTTATAGAAGTATGCAAAAATTTCTCTGGCAATATAAATGTAGGTGATTTTTAGAGATTTCAGGACACTACCTTCTCTAGCATACAAAGATTTTAAAAGTCAAGAAAGAGATTTTTGTAACTACACACTCTAGCAAGTCAAGTCATAATAGCTTAAAATCTTTCAACAGCCTGAAGCTTATGATTTGAATGAGTATAAGTGGTCGAATTCTATATGCCCAAATATGGTCGGATCACTGGTAGCTTCATTTACTTAACATGCCATAAGAAAGGCCATAGTAGATAAACCCCTACTTCTTCAACCTGTTAGTAGGGACTGTAGAAAGTACGAAGACTTATTTGACTCAATAAGTTTAAGAGATTATTGTATACTAAATTCTTCCCATTGATAAGAAAATCAATGTTCTGATGGAAAGGAAGAGTCGCAATCAACCACCGAATGTGCGTAGGCTATAAATCTTCAACCATAAATGAGGATTCTGATTCTACCAACTTTAGTAAATTCAATATTGGGAAGAACATCTCCCATATCTCAAGTCTAAAGCCTAAATAAGTGTAAAAGATTGGATCTAACAAGCCTAAATTTGGTTGGATAATTGGTAGCTATGTCTATTCAACATGGTATAAGAAAGGCCATATTTGAGGAACCTCCATTTCAGCAACCAGAGAATGAAGGGCTATCAAATCTTACCTCACCTAATTTGATGAAGTCAAGTGACTCAAATTGAAGTCTCCTTAACTAATTAAGGATTATGATACTACCTACATTTGGTACTGTCAACTAAATCATAAACCTACAAATCCTTTAATAAATTCATAAAGCATCAAGCATGAATCGAAGGAATTTTTCTTCAACAAGTCCACCAAAGAACAAAATAAAGCAATAATGAAAATCTCCTAAAGTTCTCAGAAACCCTAAGGCTAAACTAAGAGGATTTTTTATTATCAACAAGTCTATTATGCATAAAGTTTTGGATAGATGACTTCTTGCCATCAACCTATTACAAACCTAAAGGGTTTAGATCACTTGCATTTACTCCTTTATCAAGCTCACAAAAATAAGAAGCATAACCAAAATCTCCTAATAAGCCAACGAAGACAAATCAGGTAATCCTTTACCAATGTCTACCACACAAATCATAGGTCCAAAGAAATCAAATCCTCAAAACTCCAACTAAAGTTATGAAAAGAGTGCAACCGCTAACTCCAATGAGTATCTAAAGCTGCGAGCATAATAACCACAGAAGTTACAAGAGCATAAAGAACTCATCAATAGTTGGATTTATAGAATTGCTTCATTTTATTAATTCAAAAATAATATACAAGTTTTCAAATCACATCCATCAGCTAATAAAAAGAAAAGTACAATTTCTTTCGCAGAGGACTGAAATATGTCTCCTAAATATATTTTTGAAGAGGAACTTAATATCCTTGTTCTACTCCTTCAAAAGACTAGTTATTCTGCACTTCTAGAACTTACACAAAGTAACCAAAAAGCCAATTGAAAGAAAGAGAAAGAATAATGCAAATATATGTAAATCTACAAAAATAAAGGTGTACATAAACTAAGGTCTCCTATAATAGCTCACGAACTAGTGTTCTTCTCCTCCTGAAACTTGTATAGGACAATAAGGGTGCCAGTGAATATCTAAAGAAAGAGATAAAAAGAACTGCACAAACTCATATAAGCATACCTAAGCTAAAGACAACTATAGAAAACCTAAGGCAACAAAGTCCTGCAAACTGGTGGATCTCTAAAGCTCGGGCAAATTCTGAATGACACATGCAATTATATAATAAAAATATTACATACATATACAATTGCAATAATGATGAATATTAAGTATAGGAAAAAAGCTAAAAACTAAAATGACGGTGGTGTTAGAAGAAAATAAAGGAGTGACCATGCTATCAACAAGTGTAAGTTTATAAGATAATGCTCTAAGGAAATAAGTATGAAGTATTCTGTCACTCTCTTATGGATCTCTACTTACTAAATTCAACATGTAAATCAAATTATGAATTAAAAGTGCATTTGAATATCTATGAAGGCACAAAGATAGACTCTTGGAGAACTAGAAAATGAAGATCTTAAAGGTAAATCAGTGTATAATAATTTGGTTTTCTCTAGACACATACCATATTTGTTAGGGGTTTTTGTTGACCTCCCTTGTTATAAAATTTACAAAAAGGGGAAATGAAAATATATGTTCAAATCCATCAAATCCTCTATGATATCTGCCCACAATCATATCAAATTATGGTGTATTCGGCATCATTTGCATCTCCTCATGGGATTCTTGTTCAGAGTGCCTCAATCGCAACCTCCCATCATTAATAAAATAAAGATGAAGCGAGGACTTTTTTCCTCTTCTTCTCGCTCATTCCATGCATGTAAATTCTTCGTCCTACTTCCACAAAACCTTGCACCTACTCATGGACAGAGACTCAACCTGCCTCTACTTTAGCTTCTTTTGCTCATACAAGAACTTCCTTAACCCACAACTACAGTTTCCTTTCCATCCTTCTACCCACTCTTCCTCTTCCCTCGATTGAATTCCTATAGTCAAGCCAAACTCACAGTGACCTCCCTTCATTTTCTGCTCCCTTGTTTAGACCTCAAACAACCTCCCGCTGGCCTCTTTCTCTTGCTCAAACTAGAATCTCCACTCATAAATCACAAGCATCCGTTGCCTCATTCCTCTACTCTAATTCTGACTGTAGCTTCCCACCTCATCCTTTAAGTCGACTACTCTGACCTCCACTCACCTTCCTCAAGCTGAAGTCCTATCTCACGTCAAACCCAACTCTAAATCTCACCTCCTCTGTTCGCTTCTTCCCCTAGCTAACCAAACTCCTCTAGCTACTAAGCCTAACTAAACACTCTAACCAAGCCCTAACCTGATCTCTTTCTATAGGTAGCTTCCATCTTCCTCTCTCAAATTATTAATTATAACTAACTAATATTAGTTATAATTAATTAATTATTAATTACATATAATTAATATTAGTTATAATTAAATATAGTTAATTATAATTGATATTAATTATGATTAGTTAATATTAATAATAATTAAATATAACTAACTATAATTATTTATTATTTCATTATAATTTATTAGAGTTAGTTACAAATATTTATAATGAATTATAATTAATTATATGTAATATATCATCATTAATTATAATTGACTATGCTTAATTATAGTTAATATTTTAGTTAATTATAATTGATTACCATCTTGATATACATGCTAACTCCACCGACGTCCCTTCGCACATGTATAAGTCCCTAAAATCAAAAATCCAATTCTTGGCATTTATGTCGAGTTGGAGAACCCCATATACATGCTGTCATAGAACGGTAGGAGGAAACCAGATGCGACACATACGGTGAGGCTGGTAAACCCTATACACACTCTTGTAATATAGTGGGGATGACTCTAAGTACCTGTACATGCTCTTATAGCATGGCAGGAAAAGCCACTTATGTCTTCCAACATGTAGTTTTGAAGACCCTGCACATGCTCTCATAGTGTGATAGGATTAAAGATATACGGCTTTGGTGTCACCCAATACCTACCATACATGTTCTTGTAGCATGGCGGGAAGGCCTAGTTTCCATAATTTCCACTGAACAGGGGAGACACCAAAAGGCTACCAAAATTTGGATTGAAGATGCATATGACTTGGATAAAAATATGGGACCTAGACTTGAGCTTAAATATGAACAAAACTAAAATGATTAATAAAGACTTAAACCTAAGTAAAAATGAAATTGAAATGAGCTTGAACTTGAACCTCATTTGACTTAAGTGAACCATGACTTGAATGATTTGAACAAAAGCAAAGATTTCCAATTGGACTATAAAGGACTTGAACAATAATGAGTAATAAGGATTTGAACTTTAAACTCAATTATTTGCAATCATACAAATCAATTGAATATCAAAGTTGATAGATACATAAGTATAATTAAGATGCAAGTGAACATAAGTAAAATTTATGAACATAGAAAATGCAATATAATGATCTATTCAATACTGTAATAAAGTTTTTTCAACCTACATATAAGTAGCATGATGCTCATAGTGCTCATATTAGTAAGTCTACAAGTTCATGTAAAGAAACTCGGTGGGACTAATGAAAAAAGCACCTAAATGAATATGGATGCTCTCAAAGGTGATGAAGAACTTGTAATAAATAAGTATCCAACTACAAACTTGCAAGTTGATATGCCAAACATCTGTAAGCATAATCCATTCATAAATAGATAATGAAACACAGTGCAATTAGGCGACTTGAAATAATTGCAAAAGAACTACTAGGATATGTAGTGAATATGATGACTTTGACAAGTAGCCAATAACTTGCAATACATAGAGAATGGGTCACCTAAGAATGGAAATAACACACATACAATGAATAAAATGGCTTACCAATGCTCCTAAATAAGGAATACATTATATTTCTAAGTGACGTTTGAGGAGTTGAAACGAATGGAATGATACGCCATCAATTAATATCAATCCACTCATGGGTAAATACAACAATCCATTACAAAGGATGACAATCAACATGCATGAAGGAGCTTACAAATGAGTATAAACTCATATATATAAGAAATAACATTTCCTACGGGTGTATACGAGGAACCACTACTGAATGTACAGAGGGTGGCAGGGAATCCATGTCAACATTTTCAAGCATGCAAGGGATTCAACATACGATAAGCGATTGATGAAAGGTGTATTCGAAAAGTCAAAGAAAATACAGTTCTAATGCAATTATCATCACTTGATTTTGATGTGTGGAATTTACAAGAGCCATGCAAGATGATATGGATGTTCCTATGACTGACATCAACTGTCTTGCAAATATACATAGAAATCCTTAAAAATGCTGGAAAATATGCAAGTGAGTGTAGAAGCCCATCAATCAAACATATCATTATCCTTCAAGCAGAAGTGTTCAATGATACTATAAGAGACCCGTTCCATATTCAGCATGTTAGTTGTAACAACAAAGATTTGATGAATAGTGAAAATGACTATGTGATACATTTGGATGCATTTAATTATCAATCCAAAGTGGTGACCCTTGATTTCAACGTATAGGACATCCATAAGAATGTAGTCATCCATGGTTGAGATTATTGATTCTTTATTTAAGCTAACAAGAAAAAATAATGATGATGGCATAATTAGGGAGTTGCTTGTTAATTTTAATACGAGTTTTGGGAAGAAAAAGCCAGATCAAATCATCTTCAAAAATAAAGTGAGTGAGTCTTAGTTCAAGCAGATCCTAAATATTTAATTGGATAAGATTATTGAGGTTTGTAAGTTTTTTGATGAATAGTGGTCATGCATCTAACATACCACCTACAGGCAAATACATAAGGGTCATAACAAACATGAGTTAATATGAGCTATCGTAGAAGACATGCCAAATGTATACATAAATACTCATAAATACTTATATAACTATGCACCCACATTGACCCCGATAAGAGTTTTATTGGTACAAACATGATGTCTAGGGATGCTATACGGGTTAGTAAATGAAGTCAAGATCAAACACAATCTTTTTATATGGGTCTATAGAAGTTGACACGATTCAAACTATCAAATAAATATACAATCACAAATTCGATCAATATATCTATTTTATTCATTCATATTAGGCTTTTAAGGATCCCAATGAAGAATATTCACAAACAAAGGTCTGAAGTGTTGCAGATCTGATCTAAGCACTGTGTTTATATTTGTATGATAACAAATATTATTATGTCTGACACTACTTTTTATTGTTTCAGTGATATTATGTTTTTTCTGTGTACTAATGTTTGAGGAATTATGTTCACCGTCCACTTTCAATTATGATCAGCTAAATAAAAGTTCATTAGGGATGTTAGGCCCTTATGAACTGGCCCAAGGCTAATAAAGAAAGAGGAGAATTGGAAAAGAAGAATCTTTAAATCAAAACATAAACCAAAACCAATATCATCACAATAAAAACCAAATGCAAAAATTAAATGTGGAAGTTATAAAGGAAAGAACACACCAGATTTATAGTGGTTCGGTCAAACCTTGACCTACGTCCACTTCATGGAGGCACCCTCTAAGTATTGCACTAAACTAAGTGTCTCTCCTTTAGCCTCCACAGCTAGGCGGAGAAGCCCTTACAAAATCACTTCCACCTTCCCCGGTGTGGCGGAGTCGCCGGGTCCTTTGACACATAAGAGATCTTCTTCTTTAGTGAACTTCCCTCGAGACAAGCCTTGAATTCGACGGTATTCAGGTGCGAGCTTGTCGGAGCAACCATATGGAACCCCCTCCATACTCCCTTGAGTCCCCCTTCACAGGATCTTCTTCCTCTCTCAAACTCCACCCTTCCCTCACTCCTTTTCAAGCTCTCTCTTCAAGTTTCCCCCAAAAGAATGAAGCTACAATGGCTGCCAAAGACACTTACCAAGTGTCAAGTCATAGCTTAAATAGAATATCTCAAAATGAGCTCATTAATGCAAGTTGCCAATTTTATCGTCCAGGATGATATTAATATCGTCATGTACGATCAGTGCAAAATAAGCCCAATCAGTTGGGATGATTTGAAATGATCATAAGAAGTTTATTTATATCATCCAGGATGATAATATATCGTCCTGGACGATCAGAACAAATTGTGGAATATCGTCTTGAACATTGACCTGAAAAATAGCTATCCGATGTTTAATCGTCCAACAGATCGTCCTGGCCGATTCTGTAATCGTCTAGGACGATTTGATCATGTAATCAAGTCATATTTGCTTTCCAATAATTCCAAAAAAATTCTGGAAAAATTGTCCTGGATCGTCCTGTACGATATTTTATAGTACTGGATAATCCACCTGGACGATGTCCAAAAATAGGTAATTCGTAAATAAATCTGGCGGTAGATTCTTTCTATTTTGAGCTTATCGTCCTGCCAATACAAAATCGTTCAGGATGATATGTTTTGCATAATGATGGCTGTTTTAATGAGGATGCCCTAATTAGGGTTTCTACTTTTGAGCAGATCGTCCAGGCCGATATAAATATCGTCCCAGACGATGTTACCAAAAAATGTAAACTCTAGGGAAAAATTAGAAAATCTTCCAAGTTATAAAGCATCAGGATCCACACCAAATACAATAGACTCAAGAAAGGAAAAAGTGTACAAACTGGCTCAGATGTAGTCTACCCAATCTTGAGCTGGTTCCAAATTGCAATATGATCGTGTGGACCTGAAATGTAACTAGATAGGGCAGTCGTAGAGAAATAAGAGTGTTTGCTATCATCAAAATCATAAATCATGAAAACAGATTTGCAACAATCTCCCCCTTTTTTATGATGGCAAACACTACAATTTGAATTTTTAAAAAGGAACATTTTCTCCTAATCTCCCCCACACAAGAATAACACTTTAAAAATAAGGGAGATAAAAATATTTTTGTTGTTTTTTTATTTAATTTTTGAACAAAAGATACAAATACAAAAATAGTATAAAAATTCAACAATACGTTCTCCCCCTTTAACATTATCAAAAAGAGAGGAGGTACAAACAAAAAACAAAATGACCAAAAGATAAAAATGTTCCCTGATCTAGTGAAAAACAAATATTCTTAAAATGAGAAAGTTACCTCTTAGTTTTAATCAAAAACTTAGTAGAATTGGATTAACAACGGATAGCCCAAAAAAGGTTAGAAATTCATAATTTGATAATCCAAACTCAAGTTCTTTTAAAGGCTCAAAAAACTTTTTAATCCAATATCCAAATCAAGGAATAAACGGGAAAAAAAAAATTAATTTTTCAAAACTCCTTTCATAAAACATATCTAATAGAAGATCAATACACGAATTGCTGAATCAGGAACCAAGATTTTCAAGCACAAGTTTCGAATATATCAAGAATTTTCTTAAGCTTTTAGTAGTATAAAAAAAAATAAGCATATTTTTTTGTGGGCTCATTTTATGCCCTTTATCACTTGAATGACTCATTTAGCATCTTTTGATTTTTAATACATTTTGTGTATTTTTTTTAATTTGGCTTCATTGCGCATCTTTTGGTTTGGCATCATTGGCCACTTTTTTTTATTTTTAAAAAATATGCTTTCTTTCTTATATTTTCAAAACTAAAGTAAACCCAAATTATTGACAACACAAACAATTTGATTAAGAAAAATTTAAGGTGGATTCAACAATCTTGTAAAAGATTTCTATGCGATAGAAAAAAAGTAGGGAGATGAAAAAAAGTTTCAAAATCCAATTTAAAATATGATGAAGATTTTGAATCAAAAGTAAAATAACCTCGTTAATGTTAAGAGAGTTTCTATTTGCATGTTTTACATTCTTACAACTTGTATAATTTTGATGATTCCAAATATTATTGTTTTATGTGTAGTTATCTCCTACCACTTTTTGGAAGATTCATTTTTGCTCTTGTGTGTACTTACATTTCAGGAAAATTGAACTCAAAACTACTGAAGACTTCAAATCAAATTCAGCATAAGATATCTTGTATTTTGAAGCTTGTAATTTTTGTATGAATTAAGTTTAAGAGGGAGTGATTGTAATTGAGTGAATAAACACACACACACTTGAGGAGATCTTAAAAATTTTGTACTAATCGTACGGGATGAATACAATTTGTACGGGACAATCAGGTCAGTTATCTCCTTTCAAGAGCAATAAAATAAACAATTTTTGGAGAAAATTTTTTCTTTGTCCTAATCGTCCAAACAAAATTATTTTCGTCCAAGGACAAGCTAGGCTCTATAAAATATTTGTCCAAACGAAATTATAATCGTGCCAGGATGAGCTAGGCTCTCTAAAATTTTTGTCCAGATGAAATTATAATCGTCCCCGGAGAAGTTAGGCTCTGTAAAATTTTCATCCATACGACATTTATAATTGTGCCTAGATGTGTTACTCTCTGTAAAAATTTCATCCATACGAAATCATGTTCGTCTCAAGATGATGGAAACCGACTTAAGTAAGTTGGTTACATCCTGTAGTTTTTTGGGAACCGACCTACGAAATAACTGTTCGTACGGATGAACCTAGTTCGTACAAGATGATGATCGTGTACGAATATAGTTCGTACCAATATTCATTAGGATCGTTTTTGACACACTAAGTAAAATCGTCCAGGATGATCCACGATCGTACAGGACGAACCATTTCATGTTGACTTGAAAATTTGCAATTTTTGGACGATTTTTCTTGTCTCTTCTACATAAAGTCCAATTTTGATTGCCACCAAATCTTTTTGCTCGTTGATCTTTGTGCCTACTGAAAGAAGAGTCAAGGAGAGAGTGTGAGAGAGCATTCAAAGGAGAATTCTTACTACTGGAGCGTGAAGGCTTCACTTTATTTTTAAAGGTAAAATTCTCTACTTATGATTTTGGATTACTTCACTCTTTTCTTTCTTCCTTTTAGAATTCTTGTGAGAAGATCTATCAAGAAAATCCAGTTCTCTGCCGACACTTGGAGAGTGTGAACAGCTGCGAGTTCTCTACCCATACTAAGAGAGTGTGAAAGGATGAAGGGTTCTCTGCCTACACCAAAAAAGTGTGAAAGAATGAAGGGTTCTCTGCCTACACCGGGAGAGTGTGAAAGGACGAACGGTTCTCTGCCGAAATCAGAGGAGTGTGAAAGGACAGACATCTGCGAGCACTTAGGATAGTGTAAATGGACGATGGTTCTCTACCGCACCGGATAGTGGTGAAAAGAGTTTTGTAAAAGCTTCTCCACCTTGCTGTGGGTGCAAAAGGAGAGTCACTAGTGGTATTAGTGCAATACTTGGAGGGTGCCTCCAAGGAGTGGATGTTGGTCTGGTTTTGACCGAACCACTATAAATCTGGTGCCATTATTTTTCTGCTACTTTTTATTTTTGTGATTTACTATTTTAAAACTGTGGTTAAAAAATTATTTCTACAAAATTTATTAAATTTAATTTTGATTTAAAATACTCAAAAGTGGGATTAATTTTTAAAATACCAATTCACCCCCCCCCCCCCCCCTCTTGGTTAGCCGTGGGACATAAACTTAGGCTTAACAACCTAATTCATAGTGAACGAATTTCAACAAGTTGTATCAGAGCTTTCTTTCAAAATTATAAGTTTAGACTACTTTTTGATTAACGTAGATGGCTACATTTGGAAACTGAAACACACCTGAGGGTTACTCTATAACTAGATCTCCACTGTTTGACAATATATCTTTTGATTTTTGAAAAACTTGCATGTCTACTTTTTTAACAATCACTTGATTATTATGTGTGGATCTTAGTCCAGGAAGGATATACAAAACCAACTAGATTAGTTGACGGAGTTAGAGTTGAAACACCTTTTGCAGACTGGACAGTAGAAGAATGTGACTTAGCACAACTAAACGCCAAATGCTTAAATAGTTTCTTTTATGCTTTAAAATCAGAAGACTAAATGTGGGTTTCCACTTGCAAAAGTGGAAAGGACATATGTGATAGACTTTGTATAACATATGAGGGGACTAATGAGGTTACGCAATTTAGACTTAATATCTTGTTGCATGATTATGAACTGTTTCGCATGAAACCAAATGAATCTATTTCTGATATATACACAAGATTCACACAAATAGTCACCACTTTACATGCATTGGGTAGGGAGTTAACAAATGCAGAAATGGTTAATAAGATTCTTCGTTGCTTACCTACTGCATATGATGCTAAAATTACTGCAATTATAGAGTCTAAGGATTTAAACATTTACTCTATTGATAATCTTCTTGGTTCGCTTATTGCTTATGAGCAAGGAGTTAGCCAAAGAAAGGTTGATGCAAGTGAACCACGAAGGGAGAAAAACATAGCATTGAATATAGAAGAGTCTGAGAGTGAACACTCACAACCTGAGGATGAAGACGACAACGCATTGATGACTAGACAATTCAAAAGCTTTCTGAAGAGGAAGTAGAAGAGACGCCAGTAGTGGAATAGAGGTAAATTTAATAGAAATGCCAAGGTTTCAAATGAAATTATTTGCTATGAGTGTAGGAAACCCGGACATTTAAAGACGGATTGCCCAAAACTCAAAGCCAATCCTATGCAGAACTCGAGAAAGATTTTAAAAACTTTAAGGATGAATTAGAGAGCAAATTATATAAAATCAATTATTTAAATCGAATTTTGGAAGATATGAATTCATTTTACAAATTAATGATAAAAGCTCTCGAGGATAATAAGATACCTCCAAAACTTGAAGATTTTACTAATCCTATTCTATATCGTAAATTTATGCAATCCCTGAATAGATAGATGAATGTTAGAAGACTTAGGAAACTATTTCCAAAAGTATATTGTAATAATTATGAATTTTTTGGACATATAGCTCACACCTGTACTTTTAAGATGAAAACTAATTTGATGTGGAAAACTAAGATGCATAAACCTAGACATATCATACATGCATCTCATTATAAATTGCTAAAAGGTGAACCCAAACTTATTTGGGTTCCCAAGTCTAACGTTTGATAATTTTGCAGGGTCGTTCTCACATAAGACCTCATGAGAGCATATGGTACCTGGACAGCGGATGTTCAAAGCATATGATTGGAGATACTACTCAATTCATAACGTTGGAAGCTAGGAGTGGAGGCAGGGTTACACTTGGAGATAACACCACAAGGAAGGTGATTGGATCAGGTATGATTGGAAATTTTAAGAATTTTTTCATAGATAATGTGTTATTGGCAGAAGGCTTAAAGCATATTTTATTAAGTATAAGCCAGCTATATGATAAGGGTTATTGTGTAAAAATTTTTCCTACTAGCTGCATATTAAGCCTAAATGATAAAGATGTTTTGAATGGTAAAAGGGTAAATAATATTTACATGCTAGATTTAAATTGCATTAATTCTCCTATTACTTTTTGTTTGAAAATTGTATCTGATGAGTCATGGCTATGGCATAGGAGACTTTGTCATTCTAGCATGAAAAACCTTAGGAGGATTTCCCAAAAGAATTTAGTGAGAGGTATACCTAAACAAGACTTTACTAAGGACCACCTTTGTGATGCATGTCAACTAGGAAAGCAAGTGAAGCCCTCTTTTCAGTCCAATAAGAATCTTAGAACTAGTAAACCTTTAGAGATTTTGCATATGAATCTTTTTGGACCAGTTGGAAATATTAGTCTAGGAGAGAAGGTATACGGATTTGTGATTGTGGATGATTACTCAAGATTCACATGGATTAGATTTCTATTTCATAAGAGTGAATCATTTGAGGAATTTAGAAATTTTTTGACTTGGATTTAAAGAAAACTATGGTGTGAAATTATCTCTATACAAAGTGATCATGGAGGAGAATTTGAGAATGATAAATTTGAAAAATTTTATAAGGAGAAAGGAATTGATCACAACTTTTCTACACCTAGAACCCCTCAGCAGAATGGGGTAATCAAAAGGAAAAATAGAACATTAATAGAAGCTGCCCGAGCAATGTTGGCAGAATACTCACTTCCTAAATATTTTTGGGCTGAGGCAGTTAGTACTGCATGTTATGTTCTGAATAGGGTGAATATAAGATCTAAATTAAATAAAACACCCTATGATTTGCTAAAAGGGAGAACACCTAATTTGTCTCATTTGCATGTTTTTGGTTGCAAGGTGTTTATTCATAACAATGGAAAATCTGCCTTAGGAAAATTTGATCCAAAATCAGATGAAGGAATTTTTGTTAGATACTCAAGTATTGGAAAATCTTATAGGGTATTCAATAAAAGAACTTTGGTAATTGAGGAGATCACACATATTATTTTTGATGAATCTGGAAATTTAAAAGAGCCCAATATTGCAAAAGATGAGATTGTAGATAACTCCCAAAAGTTTGATAAAATAAATTTGGAAGAAAATTTGAAAATAGAAAATCGTTTGCCTAGAGATTTGAATTTTTTTAAAAACCACCCAAGGGAATTGATTATAGCTGAACCTAGTGAGTGTGTAAGGACTAGGCGTGGATTAAACAAGGAAGTCAATCATTCATCCTTCATTTCAACTATAGAACCCACAAATATTGATCAAGCACAATCGAATGAATTTTGGATTTTGGCCATGCAAGAAGAGTTGAATCAATTTGTAAGAAATAAAGTTTGGGAATTAACTACAAGGGCAAAGGATCAAAGTGTAGTTGGAACTAAGTGGGTATTCAAAAATAAAATGAATGACTCAAGAGTGGTCATTAGAAATAAGGCTAGATTAGTAGCTAAGGGGTATAATTAGATTGAAGGGATTGATTTTGAGGAGACTTTTGCCCCTGTAGCTAGCCTTGAAGCAATTAGGGTTTTACTAGCCTTTGCCTGATTTTAGAGGATTTAAATTATATCAAATGGATGTCAAAAGTATTTTTTTAAATGGGGTAATTCAAGAGGATGTTTTTTGTAGAATAACCTCTAGGTTTTAAAAATTCTAAATACCCAAATCATGTGTTCAAGTTGAAAAAGGCATTATATGGATTAAAACAGGCACCTAGGGCTTAGTATGAGAGGTTGAGCACCTTCCTACTTGAAAGATCATTTGAAAAAGGAAGTGTCAATACAACTCTCTTTTTGAAGAGATGTGGAAATGATATACTCATTATTCAAATTTATGTGGATGATATTATTTTTGGATCTTCAAATAAAAATCTTTGTGATGATTTTTCTAAAATAATGAGTAGTGAATTTGAGATGAGTCTAATAGGAGATTTAAGTTACTTTCTAGGATTTAGCATTAAGCAAATTGAGGAAGGTAAATTTCTTAGTCAATCAAAGTATGTTAAGGACATCCTCAAAAAGTAAGAAATGGATAATACTAAACCTGTTAGTACACCAATGAGTTCCTCAGTTTAGTTGGATAAGGATCCTAAGGGAAAATCTGTTGATCAAAAGAAATTTAGAGGGATAATTAGATCTTTACTTTACTTGACTGCTAGCTGACCCGATATCATATTTAGTGTTTGCTTGTGTGCTAGATTTCAATCAGATCCAAAAGAATCACATTTGATAGCAATGAAAAAGATTTTAAGATATCTGTTAGGAACTCAGAACTTAGGAATTTGGTATCCTAAGTTTAGCTCTTCATTTGAAATAATTAGTTTTTTAGATTCTGACTTTGCAGGCTGTAGGGTGGATAGGAAAAGTACTTCTGGAACATGTCATTTTTAATAAATAGGCGGGCTTTTTAGATCAATAAGTCACACTCTTAACATCACTTTCAATCCCTTTCGTATTCTAGATCTTTTACAAATGGCAAGTTCTAGCAAGCGCCAAAAGGTTCTAGTGAAGAAATCTCATAGGAATTCATCTGAGAACTTTCTTTCCAAAGCAAATGATGATTCTTTTCTTAGGTTTGCTGCAGCCAAAATCACCCCCTCCAGAATTCTAAACCAAGATGAAATTACCTTTTAGGTGATGCATTTATTTGCTTCGACACAGTTTTATTTTATCCTTACCCTCATCCACACCTACAATAAAGAAACATTTCATTACTTTCTTGCCAACATGTCCTTCAATTCTGACCACTCTATAATTCGCTCTTATGTCTTCAAACAAAAAGTTGAAATCATCAAGCATGACTTAGGAGTATTTCTAAATTTAAGGACTGAAGGAGGTAGAGCCCATACCTTAATCACCAATGATCAATATAAATGGCATGAAATCAATAGGGTGATTAGAGGAAATAGTTTAGATAAGCATGTAGCTAGGGTATCTGATCTTGTTCGAAATTTACGCATCATCCAACACGTTCTTAGAACTTCAATCATTCCAAAAGCTAGTGATAGAGTCAATATTACCCCCCTTCTTTCCATGGTGACCTTCTTAATCATGAGCAATAAACCTATAGATGAAGCCCAACTTATTCTTGACTATCTTGATGGGCTTTCTGAAATTGGCCATGCAGAACAGAAAAGAAAGAGGAATATTGCCTTAGGACACTTAGTTAACTATATTCTGGAGAAGAAATACAACTTGTTTCACCCTGATCAAGAATATGAAGAACTGCTCTACTACAATGACGGATCATTTAAAGCGATCTTCAAAGAGGAATTAGGTAAAGCACATGTCATAAGTGATACAAAAAAAGAGCTAGAAGATGCACCTACTCCTGTAAATGAACCAAATTATCAGAATTTGGTTCAAAGATTTGATCAGTTAGAGACTCATTTTGATCAACGCTTTGATCAAATTGAGACTCATTTACAACAGCAGGCTGCTCAACATCAACATGACATGGGTTATATGCTGGAGCAAATGAATGATATTAGTATCAATGTACTTATGATGATTACATACTTTAACCTCTTTGGTGGTGCTCCTCCTCCTCCTCCTCCTCTAGATCAGGGATCATCTGAGTGATAGATGCACTTGATGTTATGCGTTTGTGTTGTTATTATTTTTACTTTATGTGTTAGTTATTATTTGTGTTTTAGTAGTTCGATGTATTTTTCTTTTATTTCAGATGTTTTATTTTGTATTGATATCCTAATGTATCATTGTAATATCTTTAAAGTGATATCAATATTAGTTCTTGTATTTTGATTTGAACTTATTTTTGAAATGTTTGTTAGTCTTTATGAAAATCATCAGATTTTTAATCTTAATTGTGCTATAACCTGAATTATAAGTTAAAATTAAATTCATTAGAAAATCTAATTATTCTAAGTTTAAGTTTTGGTTATAACTTGATATTATTAGAATTTTCAATTTCATGTCTCTCATTTAGACTGCCTTATTGTTAATATTAGTATTATTGCAATTGCGATGATTTCTTATTTTATATTTCACTTATCAATTATTATTTATGCACTTGAAAAGATTTGAAATTTTAGATTATTATTTTTTGGAAAGAATAAAATTACTCTTATAAATTATATAAAAGTACAAAAAATCAAAAGAAATGCGCAAAGATTCGTAATGTGAAAAAGAAGCATAAAATAAGCCCAAAGTATAAATGATGCACAAAAATGTGCCACAAATATGAAAAAGATGCGCAAAGCGCCACATGTGATAGTTATTTCTTTCCAAACTCTTTTAATCTCTTAATTGAAATTGATCTTATGTTCATTTAGAATTGATATTTAAATTTGAAATATAATTAAAATTTGAAATATATAATTTTTTATTCATCCTTAGTGCAATGATTTTTTCTATCTTAGTATCTAAATTGACTCATGTGTTTGATAAATTATTTTTATTATCTATGTTATATCACTTCTTAAATTGTATAAATTTCTATGATTTGTCTAATATTTTAATTTTATTTGCATAACTTATTTCAATCATTTTCTAGGTTAAATTGTCAAATGATTTTCATATTTCTACTTACATTTCAAGTATTTTTCTTCTTCACTTTTTGATGTTATCAAAAAGGGTGAGAAATTGTTTATTGTGTCTTGTGTATTTATGTCAAGTGTATTTTTGTATTTTTTATTTATTTTATCGTATGTTTTCGTATGTGTGTTTGATTGTTTTTGTTTTGTCTTTTGTGTTATTTTGTGTTGTTTAAAATTTTTTGAAAAACAAAAAAAAAATTGAATTCAATTACCTCCTTATTTTCATGGGTTTATCAATTCAGGGAGAGTTTAGGAGATTCTTAGAATTTGAAATCCTACAAACAATAATTATTTTGCCATCATCAAAAAGGGAGAGATTGTTAAGATAGTTGCTATTTGCATGTTTTACATTCTTGTAACTTGTATAGTTTTGATGATTCTAAATATTATTATTTTATGTGTAGTTATCTCCTATTATTTTTTGAAAGATTTGTTTTTGCTCTTGTGTGTACTAACATTTTAGGAAAATCGAACTCCAAACAACTAAAGACTTCAAATCAAATTCAGCATAAGATATCATGTATTTTGAAGCTTATAATTTTTGTATGAATTAAGTTTGAGAGGGAGTGATTGTAATTGTGTGAATAAACACACACACACTTGAGGAGATCTTAAAAATTTTGTACTGATCGTACGGGACGAATATAATTCATATGGGACAATCAGGTCAGTTATATCCTTTTAAGAGTAATGGAACGAACAGTCTTTGGAGAAAATTTTTTCTAGGTCCTGATCGTTAAGAGAAAATTATTTTCATCCCAGGATGAGCTAGGCTCTGTAAAATGTTTGTCCAGATGAAATTATAATTGTTCCAGGATGAGCTAGGTTATGTAAAATTTTCATCTAGAAAAAATTATAATCATCCCCGGATGAGTTGGGCTTTATAAAATTTTCATCCATATGACATTTATAATCGTGCCTAGATGAGTTACTCTCTATAAAAATTTCATCCAGACAAAATCATGTTCATCCCAGGACGATGGAAACTGACTTAAGTAAGTTGGTTACTTCCTGTAGTTATTTAGGAACCGGCCTATGAAATAACTGTTCGTCTGGACGAACCTAGTTCGTACGAGATGATAATCGTGTACAAACATAGTTCGTACCAATATTCATTAGGATCATTTCTGATACTCTAAGTAAAATCATCCAGAATGATCCACGATCGTACGAGACAATCCATTTCGTGTTGACTTGAAAATTTGCAATTTTTGGACGATTTTTCTTGTCTCTTCTATATAAAGTCCAATTTTGACTGCCACCAAATCTTTTGCTCATTAATCTTCATTCCTATTGAAAGAAGAGTTAATGAGAGAGTGTGAGAGAGCATTCAAAGGAGAATTCTTACTACTGGAGTGTGAATGCTTCATTTTTTTTTAAAGGTAAGATTCTCTACTTGTGATTTTGGATTACTTCACTCTTTTCTTTCTTCATTCTATAATTCTTATGAGAAGATTTGTCAAGGAGATCCAGTTCTCTACCGACACTTGGAGAGTGTGAACAGCCACGGGTTCTCTGCCCACACTAGGAGAGTGTGAAAGGACGAAGGGTTCTCTGCCTACACCGAGAAAGTGTGAAAGGATGAAGGGTTCTCTGCCTACACCGAGAGAGTGTGAAAGGACGAACGGTTCTCTACCGACATCGGAGGAGTGTGAAAGGATAGATGGTTCTCTGCCAGTACTGGGGATAGTGTAAAAGGATGATAGTTCTCTACCGCACCGGGTAGTGGTGAAAAGAGTTTTGTAAAGGCTTCTCCGCCTTGCTGTGGGTGCAAAAAGAGAGTCACTAGTGGTATTAGTGCAATACTCTGAGGGTGCCTCCGGCAAGTGGATATAGATCTAGTTTTGATCGAACCACTATAAATCTGGTGTCATTATTTTTCTGCTACTTTTTATTTTTGTGATTTACTGTTTTAAAACTTTGGTTGAAAAACTATTTATACAAAATTTATTAAAGTTTAATTTTGATTTAAAATACTCAAAAGAGGGATTAATTTTTAAAATACCAATTCACCACCCCTATTGGTTAGCCGTGGGACATAAACTTAGGCTTAATAACCTAATTCATAGTGAATGAGTTTCAACAGTTAAGAAGAGAGAAAGAGAAACAAAATCTTGAGTTCCCTTCCTCTGACTGTTTTAGATAAGTCAATCACAACTTACCAAAGATTTCAAGAAAAAATAGGAAGTAGATTTTTTATTTTTAGAAAAGTGAATGTGTGTGTTGATCAGAGAAAAAATTTCACAAAACAAAAAAATTCAAAGAATAAACAAAAATAAAAATACAAAATAAAGATCGAAACAAAACAAATAAACAAAAAAATAATAAAAAATAAAACACAACACAAACACACAAACAAGGATTTTAACCATTATCTTTCTTCTGGTCCGATGCTTCAGAAACCAGGTCTGCCCTAGAGATTTTTTGCTTTTCATTATTTCCCCAGTTTAAAATTTTCTTCGTTTTATCCTTTTCTTTTGCTGGAAGAATTCTTAAATTAAGGCACTGATTTTTCATATGACCAGGCTTCCTACAACGAAAGCAAATAACGTCAGAAGAAATATTAATATCCTTACCATTTTTACCTTTATTCCACTTTTGTTGATGCTTATGCTTTGGTGAGCTTTTTGATTTGCTTGACAAGTCATTGCATTTGTCACTAACTAAGCTATCTTTTTCCGTATCTTCAGCTTTTAGAACAATCGTTTCACCTGCATCCACAAGTCTTTGACCCAAACTTTGCTCGTAGGCAATGAGGGAGCCAATCAAATTATCAATAGAATATTCATTCAAATCTTTTGATTCACAAATAGCAATTACTTTAGCATCAAACTTATTTAGTAGACAACGAAAAATTTTGTTAACTTTTTCAAAATTTGAAAATTCTTTTTTTAAAGCATGCAATGATGTTACAATTTGGATAAACCTAGTATACATCTCTAAGATTGTCTCATAATATTTCATGGAAAATTGTTCATAATCATGCATTAATATATTCAACTTAAATTGCTTGATTTCACTAGTACCTTCGTATATGGTGTGTAGTTTATCCCAAATTTCCTTATCAATAGTGCACGTAGATACTAACATAAAATCTTCATAATTTAAAGCATAGAAAAAGCAATTTAAAGATTTTGCATTCAATTGAGCATCGATTCGTTCATCTCTATTCCATTGACTAAAAGGAATATCAATTTTAACTCCATCTATAACACGTAACAGTGAAGAATAACTAGTTAAAATCATATACTACATGCAAAAACCAATCGATTGCAAGAAAGTAGACATGCGAGTTTTTCAAAAATCAAATGAGATATTTTCAAATAAAGGAGGTCTGATGATTGAATAACCTTCCGCAATATTATTATTTGAAAAATTAGCCATGGATCAAAAATTCAAAAGCTTTTAAAAATAAGATTTTATGAATACTACTCTGATACCACTTGAAAGAGCTCTGATAGCACTAAAAAGTGCTTCGATACCACTTGAAAGTTCGTTAGAGATGTTAGGCCCTTATGAATTGGCCCAAGGCTAATAAAGAAAGAGGTGAATTGGAAAAGAAAAATCTTTAAATCAAAATATAAACCAAAACCAATATCACCACAATAAAAACCAAATGCGAAAATTAAATACGGAAGTAATAAAGGAAAGAACACACCAGATTTATAGTGGTTCGGTCAAACCTTGACCTACGTCCACTCCTTGGAGGCACCATCCAAGTATTGCACTAAACTAAGTGTCTCTCCTTAGTCCCCACAGCTAGGCGGAGAAGCCCTTACAAAATCACTTCCACCTTCCCTAGTGAGGTGGAGTCGCTGGGTCCTTTGACACCAAAGAGATCTTCTTCTTTGGTGAACTTTCCTCGAGACAAGCCTTGGATTCGACGGTATTCAGGTGCGAGCTTGTCGGAGCAATCATGTGGAACCCCCTCCACACTCCCTAGAGTCCCCCTTACAGGATCTTCTTCCTCTCTCAAACTCTACCCTTTCCTCACTCCCTTTCAAGCTCTCTCTTCAAGTTTCCCTAAAAAAAATGAAGCTACAATGGCTGCCAAAGACACTTACCAAGTGTCATGTCATAGCTTAAATAGAATATCTCAAAATAAGCTCATTAATGCAAGTTGCTGACTATATCGTGCAGGACAATACTAATATCGTCCTGTACGATCAATGCAAAATAAGCCCAATCAGCCAGAACGATTTGAGACGATCAGAAAAAGTTTATTCATATCGTCTAGGATGATAATATATCGTCCTAGATGATCAGAACAAATCGTGGAATATCATCTTGAACATCACCTTGAAAAATAGCTATCCGATGTCCAATAGTCCAGCAAATCATCCTGGCCGATTCTACGATCGTCTAGGATGATTTGATCATGTAATCAAGTCATAATTTCTTTTCTTAAATTCCAGAGAAATTTTGAAAAAATTATCCTGGATCATCCTGGACGATATTTTATAGTCCTGGACGATCCACCTGGACGATGTCCAAAAATAAGTAATTCCTAAATAGATCTGCCGGCAGATTCTTTCTATTTTGAGCCTATCGTCCTGGCTGATACAAAATCATCCAGGGATATGTGTTTTGCATAATGACGACTTCTTTAATGAGAATGCCATAATTAGGGTTTCTGCTTTTGAACAGATCGTCCAGGCCGATATAAATATCATCCCGGACGATGTTACCAAAAACAGTAAACTCGAGGGAACACTCAGAAAATCTTCCAAGTTACTTAGCGTCAGGAGCCACACCAAATATAATATACTCAAGAAAGTAAAAAGTGTACAAACTAACTCAGACCTAGTCTACCCAATCTTGAGCTAGTTTGAAATTATAGTCTGATCTTGTGGACCTGAAATGTCAGTAGATATGGTAGTCATAGAGAAATAAGAGTGTTTGCTATCATCAAAATCATAAACCATGAAAACAGATCCCAACACTAAAGACTGGGTCTACTATTTTCAATTTATTATATATTTTTTGCTTTCTTTAGTCATATAATGTATTTGGGTGGATATCTTTATTAAGCAATCTAGCATACACACAGAAAGAGATAGAAATGTTTTATTCAGAGAGTATATTTTTTGAGTAATTCATATTATATAATTTTCTTTGTACTATATAATACGTGTATCGTACTATACATTATAATCTCATACCGTATGATATATTATGCTCTGCCAAACCCTAGTCGCCAATGTGAAGGAAGATACTAATTCTGTGTTGATCATATAGTATGATTTGGATTGTATTGTATGACCTAATTAATATATTTCTTAAGTAATCCTGTGATAACATGAAATTAAATTATGGATAATTATTATAAATTAATTATACTATACAAACTGGTTCAATTTGTATGATTACCCATGTACAAAATTGGTCATCCCTCATATCATACAAAATGAAATCCATGATTTTCAAACTGATCATATTGTATGACATCCATAATGCTAGACGATTACTCGTGTATGAAGTTAGTCGTCACAAGGATCGTCCCAAATGAATAGAAGGATTTTGTGCATATCGTACTGGTTTATTTCGGATCGTACTGTACAATGTATTTTAAAATCTGAATAGTTCGTCTGAACGATATTGCTGGATGATTTTAAA
This sequence comes from Dendrobium nobile, assembly GCA_022539455.1. Classification (NCBI taxonomy): domain Eukaryota; kingdom Viridiplantae; phylum Streptophyta; class Magnoliopsida; order Asparagales; family Orchidaceae; genus Dendrobium; species Dendrobium nobile. The sequence goes on along the minus strand of CM039733.1, from coordinate 30,510,456 downwards.
TTGAACTGATTGTACTATACAATACATCTATCATACTATACAAACAACAGATGGATTGCTTTGAATTTTGGGTTTTTTTAAGTCCTCTATTTAAGGATCTCAAACACCCTTGTTAGATATCTTTTGCTGCTTCTTCTTCTTGAGAGAGAGCTTAAGGGAGAGAAGAAGGAGAGCTTGGTGAGAGAAGAGAGGGAGATTTTGTGAGGGAGAAGTTGTGATGGGATTCATAAGGTTGATCCAAGCAAGGATCTCGCCTAGTACCTACAAGTGTCTACCTGGCTAGTCCTTCCTAGGAGATGAGTGGTGAGTTGTAAAATCTGGGACGAGCCTAGGTTATTTATGTGGAACAAAACTCCATTATGCGCTAGATCTCTTAATTTTTGGGGCAAGCTTCAGTGGCTCCATGACTAACTGAAAACACTTATACCATAAAACATTGACTATATATTGAATACCTAAAAAGGCATATGTGAGTGTACATTTAGTTCCCTAGTTCACTTGGCCTTTTGGAGAGCAAGGGATGAAAGGGATAAGTGAATTAATTGCATGCTTTAAATAGGGCTTCCAAACTATGAGAGGAGAGTAAATACAAAGTTACTAATCTATTTTATAATAGCATTGATAGCCTAATAGATTCCTCCACAATGATGGTGATGTGGGGCCACTCATGACCTGCCTTTATAAGAAGCAATTTTGCATTGAAATCGTTTTTTTCTTTTTAAAATTTGAATAAATCTACTTAGACATGCTTTTGTGATAAAATTGGACCCTATCAAGTTAGCCATATCAAGTGTAAGATAAATAAAGAAGGAGCATTTTCACCTTGGGAAAGATGAAAGTAGAAAGAAGGTATACCAACCCACCACCAAGTAAAGACACTAAAGAATGTGTCAAAACTATGCAAGAGTCTATTGAACGCATTGCCACTCTACCTAAAAAGGAGTGAAAATTTAGCCTTGGGCGATAAAGATAGTTATAGCCTTGCCTACTAAAGTATTAAGATCAAATGAATATATCATTGTAAGTGGAAACATGGTGATTCCTAGGAGAGTGAACCTCTCCTCGAATTTTGAATATGTGTCATTTAACTTAAGGATACCAAGTGGAGTAACCTTACTATGCCCAACGAAGGTGGCACATAATGATGAGGTAACCTATATTGAGATCTTGGCAACCTTACATAGAGTTGCATAAGCATCTACAAAAATTTAAGGTTAAAAGAAAAATTATCTTAGGTATTTAATGTAAACACCATTGCTATAGTAATTAGAACACTTGTTATTTTATACAAATAAAAAAGTCACAACTATGGCAAAACTTTCAATATTTAAAATAAAGATAACCATCTTAGGTTTTTAATGCTCTTCTTAAGTTTATTTTCTTCTAGAGATTTCATCATCATTTTGCAAGGACTTTATGATATGAGTTCTAGTTTCCTATAGGTGCAAGCCCCTATAGTTAATTACCCCTCCTAAAAGTGAGAGAGAACTTTTAATTAAGGCTAGTCATTGATCATATACATAGAAAATACATGTATTTGGCATATAGTAGCAGTATGGGTTTGGATATTGAAAGTTCGAAATTTTGATATTTTAAAATGAAAATTTTCACCATCTTACACTTAAAGCAGATGGTGGTGGAATGGATGATGGACCCAATCAAGTTTCCATTGTTCTGTCATCCCGAACCATCGTGGTCCCTATTCTACTTAGTTAGAGGAGGTAGTCGACCCAACCTAACATAAGGATCCTTGTCGGCAGCCATGGGTTACTTCTTCTAAGGGTATCTTATAGACTTGGGATAGGTATTTGAATTAGAGGATAGATTTGAATCCACCTTAGCTAACATAGGGCTTTATGCCCTATCAATTATATTCTAGTGATTTATATCTCAATGATTTAGTACCATTGGAGAGCATTCAGGCTCTGGCCATGGCCATAATTTAGTGGTGTCATTTCATAGTAAAACCACTTAGTTTAGAGGGCCCCAATCATAACCGTTTACCTGTGGAGCCATTTTGCAGCAAAACTTTCAGTTAGAGGACACATGCCACATCCTTATTGGTAGGACATGATTTGAGAATGAATCTAGTGATATTTTTGACCGGACATTAGGACCTTATGAACTGAAATGTATTTTCATATTTGTCCACCTAGGCAAATTATTGAGTAGGGTGGATGGTTTTTTCTTTAAATGTTTAGAGGTTGAGTTTCAATTTTAAATATTTTATTTTGGTAGTTTCTGGAGTTTTGGATTTCATGAGTATTTGGGCATTTCGAATATATGGAATTAACCCCATCAGTTGATATTTTCTACCCGACCATTATCGGGATACTTGGGGTCATTACATTTTATTTGTTGAACCCTATCAACTCTATCACGAGGATCAAATTTTGTAGGCTTCGTGAAGTTTGTGAGGGGTGTTAAAAGCTAAAGAACTAGTCCCGAGGCTAATTAAGAGGGGGGGGGGTGGTGAATTAGCATTAACAAATTCTTTATCGATGAAGAAAAATCTTTTTATAACTTTATGTGAAAACAGATTAAATTCACAATAAAAAGATAAATCAACATTTTCAACAATGCAATTAATTGCAAGAAAAATAAATGCAGAAATAATAAAAGGAAAGAGCACACCAGATTTATAGTTGTTAGGTCAAATCTAACCTACGTCCACTTCACAGAAACATCCTTTCCAGGTATTGCAGTAATCATTTAGTGTCTCTCCTTTGCCCCCACAACAAGGCGGAAAAGCCCTTACACACATTATTTCACCTTCCGGATGTGATAGAGAACCATGACTCTTTTACAGGCAGAGAACCTCAACTCTATTTCACCCTCCTGGTGATGGTTAAAGAACCACAACTCTATTTTCACCCCCCTGGTGATGGTCAGAGAACCAAGATCTTTACTGAAGAACTTCTTCTTTGCAGCCACATAGATTTCAATGTCAAAGATGTTCATCATAACCCTCTTTGGAGTATCATCAATAGTACTTACCACCTCGGATACAAGAAAGCACCTGCTCAAAAAAGTTCTCATTATACCCTATCACCACGAACTGATCACAAAGCTTACCTTCCTTGTAACTCAAGCGAACATGCCTATAAACCTAGAGCTCCAGCACAATTTTTTAATGACTTAAAATCACTCATCACCCACAAACCTCTTAGTTGAAGACTAAGTAATAAACTCACTAACATCTACTCGCTCGTACACACTTTGCACCATTGAACTCACCCCGAAGCAAATAATTAAAGCTAGGGGAAAGCAATCTCTAAGGAATTGTTTGTTAACAGTCATTAAGTATGTAATTTATTCATTTTTAGCATCTCATACATTTTTGAGCATATGGATTATAGATTTTATAGGTATTAGATTATTCCCTATAAAGCTGTCTTTTTACATAGATTTTCAATTAATACCCTTAAACTTGTTTGCCAGTAAAGTAAATTTTAGCCACTGATAAATTTAGATCCAAATGTGCTCAATTATTTTTTTAGAAATATTGAACGATGAATCATAAAATATGTAACTTAAATTTATAGCATTTATCTTTTTAAGGACTGTCCTATTTTTCTATGAGGATTTATCTTTCCTCGTCCTGTTGTTCCTTTCCATGCTCGTCTTATTTTGTGTGAATAATGTAAAACAACTCATATATTTATTACACATCAACTTGGTTTCGCGCCTCGAATTCAAGAATATACCGTCACGATTACTGCCCTTTCGTCAATTGAAAGACAAAGCAAAGAGTTGAGAACCAAAGCTTGTGACGTTTGCTTTCACCTTTATTTCTATCCCTCAAACTTATATAAGAAGCCAGAGCTCGCATCAGCTACAATCTGTGTTCCATATCTCTTCTTATTCTTGCTCTTCCCTTCTCTTAGAAGAAAGGGGTAAGCAAATGGCCGGCGAGGAGATGCAGGAACCGGGCCTTTCTCGGCCGAAAAAGGGCTTATGTCTTCTTCTTATGTTCTTCGCATTGATTCTTTTAACGTCATTCGCCTACTTTCTCCTGTTTCCGAACTCCTCTGATACCAACGTCACCTCCTGTCCTGCTTTCTTCAATATTGTTCCGGCAATCAGTGGAAGGGCTCAGAGAGGTATGTATTTTCTTTTTTAATAAAGGTACTTGGTGTGGATTTTGATGGTTTGAAGGCTTTCAGCCTTTAAGGCTTTTAAAAGGATTTTCTAGTTCTTTTATGTCGTTTGAGAATCTTCGATTCCTTTTTGTAGGAAAGCCATTAAATTATCAAGTAATGAATCTGTCGTGGCCCATGCGTATTAATAGTTTCGGTATTATATATTTTCCCCAAGAAATTGAAATAGGTATAAATGAAGTTGGGTATTAAAATATTATTTGCTGTATCTTAGTTCATGAAATTTGTGGATTTCTCATTGAATATTGAGGGGAAACTTTTGATGGTCGTTCGTAATGACAGAACCACAATGTATATAAATTTTGCAACCTCAAAATTTTTAGCTTAATGAGATAACAAAATCTACTACAACTCAAATTGAAGTTTCATTCGAGATGGGCCAACAGAAAATAAATCCATATTTGTGGCTACTTGAAATCAATTCTAAGTTAATTCAGAATTATTGATGCATAACATTCATGCCTTTATTTCCACTTCATTCAGCTCAAAATGAGCAACACAATATATATTAAATTTATTTCGTTTGAAACATGTTTGGGTCAACCCGTCTTGTTTTAAAATTTACTCAAAATATTATCCAAGACAAAATATTGATTATTAAAAAACTCGATTTAATAAGTCTGATCCTAATCGACTCAAAATTTTAAAAAATTTCTGTTGACCCGTGTAATGTAAAGAAACAAAAAAAAAAAAACCTCACCTACTCTCTGCCCTTGCACGTCATCGCCGCCCTTCGCACGATGAAGCCACGCTCGACGTCGCATCCCCCACGTCTCTCGCACGATGCGCTCGCATCGTTAAAATGCTGAAGGGGCGAGGCCTTCGGCCTCTTTCTCCACCACGATCACTCTCGCTTTCACTCTCTCCCTCTCCGGCTCCTTGTGCTGTTCGACTTCGCTGCTTTGACGACGTTTCCTTCCTGTTGAATCGGAAGTCGGACATTTGATCGGAAGCAACTCGAGAGCTCGCTCGATCCTTCCTGGCTGCTCGACCCTTGCCCCAGCAACGACTTTCCCTTCCCGTGGATTGGAAGTTACGGCATTTAAATCGGAAGCAACAACTGGGAGCTCGCTATTGTGAAGGAAACTTTCTCCCTGTTGCACGCTGTCCGACTCCGCTCCTTTGGCGACATTCCTGTCGGGATCGGAAGTTACGAAATTTTGTTCGGAACCCACAACAGGAGCTCGCCGGCTGTAAAGATAACCCTCTACCTTTCGTGCGCTTCTTCCCTCTCCTCCGAAGCCGCTCCCTCCTATAGGATCGGAAGTTTCAACATTTGATCGGAAGCAAGCAAAGGAGCTCGCCGACAGTGAAGACCGACATTTTGATCGGAAGCGAGACAGGGCTCGCTCGGGCGTGAAGTTAACTTTCTCCCTTCCGTGCTTCTTCGACTCCCGCGGCTGGTCCGACTTCGCTCCTTTGACGATCCTCCCTTGCCCCTGGATCGGAAGTTAGACATTTTGATCGGAACCTGAACGGGAGCTCGCAAGCCGTGAAGGTAACTTTCTCCCTTTGACGCGCTTCTCGGCCAAATCCGAACAGAGAGATAGTGAGAGGGAGAGGGATTTTTGTAATTTAATTATAATTATAATTATTATAATTATTATTAATTATAAATGTAATTAGTTATAATTAACTTTGTTTAATTATAATTAATTATATTTATTATAGTTAATTATAATTACTTAATTTAATTATAATTTATTATTATTTTTAAATGATAATTAATTAATGAAATAATTAGTTATAATTAATTGATTTTAATTATAATTAGTTATTCTAATTAAATTAATTATTATTAATTATAATTGATTATAATTAATTAAGTTAATTATGTTTCTTTTAATATAATTATAATTAATAAATGTTAATCATAATTAATTATAATTAATTAAATTTAATTATAATTAATTATTTTAGCTATTATTAATTATAATTAATTATTATAAAAAAAAAAAAAAGAAGGACCCTCCTCCCGCCTCGGTCTACGAGCCTACACTGCCAGTCCGCCGGACTTCAAGGTATAAGTTTTGAAACCTTGGCTCTATCTCTTACCTCGTCCCGCGTGTCGAGTCGGCGGTCTGCCTATACACGCTCTTGTAGCGTGGTGGGAGGGGCAACCGGCGCGACACCTACGACAAGGTAGGCGAGCGACCTTTGGTTTCGGATCTTGCCTCGATTTCCATGCCCAACTCCCGCCGGACTTCAAGGTATAAGTTTTGAAACCTTGGCTCTATCTCTTACCTCGTCCCGCGTGTCGAGTCGGCGGTCTGCCTATACACGCTCTTGTAGCGTGGTGGGAGGGGCAACCGGCGCGACACCTACGACAAGGTAGGCGAGCGACCTTTGGTTTCGGATCTTGCCTCGATTTCCGTGCCCAACTCCCGCCGGACTTCAAGGTATAAGTTTTGAAACCTTGGCTCTATCTCTTACCTCGTCCCGCGTGTCGAGTCGGCGGTCTGCCTATACACGCTCTTGTAGCGTGGTGGGAGGGGCAACTGGCGCGACACCTACGACAAGGTAGGCGAGCGACCTTTGGTTCCGGATCTTGCCTCGACTTCCGTGCCCACCTCCGCTGGACTTCAAGGTATAAGTTTTGAAACCTTGGCTCTATCTCTTACCTCGTCCCGCGTGTCGAGTCGGCGGTCTGCCTATACACGCTCTTGTAGCGTGGTGGGAGGGGCAACCGGCGCGACACCTACGACAAGGTAGGAGAGTGACCCTCGGTTCCAAATCTTGTCCTCGAGCCTCTTCCACCTCCGTCGGACTTCAAGGTATAAATTTCTAACTCTACTCTCGTCCTCGACGTTTGCAGCGGACCGGAGAACCACCTATACGCGCTCTTGTAGCACGGTAGGAGGGAGCCCGGTGCGACGCATACGACGAGGTGGGAGAGCCCTATACACGCTCTTGTAGCGTGGTGGGGAGTCACTGCTGTTCTGGGAGTTACTGCTGTTCTACTGTACGGGTACTGTTGAAGGCCCCATACACGCTCTTGTAGCGTGGTGGGATGAAATTTTGTACGGCCGCGGTGTCCAAGGACACCTACCATACACGCTCTAGTAGCGTGGTGGGAAGGCCCAGCTCCCCAATTTTCCCCCAAACGGGGGATATGCCGGGGTGCTGCCGAAATTTTCACTGAAATGCATAAAGACTTGAACAATTCGAAGATCTTCTTGGACAACAATATAGAAGACCTGTACTCGAACAAAAATACACAGAACTTGAACCAAATGACCAGAGGACCTATACGAAGAACAGTGGACTTGTGGACTAAAACTCTAAGTGATTTTTAAAGGTCAAATTCAAATGAAATAAAATCAAATTGGAATCAAATGCAAATCAATTTGAATATTCAATTGAACTTGCAAGAATTTCAGAAGATCCTGAATAAGCACCTGAACTCAAAAGACTGTAGGGGCACTCGAATTTGTACTCTGAGCTCGGACTATATAATACCAAGTGGGGCTTATGAACTCAATGGACTCAAATCCAAAAGAAGCTGAAAATAACCTTGCATTCTGAGCTCACGAGAACTGGACTGGGAAGGGTTCATACTTGAGTCAGACTCGACACCAATCAAACTACAACACCTCCTACGAATATTTTCTAGGAGCTCGTAGTAGATACAACAATCCCCACCAAGTCAATGCACTATAGAAACGAACAGTTGTAAGGTGTACGACTCCTACTCATATCTGACAACGAAAGATCTGCCCCTACAACAAGTATAATCGACAAACCCACCCGAGATTGGTGAAAGGGTGGATATGATGTAGAGACAATGGGTCTTCTACAAATACCCTCAGGAGGTCGTAGTTGATACAGCGGTCCCCTGCAGATAATTACAAACCACTTGTGGATAACAACAGTGGATATGTCGTAGGTATAACGAACCACTGTGGGCACAAGTACAAATATCTCATACGACGATCCCTACGATTGTCTGTTGACTGAGAAGGCAATATTGGAGATCAGCAAACAAAAGACCCCTTCCTACAAACAAATGCAACCCGACAAATCCCACCCGAGATTGGTGAAAGGGTGGAAAAGATGCGGGAATAATAGGTCCACTACAAATACATTCAGGAGGTCGTAGCGGATATAATGGTCCTCCGCCAGCGAATACAATGAATCACTGTGGGCACAAGTATGGATCCCTTACAAATGCAAATGAATACTTGTGGATAATAACAGTGTATATGTCGTAGGCACGACGAACCACTGTGGGCATAAGTATAAATATTTCCTACGAAGAGCCCTACAATGCCTGTTGATCGAGATGGCAACAGTAGAGACCAACAATCAAAGCTTCATCCTCTACAAATAAATCAGACCACCTGAGATTGGTGAAAGGTGGGCATGATGTAGGAAACAATGGGTCTCCTACGAACAGTTCCAGGAGCTCGTAGTGGATACAACAGGTCCCTGCAAATGACTACAAACCACTTGTGGATAACAACAGTGTATTGAAAGTATAATGAATCACTGTGGACACAAGCATGGATATCATCTACGACAGTGGTGATCAAGATCTTCAAGTGCGTTGAGTACAAAGGCGACTCTATGTACGAAAAGGACACCCATGGCAGAAAGGGGTGAAATGTTTGAACAAATTAGAACCAAACTTCCTGGCGTTCCAAAGTCTCTTTTTGGTTCTATAATAAAGAAGAAAACAGTTCTGGTGCCCGCAAACTCCAGAAATAACAAATCCATTACACCGAAGATCCCAAAAGGAGTTCTCCTCAAAACAGTAGACTCCAAAGTCTAAAAGAAATCCATCCCCGGTGATTGAGAAAGGGGGAGTCAACATCAAAATCCAATGCCACCGGATCCGCAACACTCGTACTAGCGGACAGAAGGCGTGTATAAGCTCTGAAATCAAATGTTGTGTATTCAAATGTCAATTTTCTACACAACTATAAATATTTCAAAATACCCCTGCACGTGCACTAAAAACTGTATGCACATAGGTACACTAAAAGGGGTATATAAAAAAATAAGCCGCATGGGCCCCGGCGAGCGTGTTATTGGAACACACGTGACGCCTAGGGATGCTGCGCGGGTCGATAAGTGAATTCAGGTTCGAACCTGATCCTTCTATACGGACCAATAGGAGTCGACAGGGTTCGAACCATTAAACAAATACATGGTTGTGGGGATCAATGTATTTGTTTCAATACATTCATATTAGGCCTTCAAGGCCTACAATCAAAAGAATTCATTAAATAAAAGGCACAAAGCCTACAAGATACCCGATCCTCGATCAACAGCTTGATCGAGTCGACAGGGTTCAATCAAATGGAAATGACCCCAAACACCCCGATGATGGCCGTGTTGAATGCAGATCTCAATCGGAGGGGTTCATAAAATATTTCAAAATGCCTTCAAACTTCTGCAAAATTCAAATATTTTTCAAGTGACCTCGAGGTCACCCCGATGATGGCCGTGTTGAACGCTAATCTCAACCGGAGGGGTTCACTAATATTTTTTAAATGTCCTCCAAGCTCCACCCAAAAATCCAAAATTCTAAAAATCCCAAATTCTAAGATATTTAAATATGAAATAAATCCGTCAATCACTTAAAGCAAAATCCATCCACCCTCCGCAACGGTTTGCCGAGGTGGACAAATCTAAAAATTACTTCAGCTCACAAAGAGCCAAATGCCTAGTCGAAAATATCACTAGGATCCATTCTCAAACAATCTCCTGCCAGTAAGGACGTGGTACGTGTCCTCTAACCGGCGGTTGACCGCCAAATGGCCACCGCAGGATAAACGGTTATGACGACCCGGGGCCCTCTGAACCGAGTGGTTTTGCAGCCAAATGGCACCACGAAATACCGGTTATGGCCAGAGCCGATACGCTTCTTATTGGCATCAAATCCTTGAGATATGAATCAATAGGATATAATTGACAGGGCACAAAGCCCTCTGTAAGCTAAGGTGGATTCAAATTTGTCCCCTTAGACAAACATCCATCCTAGGTCTACAAGGTCCCCTTGGACGAAGCAACCCATGGCTGCCGACAAGGATCCTTCTGTCAGGTTGGGTCGACTACCTCCTCTGACTAAGTAGACCAGGGACCACGATGGCCCGGGATGACGGAACCATGGGATCTTGATCGGGCCCATCATCCATTCCCCCACCATCCGCTTTAAGTGTCAGATGGTGCAATTTCTGTTTTAAATATCAAATCTCCCAAATTTCTAATACCAAACTCATTGCTGCTACTATATGCCAGATAACACGTATTCCTACTACGTATCTGATTGACGACTAGCCTTAATCGAAAGTTCTCTCTCGTGATCGAGAGGGGTAATTAACTATAGGGGCTTGCGCCTATAGGAAACCAGAACTCAGATCATAAAGTCCTCGCAAAATGAGGGCGAAATCTCTGGGTAGTGTCTTATCTACAAACCCATCTGCCTTCCAAAATTTACCCCGGAACCTAATCAGTTAAAACTCCCTCGCCGAGTAATAATAAGAAGAAATCTGGCGACGGGAGGCCGGGGCCGAATTTTCGGAGCTCACAGATTTCTGGCGACTCCGCTGGGGAATGGTTTCTCTTTCCATCTCTGGCTAGTCACTTATATGCTATAGTAGCAAGCAAATCAAATTTTAAATTTCCTGAAAATGAATCTTTTAAATAAGATCAATGGAAATTCGTTTAGCAGGATTTTTAATTCCATGCTAACTCTCCTGTTTCTATTATTTGTTCTGCGTTATTTCTTTGTTATGAAAGCGTGGGGTGATGTATCAATTCTGATCACTAACCCCTGCCTTTCATTTTTACAGAATGGAAATGCAGGACACACCGATGACCGTCCAACTGGGACGAGGAGCCAGGATTCAACTGGCAAATGCTGTCATTGAAACTGGAAATACTGGAGCCACTATCCACTTTGGTGGGCTCGAATTCTCAGCAGCTACTGCAAGGGCTGCAGCCGTTCCTGTGTACGGCGTAAACTCTGATGAATTTTCTGGAAGATCCTATTCTGCAAGGACTGCTGTCAACAATACTGCTCAAGGAAGAACTTCCGTATTTGAAAGATTGTCCCAACCTGAAACCCTTACTGCAAAAAGGGTTGTCAATGGAAGGAAAGTTTCTGTGGTGACTGCCAACACCACTAACCTGCCCAGAGAGACTATTGCATCTGGGAGATATGATGCTGAGGCTTCCTCATCTGGAGGAAGGCTTACTAGAAGGCAAAGGAGGAAGAGAAATGCAGAGCTGCGTGCTCAGCAGCTGCCAGTACCAACTCACCCCTCCAATTTGCCAGCACAAGAACCAGAAGTCAATATTCCCACTCATAACAGGTTTTCTAACTTGAAGTGGATCAAAAGAAATAGCTCTTCTGCTGAGCTCAAAAAATCATTCTGGGAGCGTCAACCTGAAGCTCCAGCTCCTCAGAAGACAAGAGAGCCCGAACGCCTGTCTGCCCGGGTTCACCGAGTTCTGAAGACAGTTAAAGAGAAGGGCTTAATGAAAAAGAAGTTCCAGAGGCCATTAATTGTTGAGGCCCGAAGAACTCCTCCAAGAGATAGACTATCATCTGCTGTGATAGTTGAAAGAAGGGATTACCGACAACAAGCTCCACGCGGTGAGCATCGGGGCGTGACACTTGGACCTCGTGTTCAAGAATCCGTCGCTGAAAGGTCCCGGTGGAAAGGGAAACAAGTATGGAGGCCAAAGCCTCGAAAAGAAGAGATGATTGAAGGAAGGATTAGTTCGGGTGTGACATCCGGAACAGTCTACCAGAGATCCGCACCTGCCAACAGAACTCGTCAGAAATGGGTCCAAAAGAAGTCCCATAACGACGACAATTATAATGACAGTCGACATCCTGTAGAGTCTTCCAGGAGATCCCGTCATTCTCCTACTACAACCAAAGAGGAATTTCACTTTGATCGTAGTCCACGGGTTGAAGAAATAGTCATCCCAAATCAAGAACCTGAAATTCAGTGGCGCCGTCGCTCAGAAATTCAGGTGCAAAATGATGAAGAAGAATATGGGGATGAAGACACTATGGAGCTCGAAGTGGTTCATATGGTCAGCCACGTTGATGTTGAAGATGATGATGGTGATGAAGAAGACCAGCAATCACAGCCGCGCGTACGTGTTTATCGACGTCGCCACAGGGCCAGATCCATTGCCAGCCGAAGTGCTCGCTCTTCAGAAGAAAGAGATGAGGAAGAAGAAGAGGTCGGAGAAAATCCCTTCGGTGGCGAAGATATCACACTCGCTGAAATGAGAAATCAAATGAGACGACAGATGCGAAGGAAAGACAGAGAAATCTCTCAGTTAAATGATAAAATGACTGAGATGATGACTCAGATGACAGCTATGATGGAGATGATGCAGAAGACCACTTCTGTTGGTCCTACACCAGCTCAACCCGTCAACCAAGCTGCTAATTCTCAAAATCTCCAAGCGCCTCAAGCCTCAGGAGTGAAAGGTGTACCTGAAGGTGGCGATAAAAATAATGACCCAATCCGCCAGCACACTCCCCAAAATGTGGCGAGTGCATCTGAACCTGTAACTGCAGCGCAGCTTGAGGGCTTAATTAGCAAAAAGATTAAGGCCATTATAGCTGCTGAACAAGCGGAGAAGTTGGTAGGAAAAGGTCGCCCGTACCCAGCAGAGTACGATCAGGTGCCATATCCAAAGGGATATTCTGTACCGAAGTTCAACATCTTTGATGGCAATAAAAATCCCAGACAACATCTGGCGCAGTTCAAAGCAACCTGTGGAAACACAGGGGGCAATGATGCTCTGCTATTTAGGCAATTCGTAAGCAGCTTGAGTGGAACTGCTTTTGAATGGTATGCCGAACTGCCAAATGATTCACTGAAGACCTTTGCGGAGCTGGAGGCCTTGTTCGTGAAAAGGTTTGCCAGTGCAACGGAAAAGACTACTATCGCTGATCTTGCCCTTGATAAAAGGAGAAAAGATGAGTCAGTGACGAAATATATAACACGCTGGCGCAATCTCAGCATGAAGTGCGAGCAGCAGCTAGAAGAAGAGCATGCAGTCCAATTGTTGATGGGAAACATTGATGATAAAATGCAGCCCTTCTTATGCATGGCTTCAATCACTACTTTCCAAGATCTGTTGGATAGGGTGGCAAAATTTGAAAAATTGAACTTATCAAAATCTGAAAGCCTCCCTGACAGACTTAAAAAGGCTAAGGCGCCTGATGCTAGGAGAAATGATGTTTACTCCGCATTCCCTCCTAGACCTGATAAAAGTAAAAGGGCAGTATATAATGTGGATAAAGGAAAGCAGTCTATACAGTATGAAGAAAAGCCAAAGCAGGCTTATAATCCAAATCCTCAACCAAAACTGGTTCTTGGAGGAAACGACAAACCTCGAGCCTTTCCTGGTGGAGGAGAGCGCCAGAGGCAAATAATCGGAACTGGTGATAGAACGTTTCCTTCCCTCAAGGAGAAAATGAATAAAGAATATTCGTTCAAGAGGGAGAGTGTCGCTAAATTGTTCCGACAAGCACTCAAGAATGGTTTGGAGTTGCCAGAATGCAAAAGACCTGAAGAGTCCAAACACAATGACGACCCAAACTACTGCCCATATCATCGGGTAGTTAGCCATCCAATTGAAGATTGCTACGTCTTCAAAGATTGGCTAGAAAAGATGTACAAGAGTGGAGAATTAACATTATCAGATAATGTGTTGGTTCGTCCTAAAAAGGAATCCACCCGGGTGGTGACATCCTCTTCTGTGCTCCCGCCTAAAGAAACAACAACAAAAGAATCTGTCCAAGAGGAACAATGGGAGACTGTGGTCTCCAAGAAGACAACAAAAATGCTGAAACAACTAGAAGGAGTTCCTGGTGTCAAGTGGAAGTCTCCTATTGAGCCAGTACTGAACTTAAAATGGTTGCCTGTGTTACAAGCATCCACCTCTAAACAGCAACCTGGCCAAGCTAGCTCATCAAAGTCTGGAAAGTCAAAGTCAAAGTCTTCCAAGAAGAAATCCAAATTGAAGAAGCCTATGGCGAAGAAGACTGCAACTCAAAAGGCTATTGATAGTTTGGGTGAATATTACCAGACTGCTAGGAGGCCTATCAAGCTCGGTGATTTTATGAAAGAGCTTAAAATAGATGAAAAGAAAGAAGAAGCTGAGGCTGAATCTCTTCCTATAGAAACATGCCGAATCATCTTTACGACATCAGAGGTATTAGATAGGGAGAAATACGCTGAAGAAGCGGCCCCTGAGTTCTGTCTAATGGTATCATCAATGGAATTCAGTTCAGAAGATCTATGTTTTCCAGATGATGAAGATTCAGACCCAAGCATAGAATCACAAATGAAACAAGTGAAGTTGGGAGACGATTCCGAGTCTGCAGATGAATCTCCAGACACAACAATGGCTGAATCTGAAGAGAATGCTTCATCAAATAAGTCTGAATCAGATGAGGTGGCCCAAGTACAGTTGAGAAGTGGCAAGGTACTGCCTCCTACACCAAAGAAAGGGACTCCTAATAAAGATAAGGGAAAAGAGATAGTTATCAATGAAGATATTATCCCCGAAGACTCCAAGAAAAAAGATACTTTGTCCAAGGGGATAGATTACAATATCTTATCCCACTTGAGGAAGATCCCAGCGCAACTCAGCATATATGATGCTCTCTTGATGTCTAAAGACCTTCGAGAGACTTTGATCCGAGCTCTCAGGGATCCCGAAAAATATGAGGCATATTTTGCTGAACGTAACTTGACGGAAGTCTTACAAGCTCGGAATGAGCCCCTCATCACCTTTGCTGAGGAGGATATGATGCTTGGAACGGCGGATCACAATCGCCCTTTGTATGTTACGGCAGAGAGCGACGGTATGGTGATCAGTCGAATTTTGATTGATCCCGGATCTTCCGTAAATCTTATGAGCCTTAAGGCACTGAGATCCCTCTGCCTTGATGTGGAACATCTTGGGCAAGACAAGTTGATGGTGCACGGCTTCAATGAGAAAGGGCAGAAAACTCTTGGTTCGTTTATGCTTCCTCTTGTATTTGGGGAACTCCATACGGAAGCCAAATTCCATGTAATTGATGCGGACACTTCGTTCAAGGCATTATTGGGTCGCCCCTGGCTGCATGAATACGGCGTTGTCCCGTCAACATTACACCAGTGTATGAAATATCTGAAGGAAGGCGAAGAATTCAGAATTTCTGGTGATATTCAGCCTTTTGCAGTACATGAAGTAACAGTTTATGAAGATGCTAAGTACTTCATGCCAAAGAAGCAAAAGTCGTCAAGTTCTCTTGAGGCTAGAGCATCAAATTCTAAGGCCGCAAAGAAATCCAAGCAAGAAGGTGAGAAGAAGAGTGTAGGAAGAAAGAAGACAGCGCCAGCTCTTCCTAAATCACCAACCATTCCCAAAGAAAAGAAACATGTACCTCATCTTGGGAGCGACACGGATGAAGATGACGTTACTCCTGCCAAATCTCGAAAAATATGCCGGTCCACGGATGAATGGAGCAGGCAGGTTGAATTTTCAAATGATGATTATGACTACGACTCAATCTACATGAACTCGGTGCAGAGTGTGTTCTCCAGAAGAATAGACAGTCTGGCAATTTCAGACAGCGTACTCGTAGTCACTCGTGTTCCCATACAACATTTCAAAGAACTCATTTCGCGCGAGGTTCATAAAGTAGAAGAACTCTCCACTCTTTATCTGCCTCCTCTGAAGAAGGGGACTACACCCGGAAATGTATTGTATTCCACAGGAGTACGCGAAGAAGAGAATAATGATTGGTGTTGTATGTTCCTCGATTCTGAAGAGTCATTTCCTACGAGGCTACCCAAGTTCAATACCAAGAATATTCAAAGAATGCTACGAAAGCAAATCAATATTCCTACTACCAAGCGACAGCTCCGTACAAGCTTGGGCCTCTGGTATGGAAGAAATCCGCGTCCATTGCGACGAAAAGATATAGATGCATATAAAGGCATTGGATTCATCAAACGAAGATTCCTCCGGAAAGAAACTTGCCAAGCAATCACATGCGGAGAAATCAAATCTGATAGTGATGAAGATGAGGTATATGAAGCCAAAGCTTATGATGATAAACCCGTAGAAGCTGAGCCTGCACCAGAAGAACTGGAAGATGGTGGACAAGCTGCCACGATGGACGAGCTCAAAGAAGTCAACTTGGGAACTGAAGAGGACCCTCGCCCAACCTTCATTAGCTCTCTTCTACCAGAAGATCAAGTAGAAGAAATAAAAGAGCTCCTCTGTGAATTCAGGGACTGCTTTGCCTGGACATATGCTGAGATGCCCGGTTTATCCCCTGAAGTAGCAGTTCACAGATTAGCAATCAAGCCTGATGCAGCACCCGTTAAGCAAGCTCCAAGGAGAATGAGATTGGAGATAGAAGAACAGGTGGTTACTGAAACCAAGAAGCTCATAGAAGCAGGCTTCATTCGTGAAGAAAAATATGCCGACTGGATTGCCAATATCGTCCCTGTAAAGAAGAAGAATGGCCAGATTCGTATCTGCATCGACTTTAGGGACCTCAATAAGGCATGCCCGAAAGACGATTTTCCGCTCCCAGTATCAGAACTTCTAGTTGACAACACTTCCAACTATGATATGTTCTCATTTATGGACGGATCGTCGGGCTACAATCAAATCAAAATGGCACTTGAAGATGAAAGACATACATCATTCAGAACACCCATAGGCATATTCTGCTACACAGTTATGCCATTCGGTTTGAAGAATGCTGGTGCCACTTATCAACGGGCGATGACTCGTATATTCGATGACTTGATTCATCAAAAGGTTGAATGCTATGTAGATGACTTGGTCATTAAGAGTATGGACCGAAAAGACCATCTAGATGACTTGAGAATAGTGTTCGAGAGGATCAAAAAGTACGATCTGAAGATGAACCCTCTCAAGTGTGCATTTGGGGTATCCTCAGGGAAATTTCTGGGATATGTTGTTCGACATCGAGGCATCGAAGTCGACCCCAATAAGATCAAGGCAATTATGGAGATGCCACCTCCAAAGAGCCTCCGACAACTCCGTTCCCTACAAGGACAACTGGCTTTCATTCGGAGATTCATATCGAATCTATCGGGTAGGTGCCAGCCATTTTCAAAACTGATGAAGAAAGATGTCCGCTTCAAATGGGACGAAGGGTGCCAAGAAGCGTTTGACAACATCAAAAGATATCTGTTGAATCCTCCTATTCTTGCGGCGCCAATCCCCGGGAAGCCTCTAATACTGTATACGGCAGCACTAGAAGAGTCCCTCGGAGCATTATTGGCCCAGCATAATGAAGAAGGCAAGGAGAATGCACTCTACTATATCAGCCGGAGGTTGATAGGAGCAGAAATCCGCTACTCTCCAATAGAGAAGCATTGTTTGGCTCTGATTTTCGCAGTTCAGAAGCTCCGCCATTATATGCTATCTCACAAAATCACCTTGATATCAAAGATCGATCCGCTGAAGTTCTTGATGACAAGACCAGCGTTGACAGGTCGTTTGGCAAGGTGGGCAGTGATACTCCTGCAGTTTGATATCACATATGTCCCTCAAAAGGCAGTGAAAGGGCAAGTGTTGGCGGATTTTCTCGCTGCACATCCTATTCCTGCAGATTCACCACTCAATGATGAGCTACCTGACGAGCAGATCATGAATGTTGAAGAAGAGGAGATGTTACGAGTATGGGAAATGTACTTTGATGGAGCATCGTCAATCAAGCATGCTCGGCCTCCAAATCTAGAGAAAGCTCAAGCCGGAATCGGACTTATTTTCGTGGCGCCCGAGGGAGGCATAATGAGATTCTCATTCAGTTTAACTGAACCTCGGACAAATAATGAAGCCGAATATGAAGCCCTAATAGCTGGATTGGAGATTGCAAGCGATGTCCGAATTCAAAATCTCCAAATCTTCGGTGATTCTCAACTTGTTGTAAATCAAGTACTTGGAGTTTACAAAATCGCCAAGTTCGAGTTGGCCTGTTATCACCGGCGAGTTCTTGAGCTTATGAAGCAAATTCCAGTTGTTAAATTAACTCAAGTTCCCCGAGGCCAAAATGGCAAAGCTGATTCCCTGGCAAAACTAGCTAAAGAAATGGCAAATATGGATGATGAATGGCCCATCATAATTATGGTGCACAATCGTCGGATCCTAGAGCCAGCACTATTACAATTCCCGCAGGCAGAGGGAATATCAAATTCAAGCCAGCAGGACGCAACTCCGGTTGATCCTCAATCTCCCCAATCAGTTGATCCTGAAGATCAGTCTGAAGAACAGCAAGTTCCTAAGAAAAGGCGCAAGGCCAGTCAAGTTTCAGAATCATGGTGGCATTGCCTAGATGTCGAGGAAGAAGATGACTGGAGACTGTCTTTCATTGACTACTTTAAAGAAAGTAAATTGCCAACAGACAAATCACTAGCTGCTCAAATCAGAAAGAGAGCACTACGATATGCATTTGTCAATAACACATTGTATCGACGTGCTTTCGATCAAATGTGGCTAAGATGCCTAGGGACTCGAGAAGCTGACAAGGTGGTAGCAGAAGTTCACGAAGGACTTTGTGGAGCGCACCAATCAGGTCCCAAGATGGCAGTAAAAATTAAAAGAATGGGTTACTATTGGCCGACCATGGTCAGAGATTGTATCAATCATGCCAAGAGGTGCCATGAGTGTCAAATCCACGGTGATGTTATACATCAGCCGCCAAATCCACTGCACCCTACAATAGCATCTTGGCCATTTGAATGTTGGGGTACTGATATTATCGGGCCAATAGATCCACCGTCATCAGCAGGACACCGCTTTATCTTGGCAGCGACAGACTATTTTTCTAAGTGGGCAGAAGCGGCTCCATTCAAAGAAGTTACGTCTGAGCACGTGATCAACTTCTTCACCCACAATGTTGTTTACAGATTCGGTGTGCCACGCCGCATAATCTCAGACAACGGAACTGCTTTTAAGAGTACAAAAATCTATAAGTTCGTTGATCGACACAAAATTGATTGGCGGTACTCTTCCATTTACTATCCAAGAGCAAATGGCTTAGCTGAGGCCTTCAACAAAACACTGGTGAAATTGTTAAAGAAGATTCTCTCCAAGAACAAAAGAGAATGGCATACAAAAATGGCCGAAGCGCTATGGGCGTATCGCACAACCTACAAAACGCCAACTAAGGCCACTCCTTACTCACTGGTGTTTGGAGTTGAAGCCGTACTGCCACTAGAAGTTGAACTTCCATCCCTTCGAATTGCCGTCCAGAATGAGCTAACTCAAGAACAAAATGCTCGTCTAAGAATGGAGGAACTCGATGCGCTCGATGAAATCAGGTTGCAAGCTCAGCAGAATCTGGAAATCTACCGAGCAAGAATGACAAAATCTTTTGATCGAATGGTGCGTCCTCGATCATTTCAAGAAGGGGAATTGGTCCTGGTGCAGAGAAGGCCAATCATCCCACATAGAAAAATTGGTGGCAAATTCGTTTCCAACTGGGAAGGACCTTTCGTCATCGAGAAGGTATTTCAAGGAGGAGCTTATCAACTCATCGATCTGAATGGTCAAAGGCCCATGCCTCCGATTAATGGCAGATACCTGAAGAAATACTATGCATAAAATTGCTCTATAAAATGTTATGTCTAGTGTATCATGCTTTCATGTCTGTTTATTAGCATATACATTTCACATTTTGAAATTTTGCTCTGTCATGAGAATACATCTCAAAATTTCCTATCAGACTGGGGGCATTTTAAATATTTGTTTGGGTCGACATCGCGCTGCGTGCCGAGATCCCAAACAAATATTTAAAATCTCAAAATTCCAATTCTATTCTGCTCTAAAATGTCCCTGCAAGACAGGGGGCATTTTAAATATTTATTCGGGTCGACATCGCGCTGCATGCCGAGATCCCCGAATAAATATTTAAAATTATCAATCCAAATATTCTTTTGTGATAAAGAATACAAATACTTGTTTTCTAAAGTATATGCAGGTGATCTTTCAAATGTTAAAGACACCGTCTTCTTCAACAAACCAAGATTCAAAAGTCAAGAAAGAGATTTTTGAACCTACACACTCCTACAAAATTGAGCCGGAAAAGCTTGAAGTCTTTCAACAGTTTGAAGCTTAAGGTTCGAATGGGTGTAAAAGGTCGGATCCAACAAGCCCAAATATGGCCGGATCGCTGGCAGCTCCGTCTACTCAACAAGCCATAAGAAAGGCCGTAGTAGCGGAACCCCCATTTCGTCAACCCGTCAGTAAGGACTGAAGGAAGCACGAAGGCAAATTTGACTCGACCAGTTCAAGTGATCGCAGTCTACAAAATTCTCCAAAATGACTGGAGAATCAAAGTTCCAATGGGAAGATGAGTCTCGAGCAACTATCAGATGTTCGTAGGCTCCAAAATCCAAAACTACGAAGGATGACTCCAAATCTGTCAACTTCAGCAAAATCAGCATTGGGGAGCGCAATCCCCATAGCTCAAGTCTGAAGCCTGAATGGGTGTATGAGGTCGGATCCAACAAGCCCAAATATGGCCGGATCGCTGGCAGCTCCATCTACTCAATAAGCCATAAGAAAGGCCGCAGTAGAGGAACCCCCATCTCAGCAACCAGAGGACGAAGAGCTATCAAATCCCAGCTCTCCGATCTGATGAACTCAAGTGAATCAGATTAAAGTCTTCTCAAGTGGGCAAGGATCAAGATGCTACCTACATTCGGTACTATCAATTGAATCCATCACCTGCAAATCCTTCAATAAATCCGTAAAGCACAAAGCGAGGATCGAAGGAATTTTTCTTCAACAAGTCCGCCAAAGCACAGAGCAAAGGACCGAAGAAAACTATCCCAAAGTTCATGAAAAGCCTTAGGCTGAACTAAATGGATTCTGTCATCAACAAGTCCGCTATGCACAAAGCTTTGAACCGATGACTTTTCGCTATTGACCTAGCACAAACCTAACGGTTTAGGTCACCGGCATCTACCCCTTCAACAAGCCCGCCAAAGCTAGAAGCAAAGGGCAGAAGGAATGCAAAATTTCTGACAAGTTAGTAAAGACAAATCAGACAACCCTTCACCAAGTCCGCAGCATAAAAGCACAGGACAGAAGGATCAAAATCTCAGGGCTCTAGCTAAAGTTGCAGAATGAGTTCTGCGAATGACATCTACAAATGTCCCTAAAGACTAGGGGCATTTTAAATATTTATTTGGGTCGACATCACACTGCATGCCGAGATCCCCAAATAAATATTTAAAATTTCATCAAGATACAACCAGATGATGAAAGAATATTAAGCATGTGCTATCCACTAGCGTCAATCTACAAAGATAAGGTATCAACCATCTATGGATACATTCAAAAGTGCAATGGAGAAAGAAGATTAGTGTGACATCCAAACAAGTTTTGGAGATCCACTAAATGAAAATTCAAGTGTGACATCCAAACAAATTTTGGAGATCCACTAAAAGAAAGTTAGTGTGACATCCAAGCAAAATTTTGGAGATCCACTAAAGAAAAATTGTAGTGGGACATCCAAATAAATTTTTGGAGATCCACTAAATGAAGTCCTAGTGTGACATCTAGAACAAATATTTAGAGATTCACAGGGTCAATCAGCATACAACAAACGTGGTTCGCTCCAGACACGTACCACATTTGTTGGAGGGCATTTGTTGACCCGTGTAATGTAAAGAAACAAAAAAAAAAAAACCTCACCTACTCTCTGCCCTTGCACGTCATCGCCGCCCTTCGCACGATGAAGCCACGCTCGACGTCGCATCCCCCACGTCTCTCGCACGATGCGCTCGCATCGTTAAAATGCTGAAGGGGCGAGGCCTTCGGCCTCTTTCTCCACCACGATCACTCTCGCTTTCACTCTCTCCCTCTCCGGCTCCTTGTGCTGTTCGACTTCGCTGCTTTGACGACGTTTCCTTCCTGTTGAATCGGAAGTCGGACATTTGATCGGAAGCAACTCGAGAGCTCGCTCGATCCTTCCTGGCTGCTCGACCCTTGCCCCAGCAACGACTTTCCCTTCCCGTGGATTGGAAGTTACGGCATTTAAATCGGAAGCAACAACTGGGAGCTCGCTATTGTGAAGGAAACTTTCTCCCTGTTGCACGCTGTCCGACTCCGCTCCTTTGGCGACATTCCTGTCGGGATCGGAAGTTACGAAATTTTGTTCGGAACCCACAACAGGAGCTCGCCGGCTGTAAAGATAACCCTCTACCTTTCGTGCGCTTCTTCCCTCTCCTCCGAAGCCGCTCCCTCCTATAGGATCGGAAGTTTCAACATTTGATCGGAAGCAAGCAAAGGAGCTCGCCGACAGTGAAGACCGACATTTTGATCGGAAGCGAGACAGGGCTCGCTCGGGCGTGAAGTTAACTTTCTCCCTTCCGTGCTTCTTCGACTCCCGCGGCTGGTCCGACTTCGCTCCTTTGACGATCCTCCCTTGCCCCTGGATCGGAAGTTAGACATTTTGATCGGAACCTGAACGGGAGCTCGCAAGCCGTGAAGGTAACTTTCTCCCTTTGACGCGCTTCTCGGCCAAATCCGAACAGAGAGATAGTGAGAGGGAGAGGGATTTTTGTAATTTAATTATAATTATAATTATAATTATTATAATTATTATTAATTATAAATGTAATTAGTTATAATTAACTTTGTTTAATTATAATTAATTATATTTATTATAGTTAATTATAATTACTTAATTTAATTATAATTTATTATTATTTTTAAATGATAATTAATTAATGAAATAATTAGTTATAATTAATTGATTTTAATTATAATTAGTTATTCTAATTAAATTAATTATTATTAATTATAATTGATTATAATTAATTAAGTTAATTATGTTTCTTTTAATATAATTATAATTAATAAATGTTAATCATAATTAATTATAATTAATTAAATTTAATTATAATTAATTATTTTAGCTATTATTAATTATAATTAATTATTAAAAAAAAAAAAAAGAAGAAGGACCCTCCTCCCGCCTCGGTCTACGAGCCTACACTGCCAGTCCGCCGGACTTCAAGGTATAAGTTTTGAAACCTTGGCTCTATCTCTTACCTCGTCCCGCGTGTCGAGTCGGCGGTCTGCCTATACACGCTCTTGTAGCGTGGTGGGAGGGGCAACCGGCGCGACACCTACGACAAGGTAGGCGAGCGACCTTTGGTTTCGGATCTTGCCTCGATTTCCGTGCCCAACTCCCGCCGGACTTCAAGGTATAAGTTTTGAAACCTTGGCTCTATCTCTTACCTCGTCCCGCGTGTCGAGTCGGCGGTCTGCCTATACACGCTCTTGTAGCGTGGTGGGAGGGGCAACCGGCGCGACACCTACGACAAGGTAGGCGAGCGACCTTTGGTTTCGGATCTTGCCTCGATTTCCGTGCCCAACTCCCGCCGGACTTCAAGGTATAAGTTTTGAAACCTTGGCTCTATCTCTTACCTCGTCCCGCGTGTCGAGTCGGCGGTCTGCCTATACACGCTCTTGTAGCGTGGTGGGAGGGGCAACCGGCGCGACACCTACGACAAGGTAGGCGAGCGACCTTTGGTTCCGGATCTTGCCTCGACTTCCGTGCCCACCTCCGTTGGACTTCAAGGTATAAGTTTTGAAACCTTGGCTCTATCTCTTACCTCGTCCCGCGTGTCGAGTCGGCGGTCTGCCTATACACGCTCTTGTAGCGTGGTGGGAGGGGCAACCGGCGCGACACCTACGACAAGGTAGGAGAGTGACCCTCGGTTCCAAATCTTGTCCTCGAGCCTCTTCCACCTCCGTCGGACTTCAAGGTATAAATTTCTAACTCTACTCTCGTCCTCGACGTTTGCAGCGGACCGGAGAACCACCTATACGCGCTCTTGTAGCACGGTAGGAGGGAGCCCGGTGCGACGCATACGACGAGGTGGGAGAGCCCTATACACGCTCTTGTAGCGTGGTGGGGAGTCACTGCTGTTCTGGGAGTTACTGCTGTTCTACTGTACGGGTACTGTTGAAGGCCCCATACACGCTCTTGTAGCGTGGTGGGATGAAATTTTGTACGGCCGCGGTGTCCAAGGACACCTACCATACACGCTCTAGTAGCGTGGTGGGAAGGCCCAGCTCCCCAATTTTCCCCCAAACGGGGGATATGCCGGGGTGCTGCCGAAATTTTCACTGAAATGCATAAAGACTTGAACAATTCGAAGATCTTCTTGGACAACAATATAGAAGACCTGTACTCGAACAAAAATACACAGAACTTGAACCAAATGACCAGAGGACCTATACGAAGAACAGTGGACTTGTGGACTAAAACTCTAAGTGATTTTTAAAGGTCAAATTCAAATGAAATAAAATCAAATTGGAATCAAATGCAAATCAATTTGAATATTCAATTGAACTTGCAAGAATTTCAGAAGATCCTGAATAAGCACCTGAACTCAAAAGACTGTAGGGCACTCGAATTTGTACTCTGAGCTCGGACTATATAATACCAAGTGGGGCTTATGAACTCAATGGACTCAAATCCAAAAGAAGCTGAAAATAACCTTGCATTCTGAGCTCACGAGAACTGGACTGGGAAGGGTTCATACTTGAGTCAGACTCGACACCAATCAAACTACAACACCTCCTACGAATATTTTCTAGGAGCTCGTAGTAGATACAACAATCCCCACCAAGTCAATGCACTATAGAAACGAACAGTTGTAAGGTGTACGACTCCTACTCATATCTGACAACGAAAGATCTGCCCCTACAACAAGTATAATCGACAAACCCACCCGAGATTGGTGAAAGGGTGGATATGATGTAGAGACAATGGGTCTTCTACAAATACCCTCAGGAGGTCGTAGTTGATACAGCGGTCCCCTGCAGATAATTACAAACCACTTGTGGATAACAACAGTGGATATGTCGTAGGTATAACGAACCACTGTGGGCACAAGTACAAATATCTCATACGACGATCCCTACGATTGTCTGTTGACTGAGAAGGCAATATTGGAGATCAGCAAACAAAAGACCCCTTCCTACAAACAAATGCAACCCGACAAATCCCACCCGAGATTGGTGAAAGGGTGGAAAAGATGCGGGAATAATAGGTCCACTACAAATACATTCAGGAGGTCGTAGCGGATATAATGGTCCTCCGCCAGCGAATACAATGAATCACTGTGGGCACAAGTATGGATCCCTTACAAATGCAAATGAATACTTGTGGATAATAACAGTGTATATGTTGTAGGCACGACGAACCACTGTGGGCATAAGTATAAATATTTCCTACGAAGAGCCCTACAATGCCTGTTGATCGAGATGGCAACAGTAGAGACCAACAATCAAAGCTTCATCCTCTACAAATAAATCAGACCACCTGAGATTGGTGAAAGGTGGGCATGATGTAGGAAACAATGGGTCTCCTACGAACAGTTCCAGGAGCTCGTAGTGGATACAACAGGTCCCTGCAAATGACTACAAACCACTTGTGGATAACAACAGTGTATTGAAAGTATAATGAATCACTGTGGACACAAGCATGGATATCATCTACGACAGTGGTGATCAAGATCTTCAAGTGCGTTGAGTACAAAGGCGACTCTATGTACGAAAAGGACACCCATGGCAGAAAGGGGTGAAATGTTTGAACAAATTAGAACCAAACTTCCTGGCGTTCCAAAGTCTCTTTTTGGTTCTATAATAAAGAAGAAAACAGTTCTGGTGCCCGCAAACTCCAGAAATAACAAATCCATTACACCGAAGATCCCAAAAGGAGTTCTCCTCAAAACAGTAGACTCCAAAGTCTAAAAGAAATCCATCCCCGGTGATTGAGAAGGGGGAGTCAACATCAAAATCCAATGCCACCGGATCCGCAACACTCGTACTAGCGGACAGAAGGCGTGTATAAGCTCTGAAATCAAATGTTGTGTATTCAAATGTCAATTTTCTACACAACTATAAATATTTCAAAATACCCCTGCACGTGCACTAAAAACTGTATGCACATAGGTACACTAAAAGGGGTATATAAAAAAATAAGCCGCATGGGCCCCGGCGAGCGTGTTATTGGAACACACGTGACGCCTAGGGATGCTGCGCGGGTCGATAAGTGAATTCAGGTTCGAACCTGATCCTTCTATACGGACCAATAGGAGTCGACAGGGTTCGAACCATTAAACAAATACATGGTTGTGGGGATCAATGTATTTGTTTCAATACATTCATATTAGGCCTTCAAGGCCTACAATCAAAAGAATTCATTAAATAAAAGGCACAAAGCCTACAAGATACCCGATCCTCGATCAACAGCTTGATCGAGTCGACAGGGTTCAATCAAATGGAAATGACCCCAAACACCCCGATGATGGCCGTGTTGAATGCAGATCTCAATCGGAGGGGTTCATAAAATATTTCAAAATGCCTTCAAACTTCTGCAAAATTCAAATATTTTTCAAGTGACCTCGAGGTCACCCCGATGATGGCCGTGTTGAACGCTAATCTCAACCGGAGGGGTTCACTAATATTTTTTAAATGTCCTCCAAGCTCCACCCAAAAATCCAAAATTCTAAAAATCCCAAATTCTAAGATATTTAAATATGAAATAAATCCGTCAATCACTTAAAGCAAAATCCATCCACCCTCCGCAACGGTTTGCCGAGGTGGACAAATCTAAAAATTACTTCAGCTCACAAAGAGCCAAATGCCTAGTCGAAAATATCACTAGGATCCATTCTCAAACAATCTCCTGCCAGTAAGGACGTGGTACGTGTCCTCTAACCGGCGGTTGACCGCCAAATGGCCACCGCAGGATAAACGGTTATGACGACCCGGGGCCCTCTGAACCGAGTGGTTTTGCCGCCAAATGGCACCACGAAATACCGGTTATGGCCAGAGCCGATACGCTTCTTATTGGCATCAAATCCTTGAGATATGAATCAATAGGATATAATTGACAGGGCACAAAGCCCTCTGTAAGCTAAGGTGGATTCAAATTTGTCCCCTTAGACAAACATCCATCCTAGGTCTACAAGGTCCCCTTGGACGAAGCAACCCATGGCTGCCGACAAGGATCCTTCTGTCAGGTTGGGTCGACTACCTCCTCTGACTAAGTAGACCAGGGACCACGATGGCCCGGGACGACGGAACCATGGGATCTTGATCGGGCCCATCATCCATTCCCCCACCATCCGCTTTAAGTGTCAGATGGTGCAATTTCTGTTTTAAATATCAAATCTCCCAAATTTCTAATACCAAACTCATTGCTGCTACTATATGCCAGATAACACGTATTCCTACTACGTATCTGATTGACGACTAGCCTTAATCGAAAGTTCTCTCTCGTGATCGAGAGGGGTAATTAACTATAGGGGCTTGCGCCTATAGGAAACCAGAACTCAGATCATAAAGTCCTCGCAAAATGAGGGCGAAATCTCTGGGTAGTGTCTTATCTACAAACCCATCTGCCTTCCAAAATTTACCCCGGAACCTAATCAGTTAAAACTCCCTCGCCGAGTAATAATAAGAAGAAATCTGGCGACGGGAGGCCGGGGCCGAATTTTCGGAGCCCACAATTTCCCTTTTAAAAATTAATTTTAAAATTTATTTAATATTACATCCCCTAAATAAGAATTGTTTAAAATTCAAATAAAAATTTTTATGTTTATTTATATACAAAATACACATATGAAAGAATTTATTTCATATTAAGTAAGCTATTATTTGTATTTTATCATTATTATTATTCTCTATTATTAGTAATATTTCTCATATGATTTAAATATTTTTAGGTTTTATATTTAAATAAAAATAATGAAGTGTTAGATATATAAATAGCTAAGAATACTACTAGAAAAAGAATTATAATATAATAAATAACAAGTGGAAAGGGTGACTTCAGCTTCAAAATTTTTTGATTGTTTTACTAAAACATAGGATGTGATTATAAGAAAGGAATTAAGGAGCTAGTTTGTTAGGTTGTATTCCTGTTTTGTTAGTTTTTCAAGGCCTGAAGACTGCATCAAACTTCGGATGTTATTTTTTATGCAAAGCTTATTTTCTGTTTTTTTTATGCTTTTGGTGTCCAGTGGAGGCGTTATTTTTTGAGATGTAGAAGTAGTATGCTATCTATTTGAGAGAAAGTATATGCTTAAATTGTAACAGAAAGTTAATGTAACATTATAGGCTTTTTCTACTAATTCCGATCACTGGATTAATTTGCTGGGCCCCAACTGTATATTGTTTTAAGCCATTATTCTACTTCAAGAACGGATTTAATGCCGTTATTAATAAATATATATTAATAAATTATTCCTATTTCTTGCTTCCAATAATAAAAATTCAATTTGCAACCCTCCAAATTATAAATTAATTATTGTTACCCTCGTTGAGAAAAATTCTAGCTTTTCCATTAATTCTACATATGTTGCATTGAACCATAAACTTCTCAATATCTGGGTTTTGGATGAAACTAAATGACTCTTTCTCTCCCTAGCTTCTATGACTTGATATTGGACTGAAAATTTATAAATAATTAAACTGGTTTGATATTGGCCTTAATTGTTTAAGCGAGCACTTGGAATTCTAGAATGTCAGTTCTTTATCTTATATGCATTTGAAAAACTTGCAAAGTTCCACTCGGAGGCACAATGATTACAGAAATATTTAAATAAGTTCGTATGATGCGTCAGTTAATTGTAGATTTTAGTTTTAATGCATGAATGAATGGAAATTTATATTTTCATCTTATTAATTTTTTTTTCCTTCTGATTTTCAGGTGTATCAGTAGAACCAAAAAATTCCTCGTATATTCAACTTCCGAGAATGTCATTGAATGATAGACATAAATATTTACTGAAAGGTAATTGATGTTTAGATTTTTTTTTTAAATAAGGACGTAATTCAATATATTTATTCACTAATAATTATGAATGCACTATTCTCGTGGATGTTTAAATGTTTAATATTTGCTTGAGCTTATCAGTCTCTAGAAGTAAAGAGAAAAGCAATTTTTTGGCAATAGGAGAAAAGCAATTTTTAAAGTATCATTAGCTTCTATTATCTTGTTCTCCAAAATGGACGTAATGCATTCAAATTCCATCCTTTTTTATCTTCCTTATATGCCTTGAAATTCTTTGCAGAAAGCTATTCACGTAGTTTTCGTATGAAGCTAGTTGTGTCTTTCAGTATTAAGGATAAGGACAATTGAAGTTGCAAATTTCATTGCAAAAGCGATTTCTCCATATTAATAGTTATAGTCATACATGATATAGATATTGTAGGTTTCTTATTCCCTTTAACCATCTTTGATGTGAAGCTAGTGTAATAAACTTAGGCTAGCAATGCAAAATTGTTGCCAGTCTTTGCAAAATTTAAGAAGTTAACTGCTTTACCTTTAGTTTAACATACAACTCACTGTCAGCATTGTTTTGGGTCTGTTTGTGTGTTTCAGTGTTTGATTTTGGGCTAATGGTTGGATAAATGTATGCTCGCAATACAGGACAATGTGATCTTTTTTCTGGACAATGGATAAACGATCCTTCAGGACCTGCTTACACGAACGCTAGCTGCAATTTCATCCAACCACCTCAAAATTGCATGAAAAATGGTCGGCCAGATACAAATTATCTTTACTGGAGATGGAAACCTTATGATTGTGAGTTGCCACCTTTTGATCCATTTAAATTTATGGATGCCATGAAAGATAAATCGATGGCCTTCATTGGGGATTCAATTTTTCGAAACCAAATTCAGTCATTGCTTTGCCTTCTCACTAAGGTTCATATCTAGATATCTTTTGAAATTTATCATTTCATCATAGATTATTTCATTTTTATCATTCTTGATGTAATCTGCCACTTGCTTTCCTACTTAATTTTTTCAACAATTTCATGTTAGTGATATCATGGTGATGTCCAATAATATATCATTCTTTCTTATTTAGTGAACTGAACTAATTAATCTTCTTATTAGTATTTCTAATTTTGTTGTGCTTCAAAAAAAACATATGAAATTAAAGTTACCAGTTTCCCAATTTTCATGAACTGTAACATATTTTCCCTTACATTAATGATCTCTTTTGTCCACTACTTTTGGTTGACAACATTGAAATTGCTTTGCTATCTGCGATGATAAGTTAATCTAAGGTAACCCATTTCAATGTTAAGTTGGAATAAAAATTAGCTTGATTGGATTGGATTTTTCGTATTATTTTCCATGCTCTTAATATTATTGTTCTCCTAAAAATATTATGCTAATTGTTATGGTGTCAATATTATTATGGTTAAAATAGCTTTGAACAAAACACAAAGGCAAAAAGTCCATTAAAAAAAAACGACCAAAGCACACAAACTTTATGTTGTATGTTGATATCTGCCTACTTCTACTATCACATAAAGTTTAAATAATCTACTAAGTTTCAAAATATTACATATTATTTGGAGAAAAGGATAAAGAGACATCCCTTGTTTATATCAATGGCTAAGATAGAATGGAGCCACCTGCTATGAAGATTTTGACTAAACGTGGAAAAGAAAATGTTGTTAAGTTATTGTCTCTAACTTTCTCTGCTATAAGAGTTCAAACGAGAGCTTGTCTCTTATATTGTCAAATGTTTCTTCTCTTGTTAGAATCCAAAATAAAAGCACATCTTCCTTTTTGAATTACTCTGAAGGCTTCCTCCTACAAGAACCTAAGAAATTTCTCTCATTCTCTATAATATATCATCCCATACCCCTTCACTCTCTTGTATCTTTTTCTTATTGTTGTAGGGTACCAAATATATCCCTGTAAGTTTTTTTTATAGAGTTAACAAGGTATGAGTTTGAAAACATAGAATTACTTACACGATCTCATGAAAAGTTTCAAAATCTCTTAAGGTTAATAAAATATCTTTCAATTATGAGCTCCACAAAATTTTCACCCAGCATTGCTGAGAGAGTTTACGTGCTATTGGTTTAAAATTTCAAAAGAAATATTAGATTGAAGTTAAGAAACTATACAAAGCTCTAGTTCTTAGTTTCACACAAGTACAAGCCCATATGTGTATTTACCCTTCACATGATGAATGTAAACTTTTGATTAAGGCTTGTGATTAGAAGTTAAGTGCTTAGTGTGTCGTAGAATAAATTTTATTTATAACTAGGAAATTTATCATCTTAAACTTAATGTTAATGTTAGAGGAATAATGGAAAACTTGATCAAGATCTCATTGTTCCATTATTCAGAGTTGTCATGAACCCTGATATACTTAGTAAGGGGAGATAACAAATCTAATTTGATGGAAGGATTCTTATTGATAATCATGGGTTAGTTTGTTTAAGATAGTCTTGTAGACTTGGAGTGGGTGTTTATACGGGGGGGCAATTTTAAATTGACCATAGCTAATAGGGGACTTTATACCTATCAAGGGCATCCTATGATTAATTACTCAATAGTCTTTTGGTTATTTGAAACTTACAAGATTTAAATGTGACTATAATTTAATAGTGCCCTTTTTGTGGAATAATTGTCTAGTCAGAGATCCCTAATCATAATTATTTAACTGTGGTGTCATTTTATGGCTAAATTATCGTTCATAGGCATTGAAGGCCTATTGCGAACATAAAATCAAATTTCTTCACTAATTTTACAACTATACTTTCATTCATAACAATATGATTTAAAGGTGATTTTTAAAAAGTATTGTATGGATATCTTTCATGAAATTCAAGGCTTATCAGCTCTAGTCTTGTAAGAAGGAGGATCGAATTTGAAATGTGGGACTTACGACTAATTTGTGCTAAGCTCATACTTATCTATTAGTGGTTTATCTTGAAAAAAAGATGTTTGTTAATTTCTAAAATTATTGTAAACTTTTCAGAGTGATTGCATGCTTCTCTAGGTGATGAAGTTATTATTCATATTTTTTTTATCCACTCACAATTCTGAAATATTTAAGTGTTTATCATATTCATCGAAGCATATGCAAACAAGTTTGATCTAAAAAATAAGTTTATACACATTAAAAAGTGATTGTAGGTTTTACATAGAATTACATGCACTTTGCAGTTAGAAGGGTTTAGGTTTATATTCATATTTAACCCGTCCTACTTTCTGATCTTCTTATTTGGATTTTAACATGTTTATTATAACACACGGGGTTAAGATTGATCTTAATGAGTTGATATATTGTGCACATTCTTTAATGCATTTGCAAAGTGCATCTGCACATTTTATGATACATTAGTACTGTACACTTCAATAGTTTTTAGTATACCTACATTTACATGAAGCACATTCATACTTATAATATTTTCAGTGTCTTTGCATAATATTCTAACATAATAATCAATATATTTGCATCTCTTTCTATTCATTTCACAGTGGATTTACACATTTTGCAGTACATTTACAATATTAACTTGGAGAATATGTTGGCAAAATTGCTATCATTGATTTGTCCCATCATACATGCATTTGTTGAAATAGCCATGCAACCAGTAACATGTAGAAGTACATTGCTTTCTCTCATTTAGATAGTCTTTATTCATGAGGTGAACTATTCATTCATAAGGTGTGTATTAGTTGCTTAATGTGTGCATTGTTTAGGCAATTGTACAATCTTTGATGTGTATGAGTTTGGATTATTATATTTTGTTTGAAAGCTATTCATGTGGATGCAATTGCTAGTGGTGTGTGGGAGTTTAATGTGGTAGTTTTTGGCATGAAAGTTTTTCCATAGAATGTGCACATAACTTTTCATGTTAGATTCATTGTTACTCTTATTTTGTCCACTTGTGTGCTTCTTACGCTTTCTATTGTGAGTGTCTTGAGTTAGAATCTCTCATGTGCTTCCATACTAACACGATTTATCTGTATGTGACTTGCATTTTACTTGGGTGGGCCTATAGGGAGTTTCACTTCTATCTATAAGTAGGAGTTCATTATTATTCATTTTTTCTCAAGTTTAGCTCATCGAGCATATTTTTAGGAATTTTTAATTTTCAACACATTTTTTAATAGTATGAAGGGGGTTCTACGATTACAAACATGCTCTTAAAGTTCATAAATGTCCTCTTGCTTATTATTGAGTTCTCAAATTCATCACTATTTCCCAGTGAGTTATATTTGTTTTCAACTATTATCACACACTTTTATTTTTTTTTTAATTTCCTTTTTATTATTTGTAATTTGTACTCATTCATTTTATTCAAATTATCATTTTTTGCATGTATACTCTAAAGTGTTTGTTTATTTTATTCTTTTTTTAGTTTTAAACAAATTAGCTTTGCTATAAAATTTAGTTGTCTCCCGACATTTTTCTCGTGTAAGGGCATCATTTGTAGTGCTAAGCCTAGCTACCACACCAAGAAAAGAACGATTGTTGCAGTTGTTAGACATTGTGATTGGGGATATCCCACTATAGAAAGATGTGTATGGGTCTTCGTGTGCATGTTCCAAGATTTACAATATTTCTCCATCAGGTCCGAACATCATGTGCAAGTACTCTCTCCATGCTAATAAAGTGCATATCATGCTCCATCGCAAGCACACCACCTATGAGTTTCCCCTACCATGATAGAAAAAATGCGTATAGGTTTCACTCATAACACCAAATGTATCATAATCAGGATTTTGAGAAGTTTTAATGTTAAATATTTTATACCTATGTGCATTAGGCGATGATGATGAATGCACCACGAGTTAGCAAGGTGAAATCTGCAACTTTTTTCTTCCTTTATTTTTAGTTCTTTTTTCTTCCTTTTTTTTCTTTATTTACCGTTTTTCTTTTTCTTTTTATAG
The DNA here is from genome assembly GCA_022539455.1 of Dendrobium nobile. Taxonomy (NCBI): domain Eukaryota; kingdom Viridiplantae; phylum Streptophyta; class Magnoliopsida; order Asparagales; family Orchidaceae; genus Dendrobium; species Dendrobium nobile. The sequence continues at coordinate 30,476,533 of CM039733.1, read as the reverse complement.
AGAGAGAAAGGGAGGGAAAAAGAGAGATAAAGAGAGGGAAATAGATAGAGAGAGAAAGATAGAAGAAATTAGAAAGAGAGAGAAAGAGAGGGAGAAATAGAGAGACAATGAGAGGGAGAGAATGCGGGGGAAAGAGAATAAGAGATAGTGAGCTGGAGAAAATGAGTGATTCAGAAAGTCAGAGAGAGAAAAAAACAAGAATGTTGGGGAGAGAAAAGAATGAGGGAGAAAGAGAATGAGAGAGGAGAAAAGGGGGAAGAAGAGAGTAAGAGTGGAAATAGAGGACAAGAGAGGAGATGAGGGAGAGAGAGATGGGGGGGGGAGGGTGGAAGAAGAGAGAGAGCGAGAAAGGAAGAAGAGGGATGAAGAAGAGAGAAAGAGAGAACGAAAGGAAGAAAGAGAGAGGAAGTGCATGTTGACAGTGGCAATGATAGCTAAGAAATGCAAGGGATTTGAACCGCAAGAGCAAGTGTGGAAGAATGGAGGGAGAGACTAATTGTGAGAGAGTGGGGGCATGGGCCAAGTGAGGGTAGATTTAGGATTTGTACTAATAATGTGGATGATAGACTTGAACAACATTTGGAAATACTGAGAGGTCGTAGTCACTATGACAACTTCTTAACATGATCATTCACACTTCCTTACTATGAGTTCGACCATTTATCTATAGAGACCTCACAGAATGGGAAACCACCAGTAAGTTTAAATATAAGGAGTATAAATAACTATAAAGTGTCATTGACCAGGTGAGTTACAGGATGTGGGAAATCATGGACTCGTCCGTTGTTGTTATCGAGCAAAGTAGATAGTCTAGACTATTGTGTCATTGACAATAATAGTCCAATTGTCTTAAATGGTCTCGAGACTATTCTGTTGCGTAGCTTTCTAGCCTTAAGGTCAGATATGTCCTATTAGCTTGATATATTTTATAGGCCCATAAGAAAACTTTAATAAGGCTGGAATCTATGAAGCCATACATCCCTCAATGTTCATCTTTGAGAGAATCCCTCCTTCTTGGGTTGATTGAACAACTAAATTTTTAGGATCTATATAATTGAGAATATCTCTTTGGTCTTCGCACTTGAACTTATCCAGCTGAGTAATCATCTTTGGTCCTGATAGCTATTGATTAATCATTAAGTTTAAAAAAAGATACTTAAATAGGTTTTAATTCATACAAATGTTAGATATAAGGATAAAGATAACACTTTGTTTGTCATTCTTTAGAGAGGATGCAGCCACATACCATGAATATGAGAGATAAACGTGGAGAATTTCTGCTACACTTTACTATTGTCATTTTACTATTACAAAAGTCTAATTGAACGTTTCTCTTTATTAAGGTTGAAGGCTTCTCCTCTTCCTAGAACTAAATGTTTCAAAATCTTTTCCTTAACAAGCCGAAGACCTCCTTCTAAACACCCAAAAACTCCATTTTCCTTCAATTCCTATTATGGAATATCAATACCCTCATTCAAAAACTTTATTTATAATAATAAAAAACCATGGGTTTAAGAAAATAGAATTATATGCATTATTCATTAAAAATTTATACAACCATTTAAAATCAATAAAAAATATCATAGTTACAAAAAAAGCATTGATCACATTTTTGCAATTGTCATTAAATTATTTGTAAAAAATAGAATATTTAAAATATATCTTTAAAGGATTTGATAACAGTAAAATTTTTTATATATATCCGTAACAAATAATACGTTATTATAGCTTGAACATCGCTACAAATTTCCTGTTTAGACATCAATGATAAATTTAAATTGGCTTAATCAACTTATATTACTTGTTAATTCATATTTCTGGGAATGCTAATTCAACATTAATAGCTTTATATGATTGTCTGATCACCAAAACAGAGCTCCAGAAAACTTGCAGTGTAAACTCAGATTCCGTAATATATGAATCAACACTTTCAGAAAAATAGCAAGAGGAACCATTGATATGATAGTGTTTTACATGAAACATATGCCACAATGCCATCGAAGTTAATGTCGCAGTAATGAGATAATGTGAAAAGACAGGTTCAGGGAATATTGGAAGTAAACATTTAGATTCCAAATGATTAATACTCAATTAGAATAGCATTTAGTTTCTTTGAGCTTCTTGATGTCGGTAGCAGAAATTTTCTAAATGTAATCCTGAAAGCAATTTCTAGTTAAGGGAACCTATCGGCCTTTTTATGAACCTCAACTCATCTTCAAGAACCCAATTATTGCAGGCTCTTTATTTCCTTTTTTTTTTACAATCGTTTTCTACTCTAATTTAGCCTTTCTAAGATTTTTAAATTGGTTGCTAGTGCATCCATAGAGACCTATGCCCATATTCAAATTTGATAAAATGGGTTCCATGGAAATGCCCGAAGCAATTCCTTGAGAAGAAATCTTAGCTAAATAAGAGTTAAGAGTAAAGTCAAAATGGGAGATAAATATTCAGTGGATAAACTATTCTTCTCCTCATTCCCTTTGGCAAAGATTTTCCTTCGTTTATCTATGTAATTTACGTAATTAGCCATGCTGGTGATGAAATTTTGATGAGATCTTCTCCTCCTGATATCGGTGTATTCCTTTCTTAGATGAAAATCTAAAGCTTATTAGTGGTGATTGAAGGGCTGATACCCATCTTATTTCGCTCACAACTATATTTTTTTCATAAGGATGACCATTTATCTTGGAGTGTTTTCCAGTTATTTGTTCTTTTTGCTTGATAGCGGCTGGTTATGCTACTACAACTTTGTGAATTATGAGTCACATAACTATAGAATGATCAAGCATCCTGACAATATTAATATAAGAAAATTTATACTAAGTAGGTATGTTTGATTTGAAGGAAATGCAAATGTATTTTGCTTTGGAATTACATATTAGGTTTTTAGTTCCAATGAAATAAGTAATTGAATTTATCAAAAAAAAAAAAAAAGGTAAAATGCATTTTCCATTGACAATTCCTTACACAACCCTCGAAAAATTGAGATCAAAATCTATTGTGCCATCATTCTGTTTCATATGTTTTGTACTTAAAAGAAATAAAAACTAAATTCCTCATAACCCAAAATACAAAAAAAAATTATTTTACTGTGGAAGTTGTAATCCTCTTCCATAGCTTCCAACGGATCGTAACATATTAATCCACGACGGACTCCTAACAATATTAAATGGAATCCCATTTTCATAGATGAATCTGGCGATATCTAAACAAACTCTGTTCCTGAGTTCTTTTGTAGTTGTAGGAGGCTGAATATCCTGAGTGTTTATGTTTTCGTCGTTATCAATATTTAGCATAAATCTATCCATGGGCCCCTGACTACCTCGGTCAGAAGAAAATGGCTTCCAGTACTGGAACCTTCATGCTGTGATCCATAGTAAGAAGAGTTTCCTATCATCTCTTCCATATTTCTTTGTGTGACCTCCTTTGTGGTGGCAAACTTCTTTAAATAATTTGTACATTCCTTCTTCACTTCATCAGGAACTTTTGCACATGGTCCCACATTGACATGAGTGCAGTCTAGATGATCCTTCAATCTCTTGACGCCACCAATTATGCGTTTATCACAGAAATTACATTTCATGTAAACATATCCCATCTTTGCACCTTCACCTGACACTTCAACTTGAGTTCCATATTTCCATGCAGGGTCTTTCCTTCTTGTGCCACTAGTCATGCTAACAATAGGATATATTTTAACAATTATTTGTACTACCAAATACCAATAATAAAACAACATAAATATAAAAATATACTAGTCTGCCGGGGGTCCAAGGGGGCGCTGCCACCTGGCGAGGTTCGACCTGCCCGGTCAGGTCACAGGGTCAAGGGGCAGCGCCCCTGCGGGGGTTTCCGGGGTTCGACTTGTACTGGTCGGTACCTAGCATGTACCGCTAAGTACCGAGCATGTACTAGCTCGGTACCGAGCATGTACTAGCTCGGTACCGAGCATGTACTAGCTCGGTACCGAGTGGTACATGCTCGGTACTGAGCATGTTCTGAGCGGTACCGAGCATGTAGTGAGCGGTACCGTGCATGTACAATCTGATGAAGCGAGACATGAAGCAAATAACGGGAAGAAAGATCATTACCTAGCCGTGAAAAAAGAACCTTCGATTACAGGAAATTGGAGAAGAAGAAGCGAGACATGAAGCAAATGACGGGAAGATTATGGGAAGCAAGAGAAGAAGAAGAAATAAATCGTTACCTTCGATCGCCTCTAGCTATGTTCGAACTCGACCGAACTATGGTCGTCGAAGTCGGCGGAGTTCGCCTTTCAGTTCTCACCCAAAGCAGAAGCAGGTATGTTACCCTAATACTCGACTCTTATACGACTCTCACCGCTCGGTCTATATACTTACAAATCGAAGCGGTGCCTCGTTTCGCTTCGAGGCGTTACGAACCGAAGCCTACGCCCCGTGCGAAATAAGAGCACGCTCCGCCGAATCCAATGAGGCGTAAGCATCAACGCGCAAATGCTTCGCCTCGCCTTGAGTTGCGCCTCAGTGCGTACGCCTCTTCCGCCTTTTTAATCGTTGATTTTACATAATTTCGCCTCGGCCACAAAAAAGGTTGAGTTTAATTTCAACTAATTTTCTTTCCGTTTAGTTTCCTTTCTTTCAATTTATTTGAACTAAATAAGGTCTTAAAAGTACGACGCTTAATGACCTTTTCATCAAATCCTTCTAGGCATCTAGTGTTTGTTGACGTTGTAACAAGAGTTGCCATAATACACCATGCAAAAAATATCATCATGATTAAGAAAGATACACCAGAAGCAAACAAAAAAAGAAAGATAACATGTAGCCACAAAGACTTTAAGGTTTATGCGGGTTGGCATCAACCAAACATTTGTTTACTAGAAGGGAAACTAAATTTGATCCTTTAACAAAACTACAGCCACAATCATTGTGCACAAATCAAGACCAATTATCAAAACATGTTTAAATCACAAATCACCCAAACACCACGAAGAAGAACAAGAAACCCAGAAAATATTGTAATGCAGAGATTACCTGACACACAAGAAAACTTTCATGCATGCACCACTAAGTCTCGTATATCTTCCAAGAACCTTATCCGTGGAGAGGGTACGGAAGAAATGATGTAGATTTCCAAAATCAAGATACTTCTCTATTTAATTGCATGCATAAATCTAGATGAACACCATTATATAGAGAGTTGAATGCATCCCTATATACTGCTTGAAGTAAATCTGATTTATCCCAAAATTAGCAATAATCACCTCTGTAATCAATTGGAAAATTTGATGCCAAGGATCGAAGCGTGAGACCAATATTTATGATTTCCCAATAACAAAAGTTTGTGTGAATCCCATTTCTAGTGATTTTACCAAATCTAAATTTATGCAAGGGTAAATTTAGAAAATTTTGTAAAAAGTCATTAAGCAATAGAACGATGCTTTTATCTCCTACTCTCCAAGATGAGTACTCTAAGCTTCCCTGAAGGGCTCAATATCTTGTAATGTCATTAGGTTTAAAGTTTTCCTAAGCTGGTCTTTATATATAACTAAAAGCCTCTTTGACTGCCAAAAAAAAGGCCTCTTTGATAAATTTCATAAAAGTAGAGGCTCTATTATTTTTCAAAGCATGAAGGTATGCCTATTAAATCATATTTGAATGAGTTTAATTCAATCATTCAAGATTTGAATATTATTGATGAGATTATTGATATTGAAGAACAAGCCTTATTATAATTATGCTCTTTGCCTCTCCCTTACAATTACTTTTGAGACACTATGTTATATGGTTGTAATGTAATAAGCTTAGCATATGCTAAGAAGTCGCTTCTTTTAAAAAATATGACATATAAGCTAAAGGGAAGTGATAACCCAATTGAAGGTCGATTGCAAGTTAATAGAGGTAATCATGTAAGGAAGGGGTTCTATTCTAATAATGGTAAGAAAAAATTTTGGAATGAATGTAAAATGACTACCTTCTTCTATTGTGATAAGAAAATGCACAAAAAGGATTTATTTTGCTTTGAAGAAGACAAATCAAGAAGAAAATAATGACCATAAAAATGTTAAATCAACCGATGTAAGTACTTTTACAGATTTTTCTAGTTATAAATTTAGTGATTATTTTGGGTGATTGAAAATAAAATGTAAAAGTAGTAGATTTTGGACTCAATTTAATTTAATTACATGTTCTACTATAGATTTGTTTTTCACATGCAAGCTATTTTTACATGAGTAATGGGGCCATGTGCAAAATTATAGGTTATGGCACCATAAAGTTTCATGTTAGCATAACTATATTTTTTGCTAGAGTCATATCTGTGCCATATTTAAAGATGATTTTAATATCCTTAAGTTCTTTTAGTATTACTTGATATATCTTCTCTAGTGATGTTAATACCCTCTTTATCTAGATGGGTGCATTGGTTGTCTTACTGATGAATAGAATTAGTGAACTTTTTGTTGTATAATGCAATGTCTTGTGCTGATGTGTTAGATTCAATTATAGTGGTAGCTCATCAAAGTAAAAATGATACTTAGTATATGACATAAAAAGGGACCTACTATGAAATTTATTAGTGATAATTAATAAAAAATACTGCAAAATATTTTTTTTGCTACTAAGAGCTTCGAAAGGCATATGGGTATTACATGATAGGAAAAAGTTCAAAATAAAAGAACAACATAGTAATATGACTAAGTCTAACAAATTTGTAAATTGAGGTATTGTACTGCCTTAGTTACCTTCATGAATGCTGACATGGAGGCGCCATATAGAGATTTGTTCAAATATAATTATTCAAAATTAGACTCCATGTGAAAGATTATTTAGCATGGTGTCTTAATTTCAATAATTATTTTAGATTTGATTTGATCTTAATTTTTTATAATTGGTGGGCTAGCACAAAGTCAAAATATATGCTACTAAAAAATCTTAAATGGCGGCTTTCAAAAATTCCTAATGGAGATTATTATAAAATTTGAAACAAGGTTACCACAAAAGTCTACAAATGAGGCTACAAAAGCCTTTGGGTTGATTATTAATTTATGGGAGCTCTTTTGCTAGTTTTATTTTAATTGTACAGTGTTAAATCACATATATTTATCTTTTCCTCTATCCACTATTTGAAAATTGCCACTCTCCCTATTAGCTAATGTCTCCTTATTCCTCATACTAGATCCGTCTTTTCCCTACTTGTGATGTCACCCATTCCTATTGGATTTGTTTGTTTGACTAATTTCAGTGCTTTTATTGATTATGACATTCATTGCGGTTTCTTTTAGGGTCCCAAGTTCTTTTTGCACCTCTTGTATTTGTATCTCCTTGTGTTCATTCATTTTTTTGAGTTGTATTGTTTTGCTTTAGGTTTTTCCTTCTAGAGCTTATGTTTTTTTCTCTTAATGCTTGTAATTCTATCTAGCATTTTGTTTTATTCATCAATATATTTAAATATAGGCTCTCAATTTTCTCATATATATATATATATATATATATATATATATATATATATATATATATATGTGTGTGTGTGTGTGTATGACACTTGTATATCCTTGACGTAACATGAGTTGTAGCTACAATTTTAGAATATCCAATGCAAAATCTGTGATGTCGCCTCCTTAAAATTTCTATGATTTAACAAAACACATCTGAATTCCAAATGAAAAAATGCATCAAGTTGGAATATCAAACTATATCTTAATATCCACTTTCATTTGCATTTATTAAACTGTAGCATACATTTGATAATGCTGATTTACTCTGCATTTTAGGTCGAGGAGCCTGTTGAGGTCTACCATGACAAGTTTTTCAGGTCCCGAACTTGGTACTTCGCCAATTACAATTTCACTGTTGGTGTCATCTGGGCTCCATTCTTAGTCAAGGCTGAGTTATTTGAGGATGATGAAGGCAAATCAAAATCTGATGCTGAGCTTCACCTTGACATCCTTGAAGATAAATGGACTAGCCAATACAATAAATATGATTATGTGATCTTCTCTGGTGGGCAATGGTTTCTTAAATCAATGATCATTTGGGTGAATAACACAATTGTTGGCTGCCACAATTGCAAAAACAACAACTTAAAGGAGCTAGGCGTTGATTGCCCTTACCACAAAGCTCTCCAAACGGTTTTCGAGTTCATGATCTCTTCTGATCACAAGCCTCTCATCCTCTTTAGGACATGGACGCCAGATCACTTTGAGTATGGAGAGTGGTTTAGTGGAGGGGTATGCAATAGAACTACTCCATATAGTGAGGGACAATACGAAGGAAAGCCAATAGACCATGTGATGAGAACAATTGAAATTCAGGAGTTTGAGAAGGCTGTAAGTATTGCTTCACAGACTGGTGCTCGTCTAAAACTATTAGATACTTTTCATCTTTCTCTTTTAAGACCTGATGGGCATCCAGGTCCTTACAGAACTTATCATCCCTTTGGTAAAGATAAGATTGCTAAAGTTCAAAATGACTGCCTTCATTGGTGCTTACCAGGGCCTATCGATACGTGGAATGAATTGATTGCGAAGATTCTTGTTGATGAAAGAGATATAAGCTCTAATTGATTGAGATTATATCAGACCGTTACATTAGATTTGTCATCTGCTATGTAAAATGGTGCTTGATATCTTTTATCTCTGCATATGCTAGTTCTTCTTTGTCCTTGCCTTCAAGCATATAGTGATATATTTATATTTCCACTACTTTTTCAAGTCGATTTGTCATGTTCTGTTATCGTACTATTGTTTGTTAAGAAATACAATATGTTGCTTTTCCATGATAAGAGATTTAACTTGCTAATTTCTTGGTATTCATTTTTCCTCCATCTTCATAATGTTAATGTGTTTCGCCATATTTTTTTTCTTGAGAAACACCTGTGTAGGCTCATGTCTTAACCAACATAAGAGATTGGTATTATGGCAGACGCAAAGTCTTTACCACTCTTACGAATATTTCATGATAGATGAAAGTCTTTAGCAGTGCTTAAGATTTATTTTCTATACAAGTTTTGATGAAGGAAACTGATATTACTGAGCATGCTTGTAAGTTTATCGAAGGAAAATTATTTGGGCTAATTTTATTAGTTGTAGATAAACATTTGGTTTTCGAAATCGATGATAGAAAATAGATGATTAAATGTGTTAGAATCAAATCATCAAAATTTAATACTATTATTGTGTATACTCATATATGTACATATGTGGCTTTGATATCTCCCTAACAGGTTTGGATAGAAGAACTATGACTTAATAGGTTCCAATCATAAGATTTTGGCTAGAATAATCTCCTCTCTTTACGGTACTCACCAACCAATGGATGTGATTCTTTGAAGTTAAACAAGTCAAAGTTTTGTCCCTACCAGGAGATTCAAGGAACTCTTACAGAACCAAGGACTCCCTAAAGCTACTCACCCTTGAAAGATCCTTGGCTAGCGAGAGACGAGAGAGAGATAGAGCAGAAGCCAGAAGAAAGGAGAAAGGAAAAGTATATTTTTCATATCGCAGAACATTGTACATGATGGCTATTTATAGATAGCTATGAGGTAAAGAATACAAGAAATAGATAACAGAAAGGACACGTCAGATGACGTGTAAGTGCTCTAACATGCCCCCTCAAGTTGAGCATCCGTAGGTTGGATGGTTAACTTGTGACGTAGACTGTTGAACCTTGTAATGGAGAGGCTTTGTAAGGATGTCCGCTATTTGATCCAGTGAATTGATGTGTGAGATGGTGAGAGCTCCAGACTTGATGTGCTCGCTAATGAAATGATAGTCAATTTCTATGTGTTTCATTCTTGCATGGAAGACAGGATTATTCGCCAGAGCGATAGCGGAGGTGTTGTCGCAATGTATGATGGTAGGAGCTTTCTATGGTAGTTGAAGTTTGGTGACAAGTTGATGAAGCCAAAGTGCATCAGAAGTTGCTATTGAGAGAGCACGATATTCAGCTTCGGTGGAAGATTTTTGCCACTGTAATTTGCTTTTTGAAAGACCATGAAATAAGATTTGGTCCTAGAAAGGAACCAAATCCTATTATTGATTTTCGTTCAGTTGAATCTGCGGCACAGTTTGCATCTACATATGTCTTGAGTTGAAGGTCACTTATGGTTGGTGGAAGACCATAGTGAGAGGTGCCTTTGGTGTACCGTAGAAGGCTTTTGAGATCTTGGTGATCCTTTGTGGTTGGAGCATGCATATGTTGGCAAATGAAATTTGTTGCAAAGGCAATGTCTGACCTTGTGATAGAAAGGTATTGAAGAGAGCCAGCCAATTTGTGGTAGAGTTGAGGATCTGAGTATAGTTGATTTGAGGACTTTCGGGAAGTTGATTTTGGGGTCATCGGCGTTGGAGCCGGTTTGCAGTCTTCAAACCTAGCCGTTTGGAGAATGTTTTTGGCATAATGTTGTTGATGGAGAAAGTAACCAGTCGGAGTGTTGATGATTTGTATGCCTAGAAATAGTGAAACGTCTCCCATTTGTTTGAGTTTAAAGTTGGAGTGTAATTGCTTGAGGTGTGTCTCGATTGTCCTTGTATCATTCCTTGTTAAGAGAATATCGTCAACATATATTAACAAAAATAATTTAATGTGATTGTAACGATAAAGAAGAAGGGAGGGATTTTGATTGACTGAACATGAATCCAAAATTCTGAAGGAATGTCATGAACTTCTGAAACCATTGTCTTGGAGCTTGCTTTATCCCATATAGCGATTTGTGGAGCTTGCAGACATAGTCTGGATTTTGCTTGTCAAGAAAACCTGGCAATTGTTGCATATATATTTCTTCTTGTAGATCACTATGGGCTCCAAAAATTCGGCCCCAGCCCCTGCCCGCTACTGTTTTCTTTTTTATTCGGTGAGGGAGTTTTAATGAATTAAGTTCCTGGGTAAATTTTGGAAGGCATATGGGTTTGTAGATAAGACACTACCCAGAGATTTCGCCCTCATTTTGCGAGAACTTTATGATCCGAGTTCTGGTTTCTTATAGGCGCAAGCCCCTATAGTTAATTACCCATCTCAATCATGTGAGAGAAGTTTCGATTAATGCTAATCTTTAATCAGATACATAGAGAATATGTGTTATCTGGCATATGGTAGCAGCAATAGGTTTGAATTTGCAAATTGGGTTTGGATTTGGAAATTGGGTTATCTTTTAGAAATTTGGAAAGGGTTTGATATTTAAAATTAGAAATTTCATCATCTTTCACTTAAATCGGATGGTGGGGGAATGGATGATAGACCCGATCAAGATCCCATGGTTCCGTCATCCCGGTCCATCGTGGTCCCTAGTCCACTTAGTCAGAGGAGGTAGTCGACCCAACCTAACAGAAGGATCATTGTCGGCAGCCATGGGTTGCTTTGTCCAAGGGGACCTTGTAGACCTGAGTTGGATGTTTGTCTAAGGGGACAAATTAAAATATACCTTAGCTAACAGAGAGCTTTGTGCCATATCGATCATATCCTATTGATTCATATCTCAAGAATTTGATGCCATTAAGTAGCGTATTGGCTCTAGCCATAACCAGTATTTCGTGGTGCCATTTGGCAAAAAATTCACTCGATTCAAAGGGCACGTACCACGTTCTTATTGGAAGGAGATTGTTTGAGAATTAATCATAGTGATATTTTCGACTAAACATTTGGCTCTATATGAGCCTAAGTAAATTTTATTTATCCACCTCGAAAAAGTATTACGGAGGGTGGATGAAGTTTTCTTTAAGTGTTGATAGTTGGATTTCAATTTTAAATATTTTTTGCGATTTTGAGATTTTTTAGATTTTTATGGGTATTTTGGATAGGATTTCAAAATATTTGGAATGAACCCCTCTGGTTGAGATCTCCGTTCAACACGGGCATCATCGGGGTGTGAGGGGCCATTTCTATTTAAAGCATGCACCTTGTCGACCCTATCAACTTGCCGATAGGGGATCAAGTTTCATAGGCTTTATGCATTTGTTAGTGAATTCTCTTGATTATAGGCCTTGGATGCCTAATATGAACGTATTAAATAAATGTGACGGTCGCCACAACCATATATTTATTTGATGGTTCGAACCATGTCGACTTCTATTGATCCGTATAGAAGGATCGGATTCGAACTTGAATTCACTTATTAACCCGCACATCATCCCTAGACATCACATGTGTTCCCACAACATGCTCATTGGGGCCCAAGCGGGTGTTTGGGGCATTTTGTAATCATTTGTTGAACCTTGTCGACTCCTACCTACCTGCTTAAAAGGATTGAGTTCAACTTTATTGACCCGCACAATATCCCTAGACGTCATGTGTGTACCAATAACATGCTCGTCAGGGCCCATGCGGGAGCTTGGGGGCATTTTATAATTATTGTTAAACCTTTTTGAGTCCTATTTACTGGCTTAAGAGGATCGATTTCACATTTATTGACCCGCGCAGCATTCCTAGACTTCACGTGTGTATCAATAACATGTTCTTCGGGGCCCATACAGGTGCTTGGGGGCATTTTATAATTATTGTTGAACCTTTTTGACTCCTATTTACCTACTTAGGAGGATCGGTTTCATATTTATTGACCCGCATAGTATTCCTTAATGTCACATGTGTATCAATAACATGCTCGTCGGGTCCCATACAAGTTTTTAATTGTATACCCCTTTTTAGTGTACCTATGTGTATACAAGTTACAATGCATGTGTAGGGGCATTCTTGGAATATTTATAAACGCCTTCTGTCCGCTTGCATGAATGTTGCAGATCCGGTGGCGTGTTGTAACAGCTTTTGAATATAATTATTTGTTTCTTTGCACATGTAGACTATCGTGCACTACTTGCATAACTTATGCAGGTCGATGGTAGTGCACCAACTAATCTCCTGCTCTATATTTATAGATGGTCATAGATAGCTTATTGTATGCTCGATGAATTTCTCGCTGTAACTCATAAGCACTTGCACTTGATATAGTTACTTTCTATCTTGCTCGTGGATAATAGACAAGATGTACTACAAGTCTTCTATAGTGGCCCGTGGATACTTACAATTATTGTAGTCATCTTATATGTTGTTCGTAGATGATATGTGATATTCATAGCGGGGCTCCAATAGAAGCTCATGGGAGCTTGTATTTGTCATATTCTTTATGCACTTTATTGTGTTATTTGGCTCATGTAGTACATCCGCCACTGCTACAAGTGGGCAGGTCGATGTATTCATTTACAAATTGAAATTGACTTCAGGATACTGCATTTACTGAAGTCTTTTTGCTTCTACCCATAAGTGGCATGCGGCATGTACATCTGTCTTTGTAGAGAGCTTGAATATATTGCAGATCTTTATGTATTATCGATTGGTGAACTGCTATATCTACTTGCATGTCTTTTGATGCTCGTAAGAATTATTGCTTGTATATTTGTTCGGGCTCAAACTATACATCCCCTCCTATTTCATTGCTTGGAAGATTGAAAATGGTTGCCTATGTTCTGATGTTGATGGTAGGAGTGTTGTAAGGTAGCTACTGCATCTGCTAAATGTCCTTCATACCTTGATCACGAACATGTTTTATCATTTATGGCATGACATTTTATGTTTGTAGGGATGATCAAGCACATTCACTTTGTATACTAACACTGACTGCTGAATGGATTGCATTCATCAATAATCTCCCCATGCATGTTGACTGATAGTTTGCAACATTTGACTATACATCATTTAGTACTTGTGGTGGTCGTCGTTTGTATCTACGAGATATATGATGTAGGTTGTAGGGGAGCTATTGCATTCTTTATATATGGTCATTGATGAGTCTATCAACTCTATTGTGTGTTTGTTATTGTCACTCATGAGTGACCCTTCAATGATCATCAGTTATGAAGTTCCACTTGCTTGTTTGTATATAATTATTGACTTGTTATTGCATTCATATCCTTGCTATCAAAATCCATGTTTGAAGCCAAGTTCTTAGTAGCCTTTGAGAATGATCTGCAATACACATACGGATCTAAAAGTATACATGTTGAAACTTGCTTGAAAGCCCACCATTATGCATATCAACTTCTTTCATTTGTAGGAGGGTAGTATATTTATCCCTATGAATTGTGTGTGCATTGATCATCACCATCCTTATTTGACTTGCACGATATTTATTTTGATGTATATGAATGATCACGATTTTTTATAACTCCGTTTATCAAGTTAAGATTAAGTTCTTTATCATTATGAGTTCAAATCCTTGTAGTCTCAAGCTTAGTTCATTGAAGTCAATGTGCAAGCATGCAAGTCTTCATTATCTGATTCAAATTTGAGCTCATTTTGTTTAATGTTCAAAGGCATGATTTGCTTAATGTTCACTTGTTCAAGTCCAAAAATATGTTCAAGTTCAATGTCAAAAGTTCTGATTTTTCTTGAGTCCAGATCAAGCTCACAAGTCCGCTATCAACTTGTCCAAGTCCTTGTTCAAATTCAATTGAAGTTCAAGCCCTTCTATAGTCCAACCCAAGTCTTTAATTGAGTTCAAATTTTCAAGTCATATGCAAGTTTGACTCAAGTTTGAATCAAAGTCCATGTCCTTTGCAGTTTGTTCAATTTCCCCGAGTCCTCAAGTTCAAAATTGATTTTAGTTCAATTTCATTTTACTTGGGTTCAATTCTTTATTAAGTCATTTAGATTTTGTTCATAAGTCCAAGTACAAGAACCCCGTTGTTCTTTTGAGTTCAATGAAGTCCAGGTATAGTCTCGTGTTCACCCAAAATTTTGGCAGCCTCTCGGCATCTCCCACGTTTAGGGGAAAACCACGAGAAACTGGACATTCCCACCATGCACAATAAAGGCATGTATGGTAGGTGTCCTCGAACAAGGACACCGCGGCCGTGATCTTTCTTCCCACCAAGCACAATAATGGCATGTATGGGGTCTTTGACGGTACCTATTTTTAGAAAAGCAGTTTGCTTTCCCCCCGTTTGGGGGTACTTATGAGTAACCCCGCCTCGCCGTAGGTGCCGCACCGGGGTCCCATCCCACAACGCACAGTAAAGGCGTGTATGGGTGGTTTTTTGGTCCGCCATGAATATTAAAGTAGGGTTTTTAAGTGGTTACCCATCTCGTCGTAGGCGCCACACTAGGGTCCCATCCCACCACGCGCAATAAAGAAGTGTATGGGCAATTTTTTGGTGCATCAAAAACATCGAGAATGGGAATCTGGCTTTTAGAAAGTTCATACCTTTGTAGGGTTGACGGCGTTGGCTCGAGGATCAAGGCAAGAGAGTATATTTAATTCATAATTAATTACAAATTATGTGTAATTAATTATATATATTTTATAATTAATTATAAATTAATTATACATAATTTATAATTAATGATAAACTAATTATAATTAATTATATTTAATTTAAAATTAATTATAAATTAATTAGATTTATTTTACAATTAAATAAAAAATGTAATTAGTTGTATTTAATTTATAATTAATTATTTTTTAATTTAAAATTAATTATAACTTAATTAGATTTATGATTAAAAAAAGCTAATTATAATCAATTATATTTTAGTATATAATCAATTATATTAATTTAAATTAACTACAAATAAATCATTTTAATTTATTATTTTATAATAAACTAATTATAATTAATAGATAATTAATTATAAATCAAAATATAAATAAGATTAAGCATAATCTTATTAAATAGAGAGTTTAACTCTCTTAAACAAAGAGTTAAACTCTCTATTTTAAGCAACAGAGAGTTAGACTCTTCATTTTAGGTAACTTGGCCGAAGAAGCATGCGTGAGGGAGAGAGCCACCATCACGACAATTGAGCTTCTGATGTGGCCTCCGATCAGTCAAAGAAAGGGCAAGGGAGACGTCTTCACAGCGAGCTCCTGTCTCTTCATGCGATCAAAATGCTGGACTTTCGATCCGAAGGGAAAGGAAGTGTCGTCGATGGAGAGAATGGAGGTAGGCCAGTCTAGGGCTTCATCTAGGGTGGAGATTGAAGGAGGAAGCTCAGTCGGCAAGGTAGGGAAAGTCTTCTATCTTTCTCTCTCTCTCTCTCTCTCTCTCTCTCTCTCTCTCTCTCTCTCTCTCTCTCCCTCTCTCTCCTTGTATGGGACATCGGCACAGGCACGGGTTCGCATCGAATGGGATTTTGTGTGTGGAGAGAAAAATAGAGAGTCAAAGCCCCTTCGGCCTCTATTTATGGATGCTGAGATGAGCGGAATCGAGGTGCTGTAGAATCACGAGATTTTTGGGAAACGATCGCGTACGGCACCGAATCGGCATAACCTCAGTAGGATTCGAGGATCCGATGGTTTTGAGGTATGTACACATGATTTATGGTGTCTTCCCTTCTTGTATAGTTTATACAGAGGTTAACAAATGCCCCCCAACAAATGTAGTTCGAGTCTAGAGCGAATCATATTTGTTGTAAGCTTATTGACTCGATGGATCTCTAGATATCTACTCTGGATGTCTCACAAAGATTTTTATTTAGTGGATCTCTAAAAGTTTACTTGGATGTCACACTAAGACTTTCATTTAGTGGATCTCCAAAATTTTGCTTAGATGTCCCACTAAGAGTCCATTTCTCTTTATCTTCATGGATCTTTAGATATACATATATTCTTCAATCTAATTGAGATCTTTGCTTTTGGTCAGGTAGAGATCCTTGGGATATTGGTAGAGTACTTCATACTCAAATCCCTAGAGTGTTACTACATAGATTGATACTAGTGGATAGCATTATCACCTCTTGCTCTACTTTCACTATCACCATCACTTTAATTCTTAGTATCTTTGTATCTGCTTGACTTCTATCTATCATCTGATTGTATCTTGGCAAAATTTTAAATATTTATTTGGGGATCTTGGTATGTGGCACGATGTCGACCCAAATAAATAATTAAAATGCCCCCAGTCTTTAGGGACATTTGTAGATGTCATCCAGGATATTTCTTTTCATAGCTTTAACTTGAGTCTTGAGATTTTTGGTTCTTCTATCCTGTGCTTTGTGCTGTGGATATTGATGAAGAATTATTTGATTTGTCTTTACTGACTTGTCAGGAGATTTGTACCTTAAGCCCTATGCTTCTAGCTTTGGCAGGCTTGATGAAGGAGTAGATGCCGGTGACCTGAACCTTTAGGTTTGTATTAGGTCGATGGTGAAAATTTATTAGTCAAGAGCTTTGTACATAATATACTTGTTGGTGACGGAATCCTTTTAGTTTAGCCTTAGGCTTTGTGTGAACTTTGGGATAATTTTCTTCAGTCATTTACTTTGTGCTTTGATGGACTTGTTAAAGAAAAATTCCTTCGATCCTCGCTTTGTGCTTTACGAATTTGTTGAAGGATTTGTAGGTTATAGATTCAGTTGATAGTACCAACAGTAGGTATTATTTTGATCGTTAACCACTTGAGAAGACTTTAATCTGAATCACTTGAGTTCATCAGATCAAGAGAGCTAGGATTTGACAGCTCTTCATCCTAAGGTTGCTGAGATGGGGGTTCATCTACTACGGCCTTTCTTATAGCGTGTTGAGTAGATGGAGCTGCCAGCGATCTGATCATATTTGGGCATGTTGAATCCGACATTTTACACCCATTCATACTTCAGACTTGAGCTATAGGAAATACACTCCCCAATGTTGATTTTGCTGAAGTTGGTATATTTGGAGTCATCCTTTGTGGTTGAAGACTTGGAGCCTACGAACATTCAGTAGTTACTCGAGATTCTTCCTTCCCACTAGAATTTTGATCCTCCAATCATTTGGAAGAATTTTGTAGACTACAATCACTTGAACTTGTCCAGCCAAATTTGCCTTCGTGCTTCCTACAGTCCCTACTGATGGGTTGAGGAAGTGGGGGTTCCGCTACAACGGTATTTCTTATGACTTGTTGAGTAAACGAAGTTACCAGCGATCTGACCATATTTGGGCTTATTGGATCCGACCTTTTACACCCATTTGAACCTTAAGCTTTAGGCTGTTGAAGAACTTTAAGCTTTTTGGCTCAATTTTGTAGGAGTGTGTAGCCACAAAAGTCTCTTTCTTGACTTTTGAATCTTTGTTCATTGGAGAAGGTGATGTCTCTAGATTTTGAAAGATTATATGCATATACTTTGGAAAATAATTATGTTGTATTCTTTAGCATAAAAGAACGTTTGAATTGATAATTTTAAATATTTATTTTGGGATCTCGGCATGCAGCGTGATGCCGGCCCGAATAAATATTTAAAATACCCACTGTCTCACAGGGACATTTTAGAATAGAGTAAATTTAGAATTTTGAGATTTTAAATATTCATTTGGGTATCTCGTCGTGTAGCATGATGTCGACCTAAATGAATATTTAAAATTCCCCCTATATTGCAGGGACATTTTGGATAGGCTTTATATCTTTGAGATTTTAAATATTTATTCTGGAATCTCGGCATGCGGTACGATGTCGACCCAAATAAATATTTAAAATGCTCCCAGTCTGATGAGGGATTTTGAAATGCATTCTTGTTACACAAGAGAATTTCAAAATATAGATGTAAGCATGCATTAATAATTATTCACATAAAACTTTGATCATTATAAAGTACATTAGTCATGGAATTTTTATGCATGATACTTCTTTAAATGTCGGCTATTCATAGGCGGCATAGGCCTACGTCCGTCCAGATCGATCAACTGATATGCTCCTCCTTAGTACACCTTCTCGATGACAAAGGGGCCTTCCCAATTGGATACGAATTTGCCACCAATTTTTTTGATATGAAATGATTGGTCTTCTCAGCACTCGGACCAATTCCCCTTCTTGAAATGTCTGAGGACGCATCATTCGATCAAAGGATTTTGCCATTCTTCCTCGATAGATTTCTAGGTTTTGTTAAGCTTGTAACCTGAGTTCATCAAGTGCATCGAGCTCTTCCATTTTGAGGCGGACATTTTTCTCTTGAGTGAGATCATTCTGAATTGTTACCCGAAGTGATTATAGTTCAATCTCTAATGATAATACGACTTCAACACCGAACACTAAAGAGTAAGGAGTGGCTTCGGTTGGCATTTTGTATGTTGTACGGTATTCCCATAGTGCCTCTGCCATCATCATATACCACTCTCTTTTGTTCTTAGTGAGGATCTTCTTCAACAATTTCACTAGCATCTTATTGAAGGCTTCTGCCAAGCCATTTTCCCTTAGATTGTATATGGATGAATACCGCCAGTCGATTTTGTGCCGATCATTGAATTTGTAGATTTTTGTAGTTTTGAAAGCAGTATCGTTGTATGAGATTATGCAGCATGGCACACCAAATCTGTAGACAACATTATGGTTAAAGAAATTAATTACGTGCTCGAATATGACTTCTCTGAATGGAGCTGCTTTTGCCCACTTGAAAAAGTAGTCCATCGCTGTTAGAATGAAACGGTATCCTGTTGATGATGGTGGATCTATTGGCCCGATAATATCACTACCCCAGCATTCAAATGGCCAGGATGCTATTGTTGGGTGCAAAGGATTTAGAGGTTGGTGTATAACATCATCATGGATCTGACAGTCATGACATCTCTTTGCATGATCAATACAATCTCTTACCATAGTCGGCCAATAGTAACCCATTCTTTTTATTTTAGCAGCCAGTTTGGGACCTAACTGATGTGCACCATAAAGTCATTCATGAACTTCTATCACCACTTTATCAACTTCCTTGGCCCCTAGGTATCTTAGCCACTTTTGATCAAAAGCTCGTCTGTACAACGTGTCATTGACAAATGCGTATTGCAATATTTTTTTGTTGAGAGTTTATTTTTCCTTGAAGTAGTCAATGAATAGTTACCTCCAATCATTTTTTACTTCAGTATCTAAACAATGTCACTACAATTTTGAAGCTTGACTAGCTTTACGTCTCTTGGCCATATGATATTCTTCTGGATAATTCTTCATAATGATATGATGGAGAGGTTGAGGGTCAACTGAAATTTTATCTTGCAGGCTTGAATCTGGTATATCTTTTGCCCTCAAGAATTATAATAGAGCGGGCTCTAAGACCCTACGAGTATAAACTTCAATGAATACAAGCATCTCCTTATTAATATTATCCATTTCTTTGACTAATTTGGCCAGACAATCTGCTTTAGCATTCTGTCTTCGAGAAACTCGAGCTATTTCAATATTTGTTACTTGCTTTAGAAGTTCGAGAGCTCACCGGTGGTAATAGACCAATTCAACTTTGCCAACTTTATAAATACTGAGGACCTGATTTATCACAAGTTGAGAATCACCAAAGATTTGGAGATATCAGATTCTGACATCAATCACAATCTTCAGCCCTACTAAAAGAGTTTCGTACTCAGCTTCGTTGTTGGTGGTGGGAAAAATTGTGTCACCACGCAGATTTTGATTTCTCCTATTTTGTAATCGAATACTGCATTGAGAATAAAATATAATCTCGAAAGATTGACATAATATTCTACAATGGATTCAATATCAAAATAGGGTTTTGAAAATTGATATTTCTATAATCAAACATAGCTCAAAGAATAACATATCATCTCAAAAGATGAACATGAAATTCTATAGAATATGTTTAAAGATAGAAATACGTTTTTTGAAAAAGTTTATTCATTCTTTTATTTAGATATGGCAAGAAGAATATTATATCATCTTAAAAGACGAAAATAACATTTTTCAAGATATCCAAAAGCGAGAATGAGTTTTATAAAATTCATCATTTCTAAAGTTGAATATAACAAGTATAATATTATATTATCTGAAAAGATAATAATAACATTCTACAAGTCTATTCAAAATTAGAAATGAGGTTTTAAAAATATCTACGTTCCCAAAGATTCTTCCCTTGTTTTATATGAATAAAACAAGGTTTATTTTAGTCTGGGGTTCTCAAATCCCTATAAGAGCAAGCTCCTATAGTTAATTACATCTTAGGAGGAATGCTCCTAAGAAAACTCTCGATTAAAGCAGTGATTTCATACCCTTTTGACTTCAAAGTAGAAGACAAGGAACAGAAGTATGGATTTTCCAAGGAGAAAGCTCAATGTTGAACATTTATTAGCGAGTCAAAGGAGGAAAAGTAGGAGGAGCCGGATTCTGAGAAGCTCAGAGGCAACCTCAGTCTATCCTATATTGGGCTTTACATTTTAAGAAAGAAATTTTATGTTTAAATTGACATTTTATTAGAAATTTGGGATTATATTCCCGGAAGGTGAGGACTTAAGATCTAAAAAGAATCTGCCTCAGAACTTAAATCTAATTTGGGTACTATAAAATAGTGACCTGAACCTAACTAATGAAGTGCAAATCTGGACTTATCCCGGCCTGGATTGGGGAGCCAGCTAACCACCTAGGCGCTTTAAAACCATATGTCCAGTCTCTTATGAAAGATGGGTAGGGACGTTGTTTAAGTTTTAATGAATTGGGGGCCGACATCTAAGACAGACCCTAATTGGCCCCTCAACTTATGTAGGGTGATAAATGTCTAGAAATGCAATTAATATTTTAGACTCTTTAATTTGTATCTAATGCAATGCATGCTAATTGACTCGAATGCATAAAATGAATATGAAGCAGTTTTAAAATCAGGCTTAGAAAATAGGTTTTTCCCTAGAGATTGCACAACTTCCTCTTGACAGAACTGCACCCTCATAGGTCAAGTGGTCTGCCAGAACCCGCAGGCGGGGAAGTGCCTAACAAGGAAGAGAAAGTATTAATATGCTTATGCTGACTCTCGGCGGTCCCGAGCTTACTTCTTAGATCGTTAGAGTTACTATGTGAGCCTAAAAATTTTTATTTAAAATTACAAGTAGAAGAATTTTAAGCGTACCCTTACGAAAAAAAGCACTCCGATTCGTATCCAGACTAAAACAAAATACGACATGCAAGAGTCCTAAAAAAAATCTACTGCACAAACAATATAAACAATCAATTTTAATAATCCAAATATAATGTCCAATGTCCAATGTCCATATTACACCCAGAATTTACAGAAAAGTAAAGTGGCCGGGCACCACTGACAACAAACCCGGATTCTAAACCTAAAAATGACGCAAGTGATTTTTGAAATGGGATATACTGTTCCTTGAATTTTTTATTTCTTCATCTTCTTTCTTCAATCTTCTCGTTCTGTCTTTTCTTCTTCTGCGAACTTCTTGAATCCGTCGGGTTCTGGATATCCAAATGAAAAGAAACTCATCCCTAAAAGAGGTATTTTCTTTTCTATTTGGATATTGAATCATCCTTATTTGGCTTTTCAAATAAAAGAGAATAATCCTTTTAAGGTATATTCTCCTTTCTTTGGATTCCAAATTGGATGTGATATCCCACTTTCAAAATCACTTTCACAATTTTTTTTTTTGACTTTTCAAATACATTTACATTACATTACATTTCACAGAAAGGTAAAGAAAAATCTAGACCACCTGCAGGGTAATCCTAAGCAGTTTATAATAAAATTCATCCCAAGCAGTTATATATTTGCATTTTAAATTAAATCAATTAACCACACTTGGCCACACTCTTTCTTATTTGGGGGCTAAGCAGCAGAAATACCTGTAGCACATATATATAATTATTAATTAGTTAGCCCCCTTTTTCTGCCCTGCACGAGTGTGGCCAGCTGCAAGAAATCTTGTTAACAACCCAGATCGCTCCTAACCTATAGATAATCTAATCGTCAGTCAAATCATAACACAGAGCGCAGTAAAAGTAAATAATCAAACACACAAACAATTTTACAACCAACATGCAATGAAACTCGAGAAAAAGCCCGTCATAGTGCAATAAGGAAATAAACACCGGCCTAACCTAAAACTAAAGTCGGTTGTCCTAACAAACAATTCTAAGTGTGTGTATTAGAAAGTGTGGTTTTGATATATCCTAAATCAATTATAATTTAAAAGATTAATTAAATTTAATTTGTTAAATAAATAAATTAAAATAAAATAAAATAAAATAAAATAATAATAAATGAATGTCACTAAGTTTTCTATGTTATATGTCTCTACCCTAAAGTGTACATGCATCCTAAGTCTAAGTTTTCTAAGACCCGGTCCTTAATTTTTGTCCTTAAGTGTCACTACTGTTTTGTGGGATAAAAATTTGTTATTACTAACCCTTAGGACATTTCGTACATGTAAAGGGGTTTAGGGATCTAAGAGCAAAAAGTAATCCTAATTAAATTGAAGTTACTACAGGGACCTAAAAGGGAAGGTTTCGCACAAACCACATCAAGGGGTCCCTAAAGGTTTTCTAAGTTTTAGAATACTCACAGTCACCGGGGGCTACGACCCGGTGGTTCCGCCCGTAGCACCTCTACCCGGTTGGATAGAGGCGACTGACGCCTTTAGCTCCTTGTACTTTTGTTCCCTCGACCCGTACCATTCCTCGCAGTTCATGCAGATAAACAAGAAAAATAGTGATTAGAAAGCACTTTTAATAAATAATAATGAAATAATTGAAATTTTACTAAAAGTAAAGACGTACCTTTCTTCGGGCTTGAACACTAGCTTGGTTGAATGTCTTTTAAAACTTTTACTTTTGGAAGTACACTTGAGCTCCACTTTTCAAAACACCCACAAGTTCCACTTTTCAACCTTTTCAAATCTTAATCTTTCAAAATCCATACACTTTACACTCTTTCCAAAATATCTCACTTCCCAAAACACACAATTTACTTTTCCTTCTATACACATAGATCACTTTTCCAACTTGTCATTTCATTTTACTTTTCAACAATTACACATTCACTTTCAAAAATCATATACTTTTCATTTCCAAAATCACAATCATATGTTTTGCTTTTATTTTATTTTCCAAAGCTCATACAATTCTACTTTCAAGATATACGTTTCTCTCTTTTCCAACATAGACTTTTCCATCATCATACATTCTTGCTTCTTAACAATCTAACTTTCAATTCTCACCCTTTTAAACATTTTGTTCTTCAACACAAACACTTCCACACTTACCCATATTTTAATCTCACAATCCAACCTTTCATTTTACCTATCCCACTTTTTACATAGTTTTCCAAAACTCACACAATATTCTTCATATACTTCTCCTTTCAATGCAAATACATTTCACTTTCCGAATATATACATCTTCATATTTATAACTTTACAAAAATGTTACACGTTAGGATAATTCAAACAAACAACTCCTCAAACATAAAATAATAGAAAATATCACAAGAAATCAAATGAATAAGCAATGTACCTATATATTTCCATAAGCACGTTTAATTGAGTCGTTTATATTTTACACTAATCTACTAAACTTAAAGAGATAACAGAGAGATGTATTGGAGGAGAAGTACAATGCAATCATACAAAATGACATAGATCCAGCCATCGAACTCCTCAACCCAAAAATCATTCGTGTTAAAGACAAATCTATTTAATTAAGAGAAAAAAGATATATATTCTTTTATAAATCTAACAAAAATTTGAATCATAGAAAATTCATTTCAAAGAAACTAAAATATAGAGATTCAACAGGTTATACTCTTGATTAGACACAACTAGATGCTTTCAATCTGATTTCTTTTAAAAGAAACAGAAATATGAAATTTAATTGATGATACTTTACTAGAAATGGATTTTATAACCAATCATGATTTCAATTAATGGCTGAACACAAGATTTTGGCATGAGAGTCAAGAACTGCAGCCAAATAGTGAAGGAGAAGATAGAAAATACATTACAAATAGAGGGAGTATCGACAGTTAAGTCTGCTTTCTATGCAAGCAAGGGAGGGGGAGACTTCCGTTTGGCTTCCCTGGGTTCGATCGGCCAAGAAAAATGAGAGAAGGGCTGGTTAGTACTCTTGGTTTGCTCCTCTTTGGACTCAGCTGGAGCCTCTCACACGAGAGATGAAAAAGGGGTTCGGCCTTGGGGCTTTCTTGCAAATTGAGAGAAGATCCAGTGGGAGAGAGAGCAAGTGGCTGCATGAAATGGGGCTGGGGTTCGTTCAGACAGAGCGCCGGAGATGCGAAAGCTTTTGCCTTGACTTCTTGCAAATTAAGAGAGATGGGCTGTGCGTGTGAGGTCACTGGAGGAGGAGTAGAGGTTTTTGGCGTGTGTGAGAGTTCGGAACTGTAAAGGGAGAACTGAACAGGAGAGGGGGTTATGTAACCGGCCTTGGAGTCACACGGAGCAGAGGGAGATGAGCAACTGCTTCTTGCATGCGTGAATGAGAGAATGGGATCGTGGGCTGAGTGCTGTGTGCGTTGGGAGTTCGGAACTGAGGGAGAGAATGAGATCGTGTTGTGGGATGAATGGTTCTCTGTGTGTAGGGGAGTATGAGTTGCAAACTTAAGAGAGAGTGTGAGGGAGACGGAACTACAGGATATATGGGGATTATGGGTTCGGTTTAGACAAGCCTTAACTGCATATGATTATATAAATTAATGGCTTAGATTAATCATAATAATAAAAAAAAATATCAAGAGTTAATATTAATATATATATTTCAAATTGATTTAGAGATTAATAATAAAAATATAATTGATAATTTAAAATAAATATTTTGATTTAATTTTAGAATAGGAATAATTTTAAAATACTAATTTTATTTCATTTACAATGATTTGAAATTGATTTGATTGGTGAATTGAATTGAGTCCAATGATGTATCAATTTTATAGAAAATAAATTAGATCAAATTAAATGAGTCGATCGAAATCGACGAATCATAAAATCGAGCTTGATTTGAGTTTGTTTGGTGTTGAATTGAAATTGGATTGAATTGATTTTGATTCGAATTGAGTGATAGGCTCGAGTCGATGCTACGTCAGTGGGCGTCCACCTAAGAGAAATCCTATGGGCGACTTCTACACTAAGTTACAAATACCTAGGTGCTAGAGTCGATTCCGGTGAAATTGACCTCGAATAATGAGGTCAACAGTTGGTATGAGATTCAGTCAAACTGAAAGAAAATCTCATTATACTTCCTTCAGGTGCTATAAAAATGAGACCGATTCCGGCTCAAGCTCTTGCAATATTTAGAGGTTGAGCAGATTTAATTAATAATGCATCGTCAAAGTACATCTTCCAAAATAGTAGCTTTTTATCTTCCTCAACATGCATGATCTACTCATCAAGCAAATCATTATTTAGTGGAGAGTTTGCTGGGATCGGATGTGCAGTAAGAAAATCTTTCAAGGCTTGACCTTTCATAGCCTTTTGTGGCATATATGTAATATCAAACTATAGTAATAGTATTGCCTATCTAGCTAGGTGACCTGTCAATGCTATTTTTTTCATCAAGAACTTTAGAAATCGATCTTTAATACCAGGGTGATTTTGTGAGAAATCATATAGTGATGGAGTTTTTGGAAGACAAAAATAAGTGTTAGGTAATGCTTCTCAATTGGAGAATAGTAAATTTCTGCTCCAATCAACCTCTGACTGATGTAATAGAATGCATTCTCTTTGCCTTCTTCATTATGTTGGGCCAATAATGCTCAGAGGGACTCTTCCAGTGCTACCATGTATTGTATATGAGCCTTCCCTGAGATTGGCGCTGCAAAATGGATGAATTTAATAGATATTTCTTGATACTGCCAAATGCCTCCGGAGACTCTGTATCCCATTTGAAGTATACATCTTTTTTTATCAACTTCGAGAATGGTTGGCACCTGCCCGACAGGTTCGATATAAACCTCCGAATGAAAGCCAATTGTCCTTGTAAAGAACTAAGTTGTAGAAGGTTTCTAGGAGGCAGCATCTCTATGATTGCTTTGATTTTTTTGGGGTCGATCTCGATTCCTTGATGAAGAACAACGTAGCCCAGAAACTTGACGGAGGAGATCCCGAAAGCACACTTGAGGGGATTCATCTTTATATCATACTTTCTGATCCTTTCAAATACAATCCTCAAACCATCTAGGTGATCTATTCGATCCATACTCTTGACAACAAGGTCATCTACATAGCACTTGACCTTTGATATATTAACTCATCAAATATACGCGTCATCGCCCGTTGATAAGTGGAAACAGCATTCTTTAGGCCAAAGGGTATGTTCGTATAGTAGAAAATGCCGATGGGCGTCCTAAATGATGTGTGCTTTTCATCTTCAGGTGCCATTTTGATTTGATTGTAGCCTAATGATCCATCTATGAAGGAGAACATAACGTATTTGAATGTGTTATCCACTAGGAGTTCTAATATAGGGAGTGGAAAGTCATCTTTTGGGCATGCCTTATTGAGGTCCCGGAAGTCGATACAGATACGAATCTGCCCATTCTTCTTCTTCATTGGGATAATATTTGCAATTCAATCAGCATATTTTTCTTCTCGGATGAAGCCTGCCTCTATAAGCTTCTTTATTTCAACAATCACTTGTTCTTCAATCTCCAATCTCATTCTCCTTGGAGCTTGCTTGACGGGTGCTACATTCGGTTTGATTGCTAATCTATGAACTACCACATCAAGGGATAATCCTAGCATCTCAGCATCCATCCAAGCAAAGCAATCCTTGAATTCACAAAGAAGTTCTTTTATTTCTTTTATTTGCTCCTCGAGTAGGAGAGAACTAATGAAGGTTGGGCGAGGCTCTTCCTTAGTTCCCAAGTTGACCACTTTTAGTTCATCCATAGTGGCTACCTATCCACCATCTTCGAGCTCTTTTGATGCAGGTTTGGCTTCTACAGGTTGCTCATCATAATCATTAACTTCGTACGCCTCCTCCTCACCATCATCTGATTTAATTTTCCAGCTTGTGATTGCTCGGCAAATCTCATTTCTTGGGTACTGCCGTACAATAAATCCTAGACCCTTTTTCACAAATATATCATTCTTCTTTATTGAGTGGGGATTTCTTCGATACCAGAGGCTCAAGTAGAAACGAACTTGCTGTTTAGAGGAATGAGTTTTACATTGCTTTCGCTACATTCCTTGAATATTTTTGGTATTATACCTAGGAAATTTGTAGGTACTAATTCCCCAGAATCAATGAGTATACGAAACCAATCTCAATTTATCTCTTCTACGAGTTTCTCGATTGAATAAAATAGACTCGCTAGTCCACCTTTTTCTTTTGGGGGAGGTATATAGAATGTCACAAGCTCTTCAACATTACACCTCTCGAGGAATAACTTCTTTAAAGTGTTGCAGGGGAATACGTGTGGCTATGAGTATACTATCTAAGATTCATAGGCTGTCTATTCTTTTGGAGAGCACATCCTACACTGTGTTCATATAGATATAATCGTAGTCATAATCATCATTTTAGTATTCAACCTACATTCTCCTTTTGGTTATTGATTGGCATATCCTCTGAGATTTTGTAGGTGTGACATCATCTTTATCTATGTCACTTCCTAGATGAGGTCAGTATCTTCTTTTTTTTGGAGTGGTTGATGCCATGGGAAGAGTCAGTGTTGCCTTCTTCCTCCCCACCCGCTTCTTCTTGGTTTCTTATCTAGGTTGTTTTGCAACTTCTATATTTGAAGCTTGAGCCTCAAGAGAGCTCGATGCCTTCAGCTTCATTGGAATGAATTACTTTGCATCTTTATATATCTTTACCTCATGAACTACAAAGGATTAAATGTCACCAGATATTGTGAATTCTTCATGCATTGGTGTAGTGTTGATGGGATGATGCCGTACTCATGCAACCAGAGGCGGCCAAGGAGTACTTTAAAGGCAGTATCAGCATCAATCACATGAAATTTGACATTTGTATGAAGCTCTCGAAATGTAAGATAGAGTATAAATGATCCTAAAGTCTTCTGCCCCATCTCATTAAAACCATGTACCATTAGCTTATCTTATCCAAGGTGTTCCATATCGAGCCATAGTGATCTTAGTTCTTTCAAGCTCATTAGATTTATAGATGACCCTGGATCGATCAGGATTTGACTAATCATCATCCCATCACTTTATGTAGTAACATACAGAGGACAATTATGATCTACCGTTCCGAGCATCATATCTTCTTCAGAAAAAGTGATGAACGGCTCATTACAAGCTTATAAGACCTCTGTCATATTATGCTAAGCAAGATATGTCTCATTTCTTTCGAGATCTTTGAGAGCCTGAATTAGAGTCTCCCGAAGGCCTTTAGACATTACCAAGGAATCGTATATACTGAGTTGTGCTGGTATTTTTTTTAGATGGGATAAGAAATTATAATCTATCCCCTTGGTTAAATCATCTTTCTTCTTGGGGTCCATGAGGATAATATTTTCATTGACAACTATCTCCTTCCACTTATTTTTGCTAGAAACTTCTTTCTTTGGAGGGATGGCAATATCTTTCCACTTCTCAACTGCACTTAGGTGACCTCCTCCTGCTCGGACTCATTTAACAGTACATTTTCTTCTGAGTCGGCCATTATTGCATCTAGGGATTCATCTATTGATTCAGAGTCACCACCCAGGTTTATATGTCCCATCTGCGATGCTATGTCGGGGTCCGACTCATCTTCCTTTTGAAAATATAAGTCTTCTTCCGAGCTATAGTCCATTGATGTCACTATTAGACAGGATTCAACAATAATTTACTTAGCATATCTTTCCTTTATCATTACATTTGGTGTCACTGAGATTACCTGACATACTTCTTTGGGAAGGGCATTCTCATCATTTTCTTCGGCTTCATCTATTTTAATCTCTGACATAAAGTCAGCGAGTTTAGTAGGTCGCCTCACAGTTTGGTAGTACTCATCCAAACTATTAATAATCCTTTGAGTTGCAATCTTTTTCTCTTTAGGTTTTTTTAGTTTGGTCTTCTTCTTAGAAGATTTTACCCTTCCAGACTTCAAAGTGCTTGCTTGATTAGGGAGTTACTTTAGAGTAAAAGGTCGCACCACCGGCAGTGCCTTCAAATCTATTATCGGCTCAATTGGAGACCTCCACTTTACACCTAAACTCTTTCAAGTTACTTCAACATTTTCATAGTTTTCTTAGAGACCGCAATCTCCCATTGTTCTTCTTGAGTTGGCTTCTTTTCATTTCTTCTTTCTTCAATCGGGGGTACATAAGAGGATGTAACCACAGGAGTTGATTCTTTCTTGAGATTAGTCAACACATTATCTGATAATGTGATCTCTCCCTTCTGATATTTTCATTTGAGCTAATCCTTAAAGACATAACAATCTTTAATAGGATGGCTGACTACTCGATGGTATGGGCAATAATTTGGTCACTAGTGTGCATCGACTCTTTGGGCCTCTTGCATTCAGGCAATTCTAAACCCGCTTTCAACACCTGTCGAAATAATTTGGTGACACTCTCCCTCTTGAATGAATATTCTTTATTCATTTTTTCCTTGAGGGATGGGAACGTTCTATCACCAATCCCTATTTTTTGCCTCAGATGTTCTCCACCAAACTGATAAGTTTTTGGCTTGTCATTGCCCCCGAGTATTAACTTTGGTTGGGGATTAGGATTGTAGATTTGTTTAGGTTTTTCTTGATATTGCATCGGCTGCTTGCCTTTGTCTACATTATAAATCACCTTTTTCCCCTTATCAGCTATGGAGAAAAATGTGGAGTCAGCCTAACTTCTTTTAATACCTGAGGCTTTAGCCTTCTTGGATTTATTAGAGTGACTTTCTGATCTGGATAAATTCAGTTTTTCAAATTAAGCCACTCTATCCAGTAAATATTGAAATGTGGTAATTGTTGTCATGCATAGGAAGGGTTGCATTTTATCATCAATATTTCTCATTAACAACTATAATGCATGTTCTTCTTCGAGCTTCTGCTCATATTTCATGCTTAAATTTCTCTAACGAGTGATATATTTCATCACTAACTCTTCCCTTTTTCTCTTCTCCAAAGCAAGGTCAGCGATGGTGATCTTCTCTATTGCACTAACGAATCTCTTTATGAACATAATTTCTAATTCTGCGAAAGTCTTCATAGAATCATTTGGCAGTTCTACATACCATTCAAAAGTAGTTGCTGTCAAACTGCTAACGAACTGTTAGAAGAGTAAGGCGGCATTGCCTCCTATGTTCCCACAAGTAGCTTTAAATTGTGCTAGGTACTGCAAGGATTTTTGTTACCATCAAAAGTGTTGACTTTTGGTATTAAAATCTTTTTGGATATGACACTTGATTATACTCAGCTGGGTACGGGCGACCCTTGCCACCAACTTCTCTGCCTGATCAATGGCTATGATAGCCTTGATCTTATTGATAATAATTTCTTCCAACTGTGCAGCTATCACAGGTTTAGAAGTACTTGCAATATTTTGTGGAGTGGGTTGGCGAATGACATTATAAACTTCGCGATCACCTTCAGGAGCTCCCCGTACTTCTGAAACTTGAGGTATCTGTAGGTTTGGAGGATTAGCTGGAGGATTAGGAATGGCGCCAATAGCAGCAATTCTCTGCATTATCTATACCATTTCCCCCATTTGAGCCATCATTTCAGTCATCTTCTCATTTAACTGAGAGATTTCTCTATCTTTGGCTCTCATTTGTCGCCTTATTTGTCGTTGCATTCTAATGAGTGTGACATTTTTAGCGTCAAAAGTATTTTCATCTACTTCTTCAACTTCTTCTTCTCCTTGGGAATGGCCACTTCTGCCAGTGGCAGACCCATCTCTACGGCGACGCCGGTATACTTGTCTAGGTGGCAATTGCCAATGATCGTCATCTTTATTATCATCATAATCGGCGCTATCATTGATGTCTATATGTGTCACCATATAGATAACTTTCATATCCAGAGTGTTATTTATTTCTTGTATTTCTTCTTCTAAAATTTCCTCCATGTATTCTTCTTATTTTCTTTCATATTTTCTTCAATGTTATCGTCTATATTTGCTTCCCCTTCAATGTATTCTTCTTCCTCGATGTTGTCTTCCCCTTCTATATTTCCTTCTTCTTCTAGTACTCAGATTTCTGAGTGGCGACTCCATCGGATTTTCGGTTCTTGGTTAGGCAAGGGGATTTCTTCGACTAGCGAGCTGCGGTCGAAATGAACATCTTCCTTTGGAGGGGAAAACAAGCGACGGGATCCCCTGGAGGATTCTCCAAGGTGTCTACCGTCTGGAGGGGAGTTGTCATGGGTCTTCTTTGGAACCCATCTCTAACATTGTTTATTGTTTGGGGCGGATCTTCGGAAGCATCACTAGATGTCACACCTAAATCAACTCTTCTTTCTTTTCTTTCTTTTTCATTTTTTCTGAGGCTTTGACCTCCAGACTTATTTTCCTTTCCACCGAGACCTTTCAGCGGCGGATTCCCAAACATATAGTTTAGGTGTCATGCCCCGATGTTCACCGTGTGTAATATACTTTCTTTTTCTTATTTTCGCCTCAATGGATAGGTGTTCCCTTGACGGGGTTCTCCTAGCCTTGATGACTAGTGGCTTTTGAAACTTCTTCTTTTTCAGGCCTTTCTCCTTTACAGTCTTCAGAACTCGATACACCCGGGCTGATAAGGTCTTAGGTTCATTTCTCCTTGGAGGGGTTGGGACCTCACATCGTTGCTTTTAGAAGGACTTCTTCAGCTCACCAGTGAAGCTATTCCTCTTAGCTCATCTTAGGTCAGTAAACTTGTTTCGGGTTGGAAGATTAGCTTCGGGATCTTACGCTGACAAATTGGAGGGATAGACCAGGAGTTGTTATCGTTGAGCTCGAAGTTCAACATTTATCTTTCTCCTTTGTCTTCTTGTAAACCTTCCTCCAGATGAGGAGGCCTCAACATCGTTCCTACCAGGTGTAGCAATCTCCCTAGGTAGGGCGTGGTGTTTGCAGTCACCATGGAGATTCTTCCATCAGCCACAAACCTCTTGGTGGCTGGGATTTCAGGCTGTGATAGCCTCTCGAACACAGAAATCCTCCCACTAGGATTTTCAGCAGTAGGTCGCGGTGCTGGCTGATGCGCACGACATGTAAGAGCTTTAGTAGTTCTTGCAATAACAACAGAAAAGTCAATGCTACCAAACTGGATGGTAGCTCTAGCATTTCCAGTTTCAATTACAGTATTTGCCAGCTGAATCTTGGCTCATCGTCCGAGTTGGACGGTCATCAAAATGTTTTGTAGATCCATTTGCATAAATGAAAGGCAAGGGTTAGTAATCAGAATCTGATACATCACCCTGCACTTTCAAAATGCAGAGACTTGCACAGAACACAAAAACAAAAATAAACAAAAATGATTAGCATAAGCAAGCAAAAAAAATAATTTTAAAACTGTGTTGAATGCCAAATGAATTTGTTGAATGATTATTTTAGAAAATTTTAGAGTT
Source organism: Dendrobium nobile (assembly GCA_022539455.1). Lineage (NCBI taxonomy): Eukaryota > Viridiplantae > Streptophyta > Magnoliopsida > Asparagales > Orchidaceae > Dendrobium > Dendrobium nobile. Next base: position 30,443,370 of record CM039733.1, on the reverse strand, counting down.
TTGAATCATTAAAAGATCATTTTGAAAGACTCAAAATTTTGAGTATAAGTTGATATGGCTACTACTATAGCATTGAGACGACTAGCCAAAGATAGAAAGAGAAACCATTCCCTAGGGGAGACACCAGAAATCTGTGGGCTCCAAAAATTCAGCCCCAGCCCCCGCCCGCTACTATTTGCTTTTTTATTCGGTGAGGGAGTTTTAATGGATTAAGTTCTGGGTAAACTTTGGAAGGCATATGGGTTTGTAGATAAGACACTACCCAGAGATTTCTCCCTCATTTTGCAAGGACTTTATGATCTATGTTTTGGTTTCCTGTAGGCGGAAGTCCCAATAGTTAATTACCCATGTCAATCATGAGAGAGAACTTTCGATTAAGGTTAGTCGTCAATCAGATACATAGAGAATACGTGTTATCTGGCATACAGTAGCAGCAATAGGTTTGAATTTGGGAATTGGGTTATCTTTTAGAAATTTGAAAAGGGTTTGAAATTTAAATTTATAAATTTCGTCATCTTTCACTTAAAGCGGATGATGGGAGAATGGATGATAGACCTGATCAAGATCTTATAGTTCCGTCATCCCGGGCCATCGTGGTCCGTATTCTACTTAGTCAGAGGAGGTAGTAGACCCAACCTAATAGAAGGATCCTTATCGGCAGCCATGGGTTGCTTCATCCAAGGGGACCTTGTAGACCTGAGTTGGATGTTTGTGTAAGGGAATAAATTTGAATCCACCATAGCTAACAGAGAACTTTGTGCCCTATCGATCATATCCTATTCATTCATATCTCAAGGCTTTGATGCCATTAAGGAGTGTATTGGCTCTGGCCATAATCAGTATTTTGTGCTGCCATTTGACGGGAAAACCACTCGGTTCAGAAGATACGTACCACATCCTTACTGGCATGAGATTGTTTGAGAATAGATCCTAGTGATATTTTTGACTAAGCATTTGGCTCTATGTAAGCTTAAGTAAATTTCATTTGTCCGCCTCGATAAATTATTGCGGAGGGTGGATGAAGTTTGCTTTAAGTGTTGATAGTTGGATTTCAATTTAAATATTTTAGTATTTTGGGATTTTTTTGGATTTTCATGGGTATTCGGGATAGGATTTGAAAATATTTGAAATTAACCCCACCGGTTCAGATCTTCGTTCAATACGACCATCATCGAGGTGTGAGGGGTCATTTTTGTTTAGAGCTTACACCTTGTCGACCCTATCAACTTACTGATAAGGGATCAGGTTTTGTAGGCTTTATGCAATTGTTAGTGAATTCTCTTGATTATAGGCCTTGGATGCCTAATATTAATGTATTAAATAAATATGACGGTCGCCACAAACGTATATTTATTTGATGGTTCAAACCCTTCCAACTTTTATTGATTCGTATAGAAGGATCAGATTCAAACATGAATTTACTTATTGACCCGCGCAACATCCCTAGACGTCACATATGTTCCCACAACATGCTCGTTGGGGCCTATGCGGGTGTTTGGGGGCATTTTGTAATCATTTTTTGGACCTTAGCGACTCCTACCTACCTACTTAGGAGGATCGGGTTCGACTTTATTGAGCCGCACAGTACCCTGGATGTCACGTCAGTACCAAAAACACACTAGTCGGGGCCCATGCGAGTGCTTGGGGGCATTTTATAATTATTATTGAACATTATCGACTCCTATTTACCTATTTAGGAGGATCGGTTTCACATTTTTTGACCCGAGTAGCATCCTTAGATGTCACGTGTGTATCAATAACATGCTCGTCGGGGACCATACGGGTTTTCAATTGTATACCCCTTTTTAGTGTACCTATGTGTATACAAGCTATGCTGCATGTGCAGGGGCATTCTTGGAATATTTGTAAATGCCTTATGTCCTCTTGCATGAATATTACAGATTCGGTGGCGTATTATAGCAGGTTTTGAATAGAATTATTTGTTGCTTTACACAGATAGACTATCATGCACTACTTGCATGACTTATGCAGGTAGATGATTGTGCACTAATTAATCTCCTGCTTTGTATTTATAGATGGTCGTAGATAGCTTGTTGTATACATGATGAATTTCCCGCTGTAACTCATAAGTACTTGCACTTGATATAGTTACTTTGTATCTTGCTCGTGGACAATAGACTGGGTGTACTACGAGTCTTCTATAGTGGCCCGTGGATACATGGAATTGTTGTAGTCATCTTGCATGTTGTTCGTAGATGATATGTGATATTCGTAGTAGGGCTCCAACATAAGCTCATGGGAGCTTGTATTTATCGTATTCTTTATGCACTTTCTTGTGGTATTTGGCTCATGTAGTACATCCGCAACTGCTACAAGTGAGCAGGTCGATGTATTCCTTTACAGACTGAAATTGACTTTAGGATAATGTATCAACTGAAGTATTTCTGCATCTACCCATAAGTGGCATGTACATCTGTCTTTGTAGAGAGCTTGAATATATTACAGATCTTTATGTATTATCGAATGGTGAACTGCTATATCTACTTGCATGTCTTCTGATGCTCGTAAGAATTATTGCTTGTATATTTGTTCGGGCTCAAACTATACATCCCCTCCTATTTCATTTCTTGCAAGATTGAAAATAGTTGCCTATGTTCTGATGTTGATGGTAGGAGTGTTGTAAGGTAGCTACTTCATATGCTAAATGTCCGTCATACCTTGATCACGAACATGTTTTATCATTTATGGCATGACATTTTATGTTTGTAGGGATGATCGAGCACATTCACTTTGTATACTAACACTGAGTGTTGAATGGGATAATTAATTATATATAATTCATAATTAATTATATATTAATTATAATTAGTTTATCATTAATTATAAAATATGCATAATTAATTATATTTAATTTAAAATTAATAATAAATTAATTAGATTTATTTTATAATTAAATAAAAAATGTAATTAATTATATTTAATCTATAATTATTTATTTTTAATTTAAAATTAATCATAGCTTAATTAGATTTATGATTAATCAAAAATTAATTATAATAAATTATATTTTAGTATATAATTAATTATATTAATTTAAATTAATTATAAATAAATCATTTTAATTTATAATTCAATATTAAACAAATTATAATTAATATTTAATTAATTATATTTATTTTAAAATTAATTATAAAACACAATATAAATAAGATTAAGCATAATCTTGCTAAACAGAGAGTTTAACTCTCTTAAACAGAGAGTTAAACACTCTGCTTTAAGCAACAGAGAGTTAGACTATCCATTTTAGGTAACTTGGCCAAAGAAGCATGCGTGAGGGAGAGTGCCACCTTCACGACAAGTGAGCTTCTGCTGTGGCCTCCGATCGGGCAAAGAAAGGGCAAGGGATATATTATGATCAGTTCTAAACAAGTCCATTCCAATACCATGTAAATAATTGTTCACATGAATTGCTCAATTTTTATAAATACATCATATAGTACAATCCAGAGATTATCCAATATGATATGCTTAATTTTATCTATTTGTATGGTATGATACTTGGGATGATGAAAATTCATCTCAATCACTCATCTCGTATTGTTCTCATCGTATATTATAATTAACTATCTTTGGTAAATAGTCCATTACGATATAGTTATCATACAATATGATTAGGTCAAAAATCATGATTTTATTTGGTACGATCTCCAGGATATCCAGATCTCGTCTCTATCAATCATCTTGTACAATCAATATTGTACAGTATAATCAACTATCATTTATTAAATCATGATTTAATTGACTAATCATGGAGGTTAATTTTAACATAATTTCAAATTTTTATACAATATGATTTGCAACATACAGTATGATTAGTTTAAATTATGAACTTAAAAATCTTACTTAAATTATCTTGGTAGCTAGGGTTTTGATCATGAAATGAATCGTATCATATGATATATATCATACAATATGATTAATTTACAGAACATGATATTTCAATTAGCTGTTAAACTATTCTTTAAAATAAATGATCTTATAGTATGACTTTCAATTGTACAGTACATTTGTTCTGAAAATTTTAATTTTTGAAAAATTTTCTCTCGCCCCCTCTATGTGTGCATGGTCACCCAATTGCATACACTCTAATATGACTTGACTCAAGAAATTAGAAAAATATAAGAAAATAAAGAACAAACTCTTTTGACTTGACATCTTAACATACCCAATCTTGAGGCTTTAGTCTTCTTAAGTATTATACCTGGAATCATTAGTGCACAAACACAAATAATACCCAACATATTTCTTGAGAATGTATAATTCAATCAATAGGGTTTATCATCATTAAAATTATAGGCCAGAGATCCTAGATTTGTAACACTCCCTTACTATTATTATCATACAATATGGTTAGTTAATTTCAAGTAGGTTGGTCAATATGATATAAATATTGTATATTACGATAGTTGAAAAATCATAGTTTTATTTGGTATGATCTTTAGGATGAACAAATTTCATCTCTGGAAATCATTTGGGATGATAAATATCGTTCAATATGATATGCTATAATTATTAAAACATGATTTGACTTAATAATTAGGGGGGTTAGTTTAAGTAAGATTTAAAAAGTTTGTATGGTACAATTAGTTTATAGATCATATATTATGAATACTTCAAAAATTGAATTTAAAAGTTTTACTTAATTCATCCAGCAGTTAGGGTTTTCAAATCATAACGAATTATGCAGTATGATCTAGATTATATAGTACGATTAGTTTATAGAAACTAATTATTCAAATAGTGATTAAGCCCATTCTTTCTATACTGATCGTAGAACTTGATTAGTACAAAAAAATTAAACTTTAAAAATGTGTCTCAATCCCTCTATGTGTGTGTACGGTTAGCCAACTAGACTCATGAAATAAAAAAAAAGATAAAATTACATACTTTGTTTACTAGGCATTCCTATTCATCAAATTCTTGAGCTTTCAATAGCCTTAAGTAGTGTATGTCTTACCTACAAAGTTAGTGCTCACAAAGAAAGAAATATCTAAAATATTAAATGAGAAAAATAATAATTGAATCAATAATATTTATCATCATCAAAATCATAGACTAAGGATCCTGGATTGTAGCAATCTTCCCATTTTTTATGATGACAAATAATATTTATTGATAGGTAAGATAAAAAAAATTTTATCCTAAGCTCTTCATCACTAGGTAATAATTTTAAAAATTAGGGGTTGCAAATTTTTTTGTTTTATTTTTTTTAATAAACAACAAAAGGAGAAAAAACATAACGGAAGAAAAAAAGTAACACAAACGTATGATTCTATTAAAACATACAACCATAACATATATTTTCTTTCCTTTTTGACATCACCAAATAGAGGAGGAACAACAAATAAAGAGAACAATATAAGAAATAAAAGCAATAAAATTAAACAAATAGCCATTAAAGGTATGGCATATCCTAATTAGGTAGTGGTGGTGGTGGTTGAAAGTATTGATGGATGGAGGCAAACTGTTTGTCAATTGAAGAAAACCTTTCTCCAAATCATCTCATTTCTTCCTCATATTATTATTATTGTTGTTGAATTTGGTAGTCAAGCCTTAATTATAATCCCTCGTGTCGCTGAATGATGTCATCATAAGGGTAAGTAGGTGCAGGTGGTAGTATTGGTGGCGGTGTAGGTCCACCTGTAGGAGCAGCTTGCCCTTGTTAAGCAAACTCTTTCTCACCATGCTCATGCCCCCGATGGAAAAGGATATGGAAGGAGAGATCCGTATAAAAAATAGGAACATTATCGGGAGTAGCACAAAAGTTGATTTGGTATTTTTGTTTAAGATATATCCTATGATTTGTCCTAAGGAAATATTTTATTTTCTTTGGGTACTCAGATGTGTTGCAAACCTATTTTCATGGCTTATGTTTTGATGATTGACAAACACTATCTCTCTTGGACTACTTGTTGCTTCTAACTTTTCAGGAATCGAAGATCGGACGATCAAGAGGAAGCCAAGTCCAGGATCGCGTAGGTTTAGGGTTGATTCAGTCTGTAATTTTATTTTTCACCTTTTGAGTCTACTTGTAATAATCAAAAAGACTGATGCTAAGTAACCCTTCACACACACACTTGAGAGGCTTAGAAATTCTATTTTTGCCCACATCGGCCCGGCCGATATTTATATCATCCGGGACGATCAGCTTAAAACAGAAAGTCTAATTAAGGATTCTTAATTAAGGCAGCCGACATTAACATATCGGCCTGGACGATACGTGTATAGGCTAGGACGATAAGCTCAAAATAGAAAGAGATAGCCGCCTTAGACAGTTTAGGCATACTGAATTTTAAATTATCGGCCAGGACGATTCCAAGATCGGCCTGGACGAAATTACCAAATTATGCCTTAATTGATCAGGAAATCAAGGGAGTAATTAAGGATGATTGATACGATCATATCGGCCAGGACGATCGTGAGATCGGCCTGGACGATCAAGCCAAATTTCAATCGGCCAGGACTGTTCCCAGGGCTGTGCTCAGGACGATTTACCTCTGATTTAAACTAATCGGCCAGGATGATCGTGAGATCGGCCTAGACGATCAAGCCAAATTTCAATCGTCCAGGACTGTTCCCAGGGCTGTGCTCTGGCCGATCTTCCTTGATTTGTACTAATCGGCCAGGCCGATGTCCATATCGGCCTGGACGATAAAGTCGGCTACTTGCAATTAATGAGCTCCTCTTGAGCTCTTCTATTTAAAGAGCTCTTCTTCAACGTTTTTGAGAGACCTTTGGCTGCTGCCTTGACCTGAGAAGACCTTGAGGAGAGAAAGAGAGAGAGGGAGAGAGAGAGGATCTTGTGAGGGGGAGCTTGTGAGGGGATTCACAAGGGTTGCTCAAGGATCGCTCTGCTTGTCTTTCGTCTGGAGTTTCTCATCCGTGGAAAGGTCGGTAGAGGTAAGGAGTTTTGCTTTTGGTTGTGGTTCTCTGCCAGCTTCAGGAGGAAGCAAAAAGAGGTAGGTTCTCTGCCTTACCGGGGTGGCAAAAAGGAGTTTCTTGTGAGGGCTTCTCCGCCTAGCTGTGGGGCCTAAAGGAGAGTCACGTTTTGTAGTGCAATACTTGGAGGGTGCCTCCGAAGGAGTGGACGTAGGTCGAGTCGACCGAACCACTATAAATCTTGTGTTCTTATTTTTGCTTCCGCACTTTTAAATTCCGCATTTGGTTTTGTGGTGTGATTTGGTTTGTGAATTTATTTCTTTATCTTAAGAATTTTTAAAATACCAATTCACCCCCCCTCTTGGTTAGCTTGGGACTAAGTTCATAGGGCTTAACATCCCGAACGAACTTTCAAGTGGTATCAGAGCGGGATTCGAAAAATTAAGTTTGAAAACTTTTTGAATTTGATCCATGGCTAACGTAGGAAATAGAAACACTACTGAAGGTTATTCGATTACACGACCTCCTCTATTTGACAACTTACCTTTTGATTTTTGGAAAACCCGCATGTCAACGTTTTTACAATCTACTGATTATCGCTTGTGGATGCTTATTCAAGAAGGTTATTCTCCACCTTCTCGTGAAATTAATGGTATTAAAACTGAAGTTGCTTTTACTGAATGGACTTTCGATGAACGTGATTTGGCTCAGTTAAATGCAAAATATTTGAACTATTTTTTCTGTGCTTTGAAATCTGAAGATTACATGCGTGTTTCAACTTGCAAAACTGGTAAAGAGATTTGGGATAAATTATGCATCACCTATGAAGGTACTAATGAAGTTAAGCAATCCCGTTTGAACTTTCTCTTGCATGACTACGAACTTTTTCTTATGAAACCTCATGAATCGATTTCTGACATGTACACTAGGTTTACTCAGATTGTTACTTCATTGCATGCACTAGGAAAAGAGCTTTCGAATTATGAAAAAGTTAACAAGATTTTGAGATGCTTGCCTTCGTCTTATGATGCAAAAATAACTGCAATCACTGAATCAAAAGATTTGAATACTTATTCCATTGATAACTTACTTGGCTCACTCATTGCTTACGAGCATGGTGTGAATCAAAGAAATCTTGATGCATGTGAGAAGAAAAAGGAGAAAATAATCGCACTGAAGGCGCACAAATCGGATTCTGAATCTTCCGAGTCTGAAAGCGATGAAGTTGCCTTCATCACAAGGCAATTCAAAAGCTTTCTAAGGAAGAAACAAAGGCATCATCAAAATTGGAGGAAAGGTAAGGATCACAAATATGTTAAAGGATCTTCTGATATTGTTTGTTTTGAATGCAGGAAACCTGGACATGTGAGAGCCGATTGCCCTACACTTCAAGATCAATCAAGCAAAAAAAAGGAAAAAGGTGAGGAGAAAGCCAAGTCAAGGAAGGACAAGAAGAAAATCCAAAGAGAATTTTGGGCAGAATCTGGTACTGATTCCTCTGAGACTGAACCAGAGGAAGAGACTACGAATTTGTGTTTCATGGGAGAAAATAAAAGTGATGAAGAAGAGGTATGTAAACCAACCTATGATGAATTGGTTTAAATTTGTGAAAAAATTCATGCATCATACAAAAAACTTAAGAAAACTCATGCTAGCCTAAAATTAGAACATTCAAATCTACAAAAAGAGCATGAAGTGTTTCTCAAAGACCATGCAACGATTGATTCAAATCACATGGCTCTCCTTGATGAATTTGATGAGTTGAACAAAAAGCATTTGGAATTAATTGATGAACATAATGCATTAAAAGTTTCACACACCTCACTTAGTTTTGATCTTAAGAAATCTAAAGATCTTGAGAAAAATTTGAGGATTGAGATTGATGCCTTAAAGAGAACAAATTTGAGGATTCAAAATAATCGGATGACTTTCACTGTTGATCTTAATCCAAAACATAGGAAGAGGCATTATAACTCAAATCATCTAAGAAATCCCTTTCCTGGAATTAGATGTTTCTCATGTGGCATGCTAGGACACATCTCACACACTTGCACCGTTCATCGTAGTACTCATTGGGTGTGGAGACCTAAAATGCATGATTTACAGCATACCTTACCTGCATTACATTCTACTTTTTCTAAGAAGGATCCCAAACCTGTTTGGGTTCCTAAATCTGACTGTTGTTGAGTTTTGCAGGTGTGCTCTCACCAAAGCCCTCGTGGGAGCATAGGATAACTGGACATAAGGAGGCTTGCAGCTCAAAAATTGCTTAAACTCGCTGCTTTATCACGTGCTTGAAACATTAGTTTTGTGTGTCTTTTTATTTTAATTTTTTATTTTACTTTTCTTCTAGTTTTTGTGCTCACTTTGTATTGATTTTAGTTTGCTTTATTTTTCATTTGTTTTGTTTTGTTTTGTTTTGTTTACTCGTTGCTCTTTAATTTTGGCCTTCCATATGATTAGTCCTTTCAAACTTTTAGATTTTGGAGTTTTTGGAGATAGTGATTTAGCTTTTCAAAATTGGTTAGAGGGAGTTTGTCAAGGGAAGTGTAGACACCACCCTTTTTCTTAGGAGAGTTGGAGATGATTTACTCATTGTTCAGATTTATGTGGATGATATACTCTTTGGATCTTCTAATAAAAATTTGTGTGATAATTTTTCTAAACAATGAGTAGAGAGTTTGAGATGAGTTTGATGGGAGAGTTTTCCTACTTTTTGGGGTTTAGCATAAAACAATTGGAGGATGGAACTTTTCTAAATCAAACAAAATACATAAAGGACATTTTGAAGAAATATGAGATGGACAAAGCCAAGCCAATTAACACTCCCATGTCTTCTAGTGCTCCATTGGATAAGGACCCAAGTGGTAAGTCTGTTGATCAGAAGAAGTATAGAGGCATGATTGGATCTTTACTTTACTTGACTGCGAGCCGACCTGAAATCATGTTTAGTGTTTGCCTTTGTGCTAGGTTTCAGGCTGACCCTAAGGAGTCCCACTTGACTGCTGTTAAGAGAATTTTTAGATACCTTTTGGGGACACAAGGATTAGGGATTTGGTACCCTAGACATAGCACTTCTTTTGAGATTATTGGTTTTTCTGACTCTGATTTTGCAGGATGCAAGGTGGATAGAAAGAGCACTTCTTGAACTTGTTAATTCATTGGACAATCTTTGGTCTCTTGGTCTAGTAGGAAGCAAAACTCTGTTGCTCTTTCCACTGCTGAAGCTGAATACATTGCTCTTGGAAGTTGTGTGGCCCAAGTCCTTTGGTTGAAACAACAGTTATTGGATTTAGGATTACATGTAAGTACCATCTCAATCTTTTGTGACAATACTAGTGCCATATGCATCTCTAAGAATCCTATCCAACATTCAAGGACTAAATACATTGACATTAGGCATCACTTCATTAGAGATCATGTGACTAAGGGAGACATTGAGTTACACCATATGACAACTGAAAATCAACTAGCAGACATCTTTACTAAACCACTGGCCTTCGATACTTTCAGCTCTTTAAGGACCAGGTTGGGTGTGATTGACATAAATGCATGAAACTTTTTACTTTCTTTTGTTTTTCTTTCTTTTGCTTTTGTTTCCTATTTTGTTGTTTTAGTTCTTTTTTGTGTGTTTTATTTTTTTTTCTTTTTGTCTCCTTTTACTTAGTTTTCAAAATCATGACTAATATGGTATTATATTCCTTGTCCTTGCTTTTGGGAATTTGTAGTCAATATGCTTTTATCTACTCAATCTCTTAGATGGTAGAAATATTTTGTGATTGTGTCTCTTTCTCTAACCTATTTTAGTGACATAGTTATCTTCTTTAATCAAAAATCTCTCTCAAGTTAAAGATTGTTTATGGAATTGAGATCTTTTCTTAAACTTGCTTAAAAAACTCTATCTTATACTTATAATGTTTAAAGTTTTTTTTTTCACATCAAAATTGCTCGTTACTCTTGTCCTTGATTATTGATTCTGCTTGTGATAACTCTTCCTTTGGTTAGAGAGAGTGCTCCTATTCTCTAATATATGAGAAGATCTATTCAGACCTTTGTCTTTAAAAGATCATAAAAGAGACTATAGCTTACAAAAAAAAAAAAGGCCAATGATGCCAATAAAAGATGCGCAAAGTGCCAAATTGAAAAATATAGAATACACAAAGTGTATCAAAAGATGTGCAGTGCGCCAACCAATTGTCAAGAGGCATAAAATGAGCCCACTCCAAAACAAGCTACTCTCTCTTTTTAAATCTTTTAGAACTTAGAAGTGTTGGTTATCAAAGACTTGACTTCGGTTAAATTGCGATTGTGATAAATTTACTCTACCTCATTATTGTATGAAGATAGTTTTTTCTTAAGCCAAGTGATAAGTAAATTCCTTTTTTTTCTCATAACCAATTAATTTCTTGAGTTAGGTCATTGATTTCAAAAGACAATTCTACCCTAAAAAATGTCTGAGCTAAGGGTAGCCATGATCGGATATTCTACTATTCTATAGATTGATGAGCTTATTAACACATTAACTCACAAATTTTTGAATCAATCACATGGAATGCTATATCATGTTCATGCCTTGGTTAAAAAATAAAAAAAAAGGGGGGGGGGGGTCTCTTTGCTTTGCTTTCTTGAATCCTCCTTTTTGATATGTCAAAAGGGGGAGAAGTTTATGAGGTTCTTTTTTACATCAATCCTGAATTTTTTTCATTAACTGTTTTCGTAGTGGTTTGCCATCATCAAAAAGGGGGAGATTGTTGCAAACCTATTTTCATGGCTTATGTTTTGATGATTGACAAACACTATCTCTCTTGGACTACTTGTTGCTTCTAACTTTTCAGGAATCGAAGATCGGACAATCAAGAGGAAGCCAAGTCCAGGATCGCGTAGGTTTAGGGTTGAGTCAGTCTGTAATTTTATTTTTCACCTTTTGAGTCTACTTGTAATAATCAAAAAGACTGATGCTAAGTAACCCTTCACACACACACATGAGAGGCTTAGAAATTTTGTTTTTGCCCACATCGGCCCGGCCGATATTTATATCGTCCGGGACGATCAGCTTAAAATAGAAAGTCTAATTAAGGATTCTTAATTAAGGCAGCCGACATTAACATATCGGCCTGGACGATACGTGTATCGGCCAGGACGATAAGCTCAAAATAGAAAGAGATAGCCGCCTTAGACAGTTTAGGCATACTGAATTTTAAATTATCGGCCAGGACAATTCCAAGATCGGCCTGGACGAAATTACCAAATTATGCCTTAATTGATCAGGAAATCAAGGGAGTAATTAAGGATGATTGATACGATCATATCGGCCAGGACGATCAAGCCAAATTTTAATCGGCCAGGACTGTTCCCAAGGCTGTGCTCAGGACGATTTACCTCTGATTTGAACTAATCGGCCAGGACGATCGTGAGATCGGCTTGGACGATCAAGCCAAATTTCAATCGTTCAGGACTGTTCCCAGGGCTGTGCTCTGGCCGATCTTCCTTGATTTGTACTAATCGGCCAGGCCGATGTCCATATCGGCCTGGACGATAAAGTCGGCTACTTGCAATTAATGAGCTCCTCTTGAGCTCTTCTATTTAAAGAGCTCTTCTTCAACATTTTTGAGAGATCTTTGGCTGCTGCCTTGACCTGAGAAGACCTTGAGGAGAGAAAGAGAGAGAGGGAGAGAGAGAGGATCTTGTGAGGGGGAGCTTGTGAGGGGATTCACAAGGGTTGCTCAAGGATCGCTCTGCTTGTCTTTCGTCTGGAGTTTCTCGTCCGTGGAAAGGTCGGTAGAGGTAAGGAGTTTTGCTTTTGGTTGTGGTTCTCTGCCAGCTTCAGGAGAAAGCAAAAGGAGGTAGGTTCTCTGCCTTGCCGGGGTGGCAAAAAGGAGTTTCTTGTGAGGACTTCTCCGCCTAACTGTGGGGGCTAAAGGAGAGTCACGTTTTGTAGTGCAATACTTGGAGGGTGCCTCCAAGGAGTGGACGTAGGTCGAGTCGACCGAACCACTATAAATCTTGTGTTCTTATTTTTGCTTCCGCACTTTTAAATTTCGCATTTGGTTTTGTGGTGTGATTTGGTTTGTGAATTTATTTTTTTGTCTTAAGAATTTTTAAAATACCAATTCACCCCCCCCCCCCCCCCCTCTTGGTTAGCTTGGGACTAAGTTCATAGGGCTTAACATCCCGAACGAACTTTCAAGATGTAGAATATGGGTTATATTTTGGATATAATCAAGAACCATTTAGGCTTCATAAAATTGGGTATTCGACATGACTAGGTAGGTGACTACTGAAAGAAGTGGGGTTATGTTAACCTGATCCCCATTTTTGGGTATAATTGAAGTTCTAAGGACATGCTAGAAGACCTAGACATTCTGATTTAAGGTTTGGAGTAGTAGTTAATGTTAGTTTACGGTTACATTCCTAATGATCAAGTTGATAGCAGTTTGGTCAAAATTAGTTATAGAGACAAGAGAATGTGGATGAGGTCCTTCAATATAAAAACCTGTACATTCTTCTAAATCTTCCTTGGTGATCTTTTCAGGTTGGCAATAAATAAAGGAAGTCACGACAGAGGTTTTCAAATTTAGTCTAAGGTTGGCAAAGAATTCATAAAGAAGTTTAGAGTTGAAGGGAAAAACAAGTGTGAAGAGAAATTGAAGAGTAGTGGGGGAAAAAAGGTTCATCACCTTGAAGATAAGGGCTAATTTATTTAACATTCTAAAAGAGCTAATTTTTGCCTCCTTGTACTTGTAATAGGAATCTTCATCCCTTATGAATAAAAAATGATCGCTAAAGTGATGAGCGGAGGAGCTCCCCTGAGTCATTCTACCATCTTTTGCTTCCACCAATAATTAGCCAGGAAGGTTTAGAGGGTATGAGTTTGAGGGAGTAGTGAGTTGAGTGAATTAAAATGTTTAAATCCTTCTAATTTATAGATTTACGTGGATCATATAGTACGATCGAGATTCATACATTATGATTAGAAAAATTAATTCATCTGGATGACTTGTCATAAAAAGTTGTCAAATCATATAGTATGATCAAGTTTCATACTAGACAATCTTATGGAATTGCGTTCGTCCTGAGGAGTCATCAATATGGCATTTGTCAAAATGTGTTGTACAATATGAATAGTGTTCGTACAATACAAAATGTAGTTATTATTGTACATGTCGAATTGAATTCATCCCAATCCTGTTTTACATGTGTACCGTACAATACAAAGAGAAGTATTGTAACGCATGATTGACAATAATTTTATACTAAATTTATTGAATTCCTTAACTATTAGCGCCAAAGCGCTCTCTCTCTCTCTCTCTCTCTCTCTCTCTCTATATATATATATATATATATATGGAGAGTATTGGCATCGTATAGAGCCTTCTAACCAGTACTAGAGGAAACAAAGTGGGAGAGTCTTGTAGAAATAATTTGTGGCACAAAACCTTTAAAAAAGAGAAGAAGAACCTATGGGAGAGGCGGGAGAAGAAGAGAAGTGCTAAAACATCACCCTCGTGAGGCCATAGTGAAATGCCTCAAATAAAGTCACAACTCAATTAATGATCTGTTGCATAATTTTAATGGATTCATTTAGAAACCTACTTAAAATGATTAAATTTGCTCAGGTGGTTTAATCTCTCTCAATTAATTATTAGAGAGGAAGGTAGAGAGAAAGAAAATGTTTAATGTTCTTGAGAATTACGAAAATACCTCAACTAAAGTCCTAATTGAACCGTCATGTTTCTTATAAGAATATTTTAAACTCTATCATCTTGCAAATAATATTTCACTCCTTTTATATGATTTTTAAGGGGAATATAATTATCTATTACGACACAAGAAATGTCCCTGAAGAGACAGAAATCAATTGATCAATGTGAAGTAATAGAAAGAGTATTAGTAGACTCTTTATCAAAATAATTTGACATATTTGCATTTTATGTCCTATTCTCATGATAATGGTCACATGCTTATTATTCCTCACAACAATGCCTGAAAATCCCTTTTAATAAGGAATAAAGAGATATTATTACGTTCGGAGTTCAGATCGAAAAATCGTGCGGTTTTTTTTTTTTAAGTGTGTGAAGTAAAAGTATAGTTACTGTTCATCACTGTACTATTATGTACTTTTATTATGCACACTCATAAAAATCAAAGATAACTTTATTCAAAGAACTCAATATGTAATAATTTCTCATTAATAGAAAAGTACTTTAATAGACATAAATATTTGTCCTTGCAATTGTTCTAATCTTGTCATTTCATGCCGCGTGGTTGCGTGATATAAAATAAAAGGACGTGGTTTGGAAGCTACAACTAAATTCCCCTCATGACACTTTCAACTCGGCCCTTCCACGCACGTGCTTTGAGGTTTGAAACGCTTGCAAATGGAGACGTAGGTCCGTTTGCTGTGGGATCCACACGTTAGTAGCCACAATAATTGCATTTAAGAACTTAGATATTTTTTTTATATTATGAATTTACATCACAAATTTATTGGTTAAAAATGATAAATATAAAAAATTTAATCGTATAGTCTCATGAGTAATATTTTTTCGTTGTGCTTATATTTTTACCTATTATGACCTTCATAACTGTTGAAGAGAAATAAACTTTTTATAAAAGAAAAATTTTGAGTAAGGATAGTTTTTAAAATTTTATGATTGATTAATTTTAAAGGAATCAATATAATAAAAATTATTTTTGTATTATATTTATTTTAGAGTAAATTTTAAGTGTTTTGATTTTTAGTTTAACTACTTTAGTATCATAATACTTTTTTATATTGTAAAAATAAAGCAATGCAATGGATGCTTTTAAATAATTATTGGTCAATTTGATTACCTAAAGCATATTGATCCCCAAAAATTTTGTTGGAAAGATCCGAACAATTGTGCATGAACACTTTGTCTACCCTCCAAACATCTCTAAAGCACTGATAATTACATCACTAAATAAAAGTGGTTCACTTAATCAAACTTAGAATTATATAGGAATCACCTTCTAACAAAAATTTTATTGTCAGATCCATATTTATCAGTATATATGAAAAAAATCATCTTTAAACTATAGATGTAAACATGATGCATTCAACCAGAAAAAATATATCGTCAACTAATTAAAATTAGTCGAAGTCACTAACTTTCTTGATTGAGTGCTGGTGAATAGTTTCGGGCTTAGGTAAACAAATATTGCCGACCCTTGAATCGAGTAAGGCTTAAGGTGAGTTTGTTATGTACTGATAATGAGTATATTGAACACATGTCAAGTTCAACATTATGAATTTATGATTGCTTTGGCGAGTTTAATGCGGCGAGTTCACTAGCTATAATCTTGATGAGTTCGATAAAGTTTTGTTAACTTCATAGTATCTCCAACAAGTTCCATACGAACCTATAAAACTTTTAATGAACATGAAGAGTTCATGTTAAACCAATAGTGTTTGAATTAGACTTCGGAAGTTCATCTTGATCCACACAAGTTCATATTGAATATAAAACTTTACCCTGTTTGACTTGAACTGAGATCTTGAAATATTTGAGTATGCATATGTATCACGCTTAGGCAAAGTAACTTGCATCATGCTCTCCTTGTCACTTGAAGCTAAAATAGTGGAATCAAACAAATACTAACATATAAATAAATTGGAGATTGTGACGTCTACATAGAGCTGCTCATAAAGCACTAAAATACATGCACGACAACAAAAAGCTTACTTGAAACACATTAATAGAAGTTATTAGTGCTGGAAAAATATAGAGAGAAAAGTACAATGGAAGATGTGTTGTGACTGAAGGGTTGCGGGATGTTGAAGATGGCTTAGTAAGAAATTATCTTTCGATGAAAAACTTTTTGAGGAAATATTATCAGTTAAGCATGACTTAGAGGTCGATTATAAGGTAGTGAATGTGAAATATGGTGAAATACTGGAATTAAAGGATATAAGACCCTCCTACCATCCATGATTTTTCAATTAGTAATATGAACAAGTTCTTGCTTTGGAGCGTGATAATTAAAAAATGTAAGGAATGCTATAGCTGAAGTAGATTGTAAATGTTTTGGCTTATGAGTTGCATAATTTGTAGAGCCTTAGGGTCCATGTTCAAACAATATAGAGCATGGTGTGGAGACATTAATTCCAATCACTGTTTAATATTCTATCCTCCATAAAACATGGGAAAATTTTGGAACACCTATAGCGGGAAGTTGTGTATGTGGAGAGGAAACTATAGGTGTGATTCAACAAGTATAAGCTTGTAGAGAAAGAGACATCTACAAAATTATAATTGAGAAGACATTCATACAAAATTATAACCTGGAAAGTAGAACATGTCTGAAAGACCAAGAAGAGAAAATTTATTGAATCAAGACGTAAATAAATGAGAGCAAAATTATTGATGAATTATTTTGGTCGAGGCATGAATATTTATATCTAGAGGCATTATATAATAAGAGTTTAGAGAGTTTTTATTTAAGAAAGATTATTAGACAAAATCAAGCTCATTTGGTGAATTACAATGCATATGGAAGGTTGGTAACATTACCAATGGAGTTTAGCGATGTTAAGACAAAAAGTCATGGAACCATAAGTGAGAGGAAAATTTTTATCTTGAGACTATCCAAAGAGTCACAAAGAAAAAGAGATAGTAAAGAGATTGTATAATACATTGTACTTAAGGAGGTAACTATAGTTGGGGGAAAGGGGTGTTTTAATTTGTACTATTTATTAATCTTCGTAATGGAATTCTAGCCAATGTAATTTGATAAAGAAAATGTATGAATAGAATATTATTTTTGAAATAGAGCTTTCTTTTTTATATTGTAACAAGTATGATGTTGATTCCTAGATAAAAAATTACTTAGTAGATATTATGATAACTTTTAAAATAGAAAAATCTACAAATAAATTTGAGATAGTTTAATGTAGTAGTGAAAATAAATCTTGCGATGAAGATTAAGATGAGACAAAGAAATCCTTAAAGATGAGAAAATTTTGGTGGTAAGGAAAATAAATTTTAAGAAAGATATCACAGTAAATAAGACAATAAATGATATTTAGTATTTATAAATAGTGCTTTTTAATTGGGTTTATGGGCAACTTCATTAATATAGCATGCCTTGGTAACATGAAGATTCATTCATCATGATTGTCGTGAATGATTATAATGCTGCAACATTTCACATTCCATGCATTTTTTTATTACAATTTTACCCATATGAAAGGACATTTTAAATAATGTGGAATATATTTGAAAACCCTTTATGTGAAATAAGTTGCAGGTCATGTTCTTCATATTTGATTTTCCAGCTCCTTAAGATTTTTATTCTTGGAAACTCTCAATGATAATATCAATAGAGACTATAGTGAAATTGATGTAACATAAGGGTCCAAGTTCTCAATCCAATAAAATTATAGCTGAGAAAAGTTGACATCAACAAGAGTAAGATGAAGATGAGAAGCTATTTTTTTGTCTATTTTTAATTAATTATGTGTGTGAAGATTTCATGTGATATTATAATTGAATATGTAAGACTTATTATTTGTATTGTGGATTTCATGTATTAATCGGTTAGTAGAGAGAACTTAATAGAGTTAATTAAATGCTCAATGCCTCGTGATTGGAGAGAGTGGGCGTAGGGAAAAAAAAAATCATTGAAGGTGGAGGAAGTTGTGATGGTTACTAGTGTGGGTCACCCTTTCTCATTTGTGGGTCACCCTTTCTCATTTTTCTCCCTTTTCTAAATTCAAAATTTTCTTATGTAAGTTGTATAAATACTTAATTGGAAATGGAATATGAAGATTGATGCATTTTTTAAAGAATTTTGAAGAATATTTGTTGATTAGATCTTGGTGTATAGTTAAACTAGAAAATGTTTATTTCTTTTCTAGGACGACTACTTTGGTGAGTAGTAGAGATTTATCAATATTTTTATTTTTTTTATTTTTGTATAATACACCATACCTCACTCCTAGAAAATATAAAACTGAATTTACTATAAATCAATCCCATTCATTTAGGGATTTTGTAAGAATTGACCAAACTAGATCATAACATACCTAGTTGTAGGTTTGCCTTCATCTATCGAACATAAGCTCCTCCAAATTTACCAAAATATTTAGATAAATAATAGATACCTCATATTAAACTAACTATCAAGCTTAAACATTTAAAACCCTAATTCACTTGAAAGCATCCAAATCATTGAGGAAGTGATTGATTAAAATATTTAAAATCTCACCTTGATTTTTATTAATGAAAAAAAAAAAAAACTACCTTGAATTGAGGGAGTGATCCTTTAAAATATTTAAAATCCCGCCTTGATTTTCATTAATAGAAAAAAGAACTACCTTAAAAATTTTGTGTTTATGTCCTATTCCTTATTTAGTTGTTTTGTGCTTGTTTGCTTCTACTTAAGATTTGTAAGTTTGTGAATGCTTAAAAATAATTTTCTAAAACTATTTGCATGCATTTTACTTAAATTATCAAGCATTTCATATTAAAAAAAAAAAAACAAGTTATATAAATCATATTTAAATCTATGATATTCTTTGTTTTGCCATTCCAGCAAAGTCAACTTGTGATGATTAAATGGCTAATACCAATAGGACGATAGAT
Source organism: Dendrobium nobile (assembly GCA_022539455.1). NCBI lineage: Eukaryota > Viridiplantae > Streptophyta > Magnoliopsida > Asparagales > Orchidaceae > Dendrobium > Dendrobium nobile. Next base: position 30,423,862 of record CM039733.1, on the reverse strand, counting down.
GAGTTAGCTTTCTGAACTGATGAAAATTTTAACAAACTCTAAGATCTCATTTTGAACTTAACCATATATGTTTAAAATTTGAGTGTTAGAATTTAAATACCTCCTCCAGCTCAAAATTACATTAAATATGAAACCATAGAAGAGGAGTAACTAGACATTAGGAAAAACAATAAACTTAGAATACATTTTTTTTAGGAATTTTCATAAGGATGATCAAGCTATAACTAATGAAGCATTAATTTAGAAAAAATCAAAGATTAAGGTATATTCTTTTGCATTTGGTGGAGTCCTAACCCTAGTATGTTCTTAGATTAGCATACAAAATAAGCATAAATTTTTTTATTGATATCAAATGTATGACCAGCAAAGAACCCCTTTTGCTAAAATAAACATGTAGGACAAGCATGAATTTATTAGTCCAATGTTTTAATTAAATAAGGTTAGAAAAACTCTGTCTTACATGGGTAGTGATGAATAAATTGAAAGGGAAAGTACTATCCAGCAAACCATGGTAAGAAGCTAAAGGAATAGTTGATGACCCATAGGCAAGGCAATATATAAGTGTTAGTTTATATGAATTTATTTAAGCTAGCTAGGCCTTGCTACACATACTATGAGTGGTAGTTAGCCAACAAGTTTTTTATTTGTCTAAGGAGTGAGATTAGATATGAAATATAGTTATAAAACACTTAAACCCTAAAGGATACATTTCATAATGCTTTACTCCTAGATAATCATAAAAAATAGCTTCATCATCTAAAGTTAAAGGTCTAAACTCATACTTTCAAGCATCCCCTTATCTACCCAAAGGTCTATTGCTAGACCTTAACCTGCATCATTTAGTGCCCAATTAGATAAGATTACCATTGAAACATCTTCTAAGACTAAAGAGAAAATATGCTTCAAGTTTTATAATAAGCGACATCTACAAAATTAGTGCAAAGCTAACTATATATTCCAAGATGAGAATGAGGAAAAAGTAGAATGAAGGAGAGTTAATAATGAGATATTGGAAATCCATGATGGAACCTCTTTATCTAATGAGGATATAAGTTATTTATAGAAACCTGTTCAACACCATGTAACTTCTAAAAAAATAATGTACTAAATATTGGAGCAAGAGGAGTATTTTTTCCATAATTATTGAATGTTAGAATAAAATAATCAAATAAATTATTGATGGGGTGGTTCCAAAAATATAGTATTGAAAAACATACTCTTAGAGCTAACCTTCAACATGAATCTCATCTAGAGCCATATATAGTTGGTTGGTTGATAACACTTCATTATCTATAACATCATGATTTTTAGTGCATATTAAGATAGGTGACTGTAGGAAATATATCGTGTGATGCACTTTAAATGGACATAGCCAATGTACTTTTAGGAAGACCCTACTCATCTAATAGGGATGTCATACATTTTGGGAGATAGAACAACTAGCCATTTCAATTAAATGATAAAAATTTTAAGACCTGACCTTTTGAACTCTCTAAAATAGAAAGAAAAATCTTCTACACATCATTCTAAGCATCCCCAAAAAACTTACATTAGACATACAACCTGAACATCAACACCCACACAAAATTATAAACTTCACAAGATTATGATTAGAGTTTCACTTTTTATGAAAGCAATCTATGGTAGTAATTTAAACAAATTAATTCTTTTTGCTAGTATCCCCATGCATATTTTTTTATTTTACATTTATATCCACATAAGAATTCCCAAGCCTACGTGAAAATATAAAACAACAATTGTAAGTCACTAATGATAAATACATTAAAAATAAAAAAAAAATAAAAAAATTTAAAGAGTTTAAAGTAGAAGATTATTGTGATATTAAAAATTCATCCCATTAGGTATCCTTCCACTATGGAAAACTACAAGCAAGAACATGTAGGCGATTTGTCACGTTTTTCTCCAAAATGCAGTTAATCAAATTATGGCTTGTATTTTTCTACTATTTGTACTGTATGAAGCTAGTTCATATAGAAGACTGATGTATGAAATCAGATGCATACTAGCTCATCCCAAACAAACTCATTTATTTTTGTATTGTTCATAATATGCATAGTTAGTTTGTATAGATGAATGATAGTGTACGAAATGGGGTGCATACCAGTACATCCCAAACAAATTCATTTGTTTTTGTTCTATTTGTACTGTACAAAGTTAGTTTATACATATGACTAGTAGTGTACAAAATTGGGATCATCCACATTCGTACAAATGAAGCATGATTTGTGTTAACTGTTTGTACTAAGTTTGTATATATAACAAATAGTGTACGAAATAAGGTTTGTACCATCTTGTACCAAACAAACACATTCAATTTTGAACTATTCATGCAGTACGATGTTAGTTCACACAAACGTCTAACAGGGCATGAAATAAGATTCATACAGGATTGTACTTAGATTTTTGAACAATTTGTACAGACCATCCATGATCATACTGTACTATCTTAAGTTAGTTCACTTGTAATTTTCAGTTTTTTGAATAATTTTTCTTATGTTTCCATATAATAAGTCCTAAAACTGTCAGTCAATACCTTCGCTATGATTTTCTCTTGAGAGTGACCAATGTGTGTGAGTGTTTGGGAGAGATTGTGAGAGTTAAGTGTGAGAGATCAAGTGAGGGGGAGTTATGAGGGATTCTCAAGGTTGCCCAAAGCAAGGAACTCTTTATCATTTTCAAATTTTTGTCCATCTCCTTTGGAGGCTTTTGAGAGAAAATCTTCAATATTGTGTTAAGGTACTCTACCTTGACCAAGAAGGTGAAAAAGGATGAAGGTTATCTACCTTCACTATGAGGGTAAAAAAGGATGAAGGTTCTCTGTCGTCACGAGAAGGGTGAGAAAGGATGAAGGTTCTCTTCCTTAACCAGGAGGATGAAAAAGGATGTCGGTACTCTATCGCACTAGGTTGATGGAAGAGAGTTTGTAAGGGCTTCTTCGCTTTGCTGTGGGGGTAAAAAGAGAGTCATTTTGATTTAGTGCAATACCTGGAGAAGAAATATCCATGGAGTGTATATAGGTTTAGTTTGGATCGAACCACTATAAATTTCATGTTTTCTATTCACTTTTATTTTTTTTTATATTTTATTTTTTTCACACTTTAAAATTTTGTAATTGAAAAATCTTTTGAGATAATCATATCTAAAAAATTGTACACTTAAGGATCATTGCTAAAATTTTTTATAAACAGTTTTCAAAAATTCAATATATTTTTTGAACTTGCCAATTCCCCCCCCCTTCTCTTGGTTAGCCTTGGAATATTTCAATAAGGTCTAATAACCTACATGAACATTCATCATTCTTCATCTCCTGCTGAGTACAGTCCCTCGTACTGACAACAGCCACCGACTAAAGTTCCTACGTGTTGACCTCATTTTTGTATGAGGTCAGTTGGGCAAATCCTGACTCTAAATCAATTCAACTTCCAAACCTTAGGAGCTACTTAGACCATAGATCAATTCAAACTTTAATATTAGTTTAGATCTTAGATCAATTTAAACTTCAAACCAATCCTCACCTTAAGCCAAACCAGACCTTAATTAAATTCAAACTTCAATTAAATCCATACTTTAAACCTATCCAGATATTTATATCCATTTCAAACCTTGATTTTGCCTTTGATCAAGCTTTAATCTTATCATATCACTTATGATCATCTAAATGAATATGAATGATATAAATAATTAAAATCAAATCATCCAAACTCAAAATCAAGATCAAACTCAAAATCCAGACTTAAATACTAAGTCCATAAGCCTTGTCCTAAAGGCCTTTTCCAGGGATTCTTCAAACACTTCAAAACCTAGTCAAATGACCTATGATTCAGAGTCTATCACTTGAAAAGTGATAATACATGTCTCTAGAGGTAACCCTTCAAATTTGATCCCATTTTTAGGTCTCTAACCCTAGAATCTAAATCAAAATCCAAAGGATATAAAACCTTCAAATATTACAGTATATGCAATTGGATCTGCCATCTAGTGGATTTTGACCATCGAGCTTTCTCCAAAGCTTTCAGTCATATCCAGACCATTGATATTGAACTATTGAGCAATAAACCACCTTCTGTTCATTTTGACCCCCAGTTGACCAGGGGTCAAAATGACCAAAATACCCTTATGTGGTTCAAATATTCATTTCAAACCAAACGACCTCCAAATTAAATGCAACCACCTCCAACAAGTTTCAAATATTACACCAAACCTATTGGACCCATTCCCAGACTCTAGGTCAACCTGGTTGACCTAAGAGGCTCTTAAAGGGTCCAAACATGTGATTTGACTGAAATAACCTATCTAAGCCATGGAACCACTTCTATTGCTCTTCAAATGTCATTTCAAACCTACTGAGCCCGATCCCAGACCCTGGGTCAACCTGGTTGACCAAATCAAATAAAATTGACCAGAATACCCTTTAAGGGTCATAATGGGATTTCAAACCAAATGACCCTCAATCGACTCCAAATCCTTTCAAACTCCTATAATCACTTCCTTTAGTGATATAGACTGGATTTGACCCTTTGACCTAGTCAATATTTGACCTGGTCAACTTAACCCAAGTCTTGATCGAACTTAACCTATTCGGCTCAAAGTGTTCTATTTAATCAAATCAATCTCATAAAACCCTTAAATATGTTCCATTTCATGCCTTGATCATCCTTAAATCTATCATGGGCCACATCATAGTTATTTGACCAAGTCAACTTTATATCACTTGGTCAAAACTCTTCCCAAATATTCAAATTTCAATATCAAGCTATCAAATCTCCCTTAAATCAATCTAACTTGCATTCAAAACATCCTCCCATGCCACATCAGCTGCCACATGGCAAGAAGATCAGTCAAACAGTCAAACCAACCCTTTAGAATGGTCAAAGACGGTCAAAACCCATCTTAATTTAATCCTCTCCATCCCCAAACCTATCCAGCTATTTGGAGGGACTCTAGAACATTCCTAGAGCTTATTCCAGCCCTTGGATCTAAATCAAACAACCCCCATTACTCCCATGCCCAAATGGGTATTAAAGCTCACTTTCCATGTGGCTTGTCCTTTTGTCCTTTGATCCACCTGCTCCCACCAACTCCTTGGACAGATGGCTTGATCATAGACACTCCCTTAGTTGATCATAACCATCTATTTAATCTAGGGGCAAGTGAATAGAGCAATAGTTAAGCCAATCCTAATTCTAACTCTCTCTAACTTAATCTCTATCATCCAAAAACACTTCAGCCCTCAAAAACCCTCCAAAACATTTTCTAAACCTTACCCTAGCCTTTCCAAGCCTTCCCCCACCGGATCCTGGCCTCCAAACTCTAATTGGAGAAGAGAGAGGAACCTAGAGAGAGAATCAGGTGATTCAAGAATAACATCAAATCCAGCAAGATCCAGCTCCTAAGGTCTTCTACAAAGGTTAAGAAGATCTTAGCAGCTTTCCAACAAGCCTAAGAAATCAAAAATCTGATGGTTCCATTGTAAGTTATGTCCATTTAAAGTTTAAATTTTAATTTGAAATTGTAGCAAATCTGTAATGCATGGAGCCTCCAAACTCCAAGAATTGTTAGTTCATGTTGCCCTCTAGCTACAGTTCAAATTTTGTGCAATTTTGTTGAGTATTTTGAAAGTTATGGGCATTTGAAAATCCTTAACTCTAGTTCAACAAGAGCCTTCTGATTGTGCCTTCAGCGTGATCAGACGGCCCAGAAATGGCCACGTCGCCATAACCCGACCGCGTGCCTTCCCAGGGCTCGAACACGGGTCCTTCCGCTGTCATGCGGGCCATGTGGCAGCCATCCGGCCGTCCATCTCTCCCACAGTCGATTCAACGGTCGGATCTTGGATCCGACATGGTTAGGTGGGGGGACCCAGCCCGCCATGCGTCACGACGCCATTCGGCGCCAATCATTGGCACCATCAGCCGGTTTGAGCAAAAATGGTCCAAAAAATACAAAAAATGCCTAAATCTTCCAAATTTTATAGAAAATCTAATTTTCCATCAAATTGGACATTTTAGGGCTCATTGTAAAGGAAATTTAATATAGTATTTATTAAAATTAAAATTAAGTTGATTTGGTCTCTATATTATGAGATATTTTCATTTGTTCGAATTTTGTGTTTTGCAATTTTCTCACAATCCAGTGGTCAACTGGAGTCCAAATTTTGGTGGAAGATTATTAGGTATCTTAGGCATGTTTAACAATTTTTCAAGAGTCAAATATCCAATAGATTTCTGTGATGTAAATTTTCAAAGTAAAGGGTCCATTTTGGACACTAAACTATGAAAATTCATAACTCCCTAGATGTTTAGTATTTTTCTGTGAAACTTCTGTGATGTGAATTCATGTGAATAAGAGTTAGCTTCACCAAGTTTCATGACCTTTTGAATAGTAGAGACACCTAGGGAAAATAATTAAACAAATATCTAGAAAATTTAGAAAATTTCTAGGGCATTGTACACACATCCAATATGGATGAAATTTGAGAATATTAAACTTAGTGACATTTCACCCTTTAGGTTCAAGTTTCACCTAATTTGGAGTTTATTAAGTTAGAAAATTAAGCAAATAAAAAATTAGCCTCATTAATAACTTTAAAACTTCTAAAATTTATATTAAATCAAATTTAAATTTAAAAAATACAAATAATACCTTGAACTGACCAGAAACTAACCCTTAATCAACAAAAATTAAAATAAATTTAATTTGGCAGCAAATATGATCTTAATCTAATTTTAAGTAAAATTGAATATTTAAATAAAATAATTAATTAATAATAATTAAAAATTCCAGAAAATTTCCAAACACTTGGGAATCTCTCCTTAGGACATTCCTGATCTTTGGAGTTGATTTCAAGGAGTTGAGAGTTCATTTGGAATAAAATCATAAAAAGCCTTCTAATTAAACAATTTCAAAAATTGAATAAATACATCAAACTTCCAAATTTCATAACTAAATGTAGAATAATCCAAATTTACCAAACACACTTGCATTCAACTCATAATGATGTCTAATATTTAGTAAAAATATCAAAATTCTAGAAAACCATTAAATTTTAAAAGTCAAATTTTTGGTCAACCTAAGTCAAAATTAGTTCAAAACTTAAAACCTTCATAATAAAATCCAGAAAAACTCAATTTCAGCGTACTTATAGTCTAATTGATCGTATTAAGGTATAGTATTTTAAGAAAATATTTATTTTCCAGAAAACATTGTTAATCAAAAAGTCAACTTTTGACCCCTTAATTAAATGATTAAAATAATCCAAAAAATTCATAAAACTCAAAAAATCACTTTAAAACTCCATTTAATCTTAAAACCAGTAATCAACCAACCTTAATTAAAATTTATTAACCTTCAAACTTTAATCAAATCAAAACACTTAATCATACCGGGTACCACTAAGTAACCCAAGCCTACGAGGCTATTAGCTTAGCCCCAAGGAAGATGAAATAAACTTCACGGTCTCGGTCAGCAAAAAGGTGGTATCCAACCAATAATTAAAATCAACCTTAAAACCAATTTCAAATCATTAATACTTAAACTCAAATTTAAATCTTCCATTAAGCCTTTCAACCAACCAGAACTTCAAACAACTTTAACAAATTGCCCTCCATAGGACATATCCAAACCACACGGCCTACCTCACACACTTTAGATGGTTTGCTAGGACAACCAACTCTAGTTTTAGGATAGGCCGGTGTTTACTTTTTCATCATTGCCGGGTTTTCGAGCTTTCACTGCATGCTGGTTGTTAGCTTAGAATTGATTGACTGTTTGTTTACTTATTTACTACACTCTGTTGAGCATTTAAATTTCAAATATATCAACTACTTGAGATCAATTATAACTGCTGATTATTAGGATGACCCTGCAGGATCAAGTCTAGATTTTTTAATTTTGATTAATATAATTTGATATAATTTGAGTTGTATTTAAAGTGATTTCAAGTGGGATGTTTAGATCCAACTTGAATTTCAAAGAGGAGAAGACATCCCTAAACGAGAGAGTCTTCGTCCATTTGGAAGCTCAAGTTTAGATGCTCTTTAAACATCCAAAGAGGAAAGATAACACCCCGTTCAAGGGGGAGTTTTCATTCATTTGGATATCCGGAACCGACGAATCAAGATGCTCGTAAGAAGATAAAGATGTAGATAATAAGAAGAATCACAAATCTCAAAGTGACTTGAGTCTTATGACTAGTAACCTGGGTTGTAGTTAGTGGTGCCCGGCCACTTTACTTTCAGTAGACCCTAGTTTGTAATAAACAAGGCAACTTTGCCTATGGACATTTATTAATTAATTTATTTATATTTGATGTTTGATGTGATTGCGTATAGAATTACCTATTTTTCATAAGTTTTTAGCGTTTGTGTGCCACTTTTGTTTTTGTCTGGACTCATGAGACTCGTGAGGGTGTGAAAATCTTTATACTCATAACTTTAAAGTTTAAGATTTTAGTGAGTCTGAATAACATAGAAAGATAATGAATTTAGGAAATTAGCCAGGGATCAATCCCGGGGTTGCATGCATATTTTTGCACTTCTCTCCTTACTTAGACCCTTACCCACCTGCGGATATAGTCCAGATAGTTTGACATTTGAGGATGAGGTGTCGGACCTAGGGAAATCCAGTCTTCTAAAAAATTATTTTTATAAGCCTATTTTTTAACTTTCAAGCATACTTGATTTGAGGTTGTTAACCAGTATGCATTGCATTATAAACAAATTAAAAGAGTCAAAATTTTAATTGCATTAGTCCTTAGCATCTTACACTCAACATAAGTCAAAGGGGCCAATTAGGATCTGCTCTAGATGTCGGCCCCGTTCTCAAAAACTTTTCTTAAATAATGTCCCTACCACTCAACATTAAAAGAGTCAAGCCTAACTCTTTTTAAAACTTTCTATAAATGTTATAAACTTGCATGCTTAGATTAATCAATAGCGTGCTAAGTTATATAACTTATAGAAGATTTCTTCAATGTCAAAATCAAAGTTCTCAATTCTTTAGTAAAATTCAAGTGCTTTCAAAGTCTAAGTGATCGCCACGCTGTATCGCTATATATTGGATTATAGTCTTTATGATTCAATATATGTGATCAAGTGTAGAATTCACTTTTAAGGATTCGATTCAAAAATTCAATTATTCTGGTAAAGTTAAACTATGACATTTCATTTCTAAGCCATTAACTGAAATGAAAAAGTTGAGTAAACTTCCTAGGATTTCCCTTAATTATTGTGAACCTTTTTTGTTGAACAAAAATTCAACACATTGAGTTCCAAAAATAAGGGGAAATGTTGCCGGATCTTTGAATTTTCAAATGTTCATTTTTCAAATCCAATTCAATTCTCATTGTTACATGTATTTCGATGACATTTTCTAATGGTATAACATGTATAATATAAACTCGATCATTTTCAAATTCAAACATCCTTTCAAAATTCGTTTAAATCAAACTCAAGTCATCATTGTTATATGCTTTCTATAACATTCGTTTGTAGTTAGGTATATACAATGAAAGTTTAACTTTTCTTTAAATCAAAGTTAACTTGTATATCTTATTGTCGCACATCGGATTATAATTCTTATAGTTCGATATACATAATAAGATATAGACTTCTTTTCAAAATCAAATCCAAAGTTCTAATTCAAATCTTCTCTCTTCTAAATCTCAGATAATCAAATCACTTGCAATGGCTGGAAAACTGTTGTTCTTAATGAACAGCGACCAACGGATTGAAGAACTGATCTATGAGAATTCGATTCAACTTGGAATAGGATTTAAATCTCTAAGATTGGTAATGAATGGAATACTTTGGTTGACCTTGCTGTTGAGGGTGAGAAGGATGCCCCTTTAGTTCAGTTAGCTATAGGAGTAAAAAATGATGCCCCTCCTAGTCTCTGATGTGCACTAAATCTCGCTTCCGCACCCAAAGAATTCCTTGAGGATGCGAAGAAACTAGAAGTTGCCACTGAAGCCAAGTTAGTGTTTGAGAAAGGATCTTCTAGTTCTGAAACTCTTTATGGAAGCAAGAATGCCAAAAAGAGCTACCTAATGAGGGTGAGAAAGAAAATCACCAGGTCAAAGAAAATAGCCGAGCTGAAGGCCTTAACTAAAGTTGAACTCATGGCCGCTGAGGAGCTACCAATCTCTGCCTCTTCGCCACCCCTAAAAGGGAGTCATTTTCACTCCCTTACAACTGTTGAGGGGGAGGAGAGATTTACTAGGATAGCTAGCACTCCGCCGAGCCCAGTGGATTACTCAGTTAAGAGAACTCCAAAGAAAAAGCTCACTTTGAGGACTAGGATGTTGAGGAACATCATCCACACTTGTGCTGCTCAGATAGGTGAGACCAAAGAACAATATGTGAGACACCTGAAGGGGGTTATCTCACATAAACTTGAGAAAGAAGTGTTAAAGGAAGAAAGTCTGAAGCAAAGAATCTGACTCCTCATCCAGTAAGGAAGAATAAGAAATTTATCAAGCAACCTTCAACTTTAGTTCTAGTGGATGGATATCATTGGGTGCCTCACCTCCCATCTTCAAAGATGGAGGAGATAGTGTTAACCAGGTCTAGCTAGAGTTGCCCTTTTAGCAGTAGACCACCGACCCCACCTTAAAAACTGTCCAAGCTGGCCCCAGTGATTGCCAAATCTAAAGAAATAATTAAGGAGTAGAAACCAGTTGATGTCAAGGGTAAGAGGCCCATGTCTCCAGATGAATCATATGCGAAAGAAGTTTAGTAGATCTATAGGCATTCAAATTAGAGAACCTCAAATTCAGCTGCTAGTTGAACTCCCTCGACTCCCAGTTCAAGGATATGAGGATTTTGTTCCGATTGATGTTGGAATCCCCGCTGTTCAAGCTCCTCCATCACAAATTAAGATTGATATCCCTCACCCTACTAGGGATGTCACCCTCGCGACTATCGACCCTGGGAAAGTCGAAGGGGAGGAGACAATTCAAAATCTTGACGAAAAAATGTTAGATCAATTGGTTGCTAAAGAACTCAATGAAGAAGATGTTAAAATTAACGACATCTTCGCTAAACTGAATGTAGAAGAGTTCGATCAAGTCATAGAATATGAAGGATACTTACCAATCTATGTTGAAGCAATAGATGAGAGACCAGTTGAGGAGGTAGTACAAGAAATTAAAGACATTCTTAAGAAGAAGGCTGCTGAAGAATTCAATCCAGATGATGATGATTTATTAGTAGAGGAAGATCCAGTAGCAGATGTTCATATGGTTGAAACTCGAGCATCAACTAAGGATGATAAGCCTTCTAAACACTGCTCTAGTAAAGAAGAAGAATCAGCACCAATAGATTTAGACTCAGATACTTCCGCTAAATTGAAGGAAAAAGATGAATATATCCAGAGTCTTGATAGAAAGGTTGAGGAGATGATGATAAGGATTGAACAGATGCAGAATCAAATTTTTTAATCACAGTAGTCTAAATCCGAGCAGTTGCAGCCTATAGTACACATAATGGGTGAGCACAGCAGGAATACTGATTCAAACTTCAAACTTCCAGAAGTTACTTCTCCAATATCTCCAGAAGACAAAGATATTCGTCAGATGATTAAAACTCATGTAAGGGAGGCCTTAGCTCATTCTCAAGGAACTGTATCTATTCCGAAGGGTAGACCCTACCCCAAGGAATATGATTTAGTTCCTTATCCGAAGGGCTTCATGCCACCTTCTTTTAAAATTTTTAGTGGTTTAGAAAATCTAAGGCAGCATTTGACCCATTTTGAGCGAGCTATTGCAACGCAGGAGGGTTAGATGCTCTACTTTTTTGTTAGTTTATGAGTAGTCTATCCAGTATTACTTTCAAGTAGTACACAGATCTTCCAAATGGTTCAGTGAAATCTTTTACAGAGCTTGAGGGTCTATTCTTAAAAAGATTCTCAGGAGATCAGCAGCGTGTAACTCTTGGCAATCTCATCATCGAAAAGCAAAAATCGGATAAGCCTTTGGTTGATTACATCTTGAGATGGTGAAACCTTTCGATGAAATGTGAACCCCAACTGCAAGAGCAACATGCAGTGGAGATTCTTCTGAAGAATATCCATGGGCCTATTGCTTTTCTACTAAAGGGGTTTACAATCAAAACCTTTGAAAAACTTCTTAATAAAGCTTGTAATCTACAGGAAGAGGCTTCCAAAATGCCATTCCTGAAGGATTCTACTGAAGATAAGAAGGCTAGTAAACCGTTGAAGTCCTTTGAAAAAAGAACAACAACGGTTTCAGCAGTTAACAAAGGGAAGAAACCGATCAATACCCAATCGAGTAATCTTATAACTCAACAAACTCAAAAATCTCAACCTTTTTAGGTGAATTCTCAACCTACCAGAGAATCTCACAAGATTACTTTTAAAAAGAGATTGACTCATCCGTATCCATTTAAAAGGGAGTCGGTGAGAAAGATTTTTAAGAGCCCTCAAAAGAAGCCAGATTTTCAATTGCCGGAGGTCAAGAAGTCGGAAGAGGCAAATAAAAATGATGATCCAACTTTTTGCCCCTACTACCGCATGTTAGGCCACACAATCGAAGACTGCATAGTCTTTAAGGATTGGCTCGAGAAGAACTTTCGTCAAGATAACATCATAATTTCAAAGGAGTACCTGGTCGATCCGGATCAGGGGTCTATCAAATCCATTTCAAGTAAAAACTCTAATCTTTCTTTGTCCCTTGAAGATGGTTGGGATATAACATTATCCCAGGCATTTAAAAAGTTGATTAATCGATCTTTTCATCTTTCTCAATAGTTATCGATGAGAGCTCGGGGCCCGATCTGGGAAGTTGACCTGGAGGCATCGCAAGAGGCGTTGGGATGATTTTCTCTCCAGTAGTCGTAGGAAATACTGTAATAAATAAAAATGAAAAGAGTGAACCTTCTGTGGAGAGGAAATTTGTTAATGAGAGATCCGTACAAGTGGTGGATGGTGGCTCAAAACCACTAGCCCCACTAAAGTTATCTGACTTTTACTTTGCCCAGTCAAAGGTAAAGGGTCAAAAATTAATTAAAAAGAAAGATCCTTTTGCTCAAATTTTGATGATTAATGTTGAGAATGTGATTCCAGATGACTCTTCTATTGAAAATAACCCAGAACTAGCTGAGATCAATCAAGAAGTTCAAAATTTCAGCCCTCCAGATTTGACCCCTCAAGGGAAAAATGAATCTGATGTCTTATCAGATGGTGATACCCCAGAAATTAACTTTCAAGGGAGCCCTGTTATGATAGATTTCTCAAATTCAGATTCTCACTTAGAAAATGATAATCAATCGCCTAAAGAGAGTGTAGACCTCCCCATAGCTTATTCTTCCGATGAGATTGTGCAAGTATAACTGCATGATGGTAAAGTTTTACCCCCAAGACTTCCCCCACAGGAAAAGGGAAAATAAGTTGTTTCCACTGATCCGATTCAAATCCACACTCAACAATCAAACCCTCCTTCAAATTCATCGGGTCCTAGTGTTAACGTTCCAAGTGTTGATTATAATGTCTTAGCTCACCTTAGGAAGTTACCTGCTAAGTTGAGTATTTATGATGCCCTTATCCTTTCAAAAGAGATGAGGGAGTCTCTAATTAAAGCACTTCTTAATCCAGAGATTTGCTTATCTTAACTCGCTTCAACTTCTGAGGAAGAAGCTTTGTACTTCAAGGAAATTCCAAGAGTTACCTTCTCCGATGAAGATCTACTCCTAGGAATTGCCTATCACATCGCCCACTTTACATCACTGTAAATGTGGGCAATTTCAAGCTATCAAGAGTTCTTGTTGATCCGGGCGCATCGGTCAACGTGATGAACATAAAGACTCTCTCATATCTTAGGGTTGATACTAGCAAGCTCTCAACCGATAGGATGGTGCTTCGTTGGTTCAACGAAAAGGGCGAGAAGGCTTTAGGTTCAATCACACTTCTTCTAGAGATAGGAGAGTTCAAAATTAAAGCAAAATTTCATATTGTCGATTCGGTGATGTCCTTTAACGCTCTCCTAGGTAGGCCCTGGATCCATGAATATAGGTTGGTTGCTTCCACCCTACACCAATGCATCAAGTACCAACGAGATGGCATTGAGTTTGCAATTAAGGGTAATCTGCAACCATTCTCTATTCACGAGATCGGGATCTACGAGGACACTGCATATTATGTTCCCAAAGGGTCCACTGCCAAATCTCAGGTAGAGATCAATGTTAAGGAGGAAAAGGCAGAAAGTCAAAGTTCAAAATCAATTCAAAAGTTGAGAAAAGAAAAAGTCAAGAATAAAAAAAGACAAAATTCAAGTAGTGAAGACGACATCGAGCGCGTGGTCTTTAGGCCTCCAAATGATTTACCTCAGAGAGGTGGGAGGATGGCCCAAAGAGCACACGGCTGAGGTCGCCCTACAGTTGAAAAGAGAAATCCCCCAATATACATCAAACTTGAGACAAGTTCTGATGAAGAATCAAAAAAGAGGGGTGCTAGAATTGGTTTTGACTACAGAAAAATCAATCCTCCTCCAAAGTTTGATCTCACCTTAGACTCAGATAGTGACCAAGAAGGTAACAATTCAAAACTTCAAAGTAACGAGTCTGAATTGACTCTATATGAAAAGCTTAATAGGGCAGTTGAATCCTTACCTTAATCTCACTGTCTGTTGACAGAGTCTTAGGGTTAGAAACTAAGGATGCCCTTAACTTAGATGAAGATGTAAAGAAGGTCCAGAGGTTCTTCCCTGGCTCCTTCTCTTCAAGGAACGAAGGTGATGTAATCCTTGAGGAGGTAGATTTCAATGAATTAATGGAATTACCTTTTGGCTACTTTCCTATCGGTGTTAACGCTCTTATCTCTAAAGGTTTCGCTCCGAGTCGATGGACTGAGGATCAAGCTAGATACCACCAAAATATTTGGAATTCAAAATTCAAAAAAAAAATTGGACAAGTGGTATCGGCTTTGGTACCGTTAGTTTGTTTGACGATGATGAATATTGCTTGATGATAACAAGTCATTCTGAATCTGAAAGTGTCCATACATAAGTCGTTGATTCATTCGACAAACTTTTTTTGGAGACCACGGATGATTCCAATAAAGTTTAAATTTGGGATGCACCCCGTGAATTTGAAGAGGAAATCAAATTGACAGTTGATGAACTTAAAGAAATCAACCTTGGAACAGAGGATGACCATCGCCCCACTTTCATAAGTTCTTTGTTGAGTGAGGATGAGTCTAAGGATCAAATTCAACTACTATCCAAGTTTAAGGACTATTTCGCCTGGACATACGATGAAATGTCGGGCTTGACTGTCGATGTAGCAGTTCATAAACTTAAAATCCGGCATGATGCCATTCCTGTCAAACAAGCTCTGCGGTGCATGCACCTGGAGATCGAACAACAAGTCATTTATGAAGTCAAGAAATTGGCCAAGGCCTGATTTATCTGAGAGGAACAATATCCTTCATCGGTAGCCAGCGTCGTGCCTGTTTGAAAGAAAAATAGTCAAATTCGGGTATGTGTTGACTATAGAGACCTGAATAAGTTATGTCCTAATGATGAATTTCCTTTTCCTATTCCAGAACTCATGGTGGACATTGCCCCTTTGCATGTTATTTTCTCCTTTATGGATGGCTCGTCTGGTTATAACCAAATCAAGATGGCCCCAGAAGATGAGAGAAACACTGCATTCAGAAGTCCTATAGGGATCTTTTGTTATAAAGTAATGTCATTTGGCCTTAAAAATGCCGGTGCAACCTACCAGTGGGCTATGACTCGAATCTTTGACGACTTAATCTATAATCAAGTCTAATACTACATCGATGATTTAGTTGTCAAGCGTAAAGTTAGAGAGGCTCATCTTTATGACTTAAGAATCGTCTTTGATCGACTGCGCCGCTACGACCTTAAGATGAATCCCTTGAAGTGCGTCTTCGGTGTCACATCAGGGAAATTCCTAGATTTCGTAGTAAGACACCGCGGAATTGAAATTGATCCTGCCAAAATTGAAGCTATCTTAAATATGCTGCCTCCCAAAAGCCTTACTCAACTAAGGTCCCTTCAAGGTAGATTGGCGTATATAAGAAGATTTATTTCTAATCTTTCTGGAAGATGTCATCCATTCTCGGTCCTTGCTAAAAAGGATGCCAAATTCATTTGGGATGAGAAATGTCAATCTGCCTTTGAAAGTATCAAACAATACATGACAAATCTGCCAGTCTTGGAAGCCCCTATTCCGGGGAGACCTTTAATCCTTTACACTGCGGCCCTTAACGAGCCTCTCAGGGCCCTCCTTGCTTAAGTCAATGATGAGGGGAAAGAGAATGCTCCCTACGACCTAAGTCGGAGACTCCTTCCAACAAAAATTCGTTACCCGGCGATTGAGAAACATTGTCTTGCCTTAGTTTTTGCAGCCCAAAAACTAAGGCATTATATGCTTTCTCATCAAGTCAATTTGATTTCCAATGTTAACCCCCTGCAATATCTTATGACCAGGCCTACATATCAGGATGTTTGGCTCACTGGTCTATGATATTGCTTTAATTTAAAATCACTTTCATTCCCTTGCATGTTGTGAAAGGGCAAGCTGTTGCCGACTTCCTTGCAGCACATCCACTGCTAGCGAAGTCTCCTTTGAATGATGATTTACCTGACGAGCAAATCATGAGTTTAAAGGAACCTAACAACCAAGTTTGAGAGATGTATTTTGATGGAGCTGCGTCCTCTCAGCGGGGCAAAGCACATCAACCTACTATCCCTAGAAAAGCTAGAATCGGTCTGGTTTTCATAACACCGAATAAGGGAATGATGTACTTTTCCTACCATTTATCAGAACCTTGTATGAATAATAAAGCTGAGTACGAAGCTTTGATAATTGGATTGGAACTTACAATACTGATGGAGATTAAAGAGATTTAAATCTTTGGTGACTCGCAACTGGTGATCAACCAAATTGTAGCGACTTATAAGGTTTTGAATCCTAAACTCTTGAAGTACCACCAATACACTAGTCACCTACTTGAGTAAATTCCTGTCATAGTTATGTATAGGATTCCTTGTGGAAGCAATTCTTTGGCGGATGCCCTTGCAAAGCTTGCAAAGGAATTTGCTTGTCCGGAAGAAGATTTCATCTGTATAGAAGTTTTAGGTCGAAAGACCTTGTCTCCTATAGATATGTAATACATCAATAGGCAAACTTCCCAGGTCCTTTCTACCTCTTCAATAGCCAGTGAAGAAGGAGATTGGAGACAACCAATAATTGAATACCTTCAAGAAGGCAAACATCCCTAGATAAATCACTTGCCAATCAAATCAAGAAACGTGCCCTATCCTACGTAATAGTCAATAATATGTTGTACCATCGATCATTTGATCAGATGTGGCTCTGTTGTTTAGATAAACATGAGGCCCTGAAGATTGTTAACGAAGTCCATGTTGGACAATACGGTGTTCATCAAGCGAGTCCTAAGATGAAAATGAAGATAAAAAACTTGGTTACTACTGGCCTACAATGATTAAGGATTGCATGAAAATTGCAAAATGTTGTCACCAGTGCCAGGTACATGGTGTGGTTTTACATTAGCCGCCTAACGTGTTGCACCCCACGATAGCTTCGTGGCCCTTTGAAAGTTGGAGCACGGATATTGTTGGGCCAATTGACCCTCCTTCTTCGAAGGGTCACCGCTTCATTTAGGCAGTAACTGATTACTTTTCAAAATGGGCGGAAGCAGTCCCACTTAGAAATGTAATATCACACATGTAATGAAATTCTTTCGTGACCATATCGTATATCGATTCGATGTGCCCCGCAGAGTCATTTCTGATAATGGGTCCACTTTCAAATCTACAAAAATTAGTAACTTTGCAAACCGCCATGGTATTGATTGGAGATACTCAACAATCTATTACCCACTAGCTAATGGATTGGTTGAGGCCTTCAACAAAACTTTGGTGCAAATCATCAAAAATACCCTTGATGACAACAAACGTCAGTGGGATGAGAGGTTGGTGGAAGCTTTGTGGGCCTACAGGACCACTTATCGAAACCCAACCAAATCCACACCGTTTGCACTAGTGTATGGATTTGAGGCCGTACTCCCTCTAGAAGTTCAAATTCCTTCACTCAGATTACAATCCAGAATCAGATCACAACTCAACAGAATGCACAACACCGGTTAGAAGAACTTGAAAGCCTTGAAGGACGTCATCTTCAGGCTCAACAAAACCTAGAGTTGTATAAAGACCAAACGATTCAAGCTCACGATAAGTTATTACGACCTAGAACCTTCCAAGTAGGCAACTTAATCTTGGTTCTTCGGAGGCCTATCTTAGCGCACCAAAAGATCGGTGGAAAGTTTGAACCAACTTGGGAAGGACCCTTCATAGTAGAAATAGTCTATGAAGGAGGCTCGTATCAGCTAGTGGATTGTAAAGGAAATCACCCAATGCTTCCTGTAAATGGGCGTTTCCTTAAGAGACACTACACTTGATGTAGCTTGAAGTGTCAATCAATAAAGTTTTCAAATTTTCAATCACTCAATTTCGTTCAAATCTTCTTAAAGCTCAAATACCTTGTGTCTCTTATCTTAAGGCTAAGATGTGAATTGTCATGTCTTCTTGTTTTAGGTTTAGGCTTCTCAGCAGTGGAGTATGCCCCTCATGGCACCACCCTAAAATTCAAATCTTGACCCTGACTCGATTATTCGTAGAGCAAGGTTCCTCTACCAGTGATCATTCCGGACCCGATCCTCTATATAGAGCAAGTTTCATCTATATATGATCGTTCAAACCCGATCCTCTGTGTAAAGCAAGTTTCCTTTACATACGATCAATCCAAACCCGACCTTCTGTGTAGAGCAAGTTTCCTCTACATACGATCGTTTAGACTCGATCCTCTATTTGAAGCAAGTTTTCTTCATATATGATCATTCCAGATCCAATCTTTTAGGGAAAAAATGCTTCCTTCCCACAAGATCTTTAATCTTCTCTTCCTTAAGGACAGATGTGAGTCATCATGCTTTCTTTCCTTAGGATTAGATCCACTAGTGGTAGAGTACGCCCTATGTGGCACTATCCTAGTTTTAAATTCCAGACTAGATCTTTCGCGTAGTGCAAGTTTTCTCTCCATGAGATCGTTCTTTAGTGATGGAGTACGCCTTTTGTGGCACCATCCTAAATCCAAATCTTGATTTGATCTTTCGTGAAAAGCAATGCTTCCTTCCCACGAGATCTTCAAATCCTCTCTTCCTTAAGGACAGATGTGATTCATCATGCTTTCCTCCCTTAGGATTAGATCTACTAGTGGTAGAGTAAGCTCCTTGTGGCACTACCCTAGTATCAATTTCAAATTCAATCTTCTATAGTTAGGAACTCTTCCTGCCTATATGATCACCCAGGTTTTCTTTTCCTCTAGGAATAAACTTTCTCATCCCTTAGGATTCGACCCATTAGTGGTAGAATACGTCCTCCATGGCACTATCTTAGTATAAAATTCAAACCTCAATTCTGCAGGGATAAATTTTTTTATCCCTTAGGATCAAAACTCCAGACTTGACCTTTCAATTCGGTCAACACCAATATGTGCAATAGAACTTCGTTCTATTGCACATATTGGGGGTCCATTTGTTGACCTCATTTTTGTATGAGGTCATTTAGGCAAATCCTAACTCTAAATCAATTCAACTTCCAGACCTTAGGAGCTACTTAGACTATAGATCAATTCAGACTTTAATATTAGTTTAGATCTTAGATCAATTTAAACTTCAAATCAATCCTGACCTCAAGCCAATCCTTACCTTAATTCAATTCAAACTTCAATCAAATCCAGACTTTAAACCTATCTAGATCTTTATATCCATTTCAAACCTTGGTTTTGCCTTTGATCAAGCTTTAATCTTATCATATCACTTATGATCATCAAAATGATTATGAATGATATAAATAATTAAAATCCAATCATCTAAACTCAAAATCCAGATCAAACTCAAAATCCAGACTTAAATCCTAAGTTCAGAAGCCTTGTCCTAAAGGCATTTTCTAGGGATTCATCAAACACTTCAAAACCCAGTCAAATGACTTATGATTCAGAGTCTATCACTTGCAAACTGATAATACATGTCTCTAGAGGTAACCTTACAAATTTGATCTCATTTTGAGGTCTCTAACCTCAGAATCTAAATCAAAATCCAAAGGATATAAAACCTTCAAATATTTACAGTCTATGTCATTGGGCCTGCCATCCAGTGGATTTTGGCCCTGGAGCTTTCTCCAAAGCTTCCAGTCATATCCAGACCATTGATATTGACCTATTGAGCAATAAACCACCTTCTGTTGGACCCATTTTGACTCCCAGTTGACCAGAGGTCAAAATGACCAAAATACCCTTGTGGGGTTAAAATATTCATTTCAAACCAAACGACCTCCAAATAAAATGCAATCACCTCCAACAAGTTTCAAATATCAAACCAAACTTGTTGGATCCATTCCCAGACTCTGGGTCAACTTGGTTGACTAAGTCAACCTGGTTGACCTAAGAGGCCCTTCAAGGGTCCAAACAAGTGATTTGATTGAAATAACCTATCTAAGAAATGGAACCACTTCTATTGCTCTTCAAATGTCATTTCAAACCTACTGAGCATGATCCCAGACCCTGGGTCAACCTGGTTGACTAAATCAAATAAAATTGACCAGAATATCCTTTAAGGGTCTGAATGGGCTTTTCAAACCAATGACTCTCGACTCCAAATCCTTTCAAACTCCTATAATCACTTCCTTTAGTGATCTAGACTAGATTTGACCCTCTGACCTAGTCAATATTTAACCTGGTCAACTTAACCCAAGTCTTGATCGAACTTAACCTATTTGGCTCAAAGCATTCTATTTAATCAAATCAATCTCATAAAACCCTTAAACATGTTCCATTTTATGCCTTGATCATCCTTAAATCTATCATGAGCCACATCATAGTTATTTGACCCAGTCAACTTTATATCACTTGGTCAAAACTCTTCCCAAATATTCAAATTTTAATATCAAGCTATCAAATCTCCCTTAAATCAATCTAACTTGCATTCAAAACATCCTCCCATGCCACATGGCAGGAAGATCAGTCAAACAGTCAAACCAACCCTTTGGAATGGTCAAAGATGATCAAAACCCATCTTAATTTAATCCTCTCCATCCCCAAACCTATCCAGCTGTTTGGAGGGACTCTAAAACATTCATAGAGCTTTTTCTAGCCATTGGATCTAAATCAAACAGCCCCCATTGCTCCCTTGCCCAATTGGGGATCAAAGCCCACTTTCCATGTGGCTTATCCTTTTGTCCTTTGATCCACCTGCTCCCACAAACTCCTTGGACAGATGGCTTGATCATAGACACTCCCTCAGTTGATCATAGCCATCTATTTAATCTAGGGGCAAGTCAATAGAGCAAAATATCTTAGTTAAGCCAATCCTAAATCTAACTCTCTCTAACTTAATCTCTATCATCCAAAGCCACTCTAGCCCCCAAAAACCCTCCAAAAACCTTTTCCAGACCTTACCCTAGCCTTTCCAAGCCTTCCCCCACGAGATCCTGGCCTCCAAACTCTAATTAGAGAAGAGAGAAGAATCTAGAGAGAGAATCAGGTGATTCAAGAATAACTTTAAATCCAGCAAGATCCAGCTCCTAAGATCTTCTAAAAAGTTGAAGAGGATCTTAACAGCTTTCCAACAAGCCTAAGAAAATAAAAAATCAAACAGTTTAAGTTTATGGGAGGATCAGGTGTAAGTTATGCCCATTTAAAATTTAAATTTCAATTTGAAACTGTAGCAAATCTACCATGCATAGAGCCTCCAAACTCTAGGCATTGTTAGATCATGTTGCCCTCTAGCTACAGTTCAAATTTCATGCAATTTTGTTGAGTATTTTGAAAGTTATGAGCATTTGAAAATCCTTAACTCTGGTTCAACTAGAGCCGTCTGATCGCACCTTCCCCAGGGCTCAAATGCGGGCCCTTTCGAGGTCACGCGGGCCACTTGTCGGCCATCCGACAGTCCATCTCTCCCGCGGGCGATCCAAGAATCAGATCTTGGATCCAACGTGGTTATGTGGCGAGACCTGGCTCGCCACGCATCACGTCGCCATTTGGCACCGTCGATCCAGCGCCAATCATTGGCGCCGACGGCGGGTTTGACAAAAAATGCTCCAAAAAAATTCAAAAAATGCCAAAATCTTTTAAAATTCATAGAAAATCAAATTTTCCACAAAATTAGACTTTTTAGGGCTCGTTGGAAAGGGAATTTAAGGTAGTATTTATTAAAATTAAAATTAAGTTTATTTGGTCTCCTTATTATGAGATATTACCATTTCTTTGAATTTTGTGTTTTGTAATTTTCTCACAATCTAGTGGTTAACTGGAGTCCAAATTTTGGTGGAAGATTATTGGTTTTCTTAGGCATATTTAATAATTTTTCTAGGGTCAGATACCCAATAGATTTCTGTAATGTGAATTTTTAAGGTAAAGGGTCTATTTTGGACCCTAAACTTTGAAAATTCATAACTCTATAGATGTTTAGTATTTTTCTATGAAACTTTTGTGATGTGAATGCATGTGAATAAGGGTTAGCCTCACCAAGTTTCATGATCTTTTGAACAGTAGAGACACCTAGGAAAAATAATTAAAAAGATGTCTATAAAATTTAGAAAATTCCTAGGGCATTGTATATACATCCAATAGGGATGAAATTTGAGAATATTAAACTTAGTGACATTTCTCCCTTTAGGTTCAAATGTCTCCTAATTTGGAGTTCATTAAGTTAGAAAATTATAATAAATTAAATTTAAATCTAAAAAATATAAATAATAACTTGAACTGACTAGAAACCAACTCTTAATCAAAGAAAATTAAAATCAATTTAATTTGACAGTAAATTTGATCTTAATCTAATTTTAAGTAAAATTGAATATTTAATTAAAATAATTAATTATTAATAATAAAAAATTCTAGAAAATTTCCAAATACTTGGGAATCTCTCCTTAGGTCACTCTTGGCCTTTGGAGTTGATTTCAAGGAGTTGGGAGTTCATTTGGAATAAAATCATAAAAAGCCTTCTAATTAAACAATTTCAAAAATTCAATAAATAAATCAATCTCCCAATTTTCATAACTAAATGTAGAAAAAATCTAAATTGTGCAAACTCACTTGCATTCAACTCATAATGTTGTCTAATATTTATTAAAAATATCAAAATTCTAGAAAACCATTAAATTTGAAAAGTCAACATTTTGGTAAACCTAAGTCAAAATTAGTTCAAAACCTTAAACATTCATAATAAAACCCAAAAAAAATCCAATTTCAACGAACTTACAATCTAAATGATCGTATTAAGAACTAGTATTTTAATAAAATATTAATTTTCTAGAAAACATTCTTAATCAAAAAGTCAACTTTTGACCCCTTAATTAAATGATTAAAATAATCCAGAAAATTCATAAAACTAAAAAAATCACTTTAAAACTCCATTTAATCTTAAAACTAGTAATCAACTAACCTTAATTAAAATTTATTAACCTTCAAACTTTAATCAAATTAAAACACTTAATCATACCGGGTACCACTAGATAATTCAGGCCTACGAGGCTATTAGCTTAGCCCCAAGGAAGGTGAAATAAACTTCACGGTCTCGGTGAGCAACAAGGTGGTATCCAACCAACAATTAAAATCAACCTTAAAATTAATTTCAAATCATTAATACTTAAACTCAAATTTAAATCTTCCATTAAGCCTTTCAACCAACCAGAACTTCAAACAACTTTAACAAATTGCCCTCACAGGACATATCCAAACCACACAGCCTACCTTACACACTTTAGATAGTTTGCTAGGACAACCAACTCTAGTTTAAGGATAGACCGGTGTTTACTTTTTCGCCGTGTGCCAGGTTTTCGAGCTTTCACTGCATGCTGGTTGTTAGCTTAGAATTGATTGACTATCTGTTTACTTATTTACAGCACTCCGTTGAGCATTTAAATTTCAAATATATCAACTGCTTGAGATCAATTATAACTGCTTGGGATTATATATAACTGCTTATTATTAGGATAACCCTGCAGGATTAAGTCTATATTTTTCAATTTTGATTAATATAATCTGATATAATTTGAGTTGTATTTAAAGTGATTTCAGTTGGGATGTTTAGATCCAACTTGAATTTCAAAGATGAGAAGACATCCCTAAAGGAGAGAGTCTTCGTCCATTTAGAAGATCAAGTTTGGATGCTCTTCAAATATCCAAAGAGGAAAGATAACACCGCATTCAAGGGGGAGTTTCCTTTTATTTGGATATACGGAACTGATGAATCAAGATGCTCGTAGGAAGATAAAGATGTGCATAATGAGAAGAATCCAAAATCTCAAAGTCACTTAAGTCTTAGGACTAGAAACCCAGTTTATTGTCAGTGGTGCCCGGCCACTTTACTTTTAGAAGACCCTAGTTTGTAATAAGCAAGGCAACTTTGCCTATGGACATTTATTAATTAATTCATTTATATTTGATGTTTGATGTGATTGCATATAGAACTGCCTGCTTTTCATAATTTTTTGGTGTTTGTGTGCCGCTTTTATTTTTGCATGAACTCGTGAGACTCGTAAGGATATGAAAATATTTATACTCATAACTTTAAAGTTTAAGATTTTAGTGAGTTTGAATAACATACAAAGATAACGAATTTAGGAAATTATTTGGGGATCGACCCGAGGGTCGCATGCATATTTCTTCACTTCTTTTCTCCTTACTTTAGACCCTTCCCCGCCTGCAGGTAGAGTCCAGATAGTCTGACCTATGAGGACGAGGTGTCGGACTTAGGGAAGTCCAGTCTTATAAAAAATTATTTTATAAGTCTATTTTTTAACTTTCAAGCATACTTGATTTGAGGTTGTTAACCAGCATGCATTGCATTATAAACAAATTAAAAGAGTCAAAATTTTAATTGCATTAGTCCTTAGCATCTTACACCCAATATAAGTCAAAGGGGCCAATTAGGATCCGCTCTGGATGTCGGCCCTGTTCTCAAAAACTTTTCTTAAATAACATCCCTACCACTCAACATTAAAAGATCGGATACATATTTTTAAAATGCATAGATGGTTTAGCTGGCTCCCCAATCCAGACTGGGGTAAGTCCAGATTTGCACTACATTAGCTAGCTTCAGGTTACTTTTTAGTACCCACTTTAGACTTAGGTTCTGAGGCAAGCTCGGGCTATAAGACCTCAAACTTCGAGAATCTAATCCCAATTTTTTAATAAATTGACTAGTTAACTTAAAAATCTCTTTCAATCAAATTTGAGCCCAACAGTTAGGATATATTAGAATGTTTTTTGAATTATTTAAGAATCTCAAAACACTCCCTACTCCTCCTCCATTGACTCTAAAAATAACTGTTCAACCTTGAACCAATCCCGATTGAAAATTCAAACCCTTACCTCCTTTGACATTAATCTTTGAATTCTTAAATAAAGATCATACCGCTATTTTAATCGAGAGTATTCGTAGGAATATTTCAATTTTTCTATAATGTAATTGACTACGAGGGCTTGCACTCGTAGGAGATTTAGAAACCCAGATCTAATTTTTTCAAAAATTAATTTTTCAAAATCTTTAATTAATTATCTTTGGGAAATTCAAAATCAACGATCATTATTATCATTTTCAAATAATCAATAGTATTTGATAACTTCTTTCTACGGAGATATATATCAATTAAATTCATGATTTTGAATATGAAACTAATGATCTCTTATCCAAATTATTATAGTCAAATATTTGATTGAACATCATTTTGATCTTTTGAGATCATATGTGAAAGTTCGTTAGGGATGTTAAGCCCTATAGAACTGGCCCAAGGCTAACCAAGAGGGGGTGGATTGGTTGTTTAAAGATATTTTAAAACAAAACTACAAACCAACATCACCACAAAGAAATTAAATGCGGAAATTAAATGCGGAAGCAATAATAAGAAAAGAACACACCAGATTTATAGTGGTTTGGTCAAACCTTGACCTACATCCACTCCTTGGAGGCACCCTCCAAGTATTGCACTAAACTAAGTGTCTCTCCTTTAGCCCCCACAGCTAGGCGGAGAAGCCCTTACAAAATCACTTCCACCATCCCCGGTGTGGCGGAGTCGCCGGGTCCTTTGACACCAAAGAGAACTTCTTCTTTGGTGAACTTCCCTCGAGACAAGCCTTGAATCCAACGGTATTCAGGTGCGAGCTTGCCGGAGAAACCGTGTGGAACCCTCTCCACACTCCCTTGAGTCCCCCCTCACAGGATCTTCTCCCTCTCTCAAACTCCACCCTTTCCTTACTCCCTTTCAAGCTCTCTCTTCAAGTTTCTCCCACAAGAACGAAGCTACAATGGCTGCCAAAGACACTTATAAAGTGCCTTGTCATAGCTTAAATAGAAGAGCTAAAAATGAGCTCATTAATGTAAGTTGCTGACATTATCGTCCAGGATGATAGGCATATCATCCTGGCTGATTAGTTCAAATATGAGGAAAATCATCCTGAATATCATCCTGAAATGAAGCTGGATGATGTCTTATCGTCCCGGACGATCTTGCGATCAGCCCGGACGAAATCACCATTAATTGCTTTCCAAAATTGTCATAACAATTTTGAAAAAATTGTACTGGATCATCCTGGACGATATTTTATAATCGAGGCCAATCCACCAGGCTGATATCAAAAAATAAGAATTTCCTAAGTAGATCTGGCAGCAGATTCTTTCTATTTTGAGCTTATCGTCCTGGCCAATACAAAATCGTCCAGGACGATGTGTTTTGCATAATGACGGCTGCTTTAATGAGGATGTCCTAATTAGGGTTTCTGCTTTGGAACAGTTCGTCTCGGCCGATATAAATATCGTCTAGGACGATTTTACCAAAAATTGTAATCTCTAAGGAATAGTCAGAAACCTCATACGTTACAAAGCATCAGGAGCCACAACAAATACAATAGACTCAAGAAAGGAAAAAGTGTACAAACAGACTCAGACCTAGTCTACCAAATCTTGAGCTAGTTCCAAATTGCAGTCCGATCGTGTGAACCTAAATGTCAGTACATAAGACAGTCGTAGAGAAATAAAAATGTTTGCTATCATCAAAATCATAAACCATTGATCCGCAAGAATCTCTCCCTTTTTGATGATGGCAAACAATTCTATTTGAATTTAAAAAAAAAAATAATTTCTCCTAATCTCCCCCTCACTAGAATAAAACTTTAAAAATAGGGGAGATAAATTTTTTTTTTTTGAAAAAAAGAATACAAAAAACATATAAATTCAACAATACGTTCTCCCCCTTTGACATTATCAAAAAGAGAGGAGGCAAAAAAAATAAAATGAACAAAAGAAAAAAAACGTTCCCTGATCTAGTGAAAAACAAATATTCTTAAAATGAGAAAGTTACCTCTTGGTTTTAATCAAAAACATAGTAGAATTGGATTGACAACGCATAATCCAGAAAAAGTAAGAAATTCATAAATTGTTAATCCAAGCTCAAGTTCTTTTAAAGGCTAAAAAAACTTTTTAATTCAATATCCAAATCAAGGAATAAATGGGAAAAAGAAACATTAATTTTTTAAAACTTCTTTCATAAAACATATCTAATAGAAGATCAATGCACGAATTGCTGAATCAGGAACCAAGATTTTCAAGCACAAGTTTCGAATATATCAAGGATTTTCTTAGACTTTTAGTAGTACAAGAAAATATAAGCATTTTTTTGTGGGCTCATTTTATGCCCTTTATCACTTGGATGGCTCTTTGAGCATCTTTTGATTTTTAATACACTTTGTGTATTATTTTTTTTTCAATTTAACATCATTGCGCATCTTTTGGTTTGGCATCATTGGCAACTTTTTTTTTATTATTTTTAAAAAATATGCTTTCTTTCTTATATTTTCAAAACGAAAGTAAACCCAAATTATTGACAACACGAACAACTTGATTAAGAAAATTTTAAGGTGGATTCAACAATCTTGCAAAAGATTTCTATGCGATAGAAAAAATGTAGGGAGATGAAAAAAAATAGTTTCAAAATCTAATTTAAAATATGATGAATATTTTAAATCAAAAGTAGAATAACCTCTTTTAGGAAATAGAGATAGAGAGTCAAAAATATGAGTTTCCTTCCTTTGACTGTTTTAGAGAAGTCAAACACAACTTACCAAAGATTTCAAAAAAATCAGGAAGTAGATTTTTCATTTTTAGAAAAATGAATGTGTGTGTTGATCAGAGAAAAACTTTCACGAAACAAAAATTTCAAAGAATAAATAAAACTAAAACTCAAAATAAAAAATAAAAAACATAAAAACAAAAATACAACACAAAAACACGAAGGGCTTTTAACCTTATCTCTCTCCTGATCCGATGCTTCAGAACCAGATCTGCCCATGAGATTTTTTGCCTTTCATTATTTCCCCAGTTCAAATTTTATTTTGCCTTGCCCTTTTCTTTCGTAGGAAGAATTTTTAAGTTTGGGCACTAATTTTTCATATGTCCAGGCTTCATACATCGAAAGCAAATAACGTCAAAAGGAATATGAAAATCCTTACCATTTTTACCTTTTTTTCACTTTTGCTTATGCTTTGGTGAGCTTTGTGATTTGCTTGACAAGTCATTGCATTCATCACCAACTAAGCAATCTTTTTTCGTATCTTCAGTTTTTAGAACAATCGTTTCACTTACATCCAAAAGTCCTGGACCCAAACCTTGCTCGTAGGCAATGAGTGAGCCAATCAAATTATCAATAGAATAATCATTCAAATCTTTTGATTCACAAATAGTAACAACTTTGGCATTAAATTTTTCAAGTAAACAACGAAGAATTTTATTAACTTTTTCAAAATTTGAAAACTCTTTTCCTAAGGCATGCAATGTTGTTACAATTTGAATGAACCTAGTGTACATGTCTAAGATCGTCTCATAAGGTTTCATGGAAAACAATTCAAAATCATGTATTAACAAATTCAACTAGGATTGCTTGATTTCATTCGTTCCTTCATATATGGTATGTAGTTTATCCCAAACTTCCTTACCAGTAGTGCAAGTGAATATTAACATGAAATCATAAGAATTTAAAGCACAGAAAAAGTAATTTAAAGATTTTGCATTCAGTTGAGCATTCAGTTGTTCTTCCTTATTCCATTGATTAAAAGGGATATCAATTTTAACTCCATTAACAATACGTGATGGTGATGAATAACCAGTTAAAACCATATGCCACATGCAAAAATTAATCGATTGCAAGAAAATAGACATGCGAGTTTTCCAAAAATTAAATGACATATTTTCAAATAAAGGAGGTCTGGTGATTGAATAACCTTCCGCAACATTACGATTAGCCATGGATCAAAAATTCAAAAGCTTTTAAAAACTTATTTTATGAATACCGCTCTGATACCACTTGAAAGTTCGTTAGGGATGTTAAGCCCTATAGAATTGGCCCAAGGCTAACCAAGAGGGGGTGGATTGGTTGTTTAAAGATCTTTTAAAACAAAACTACAAACCAAAATCACCACAAAGAAATCAAATACGGAAATTAAATGCGGAAGCAATAATAAGAAAAGAACACACCAGATTTATAGTAGTTCGGTCAAACCTTGACCTACGTCCACTCCTTGGAGGCACCCTCCAAGTATTGCACTAAACTAAGTGTTTCTCCTTTAGCCCCCACAGCGAGGCGGAGAAGCCCTTACAAAATCACTTCCACCTTCCCCGGTGCAGCGGAGTGGCCGGGTCCTTTGACACCAAAGAGAACTTCTTCTTTGGTCAACTTCCCTCGAGACAAGCCTTGAATCCGACGGTATTCAGGTGCGAGCTTGCGGAGCAACCGTATGGAACCCCCTCCACACTCCCTTGAGTCACCCCTCACAGGATCTTCTCCCTCTCTCAAACTCCATCCTTTCCTCACTCCCTTTCAAGCTCTCTCTTAAAGTTTCTCCCACAAGAATGAAGCTACAATGGCTGCCAAAGACACTTACGAAGTGCCTTGTCATAGCTTAAATAGAAGAGTGAAAAATGAGCTCATTAATGCAAGTTACCGACATTATCATCCAGGACGATAGGCATATCGTTCTATCGTCCTGGCTGATTAGTTCAAATATGAGAAAAATCGTCCTGAATATCACCCTGAAATGAAGCTGGACGATGTCTAATCGTCCCGGACGATCTTGCGATCGGCCCGGACGAAATCACCATTAATTGCTTTCCAAAATTGTCAGAGAAATTTTGGAAAAATTGTCCTAGATCATCCTGGAAGAGATTTTATAGTCCAGGCCGATCCACTAGGCCGATATCTAAAAATAAAAATTTCCTAAGTAGATCTGGCGGCAGAATCTTTCTATTTTGCGTCTATCGTCCTGGCCGATACAAAATTGTCCAGAACGATGTGTTTTGCATAATGATTGCTGCTTTAATGAGGATGCTCTAATTAGGGTTTCTGCTTTTAAACAGATCGTCCCGGCCGATATAAATATCGTCTAGGATGATGTTACCAAAAATAGTAAACTCTAATGAACAGTCAGAAACTCTTATACATTATAAAGCATCATGAGCCACAACAAATACAATAGACTCAAGAAAGGAAAAAGTGTACAAACTGACTCAGACCTAGTCTACCCAATCTTGAGCTGATTCCAAATTGCAGTCTGATCGTGTGAACCTGAAATGTCAGTACATAAGACAGTCGTAGAGAAATAAAAATATTTGCTATCATCAAAATCATAAACCATTGATCCGCAACAATATGTTGTTTCTCCTCAGTTTGAATATGATAATCAGGATAAAATTCAAAGTTCTAAAAATCTGAACCTATTAGGGAATGGTATATTCGCTTTTCGAGGTGATATGCTATTCATAATGATGTGTTCGATTTCAAAACACTACGACCTCTATCGATCGTTAACTATGGTTCCTTAATCCTCTATTGTCTATTGACTAAGGTTCCTCTAACATCCACCTCGTACTATTTGCGTTCAGTCTATCAATAAATGCACATCCATAATAATCCATCGAACCTCTATCTCCTACTAACAACCATCCCTCTGACCATCGTTGCCCACTAAAGTGGTCCTACGACCTCTGTTACCTATCCATTATGATCTATGTATCGCTCTATAGGGGTGTTAAAATTTGACACGACCTAAAAATCCAACCCAACCCGACCTAGAAAATACGGTTTCAGGTTAGCCCATTTAGCAAATGGGACAGGTTCAAAATAAAATTTTTGACCTTTTTGGAAAATTTGGTCAAGTCCGGGTCAAGCCGCTAACCTAAAAAATACCGGGAATAAGAAACGACCTTCTAGCAGCACATTCTGCTCACATGCAACCACGCACCGGATAACATCCTGCTTGTAAATGACTTAGTGCATTTTTGCTAGCTTAAGCATGAGCGCGACCCGACGCAAGCACGAGTTTGACCGCACTATTTTTTCGATTCGCCTACGCAAGTGCAAGTGGGCACCCTATGCTCCTACACAACTATGGCTCCATGATCCCCTGTTGCCATACCCATATTATTGTTGACCTCATTTTTGTATGAAGTCACTTGGGCCAATCCTCACCCCAGATCAATCCTTACCCCAAGTCAATCTTGACCCTAAATCAATTTAATCTCCAAACTAATCTAAACTCTAGGATTCCCCTAGATCCAGACCTTAGGATCTATCAAGACCCTAAGATTTTTCTAAAACCTAGACCCCTAGGATCTACCTTGACCCTAGGATTCTTCCAAACCAATCTAGACCTTAGGATCTATCTAGGTCTTAGGATCCTTCTAGACTCCAGACCCTAGCATCTATTCTAGACCCTAGGATTCTTCTAGAGTAATCCAAACTTTTAAGATTTTTTTAGATTCTAGATTCTAGGATCCTCCTAGACTTCAAACCCTATGATCTTCTTAGGCCTTAGGAGCTACCTAGACCTTAGATCAATTCAGACCTTAAGATCAATTTAGATCTTAGATCAATTCAAATTTTCAAATCAAACTTAACTTCAAGCCAATTCAGACCTTAATCCAATTCAAACTTCAATCAAATCTTGACTTCAAACCTATCAAGACTTTAAACCTATCCTGATCCCAAATCCAGTTCAAACCTTGATTGTGCTTCTATCAAACTTTAATCCTATCCTATCCTTCATGATCCCCTCAAATGGTTATAGATGATATGGACAATTCAAATCCACTCATTCAAACTCAAAATCCATTTCAAATCCAGAAATTCAAACTCAAACTCAAGGCCAAAGGTCAAAGTCCTAAAAGCCTTTTTTTATGATTTTTAAAATACCACAAAACCTAGTCAAACGACCTTTGATTCAAATTCTATCACTTTCACGGTGATAAGACATGTCTCTAGAGATAACTCTCCAAATTTGAGCTCATTCTGAGATCTCTAACCTCAGAAATCAAATTCAAAGGCTGTAAAACCTTCAAATATTTACAACCTATACCACTAGACCTGTCATCTAGTAGATCCTGACCTTAGAGCCTTCTCCAAAGCCTCCAATCACTTCCAGACCCTTAATCTTGACTTTTTAATCGTTAAACTATATTTTTTTGGACTCATTTCAGCCCCCAATGGACTTGAGGTCAAAATGGCCGAAATACCTCTCAGGGTGTGAATAGTCATTTTGATTCAAATGAGCTCCAAATCAAATGCAACCACTTCTAGCAAGTTTCAAATATAAAACCAAATTTTTCAGACCCAAACCCAAATCCTGGGTCAACCTAGTTGACCAAGTCAACCTAGGTTGACCAAATAGGCCTTTAAGGGTCAAAATAGGCATTTTGACTGAATTGACCTAAGGATCACCTGAGGATCACCTCCAATGATCTCCAAGTGTCATTTCAAATTGATTGAGCTCATTTCTATACCCTAGGCCCACCTGGTTGACCCAAGCCCCTTAAGATTTTAAATTAGTCATTTTAACCCATTTGACATATTTAACCCATTCAAGCTCTCAAACCTATGCCAAAACCTAGGTCAAATCCATTCAAACTCATTTAAAGTCAAACCATTTTGATTTTGTTTTGTCAACCTGACCTATGGTCAAATCTCCTTATACATAGGTTATTTCACTTAAACAATTGAACATATGCCTTGATATTCCCTCCAAGCTAATTCATTAAGTCCTCTCACCTGCCACCTCAGCCCTTATGGACCATTGACAGGTCAAACCAGTCAAATGACCATTAAATGGTTAAAATGAGCACTTTAAAATCATTTTAACTCTAATTTAAATATCCCCAGCTTCCTAGATTCTTTCCAGAGCCTTCTTAAGCCATTTTCATCCTTTGGATCAATATCCAATGGTTTAGATTAACTCCACATGCACGTGTGGGTTCCAAGGCACCTTTCCACCTCATGTACCCCTTGTCCTTTGATTCTCTATTCTCACCAATTTCAAGGGACATGTGGCATCATCAAGGCAAGCTATTGAATCAATCCCAACTAACCAAATGCACTAGGATATTTTGAATAGGGTAAAATATCTTAATTAAGCCATTCTTAACCCCTAACACTCACACACTTAATCCATATCATCCAAAGCCATTCCAGCCCCAAAAACTATCCAAAAAACCTTTTCCAGTAATTTCTATAGCCTCCCCAAGCTTTTCCCCACAAAAGTCAATCCTTCATATCATGTTTTGGTGAAGAGAGATAATTTAGAGAGAGATCAGTAAATTCAAGAATAACTTCAAATCCAGCCAGATCCAGATCTTGGAGTCTTCACCAAAATTGGAGAGAAAGTTCTAATCTTTCCAACAAATCTAAGAAGTCAAAAATCTGACGGTTGGATTATAAGTTATTCATATTTTTATTTAAATTTTAAATTTGAAACCGTAGCAAATCTACAATGCATGGAGCCTCCAAACTCTAGGTATTGTTAGATCATGTTGACCTCTAGCTACAGTTCAAATTTCATGTAATTTTGTTTAGTATTTTCAAAGATATGGGCATTTGAAAATTCTTAACTCTAGTTCAACCAGAGCCGTCCGATCGCACCTTTAGCGCCATCGGACGGCCCAAAAATGGCGGCATCACCCCCTAGCCCACGCAATGCTCTTCCTGGGACTCGAACGCGGGTCCTTCCACAGTCATGGAGGTGACTTGGCGGTTATCCAGCCATCCATCTCACCGCTTTTTGATCCAACAGTCGGATCGTTGGATCCAACGTGGATAAGTGATCCGTCCAGGATATGACATGTGGCGCCACACCGCGCTGCCATATCGTCGCAGCCAATGATTGGTCGGTGGCCAATTTAACCAAAATGGGATTTGATAAAAATTCAGAAAATGTCCAGATCTTCTTAAATTTACATAAAATCAAATTTTCCACCAAATGGAGTGTTCTTGGGCTCGTTGGAAAGATAATTTAATGTAGTACTTATTAAAATTAAAATAAAGTTTATGTGATCATTATATTATGAGATATAATTGATTGTTTAAAATTAGTTTTTTAATGAATTTCTTATAATCCAGTGGTCAATTGAGCCCCAAATTTTGGTGAAAAGTTTTTGGGTATCTTAGGCAAATATTGTATTTTGTTTAGGGGAAGACACCCAATGGATTGATGTGATGTGAATTTTCAAAGTAATGGGTCAATTTTAGACCCAAACTTTGAAAATTCATAACTCCATATATCTTTAGAATTAGGGTGCATGATTGTTGTTGTATAATTGCATGTGTACCAGGGTTAGTTGGACAAAATTGCAAACCAAATTGAATTCTAGTGACACTTAGGGAAAATAATTAAGGATAAAAACTAGTTAACTTAGAAAAATCCTAGGAAATTCTACACACATTTAATAGGGGTGAAACTTGAGAATATTAAACTTAATGACATTTTACACCTTAGGTTCAAGTTTACTCAATTTGGAGCTTATTAGGTCAGAAAATTAAAAAAGTCAAAATTAACCCCTTAATTAAGCATTAAAATTTCTAAAAATTATAATAAATCAAATTTAAGTCTAAAAAATACAAATAATACCTCTAATTTTCCAAAATTAAATCCTTAATCAATAAAAATTAAAATCCCTTTGATTTGACAGCAAAATTGAACTTAATTTAATTTTAATCAAAAATTAATATTTAATTACTTTAATTAATTAATAATAATTAAAAATTCTAGAAAATTTTCAAACACATTTGAATCTCTCCTTAGGTCATTCCTGACTTTTGGAGTTGATTTTAAGAAGTTTGAATTTCATTTGGAGTGAAATCAAGAAAACCCTTCTAATTAAATAATTAAATAAATTCAATAAATATACAAACTTTGAAAAATCATAACTAATTCCAAAAAAATCCAAATTGACCAAACTCAAAGGCATTCAACTCCAAATTAAGTCTAATATTTATTAAAAAATTTAAACCTTAAAAATAAGTTAAAGTCAAAAAGTCATCAAATCAGTCAAACTTAGGTCAAAATCAAGTCAAAATTTCAAACCTTCATAACTAAACTTAGAAAAATCCAAATCCAGCAAACTTAGTGTCTATCAACTCATCTTAAGGTCTGATATTTTAATAAAATACTAACTTTTCAAAACTCAAGTTTAATTAAAAAGGTCCATTTTGACCCCTTAATTAAAGGATTAAGATAATCAAGAAAATTCTAAAAACTCAGAAAACACTTTAAAACTCCAAAAATGTTTAATCAACATCAAAATCAGTAGTCAACCAAATCAAATTTAAAATTCATTTACTTTCAAATCTTAATCAACTTAAGTCACTTAATTATACTGGGTACCACTAGGTAACCCAGACCTACAAGGCTATTAACTTAGCCCCAAGGAAGGTGAAATAAACTTCACGGCCTCGGTGAGAAATAAAGGTGATATCCAACCAACAATTAAAATTAACCTTAAAATTAATTTCAAATCATTAATACTTAAACTCAAATTTGAATCTTCCCTTAAGCCTTGCAACTAACCAGAACTTCAAACAACTTTAACAAATTGCTCTCCATAGGATATATCCAAACCACACGGCCTACCTCACACACTTTAGATGGTTTGCGAGGACAACCAACTATAGTTTTAGACTAGGCTACTGTTTACCTTTTAGCTGTGTGCCGGGTTTCGAGCTTTCACTGCATGCTAGTTGCTAACTTAGAATTGATGTATCTGTTTACTTTTTACTGCACTTTATGGATGGTTGATCTGTTTGAAGACTAGATTACCCATAGGATAGGAACGATCTAGATGTTCACACAATTTTCTACAGGTGGCCACGTTCATACAGGGCAATAAAAAGGGGGCTAAGTCAATAAAAAAATTAATTATAAATACTTGCACAGGTGCTTCAGCTGCTAAAACCCCCAAAATAAAAATGGAATGTGACCAGCGTGTTTATTTATTTTTCTGTACATATATAACTGCTTGAGAATAAATGCTTTTGATTCATTAACTTCTTAGGATAACCCTGCAGGAGAGTCTAGAATTTTGATTTTATACAAATGTAATTTGGGCAAGCGTTAAGTGTTGTGAAAGTAGGATTTTGAGTTGGGATACATATGTCCAAAGCTTGGACTCCAAAGAGAAAATGACACCCCTTAGGGTGGTAGCCCTTTTCTATTTAGAGATCTAAATTTGGATCATTTCTTCACTAACAAAGAGTGGCCTTCCCCTCAAAGAAAGTGCCCTCTTATCCATTTGGGGTAGCCTGCTATGAAGAATTCAAGGAGTCCGAGGAAAAGGAGCCCGAAGGAGACAAAGATTGAAGATTTGAAGACAAAGAGTATCCCACTCAAAATTACTTGTGTCTTTATTAGGTTTAAAACCTGAGTTGTTATCAGTGGTGCCTGACCACTTTACTTTTAACAAACCCTGGTTTATAATAAGCAAGACAACTTTGCCTATGGACATTCATTAATTAATTTATTTATATTTGATGTTTGATGTGATTACGTATAGAATTACCTATTTTCCGAGTTTTTTTGGCGTTTGTGTTTCGCTTTTGTTATTGCATGGACTCACAAGACTCGTGAGTGTGTGAAAATTTTTATACTCATAACATTACAGTTTAAGATTTTAGTGAGTCTGAATAACATAGAAAGATAACGAATTTAGGGAATTAGCCGGCGATCATCCCCAGGGTCGCATGCATATTTCTGCACTTCCTCTCTCCTTTTTTTAGACCCGTCCCCGCCTGTGGGTAGAGTCCGGATAGTCTGACCTATGAGGAGGAGATGCCGGATCTGGGGAAGCCAATTCTTCTAAAAACTTATTTCTAAGCCTGTTTTTAATTTTCAAGCATACTTGATATGAGGTTGTTAACTAGCATGCATTGCATTAGAAATAGATTTAAAAGAGTCAAAATTTTAATTGCATTAGTCTTTAGCATTTTGCACCCAGCATAAGTCAAAGAGGTCAATTAGAAAAATCTCTAGATGTCAGCCCCAACTCTCTAAAACTTTAAATAAAACATCCCTATCACTCTTTCATAAAAGACTGAATTCATCTATTTTAAATTGATTAGGTGGTTAGCTGGCTCCCCAATCTAGGCCGGGGTAAGTCCAGAATTATACTATCTTAGCTAGGTTCGGGTTACTTTTAGTACCCATTTTAGACTTAGGTTTTGAGGCAAGCTCAGGATATAAGACTTTAACCTCCAAGAATTGAATCTCAAATTTCTAATAAAATTGATTACTCATATTAAAATTCTCTTTCAATCAAATTCAAGCCCAACACTTAGGATAGACTGGGGCACTTCTAAATTATTTCAGAATCTCAAGTGCCTCCTACACTTCTTCCTTCGACTCTAGAAATAAATGCTCAACCTTGAACCAATCCCACTTAAAATTTCAAATCCTTACCTCATTTCACATCAAACTTTGAAAATGTAAATAAAAGTTCTACAGCTATTTTAATCGAGAGTATTCGTAGAAAATTCAGGATTCCTACGATGTAATTAATTGCGAGGGCTTGCGCTCATAGGAGATTTAGAAACCTAAACCATATTTTCAAAAATCAAATTTTCAAAACCTTAATTAATTCTCTTTGGGAAATACAAAAAAATTACGATCGTTATCGTCTTATTCAAATAATCGATAATAGACAATATCCTCTTTTTTCGGGAAGATATATTGCTTTATTATCATTACTTTGATTATGACATTAATGATCAATTATTCAAATCATTATAGTCAAACACTCGATCGAATTTAATGTTGACCCTCCGGGGTCATATGTGATTCTTTCATGAGTTTGACTACGATAATCATGATGAATTTAAATTTTGTAATTATAACGCATTAGAGAATGATATGTTCGCCTCCCGGTGTGATATATTGTTCATAATGACATGTTCAATTTAAAAATTCAAAAAATTAAATATTCCCAAAGATAATTAATTCTTTTTCAAAATTATACTTTTCAATCAAACAACTATGCGCGATGCTACTATCCCCCTTGCTATACCTACTACTTTTAGCGACACTGCTGGCAACCTTAAAAGTTGGGTCAGGTAAATTTTTTTGCAACTCAAGCTTATGAGTTTATATTTTTGATGATAACAAATATTATGGCTCACTTTCTGTTGACTATTTGTATTTACAATATATATTTGTTTGTGTGTATACTAACATTTCATGAATACCATGCAACATCAAATAAAAAATCAGAGCTCAAGATTGGGTTGAATAATATTATGTTGTAAAAGGGTCTGTAATATTCATTGATGTAATTTTAATTTCTTGAGTCAAGCCTTATAAGAGTGTATGCTTACTTGGTGACCATGCACACGCACACTCAAGGGAGTGAGATCTAGTCAAATCTAGAAGATCAAGTTTTGAACTAATCGTATAGGATGATTTTGGATCATCCAGGATGATCATTTATGATCTTGGAAAATAACCGCCAATGCTAATTTAGGCAAGATTTTAAGATTTAATTTTTGTTCTATTCGTCTAGGACGATCAGGATCGTCCAGGACGATCAATACAAATAATGCCTAAATTGATCCTATGATTAGGGGATTAATTATAGTTAAATTTTTCAATCCGATCATCCTAGACGATCTGTATATCGTATATGATGATGTTTGCCGACATACTTGTTTTACCTTAACCATCCAAGCTGAAATACCATAATTTTTTTCTAATCATCCTAGACGATCCACAATATTGTCCTTGATGATATATACATTTTTTGTACTAATCGGCCTAGACTATCCAAATATCATCCAGGACTATCAAGTCAAATTGTGCACATCATACTGGACGATCCTGTGATCATCCAGGATAATTCTGGGCACCGAAATTGAGTTTTTAGAATTTTCTAAATCCCTCTTTTTAAGCACATCGTACAGGACAATCCTAGGATCTAATTAGACAATATCTGGTGTCGGAATTGAGTTTTAAGGGTTTTCACTACAGGAAATTTAGCTATTACTGACAGTTCACCTTATTTTATCGGCATTTTAAAAAAAATCAGTGGCTTTTTGGCAATTTATTAGCCGCCGAAAAAAACAGCGCCGGAAATCGTTGCCGACGATTTCTTTCCGGTGGTTTATTTCTCCGATAGCTTTTCGGCGGCGCTTGCTGCCGGTTATCACCAAAGTTATTACTGGCGGCTTTCCAGCCATCCAACCACCGGCAACCATACTGGCGGCTACCCGGCGATTCGTGCTGACAGAATTGCCGGCTATTGTAGCCGCTGGCGTGTCGCCGAACAACTGCCGGCAAGAGTCGATAAACCGCTGGTAAAATATCGGTAGTTACCCGGCGGTCTGAACCGACGGCATGTCTGACGGTGTAAGCCGCCGGTGTATCGCCGGACTCCCGCCGGCAAGCGTCGGAAAACCGTCGGTAAAAATCGGCAGTTTAAAGAGATTTTCGGCGTCGTCAATCAACCATCCAGTATCATCATTTTCGACGGCCAAACTGCCAGTTGGCCGCCGGAAACCTGTAGCATCTGAAAAAAAAATTGATAGCGTCCCCTCTATTTGAGGGAGGTTAACCCTAAAGTCTAAACCTGCACAGAAAGCAAGCAATAACAATAATTTTGGGCAACACGTCACTATATTCAATCAATTATCACAACTATATACATAAGTAAAACCAAACAAAATAATAAATGTAACCAAAGTTCACATGTTCAACCAAATTCACAAGTTCTAAGTTCAACCAAAAAACTTTACAATCATATCATCATAAGTTCATCAAATATAAAAAAGTGCTAATCCTCATTCGTATCCTCACTGTCGGGAGTTGCATGTGGCTGCTCTGTCTCTTGCTCTTTCTTCCTTTGACTTTCATCTCTGTAGGATCGCAGCTCTGCTTGCATTTTATTTTGAACCTTTCTCATTTATTCTATCTCTCTAGTCAGTGCTGCAACCCTCTGGCTTATAGTTTCTTCAGCTCCACTTGGATCATAAAATGCTGACGTGGATGAACTTCCCTCATAAACATATCCTTGCAATCTCAATACATATACCCTCCCCCTCTGTCTTCCTCCAACAACATCTACCCATGTATGATACTCAAAAATCTGGGTTGATCCTGAAGATGATCCCTCACCAGTGGACTGCCAACTTTCCCAAGCTCGTACAAAATCTTCCTGCAATAATAAATCCATAAAATTTATTGATATTACAATTAGCTAGTTTTATTAAAATATATTTCTATTCCCAAACTCCAAAAAATTATACTCACATGAGCCTTCTTAGCCTTTTCATCAACCCACTGATGGTCAGCTTGATGTTGATGAGTTCTTGTATGCAACTCCAGCGGTGTTGGCTCCTGACCAAGGTACTCTTTCTAAAAATATAAGATATAATTATAATAACATAGATATATTTAATAAACTAATTTAAAACTCATGCTAGTCGCATACGTTCCGTATGAGGAACAGATCCACCAGTATGAAGAGCGCTTCCTAAACCCCCACAGTCAGAGACTCGGTTCCGCTTATTCTACTCTCAGGGGTCGCCTAAGCTCTACTTAGATCAACTCATACGCCCTCTCCAATTCATGTTGGACGCTGCTCAGAATTTCTAATGTCCGTGAACATGTCCCTGAGATGAGTCGCTCATCTCTTCTCAAAATTGGTTTTGATCCTCATGCTATGTTCAGGCAACCACCTAAATTCTTTTTGTAAAAATTTAGGCATAACAAAAAAGATTAGTATAAATTAAATCAAATATTTGAATTCATATCAAATAAGTATACCTGAAATTCTCCAAACCACATATCCCTAACCTACTTTGGGATCTTCTTCAAGGATAAGTAAGGAGCATTATATTTGTTATTTATAATATCCTAGATCTTGTGTGTAGGTGGCCTTGAAGGATTGAAGTTGCAGGTTAATTTTTTGGTCAATAACATATAATATATCAAAATACAATCAACTTAATAACATAAACTTAACTTACTTATCATCCTCAGGCTCAATGTATTGATGCTTATATGTTGCAACTGCATGATCCCCAGTGCCAACCTCTGCTGGTCTAGATGGTCCACCATGTTCTGGCTGCACCAGATATGGGTAATAATATGGGTAGGGATAAGGAGGGTGAGGACCAGTGGATGGACCTGTTGCCTATGATGTGATTGGGGAGTAATATGGATATAATGGAGCTGCATATGCCTGATATGGAGAGAGAAAGTGAGGACTCTTCGAGGGAGGAGAGAAGTAGCCAGGGAATGGTGGTGGTACAATAATAAGTGGATTTGACTGACCCTGACCTTACTCACTCGGGGCCTGCTGCTTGCTCCTAGGTGGTGGTGGTGTAGGTAGAACCGGTGGAACTGAAGGTCCCTCACCTTCATCAGGATGTCTGGCTAACCTGGGAGTAACTATCAACTTCTTTCGGCAGAACTTTGAGGCAAATGATTTACGAGGATGATCGTCACCTGAAGCCATCTACATTAAAAGAAGTAATTAGTAAAGGATTATAATATATAAAAAGTACAAATAAAAGAAGCAATTAATAAAAAACTGCAATTCTACAATTCTAAATATAACATAATACAAATAAAAGAAGAAATTAATAAAGAATTTAATGAATTACAAAAATAAAGAACGCTGGAATACAAATAAATAATTAAATTTTTCATTGCTCATAATTCAAAAAGCACTATTTAAATTATTACAAAAAGT
This sequence comes from Dendrobium nobile, assembly GCA_022539455.1. Lineage (NCBI taxonomy): Eukaryota > Viridiplantae > Streptophyta > Magnoliopsida > Asparagales > Orchidaceae > Dendrobium > Dendrobium nobile. The sequence continues at coordinate 30,381,727 of CM039733.1, read as the reverse complement.
AAAATTTTATAATTCTAAATTATAAAAAAACTATAATTCTAAATTACAAAAACTACTTAAAATCAAAACTATTTTCATTGCTCTCTAGGGTATCTTCACTTTCATCCTCGTTCTCATCTTCGCCTGAGCTAATTGAACTATTCACATCTTCTAACTATATTTTAATATTAGAGGTTGTAATTGACATCTCCTCAATTTCAACAAGCATACAACTTGACATCTCATCCTCTTGATGTGCAGTTGCTACAATATATTATTGATCAATTATTCTCCGTGCTTTTGTTTTTATGATAGCTAGTCAATCTTATTTATCTCTACGACCACTGTGATATTTGCTGAAATAAACTTGAATAGCTTGACTTACTAACACAAATGGATCAAACTTCTCGTATCTTCTACTATATTTTACATCGACTAAACCATATGTATGATGAATCCATGTGCCTCTATTTTGTACTGGATCATACCATTGACAGTTACACAAGCATACAAAGTTCTCATCTTCGCCTGAATACTCCAGGTCAAGAATCTCATTCAAAATACCGTAATAATCACACCATCTTCTTTATGAGTGTTCCCTCTGACACATACTCCATAATTTTTAGTTTTTCTTCCTTCACTCCATGACTTGGTATAAAATCTGAACCCATTCACTATATATATTGGCCAAGTTTTTACTTTTCATATTGAACCCTATGCTAGTGCTTTCAAGCCTTTATCGAAACATTTGTTACGAGGGTTTTGAACCTAAAAATATTTTCAAATATTAATACTTTTTATAATAAATAAGATGTAATTCAAATTAAATTTTAAAAATTTATAAGCTCACATATGATCTAAACTAAATTTAAAATTCATTTGCAACAACATGCTCAATATCCGTCGAATCTATCATAGGCAAATTGCTTACGAAATACTTTGTAACAAATAATACTTTAGTATTTTAAATAAATATTACTCATTGCTAACATTATGCAAGAACTTACTCTAAAATTGGCTCAACTTCTTCACAGTTCAGTAGCATATATAAATTCGATATTTGATTTCAAAATTATTTAAAAATCTTTCAACACATTTGCCACTAGGCTTTCCATGACTTCTAAATACTAATAGTGCAGCATGTGATTGTTCTTCTACATCGAAGTCCATGTTACGACCAATCTTTGTTCTTATACTCCCTACATGCGGCTCGAAATAGTAGGAGCAAAAGTGAGTGGTTTCTTGAGACAAATATGCTTCACATATCGATCCTTCTGGTCGTGCTTTATTCTTAAAATATTTCTTCAACTTGTTCAAATATCTATTAAATAATTATAATTATCAAGTTAATAAAAATATGTTATCTCAACTTATTCAAAAATATTGGAAACTTAATAAAAATATATTTTACCTCTCGAAAGGATACATCCAACGATATTGTACAGGTTCACCAACTCTAGCTTCGTAAGGTAGATGGACTGGAAGATGTTCCATAGAATCTAAAAAACATGGGGGAAATATTTTTTCTAACTTGTAGAGGATGATTGGTATGTTATCCTCGCTTCTTCGTAAAGCATCTTCACTTAGTTTAGACGAACATAGGTCTTTAAATAAAATGCTAAGCTCAGTCAATGGATTTGATATGTAATCGAGTAACATACATACTATGATCGGAAGAAGAACCTCAATAAATATGTGACAATCATGACTTTTTAGTCCAAATAATCTTAGATTTCATGTCAACACGTCGGCTTATATTTGATCCATAACCATCAGGCATTTTTAAACCTTTAAATCAATGATATATTGATACTTTTTGCTCTAATGTGAAAGAGTACGGTGCTTTGGGCTTCATTATTTTACTTTCGGGTTTGTTACTAACTCCAGATTTTTTTGCCGGCAATACTCTTTAATGTTCATCCTTGCTTTAATATTATCTTTACTCTTATCTTTAACATCCATAATTGTATTAAAAATGTTATACAGGAAGTTCTTCTCAATGTGCATAACATCTAGATTATGTCTTATCAAATTAGTTCTCCAATATGATAATGTCCAAAAAATATTTTTTTAATCTAATTATATTCAACACCATATGTCGAATATTTAGACTCTGATAGTATTAGAAAATCAATAATTGTTGGAATGTCAGAAAGTCTCTATAGTACTTCATTACCACTTAATCTAGGTGGAGGAGGCGATCATTCAACTCTGTTTTTAATGAATGCTTCTTTATTCCTCCTAAACTGATGATTAGCAGGTAGAAACATACGATGACAATCAAACTAAGTATTTTTCCCTCCATATTTTAGTGTGAAAGCTTTACTATTCTCCATGCAGTAAGTACATACTAATTTTTCTACTGTGCTCCAACCAGACAACATACTATAAGTTGGAAAACCACCAATGGTCCACAACAATACAGCTCGAAGGAGAAAATTTTATTTTGTTGATATGACATATGTGAGCACTCCTTCCCATAATAACTTAAGGTCATCAATTAATGTCTGCAATGAAATGTTAATTTTTGCTTTTGGATTATGTGTCCAGGTATTATCAGAGTTAAGAACATATACAGAGTAGTCATACACATCTTTGGTGGACGATTATATGGTGTTAATATAACTGACCAACAAGAGTATGATGTAGCTAATTGACTATATAGAGTAAAACCATTGGCACATAATCCTAATCTTATGTTGATGGGTTCAGCAGCAAATAAAGCATACACTCGATCAAAATGTTTCCACGCTTCAGCATCCGATGGATGTGAAAGGACACCACTTTTTATTATTTTCTCCTTATGCCATCTCATATGACCTGCTGAACTAATTGAAGTATAGAGTCGTTGAAGTCTTGAAATAATTGGTAAATAAAATAACCGGGAATATGGAACATCTTTCTTTTGATGATATTGTTTTCTCGAGTTTGACTTAAACCGAAGAACATTGTAGGTGCGATAATAAACTTCTGCTGCATCATCCTTGTAGTATAACATACATCCATTGATACAACAAGCAATTTTTATAGCAGTGAGACCCAACTTGGATACTAATTTTTTCATTCGGTAAAAGTCTGAGGGAATTAAATTGTCCGTTGGATTAGTTTCCTTGAGAAGATTAATAAAGTTATTAAAACAATCATGGGGAATATTATACTCAATTTTAATACTTAGCATCCTCACTGTAATGGATAATTTTGAATGGGTACTATAATCATCCTAAATTAGTTTTTGAGCTGCATGTAATAATAACTCAAAGAATTTTTAGGTTTCTGCATTTGGTGGTTCTTCCACACTAGCCCTTAAATTAGGACCTGCTACATCAAAAATAAGTTCTTCGTAGGGTCTACTCATTTGATCTTCATCAAATATTTCATAAGCTATAGATGAACTGGCATGAGCATCTCTGTGTGGCTCATACTCGCCATGTGATGTCCAAATCCAGTAGTTTGGAAGAAATTCTCTATGATATAAATCAAGCTTCACATCATCAGGCTTGAGGAATGATTGATTTTTATGCTTTGAACATGGGCATCTAAACATTTTATCAAACTGAAAGGAAGGTAGTTGAGATGCAACTTGAATGAAAGTTTTAACTCCTTGTGTAAATTCGTCTGTCAATCTTTTTCGACCCGACAATAATCTGTTATACATCCAATATCTCTCTTCTTTGATAGTCATTTGGACGTTGTAGCAAACATCCCCCTATATAGTTATGAAAATATTTATTAGAACACGTGTAAAACTTAACAAGTGTACGTGCTATACTTTAAAATAAATATACTTTACTTGAATAGGAATGCATTGTCTACTCTACCTTTATTAACATAAGTCAAATCTAATACCTCAACTTTCCTTACTAGGTCATCAAAAGGCCTCCGTTTAATGTGACAAAACCATGTAAAGCAACTCTCTCTAATCTTATCTTCCAGTGAACCTACTCCAACCTTATCCCGTATATGCTCACTTCGTATCCTATCTCTAAGGGTCAAGCCACTCATCCTTATCTTTAATTTATTGACCACGATTCGACACCATAAAGCATTGCATTTCTCGCCACCATCTTATAGAATGTTTACTAAATTTTGAGGGGGACTATTCTATCACACAATAACAAGCCCGATTCATTCCTCCATTTCAACCATCAAAGTTGAATTATGCTGATAATATCCCCTTCTATTTCACCATCACTCTGAACAAAAGATCCAAGATATCTAAAATGTGTATCTTATTAATGACTTGAACCCCCAAAGTCATAATCCCCTCACTAGGTCTATTGATACTAAAATAATAATCTATATATTAAGTTTTAGATCTACTTAAGTCAAAACATTTAGACTCTAAGGTTGCCCTCCATAATTTAAGTTTACTTTCAACTCCCTCTCTAATCTTATCAATAAGAAGAATATCATCAACAAAAAACATACACCAATGTACATCCTTTTGAAAAAGTCTAGTGAGAACATCCATCACTAAAGAAAAAAATATATGGGCTTAAGGATGATCCTTGATGTAATCCAATCGAAATAGTAAAATACTTGGTCAAATGACCTTGTGTTTTAATACAAGTAATAACTCCTGCATACATTTCTTTAATGATTTGAATATAAGTGTTATTAACTCCTTTCTTTTCAAGAACTCACTATAACACTTCTCTTATAACTTTATCATATGCTTTTTCTAAATCAATATTTATCATATGTAGAACCTCCTTATTCTCTCTATATTTCTCCGTCAAACCTCTTAATAAATGTATGGCTTCCATAGTAGACCTACCCGGCATGAATATAAATTTATTTTGAGAAACATTAGGATCACGCTGCAACTTATGCTTCATAACTCACTTCAATAGTTTTAAAGTATGACACATTAACATAATTCCTTTATAATTCACACAATCTTTGTAACACCTTTATTGTTAAAAATAGGAATTAATACACTCAAAGTCACAATCCACCCACTAGATCTATTATTACTAAAATTACACTTAATATATTCAATTTTAGATCTACTTAAACGAAAGCATTTAGACTCTAAGATTGACCTCCATAATTCAAGTTTACCTTTAATCCCCTCTCTAGTCTTATCAACAAGAAGAATATAATCACCAAAAAGCATACACTAGAGTAAAACCTCTTGTAAATGTCTAGTGAGAACATATAATCACCAAAAAGCATATAAAAAAGATCACCTATCGAGGTAACACGGTGTGTTCGTAGGAGTTCGACGGCGGCCTTGCAGTAAGAGCTCGAGGGCAACCGGTGTGGGGTCGACGGTCGGTGTGTTGTCGGTGGTTGTCAAGCTGCTCGGTCGCGCGAGAGCCGGGCAAAGGTGACGACGGAGCACGGGAGTATAGAGAGAAGGGAAGAAAAGAAATGAAATGAGAGGCTCGGGCTGGTTCATTTTAGGGCTTTTACTGATGGTTTCCCAGTGGCTTATGCCACCGGTAATAAAACCACTTAACACTAACGGTTGTCGCCGCCTGTATGCCGCCGAAAATATTTAAGTTCGGTGGTTAATCCGGCGGTTTCATGACCGTCGCTAGTTCCGGCGGCATATTCTTAAATAACTACCGGTAAGGCTGTCGATATTAACCGGCGACCAAACCGCCTGTTAAACCGACGTTATTACCTACAGCTAGACAACCGCCGGTCTAGGCCATCAATAACAGCTGAATTTTCTGTAGTGTTTCTGAAGCCCTCTTTTTAAGTATATCGTACGAGACGATCCGGAGATCATTCTGGACGATAATGTTGGTTTGGTGAATTTAAGAACATTTTTGGAGCTCTTCTATTTAAGATTTGTTAAGACATTTGATATGTGTCTTTGGCAGTCATTGAAGCTTCGTTCTTCTAGAGGAAACTTGAAGAGAGAGCTTGAAAGGGAGAGAGGAAAGGGTAGAGTTTGAGAGAGGGAGAAGATCCTTGGAGGGGGTTTCAAGGGAGTGTGGAGGGGGTTCCACACGGTTGCTCCGGCGAGCTTGCACCTTAGTACCATCGGATTCAAGGCTCGCCTTGAGGGAAGTTTTGGGAAGCAGAAGATCTCTTTGGTGTCAAAGGGCCCGGCTACTCCGCCGCACCGGGGAAGGTGGAAGTGATTTTGTAAGGGCTTCTCTGCCTGACTGTGGGGGCTAAAGGAGAAACATTGAGCTTAGTGCAATACTTAGAGGGTGTCTCCGAGGAGTGGACATAGGTCAAGGTTTGACCGAACCACTATAAATCTGGTATGTTCTTTTCTTTATTATTTCTGCATTTATTTTTTGCACTTTGATTTCTATGATAAATCTTTGTTTTTGTTTTAAGATTGTGTTTTGATTGTGAAAGACTTTTTAAAATATCAATTCACCACCCCTCTTTATTAGCCTTGGGACGAGTTCATAAGGGTTTAACATCACTAACAAACTTTCAAGTGCCTTCAATACGCTTTCAAGTGGTATCAGAGCGGGATTCATAAAAATGAGTATTTGAAAACTTTTGAATTTTGATCAATGGCTAATTTTTTGTAATTATAATATTGCGGAAGGTTATTCAATCACTCGATCACCTTTGTTTGAAAATATTACTTTTAATTTTTTGAAAATTTGCATGTCTACTTTCTTGCAATCAATTGATTTTCGAATGCGACAAATGATTTTAACTAGTTATTCTGTACCGTCGTGTAATATAGATGGAATTTAAACTGATATTTCTTTTAATCAATGTAGTAGAGAAAAACAAATCAATGCTCAATTGAATGCTAAATTCGTAAACTTTTTTTTGTGTTTTAAATTATAAAGATTTTATGTTTGTTTCCATGTGCATTATTGGCAAAGAAGTTTGGGATAATTACACACTATATATGAAGGCTATAGTGAAATCAAGCAATCCAAGTTGAATAATTTAATACATGATTATAAATTATTTTACATGAAATCTTATGAGATGATCTTAGACATTTATACTAGGTTAATTCAAATTGTGACATCATTACATGCTTTAGGTAAAGAATTTTCAAACTTTAAAAAAGTCAATAAAATTCTATGTTGTATACTTGATAAATTTGATGTCAAAGTTATTGATATTTGTGAATCAAAAAATTTGAATGAATATTCTATTGATAATTTGATTAACTCACTCATTGCATACGAGCAAAGTTTGGGCCAAAGACTTTTGGATGCAGGAGAGATGATAGTGCTAAATGCTGAAAATATGGAGAAAAATGGCTTAGTTGGTGATGAAAGCGATGACTTATCAAGCAAATTAAAAAGCTCACCAAAGCATAAGCAACAACAAAAGTGAAATAAAGGTAAAAATGGTAAGAATGTTAAGCTTTTTTCTGACATTATTTGCTTTGGATGTAGGAAGTCTTAACATATGAAAAATCAGTGCCCTAATTTGAAAACTCTTCCTGCAAAAGAAAAGGGTAAAGCTAAACAAATTATAAAAATGATAAATAATGAAAAGCAAAAAATCTCCTAGATAGATCTAGCTTCTGAATCATCAAACCAGGAGCAAGATGATATTTAAATCAATATTTGTGTTTATTTTTTTGTGTATGCATGTTTTGTTTGTTTTGTATATTTTTTGTGTTTTTTTTAGATTTATTTTTCATTCTTATTTTTTTTCTTTTCTTTTTTGTTAAATTTTTAAATTTTTTTTATTTTTGTTTTTGTGAAGTTTTCTCTGATCAACACACACATATCACCTTTTTGTTTTCTATACACTTTAGAAAATCAAATCTTTTTTAAAGATAATTTTTTCTAAAAAATAAAAATTTTACCTCATATTTTTCTTGAACTCTTATATAAGTTGTGGTTTACTTCTCTAATAACAATCAAAGAAAGAAAACTCATAATCTTATCTTGCTATCTCTTTTCTTAAAGGGGTTATTTTACTTTTGATTCAAAATCTTCATCATATTATAAATTAGATTTTCAAACAAAACTTTTTAATCTCCCTATATTTTGTCTATCGCATAGGAATGTTTTATAAGTTGTTGAATCTACCTCATAATTTTCTTAATCAAGTAGTTCATTTTTGTCAATAGGATGGGTTTGCTTTAGTTTTTAAAAATTTCAGAAAGGTAGTATTTTTTATTGAAAAAAAAAAGATCAATGACGCGAAATAAAAAAAGTGACCAATGATGCGAAATCAAAAGATGCGCAATGACGCTAAATTGAGAAAGATACACAAAGTGTATCAAAAAGTAAAAGATGCATAAAGTGTGTCAAAAACTGAAGAGCCATAAAATGAGCCTACAAAAAGTAATGCTTACCTTTCATGTACTTCTTAAAACTTAAGAAAACCCTTGATATTTTTGATATTTTAGCTTGAAAATCATGATTCCTGATTCACCAATTTTTGTATTAATCTTCTATTAGATATGTTTTATGAAAGAATTTTTAAAAAATTAGTGTTTCTTTTCTAATTTATTCCTTAATTTAGATATTGGATTAAAAAGTTTTTGAGCCTTTAAAAGAACTTAAGCTTGGATTAACAATTTCTAAATTTCTAACCTTTCTAGGTTATGTGTTGTGAATACACTTCTTACTAAGTTTTTGAATAAAATCAAAAGGTGACTTTCTCATTTTAAGAATATTTGATTTTTTTTTCTTTTCACTAGATCAATGATCATTTTGTTTGTTTTTATTATTCTGATTATTTGTGCCTCTTCTCTTTTTGATAATATCAAAGGGAAAGAACGTACTGTTATACTTGTATCTATTTTTTATTTTGAAAAAATAATAAAAATAATAAAAATTTTATCTTCCTCTATTTTAAAATTTTTATAGTAGTGAGGGTGAGATCAGGATAAAATATTTTTAATTTTGCTAATTCAATCAGTAATATTTTCCATCATTAAAAAAGAGGAGATTGTTGCAACTCGAGTTTATGAGTTTATATTTTTGATGATAACAAATATTATGGCTCACTTTTTATTGTCTACTTGTATTTGTAATATATATTTGTTTATGTGTATACTAACATTTCGGGAATACCATGCAACATCAAACAAAGAATCAAAGCTCAAGATTGGGTTGAATAATATTATATTATAAAAGGGTTTGTAATATTCATTGATATAATTTTGATTTCATGAGTCAAGTCTTGTAAGGGTGTATGCTTGCTTGGTGACCATGCACACACATACTCAAGAGAGTGAGATCTAGTCAAATCAAGAAGATCAAGTTTTGAACTAATCGTACTGAATGATTTTGGATCATCCTGAATGATTTTGGATCATCCAAGATGATCCTTTATGATCTTGGAAAATAGCCACCAATGCTAATTTAAGTAAGATTTTAAGATTTAATTTTTGTTTTAATCATCCCAGACAATCTGGATCGTCAAGGACGATTAATACAAATCATGCCTAAATTAATTTTGTGATTAGGGGATTAATTATGGTTAAATTTTTTAATCCGATCGTCCTAGACGATCTGTATATCGTACAAGACGATGTTTGCCGACATACTTGATTTTCCTAAATCGTCCAAGCTGAAATACCATAATTTTTTTTCTAATTGTCCTAGACGATCCACAATATCGTTCTGGATGATATGTACATTTTGTACTAATCAGACTAGACTATCTAAATATCGTTCGGGACTATCAGGTCAAATTCTGCACATCGTACTGGACGATCCTACAATAATCCAGGATAATTCTGGGCGCCAAAATTGAGTTTTTAGGGTTTTCTGAAACCCTCTTTTTAAGCACATCATATAGGGCGATCCTGTGATTATTCTGGATAATATTTGGTGCCAGAATTGAGTTTTTAGGATTTTTTGAATCCCTCTTTTTAAGCATATCTTACGGGACAATCCGGCAATCGTCTTGGACGATAATATTGGTTTGGTGCTTTTAAGAGCCTTTTTAGAGCTCTTCTATTTAAGATTTATCAAGGCACTTGATATGTGTCTTTGGCAGCCATTGAAGCTTTGTTCTTCTTGAGGAAACTTGAAGAGAGAGCTTGAAAGGGAGAGAGGAAAGAGTGGAGTTTGAGAGAGGGTGAAGATCCTTGGAGGGGGTTTCAAGAGAGTGTGGAGGGGGTTCCACACGGTTGCTCCGGCGAGCTTCCACCTTAGTACCATCGAATTCAAGACTCGTCTTGAGGGAAGTTTTGGGAAGAAGAAGATCTCTTTGGTGTCAAAGGGCCCAGCTACTCCGCCCCACCGGGGAAGCTGGAAGTGATTTTATAAGGGCTTCTCCGCCTAGCTGTGGGGCCTAAAGGAGAGACACTGAGTTTAGTGCAATACCCGGAGGGTGCCTCCGAGGAGTTGACATAGGTCAAGGTTTGACCGAACCATTATAAATCTGGTGTGTTCTTTCCTTTATTATTTCTGCATTTATTTTTGGCACTTTGATTTCTGCGCTGCATCTTGGTTTTTGTTTTAAGATTATGTTTTGATTGTGAAAGAATTTTTAAAATACTAATTCACCATCCATCTTGGTTAGCCTTGGGACTAGTTCACATGGGCTTAACATCCCTAACAAACTTTCAAGTTCTTTCAGTGCAGTTTCAAATTTGACCTCGTAACCCAGTTAGTCAGGACTGGGTTAAATGTTTTGTGCAAAAAAGGGTCAAATTTAGATTTTGGCAAACAGTAATGGGTCAATATCAAGTTCGTCCCAAACCAAACCGACAACACATTTTTTGCACCTCTATCACCCACTAACTACAATCTCTCAAACCATCGTCGCCCGCCGACTTCGATTCTTGCATCATTTGTCACTTCCCAACCATCGTTCTTCTTGCCTCTTTTGCTCGCGAACCACAATCTCTCTAACTTTCATTGCATGCCGACTATAGTTCCTTCGGCCATTGTTGCCCATCGACTTTAGCCCATCTGATCTCCGTCGCCCGCGGACACAGTCCCTCCGACCTCTGTCACCGGATAAGTTTCCCCTCTCACTTTATATGTATGTGAGGTGGATCTTTGTTCAAAGCTAAGATGATAAGCTCTTTATCACTCTAGCGCCATGAATGTTTTAGGATGCATTAAAACTCACTAAGCTCGATCATGTGGCTAAATTTTTTTTTTTTTTTTCAAAACAATGATTTGAGATCGTTTAAAATAGCTCAAAATAGCATAAAATCCAGCTGCAAGATCATACGAAACATTTCTCTCAATCTCGACAAGAATAACCTAAGCTGAAGGAAACACAATGAGCCCATAAGCAATTTTCCAAAACCATGAAAACAGCCAATATTTGACATATGAAACATAAATTCGTAAAGCTCTCTCATAGAAATTTTCCATTCCAATAATCAGTTGCGGGTCCACCGTAGCGGCGAGAGAATCTATTTTATGAAATTTCTAGCCAGCGGTCGTCATCTAGGCGGAATTCTCATCTTTCTTTCCAGGAAACCGCGTTCATATCTATTTCGACCTGTGGTAATCAAACCGCGAACTTCCGCTTGAGTTTCCCCGCTTAGTCCCGGTAACTGTTTGTAGCCGTGGCTCACATTTGCGGGTTCCACTCCCCCGCTATTCACATCACCAGCGTAAGCAACTCTACCGCGGCTTATGTCACCTCGCTCTCTCCCACTCTTCTACTTCCACGCGTAAACGTGGCTGAAAATTCCTGCTTCCATCCAAATTCCATTCCTCTCGTTCCCTTTACTATTTTCTTCTCCTCCTTTTCATTAATCACTCTTTTTCATGCTTATAAAGTCGATGCTATGTAAGCCAATAATCCGATGTACCAGGAATCGGTCACTGGATACCTGAAACACGCGGCCTTCTAATACGACTGCCAAATCAACTCAAATCTCTCTTACCATTATATATTTCTCTGCCTTTAAGCCTTATATTCGAACGCTGTTCGCAAACGAAAGAGGCCTCATCCTTTCAAGTTGCACAGGACAAAGATGGAGAGCGGCACAGATATGATGGTTTCTGAGCTGCACCAAATCCATGAGCTAGCGAGGAAGCTCAACGAGAACCTTGAACTTTCGCACTATGAAATCTGCAGAACACTTGCAAAAGAGATCATCTGCGCTATCGAGAAGACTATCTGCACGGCCAAGTCTAGTAGCACTGGTGAAACAGAGTTGGCCTTTTTCAATGGCAGAGAATTTCATGTGGATAGATTGAACAAGGAATTCAGTGATAACGAGCCGAAGAAATCCAAGAAGAGGTAGTTCATAAATTCCCGTAAATCACTTGATTCAAATAGAAAAGTTAATTATCACCAAAAACTAATTATTTCTTATGTCATTGCAGGAAGATAATGGCCAACAGGACCGGCCAAGTGAGGGTGAGCTCCGATCCAGGAGCTGATATGCCACCAGATGATGGCCATAGCTGGAGAAAATACGGCCAGAAAGATATCCTTGGAGCAAAACATCCTAGGTTAGTACTTGATAAGTATAATAATTCGTACAACTTCCCAACTTGTGATTTATCACAAGTAGATTCCTTTTTCTTTTAGTACTTGGCAAAGTGAAAATTAATCATCTTCGAAGGCCACAAACTTAAAAAGTTATTCCACTCACAAAGGATAAGCATAATATCGTTTTTCTGATGCCTTGCGCCTTTCACTTTTTAAACATTAAAGCCAGCAAAATCACCTTAATTACTAGCCATTATTCAAAATAGCAAACATCTTTGTCTTGTTAAAATAGAAAGATTTTCAGCATCTAAACTTCGTTAAACTGATCTTTTTATCTGGATCTAATTAGAGATTATCTTGTTAACGAACTTCGCAGATCTTACTTCCGCTGCACTCACCGCAAGACACAAGGATGCGCGGCCATGAAACAAGTGCAGAAAACGGATGAAGACTCCTCAATATTTGACATTACCTACCTGGGAACTCATACATGTTTCAATTCGCCGCAGCAGATTGCATCAAAAACTCGCTATTATAACCCACAACAGAGCTTACTTGATCAACAGAATAGTTCGGTTCTGCATCTTGGCTTCGAAACCAACCTCAAATTAAAGACCGAAAGCTCAGACTTGGAGAATCAAGATCCGACCTCTTCATTTTCCTTCCCCTCAACCCCAATCGAAGGAATGAATTCGGAAAATGTCTTGTTCTGCTCTTCTCAACGCACAGAGTGCTGTTATGGGGTAAATCTCTCTTCAGCGCTTATGTCACCAACAAGCTATGAATCGAATTGCTTCACATGGCCTTCATGTGAAATGAGCAGCGAAGTGGATTACGCACTAACTAAAATAATCTCAGCATCAAATTCAGTGGCAGATTTGCCGGTTATGGATGTCGAGTTCATGCGGGACTACGAAGGAATGGATGCTGAGATCCTTTTTGACACGTCCATCTTCTTCGAGTAAGGAAATGGACTAGTTTTTAGCCTGCAAGATTAAAAAACCTGGCCTGTGAGAAAACTGAGAGGATTGCTGGACCAGATCATGGAAAATAAATAATTATCCTGCTCGTCTTCAAATATCCTCCGTCCACGGCTAGAGTAATTTTAATTTCAGCATTGAATGTTCGCTTTCTTGTATTGGAACAACTTTAAGCGCAACTATTAACAATTTCACTTCATTTTCGCCAAGCATTTCTTCTTCTTACACAAACAATTGTATCGCCGCAGAGTATTTATGTCTCCAATGAAAGCATAATGCAACTATAAATCTCATCATGATTGATTATAGCTTTATATTAAATAATAATAGGTTTAATAACTCATGTAATATTCTTCAGAAACATATGAAAAACGACAACACATAAAACCAGCCCTAAATAGTTGGAATAATTAAAAATGACTAATAAATAATATATCTGTAGAGCGTAATAACAATGATCTTCAGTAGATTGGAAGATATTTGTGCATGTTAAAACTTTAGTTTATGTCGTTATTCTAAAGAGTGCCAAAAGTGGCTTCTCTACGGGAATATTAGCGGCAGCTAAACACGAAAGAGATATTCAATAGGTGAAATTTTCGTGACGGACATTTTCTTCAGTAAAAAGTTAATTAAAAAAAAGAAACAGACTTTCGCCAACGGTGCACTATAGATCCACGGAGCTATTTTGTCACAAGCGGCGACAACATTACTATTTTTTTAAACAAGACGCTACGGATAGGAAACCATTGGGTCCAATGTGAAGAACTGTAGGTCTAATCTTATTAAGTTCTTAGGTCATCTCCGATGGAATGACAAATAATTATTTGTGGTTCTTTCGTCGCTCCAACCGAGAGGCAATTTTGTCACTATTTCATCTCGGGTGAACAGTGCGACGCCACACCCACTAAATTTTTATGTCAACGGGATTTGCCTGTAAAATGGAGGAAAACCGTTACGAGACGACGAAGCCAGCGAAATGGAGTTCGATTGGAGCATAATTATCGCATTTTGGAGTTTCACTGTATTTTGTAGTGGAAATGATGTTTTTAGTTGTAGATGCCCTTATTTGGCCACTTTAAATCTTTTAAACCAACCTATACAACACATATACACATGATTATTTTGCTCCACTATACCTACTGCATATAACTACCAACTCAACTGCATAATTGATGTTCAGCCATATACCATCATTCTTTATTTGTATATATATGTATTTCTTGTATTGAACAGTTATAGAGAATGTGATACACAAATACTAGTTATTTTCATTTTTCTTGCTCTCTGCTATTTGCTTCAGGTTACTTCTCTATAAATTCTTTCATGGTAACAGAGCAGAATTGAAGTCCTTTATTACTTTCTTTGGTGTACTAATTCAACTGATTCAATGACAAGTACAGAAGCTACTTCTACTGTCATTCCCACCGCCTCCTCCACCACAGCTCTCCCTATTCCCCCTCAACTAAAATTTTTAATAGTCAATGTTAAATATGTGCTAAATGTTCAACTTGAAGAAACCAATTATCCCAATTTGGCACTCTCAAGTCTTAAAGCTTTTCGGTGTCAATGGCTTTACTGAATATCTAGATGGCTCTATCCACCCACCACCAAAACATCTTTCCAATGATTCATTTACGGTGAATCCTACTTACCTCTCTTGGCATCTCATTGATCAAAACTTGGCTGCTTCCCTCTTCTTCTCTATTTCACAATTGTTATTACCTTATGTCCTAAATATCCAAACCTATCATGAAATCTAGCTTACCTTGGAACGTCGACTCCAGGCAACGAACCACTCTTGCAAATTATAGCTAAAAAATGAACAGCATCGACTTAAGATGCAAGACAATCCGTTGTTCTAGTATCTATCAGATATCAAGCAGAGAGTAAATGTCATTACTGTCACTGGTTCGCACATAGATCCTGAGGATGTCATCCTCTATACACTTAATGGATTACCATCAACATATAATGCCTTTAAAACGGTCATATGAACTAAGCTCCAGCCGATCAGTATTGATGACCTGTTTGCTTTATTATGTAGTGAAGAGGTTAATATCTCAATTGAGCAAGCTACTCAGCAAAAACCCTATCGTTATTCGCCCTTCCTGCATTCAGCGGGTGTTCTCATGCTTCCACACGCGATCATTTTTCATCATCCAATAGAGCTCGTTCTTCATCACAAGGTGTTGGCCGACAACAGTTTAACTCTCTCACATGCCAAATTTGTGGAAAACAAGGTCACTCAACCATGTCCTGCTAGCACAGGATCAATCTATCCTATCAATCTGTGTAGCAGGCTTTTCTAGCTCAAGACAATAAATCATCCTTTGCAGATTGGTTTTTTGACTCCGAAGTATCTTCACACCTCACTGCTGATTATTCTCAACTGCAGACTATTCAACCCTACTCCATGACATATCATGTTTAAGTTGGAGATGGTACCCAGTTTCCAATTTCCAACCTGGGTAAAGGCATTTTTCCTACACCTAGCCATCAGCTTCACTTACCCCAAATACTTCATGTCCCACATCTCACTCACAATCTCATTTTTGCGTCTAGCCTTCTTAAAGATAATGCTTGTTATATAGTATTTGACAATACTAGTCTCACTCTAAAGGATTCCAAGACTCATCAAATCCTTCTTTGGGACCAACTCAACATGGCATGTATCCTATTAAGTTGCCACCCACCTTTGGTCTGCCGCACTCTACCATCAAAGCTACAACACTTCTTACCACTCCCACAAGCTTCTCAACATGGCATAACCTTCTTGGTCACCCATCTATTCTTCTATAACAAAAGCTCTCCTCGGTTCTCCTGTTTTCTCAACAAGACAAGCCATCATCCCAATGTGATTCGTGTGTTCATCCAAAACATCATCGTCTTCCTTTTACTTTAGCTTCTTCTAAAACTACTAAATGTTTAGAACTCCTACAATCTAATGTATGAGGAACTTTCCCAATTTTATCAAATTAGTATTATAAATATTATCTTTTATTTGTGGATAACTTTACTCACTTTTGTTGGGTATTCCTTTTAAAGCTCAAATCTGATGTGTTTACCACATTTAAATGTTTTAAACAATTTGTTAAAACTCAATTAAAAACCCCTATTAAACAGCTTTAAACTGATTATGGCGAAAAATTTGTTAATCAAAATTTTAAAAAATATTTGAATCAATGTGGTATTTGTTGCGAATCTGATTTTAGGAAATATAATTTTGATGATAGCAAATATTTCTGTTACTTTTATTTCTCTACGATTGTCTTGCCTACTAACATTCCAGGTTTACATGATTAAACTGCGAATCAAACCATCTTAAGATTGCATAGATTAAGACTAAGTTAGTTTGTAATGTACGATAAGTGCTTTTTACCTTTTCTTGAGCCCATTGTAATATTGTGAGTCTTGTTGCTAAGTAACCTTGCACACACACACTTGGGGGAAAATTTCTAACAATTTTAGAGTTTTATATTTTCGATCAAATCGTCTGGTACGATCCAAAAATTATCATGGACAATTAGTTAAAAATAGAAACCCTAATTAGGGGATCATGGTTAAGGCAGCCGCAATTAAGCGCATCCATCCTGGATAATATTAGCATCATTCGGGACGATAGGCTCAAATCAGAAAAATCAGCCGTCAGATCTATTTAGGCATCTTTTATTTTTGGACATCATCCTGGTCGATGTAGTGCAGTTAGGCCTAAATTAATATGGTAATTAAGAAAATCAATTAAGGTTTGATTGCTTGATCATATCGACTTAGACGATCGCAGGATCGTCTGGGTGTTGACCTCATTTTTGTATGAGGTCACTAAGGTCCTTTCAAACTCCGAATTAATTCTAGATCCTAGGATCCACTCTAGACCTTAAGATCCTTTCTTAGAGTCAGTCCTCAGGATCCACTCTAGACCTTAGGATCCTTTCCTAGAGCCAGACCTTAGGACTTACTCTAGAGCCTAGGATTCCCTTAGATCCTAGACCCTAGAACCCCTCTAGATCTTAGGGCCAATCTAGACTCAAATCAATTCCCACCCTTGATCAACTTCAACCTCAAATCAATTCCTACCTTTGATCAACCCCAACTTCAATTTAATTCCTACCCTTGATCAATTTAAATCTCAAACTTCATTCAACTCAAATCCCAATTAATTCAAATTTCAAACATATCCAAACTTTGATTCAATCCACTAGAGAATCCAAATTTCAATCTAGACTTTGATTCTACCTTTGATCTAGCCTTGACCCTACCCATTCATTAACAATCATCACATGATTGTAGATGAATTGGATGCTCCAATCATTTAAATTTGAAATCCATTCCAAATCCAGAAACCCAAACTCTTTGAAACCACTCTCAATGAGTCTCAAATATCAAACCCAACTTGTTGAACTCAAACCCAGACCTTGGGTCAACCTGGTTGACCAAGTCAACCAAGTTTGACCCATTGACTCATACACCCCTCCTCTTTCAAATTTTTGAACCAAGTCCATTCCAAGTCCTTTGAATGAATGGGATGACCCCTTGGGTACCCAAGAGACCCCTCTTGGTGACCCAAGCCTTGGGCTCACTTGGGTTAGCCATAAGGCTTGACCCAAGTGACCAAAGAGAGGCCTCCCATAAGCCATCTCTTGATCTTAACCAAATTGAATCCAAATCAAGGTGCCATTGAGTTCCCATTAACCCAATACACCTTCCTTGACCAGTCCAACCCTTGGGCTCACTTGGGTCAAGAGTTAGACTAACCCAAAGTGCCCAAAAGCACTTGGGATTGAGCCAACTCTCAACCTAAGTCCAATTGAACCTGACCAACACCTCCCATAGGTGGCTCTAGGTTCAATACACCTCCTCCAGCCAGCCCATGCCTTGGGCTAGCTTGGGTCAAGAGTTAGGCTAACCCAAAGTAGCCAAAAACACTTGGACCCAAGCCATCTTCCAACTCAGATCAAATTGGACCCAATTGCCACTTGCATTAGGTGCACCAGACCCAGACCCACTTCCCACCTCAAGCCCAGGGTCTGGCCTGACTTGGGTTGAGCTCAAATCGACCCGAACTGAGAAGGTTTGGATCAACCCGAGCCACCTTTTAATCCAAATCAAATTGGACCCAATTGCCACCTGCATTGGGTGCACCAGACCCAGACCTATCTCCCATTCCAAACCCAGGGTCTGACCTGACCTGGATCGAGCTCAATTCGACTCGAACCGAGCAGGTTTGGGTCCAATCCAGCAAACAGTTCAATTCAGGCCTCCCTAGACCAAATTGACTCCACCCTTGGCTCCAGCATGTCCCCATCGGCCTCCCCCAGTCAACCCGACCCAGACCATGGCCGGCGGCGGTCGGAGCCAATGGAATTTGAGTTCCGGTGGTCCCCTTCAGACAATTCCTGGCTCAAGCCTGCTGCCCACCGGTTTGATCTCCATGATCTCCCCTGGACGTCGCCATCATCCACCTGGCAGCAATCCGAGCCTTCTCCAGTTCAATCCCGGCCGTCCAAGCTCCCGAAAGGTGGCCGAATACCTTCGAGCTCGCCAGACCGCCAGAGGCATTAGCATTCGCTCTCATTCGATTCCCAGAGCTCCTTCAAACTCCCAGAAGCTTCCTTCGAGCGCAGAGACCGATCCCTCCTTCCGTTCGAGCAAGCGCCCGTGAAAGCCTTCGGCGTCCCGCTCGAAGTCACACCTCCGGCTGTCCTCCGATCCCGACGTTTGAAGGAGAACTATTCACCACCGCCCCTTGAAGCTTTCTGATAGAGAAGCTCATTTGTTGAGGCCTTCTCTGCGGTAATCTCTCCATCCCGAGCTCCCTAGCTAGGTAGTTTGGTCAAGTGTGAAGGAAACCTTCACCCCAACGGATCTCCACCGTTGGATTGGAGGTTCCCACCATTCTGATCCTCCCTGTGAAATTTCATCGGAGTTCGCTGGCGGGATCGCCCGGATCAAGCCGGAGAAGCCCTGCGGTCTCGGATACGAGCGGGAGGTTGAAGACGAAATCCCAGCCGTTGATCTTGATCAACGGCTCGAATTAAATCCCGCGGTATCGGAGCGCTGTTAATCCCAGCCGTTTGATCCGCCATCCAACGGCTGTGGTTAACCTGGCCGTTAACCGTTAGCGCCAATGATTGCTTGGCCAATCAGCGCGCGGCGCGTGTTAACGGTTGCTAACTGTGTAATTGCCGGATTAATAAATCCAGAAATTCGAGGGAACTTCAAAAATTCATAACTCCCTGCACACTTGTCCAAATTAGGTGTTCTTAGGCTCATTGGAAAGGTCTCAGGGAGATCTACAAAAGCCGTATGGTTCCAGACCCTAGTTAGGTCAGTCTTAGGTTTAATTTCAATTTGAGCATTTTATGAATTTCTTTAATTACTTTTTAAATACATGTCCACCAGGTCTGGAATTTTGGGAGATTGAAATTGGACATGTTTCTGACATGTCCAAATTTTATCTCCCCATTTTAAGTTGCTCAAGGGCATTTTCCCTATTTTTTAAGTTTAAGGGTCATTGTTTGACCCTTAAATTCAAAAGGGGATATAGACCTATCCAATGGGATTTAGGGTGTGATTTTTGGTGTGATGATGATGTGTAGGATAAGGAGTGTAGAGCCACTGATTTTGCCCCAATCCAAGCCTAGGATAGACCCCCATAGTGATTTGAAGGTGACTTAGAGCTCACCTAGGGTGGTTTGGTTAACCACCTTAGAGTACTCCATTTGAGCTCAAATTTGGTGGGTTTAGTCCTTAGGGTCAGGTGATCCTATGGTCCAATTTTCATCAAATTTAGAGTTCATTTGGTTCCCCAAATAGGAGCCTAAAAAATCCTTCTTAGAAACGGCCTTAATCCTGATTAATTGATAATGAGCCATTCTTAACCTGTAAAATCCATTAAAATGTTCTTAATTATCCTTAATTGATCCCTTAACCAATATGAATTGAAACCCTCTCAAGTTGATCTCTAGATTTGTCTTAGCTTGATCCTTAGGTAATTAGGGTCTAACCAATTTTAATTAAATCTTAAAAATCTCAAAAGGGTTCTAAACACTTGTTGATCTATCCTTAGGTTATTTATGGCCTTTGGAATTGATCTCAAAGAATTTAGGGCTCATTTGGGTTCAAATCCTTAAGTAGACCCTTTAGTCGTAGTAACTTGATAATCCCTACGAATGTGTAAAATTTCTAAAATTCACTGTTAATTATAGAAAATTTTTTGATTAATCAACTTAGTGGATAGTGACTTCAATTAGAATCCATTACTTTCTAGAAACATTAGACCTCCATAATCTAGCTAAAACCAAGGACTCAACATCTTAGGTGACCTTAGGTCAAAATGGGCCAGGACTTCTAAAAATCATAACTATTCATAGAAAACTCCAAATTGAGTGTGCCACCTGTCTAACAACTCATAATTAGGTCTAGTATTTATTAAAAATCTGAAACCCTTAAGATTAATTTTAACTTTAAAGGCCAAATTTTGACCCCTTAGTTACGTATCCGGATAACCCCCTCTAAAACCTATTAACTTCTTTAACCTCTAAAATTCTTTTAATAGGTCATTAAAATTCTCAACCAACCCATTAAAATCAGTAATCAATTCCCCTAATATTAATTCACTCCTTTAATTTCAACCAATTTAAAATAGCTTAGTTAACACCGATTGCTACTAGGTAACCCAGGCCTACGAGGCTATTAGTTTAGCTCCAAGGAAGGTGAAATAAACTTCACGGCCTCGGTGTGAAACAAAGGTAGCAATCAATTAACTCTTAAAATACATTTAACTAAAATTCCTAATTTATTAATACTTGAAGTTCAACTTAAATCTCCCTTTCAAACCTTAACAATCCCAGACTTTTAGACAACTTTGATTAATTACCCAACTAGGATTTACCCCAGCCACACGACCTCTTACACACACTTTAGATGATGTGCTAGGAAAACCAACTCTAGATCTAGGTTAGGCCGGTGTTTACTTTACTGCTGCGTGCCGGATTTTTTGTGGTTTTCACTGCATGTTGTGGATGAAATTGCTTTGCTGTGTCTGCTTACTTTTCTGTACTCTGTGGATAGATTGATGTGTTTGGCAACTAGATTACCCTTAGGTTAGGTACGATCTGGATGTTCACATAGTTTTCTGCAGGTGGCCACGCTCATGTAGGGCAATAAAAAGGGGGCTAAGTTAATAATAAATATTAATTGTTATAAATGCTTGCACAGGTGCTTCAGCTGTTAAAGCCCCCAAATAAAAAGAGCGTGGCCAGTGTGTTTTACTTACTTTTCTGCACATATATATAACTGATTGGGAATAATTGCTTTTTTTTTAACTGCTTAGGATAACCCTGCAGGTGAGTCTAGATTTTTGATTTAATATAAATGTAATTTGTATAATTGTTAAGTGTTGTGAAAGTTAATTTTGAGTTGGGATACATAGGTCCAAAGCTTGGATTCCAAAGAAGAAAGGATACCCTTTTGGGAACTATTCCTTTTCCATTTGGAAATCCAAATTTGGATCACACTTTTTTTATACCCAAAGAGGAAAGAGTGGCCTTCCCTTTTAAAGGGAAGTGCCGTCTTATCCATTTGGGTAGTTTACTACGAAGAATCCAAGGAGTTTGAAGAAAAGGAGTCCAAAGAAGAGCAAAATTGAAGACTTGAAGATCGAGAGTATCCCACTCAAAATAACTTGCGTCATTATTAGGCCTAGAATCCGGGTTGTTATCAGTGGTGCCCGGCCACTTTACTTTCTGCAAAACTCTGGTTTGTAATAAGCAAGGCAACTTTGCCTATGAACATTTATTAATTGGTTAATATTTGATGTGATGAGTTGATTGCCCTTAGGATTGCTTGCTTTTCCTAGTTTTTTGGCGATTGTGTGCCGCTTTTATTTTCGCCTGGATACATGAGACTCGTGAGGGTGTGAAAGTTTTCTACTCATAACTTTAAAAGTCTAAAATTTTAGTGAGTCTAAATAACATAGAAAGATAACGAATCTAGGGAATTAGCCGGGGATTGACCCCGGGGTCGTATGCATATTTTTGCACTTCTTCTTTCCTTGTTTTAGACCCTTCCCCGCCTGCGGGTAGAGTCCGGATAGTCTGACCTATGAGGACGAGGTGACGGACCTGGGGAAGACCAGTCTTCTAAAAAATTATTTTCTAAGCCTGTTTTTAAAATTTCAAGCATACTTGATTTGGAAGTTGTCGACCAGCATGCATTGCATTAGATACAAATTAAAAGAGTCAAAGGATTTTAATTACATCAGTTTAGCATTTTAGCACCCAACATAAGTTAAAGGGGCCAATTAGGAAAATTTCTAGATGTCGGCCTCGACTCTCCAAAACTTTAATTACAACGTCCCTACCACTCTTTCATAAAAGACCAGATTCATATATTTTAAATCGATTAGGTGGTTAGCTGGCTCCCCAATCCAGGCCGGGGTAAGTCCAGGTTCTGCACT
The DNA here is from genome assembly GCA_022539455.1 of Dendrobium nobile. Taxonomy (NCBI): domain Eukaryota; kingdom Viridiplantae; phylum Streptophyta; class Magnoliopsida; order Asparagales; family Orchidaceae; genus Dendrobium; species Dendrobium nobile. The sequence continues at coordinate 30,358,993 of CM039733.1, read as the reverse complement.
GCATTAGTTAGGTTCGGATGACTGTGGTCCAGCGTCCAAATTAGATTTAGGATCTGGGGCAGGTCTTTGATTATAAGACCCCAATTTTGGGAATATAATCCCAAATTTCTAATAAAATGCTCAACTCAAATTAAATCTCTTTTCGATCCTAAAATGTAAAGCCCAACACTCAGACTAAGTTGGGACACTTCCAGATGGTTCTGGAATCTCAAAGTGTCCCCTACCTCTCTTCCTTTGATTCTGTTAATAACTGTTCAATCTTGATCCACTTCCTTTTGACTTTCCGAAAGATTCCATTCCATTTTTTTTGATATCACTCCTAGAAAATCTAACAAAATTTCATTCTTATTTTAATCGAGAGTTTTCGTAGGGGATCCTATCTCCCTACGATGTAATTAACTATGAGGGCTTGCGCTCGTAGGAGATTTGGAACCACACACACCTGATTTCAAAATCAATCTTTTTAAAATCTATTTAGATTTCTTTGGGAAAAGTTAAAGAGTGATTGCCGTCATCATATTAGAAGAATTACCATTGAAAGGTGTTACTTCCCCTCTGGGGAGATACACCCTTCTTTGGTAAGGCTTTGGATATGAATTCGGCAATCATACTCCTTGAATATTATAACTGGATTATTTAGTTGAATTCTGCTTCGTCCCCTCGGGGTCGTGTCGAGTTCTCTTTAGAATCTAGTCATGATATTCAAGATGAATCACATAATTCTAAGTCTGAACGCCGTTACGGAATTCTATTTTCATCCTTCGGGGTGATATACTTTTCCGAATTGAGTGGATTCGACTTCTAGAAATAGGATTCAATCTCAATTCTAAAATTCCCAAAGAAAACTAATAATTTTTCAAAACCTGTTTTCAAAATTCCACCAACAAAAAAATGGCACGCCCGGTGGGACAAGTCTCTCTCTCCATCTTTAATAAGAATGAAATTTTGTTTCATCGATAGTCTAAACTACCTTCCTTCCGTTGGTTCCTCAATCCATTTCTTCCTTGGGGGAGTGTGGCCAACATCTAAACAATAATTTTAAAACATTAAAGGAGAGGTTCTACCTCCCAAATTTTGTCATTTGCTAATTTGATCGTCCTGATTTTGACCTTCTGCCCTGGGATTTCCTATGAGGCGATAGTGTCAGATCAGGTCCCCAAATATTCTTTTAAAATTTTGATTAGCAAATGTCACATTCGATATATCTTTTCTTTTCAAATTGAAAGGAGTTTAAAATTTTTGACCTTAAGAAAGTTTTGAAGTATTTTAGTCTTAACCCCTTTACTCTCTTTGAACTTTTAGGAGTAAGGAGGGTTAGACTATTTACTTTACTTGGGTTTTCATACAATTTCATAAGCCTTCGGGCAAGGGGAAACTCTGTCCGTTGTGTTTTGGATTCCGTAGAAAAACCCCATCTTAGGTCATTTGAAATTCAAATTCCCTTCAAAATGTGGAAAGAAAGATAATAACAATTTTCTCCAAATTTCAAACCTTCATATGTTACTCCATACAATCATCTTATGGGCTAACATATGTTGACCTTTTGACAAAACTTTCCTTTCGGCGTGTATTTAGTCTCTTTATCTTCCTAACGTGTGTTGGGTGTGTTTTTTTTTTACCACTCAACATGTGTTGGAAGGTTGAGATTAGTCTACAAGCCTTAAGTTTCAGAACAACAACTTCTTTTCCACTCTCTAAAAAAAAAATCTAATTTCAATCCTCTCTTTAACTTTCAGAAAATTCAAATGGCTGGCCAATTGATCTTCTCTTTCGACCGAGAGTTGTCCTCAACTGTTAATGACCAAGGAAGCACTATCATCTTTGGAATGGGATTCAGCACCCTTGAACTTTCTATGGATGGACACCAGATTGTTAGCTTGGATGCCTGTAAGGAAGTTCCTCCAGTGGTTGAGTTGATTGTGGGATCTGCACCCACCTTGCCAGTGATTACTGATGATCAGAAACAATCTGAGCCAGTTGTTGAGCCTCCCACTGAAGTCAAGTCTGTTTTTGAGGAAGGATCTAGCTCTGAACTTAACTTTTCCACTAAAAATCAAAAGAAGAATTACTTGAGGAGACTTAGAAAGAAGATTTCTAAGGCAAAGAGAATCGTGCCTTTTAAGACTTTAGCTCAAGTAGAGCCTGAGGCTGACGAGGAGCTACCTATTCCTGCTTCCTCTCCCCTTCTGAAAGGGAGTCGCTTCTACCCCTTAGTTTCTGCTCAAGGGGTGGAGAGGATAGCTAGGATAGCCCGTTCCCCACCATGCCCGGTCGACTACTCGACTAAAAAGACTTCAAAAGAAAAGCATCTGCAGAAAACAAGGGCTTTGAGAAACATAATTCATACCTGTGCTGCACAATCTGGGCAAACAAAAGAGCAGTACCTGAAACAGTTAAAGGGAGTGATCTCTCATTGCTTCCAAAAGGAAGTATTGAAAGAAGAGGCGTCTAAGGCAAAGAATTTGACTCCACAACCTGTTAGGAGAAACAAGAAGTATGTCAGATAGCCCGCTACTTCAGTGCTGGTTGATGGATACCACTAGGCACCACGCCCTCCTTCTTCCAAGACGAAGGGCATTGTGTTGACTGGGTCCGAGAGAGGTCACCATTTTGTTGGTAGACCCCTGGTACCCCCTTCCAAAGCTGTGAGGTTGGCCTCAGTAGTTGTCAAACCAAAGGGGAATGAGACTTTAAAACATCCAGACATCAAGGGCAAGAGGCCCAAATCCCCTGAGAAGAAGTTTGTTCCAAAAAGGACTAAGTTAGAGAATTTACCACCACCTCCAAGAACCTCTAAGTTCATTCTCCAACTCCAACAAGTCCCAGCTAGACCTCCTCCAGCTTTGATTGAGTCAACGGATGTTCAATCCAGTACTCCAGTTGTTACAGTAGATAGTTCTCTTGCAGTCAGTCTAGTTCCTGATTCAGTAATGATTCCAGTTGATGATCCAGTGGTTGACAGCTTAGATCCCTGTGTCATTCCTAGGCTTCCTACACAAGAGTCTAAGGACCTTAACCTACCTGATGTAGGAGTTATTTCCCTACAGGCTCCTCCTTCACCTCATGAGGTATATGTCCCTCTCCCTGTAGAGAATGCCACTTCTCCGACTACCGATCTTGAGACAGTTGAGAAGGAAGGAATTGACCTAGATCTTGAGATAGAAGAAGAGCTAATTACAGAGTCTCATTCAGATCCTAACCCAAAACTTACAGAAATCATTGCTCTCCTGGATTCTGAAGATTTGTTTGATATGGCTGAATATAAGGGATACTTACCCCTCGATCCTAAGTCAATTGGGGATAGACCAGTCGAGGAGGTAGTACAAGAAATAAGAAACATTCTGTTAAACAAAGAGGGAACGGCTTCTTTTGATCCAGACCTGGATGACCTCCTTGGAGAGGAAGATGGCTATGTTGGCAGTGTCTCCATGGTCGAAACTAGAGGTTCCAACAAGGAGGCCGAACCTGGTAGACGCCGGCTTGCTAGAGATGATGATCCCCAGGTTGCCGGGTCCGATTCAGATGAGTCCGTAAGGGCTAGGGGTGAAGAGCATATTAAAGATTTGGAGAACCAGTTGACAACTATGATGTCACAAGTCAGAGAAATGCAAGAAAGATTTGATAAGTCAGAGCAGGATTCACTTATGATTCAACAAACGGCTCGAGAGATTGTGGAAAAAGTTAGAAAGACAGAATCTGGTCCCAAGCCTCCTGAGTCGACACCAGTGATTCCTCCTTGCCTATCAGAGGCATCTCCAGCAGCACCTACAGTTCCCCCTGTTCCTTCAACTCTGCCCCAGAAAGACATTAAGCAACTGATCGAGGACCAGGTAAGGGAGGCCTTAGCCTTTTCCCAAGGAACCGCATCTATTCCAAAGGGTAGACCCTACCACGAAGAATATGATTCAGTTCCTTATCCAAAAGGCTTCATGCCACCAACTTTTAAAATTTTCACTGGAATAGAAAACCCGAGACAGCATCTGGCCCACTTCAGAGCAAGTTGTTGCAATGCGGGAGGGTCACATGCTCTACTATTTCGCCAATTTGTAAGTAGTCTTTCCGGCATCGCTTTTGAATGGTACGCCGATCTGCCCAATGGTTCAGTAAAAACTTTTAACGATCTAGAAAACCTTTTCCTTAAAAGATTTTCTGGAGCGCAACAACGAACTACTGTGGGCGATCTTGTTGTTGAGAAACAAAAGCCAGGAGAGTCTCTGGTTGAGTACATTTTGAGGTGGCGAAACCTCTCGATGAAGTGTGAACCCCAGTTGCAAGAGCAACATGCGGTGGAGATCCTTCTTAAGAATATCCACGGCCCTGTTGCTTTTCTCCTAAAGTGTTTCACCATTAAAACTTTTGAAAAACTTCTTAATAAGGCTAGCAATTTATAGGAAGAGGCTCATAAGATACCATTTCTACGAGAGCAGTCTGAAGACAAGAAGGGTCCTAGATTGGTTAAGACTTTTGAGAAGAAGGCAGTAGTGTCGACAGTTGATAAGGGAAAAAGGCCAATGACTAGTCAGCCCAGTGTTCCTCCACCACCGCCACCATAGCCAACTCAGAGACAGCCCTTTCAGGTCACTCCTCAGTACACTAGAGATCCTAACTTTGTCCCTTTTAGAGAGAGATTGGCAAAACCATATCCATTTAAAAGGGAATCAGTTAAGAAGATTTTCAGGAGTTTGTTAAAGAAGCCAAATTTTCAGCTGCCAGAGGCTAGGAGGCCTGAGGATGAGAGTAAGAAAGATGATCCCAAGTATTGTCCATACCACCAGATGCTTAGTCATCCTCTTGAAGACTGTGTTGTGTTCAAAGACTGGCTTGAGAGGAACTACACCCAAGGTAACATCATAATACCTAAGGAATACTTGGTCGATCTAGAGAAAGCTTCAATTAAAACCATTTCAGGTAACCCTCTTAACTCTCTTTGTCTTGTTGAAGATGGTTGGGACATTGCTTTGTCCCAGGCACTTAAAAAGTCGATTAATAAGTCCTTTCGTCTTTCTCAACAGCTGACTACGATAGCCAAGGCCCCGATGTGGAAGGTTGACCTGGACGCTTCGCAGGAGGATGTTGAGCCACTTTTCTCTCCAGTAGTCACAGGAACTACTGTCAAATGTTTAAAAGAAAAAGAAGTTGATTTTGTAGAGAGGAAGTGTGTAGATGAGAGATGTATTAGGATGGCGGATGGGGGTGTTAAAACCCTCACCCCTCTTTTGTTATCTGACTTTTACTTTGCCCCATCAAAGGCGAAGGGTCAGAAGATGAATAAAAAACATTCTTCTGCTTCTGTCTTGATGATTAACCATGGAAATGAAATGCAAGTTGACGACTCTCCTATTTTAAATCAAAATTCTGGTGAAGAGAGTCTTAATATAAAAGAGATTGACCTTCCCGAATCAGCTATTCAAGAAGAGGTCGAATGTGAAGCTTTATCAGAAAGTGATTTCCCTCAAATCAATTTCCAAGGAAATCCTATCTTGATAGAACTTTCAGATTCTGACTCGCTTTTGGGAAGTGATGATCCAACGCCTATGGTGTGCGTAAACACGGCCCTAGTTTGCCCTCCCGAAGATATCGAGCAGGTGAAACTCCGTGGCGGTAAAGTCTTACCCCCTAGGCTTCCACCTCAGGAGAAAGGCAAGCAAATTCCCTTCGAAGATCTAAATCCAAATTCCCCTCAACAACCAGACTTTCCTTTAATTCCTCCGGGTTTTGAATCTGTCGTTCCTAAGGTTGATTACAACGTTTTAGCCCACCTTAGGAAGTTGCCAGTGAAATTAAGTATTTATGACGCCCTCCTTCTCTCCAAAGAAATGAGGGAGTCTTTAATTAAAGCACTTCTCGACCCCGAGATTTGTTTAACCCAGTTAGCTGCAACTTCAAAAGGTGAGGCATTTTACTTCAAAGAAATTCCTGGAGTTACCTTTTCAGATGAAGACTTGCTCTTGAGAACTGCTGACCATAATCGTCCCCTTTACATTACTGTAGATGTGGGAAACTTTAAGTTATCAAGAGTCCTTATTGATCCGGGTGCATCGGTCAACATAATGAACTTAAAGGCCCTCGCATACCTCAGAGTTGATACTAGCAAGCTCTCGACCGACAGGTTGGTGCTTCGTGGGTTCAATGAAAAGGGCGAGAGGGCCTTAGGTTCAATCACCTTGCTCTTACAAATAGGAGATTTGAAAACTGAAGCTAAGTTTCATATAATAGATTCGGCGACGTCCTTTAATGCTCTTTTAGGTAGACCTTAGATTCATGAATGTAGAATGGTTCCATCTACCCTTCACCAGTGCATCAAGTACCAACGAGATGGCATTGAACACGTGATTAAGGGTGATCTGCAACCATTTTCTATTCAAGAAATCAGAATCTACGAAGATGCTACATATTTTGTTCCAAAAGGTTCCTCGTCCCGCTCTAAGCTAGAGATCAAAATTGAGGAGAAGTTTGTTGGACAAAAGTCCAATCAAAAGAAAGAAAAAGAAAAAGAAAAATTTGTTGATCAAGAAATGATACAATTAAGTAGTGAAGACGACTCCGATATTGTTGTCCTTAGGCCTCCGAACACATTACCTCAAAGAGGTGGGAGGATGGCCTTAAGGGCACGAGGTCGAGGCCGTGCTTCATTAGAAAGGAGAACAACACCTGTTTATATTGATTTGGAATCAGATTCCGATATTGAGTCCAAGGACCAAGGTGCTGCCTTCTCCCTCAATTATAAGAATGCAAATACTTCTCCAAAATTTGATCTCACCTTAGAGGAGGATAGTGACATTGAGGAAGAAATTGTAAAGGTAAAAAGTGACGAGGCTGAATTAACAATGTACGAAAAGCTCTGTAGAAGGATTGAGGCCCTTTCTCTGACCCCACTGTCAGCTGGAAGAATTGCAGGGTTAGAAGTCAAAGTTGCCCCCAACTTGAACGGTGAAGTAAAGAAAGTCTAGAAATTCTTTCCTGGCTCCTCCTCCGCAAGGGATGAAAGTGATGTAACCCTTAAGGAGGCAGATTTTAATGAATTAATGGAATTACCTTTCGACTACTTCTCTGTTTGTGTGAAAAATACTTTCTCTAAAGGTTCTGTATCATACCGATGGACTAAGGGTCAGGCTAGATACCACAAAAATATTTGGAAAACAAGAATTAAAGATAATCCCACAAGTGGTATCGGCTTTGGAACTGTTAGTTCATTCGATGACGATGAGTATTGCATAATGATAACTTTCCATCTTGAATCGCCAAATGTCCCTACAGATCCTTTCTGTGCTCTTGATGGGCTTTGTTTGGAGACTTTAGATGATCCCGATGACCTTCAAGTTCGGGATGCACCCCCTGAATTGGAAGAAGAAATTAAATCGACAATCGATGAATTAAAAGAAATTAACCTGGGAACCGATGACAACCCCCGTCCAATCTTCATAAGTGCTCTATTGAGCGAGGGTGAAACCAAAGATTTGATTCAACTTTTGTCTAAGTTTAGGGATTGCTTTGCCTGGACATACGACGAAATGCCAGGTTTACCTGCTGAGGTAGCAGTTCACAAACTTGGAGTTCGGCACGATGTCATTCCTGTCAAACAAGCTCCTCGACGCATGCGCTTAGAAATTGAACAACAAGTCATTTCTGAAGTTAAGAAATTGGCCGAGGCCGGGTTTATTCGAGAGGAACAATACCCCTCTTGGGTAGCCAGTGTCGTGCCGGTCTGAAAGAAAAATGGTCAAATTCGGATTTGCGTCGATTATAGGGATTTGAATAAGGCATGTCCCAAAGATGAGTTCCCTTTACCAATACCAGAACTCATGGTGGACATTGCCTCCTCACATGCCATTTTCCCATTCATGGATGGCTCAACGGGTTATAACCAAATCAAGATGGCCCCAGAAGATGAGAGAAATACGGCGTTCAGAACCCCTATTGGAATCTTTTGTTATAAGGTGATGCCATTTGACTTAAAGAATGCCGGAGCAACCTACCAACGGGCCATGACCCGTATCTTTGACGACTTAATTCACAATCAAGTTGAGTGCTATATTGACGATTTAGTTGTCAAGAGCAAGGTCAAAGAGGCTCACCTGTATGACTTAAGAGTTGTGTTTGAGCGGTTGCGCCGCTACGATTTGAAAATGAACCCCTTGAAGTGCGCCTTCGGCGTCACCTCAGGGAAATTCTTAGGATTCGTAGTGAGGCACCGTGGAATTGAGATTGACCCTGCTAAAATTGAAGCCATCTTGAATATGCCATCTCCTAAGAGCCTTACCCAGTTAAGGTCTCTACAAGGAAGATTGGCGTATATAAGAAGGTTTATTTCTAATATTTCCGGGAGATGTCAACCCTTTTCTGTCCTTGCGAAGAAAGACGCTAAGTTTGTATGGGACGAGAAGTGCCAAAATGCTTTCGATGACATTAAACAATATCTTTCTAATCTGCCAGTTTTGGCAGCTCCAATTCCGGGAAAGCCGTTAATTCTCTACACTGCAGCCTTAGATGAGTCTTTAGGCGCTGTTGGCTCAAGTCAATGATGAAGGGAAAGAGAATGCTCTCTATTACCTTAGTCGAAGACTTCTTCCTACTGAAATTTGATACCCGTCAATTGAGAAGCATTGTCTTGCTCTGGTTTTTGCAGCTCAGAAACTGAGGCACTACATGCTCTCCCACTCAATCAGTTTAATTTCAAGAGTTAATCCTTTGCAATATCTTATGACTCGACCTACGTTGTCAGAATGTTTAGCTCGTTGGTCTATGATATTACTGCAATTTGAGATTACTTTCACTCCTCTTCATGCTATGAAAGGACAAGCCGTCGCCGATTTTCTGGCAGCACACCCGCTGCCGACAGATTATCCTCTGAATGATGATCTACCCGAAGAACAAATCATGAGTTTGAGGGAATCTAGCGAGGTCATCTGGGAATTGTATTTTGATGGAGCAGCATCCTCTCGTAGGAGTGCAACCCAATAATCTGTAATTCCTGGAAAGGCTGGAGTCGGTCTAATTTTCATAACGCTAGAAAAAGGAATGATGCACTTTTCCTACCATTTATCAGAGCCCTGCACAAATAACGAAGCTGAATACGAAGGTCTGATAACCGGTTTGGAACTTGCAATTCTAATGGGAATTAAAGAGATTAAGATCTTTGGAGATTCCCAGTTGGTGATCAACCAAGTGGCCGGAACTTATAAAGTCTTGAATCCTAATCTCCTAAGATACCACCAGCACACACTTCACTTGTTGGAACAAATCCCTACTGCTACTTTGTATAGGGTTCCCCGTGGAAGCAATTCTGCGGCGGATGCCTTAGCAAAACTCGCAAAGGAATTTGCATGTCCCGAGGAGGATTCCATCCCTATAGAGATTCAGGGTCGTAAAGCCCTCTCTCTTATAGATTTGGAACACATCAGTAAGACTCCCCTTCAGATCCTTTCTGCCTCTTCGACGATCGACGAAGAAGGCGATTGGAGACGACCCTTAATCGACTACCTTAAAGAAGGGAAGCTTCCCCAGGATAAATCACTCTCCAACCAGATTAAGAAACATGCCCTATCATACGCATTAGTCAACAATTTGTTGTACCGTCGGTCCTTCGATCACATGTGACTGCGCTGTTTGGACCAGCGAGAAGCCCTAAGGATTGTTAATGAAGTTCATTCAGAACTATGCGGTTCACATCAATTGGGTCCAAAAATGAAATTGAAGATTAAAAGACATGGATACTACTGGCCTACAATGATTGACGATTGCATGAATACTGCAAAGCACTATCATCAATGTTAGGTTCATGGTGTGGTTTTACATCAGCCGCCTAATGTGTTACACTCTACGATAGCCTCGTGGCCCTTCGAGAGTTGGGGCACAGATATCATTGGGCCGATTGACCCTCCCTCCGCAAGAGGTCATCGTTTCATATTAGCAGCGACTGACTACTTTTCAAAGTGGGTGGAAGCAATTCCCCTACGCAACGTGACATCACACCAAGTTTTAAAATTCTTTCGTGACCATATCGTATATTGATTCGGCGTACCCCATAGAATCATATCCGATAATGGGTCTGCATTCAAGTCTACAAAAATCAACAGTTTTGTAAGACGCCATAATATTGATTGGAGATACTCGACGATCTATTACCCTCGGGCAAATGGATTGGCCGAGGCCTTCAACAAAACCTTGGTGCAAATTGTTAAAAAGACCCTTGATGATAACAAACGACAGTGGGATGAGCGGTTGGTGGAAGCTTTATGGGCTTATCGTACCACTTATAGAACCCCGACCCAATCCACCCCGTTTGCACTAGTGTATGGATCTGAGGCCATTCTACCCTTGGAAATACAAATCCCTTCGCTCAGGATTGCAGTTCAGAATAAAATCATGAATGAACAAAATGCAAAACTACGGTTGGAAGAACTCGAAGGCCTTGAAGAGCGACGTCTCCAAGCTCAACAAAGTTTAGAGTTATTTAAGTCCCGTATGGTTCAAGCCCTTGATAAGCTAGTGCGACCTAGGATCTTCCAAGCAGGAGACTTGGTGTTGGTCCTTTGGAGGCCTATCTTAGCCCATTGAAAGTTGGGAGGCAAATTTGAACCTACTTGGGAAGGACCCTTCGTTATAGAGACTGTCTACGAAGGAGGCTCGTATCAGTTAGTAGATTGTAAAGGAAACCACCCAATGCTACCTGTCAATGAGCGTTTCCTTAAGAAATACTAGGCTTGATGTAGCTCATCTTATCAATTAATAAAATTTCCCTTTCTTGATGCGCAACTCGATTCTTTCCATTTTAAGGTCTTTCACTTTTTGACGCTCTTCGCCTTCTCCTCAGGGTCGGATCATTCCCTCCCTTAGGATCGCACCTGCTAGTGGTGGAGTACGCCCTCTATGGCACCACCCTGGCATTTGACCTAGGGATTAGAGGTGGAGTACGCCCTTCGTGGCACCATCCTGATTCCCATTTGCTAGTGGTGGAGTACGCCCTTCGTGGCACCATCCTAGTTTGCCAGTTTCGATCCTATGTGTGGAGCAAGTTTCCTCCCCACATGACCATTCGCTAGTGGTGGAGTACGCCCTTCGTGGCACCATCCTAGTTTGCCAGTTTTGGTCCTCTGTGTGGAGCAAGTTTCCTCCCCACATGACTATTCGCTAGTGGTGGAGTACGCCCTTCGTGGCACCATTCTAGTTTGCCAGTTTCGGTCCTCTGTGTGGAGCAAGTTTCCTCCCCACATGACCATTCGCTAGTGGTGGAGTACGCCCTTCACGGCACCATCCTAGTTTGCCAGTTGATCCGTCTACTAGGAGTAAGTCTTCTATCAGCATCCTATAGACCTAAGGTTGGGTGATGCCCTTCCTTAGACCCAAAGCTAGGTATTCCCTACTTTGGTTTCCAGTTAATCTGCCTATTAGGAGTAAGTCTTCTATCAGCATCCTATAGACCTAAGGTAGGGTGATGCACTTCTTTAGACCCAAGGTTAGGTATTCCCTACCTTGGTTTTCAGTTGATCCGTCTATTAGGAGTAAGTCTTCTATCAGCATCCTGTAGACCTAAGGTTGGGTGATGCCCTTCCTTAGACCCAGAGTTAGGTATTTCCTACTTTGGTTTCCAGTTAATCTGCCTATTAGGAGTAAGTCTTCTATCAGCATCCTATAGGCCTAATGTTGGGTGATGCCCTTCCATAGACCCAAGGTTAGGTATTCCCTACCTTGGTTTCCAGTTGATCCGTCTACTAGGAGTAAGTCTTCTATCAGCATCCTGTAGACCTAAGGTTGGGTGATGCCCTTCCTTAGACCCAAAGTTAGGTATTCCCTACTTTGGTTTCCAGTTAATCTGTCTATTAGGAGTAAGTCTTCTATCAGCATCCTATAGGCCTAAGGTTGGGTGATGCCCTTCCTTAGACCCAAGGTTAGGTATTCCCTACCTTGGTTTCCAGTTGATCCGTCTACTAGGAGTAAGTCTTCTATCAGCATCCTGTAGACCTAAGGTTGGGTGATGCCCTTCCTTAGACCCAAAGCTAGGTATTCCCTACTTTGGTTTCCAGTTAATCTGCCTATTAGGAGCATGTCTTATATCAGCATCCTATAGGCCTAAGGTTGGGTGATGCCCTTCCTTAGACCCAAGGTTAGGTATTCCCTACCTTGGTTTCCCCAGTTTCCTTGTCTGCCTATTTAGAGTAAGTCTTCTATCAGTATCCTATAGGCCTAAGGTTGGGTGATGCCCTTCCTTAGACCCAAGGTTAGGTATTCCCTACCTTGGTTTCTCCAGCTTTCCTTGTCTAATAGGTGTAAGCCTTCCATCAGCACCCTATAGGCTTGAGGTTGGGAGATCACCTCCCTTCCATCCTTAAGATTCCACTTCTATTCGGTCAATGCCAATGTGTGCAGTAGAAGTTCCTTCTACCACACACATTGTGGGTCCATTTGTTGACCTCATTTTTGTATGAGGTCACTAAGGTCCTTTCAAACTCCGGATTAATTCTAGATCCTAGGATCCACTCTAGACCTTAAGATCCTTTCTTAGAGTCAGTCCTCAAGATCCACTCTAGACCTTAGGATCCTTTCCTAGAGCCAGACCTTAGGGCCTACTCTAGAACCTAGGATTCCCTTAGATCCTATACCCTAGAACCCCTCTAGATCTTAGGGCCAATCTAGACTCAAATCAATTCCCACCCTTGATCAATTTCAACCTCAAATCAATTCCTACCTTTGATCAACCCCAACTTCAATTTAATTCCTACCCTTAATCAATTTAAATCTCAAACTTCATTCAACTCAAATCCCAATTAATTCAAATTTCAAACATATCCAAACTTTGATTCAATCCACTAGAGAATCCAAATTTCAATCTAGACATTGATTCTACCTTTGATCTAGCCTTGACCCTACCCATTAATTAACAATCACCACATGATTTTACATGAGTTGGATGCTCCAATCATTTAAATTTGAAATCCATTCCAAATCCAGAAACCCAGACTCAAATCCAAGGTCTTAAGGCCTTGGCCTAAAGACCCTTTTCAAAGATTTTTCAAATACTTCAAAACCCAGTCAAATGGCCTCTGATCCAAAGTCTATCACTTGCAAAGTGGTAAGACATGTCTCTAGAGGCTACCCTCCAATTTTGAGCCCATTCTGAGGTCTCTAACCCCAGAATTTGAATTAAAATCCAAAGGCTGTAAAACCTTCAAATATTTACAGCCTATGCCACTAGACCTAACCCTTTGAAGATTTTGATCTTGGAGCCCTTATCAAAGCTTCCAACCACTTCCAAACTATTGATTACAATCCATTGAGCAGTAAACTGGATTTTCCAGACCCATCTTTGATCCCAGTTGATCAATGGGTCATAATTGACCAAAATACCCTTATGAGATTTCAAATGCCCATTTCAACTCAAATCAATTCCAAACTCTTTGAAACCACTTTCAATGAGTCTCAAATATCAAACCCAACTTGTTGAACTCAAACCCAGACCTTGGGTCAACCTGGTTGACCAAGTCAACCAAGTTTGACACATTGACCCATACACCCCTCCTCTTTCAAATTTTTGAACCAAGTCCATTCCAAGTCCTTTGAATGCATGGGATGACCCCTTGGGTACCCAAGAGACCCCTCTTGGTGACCCAAGCCTTGGGCTCACTTGGGTTAGCCATATGGCTTGACCTAAGTGACCAAAGAGAGGCCTCCCATGAGCCATCTCTTGATCTTAACCAAATTGAATCCAAATCAAGGTGCCATTGAGTTCCCATTAACCCAATACACCTTCCTTGACCAGCCCAACCCTTGAGCTCACTTGGGTCAAGAGTTAGGCTAACCCAAAGTGCCCAAAAGCACTTGGGATTTAGCCAACTCTCAATCTAAGTCCAATTGAACCTGACCAACACCTCCCATAGGTGGCCCTAGGTTCAATACACCTCCTCCAGCCAGCCCATGCCTTGGGCTAGCTTGGGTCAAGAGTTAGGCTAACCCAAAGTAGCCAAAAACACTTGGACCCGAGCCATCTTCCAACTCAGATCAAATTGGACCCAATTGCCACTTGCATTGGGTGCACTAGACCCAGACCCACTTCCCACCTGAAGCCCAGGGTCTGGCCTGACCTGGGTTGAGCTCAAATGGCCCGAACCGAGCAGTTTTGGTTCAACCCGAGCCACCTTTTAATCCAGATCAAATTGGACCCAATTGCCACCTGCATTGAGTGCACTAGACCCAGACCAATCTCCCCCTGAAGCTTCCTGATAGAGAAGCTCATTTGTTGAAGCCTTCTCTGCGGTAATCTCTCCATCCCGAGCTCCCTAGCTAGATAGTTTGGTCAAGTGTGAAAGAAACCTTCACCCAACCGGATCTCCACCGTTGGATTGGTGGTTCCCACCATCCTGATCCTCCCTGTGAAATTTCATCGGAGTTCGCCAGTGGGATCGCCCAGATCAAGCCGGAGAAGCCCTGCGTTCTCGAATACGAGCGGGAGGTTGAAGACGAAATCCCAGCCGTTGATCTTAATCAACGGCTCGAATTAAATCCCGCGGTATCGGAGCACTGTTAATCCCAGCCGTTCGATCCGCCATCCAACGACTGTGGTTAACCCGGCCATTAATTGTTAGCGCCAATCATTGCTTGGCCAATCAGCGCGCGGCGCGTGGTAACGGCTGCTGACTGTGTAATTGTCGGATTAATAAATCCAGAAATTCAAGGGAACTTCAAAAATTCATAACTCCCTGCACACTTCTCCAAATTAGGTGTTATTAGGCTTATTGGAAAGGTCTCAGGGAGCTCTACAAAAGCGTTATGGTTGCAGACCCTGGTTAGGTCAGTCTTAGGTTTAATTTCAATTTGAGCATTTTGTGAATTTCTTTAATTACTTTTTAAATACATGTCCACCAGGTCTGGAATTTTGGGAGATTGAAATTGGACATGTTTCTGACATGTCCAAATTTTATCTCCCCATTTTAAGTTGTTTAAGGGCATTTTCCCTATTTTTTAATTTTAAGGGTCATGGTTTGACTCTTAAATTCAAAAGGGGATATAGACCTATCCAATGGGATTTAGGGTGTGATTTTTGGTGTGATGATGATGTGTAGGATAAGGAGTGTAGTGCCCATGATTTTGCCGCAATCCAAGCCTAGGATTGACCCCCATAGTGATTTGAAGGTGACTTAGAGCTCACCTTGGGTGGTTTGGTTAACCACCTTAGAGTACTCCATTTGAGCTCAAATTTAGCGGGTTTAGTCCTTAGGGTCAGGTGATCCTATGGTCCAAATTTCATCAAATTTGGAGTTCATTTGGTTCCCCAAATAGGAGCCTCAAAAATCCTTATTAGAAACGGCCTTAATCCTGATTAATTGATAATGAGCTGTTCTTAACCTGTAAAATCCATTAAAATGTTCTTAATTATCCTTAATTGATCCCTTAACCAATAAGAACTGAAACCCTCTCAAGTTGATCTCTAGATTTGTCTTAGCTTGATCCTTAGGTAATTAGGGTCTAACAAATTTTAATTAAATCTTAAAAATCCCAAAAGGGTTCTAAACACTTGTTGACCTATCCTTAGGTCATTTATGGCCTTTGGAATTGATCTCAAAGAATTTAGGGCTCATTTTGGTTCAAATCCTTAAGTAGACCCCTTAGTCGTAGTAACTTGATAATCCCTACGAATGTGTAAAATTTCTGAAATTCACTGTTAATTATATAAAAATTTTTGATTAATCAACTTAGTGGATAGTGACTTCAATTAGAATCCATTACTTTCTAGAAACATTAGACCTCCATAATCTAGCTAAAATCAAGGACTCAACATCTTAGGTGACCTTAGGTCAAAACGGGCCAGGACTTCTAAAAATCATAACTATTCATAGAAAACTCCAAATTGAGTGTGCCACCTGTCTAACAACTCAAAATTAGGTCTAGTATTTATTAAAAATCTGAAACCCTTAAGATTAATTTTAACTTTAAAAGCCAAATTTTGACCCCTTAGTTGACGTATCCGGATAACCCCCTCTAAAACCTATTAACTTCTTTAACCTCTAAAATTCTTTTAATAGGTCATTAAAATTCTCAACCAACCCATTAAAATCAGTAATCAATTCCCCTAATATTAATTCACTCCTTTAATTTCAACCAATTTAAAATAGCTTAGTTAACCCCGATTGCTACTGGGTAACCCAGGCCTACGAGGCTATTAGCTTAGCCCCAAGGAAGGTGAAATAAACTTCACGGCCTCAGTGTGAAACAAAGATAGCAATCAATTAAATCTTAAAATATATTTAACTAAAATTCCTAATTTATTAATACTTGAAGTTCAACTTAAATCTCCCTTTCAAACCTTAACAAACCCAGACTTTTAGATAACTTTGATTAATCACCCAACTAGGATTTATCCCAGCCACACGACCTCTTACACACAATTTAGATGATGTGCTAGGACAACCAACTCTAGATCTAGGTTAGGCCGGTGTTTACTTTACTGCTGTGTGCCGGATTTTTCGTGGTTTTCACTGCATGTTGTGGATGAAATTGTTTTGCTGTGTCTGCTTACTTTTCTGCACTCTGTGGATGGATTGATGTGTTTGGCGACTAGATTACCCTTAGGTTAGGTACGATCTGGATGTTCACATAGTTTTATGCAGGTGGCCACGCTCATGCAGGGCAATAAAAAGGGGGCTAAGTTAATAATAAATATTAATTGTTATAAATACTTGCACAGGTGCTTCAGCTGCTAAAGCCCCCAAATACAAAGAGCGTGGCCAGTGTGTTTTACTTACTTTTCTGCACATATATATAACTGCTTGGGAATAATTGCCTTTTTTTTTAACTGCTTAGGATAACCCTGTAGGTGAGTCTAGATTTTTGATTTAATATAAATGTAATTTGTATAATTGTCAAGTGTTATTAAAGTTAATTTTGAGTTGGGATACATAGGTCCAAAGCTTGGATTCCAAAGAGGAAAGGATACCCTTTTGGGAACTATTCCTTTTCCATTTGGAAATCCAAATTTGGATCACACTTTTTTTATAACCAAAGAGGAAAGAGTGGCCTTCCCCTTTAAAGGGAAGTGCCATCTTATCCATTTGGGTAGTTTACTACAAAGAATCCAAGGAGTTTGAAGAAAAGGAGTCCAAAGAAGAGCAAAATTGAAGACTTGAAGATCGAGAGCATCCCACTCAAAATAACTTGCGTCATTATTAGGCCTAGAATCCGGGTTGTTGTTAGTGGTGCCCGGCCACTTTACTTTCTGCAAAACTCTGGTTTGTAATAAGCAAGGCAACTTTGCCTATGGAAATTTATTAATTGGTTAATATTTGATGTGATGAGTTGATTGCCCTTAGGATTGCTTGCTTTTCCTAGTTTTTTGGCGATTGTGTGCCACTTTTGTTTTCGCCTGAATACGTGAGACTCGTGAGGGTGTGAAAGTTTTCTACTCATAACTTTAAAAGTCTAAAATTTTAGTGAGTCTAAATAACATAGAAAGATAACGAATCTAGGGAATTAGCCAAGGATCGACCCCGGGGTCGCATGCATATTTCTTCACTTCTTCTTTCCTTATTTTAGACCCTTCCCCGCCTGCGGGTAGAGTCCGAATAGTCTAACCTATGAGGACGAGGTCCAGTCTTCTAAAAAATTATTTTCTAAGCCTGTTTTTAAAATTTCAAGCATACTTGATTTGGAAGTTGTCGACCAGCATGCATTGCATTAGATACAAATTAAAAGAGTCAATAGATTTTAATTGCATCAGTTTAGCATTTTAGCACCCAACATAAGTTAAAGGGGCCAATTAGGAAAATTTCTAGATGTCGGCCTCGACTCTCAAAAACTTTAATTACAACATCCCTACCACTCTTTCATAAAAGACCGGATTCATATATTTTAAATCGATTAGGTGGTTAGCTAGCTCCCCAATCCAGGCCGGGGTAAGTCCAAGTTCTGCACTGCATTAGTTAGGTTCGGACGACTGTGGTCTAGCGTCCAAATTAGATTTAGGATCTGGGGCAGGTCTTTGATTATAAGACCCCAATTTTGAGAATATAATCCCAAATATCTAATAAAATGCTCAACTCAAATTAAATCTCTTTTCGATCCTAAAATGTAAAGCCTAACACTAAGACTAAGTTGGGACACTTCCAGATGGTTCTGGAATCTCAAAGTGTCCCCTACATCTCTTCCTTTGATTCTGTTAATAACTGTTCAATCTTGATCCACTTCCTTTGGACTTTCTGAAAGATTCCATTCCATTTTTTTTGATATCACTCCTAGAAAATCTAACAAAATTTTATTCTTATTTTAATCGAGAGTTTTGGTAGGGGATCCTATCTCCCTACGATGTAATTAACTACGAGGGCTTGCGCTCATAGAAGATTTGGAACCACACACACCTGAATTCAAAATCAATCTTTTTAAAATCTATTTAGATTTCTTTGGGAAAAGTTAAAGAGTGATTGCCGTCATCATATTTGAAGAATTACCATTGAAAGGTGTTACTTCCCCTCTGGGGAGATACACCCTTCTTTGGTAAGGCTTTGGAATTGAATTCGGAAATCATACTCCTTGAATATTATAACTGGATTATTTAGTTGAATTCTGCTTCGTCCCCTCGGGGTCGTGTCTAGTTCTCTTTAGAATCTAGTTATGATATTCAAGATGAATCACATAATTCTAAGTCTGAACGTCGTTACGGAATTCTATTTTCATCCTTCGGGGTGATATACTTTTCCGAATTGAGTGGATTTGACTTCTAGAATTAGGATTCAATCTCAATTCTAAAATTCCCAAAGAAAACTAATAATTTTTCAAAACATGTTTTCAAAATTCCACCAACACTGGGACGGTCAGTTCATAAACCTTAGTTCTTTTTGGATGATCAAAAATTGGCCTGACTCCATTCAGGGCGATGCTCTGGATGATATGAACTGAATTGAACTAATCATCTGGGATAATTCTTAGATCAGCCTAGATGATTATGTTATTTTTTCATCGTGTAGACATCCATTCAGAGCGATGGTCTGGACGATATTTATCATTTTGTACTAATCGGCTCGGACGATCGTGAGATCGTCCTGGATGATCTAGTTATTTTTCCATCATCCAGACATACATATAAGATGATGGTATGGATGATCTTCGTTAAGTTAAACTAATCGTACAAGAGGATATACTATTATCCTAGACGATATTTGACGATTAGTTGCTAATTAGGGCTATTTTGGAGCCCTTATTTAAAAAGATTTCTTCTTTCTCAAGGGAAGATCTTTTGTTGTTGTCCTGACCTGAGAGAGCCAAGAGGAGAGGGGGAGTAAGAGAGGTAGAGAGAGGATCTTGTGAGGGGGAGTTTGTGAGGGATTTCATAACGGTTACTTTAAATAAGGATCAGAGTCATCTTCTCTGGTAGTCGTCCCTAGGTCCTTGGAGGTTCTAGAGAGGTCTGCTTTAGCAACTGATCGATGTTCTCTGCCTACTTCAAGAGAAAGCAAAAGGAGTTGGGTTCTCTGCCTGCTTCTAGAGGAAGTAAAAAGAGTTGGGTTCTCTGCTTGCTTCTAGAGGAAGCAAAAGGAATTGGGTTCTCTACCACACCGGGTTTGGTGGAAAGGAGTTTTTGTACGGTCTTCTCCTCCTTGCTATGGGGGCAAAAGAAGAGACACTGAGTTTAGTGGAATACCTGGGAGAGAGGCTCCGTGGAGTGGACGTAGGTCAAGTTGACCACACCACTATAGAATTTGTTTTGTTCTTTCTTATTATACTTTCGTATTTAATTTCAGCACTTTAATTTCTATGGTGATTTTTTGGATGTGTTTGTGATTTTGTTTGGATAAATTTTTAAATATCAATTCACCCTCCCTCTTGGTTAGCCTTAAGAGTAGTTCATAAGGGCTTAACATCCATGTCAAACTTTCAAGTGATATCAAAGCGGGATTTATAAAAATCGAGTTTTTAAAAAACTTTTGAATTTCAATCAATGGCTAACTTTAGTAATTATAAAACTATGGAAGGTTATTATATTACATGACCACCTTTGTTTGACAATATTTCTTTTGATTTTTGGAATTGATTGACTATCGCATCTGGATGCTTGTTAAGGATGGTTATTCACCTCCGTCTCATAAAACTAATGCCATTAATGATGTACTTTCTTTCACTAAATGGACTCTTGAGAAAAGGGATTTAGCTCAACTGAATGCAAATTGCTTGAACTATTTTTTTATGCTTTGAAATTGGAAGATTATATGTGTGTTTCAACTTGTGTTACTGGTAAAGAAATTTGGGATAGATTATATATTATTTATGAAGGAACCAATGAAGTTAAATAATCTAGGTTGAATATTTTATTGCATGAATATGACCTTTTTTGTATGAAACAAATTGAATCGATTTTTAACATATATACTAGGCTTAATCAAATTGTCACCTCATTACATGTCTTAGGAAGAGAGCTAACTAACTATGAAAGAGTGAATAAAATTTTAAGATGCTTGCCTTCTTCCTTTGATGCTAAGATTATTACAATTACTGAATCCAAGAATTTGAATACTTATTATGTTGATAACTTACTTGGATCACTCATTGCTTACGAGCAAGGAATGAACCAAAGACAACTTGATGCAGGTGAGTGAAAGAAGGAGAAAACTATGGCGTTGAAGGCTAACAACACAGACACTAATTCTTCCGAGGCTAAAAGCGATGATGTTTCCTTAATCACTAGGCAATTCAAAAGCTTTCTAATGAAGAATCACAAGCACCATCAGAAATGGAACAAAGACAAGGGTAGAAAAATTATAAAAGTTATTCTGATATTGTTTGTTTTGAATGTAGGAAGCCTGTAAATATTAAAGTTGATTGTCCTACACTTAAGGATCACTCAGGCAAGGAGAAGGGTGAGGAGAAACCCAAGTATAGGAAGGATAAGAAGTGATTCCAAAAGGTGTTCTTGATAGATTCTATATTTGACTCCTCTAAGACTGAAGCTGAGGAGGAGACAACAAACTTGTGCTTGATGGGTGATCATCTTGGTTAGTCTGACTAAAAAGAGGTATGTGAACAAACCTATGATCAATTGCTTAAAGTTTATGAGAACATTCATGCATTATATAGGAAACTTAAGAAATCACATGCTAGTTTGAAATTATAGTTGTTGAATTTACAAAAAGAGCATGAAATTTTATTAAAAGATCACTCCCAAATTAATAGCAATTACATATCATTACTTGATGAGTTTGATGAATTGAATAAAAAATATTCTAAGTTGGTTGTTGAGCATGATTCATTGAAATCATCCTACACTTCACTTGAAACTGATTTTAAAACTTATGTTGATGAATCTGAGCATAGGGAGCACTATTTGAGAGTTGATAATTTTGTTTTGAAAATTTCTAACTCGAGGTTTAAAGCTGAATTGAATGCACTTGAGAAAAATAGGAATACACTCATACCTGAATAATTTTTCAATTTTGATCCAAAGCCAAAACCTAGAAAGAGGTACTATAACCCGAAAAGATTAGTAAATCCTTTTCCTTGAGTTAAATATTTTTCATGTGGCATGTTATGGCACATTTGACACACATACACTATTCACCATAGTACACATTGGGTGTGGAGACCCAAATTGCATGATTCATAGCATAACACACATGTATTGCATTCTTTTTTTAATAAGAAGGGATTCAAACCTGTTTGGTTTCCTAAATTTGATGTTTGATGATTTTATAGGTTTGCTTTCACAAAAGTTCTCATGAGAGCATATGGTACTTGGACAGTAGAGTTAACTCATTTGTATTACAAGTCTTTAAATTCAATCACATGGAGAATTTACCATATTCATGCCTTAATTAATTTAAAAAAAAACTTTGTTTTCATTTATTTTTGTTATTTTTATTATCTTTTATGTATTTTAATTTTATCTTTTACTGTTATTTTTTATGATTTTGATCCTTCTCTGATCATCTCCATCCACCTCTTAAATTTTATTTTTTGTTCACATCATTCTGGACGATACATTCAATCCACTCTTAACCTTTCATTTAACGTCTGATATGATTTTCTATTTATCATCGTCCTGGATGAAACCTCATCATTCTGGATGATCTGATCGTATCCTGCTTTTCTTATTGGTTATCGGCCCGGACAATCCTCTTCATCCTGGACGATGTTCTCATTTTTCGCTCAATTATTGGTAATTGGTCTACATGATCCACCTATTTATCCTGGACGATACACATGGCAATGCCTTTAGAAACTTTAAATTCTGCCAGTATGATTAATTATTGGTGATCATACTGGATGATACACCTATTTGTCCTGGACGAAACATGTTGTAATGATTTAAATATTTTAAATTCAGTCGGTACGATCCATTATTGTGCATTGTCCTTGATGATCCATCTAATCGGTCAGGACGATATTCGTTTTAATGGTCATCCAGATTGACTCACCGGCATGATCACCTGTGTCTTATTGTCTTGGATGTTGTCTGATCGTCCTAGATGATATTACCATCTTTTTGACCAATCGTCCTGGACGCAATAATTGTACATGATCGGCTTGGATGATTATATTATCATCCTGGATGATCGGTCCATTTTCTTTTTAAACTGAGGTATTCAAATGTTTTTCTCACACAACCTTCCTTGAATCTTCCTTGCTCTTACTTCCTCTTTATTTTTTTTGAACATGGCTGGTTAAAAAAGATCTTGTATGGCTTCTAGAAGCTCCTTGAGGGCCAATCTCCACCCTTGTTTCACTGAGGCAACTGACCAAACCGCCTATCAGCGATATAAGATAATCGGAATCACTTTATACCGTACTATCAACCCTCACATACTTTTAAATCCTATTCTCAATTTGTTTGCACACATATCTCTTACCTTTATCCTCACACTTACCATCCCGTTCAATTCTAAATTGCTGTTCAAATTCTTTTCTAGCCTTCACATCAACTCCTCCTTCACCGCTCTTTAGTCTTATGCTAATAGGCACCCTATCGAAATCACATATCAAAACTGTCATGAGCTCCTATAATTGTCCACCACTAGAGATAAGCTTCACATCTTATCTCAAGACTCTGACTATGATTTGGCTCTGACCAATCACTTTTTGAGGAATACTAATATTTTCTATCATATTGGAGAGTCTAGCAGCTTACTCAAAGATGCTAGGATAATCCAACATGTCCTTCACACCTTAGTTATTTCGAAAGCTGGTGATCATATTCACATCACTCCACTCCTTTCAATCATCACTTTCTACATTATGGCCCATCATGAATTTAATGCTACTGATATATTTTTTTGATATATTGAGCACCTGATAAGCATTAGAGATCCAGGACATAAAAGGAAGCCCAATCTTGCCTTAGGACACATCATAACCTATGTCTTAGAATCCAAATATAATCTTCAATATCCCATCCCACCAAAATTTTAGCCTGCCTTCTACTCCAAAAACTCCTTCCACGTTCTTCACAGTACTCATCTCCACCTGGAGCATGAGGAAGCTGAGGGAGTTGAGGGGGAGGCAGCTCCTGCACCAGTTCCTACACCTGCTCTGCTCTACTAGTACTCACATCTGGATCACCTGGTAGAGTGGTTCGACCATTGGGAGACTCAGTTAGAGTCCTACGCTGTTGCATAGGAGCAGTAACATGTGGAGGATGTTGCTCACTTTATCTCATTCGTAGCTCACCAGCAGCACCAACATAACCAGGATATGGCCTGATTTGGGGAGTAGTTTGCTACTCTTTCCAGTTTCTTCTTGTTGCCACCACCTCCTCCTTCAGAAGATCAGCGGCCGTTCTTCTTTTAGTTTATTTTCATGATATTTTTTTCCTTGTTGTAGTTTACTTCTATTTGGTAGTTTTTGTTTTATTTCTTTTCTCTTTCCCTCATCCTTTTTATGATGTCAAAAGGGGGAGTAGTTGTACTATTTTATGTTGCTTAGTTGTATTATTTTATGTTCCTTAGCTGTATTATTTTATATTGTACTGTGTTAGTTCTTTTATGTTGATTAGTTGTACTCTATTCATCCCTTAGTAAAATTTAAACTTTTTGATTCACGCTATTTCTATCAAACTACTTTAATTTTTTTGATTATTTTCCATCATAAAAAAGGGGGAGATTATTGTGAAAGTTCGTTCGGGATGTTAAGCCCTATGAACTTACTCCCAAGCTAACTAAGAGGGGGGGTGAATTGGTATTTAAAAAAACTTCTTATCACAAAGAAATAAAATCACAAACCAAATCACACCAAAAAAATAAAATGCGGAATTTAAAAAGTGCGGAAGCAAGAAAAAGAAGACAGAGATTTATAGTGGTTCGGTCGACTCGACCTACGTCCACTCCTTGGAGGCACCCTCCAAGTATTGCACTACAAAACGTAACTCTCCTTTAGCCCCCACATCTAGGCGGAGAAGCCCTCTCAAGAACCTCCTTTTTGCCACCCCGGCAAGGCAGAGAACCTACCTCCTTTCGCTTCCTCCAGAAGCTAGCAGAGAACCACAACCAGAAGCAAACTCCTTACCTCTACCGACCCTTCCACGGATGAGAAACTCCAGACAAAAGACAAGCAGAGCGATCCTTGAAGCAACCCTTGTGAATCCCTTCACAAGCTCCCCCTCACAAGATCCTCTCTCTCTCCCTCTCTCACTTTCTCTCCTCAAGGTCTTCTCAGGTCAAGGCAGCAGCCAAAGGTCTTTCAAAACGTTGAACAAGAGCTCTTAAATAGAAGAGCATCAAAGGAGCTCATTAATTGCAAGTTGCCGACAATATCGTCCAGGCCGATATGGACATCGGCCTGGCCGATTAGTACAAATCATAGAAGATCGGCCAGGGCATTGCCCTGGGAACAGTCCTGGACGATTGAAAATTGGCTTGATCGTCCCAGCCGATCTCACGATCGTCCTGGACGATTAGTACAAATCCCATTAGATCGGCCAGAGCATCGCCCTGGGAACAGTCCTGGACGATTTAAATTTGGCTTAATCGTCCGGGCCGATATCACGATCGTCCCGGCCGATCCGTTCAATTCAGAAGAAAATCGTCTTGAACATCGCCCTATTTTCGAGCTGGCCGATATTGATCGTCCTGAAGTAACTTAAGGTTTTTGACTAGATCGTCCTGGCCGATCCTGCGATCGTCCAGGACGATATGATCGTATCAATCATCCTTAATTACTCCCTTGATTTCCTGATCAATTAAGGCATAATTTAGTAATTTTGTCCAGGCCGATACGTGGATCGTCCCGGCCGATAATTTAAAATTACAGTATACCTTAATTGACTATGGTGGCTACTTATTTCTGTTTTGAGCTTATCTTTCTGCCCGATACACGTATCGTCCAGGCCGATATGTTAATGACGGTTGCCTTAATTAGGAATCCTTACTTAGACTTTTTGTTTTAAGCTGATCGTCCAGGACGATATAAATATCGGCCGGGCCGATGTGGGCAAAAACAAAAATTCTAAGCCCCTCAAGTGTGTGTGTGAAGGGTTACCTAGCATCAGTCTCTTTGACCATTACAAGTAGACTCAAAAAGAGAAAAACAAAAATACAGACTGACTCAACCCTAAACCTACGCAATTCTGAACTTGGCTTCTTCATGATCATCCGGTCTTCGATTCCTGAAAAGTTAGAAGTAACAAGTAGTCCAAGAGAAGTAGTGTTTGTCAATCATCAAAACACAAGCCATGATAAAATAGATTTGCAACAATCTCCTCCTTTTCGATGATGGCAAAACACTACGAAAAATAGCAAAAACTTCAGGATTTGATGAAAAAAGAACCTCATAAACTTCTCCCTCTTTTGACATATCAAAAAGGAGGGTACAAGCAAAGCAAAAGAGATCCCTCATCTGTTTCTTCTTCTTTTTTTTTTTTTTTAACCAAGGCATGAACATGATATAATATTCCATGTGATTGATTTAAAAATTTGAGAGTTAATGTGTTAATAAGCTCATCAATCTATAGAATAGTAGAATTCCCGATCATGGTTACTCTTAGCTCAGACGTTCTCTTACGGTAGAATCGTCTTTTGAAATCAATGACCTAACTCAAGAAATTAATTGGATATGAGAAAAAGAAAACCATCCATTACTTGGCTTAAAAATAACATCTTTATAAAATAATGAAGTAAAGTAAATTTGTCACAATCGCAAAATAATCGAAGTCAAGCCTTTGAAAACCAACACTTCTAAGTTTTAAAAGATTTAAAAAGGGAGAATAGCTTGCTTTTGAGTGGGCTCATTTTATGCCTCTTGTCAATTTCATGGCGCTTTGCGCATCTTTTTCTAGATTTTTTTTTTCAATTTTTGGCGTCTTTGCGCATCTTTTGTTGGCATCATAACCTTTTAAAAAATAAAGTTGTGAATATATCTTCTCAGATATTAAAGAATAGGAGCACTCTCTCTAACATAAGGAAGAGTTACCACAAGCAGAATTAATAATCAAGGATAAGAGTAACGAGAAATCTTGATGTGACAAAAAGACTTTAAACATTATAAGTATAAGATAGATTTGTTTAAGCAAGCTTAAGAAAAGATTTCAATTCCATAACCAATCTTTAACTTGAGATAGATTTTTGATTAAAAAAGAAAACTATGCCACTAAAATAGGATAGAGAAAGAGACACAATCACAAAATATTTCTACCATCTAAGAGATTGAGTAGATAGAAACATATTGACTACAAATTTCCAAAGGCAAGGATAATGAATATAGTATCATATTTGCGATGATTTTGAAAACTAAGTAAAGAGAGACAAAAGGGAAAAATAAAACACATAAAAAAGGAAACAAGAACAAAAGAAAAATAAAAAGCAAAAGAAAAGCAAATGGAAGAAAAAGTTTCATGCATTAATGTCAATCACACCCAACTTGGTCCTTAAAGAGCTGAAAGTATCGAAGGCCAGTGGTTTAGTAAAGATGTCCGCCAGTTGATTTTCAGTTGTCACATGGTGTAACTCAATGTCTCCCTTAGTCACATGATCTCTAATGAAGTGATGCCTAATGTCAATGTGTTTAGTCCTTGAATGTTGGATAGGATTCTTAGAGATGCATATGGTACTAGTATTGTCACAAAAGATTGAGATGGTACTTACATGTAATCCTAAATTCAATACCTGTTATTTCAACCAAAGGACTTGGGCCACACAACTTCCAAGAGAAATGTATTCAGCTTCAGCAGTGGAAAGAGCAACAGAGTTTTGCTTCCTACTAGACCAAGAGACCAAAGATTGTCCAATGAATTGACAAGTTCCAGAAGTGCTCTTTCTATCCACCTTGCATCCTGCAAAATCAGAGTCAGAAAAATTAATAATCTCAAAAGAAGTGCTATGTCTAGGGTACCAAATCCCTAATCCTTGTGTCCCCAAAAGGTATCTAAAAATCCTCTTAACAGCAGTCATGTGGGATTCCTTAGGGTTAGCCTGAAATCTAGCACAAAGACAAACACTAAACATGATGTCAGGTCGGCTCGCAGTCAAGTAAAGCAAAGATCCAATCATGCCTCTATACTTCTTTTGATCAACAGACTTACCACTTGGGTCCTTGTCCAATGGAGCACTAGAAGTCATGGGAGTGTTAATTGGTTTGGCTTTGTCCATCTCATATTTCTTCAAAATGTCCTTTATGTATTTTGTTTGATTTAGAAAAGTTCCATCCTCCAATTGTTTTATGCTAAACCCCAAAAAGTAGGACAATTCTCCCATCAAACTCATCTCAAACTCTCTACTCATTGTTTTAGAAAAATCATCACATAAATTTTTATTAGAAGATCCAAAAAGTATATCATCCACATAAATCTGAACAATGAGTAAATCATCTCCAGCTCTCCTAAGAAAAAGGGTGGTGTCTACACTTCCCTTGACAAACTCCCTCTCTAGTAAGAATGTGCTAAGCCTCTCATACCAAGCTCTTGGTGCCTATTTTAAACCATACAATGCCTTTTTCAATTTAAACACATGATTTGGAAATTGGGAGCTCTCAAAACCTGGAGGTTGTTCTACAAACACATCTTCTTTTATCTCCCCATTTAAAAAGACACTCTTGACATTTATTTGAAAAAGCTTAAATCCTTTATAACAGGCAAAGGCTAATAGCACTCTAATGACTTCCAATCTAGCTACAGGGGCAAAAGTCTCCTCAAAGTCTATCCCTTCTATTTGATTGTACCCCTTAGCCACCAATCTTGCTTTATTCCTCACCACCACTCCTGAATCATTCACTTTGTTCTTAAAGACCCACTTTGTCCCAACTACACTTTGTCCCTTAGGTCTTTCCACAAGTTCCCAAACATCATTCCTAACAAATTGATTCAACTCTTCTTGCATTGCTAAAATCCAAAACTCATCAGAAAGGGCTTGGTTAATGGTGGTGGGTTCAGTCATAGAAATAAAGGAAGAGTGGTTCACCTCCTTCCTAAGTCCATGTCTAGTCTTAACTCCACTAGAAGGGTCACCTAAGATCAAATCCTTAGGATGACTTGTAGAATATCTCTAATCTCTAGGCAAAGTGTGTGAAGTTTCTCCCCTTTCAACAAAGTTCTCTACTCCTTGGGTGACTCCTTCTACTCCTTCATTACTTAGGTGCTCACTCCCCTTTCCCAAATTCTCTACTCCACTGGTAATCTCTCCAACATCATCATCTTCTACTCCATGTTTCTTAGGATCAGACTCATCAAAAACTACATGGGTTGTCTCTTCCACCATCAAAGTTCTCTTGTTAAACACCCTAAAAGACTTCCCAACACTAGAATATCCCAAGAATACTCCCTCATCAGATTTAGGATCAAATTTTCCCAAGTGAGACTTCCCATTGTTGTGAATGAAAACCTTACAACCAAAGACATGAAGGTGGGAAAGATTGGGTGTCCTACCCTTAAGGATCTCATAGGGTTCCTTCTCTAATTTGGCTCTAACATTCACCCTATTCAACACATAACAAGCTGTGTTAACCGCTTTAGCCCAAAAGTATTTTGGAAGTGAATACTCAGCAAGCATGGCTCTAGCGGCTTCCACCAAGGTCCGGTTCTTCCTTTCAGTTATCCCACTCTGCTGAGGGGTCCTAGGGGCTGAAAAATTGTGACTAATCCCTTTGTCCTCACAAAAATCTCCAAACCTTTCATTTTCAAACTCTCCCCCATGATCACTATGGATGGTCAAAATCTCACAACCTAGCTTCTTCTGAATCCAAGTAGAAAATGTTTTAAATTCCTCAAAAGACTCATTTTTATGTGAAAGAAACTTAGTCCAAGTGAACCTCGAGTAATCATCAACAATCACAAAACCATAGACTTTCCCTCCCAAACTAGCCGTGCTAATGGGTCCAAAAAAATCCATGTGAAGAACTTCTAAAGGTCTAGAGGTGCTAATGTCCTTAATGGGGTGAAAAGTGGAGTGGACTTGCTTTCCTAGTTGACAGGCATCACAAAGGTGGTCTTTTGTAAACTTAAGTTTAGGGACACCTCTAACTAGGTCTTTTTGGGTCACTTTCCTAAGGGTTTTCATACTTGCATGACAAAGCCTCTTGTGCCACAACCAATAATCATCAATCACAGTTTTTAAGAAAAAAGAAGCAGCACATTCAATGTTATTTAAATCAAGCATGTAGACATTGTTGATCCTCTTTCTCTGCAAAATAGTGTTGTTACTCAAACTTACAATGCATGAATCCGCAAAGAATTGCACGATGAAGCCTTTGTCACAGAATTGACTGATGCTGAGCAAGTTGTGCTTCAATCCATCTAAAAGCAAAACATTTTCAATCATAAGGTTCTTGGAATTACCAATTATACCTGCTCCTACCACCTTCCTGGTGGTGTTGTCTCCAAGAGTAACCTTGCCTCCAGTCCTGAACTCTAGTACAACAAACTGGCTAGCATCACCAGTCATATGTCGAGAGCATCCACTGTCCAGGTACCACATACTCTCACAAGGTCTTTTGTGAGAGCCCTCCTGCAAATTCATCAAATGTTAGATTTAGGAACCTAAGCAGGTTTGGGTTCCTTCTTATGAAGAGAGGAATGCAATGCATGTGTGGTATGCTGTGGATCATGCACCTTAGGTCTCCACACCCAATGTGTACTATGGTGAATCGTGCAAGTGTGTGAGATGTGTCCTAGCATGCCACATGAAAAATATCTAACTCCAGGAAAGGGATTTCTTAGGTGATTTGAGTTATAATGCCTCTTCCTAGGTTTTGGAAATTGATCAAAAGTATATGTCTTCCTAGTTTTCTTATATGCTTTTAAATCATTTTGAGACTTCAAATTTGTGCTTTCTAAAACTTCATTTTCAATCCTAAAAATTTTCTCTATCTCCTTAGACTTCTTAAAATAATATTCAAGTGATGTGTATGATATTTTTAATGCATCAAGTTCTTCAACTAACTTACCATGATTTTTATTTAACTCATCAAATTCATCAAGTAAAGTCATGTGATTTAAATCAATTGTTTGATGGTCCTTAATCAAAATTTCATGCTCTTTTTGTAGATTTAAGAATTCTAATTTCAAGCTAGCATGAGTTTTCTTTAATTTCCTATATGATGCATGAATTTTTTCTGAAACTTCAAGAAGTTGATCGTAGGAAAGTTCACATACCTCTTCTTGATCATTTTGATCTTTTCCCATGAGACACAAGTTTGTAGTTTCTTCCTCTGGTTTAGTCTCAGAGGAGTCAGTACCAGATTCTGCCCAAAAACTCTTTTGGTTTTTCTTCTTGTCCTTCTTAGCTTTCTCCTCACCTCTTCCTTTGCTTGATTGATCTCTAAGCGTAGGGCAATTAGTTCTTACATGTCCAGACTTCCTGCATTCAAAACAAACAATATCAGAAGATCCTTTAACATGTTTATGATCATTACCTTTTCTCCAACTTTGATGATGCTTTTGTTTCTTCCTTAGAAAGCTTTTGAATTGCCTTGTGATGAAGGCAATTTCATCGCTTTCAGACCCGGAATATTCAGAATCCAATTTGTGCGCCTTCAGTGTGATTGTTTTCTCCTTTTTCTTCTCACCTGCATCAAGATTTCTTTGATTCACCCCTTGCTCGTAAGCAATGAGTGAGCCAAGTAAGTTATCAATGGAATAGGTGTTCAAATCTTTAGATTCAGTGATTGCAGTGATTTTTGCATCATAAGACGAAGGCAAGCATCTTAAAATCTTGTTAACTTTTTCATAATTTGAAAGTTCTTTTCCTAGTGCATGCAATGAAGTAACAATCTGAGTAAACCTAGTGTACATGTCAGAAATCGATTCATGAGGATTCATACGAAAAAGTTCGTAGTCATGCAAGAGAATGTTTAAACGGGATTGCTTAACTTCATTGGTACCTTCATAGGTGTTGCACAATTTATCCCAAATCTCTTTACCGGTTTTGCAAGTTGAGACACGCATGTAATTCTCAGATTTCAAAGCACAGAAAAAACAGTTCAAACATTACGCATTTAATTGAGCTAAATCACGTTCATCAAAAGTCCATTCAGTAAAAACAACTTCAGTTTTAACACCATTAATTTCACGAGAAGGTGGAGAATAACCTTCTTGAATAAGCATCCACATGCGATAGTTAGTAGATTGTAAAAACGTTGACATGCGAATTTTCCAAAAATCAAAAGATAGGTTATCGAACAGGGGAGGTCGGGTAATGGAATACCATTCCGTAGTGTTACGATTCCCAATGTTAGCCATGGATCAAAAATTCAAAAGCTTTTAAAAACTTATTTTATGAAAACCGCTCTGATACCACTTGAAAGTTCGTTCGGGATGTTAAGCCCTATGAACTTAGTCCCAAGCTAACCAAGAGGGGGGGTGAATTGGTATTTAAAAAAACTTCTTATCACAAAAAAATAAAATCACAAACCAAATCACACCACAGAAATAAAATGCGGAATTTAAAAAGTGCGGAAGCAAGAAAAAGAAGACAGAGATTTATAGTGGTTCGGTCGACTCGACCTACGTCCACTCCTTGGAGGCACCCTCCAAGTATTGCACTACAAAACGTGACTCTCCTTTAGCCCCCACAGCTAGGCGGAGAAGCCCTCACAAGAACCTCCTTTTTGCCACCCCGGCAAGGCAGAAAACCTACCTCCTTTTGCTTCCTCCAGAAGCTGGCAGAGAACCACAACCAGAAGCAAACTCCTTACCTCTACCGACCCTTCCACGGATGAGAAACTCCAGACGAAAGACAAGCAGAGCGATCCTTGAAGCAACCCTTGTGAATCCCCTCACAAGCTCCCCCTCACAAGATCCTCTCTCTCTCCCTCTCTCTCTTTCTCTCCTCAAAGTCTTCTCAGGTCAAGGCAACAGCCAAAGGTCTTTCAAAACGTTGAACAAGAGCTCTTAAATAGAAGAGCATCAAAGGAGCTCATGAATTGCAAGTTGCCGACAATATCGTCCAGGTCGATATGGACATCGGCCTGGCCGATTAGTACAAATCACAGAAGATCGGCCTGGGCATCGCCCTGGGAACAATTCTGGACAATTGAAAATTGGCTTGATCATCCCGGCCGATCTCACGATCGTCCTGGACAATTAGTACAAATCCCATTAGATCGGCCAGAGCATCGCCCTGGGAATAGTCCTGGACGATTTAAATTTGGCTTGATCGTACGGGCCGATATCACGATCGTCCCGGCCGATCCGTTCAATTCAGAAGAAAATCGTCCTGAACATCGCCCTATTTTCGAGCTGGCCGATATTGATCGTCCTGATGTAACTTAAGGTTTTTGACTAGATCGTCCTGGCCGATCATGCGTCGTCCAGGACGATATGATGGTATCAATCATCCTTAAATACTCCCTTGATTTCCTGATCAATTAAGGCATAATTTGGTAATTTCGTCCAGGCCGATATGTGGATCGTCCCGGCCGATAATTTAAAATTACAGTATACCTTAATTGACTATGGCGGCTACTTCTTTCCGTTTTGAGCTTATCATCCTGGCCAATACACGTATCGTCCAGGCCGATATGTTAATGACTGTTGCCTTAATTAGGAATCCTTACTTAGACTTTCTGTTTTAAGCTGATCGTCCCGGACGATATAAATATCGGCCGGGCCGATGTGGGCAAAAACAGAAATTCTAAGCCCCTCAAATGTGTGTGTGAAGGGTTACCTAGCATTAGTCTCTTTGACCATTACAAGTAGACTCAAAATGAGAAAAACAAAAATACAGACTGACTCAACCCTAAACCTACGCAATTCTGAACTTGGCTTCTTCATGATCGTCCGGTCTTCGATTCCTGAAAAGTTAGAAGCAACAAGTAGTCCAAAAGAAGTAGTGTTTGTCAATCATCAAAACACAAGCCATGAAAAAATAGATTTGCAACATATTGTGAATCTAATTTCAAGAAATATAATTTTGATGATAAAAAACATTTCTATTACTTCTATTTATTTATGATTGCCTTTCCTACTAAAGTTTCAAGTCCACAAGATTAAATTGTGAATCGAACTAGCTCAAGATTGCGTAGATTAGGATTGAGTCAGTTTATAATGTATGATAATTGTCTTTTACCTTTTCTTGAGTTCATTGTAACATTTTGGGTCCTGTTGCTAAGTAACCTTGCACACACACACTTGGGGAAATTTTTTTGACTATTTTAAAGTTTTTTATTTTCGATCACATCGTACAGCATGATCCAAAAATCATCCTAGAAGATCAATTAAAAACAGAAAACCCTAATTAGAAAATCCTGGTTAAGGCAGACACAATTAAACGCATCGTCCTGGATGATATTAGCTTCGTCTGGGAGGATAAGCTCAAATTAAAAAGAATTAACCGCCAGATCTATTTAGGCATCTTTTATTTTTAGTCCTTGTCTAGGACATCATCTCAAATGATGCAGTGCAATTTTGCCTAAATTAATCTGGTAATTAAGGTTTGATTGCTCGATCATATCGGATTGGACGATCACAGGATCAACCAGGACGATCAGTTCACAAACCTTAGTTATTTCTGGATGATAAAAAATCGGACTGGCTCCATTCAGGGGGATTCTCTGGATGATATGAACTTAATTGAACTAGTCATCTAGGATGATCCTTATATTGGCATGGATGGTCAAGTTTTTTTTCATCATCTAGACATCTATTCAGGGTGACGGTTTGGACGATATTTGTCATTTTGTTCTAATCAGTCTAGACAATATAGTTATTTTTCCATCATCCAAACAACCATCCAGGGCGATGGTTTGGACGATATTCATCGAGTTAAACTAATCGTACAGGATGATATACTATCATCCTGGACGATATTTGACGATTAGTTGCTAATTAGAGCTATTTTAGAGCCCTTGTTTAAAAGATATCTTGGTTTCTCAAGGGAAGATCTTTGTCTTTTGTCCTTACCTGAAAGACCCAAGACTAGAGGGAGAGCAAGGGAGAAAGAGAGAGGATCTTATGAGGGGGAGTTTGTGAGGGATTTCATAAAGGTTTCTCCAAAAAACGATCCTAGTCATCATCTTCGGTAGTCATCCCTAGGTCCTTGGAGGTTCTAGAGAGGTCTATTTCAGCAACTAATCGAGGTTCTCTGCCTGCTTCAGAAGCAAGTAAAAGGAGTTGAGTTCTCTGCCTGCTTCTGGAGGAAGCAAAAGGAGTTGAGTTCTCTGCCTACTTCTAGAGGAAGCAAAAGGAGTTGGGTTCTCAGCCACACCAGGGTCAGTAGAAAGAAAATTTTGTACGGGCTTCTCCGCCTTGCTGTGGGGGTACAAGGAAAGACATTGAGTTTAGTGCAATACCCAGGGGAGAGGCTTCGGGGAGTAGACGTAGGTCAAGTTATCGAACCACTATAAAATATGATGTGTTCTTTTTTATTGTGCTTTCGCATTTATGGACTTAAGAAAGCACAATATCCTTCTTAGGTTTGCCAGCTACATAAGTCCATTTATGGACTCAAACTGTCCCCCCGATAATAGTTCTTAACATTTTCCTCCCACCTCTTGCAATATGGCTTTCTTCGAAGCAAAAAAAATCCATGTTTTCTGATATTTCATAATGGACATATCTCTTTATATCTGATTATATATGTTGATGATGTGCTGCTTTCTGGCAATAACACTTTCAAACTTGATAAGCTTCTTGATAGCCTAAGCTATCAATTTTGTACGAGAAACTTGAGCCCTATTTCTCAGTTTCTAGGAATTCATATTTAAACCACTAATCAAGGCATGTAGATTTATCAATCCCAATATTTTTCAGACTTGCTCATCAAACCTGGCATGACTCATTACAAGCCAGTGCTTAGTCTGATCCACTCCGCCTCAAACTGCCACCTCCATCATCTTCAGATAAACCTTTTTCACAACCAAAACACTATTGGGAACTAGTTGGTTCTCTACATTTTCTAACCATTAGTCGACCAGACATTGCATTTGCAGTTAATTACTTATGTCAGCATATGCACAGTCCAACCAATACACATTTTTAGTTACTTAAAAGGGTCTTTAGATATCTAAAAGGTAACATCATCTACTTTTCCTATTCACAAGTCCTCTCTATAGCTCTCAGCCTACGCCGACTCAGATTGGGTGGATGATTCAATTAATCGTTGCTCAGTTATTGGATTTTTATTTTTTTTTTTATAACAACTTGCTCTCTTGGTATGTCTAAAAGCTACTCACAGTTGTAAGATCATCAACCAAAGCTGAATACATGGCACTGGTGGCTGTTAGAGGCAAACTTATGTGGCTGCGACACCTACTTGCTGATTTTTAGATATCCAACAGTTCTCCTACTTCATTTTTCTTTATGATAATACTTCAACAATTACATTGTAGTAATCCAATTTTTCGCCCTCGCACCAAGCACATCGAAGTGCATTATCACTTAATTTTGGACTGCATCATGACTAAGCATTTTATCGTCCACCACATTACATCACAGGACCAACCAGTGGTTATCCTTACAAAGGCACTTTCTACTAGACGCTTCAGTGACCTCATAAGCAAGTTAAGAATTCAACCTGAATTATTAACTTTAGATTTGGGGGGGGGGGGGGGGGGGGGGGGGGGGGGGGGGGGGGGGGGGGGGGGGGGGTGGATTGAGTGCATAAACCAACCTATAAACATGATTTTTCTGCTCCACAACCTACTGCATATAATTACCTACTCAACTATATAACTAGTGCTCTGCCATATACCCATCTTCACATAGCAGTTATTATGCATCGTTCTCTATTTGTATATATATGTATTTCTTGTATTGAACAATTACAGTGAATGCAATATACAAATACTACTTATATTCATTCTCCTTGTTCTCTGCTATTTGCTTCAGGTTAGTTCTCTATGAATTCTTTCAAAGCCATGCTTTGAATTTATTTAATATTACTTGTATATTTGTTCGTTTCAAGATTTTGTTTCCAGGTTTCATTGATCACGTAGAACTTTTATTTGTCACAAGTATAGGAATTTCTACTTCTTATTGATCTATGCATAATAAGGGAAAAAGAAAATCTCACATGAATTTTCTTATGTATTTCTTTTTCTTTTAAGGGAGATATTTACGACAATTAAGGAAAATTCATGCACACATCACATATGCAATACTCAAATTCATGACCTCTTGGTTGGTAGCCGAAGCTCCCAACCAATAGACCAAGGTGAGCTCTTATGTATTTCATCTCCATCTCCAAAGGTGCATTGAATTAATCTTGTGTTTGCAACTATGCCAAGTATTTGTTATAGGATTTGTTATATTGTTTGATTATTGGATGCGTCAAAAGTTTGAAGATTATTTAATATTGTATTCATAAATAGATTTTAAAGTAACTATAAATTTTCAATTGACCTGTATCTAGCATTATTGCATGAATATCTAACTGTCCAATACAAGTTACAACATGGACCAAATGTTAAGAGGAAAAAATTTGCCAATTATCGAACTATGATTTTCTGAGTCTTATGGTGAATTTAATCTGTTGGTGTCCTATAAGCAATGGATTTGTTGTTACACCACTTCATGATAATGAAGCACAACTTAAGGCTTCATTTTGATAATTTTCTTCAAATTTTCTAAAATAACTTTTTTTGTACAAAAATATTTGATTTAAAAGTTTTTATAGGAAAAGGGGAAAAATGATGTCCCAAATAAAACTTAAATGTTGATAATTGCTGCTTATGAGAAGGCAATACAATTTTTTTTTTGTTGTGGGTGGGACCCACAGTGGGACCTACACATTGATTAAAAATAGAAGTTAGAAGGTCCTTATGGGAGACCATGAGCTCACTACTGCTTTGAAGAGCTACAAAAAATAAAAATAAAAAAGAAAATCTGTGAGCAGAAAGACCCCTCTAGGAAAAATTATAAATTACCTGTTAACAATTTTTTGGGGCTAGGAGCCAGCTATGAAAAAAGGAAAGATCTAATTGTTGACCCGTAAGTAAAAAAAAAAAAGAAGAAGAAATCAAATCAAATTCCATACCTCTCTGCCATCGCACGTCGTAGCCACGACCGAAGTCGCATCCTTGCACGTCGTCTACACGACTCGATCGCGTCTTTAAATGGCCGAAGAAACGAAGCCGCTCGGCTCTCTCGATCGCTCGCTGGTACTCTCCCAGATCTCCTCACTCTTGTCTCTCGCTCTCGCTCCCTCTGACGACTCCATCCCTTCCGGTCGGATCCGAAAATTACGACAGTTTGATCAGAAGCAACTCGGGAGCTCGCCGACCATGAAGATAACTTTCTATCTCCCGATCGCTTCTCCGGCTCCTTCCAGGCTGTTCAACCGCGCTTCATCGATGACTTTCTCCTCCTGTCGGAGAGGAAGTTACGACATTTTGACCGGAAGCAAGAAGTGGAGTTGGCTTCTTCGGCTCCAGTCGCAGCTGTTCGGCTTTGCCTCCACCGACGACGCCCCTGCCTACAGGATCGAAAGTTACTATAGTTTGAACGGAAGCAAAGACCGGGAGCTCACTAGAAGTGAAGGTAACCTTCACCCTTCTGCACGCTTTTCGGCCAAAATCAATAAATCCACAGAACAGAGGGATCTAGTAAATTCGGGATTTACGCCGTAAATCCTTAAATCCGGGATTTACCCATCTCTGGGATTTAATGCGTGCACCAAAAACCATTCGGCTGGATTTAGCATAAATTCGACTTAATCCCCGCTGTAATCTCCGGCCAAATCCTTTGAATCCGTCGAACCCGAGAGAGAGAGAGGGCGAGATTACTTATTTTAATATTGTAATTAACTAATATTAATTATAATTAATTTAATAATTATTTTTAATTATAATTAGTTATTAATTATATTAATTATAATTAATTATAATTACATAGTATTAGTTATTATTAATTATATTTAATAATTAATTATCATTAATTACTATTATTTATTATCAATTATAATTAGGCATAACTAATTATAATTAATAGATTAATTATAATTAAATAGTTAATTATAATTAATAAAAATTTAATTATTTTAGTTATAATTTAATATAATTAAATAACTTTAATTATAATTAAATATAATTAATGGTTAATTATAATTAAATAATTAGTTATCATTAATTGAAAATGATTGCCTTCTCCCGCCTCGATCCTCGAGCTAACAGTTGCCGATAATCACCGGCGGGCCCAAAGGTATAAAATTCTAACTTAAACCCCTTTCTCGACGTTTGCAGCGGATCGGAGAACCACCTATACGCGCTCTTGTAGCACGGTAGGAGGGAGCCCGGTGCGAAGCATACGACGAGGCGGGTAAGCCCTATACACGCTGTTGTAGCGTGGTGGGGACGGTCCTCGACCTCGACACTGACAATGCCGACGACACTGCTACGCGAAGGTATGATGTTCCAAAATCCCATTTTCGACATTTGCAGCGGACCGGAAAACCACCTATACACGCTCTTGTAGCATGGTAGGAGGGAGCCCGGTGCGAAGCATACGACGAGGCAGGAGAGCCCTATACACGCTCTTGTAGCGTGGTGGGGAGAGCCACTACTGTTCTGGTACGTCACTGTTGTTCTGGTACGGGTACTACTGAAGGCCCCATACACGCTCTTGTAGCGTGGTGGGATGAAAATTTGTACGGCCGCGGTGTCTGAGGACACCTACCATACACGCTCTAATAGCGTGGTGGGAAGGCCCAGCTCCCCTATTTTCCCCAAACGGGGGATATGCCGGGGTGCTGCCAAAATTTTAACTGAAATATACAAAGACTTGAACAATTTGAAGACCTTCTTGGGCAACAGTATAGAAGACCTGTACGTGAACAAAAATGCACAAAACTTGAACTGAAACATGCAGAGGACTTGTATAAAC
Organism: Dendrobium nobile; assembly: GCA_022539455.1. Taxonomy (NCBI): domain Eukaryota; kingdom Viridiplantae; phylum Streptophyta; class Magnoliopsida; order Asparagales; family Orchidaceae; genus Dendrobium; species Dendrobium nobile. The sequence goes on along the minus strand of CM039733.1, from coordinate 30,319,782 downwards.
AACAGAAGACTCGTACTTGGACCTGAATGCATTAAACTTGATTGAACATGAGCAGAGGATCTAAATCAGAATAAAATTTATATGATTTCTAAAATTCAAATTCAAATAAAAATAAAATCAAACTGAAGCCTAATTCAAGTCAATTTGAACATGAAAATGAACTTACAAGGACTCCATAAGACTTTGAACAAAATGTGAGCATGCAATTGAATTCAAAGGACTGCAGGGGACTTGAACAAGACTAGAACATCAAACAAAGACTTTGATTTGAACTGGATCCGAATCCGAATAAAGCAGTTGAACTCGCACTTGAACTCAGGCTATACGACATCAAGTGGGGACTTGTAAACTTGATGAATTCAAGTCTGAATGAAACTGAATTTGGATCAAAACACATGAAAAGATCAAAGTTTGGATCACAAACGGGAAACTTAAACTACAAGACCTTGAAAACAACGAACTCCTACAATAGTTCCTACGAGGTCAAATGCACCACACTTTCAAGGACAACGAGGGAGATTCAAGCATGAGTTGAACTTTGAACTCGGGTTCGATGGAATACATAGAATTGGGACTTTGGGTGAATGAACCAATCGGAGTCTAATTGCATAATTCTCTAAAGTAATAACAAGTTACAAGCGGGAGATGAAATCCTGATGCACATGAAAGATGTGTGAATTCCTACATCAATCTCTACAAAATGCCTGTTGATTGGGAAGGCAACACTACTAATAGATAGTCAAAGATCCTCTCTCTATAAACAAATCCAGATATCAAACTACCCGAGATTGGTGAAAGGGTGGATATGATGCAGAAGCAATGGGTCTTCTACAAACATTTTTAGGAGGTCGTAGTAGATGCAGCAGTCCCCTGTAAATGGATACTTGTGGATAACAACATTGTATTGAAAGTACAATGAATCACTGTGGACACAAGTACGGATATCATCTACGACAGTGGTGATCAAGATCTACAAGTGCGTTGAGTACAAGGGCGACTCTATGTACGAAAAGGACACCCCTGGCAGAAGGGGGGAAATGTTTGAACAAATTAGAACCAAATTTCCTAGTGTTCCAAAGTCTCTTCTTAGTTCTATATTTAAGGAGAAAATAGCTCTTGTACCCACAAATACCGGAAATAACAAGTCTGCTACACTGAAGATCCTAAAAGGAGTTCTCCCCAAATCAACAGTCATTGACTACAAAGTCTAGAAAGATCTATCCCCGGTGATTGAGAAAGGGGGGAGTCAATATCAAGACTAGCACGCCACCGGATCCGCAACACTCGTATTAGCGGACAGAAGGTGTGTATAAGCTTTCAAATGAAAAGTTGTGTGCATCCAAACGATAGTTATCTACACAACTACAAAATATTTTAAAGTATCCCCACATGAGTGCACCGTAGTTTGTATACACATAGGTACACAAGGGGTAAATACAATTGTAACCCACATGGGCCCTGGAGGCATGTTATTGGTACACACGTGACGCCTAGGGATGCTGCGCGGGTCAATAAGTGAATTCTATTTCGAACCCGATCCTTCTACATGGATCAATAGAAGTCGACACGGTTCGAACCTTGAAATGAATACACGGTTGTGGTGACCAGTGTATTTGTTTCAATACATTCATATTCGGTCTTCAAGGCCTACAATCAAAAGAATTCACTAAACAAAAGGCATGAAGCCTATGAAACCCGATCCTCTGTCGACAGCCCGATAGAGTCGACAAGGTTCAATCCAGAAAATGGAAATGACCCTGAACACCCCGATGATGGCCGTGTTGAACGCTAATCTCAACCGAAGGGGTTCCCAAATATTTTCAAATGTCTACCAAATACCTAAAGTTCAAATATTCCAAAGCTCCACCCAAAAATTCAAAATTCTACAAAAATCTCAAAATCCAAAAATCCCAAAAATATTTAAAATTTGAAACTATCAATCTCAACGCTTAAAGCAAAATCCATCCACCCTCCGCAACAGTTTGTCGAGATGGACAAATTTAAATATAACTTCAGCTCACAAAGAGCCAAATGCCTAGTCGAAAATATCACTAGGATCCATTCTCAAAACAATCTCCTGCCAGTAAGGACGTGGTACGTGTCCTCTAACCGGCAGTTCGCCGCCAAATGGCACCGCAGGATAAACGGTTTTGACCCGGGGCCCTCTGAACCGAGTGGTTTTGCCGCCAAATGGCACCACGAAATACCGGTTATGGCCAGCGTCAATACGTTCCTAATTGACATCAAATCCTTGAGATATGAATCAATAGGATATGATCGATAGGGCACAAAGCCCTCTGTTAGCTAAGGTGGATTCAAATTTGTCCCCTTAGGCAAATACCCACCCTAGGTCTACAAGGTACCCTTGGACGAAGCAACCCATGGCTGCCGACAAGGATCCTTCTGTCAGGTTGGGTCGACTACCTCCTCTAACTAAGTAGACCAGGGTCCACGATGGCCCAGGACGACGGAACCATGGGATCTTGATCGGGTCTATCATCCATTCCCCCACCATCCGCTCTAACTGCTAGATGGTGAAATTTCAACTTTAAATATCAGTTTCCCAAGTATTTCAACCCCAAATTCCCAAATCTCCAAACTCTTCAAACTTCCAATCTCAAACCCATGCTGCTACTATATGCTTGGTACTACGTATCTATGGATACAACGTATCTGATTGATGACTAGCCTTAATCGGAAGTTCTCTCTCATGATCGGGAGGGGTAATTAACTATAGGGGCTTGCGCCTATAGGAAACCAGAACTCAGATCATAAAGTCCTCACAAAATGAGGGCGAAATCTTTGGGTAGTGTTTTATCTACAAACCCATCTGCCTTCCAAAATTTACCCCGGAACTTTGTTCGTTAAAACTCCCTCGCCGAATAAAAAAAAGAAAAGCGCGGCGGGGAGGCTGGGGCCGAATTTTCGGAGCCCACACTAATTTAATGCAATCAACATAATCTTTCTGGTAGAAAATGTGAAGTTTCAACCAAAAATAATGAACCAATTCACCTGCACATTATAAAGGCTCCAACAAAAGATGGTAATGCAAATCATAATATAGCAATAATATAATAAGTTGAATAAAATGAAACCATTATAACAAACGTAATTAGAAAAACTAGAAAGCAAATTAATAGGAGAACTAAAATAAATTAAAGACATAGAATCTTTGCTCCATTTGTAGAAGAGGGAGTCAGCAGCCCACCATAAGAACATAAGCTTCTTATCATTAGTGATGAAGATTTTAATGTAAACCCAATAGCAGCAAAGAAGAATCACATGATAATAAGCCACGACCTGAATGCCCAAAACGAAATGCCTAATTAGAGTATAATGGGCAGCATGAAACCACAGATACCCATCTCATATATGGATTTTAGAAAATCAATCATACTCGAAATTGCCCAGCAATGAAGGAATGAGAGATAGGGCACATATAATGTAGCAGAAACATGAAGGATGATAGCAATAAACAAATGAGACACATAGCCTAGCAAGGATAAGAAAACCAAGCAAAACAAGGCCACAAACTAAGAGGTCAACACAAAGAACAATAATCAAAATTAAGAGCATCCACAAGCCCACCCACCAACAATAAAAAACCCCCAAATCCACCTACCATAAATTGCACGGCACAATAGGATTGATGAACCAATAAGAACAACAGCAACACAAATTAAATAAATCATCATATGGATAAAAATAATACTCCACAAGAACACCAACCAAACATGACTGAAATAAATTAGGACTGAAACCACCCATCACATACAAAAGGCACAGAATCAAACACCCTATCAGAGAATAAGAAAAAGAGACCCTCAAGCATTACGAATATAAGGCTACCTAGATTTATCCTGATTGATCAGACATTTCACCATGCGAGGTAAACTCATAACATTATTATACTGAAAAGCAACAAGTTGGCAACCAAATTTAGCCAACCAATAAGCAAAAGAATTGGCTTCTCAGTAAATATGAGGAATAAAGTAATTTAGATTGGTAACAGAATGTTTACTTATTCTAATAAGATAAAAATTCTAAGGGTAACCAGCACCAACATCATTGTGAATATGGATTAAAAGCATTACATCCACCTCAATAATGACATTCTTGATCCTTAATATATGGCACATATTAAGCCCATAGAATAAAGCCATGAGCTTAGTAGTATTAACATTACATAATATTCAAGGACCAGCAAAGACAACAACAATATTGCGTAAATTATTATGAATAATTCCACCAACACCAGCCTAATAGGATCCAACTTAACCATCGATGTATATTTTAAAGTAAGGTGGGCAATGTTTGATCCACCTCACAATCCTATCACACCTATATGAACACCTAGATTTAATGGAAATGCGCAGATCTAAGGCCATGGTATAGCAATTATGAAAGTTTGTATCCGTAATGAGATTCATAGAATAAAATTGCATAATTTTATTTTTTAACTTTGGAAATGATGCAACTAATGTCCATCTATAAGTCATTATGCTTAGAATCATTTCTAGCCATCCAAATGTACCACTAAATAAGGATAGACATTATGTTGAAGATGTGGCCTTTACTGGGAGTAAACTAAAATTCTAAAATAGATGTTACATTTCTATGGCTATTAATATTGCCCTTAATAGCCAGGTCAAAAAAATAACTCCAAACTTTTTGAGCAATATCACCATTTAAAAAAAAGCATGATTGACAATTTCAATATTAGAATAATATTGACATTTCAAAGACAAATTAAAACCTTTTTTTAAAAGCAAATCATCAATAGTTAAGAAGTCTTGTAGACATCTCCAAACAAGGATAGAATAAGATAGAGGAATGTTGTTGTGCCAAATAATAGAGAAAATGTGAGATTTCAAATAATTTTCTCAAAATGTTTTCCAAACATTCTTCAAAAGAAACATACCCTAAGAAGATATTTTGAACAAAATTTTATCCTTACGTTGCATTTGTAAAGGAATAGTCCTGATAATATCAATTAAAACAAACGGAATGACATCCAAAAGTTCGTTGACACTCCTAGAACCATTCTCGACAAAACTTTTAACATTAATTTTGTAAAGAGAATGTGTTTTAAGAAAACTACTATTGAATAAGGCCCCAACCAATTATGTTGCCCAAAAAAAAAAAACATCACCTTTTCCCAAACGCCATTGAATATATTGCTCTACCTCCCATTTAATGTGGCAAAGCCTTTTGCACACCATAGAATCTGCACTCTTATAACTACATCATAGAGGGTGAAGAGCATTGCAATATTTAAAAGTCATAAACTTAGCCCACAAGTTATTATTAGTTCTAAAAGAAAACCACAACTTATGAGAAATAGAATGAACCATATCAAAGATAAAATTTTTCAACCCAAACCCCCTTGGTCAAAGCCCCAACAATTTTTTTTCCATGAAGCCCAACAAATGCAAAATCTATTATTTTGTTATCTATAGAAGAACTTGCTAAAAATTCTCCCCACTCTAAGGCAAGTAGACATAGTAGGTTGATTAGTGTGAAAAATAAAAATAGCAAATCAGTTCAAAACACTTTTAATCAAAACAAGCCTACCACAAAAAGATAGGAAAAAAGAAGATCAAGAAGAAAGTTTCCCTTAAATCGTAGTAAAAATCAAGGTTCTGAAAATCGGACCGGAAAACGAACCGGAAGAATGAGAGGTTCACGGTTCGACCGGTCTAACTGAGGTCGAACCGAATGACGTAATAAATAATAAGTATTATTTAAATTTAGTAAAATTAACATAATAATAATATTATCATTCAAAATATGAGACAAAAAAAACTATGAAACATAAAACTTATTTAATTAAGTAAAATATTTATTTTAAAATCTCACATAAAAGCAAAAATAATTTAAATCTCATAATTATAAGAATTTACACTAATAAAAATATGATAGTTTTAAATTTAAATAATTTTCAAATTTGATTTTAATTTAAATTTCATTTACATATAATCATATAATTTAATATAAATTATTATTAATTTATGTTACATATTTAATATAAATTTAATTCTAACATAAGTTTATAAATTTAACATAAATTATTCTTATTTTATGTTATATGATTAAATATATTTTACATGTTTATGATATGTTGTGTACAAAAGTTATTTTATAAATTTATATCTAAAATCATTAATAAATAAATAAAATTATTAATGATAAATTACATTTTATAGTGTATAATAAATAAATTTTTATTATTAACTAATAAATTATTATCATTCACATAAAAAATAATTAATTGAAGAATATGTTTAAAAATAGGTTTTATACCCATTATATATGCTATGAACTCATAAACTCCTCAACTCTTTTCTTTAGTCCCACATCCCTTGGAAACACTTTCTTGCTATTGTTTATATAGCCTTCTGAGTTTCCCTGCATAAAGAGCTCACATGAAGGGGTCATGCGAGATGTTTCATGATGGTTTGAGGGCAAAAATATTTATAATAAAAAATTTATTATAACTTTAATCAAATGTTTTAAATATATATTATTTTATTTATTTAAAAAAATACTTAAAATTTGTGGGATTTGAACCGACCGATTAAAAAATAATCAGACCGGTTTACCAGTTCACCGGTTGAACCGGCGATTCAGACCGACTCGATGCTGAAGAAGTTTTAAGACTGAACTGGACCGGTCTTGTGACCTATTCATGGTTGAACCGGTCGAACCGGCAGGTCCGGTCTGGTTTTTAAAGCATTAGTAAAATTATTTTGAACAAGTGAGTTTTTCTTCTTCTTTTGAAAAGAGGAGTCCCTATGTACTTAATAGGCAACAACTTGAAATTAAAACAATAATTCCTTTGAATAGAAATAGTTCTAGAATGATCAACTGATTTATAGCAATAAGGAAACTTCTCGTCTTTGTTAATGGACAAACCACTACTTTTTTTTTTTTTTGAATTGGTATAGAAATCGGAAAAAGGACTTGATATTATTAAGAGAGTCATTCAAAAAGATAATAAATCATCAGTAAAACTGAGGTGAGCTATAGGGATACCACCAATAGTACAAAAAATAAACTTAGGATGCCTCTTATAGAAATCCTTCAAAGTTTTGGAAATATATTCAACAATAATAATAATAAGTGAATGATAAATATGGTCACCTTGTCTTAGGCCTTGAGAGGATTTCAAAAAGCCATTATTCATCCCATTGATGATCGAAGAAAAATAATAATTTTTGATGCTATTCTTAATACACAAAATGAAAAAGGAACTAAAACCAAATAAAGATAAAATGTCATACAAAAAATTTCAATTCAGATTATCATAAGATTTGTTGATATCAATTTCCAAGCTAATATTTCCCCCTCCACTTTGGCATTAATATCATGTGTGATCTCTTAAGCCAAAAGAACATTATCAAAGATACTCCCCCATTTAAAAAAACCAGTTTGATTATAAGAGATTATTCTAGGAAGATTATGAACCAATTTACTTAAAATTATTTTAGAGTTAAGCTTAATGAGAAAAAAGCGAAGGATGATCGCCAAGTAATTAACACTATCAATAATTGGAGGTGCTTACACTACGATAGAAGAACATTGGGAATCATTCAAGCTTGCCAAGTAATTATAAAAGAATATTGAGAATCCTTCTAGTAGGAAAGTAGATCATCACTCACCTCAATCAAGCTCTCATCAAAACCCTATCCGGGCTCCCCAATATAATTTATAGAAAGGATCCTACTTCAGCAATCTCACACTCATTAAACCATAACTAATCCTAGGTTCAAGAACTGACTACCTCTGCTAACACTTCATCTCACCATTAATGAAAGTGTTGAGATAGTTGCTACTTTATTCTTGTATGTTTGATATTTTTTCTACTTGTTTGTTTTTTATGATTCCAGATATTATTGCTTTGATTATTATTTTTCCTGACATATTTTAGAAGAATTATTTTGCTCTTATATGTACTAATATTTTAGGAAAATTATACTCCGAATTGTTGAAGACTTTAAATCAAGATCAGCTTAGAGTTTATTGTAATTGAATTCTATATTTTTCATTTGTTAAGTATGAGAGAGTGTGATTGTAATTGAGTAACTGAACACACACACATCGAGAAAGAGTTTAAACTACAAATTTTTTTAAACTGATCGTACTATATGATATCTATTCGTACGGGATGATCTGGTCAGTTATTTTTCCCAATGAGTAATCGAACAAATAGAAATAAAAATATTTCTAATTATGGATCGTACTGTACGAGCCTTATTCGTACATGCCTTCACGAGTATGAAATGGACGGGTCCTTCCTTGCAAAAAAAATATTTTTTCTAAGTATGGATCTTACTGGATGATCATAGTTCATACATTCCTTCATGATTATCAAATGGACTGGTCCCTTCTCGCTCCAAAATATTTTTTCTAAGCATGGATCATACTGGACAATCACAGTTCGTACATGCCTTACAGAGTACAAAATTGTGAGGTCTCCTTTTATCCAGATGTTTCATTCAAATGAATTTAAAATTTTTTATAAATGATAATACCGGGCGATGACGTCATCATACATATGCCATCGAGAGTACAAAATTATGGGGTCCCTCTTCATCCCGACGAAGATGAAAAATTTTCTAACTATTTATCCCGAACGAACTTGGTTCATACCGGAAGATGATCAGGTACGAAATTATTTCATACCAATTCACAACAAGTTTGTATGCAATAGTATTCGAACTATTCATATGTATGAAATATGATCATATTGTACGATCATGTACGCTTAAAATTATAAAATTCAATTTTTTTGACGGTTTTTCATGTCTTTGGTATAAAAAGTCCACTAAAATTGACATGAAAAAGTCTTGTCTTCATTATTTTTTAAGGGAAATTGAAAGAGAGAGTGTAAGAGAGTGTTTGATAGAGATTTCTTGCAAGTAGTGTGTGAAGGATTCATAAGGTTACTCAAAGTTAGGGATCTTTTTATATTTTTAGTTATCACTCTTCTTCTTATCTTTCTAGATTGTTCATAAGAAGATCTTTGAAGAAGATTCAATTCTCTGTCGACACTTAGAGGATATGAAAGGACGAAGGTTCTCTGCCTACACTTGGAGGGTGTGAAAGGATGAAGGTTCTCTGCATACTCTAGGATGGTGTGAAAGGATGAAGGTTCTCTGTATATAATTAGAGGGTGTGAAAGGATGAAGGTTCTCTGCCTACACTTAGAGGGTGTGAAAGGAATACGATTCTCTGCCATACTGGAGATTGGTAAAAGAGATATTTTTGTAAAGGCTTCTCTGCCTTGCTATGGGGGCAAAAGGAGAGTCACTTTGGTAATAGTATAATACCTGATGAGAGAGTCTTCAGGGAGTAGATGTAGGTCATGTTTAACCAAATCACTATAAATCTTTGCGTCTTTTAAATTTTCACATTTACTTATTGCAAGTTATTTTTTCTATGGTTAAAAAGTTATTTTAGAACTTTAATTAACTTGCTTCAAGAATCAACATCTTTTAATTTTTAAATCCATGAGAATTTTTAAAATACCAATTCACCCCCTCTTAGTTAACCTAGGGACAATAGTTTAGGTTTAACAACCTAATTAAAATTTAACAAGTGGTATCAGATCTTTATTTAAAAATCATAAGTTTAGACTACTTTTTAAAAAATGAGAATGGCTACTTTTGGAAACTATAACACACCTGAAGGGTATTCGATCACTATACCTCCTTTATTTGACAATATTCTTTTCAATTTTTGGAAAACATGCATGTCTACTTTTTTGCAATCACTAGATTATCGCATATGGATTTTAGTTAAAGAAGGATATACAAAACTAACTAGATTGGTTAATGGCATTAGAGTTGAAACACCCTTTGCTGATTGGACTATAGAACAATGTGATTTAGCATAGTTAAACGCCAAATATTTAAATAGTTTCTTTTGTGCACTTAAGTTAGAAGATTATATGCGGGTTTCCACTTGCAAAAGTGTAAAGGACATATGAGATAGACTTTGTATTACTTATGAAGGGACTAATGAAGTAAAGCAATCTAGACAAAATATCTTATTACATAACTATGAATTATTTCACATTAAACCAAATGAATTCATTTCTAAAATGTATACAATATTCACTCACATAGTCACTTTTTTGCATGCATTAGATAGGGAATTAATGAATGCTGAATTAGTGAATAAAATACTTTGTTATTTTCCTACTGCTTATGATGGTAAGATAACTTCTATAACAGAGTCTAAAGATTTAAATATTTACTCTATTGACAATCTTCTTGGATCAATAATTGCTTATGAGCAAGGAGTAAGTTAAAGAAAGACTGATTTTGGAGAACAACAAAAGGAGAATAACATAGCACTGAAGTGGAGGAATCAGAGAGTGATTAGTCACAACATGAGGATAAGGATGACATTACTTTAATGACTAGGCAATTCAGGAGCTTCTTAAAATGAAGCAGACGAGATGCCAGCAGTGTAACAGGGGTAAGTTTAATAAAAATGTTAAGGTTTATGATGATGTGATTTGCTATGAATGTAGAAAACTTGGACATATAAAATTACAGTACCCTAATCTCCAAGCCGCTCCTAACAAGGAGAAGGTAGAGGAGAGAGCAAATGTGAAGAAGGGTAAGAAAAGATTTTAGAGAGCTTTTTAGGTGGACTCAGCTTTAGATTCATCAGAAATAGAAAAGGAGGAGACAGTCACCAACCTGTGCTTAATGACTGATAATTTTGATTAGTCAAATCAAGAAGAGGTATGTGACTTGACATATAATAAACTATTAGAAGTTTTTGAAAGAATTCATGATGCATATAGAAAGCTTAAGAAAATGCATAATAGTTTAAATTTAGAAATGCTAGAACTGTAAAGAGAATATGAAATCCTTAGAAAAGATCATGCATTGATAGATAACAACCACATGAGCTTACTTGATGAATTTGATAACTTGAACAAAAAGAATGGTCTTTTAAAATCATCATATGCTCAATCGAAAAAAGAGATTAAAAATTTTAATGATGAATCAAAGAATAGAGAACATTATTTAAAATATGATATTAATATATTGGATGATATAAAAACATTTCTTAAGTTGAAAGTGAAAGCTTTCGAGGAAAATAGGAAACCCCCAACACTTAAAGATTTTATGAATCCTCTATTGAGATCCAAAATTTTAGAATCTAGGAAGAGACAAAGTAATTATAGAAGATTGACAAATCCATTTCCTGGTGTTAAATGTTATTCTTGTGTCATGATTGGACATATTGCACACACTTGTACTTTGGATAAAAGATCTCATTTAGTATGGAAACCTATGATACATAAATCAAGACATATCACACATGCATCAAATTTTATTTTGTCAAAAGGAGAACCCATATTTATTTGGGTTCCCAAGTCTAATGTTTGATAGTTTTGCAGGTATGCTCTCATATAAGGTCTCGTGAGAGAATTTGGTACCTGGATAGTAGTTACTCAAAGCATATGATTGGAGACACTAAGCAATTTATATCGTTGGAAGTCAGAAGTGGAGGCAAGTTTACACTTGGAGATAACACCACTAGGAAAGTGGTTGGAACTGGTATAATCATAAACTTGTTAAATTTTTTTTTATAGAAAATGTACTACTTGTAGAAGGTTTAAAGCATAATTTGTTAAAAAAAAGTTAGCTATGTGATAAAAGGTATTGTGTACAAATTTTTCTCACTAGCTACATATTAAGCATAAATGGAAATGATGTTTTCCATGGAATTAGGGTAAATAATATTTATATGTTAGATTTGAATTATATTTAATCTCCTAATGCTTTTTGTTTGAAAATTATTTCTGATGATTCATGGTTATGACATAGGAGACTTTATCACGCTAGCATAAAAAACCTTAAAAAAATTACCCAAAAGAATTTGATTAGAGGTATACCAAAACTAGACTATACTAAGCATCACCTTTGTGATGCATGTCAATTAGGAAAATAGGTGAAGTTCTCTTTTCAGTCCAATAAGGATCATAGAACTAGTAAATCATTAGAGATTATTCATATAAATCTTTTTGGATCGGTTAGATCTTTTTGGACTGGTTAGCACTATTAGTCTATGAGGGAAGATATAGAGATTTATGATTGTGGATGATTTCTCAATATTCATATGGATTAAATTTTTATTTCATAAAAGCGACTCATTTGAGAAATTTAGAGATTTTTCGACTTGGATACAGAGGAAATCAGGATGTGAAATTTTAACAATACAAAGTGATCACAGTGGCGAATTTGAAAATAAAAAATTTAAGGTTTTTTATAAAGAAAAAAGGATTGATCTCAATGTTTCTGCACCTAGAACCCCTCAGCAGAATGGGGTAGTCGAGAGAAAGAACAAAATATTAATTGAAGCCATTAGAGCCATGTTGGCTGAATATTCACTTCCTAAATATTTTTGGGTTGAAGCGGTTAGCACTGCATGTTATATTCTGAATAGGGTGAACATTAGATCAAAATTAAATAAAATACCCTATGAGCTTCTTAAAGGGAGAACACCTAATTTGTCACATTTGTATTATTTAGGATTTAAGGTGTTCGCATATAATAATGGAAAATCTTCTTTAGGAAAGTTTGATCCAAAATCAGATGAATGAATTTTTCTTGGATACTCTAATGTTGGAAAATCTTATAGAGTATTTAACAAAAGAACTTTGGTAGTTGAGGAGACCCAATATTATGTTCAGTGTTTATTTGTATACTAAATTTTAATCAAATCCAAAAAAATCATATTTGATAGCAATAAAAAAGATTTTGAGATATCTCTTAGGAACTAAGATCTTAGGGACTTTATATCCTAAGTTTAGCTCTTCATTTGAAATAATTGGATATTCAGATTTAAATTTTGCAGGTTGTAGGGGTGATCAAAAGAGTACATATGGAACTTGTCAATTTATAGGAAATTCTATAGTTTCTTAGTCCAGTAAAAAATAGAATTCTGTAACACTATCTACTGATGGAGCTGAATAAATTGCCTTAGGAAGTTGTGTGGCATAAGTTCTTTAACTGAAATAATAGTTGATTGATTTAAGATTTTTAATAGACATAATTCCAATTTTTTTTTATAACACTAGAGCCATTTTTATTTCAAAAAGTTCTATTTAATATTTTAGAACCAAATATATAGACATAAGGCATCATTCCATTAGGGATCATGTATCCAAAGGAGAAATTAAATTGAACCATATTTCTACTGAAAATCAACTTATAGATATTTTAAAAAAACTACTAGCCTTTGATACTTTTAGTATATTAAGAATAATGTTTGATGTGATTGATCTTAATGCTTAACTAAAAAATTTCTGCAAACTTGATATGTGCCTGTGTGTGTTTTCATTTTTGTTTTAAATGTGCTTATTTGTGTAAGTGTTTTTCTATTTTTGTCTTATGTTTTGTGTATATTTGAAATGTTTTCAAATAATGGAATTCCTATTTCTGATTGATCGTGTGAATTTTTCTAAGTATTATATTCATACTGTATAAAATTATTTTCATCCCATACAAATTCTGTAGCATGTCTATCGTTGTTTTGGACTATACGTATAAAGTTTTTAATTTCTTATACATATAATATTATACAATATTTATATCATCCCAGATGATTTGTATGCATTCGTATATATGCATGTAGACGATTATACATATAGAATCAATTATTATAACTGATCATACGTACAAAATTTTATTTTATACATACGAGCCATGTGTCATTCAATATGGGGGATGAACCTAATCATCATTAAAATGATCTTAAATAATCGATCATCCGAGACAAACACATGTTCGTTTGTACGATCGTCTGGTCAAAAAGCCTATATGAAAGGATGCTTTGTAACTTACGTTATTATGAAAAGTTGTTTCATTTCAAATGTATTTGTTCGTACATATGAAATTATTTTTGTCATTTACAAACCATCAATCGTATTGTACGGACCCTTTTTCCTACGTACAAAAGATCATTTTTTTCTTTAAATAGGAAGGCTTTAGAATTAATTTTCATTCACTTCAATAGCCTCTTCCAATCTTTCTTATCTTAGCAATGGCTAGTTAAAGAAAGCATGGTAGAGTCACTAAGGGATCATCTTTCAGAAGTGGAGATGAAAACTTTCTATCTAGAGCAAATGAGAATTCTTTCCTTAGGTTTGTTTGTGCTAAAATTACTCCTACTCCTACTTGAAGAGGATATCAATTTCAAGTAATGCCTCTTTTTGTCTCAACCCAATTTGCCTTCATTCTGACTTTAATCCATACCTATAATAAAAAAACCTTTCACTACTTCTTGGAAAACATGGCTTTTAGTGAGGATAAGAGCGGGATAAGATCTGATGTCCTAAAAAAAAAGGGTAGAAATCACAAATGAAGATTTGGGAACCTTTTTGCATTTAAGAACTCAAGGTATTAGAACACACACATTAACTTCTAAATCTGATTTTAATTAGTCTAAAATAAACAAAGTTCTTAGAGGGGTTGAACAAGTAGGTCATTTGCCTAGGGTCTATACCTTGAACCAAAATGCAATGGTCATTCAACATGTCCTTAAAACTTAAATAATTTCTAAAGCTGGTGACCACATTAATATTACTCCTCTTCTGTCCACTATTACCTATCTTATCTTGACTGGACAACTAATAGATGAAGCCCAACTTATTCTTGATTATATTTATGGCCTTTTCGAAATTAAGTATGTCTCTCATAAGAGGAAGAAGAATATTATTTTAGGAAACCTAGTGACCTATATCCTACAAAAGAAGTACAATCTTGTGATGGTCCAGCATTTAAATTGCTTGGAGAGTCATTATGATCAACATTTTGATCAAATTCAGACTCACCTTAATCAGCATTATGCATAGTACCAGCAGGACATAGGTTGGATCCGAGGTCAGTTAAACTCGGTAAACACCAATGTGGCTATGATGAATAGCTATTTTTCTGTGTTCAACAAGCTTCCTCCTCCAGATCAGGGCCCCTCAAATTTCTAGATGTACTTCTTGTGTTTAGTCTTTGGCAATCTTATGAGTTGTGATGATCTTAGTGATGATTTTAGTAGTTTCTATATTTGTGTTTGTTTAGTGACTTGTGTACTTATCATTTAATCTAGATTTTGTTTGAAGTTATGTTGCTTTTGCTTTTATGTCTCAATATCAAAAGTGCTTAAATATATATCATCTTTAAATTGATATCAATAAAATATGTCTTGTTTTGATTAGTTATTTTTGTTCGTTGTGTGGAATATAAGTTTATTTATATATTAATCTTATCTTAATTAATTTAAAAAGTGTTATAAAATAAACTGCAATAGAAAAATTAATTTCATTATAAAAACCATTTTTTTTAAATTTAATTTAATTTATAACTTGATCAAGTTAAGGCTTTCAATCTCATGTTCTTTTTTAGGCATACATAATTTAAATATTATTTTTATAATTTTGATGTCTTATTAATTTTTATTTCTCTTCTTAATATAAGTATCTTTGTACTTAGACAAGTTTGAGTTTTTAGATTTTTGATTTTAGAAAGATCAATTAAAAAAATGAGAAATGTATAAGTGTAGAAAAATTGAAAGAATGCGCAATAGTTCGCAAATTGAAAAGAGGCACAAAATTAGCCCAAATACAAAAAGATGCACAAAGTGTCGTAAAAATTAATGAAAAAGATGTGCAATGTCGCCAATTGAATATGTTGTTTCCTCTATCATTTAATCTTCAAATTCAAATCAATCTAATTTTCAATTATATTTTATATTGGAAATTGAATTTAACTAAAATACATTTCATCACTTTTGCAATAATTCTCTTTATCTAATTATCTTTATCTAATGGATATTAATCTTGTTATTGCAATTATAATTCAATCTCTTTCAAGATCAATTATTAAAGGTTTCTCATATAACTTCTTTCATTTCAACTTTTCCTTCTTCCTTCTTTTTATTGTTGTCAAAAAGGGGGAGAAATATTGTTTGCATTTGATTGTTTTGTGTTTGTTGTTTTGGGTGTTTTGTTCTTTATGAATTTGTTTTTTTTTAAGATTTATTTTTAAAAGGAATTCCCTTATATTCGAATGTTTATTCATTTAGGGGGAGTTAAGGTGAAATTTAGGGTATTAAATTTTATTCAAATAATAATTATTTTGCCATCATAAAAAAGGGGAAGATTATTGAGATAGTTGCTACTTAGTTCTTGTATGTTTGATATTCTTGTAACTTGTATATTTTTTATGATTCCAAATATTATTTCTTTGATTATTATTTATCCTAACATATTTTGGAAGAATTATTTTGCTCTTGTGTATACTAACATTTCAGGGAAACCATACTCTGAATTATTAAAGACTTCAAATCAAGATCAGTGTAGAGTTTATTATAATTGAAGTCTATATTTTTTATTTTATTGAATATGAGAGAGTGTGATTGTAATTGAGTAACTGAACATACACATACCTGGGGAGAGTTTAAAATGCACATTTTTTAAATTGATCATACTCTATGATATTCATTCGTACGGGATGACCTGGTCAGTTATTTTTCCCAACGAGCAGTCGAACGAACATAAATAAAAATTTTTCTAAGTATGGAGCGTAATGTATGAACCTTATTCGTACATTCCTTCACGAGTATGAAATGGAGAGGTCCTTTCTAGCTAAAAAATATTTTCTTCTAAGTATGGATCATACTGGATGATCATAATTCGTATATTCCTTTAGGAGTATGAAATGGATGGGTCCCTTCTCACTCAAAAATATTTTTTCTAAGTATGGATCATATTGGACGATCACAGTTTGTACATGCCTTATAGAGTACAAAATTGTGAGGTCTCTTTTCATCCTGACATTTCTTTTAAATGAATTTTAAAATTTTATAACTGATCATACCGGACAATGATGTCATCGTACGTATGCCATCCAGAGTACGAAATTGTGAGGTCCTTTTTTATCCTGATGAAGAAGAAAATTTTTTTAACTATTTATCCCGAAAGAACTTGGTTCATACCGAATAATGATTGGGTATAAAATGATTTCATACTGATTCACAACAAGTTCATATGCAACAGTATTTGAACTGTTCGTACGTATGAAATTCGATTGTACTATAAGATCGTGTGCGCTCAAAATTATAAATATCAATTTTTTAGATGGTTTTTTGCATCTTTGGTATAAAAAGTTCAATAAAACTGATGTGAAAAATTTTTATCTTTGTGATTTTTCAAGGGCAAATGAAAGAGAGAGTTTTTGAGAGAGATTTCTTCCAAGTTGAGTGTGAAGGATTCACAAGGTTACTCAAAGGTAAGGATCTCTTTATATTTTTGGTTATCACTCTGTTGCAAATCTATTTTTTCATGGCTTATGTTTTGATGATTGACAAACACTACTTCTCTTGGACTACTTGTTGCTTCTAACTTTTCAGAAATCGAAGACCGGACGATCATGAAGAAGCCAAGTTCAGAATTGCGTAGGTTTAGGGTTGAGTCAGTCTGTACTTTTGTTTTTCTCTTTTTGAGTCTACTTGTAATGGTTAAAGAGACTGATGCTAAGTAACCCTACACACACACACTTGAGAGACTTAGAATTTCTGTTTTTGCCCACATCGGCCCGGCCGATATTTATATCGTCCGGGATGATAAGCTTAAAACAGAAAGTCTAATTAAGGATTCTTAATTAAGGCAGCCGACATTAACATATCGGCCTGGACGATACGTGTATCGGCCAGGACGATAAGCTCAAAGCAGAAATAAGTAGCCGCCTTAGACAGTTAAGGTATACTATATTTTTAAATTATCGGCCAGGACGATCCCCGTATCGGCCTGGATGAAATTACCAAATTATGCCTTAATTGATCAGGAAATCAAGGGAGTAATTAAGGATGATTGATACGATCATATCATCCTGGACGATCACAGGATCGGCCAGGATGATACATTAAAAATCCTTGAGTTGCTTCAGGACGATAAATATCGGCCAGGTCATAAACAGGGCGATGCTCAGGACGATTTGCGTCTGATTTGAACTAATCGTCCAGGACGATTGTATGATCGACCTGGACGATCGAGCCAAATTTCAATCGTCCAGGACTGTTCCCAGGGTGATGCTCTGGCCGATCTTCTTTGATTTGTACTGATCGGCCAGGCCGATGTCCAGATCGGCCGGAACGATAAAGTCGGCTACTTGCAATTAATGAGCTCCTTGAGAGCTCTTCTATTTAAGAGCTCTTGTTCAAACATTTTAGAAGACCTTTGGCTGCTGCCTTGACCTAAGAAGACCTTGAGGAGAGAAAGAGAGAGAGGGAGAGAGAGAGGATCTTGTGAGGGGGAGCTTGTGAGGGGGATTCATAAGGGTTGCTTCAAGGATCGCTCTGCTTGTCTTTCGTCTGGAGTTTCTCGTCCATGGAAGGGTCGGTAGAGGTAAAGAGTTTGCTTTTGGTTGTGGTTCTCTGCCAGCTTCAGGAGGAAGCAAAAGGAGGTAGGTTCTCTTCCTTGCCGGGGTGGCAAAAAGGAGGTTCTTGTAAGGGCTTTTCCGCCTAGCCATGGGGGCTAAAGGAGAGTCACGTTTTGTAGTGCAATACTTGGAGGGTGCCTCCAAGGAGTGGACGTAGGTCGAGTCGACCGAACCACTATAAATCTTGTGTTCTTATTTTTTCTTCCGCACTTTTTAATTCCGCATTAATTTCTTGTGGTGTGATTTGGTTTGTGTTTTTATTTCTTTGTCTTAAAAGTTTTTTAAATACCAATTCACCCCCCCTCTTGGTTAGCTTGGGACTAAGTTCATAGGGCTTAACATCTCGAACGAACTTTCACACTCTTCCTCTTGTGTTTCTATTTTACTCGTGAGAAGATCTTTGAAGAAGATCCTGTTCTCTGTCGACACTTGAAGGGTGTGAAAGGATAAAGGTTCTCTGCCTACACATGAAGGGTATAAAAGGACGAAGGTGTTATAAATCTAAGTTTATGGATTAGACTTTTGATGATAGCAAACATTCATAATTATCTGTGACTGCCTTGCCTACTAACTTTCAGGTCCACAAGATCAAGTGCAATTCAAGCCAGCTCAAAAATGGGTAGATTTAATTTGAGTCAGTTTGTAATTTTTCCTTTTTCGATTCCATTGCAAAAGTGGTTCTTGATGCTAAGTAACCTTGCACATACACACTTGAGGGTTTTTTTGTTGTCTTCTGTTTTGAGTACATCATTCTGGATGATGTTCATATCGTCTAGGATAATCTGACAAAAAATAGAAACCCTAATTAGGGCATCCTGGTTAAGGAAGTCGTCATTAAGCACATCGTTCTGGACGATCCTTGTATCAGCCAGGATGATAAGCTCAAATCGGAAAGAATCAACCGCCAAATTTATTTAGGTAAAATTTATTTTAGGACATTGACCAAGACGATCCATTACATCATCCAGAATGATTCAACATATTTATGCCTAAATTAATCTAGTAAATAAGAAAAGTAATTAAGGCTTGATTGATACGATCACATCGTCCTGGACGATCGCAGGATCATTCGGGATGATCAGTTCAAAAAACCCTTGTTTGCTCCTGAACGATCAACATCGGCTAGCTCTTATTCAGAGCAATGTTTTGGATGATTTTTCTCGACTCGAAAGGAGGTTTGGACGATCCAAAATTAGCTAATCATGCAGGATTATAAGTTAACATCCTCAACGATATGAACAAATTTCTTCTGTTCATCCCAGATCGTCCCGGCTGATTAGGCTTAAATTGCACTGATCATACACCACGATATTTAATGAGCTAGTTGTAATTAATGAGCTATTCCAAAGCTCTTCTATTTAAGAGCTCTTGTTATTCATTTTGTAAGACCTTTAGCTGTTGTCTTGACCTGAGAGAGCCAAGAGGAGAGGGAGAGAGAGGGAAAGAGAGGGAGAGAGAGGGAGGAACTTGTGAGAGGGATTCACAAAGGTTGATCCAAGCAAGATTCCAAGGTGTCTTCTCCAGTCTTCATCCTTCATCCTTGGGGGTTCAAGGTAGGTCTTCTTCTGCAATTGGTCGAGGTTCTCTACCTGCTTCAGGAGGAAGTAAAAGGAGTTGGGTTCTCTGCTTCACCGGGGTTGGCGGAAAGGAGTATTTGTAAGGGCTTCTCAGCCTTGCTGTGGGAGCAAAAGGAGAGTCATGTTTGTAGTGCAATACCCGGAGGGCGCCTCCGGGGAGTGGACGTAGGTTGAGTTAACCAAACCACTATAAATTCTCTGTATTTTTTTCTTACTACGTTCCACATTTATTTTTCCACACGTTGATTTCTTTGTGGTGATATTGGTTTGATTTTTATTTGTGCTTTGCTTAAGAAATTTCTTTAAAATACTAATTCACCCCCCTCTTAGTTAGCCTCGGGCTAGTTCTTAAGGGCTTAACATCCCTAACGAACATTCAGAAGGTTCTTAGCCAACACTTGGATGGTGTAAAAGGATGAAGGTTCTCTACCTACACTTGAAGGGTGTAAAAGGATTAAGGTTCTCTACCTATACTTAGAGGGTGTGAAAAGGCGACGGTTCTCTACCGCTCTAGAGATTGGTGGAAGAGAGGTTTTGTAAAGGCTTCTCCGCCTTGTTGTGGGGGAAAATGGAGAGTCACTTTAGTAATAGTGTAATGCCTAAAGAGGGAGTCTTCAAGGAGTGGATGTAGGTCATGTTTGAACGAACCACTATAAATCTTTGTGTCTTTTAAGTTTCTGCATTTACTTACTACAAGTTATTTTTTTTGTGGTTGAAAAGTTATTTTGAAACTTTAATTAACTTTCTTCAAGAATCAACGACTTTTAATTTTTAAATACAAGAGAATTATTAAAATACCTATTCACCCTCCTCCCCTCTTGATTAGCCTTGGGACAATAGTTTAGGTTTAACAACCTAATCAAGATTTAATAGAAAGGACAATTTTGAGTCATTTAGAATATTTGAAGACATCATAAAAACACCCTTCGGTTACATGTTTGCCCTCTGTTTAGACACGTCATATGCCTTCTTTCCCTTTCTTGAGCTTGCTTAATGTCATGCCACATGTAGGGTCATTTATTTTGCATTTCTAAGGGCCTATCAGTGGGGTCCAAATGTTCTAGACTATTAATATTTTAGTAAAAATTTTTATGTTAGTTTTACTATTTTACCCTTCCATAGGAAGTTTTTGTTTGTCCAGTTTGTTTTATTTAATAATTGAATAAGAGATTTAGCCATACTTTCTCTTCAGGATTCATGATCTCTCCCCTCTCCCTCTAAATTCAAGAAAGCTCTCCTCCTCCAAGAATTCCAACAAGTGGCATCAAAGCCTAGTGGAGGTGATTAAAGGGAAGGAAGAAGAAGCCTCTTATAATAAAGATTAGGCCAGCAGATGGTCTGGATCGCTTTGCATTAAAAAAATGGTTGTTGCATGCAAGGAAGGCCAACAACAGAGCACATGAAATAGATCATGTGGGAGTGGGCTTTGGAGTCACGATTAGAAGCAGATTGAATGGACAATGTCACACAAGGAGACATGTTGCTCAAGTTGTGTCTACGTGTAGAGAAGGGTTACAAGATACCCACAGACTGTGTGTGAATATGCATGCGGACTCGTGAGCTAGGGATAAATTGGTTGAGTCAAGTGGTGCAAGAGTTATGTATAGTATCCAGGTTGCTCAGGTGTGGACTCAGGGCACGGGCAACAAAGATACATATATATGAGCATATTCAAATGCAAGATTAGGCTGCGTGTAGGATTATAGGCTTGGCTTGCAGACACAAAAGTCATAGGGGAGTCATAGTAGGTTGACAACAGCCCTGGGTAGGCTGGTGAACTGCATAAACATAAGAAAGTGGATGAAGATGTGATAGCAGTAGATGCTGTGCTGAGCAGGGGGCAGGTACCACAAGAGTATTGGAAAATGCATATGGGTGATATGTGGTCATGTCAAGGGTGCAGTGGTTGAAAACTTCTTGAGTACATGATTTTGCGAGATTCTTAGTAGAATAAATGAGTTGTTGAAATATAGGATATGGTGCCATGCTGAAGTCTGGGCTATATGTGGGAGACCAGGAGATATGCTCATGGGATCGAAAGAAAATTTGGAGATAGAACATTGTAGTAGGTATGGGCTCGAGAAAACGATGGAGCAAAAGCAGGTAATCCTTCTATAGAGGACTTCGTCTGGGTTGTTCTTTGTGAACACCACGTGGAGGGGCAATGGAAATCAGCAAGACATAATTTTCTTGGGCTATTCTTTGTGGACAACAAGTTCTTTTTAAGCTTTTTATAATTGAACCAAGGTGGAGATAATTAGTATTATTATCCAATTTTTCTGGAAGTTTTACTATTTTACCTTTTCTTTGGCCATTTTAGAATAAAAAGGGTTGGTTTGTCTATTTTGTATGATTTAAGAATTGAATAAGAGATTTATCTTTGTTTTCTATCCTAGATTTTTGAGCTCTTCCCTCTCTCTACATTCAAGAAAGCTCTCCACCAAAAATCCCAACATAGGCCAATGTGTATCATTATATGTGCATCTTAATGTAATCCACATTTTAGTCTTTTCAATGTATCCTTTTCTAAGGCCCTAAAATCTCTATGAATGTGTAGTGATGATGAATAGTTAAGGATATGAATTTTGATTTTTAAATGTCCTATAGACGTTTTTCTAACTTAAGCTTATTTTTATAGTTATTACAGAGATTGTAAAGGTTTTGCAAGCATATTCTTCAATACTCTCTGCTATCATTATCTTATTACCTCTTCTCACTAAAAGATTCCCCTAAGCTTATTATACAGATATGCTAGTACTGTCTTGCATCTTCGACCAAACAATTTCGGATCCAATAAACTAATAATAAACAACCCTAAAAAAGTTTCCAAAATGATACTTACTTTCAAAGAAGGCCCTCAAATTTTTATTGAGCTAAAAGAAAAATCCTTATTCGAGAAGCTCGCATAATTATGTATGGTATTATGAATAAGATAATTTCTACTCAAATAATTTTGAACAAGCATGCTCATTTGTAGTGTGTTAGGCATTCCCTTCCTTTTTATTTGGTCCAACTTCACCGACAAATCTTACCCTTTGGGATTTTATATATATACCACATAATTTATTATGTAATTATATCTCAAATATTTAAAGTTTAATATTTACTTTTATTAAACTTTAGTGTTTCAAGCATATCAAATTATATTCATAACTTAAAATTTAACTGATATTTTTGTTATGATTTAAAATTTTTGATATTACCATAATAAGTATCAAAATTTATATGTTAGATATTTGAATGCATAATAATTATGTGACATATATGAAAATCCCTCAAATATATGTTTGTGTATATCAGTGGGACCCATGATGGGGGTACTAGGGGCATGTGCCCCCACTACTCACAGGCCTAATATTTTTTTTCCACGAGATTTAGTAGTTGGTAGAAACTAAAGAAGGGTTGCATGGATAAAGCAGCTATGAGGGAGAGACTGGACCTACAGTGGGGAACTGTGGGCAGGGAGAGCTTTTCATTTTTTTAATTTTTAGTACATTTTATAAGTTTATTTGTATTAAAAAAATCTAATACCTACATTCTAAAAAACTCTAGCTCTCGAGTCAGGACACTCTCATTGATCTGATCTCCCTTATCGATGTAGCATTCAGTCATCTCCCTCTGTTTTTGTCTTTCTATCTCTCTCTTTGCTCACAAATTTAAAAATTAACATAATTGAGGAGTGGTTGAGTAGGGATGGTATATACAACTTAAGAAAAATAAGTTTTCCTCAACTAATTTGAGAAATTTTGAATAATTTTTTTTCTATGAAATAGTTCTCTAAATAAATTTTTTTGCATTATTTATATAAAAATTTTGCTCTTAATTTCAAGTTAATTTGATAAATAGAAAGTTATATTTTTTCAATATGAGTATTTTTTCATAAAGTATAATTTTAAACTATTTTACCAACTTTTTGATAGAGACTAGTTATTATTGTTATTAACTATTTTTATATATAACACTAATGTTATTCATTTTGAGTAGTAATTTTAAAATAATCTAATCTAATTTGTATTTGATAACTATTTTATAATAAACAAAATATTTTTTAATAATTATTTTTAATGCATATTAATTTGATTATTAATAAGTCGGAATAATTTATATGAGATGTGATCATTATTTTTTAGATGCAATTCGAGTTTTTTTAAAAATTTGTAAAATATTAAATATCTTTAAATAGGAATGTTAAAGAAGATAATCTAATAAACTATAATTGTGCATTTATAGACTCAAAAAATTCATACCCCGGTCTCCCCTAGCTTTCAGGTATTTTTAACAGATTAGGATATGGGGTAAATTTTTTAAATGCATATTGGATTGTGAATAAGACACTACCCAGAGATTTTGCCCTCATTTTGCGAGGACTTTATGATCTGTGTTTTGGTTTTATATAGGCGCAAGCCTCTATAGTTAACTACCTCTCCTGATAGTGAAAGAGAACTTTTGATTAAGGCTAGGCATCAATCAGATATGTAGAGGTATGTGTATCTAGAATATAGTAGTAGTATGGGTTTAGGTGTTTAAAGGTTTGATATTTAAAATTAAAAATTCCACCATCTTGTCCTTAAAGCAGATGGTGGGGGAATGGATGATGAGCCCTATCAAGATCCTATGGTTCCATCATCCGAGGCCGTCACAGACTCTAGTCTACTTAGTTAAAGGAGGTAGTTAACCAAACATGATTGAGGATCCTTGTCGATAGCCATGGGTTGCGTCGTCTAACGGTACCTTATAGACCTGGGTTAGATGTTTGTCTAATAGAACAAATTTAAATCCACCTTACCTAACAGGGGACTTTATGCCCACTAAATGATATCCTTTTGATTCACATCTAAAGAATTTCATATCATTGTGGAGCATACATTCTCTGGCCCCAACTATAATTTAGTGCTGCCAATTTGCGGCAAACCACCCCGTTCAGAGGGCCCAAGTCATAATCGTGCAGTGCCATTTAGATGCAAAACTGTCAGTTAGAGGACACTTGCCACATCCTTACAAGTATGGGATTATTTGAGATTGAATCTTGGTGATATTCTTGAACAAATATTAGCTCTTTAAGAGCTGAAGTGATATTTAAATTTGACCAACTCTATAAACTATTGCAGAAGGTGGATGAATTTTTCTTTAAGTATTTGATGGTGGAATTTTGATTTTAAATATTTGGATTTTAGATTTTCATCGAGTTTTCGGTTTTCATGGGTACTTGAGTGCATTTTAAAAATATTTGGAGTTAAACCCTCTCATTGAGATTTATATTCAACACAAACATCATTGGAGTGTTTATAGGGATTTTAATTTCATTGATTGAACCTTGTTGACTATGTCTAATTGCTGACAAAAGTTTGGGTTTGTCATCGGTTGTAAGCCTTTTGTGGTGAAATTTTTTTATTTATCATCCTAGAAGGCCTAACATGAATGTATAAAATAAATACCTTATGCGATTCCACGATTGTATATTTATTTGATGGTTTGAGCCATATCGACTCATATCTACTCATATAGAAGGATCAAACTCTAACTTGTGTTCATCATTTAACCTGAGTAGCATCCCTCGAAGTCACGTGTGAACCCATAACATGCTTGTTAAAACCCATGGGGGTATTTAGCGGGCATTTAGTATTTTGAATTACCCTCTTCGATTGAGGTCTATGTTCAACATGGCCATCATTGGTGCACTTATGGGTAATTTTATTTAAGTATTGAACATTGTCAACTATGTTTGTTGTCAATAAAGGATTGGGTTCAAGCAAGTTGTATGCTTTTATTAAAGAATATCTTATATAATAGATATTAAAGGCCCAACTTGAATGTATAAAATAAATATCTTAACTGTTTGATGGTACGAGCCGTGTCGACTCCCATCTACCTGCAAAGAAATATCTGGCTCAAACTTTGGTTTATGGTCTAACTCATTTAGCATCTCTAGAAATCACATGTGTGCCAATAACATATTTGTCAAGGACCATACATGTGTATAATGTTTTCATGCATTTTATTAGATGCATTTGTATGATAGTCATATAATTTTTTCATGCATTTTATTAGATGCATTTGTATGATAGTCATATATATGTATGCATTTGTATGATAGTCATATATATGTAGTATACTGTCATTTGCATATTATAATATTAATATATGCATTTGCAAATTTTATGCATGCATGTATACCAATGTATGCATATGTATCTTGCAATAATGTTTTTGATATGCAATTTTAAATTTTAATACACTAACTTAGCGTATAGTGTATTTATATAATATGCATGTATTCACTATATGGCATACAAATATTAATATATGTATTTATATAATATGTATGTATATGATGTTTTGCTACGTTGCATCTATTCACAACTATATGGCATCTACTATATGCAGGTTACAAACATCTTGTACCTCTCAAATTGATTTAGATCAGCAGTTCATTGTACATTCCTTATGTTCGTTACCCTCTTTTCACATTATTCAATTGCACAAATGAGTTGATATGAATGACAACACTAGAGCTATCGTTAATGTGCAACTTTTTGAGAAGAATTCAGCTATAGCTCTGAGTAGGATATTTGTGAGGTGAAGGAAATAATGATGTCATTTCTATAGCTATCTTTGAGTGTGTAGAAGGGATGCATATGTCGGGTTAACTTCTTGAGCTAGAAGAAATAGTGGATTGAAATAAGTTATTGGTGAATGTTTGAATAGGTTATTAGACCTAAAGATTTGTCCCAAGGCTAACCAAGAGGGGGGTGAATAGGTAATTTAAAAATTCTTGGTAATTTAGAAAACTAATTTAAGATTTTATTCACAAGATTTAATTTTCTCAAAATATTTTTTCAACTACCAAAATTTAAACGTGTAGAAAAATAAAATGTAATAAAAAATAAAGATAGAAGAACATGGAATTTTATAGTTGTTCGGTCCAACTATACCTACGTCCACTCCCTGATAACTACCCTTCAGATATTGCATAATTCCAAAGTGACTTTACTTTTGCTCCCACAGTAAAGTAGAGAAGCCCTTACAATAACCTCTCTTTTACCAACCCCGGTGCGGCAGAGTACTGTCATCCTTTCTCATCCTCATGGTGATGGCAGTGTACCAACATCCTTTTGCACTCTCCTGTTGATGGCATAGTACCGGCATCCTTCTACACCCTCTTGGTGACGGTAGAGAATCGATGTCCTTTCTCACTCTCCTGGTTACAACAGAGTACCAATGTCCTTTTTCACCCTCCTGGTGATGACAGAGTATCGGATCTTCTCCAAAAATCTTCTCTCAAGAGTCTTCAAAGAAGTAGGGTAGAGATTTGAAGAACATACAAAGAGATCCTAACATTTGGGAAACCTTGTGAACTCTTCAAAAATTCCACTTGCAAGATCTCTCAATTCTCACTCCCAAACACTCTCCCAAAACACTCTCACTCTCACTCGTAAGAGAAAATTTATAGAAATATCATAGATAATCGGTTTATATGACTCTTATATATGAAAGACTAGAAAAACTATCCAGGAAACTGAAAAATTCAAGTATAATGTAATTGGATTGTACAGTACAATCGTACTTCATATGTACGAACAATTTAAAAAATCCTTGTATGATCCTAGATGAACTTATTTCATACTCTGACAGTCATATATTCAAACTGACATCGTACTATACGAACAGTTCAAAAATGAACAGGTTCGTCTATATCGATAATGTACGAACCCATTTCATACTCTTGTCATCGTCTATATGGACCCTACATCTTACAATATGAACTAGTTAAATCAAATTATGTTTCATAAGATACGAACATGGATGAGCCCATTTCATACTCAGGATGTCATTTGTACGAAACTAATTTCATACAATATGAACAGTTCAAAAAATTTACCTGTTCATATGGGATGAATTGGTACGCACCCATTTCGTACTCTAGATATCTTCTATACGAAACAAATTTTGTACATTATAATTAGTTTAGAAAATGGTGAGCTTGTTCATAATGAACTGGTACATATCCATTTCATACTCTTGATGTTCTCCGTACGAAAATAGCTTTATATAGTATGAACAATTCAATAAAAAATTTTGAAAACATGATTTGATTAACTTCTTTCTAGAGTAACACTCAAGTCAAATCATCCAATATGATTCCATAATCATAAAGTATGATTAGTTTTAAAAATATAAGTTTTCACTCACTCCCCTAGTGTGTGTGTGTACGGTTACCCAATTAAAATAACATTTTCTAATACTCAAGAAAATTAGAAAAAAGGAACATACTTCAATTATAGGAAACCTTATTCTAACCTGTCTTGAAGTCTTCGAGAGTTTGTGTTAAGAAAGTTGCTATTAGCATGTTTTACATTCTTACAACTTATATTGTTTTTTATGATTCCAAATATTATTTTATGTGTAGTTATCTCCTAACACTTTTTAGAAGAATTGTTTTTTCTCTTGTGTGTACTAATATTTCAGGAAAATCAAACTCCAAACCATGAAGACTTCAAATCAAATTCAGTATACAATCCTTTGTAAATTGAAGCTTTAAATTGTTCTTTAAATTGAGAGGGAGTGATTGTAATTCAGTGAATAAAAAAATACACACACACACACATTAGGAGATTTTACAAAAGTTGTATTGATCGTACGGGACAAACCTAGTTCGTACAGGACGATCAGGTCAGTTATCTCCTCATACGAGCAATGGAACAATCAGAAATCGAGAAAATTTTTCTAAGTCCTTATCGTCCAGGATGAAATTATTTTTGTCCCAAGATGATTTAGGCTCTGTAAGAATTTAGTTCAGACGAAATTCATAATCGTGCCAGGATGAGTTGTCCTTTGTAAAAATTTAGTCCAGATGAAATCCTGTTCCACCCAGGACAAAGTGAATCAACACATCACATTCTGGCGGCGTTCTGCACTTTTTGGGAACTGACCTATGGAATAACTGATCATCCAGACGAACCTAGTTCGTACGGGATGATAATCGTGTACGAACACAATTCGTACCAATATTCATTAGGATCATTTCCGACACTTTAAGTAAAATTGTCTAGGACGATCCACAATCGTACGGGATGATCCATTACGTGTTAACTTGAAAATTTTGCAGTTTTGGACAGTTTTTATTTTCTCTCCTATATAAGGTCCAATTTTTACTGCCACCCAATCTTTTTGCTCATTGATCTTCATGCCTATTGGAAGAAGAGTCAAGGAGAGAGTGTGAGAGAGCATTCAAAGGAGGATTCCTACCACTAGAGTGTGAAGGCTTCACTGGGTGTTCAAAGGTAAGAATCTCTACTTGTGATTTGGGATTACTTCACTCTTTTCTTTCTTCCTTCTAGATTTCTTGTGATGAGATCTGTCAAGGATATTCAGTTCTTGTTGCAAATCTATATTTTCATGGCTTGTGTTTTGATGATTGACAAACACTACTTCTCTTGGACTACTTGTTGCTTCTAACTTTTCAGGAATCGAAGACCGGACGATCAAGAAGAAGCCAAGTTTAAGATTGCGTAGGTTTAGGGTTGAGTCAGTCTATACTTTTGTTTTTCTCTTTTTGAGTCTACTTGTAATGGTCAAAGAGACTGATGCTAAGTAACCCTACACACACACTTGAGAGACTTAGAATTTCTGTTTTTGCCCACATCGGCCAGGCCGATATTCATATCGTCCAGGACGATCAGCTTAAAACAGAAAGTCTAATTAAGGATTCTTAATTAAGGCAGCCGACATTAACATATCGGCCTGGACGATACATGTATCGGTCAGGATGATAAGCTCAAAACAGAAAGAAGTAGCCGCCTTAGATAGTTAAGGTATACTGTATTTTTAAATTATCGGCCAGGACGATACCCATATCGGCCTGGACGAAATTACCAAATTATGCCTTAATTGATCAGGAAATCAAGGGAGTAATTAAGGATGATTGATACGATTATATCGTCCTGGACGATCGCAGGATCGGCCAGGACGATACATTTAAAATCCTTGAGTTGCTTCAGGACGATAAAATATCGGCCAGGTCATAAACAGGGCGATGCTCAGGACGATTTGCCTCTGATTTGAACTAATAGGCCAGGACAATCGTATGATCGGCCTGGATGATCAAGCCAAATTTCAATCGTCCAGGACTGTTCCCAAGGCAATGCTCTGGCCGATCTTCTTTGATTTGTACTGATCGGCCAGGCCGATGTACATATCGGCCGGGACGATAAAGTCGGCTACTTGCAATTAATGAGCTCCTTGAGAGCTCTTCTATTTAAGAGCTCTTATCCAAACATTTTAGAAGACCTTTAGCTGCTGCCTTGACCTGAGAAGACCTTGAGGAGAGAAAGAGAGAGAGGGAGAGAGAGAGGATCTTGTGAGGGGGAGCTTGTGAGGGGGATTCACATGGGTTGCTTCAAGGATCGCTCTGCTTGTCTTTCGTCTGGAGTTTCTCGTCCGTGGAAGGGTCGGTAGAGGTAAAGAGTTTGCTTTTGGTTGTAGTTCTCTGCCAGCTTCAGGAGGAAACAAAAGGAGGTAGGTTCTCTTCCTTGCCAGGGTGGCAAAAAGGAGGTTCTTGTAAGGGCTTCTCCGCCTAGCCGTGGGGGCTAAAGGAGAGTCGCGTTTTGTAGTGCAATACTTGGAGGGTGCCTCCAAGGAGTGGACGTAGGTCGAGTCGACCGAACCACTATAAATCTTGTGTTCTTATTTTTGCTTCCGCACTTTTTAATTCCGCATTAATTTCTTGTGGTGTGATTTGGTTTGTGATTTTATTTTTTTGTCTTAAAATTTTTTTTTTAAATACCAATTCACCCCCCCTCTTGGTTAGCTTGGGACTAAGTTCATAGGGCTTAACTTCCCGAACGAACTTTCAAGTGGTATCAGAGCAGGATTCGAAAATTTAAGTTTGAAAACTTTTTGAATTTGATCCATGGCTAACATTGGGAATCGTAACACTACGGAACGGTATTCCATTACCCGACCTTCCCTGTTCGATAACCTACCTTTTGATTTTTGGAAAACCCGCATGTCAACGTTTTACAATCTACTTATTATCGCATGTGGATGCTTATTCAAGAAGGTTATTCTACACCTTCTCGTGAAATTAATGGTATTAAAACTGAAGTTGCTTTTTCTGAATGGACTTTCGATGGACGTGATTTGGATCAATTAAATGCAAAGTGTTTGAACTGTTTTTTCTGTGCTTTGAAATCTGAGGATTACATGCGTGTTTCAAGTTGCAAAACTGGTAAAGAGTTTTGGGATAAATTATGCATCACCTATGAAGGTACTAATGAAGTTAAGCAATCCTGTTTAAACATTCTCTTGCATGACTACGAACTTTTTTGTATGAAACCTCATGAATCGATTTCTGACATGTACACTAGGTTTACTCAGATTGTTACTTCATTGCATGCACTAGGAAAAGAGATTTCAAATTATGAAAAAGTTAATAAGATTTTGAGATGCTTGCCTTCGTCTTATGATGCAAAAATTACTGCCATTACTGAATCCAAAGATTTGAACACCTATGCTATTGATAACTTACTTGGCTCACTCATTGCTTACGAGCAAGGGGTGAATCAAAGAAATCTTGATGCAGGTGAGAAGAAAAAGGAGAAAACAATCGCACTGAAGGCGCACAAATCGGATTATGAATCTTCCGGGTCTGAAAGCGATGATGTTGCCTTCATCACAAGGCAATTCAAAAGCTTTCTAAGGAAGAAACAAAAGCATCATCAAAGTTGGAGGAAAGGTAAGGATCACAAATATGTTAAGGGATCTTCTGATGTTGTTTGTTTTGAATGCAGGAAACCTGGACATGTGAAAACCGATTGCCCTACACTTCAAAATCATTCAAGCAAAGAAAAGGAAAAAGGTGAGGAGAAAGCCAAGTCAAGGAAGGACAAGAAGAAAATCCAAAGAGGTTTTTGGGCAGAATCTGGTACTGATTCCTCTGAGACTGAACCAGAGGAAGAGACTACGAATTTGTGTTTCATGGGAGAAAATCAAAGTGATGAGGAAGAGGTATGTAAACCAACCTATGATGAATTATTTGAAATTTGTGAAAAAATCCATGCATCATACAAAAAACTTAAGAAGACTCATGCTAGTCTAAAATTAGAACATTCAAATCTACAAAAAGAGCATGAAGTTTTTCTCAAAGATCATGCAACAATTGATTCTAATCACATGGCTCTTCTTGATGAATTTGATGAGTTGAACAAAAAGCATTTGGAATTAGTTGATGAACATAATGCATTAAAAGCTTCACACACCTCACTTAAGATTGATCTTAAGAAATGTAAAGAGATTGAGAAAAATTTGGGGATGGAGAATGATGCATTAAAAAGAACTAACTTGAGGATTCAAAATAATTTTGATACATATAAGAAAAATCGGATGACTTCCACCTTTGATCTTAAGCCAGAACCTAGGAAGAAGCAATATAACTCAAACCATTTAAGAAACCCTTTTCTTGGAGTTAGATGTTTCTCAAGTAGCGTGCTAGGACACATCTCACACACTTGCACCGTTCACCATAATACACATTGGATGTGGAGACCCAAGATGCATGATTCACAGCATACCTTACCTGTATTACATTCTACTTTTTCTAAGAAGGATCCCAAACCTGTTTGGGTTCCTAAATCTCACTGTTGTTGAGTTTTGCAGGTGTGCTCTCACCAAAGTCCTCGTGGGAGCATAGGATAACTGGACATAAGGAGGCTTGCAGCTCAAAATTGCTTAAACTCGCTGCTTTATCACGTGCTTGAAATTCCTTTTGTGTTATTTATTTATTCTATTTTTGTGCTAGTTTGTGTGCTTGCTTTATGTTAGTTTGCTTTAATTTTATTTTGTTTTTGTTATTTTTGTTTTTATGTGATCTTTAAATATGGCCTTCCATATGATTAATCTTTTCAAGATTTTAGATTTTTAAAGTTTTTAGAAGTTGTGTGGCCCAAGTCCTTTGGTTAAAACAACAGGTATTGGATTTAGGATTGCATGTAAGTACTATCTCAATCTTTTGTGATAATACTAGTGCCATATGCATCTCTAAGAATCCTATCCAACATTCAAGGACTAAACACATTGACATTAGGCATCACTTTATTAGAGATCATGTGACTAAGGGAGACATTGAGTTACACCATGTGACAACTGAAAATCAACTGGCAGACATCTTCACTAAACCACTGTCATTCGATACTTTCAGCTCTTTAAGGATCAGGTTGGGTGTGATTGACATAAATGCATGAAAACGTTTTATTCTGTTTTTCTTTTGCTTTTTATTTTCGTTTTCTTTTGTTTCCTTTTTGTTGTTTTAGCTTTTTTTTTGTGTTTTACTTTTCTTTTTTCCTTCTCTTTACTTAGTTTTCATAACCATTGCTAATATGATATTATATTCCTTGTCATTGTCGTTGGAAATTTGTAGTCAATATGTTTTTATATACTCAATCTCTTAAAAGGTAGGAATATTTTGTGATTGTGTCTCTTTCTCTAACCTATTTTAGTGGCATAGTTTTCTTCTCTAATCAAAAATCTATCTCAAGTTAAAGATTGGTTATGGAATTGCCATCTTGTCTTAAGCTTGCTTAAGCAAATCTATCTTATACTTATAATGTTTAAAGTCTTTTTATCACATCAAAATTTCTCGTTACTCTTGTCCTTGATTATTAATTCTGCTTGTGATAACTCTTCCTTTTGTTAGAGAGAGTGCTCCTATTCTCTAATATATGAGAAGATATGTTCACAACTTTGTCTTTAAAAGATTATAAAAGAGAATATAGCTTGCAAAAAGAACAAAATTTGGCCAATGATGCCAACAAAAGATGCTCAAAGACGCCAAAAATTAAACAAAAAAATCTATAAAAAAAATGCGCAAAGAGCCACGATATTGACAAGAGGCATAAAATGAGCCCACTCCAAAGCAAGCTACTCTCTCTTTTTAAATCTTTTAGAACTTAGAAGTGTTGGTTATCAAAGACTTGACTTCGATTAACTTGCGATTGTGACAAATTTACTTTACCTCATTATTGTATGAAGATAGTTTTTTCTTAAGCCAAGTGATAGGTGGATTCCTTTTTCTCATATCCAATTAAATCTTTGAGTTAGGTCATTGATTTCAAAAGACGATTCTACCCTAAAAAATGTCTGAGCTAAGGGTAGCCATGATCGGATATTCTACTATTCTATAGATTGATGAGCTTATTAACACATTAACTCACAAATTTTTTTTTGAATCAATCACATGGAATACTATATCATGTTCATGCCTTAGTTAAAAAAAAAAAAAAAGAGGAGGATCTCTTTTGCTTTGCTTTCTTGTACCCTTCTTTTTGATATGTCAAAAGGGGGAGAAGTGTATGAGATTCCTCTTTTCATCAATCCTGAAATTTTTTGCTATTTTTTTCGTAGTGTTTTGCCATCATCAAAAAGGGGGAGATTGTTGCAAATCTATATTTTCATGGCTTATGTTTTGATGATTGACAAACACTACTTCTCTTGGACTACTTGTTGCTTCTAACTTTTCAGGAATCGAAGACCGGACGATCAAGAAGAAACCAAGTTCAAGATTGCGTAGGTTTCGGGTTGAGTCAGTCTGTACTTTTGTTTTTCTCTTTTTGAGTCTACTTGTAATGGTCAAAGAGACTTATGCTAAGTAACCCTACACACACACACTTGAGAGACTTAGAATTTCTGTTTTGCCCACATCGGCCAGGCCGATATTCATATCGTCCTAGATGATCAGCTTAAAATAGAAAGTCTAATTAAGGATTCTTAATTAAGGCAGCCGACATTAACATATCAGCCTGGACGATACGTGTATCGGCCAGGACGATAAGCTCAAAACAGAAAGAAGTAGCCGCCTTAGACAGTTAAGATATACTGTATTTTTAAATTATCAGTCAGGACGATACCCATATCGGCCTGGACAAAATTACCAAATTATGCCTTAATTGATCAGGAAATCAAGGGAGTAATTAATGATGATTGATACGATTATATCGTCCTGGACGATCGCAGGATCGGCCAGGACGATACATTCAAAATTCTTGAGTTGCATCAGGACGATAAAATATCGGCCAGGTCATAAACAGAGCGATGCTCAGGACGATTTGCCTCTGATTTGAACTAATAGGCCAGGACGATCGTATGATTGGCCTGGACGATCAAGCCAAATTTCAATCGTCCAGGACTTTTCCCAGGGCGATGCTCTGGCCGATCTTCTTTGATTTGTACTGATCGGCCGGGACGATAAAGTCGGCTACTTGCAATTAATGAGCTCCTTGAGAGCTCTTGTCCAAATGTTTTAGAAGACCTTTGGCTGCTGCCTTGACCTGAGAAGACCTTGAGGAGAGAAAGAGAGAGAGGGAGAGAGAGAGGATCTTGTTAGGGGGAGCTTGTGAGGGGGATTCACAAGGGTTGCTTCAAGGATCGCTCTGCTTGTCTTTCATCTGGAGTTTCTCGTCCGTGGAAGGGTCGGTAGAGGTAAGGAGTTTGCTTTTGGTTGTGGTTCTCTGCCAGCTTCGGGAGGAAGCCAAAGGAGGTAGGTTCTCTGCCTTGCCGGGGTGGCAAAAAGGAGGTTCTTGTAAGGGCTTCTCCACCTAGCCGTGGGGGCTAAAGGAGAGTCACGTTTTGTAGTGCAATACTTGGAGGGTGCCTCCAAGGAGTGGACGTAGGTCGAGTCGACCGAACCACTATAAATCTTGTGTTCTTATTTTTGCTTCCGCACTTTTTAATTCCGCATTAATTTCTTGTGGTGTGATTTGGTTTGTGATTTTATTTCTTTGTCTTAAAAGTTTTTTTTTTAAATACCAATTCACCCCACCTCTTGGTTAGCTTGGGACTAAGTTCATAGGGCTTAACATCCCGAACGAACTTTCAGTTCTCTACTAACACTTGGAGAGTGTAAACAGACAGAGGGTTCTCTACCCACACTAGGAGAGTGTGAACACCCGAAGGGTTCTCTGCCCACACTAAGAGAGTGTGAAAGGACGGACCGTTCTCTGCCAACACTGGGGATAGTGTAAAAGGAAGATGGTTCTCTGCCGCACCGGGTAGTGGTGGAAAGAGTGTTTGCAAAGGCTTCTCTACCTTGTAGTGGGTGCAAAAGGGGAGACACTATTGGTATTAGTGCAATACTCGGAGGGTGCCTCCGGGAAGTGGATGTAGGTCTGGTTTAGACCGAACCACTATAAATCATGTTTCTTTTATTTTTATTGCTTTTTATTTTTCTGCATTTTTTTTCTGTTATAAAATTGTGGTTGAAAAAAACTTTTTCTAAAAATCCATTAAAGTTTATTTTCGATTCAATATACTCAAGAGGGATAATTTTTTTTTTAAATTACCAATTTACCCCACCTCTTGGATAGCCTTGAGACATAAACTTAGATTTAAGAACCTAATTCATAGTGAACAAGTTTCAACAAGTGGTATCAGAGCATTGTTTCAAAATCATAAGTTTAAACTACGTTTTTATTAACGTAGATGGCTACATTTGAAAACTGAAACACACATGAGGGTTACTCTATTCCTAGACCTCCACTGTTTGACAATATACCTTTTGATTTTTGGAAAACACGCATGTCTACTTTCTTACTGTCACTTGATTATCGTATATGGATCTTAGTCCTGGAAGGATATACTAAACCAACTAGATTAGTTGATGGAGTTAGGGTTGAAACACCTTTTGCAGACTGGACTGTAGAAGAACGTGACTTAGCACAACTAAAAGCTAAATGTTTAAATAGTTTCGTTTGTGCTTTAAAATTTGAAGATTACATGCGGGTTTCCACTTGCAAAAGTGGAAATGACATATGAGATAGACTGTGTAAAACATATGAGGGGACTAATGAGGTTAAACAATCTAGACTTAATATCTTGTTGCATTATTATGAACTATTTAGCATGAAACCTAATGAATCCATTTCTGAAATGTACACAAGATTCACTCAAATAGTCACAT
Organism: Dendrobium nobile; assembly: GCA_022539455.1. Classification (NCBI taxonomy): domain Eukaryota; kingdom Viridiplantae; phylum Streptophyta; class Magnoliopsida; order Asparagales; family Orchidaceae; genus Dendrobium; species Dendrobium nobile. The sequence continues at coordinate 30,282,799 of CM039733.1, read as the reverse complement.
CTTTGCATGCACTTGGTAGGGAACTAACGAATGCTAAAATGGTTAATAAGATTCTTCATTGTTTACCTACTGCTTATGATGCTAAAATTACTACAATTACAGAGTCTAAAGATCTAAACATTTATTCTATTGACAATCTTCTTGGTTCACTTATTGCTTATGAGCAAGGAATTAGTTAAAGAAAGATTGATGCAGGTGAACCACGAAAGGAGAAGAACATAGCACTAAAAGTGGAAGTTTGAGAGTGAATACTCACAACCTGAGGATGAAGAAGACATTGCATTAATGACTAGATAATTCAGAAGCTTTCTAAAAAGAAAGCAGAAGAGATGCCAGCAATGGAATAGAGGTAAATCTAATATAAATGGCAAGGTTTCTAATGAAGTAATTTGCTATGAATGCAGGAAACTTGGTCATATCAAAACTAAATGCCCAAAACTCAAAGCTACTCCTAGTAAGGAGAAGGTAGAAGAGAAACCAACTGTAAAGAAGGGGAGAAAGAAGTTTCAAAAAGCTTTCTGGGTGGACTCAGCTTCAGATTCATCAAAGACTGAGAAAGAAGAGGAAGTCTCTAATTTGCGCTTAATGGCTGACAGTCTTGATCACTCAGAACAAGAAGAGGTATGTGACTTAACTTATGATGAATTATTTGAAGTTTCTGAACACATGCATGATGTATATAAAAAAATGAAGAAAATGCATGTTAGTTTAAGTCTAGAATTTGAAGAACTTAAAAATGAACATGAAATCCTTAGGAAAGATCAGGCTTTGATTAATAACAACCACATGAAATTACTTGATGAGTTTGATGACTTGAATAAAAATCATGAGAATTTAAAATCATCCTATACAGAACTCGAGAAAGATTTTAAGAGTTCTAAGGATGAATTTGAGAGCAAACTTTATAAAACCAATTATACAAATTGAATTTTGGAAGATATGAATTCATTTTACAAATTAATGATAAAATCTCTCAAGGATAATAGGATACCACCTAAACTTGAAGATTTTACTAATCCTATTATTTATCTTAAATTTATGTAATCCCTGAAAAAGATAGATGAATGTTAGAAAACTTAGGAATCCATTTCCTAAAGTAAAATGTAATAATTATGGATTGTTTGGACATATAGCTCACACCTGTACTTTGAAGATAAAAACTAATTTGGTGTGGAGACCTAAGATGCTTAAATCTAGGCATAACATACATACATCTAATTATAAATTGCTAAAAGGTGAACCCAAACTTGTTTGGGTTCCCAGGTCTAACGTTTGATAATTTTGCAGAGTCACTCTCACACAAGACTTCGTGAGAGCATATGGTACTTAGACAGCGGATGCTCAAAGCACATGACTGGAGATACTGCTCAATTCATAACGTTGGAAGCCAGGAATGGAGGCAAGGTTACACTTGGAGATAATAGCACAAATAAGGTGGTTGGATCAGGTATGATTAGAAATCTTAAAAACCTTTTTATAGACAATGTGTTATTAGTTGAAGGCTTAAAGCATAATTTGTTAAGTATAAGTCAGCTATGTGATAAGGGTTATTGTGTAAAATTTTTTCCTACTAGCTGCATATTAAGCCTAAATGGTAAAGATGTTTTAAATGGAAAAAGGGTAAATAATATTTATATGCTAGATTTAAATTGCATTCAGTCTCCTACTGCTTTTTGTTTAAAAATTATTTCTGATGAGTCATGGCTTTGGCATAGGAGACTTTGTCATTCTAGCATGAAAAATCTTAGGAGGATTACACAAAAGAATTTAGTGAGAGGTATACCAAAACTAGACTTTATTAAGGATCACCTTTGTGATGCATGTTAATTAGGAAAATAGGTGGAAGTCCTCTTTTCAGTCCAATAAGAATCTTAGAACTAGTAAATCATTGGAAATTTTACACATTGATCTTTTTGGACTAGTTGGAACTGTGAGTCTAGGAGGGAAGGTATACGAATTTGTTATTGTAGATGATTACTCAAGATTTACTTGGGTTAGATTTCTATTTCATAAGAGTGAATCATTTGAGGAATTTAGAAATTTTTTGACTTGGATTCAAAGGAAATTAGGGTGTGAAAATATTTCTATACAAAGTGATCATTGAGGAGAATTCGAGAATGAGAGATTTGAAAATTTTTGTAAGGAGAAAGAAATTGATCACAAATTTTCTGCACCTAGAACCCCTCAGCAGAATGGGGTAGTCGAAAGGAAAAATAAAACATTAATAGAAGCCGCCCGAGCAATGTTGGCAGAATACTCACTTCATAAATATTTTTGGGCTAAGGCGGTTAACACTGCATGTTATTTTCTGAATAGGGTGAATATAAGATCTAAATTAAATAAAACACCTTATGAGTTGCTAAAAGGTAGAATACCTAATTTGTCTCATTTGCATGTTTTTGGTTGCAAGGTCTTCATTCATAATAATGGAAAATCAGCCTTAGAAAAATTTGATCCAAAATTAGATGAAGGAATTTTTGTTGGATACTCAAGTGTTGGAAAATCTTATAAAGTATTCAATAGAAGAAATTTGGTAATTGAGGAAACCACACATGTTGTATTTGATGAATCTAGAAATATGGAAGAGCCAAATATTGTAGAAGATGAAATTGAGATCAACTCCTAGAAAAATTGATAAATTGAACTTGGAAGAAAATGTGGAAGAATATTTGGAGATAGATCAGCCTTCATTTCAACTATAGAACCCACTAATATTGATCAAGCACTTTCTGATGAATTTTAGATATTGTCCATGCAACAAGAGTTGAATCAATTTGTAAAAAATAAAGTTTGGGAATTAACTTCAAGGCCAAAAGATCAAAGTGTTGTTGGAACTAAATGGGTATTCAAAAATAAAATGAATGACTCAGGAGTAGTCATTTGAAATAAGGCTAGATTAGTTGCTAAGGGGTATAATAAAATTGAAAGGATAGATTTTGAGGAGACTTTTACACCTGTAGCTAGACTTGAAGCAATTAGGGTTTTGCTAGCCTTTGCCTATTTTAGAGGATTTAAATTGTATCAAATGGATGTCAAAAGTGCCTTTTTAAATGGGGTAATTCAAGAGGATGTGTTTGTAGAACAACCTCCAGGCTTTGAAAATTCTAAATATCCAAATCATGTTTTCAAGTTGAAAAAGGCATTATATGGATTAAAACAGGCACCTAGGGCTTGGTATGAGAGGTTAAGCACCTTTCTACTTGAAAAATCTTTTGAAAAAGGAAGTGTGGATACAACTCTCTTTTTGAAGAAATTTAGAAAGGATTTTCTCATTGTTCAAATTTATATGGATGATATCAGTTTTGGATCTTCAAATAAAAATCTTTGTGATAATTTTTTAAAACAGTGAGTAGTGAATTTAAGATTAGTCTAATGGGAGACTTAAGTTGCTTTCTAGGCTTTAGCATTAAGCAACTTGAGGAAGGAACATTTCTTACCCAATTTAAATATGTTAAGGACATCCTCAAAAAATATGAAATGGACAATGCTAAACCTGTTAGTACTCCAATGAGTTCCTCAGTTCAGTTGGATAAGGATCCTAAGGAAAAATCTGTTGATCGAAAGAAATTTAGAGGGATAATTGGATCTTTACTTTACTTGACTGCTAGCCAACCCGATATCATGTTTAGTGTTTGCTTGTGTGCTAGATTTCAATCAGATCCAAAAGAATCACATTTGACAGCAGTGAAAAGGATTTTAAGATATTTGCTAGGAACTCAGAACTTCGGAATTTGGTATCCTAAGTTTAGCTCTTCATTTGAAATTATTGATTACTCAAATTCTGACTTTGCAGGCTGTAGGGTGGATAGGAAAAGCACTTCTAAAACATGTCAATTCATTGAAAATTCATTAGTTTCATGGTCTAGTAGAAAACAAAATTCAGTAGCCCTATCTACTGCTGAAGCTAAATACATTACATTAAGAAGTTGTGTGGCAGAAGTACTTTGGTTGAAAGAACAGTTGCTTGATTTAGGATTTACTATAGGCACTATATCAATTTATTGTGATAATACTAGTGCTATCTGTATTTCTAAAAATCCTATTCAATATTCAAGAACCAAACACATAGATATAAGACATCATTTCATAAGGGACCATGTATCCAAGGGAGAAATTGAACTCATTCATGTTACAACTGAAAATCAACTTGCAGACATTTTTATAAAACCTTTAGCCTTTGATACTTTCAGTGCATTAAGAATAAGGCTTGGTGTGATTGAGTTAAATGCTTAAATAAAAATGTTTTTTGCAACATTGATGTTTGTTTATTAATTAAATTTTTTTATGTTTTTGTTTGTGTGATCTCTTATCTTTTTTAGAGTCTGTGTTTTCATTGTTGATTTTGGTATTTTTGTATTTTTGATTTCTAGTTTTTGTTTTGAGTGGAAAAATAAATTTTTTTTGGATCATCATCGTCCGAGACGAAATCATTTCGTACGGGACGATTTGTGTATTATGACAATTTGTCAGATTTTAACCCGTTTGAGTGCAGTTTTTAATGTACTTAGTCTATACAATCATTACGATCATCCTGGATTAAATATTTTTCAAACGACGGGACGAATGAATGGAGCAGTTGAACAGATAAGACAGTTATTAATATGAACTTCGTCTGTACGAGCCTTTGGTTCGTCTAGACGAACACATGTCGGTTCGATGTAGGGGACGGTTTCAACTGCCATTAAAATGATCATTATTTTTTATCGTCTGGGATGAACATGTGTTCGTCTGTACGATCATACTGGTCAAAAGTCTGTACGAAAGGACGCTTCATAAGTCACATTGATTACGAAAAGTTGTTTCATTTTTAACGGATTGGATCGTTTGTATGAAATTTTCTCGTCTGGTCACTCGCTAAACATCACTTTTAAACCCTTTCTTAGTCTAGATCATTCTCAAATGGCCAGCTCGCTTTTAATTCAAGAAGATATTACCTTTCAGGTAATGCAATTATTTTCTTGAACTCAATTTTGCTTTACCTTAACTCTCGTCCACCTCTACAATAAAGAAACATTCCACTACTTTCTGGCCAACATGTCCTTCAACTCTGACCACTCTATGATTCACTCCTTTATTTTCAAACAAAAAGTAGAAATCACTAAGCATGACTTAGGAGCATTCTTGAACTTAAGGACTGAAGGAGGTAGAGCCCATACCTTAATTACCAATGATACATATAAGTGGTATGAAATCAATAGGGTAATTAGAGGAAATGGCATAGATGAACTTGTGGCTAGGGTATATGGTCTTGTTAGAAACACTCGCATCATCCAGCACGTTCTTAGAACTTCAATCATTCCAAAAGCTGGTGATAGAATAAATATTACCCCACTTCTCTCTATGGTGACTTTCTTAATCATGAACAATGAGCCTTTAGATGAAGCCCAACTCATCCTCGATTATCTTTATGGGCTTTCCGAAATTGGCCATGCTGAACAAAAAAAGAAAAAGAAATATTGCTTTAGGTCACTTAGTTACCTTTGTCTTAGAGAAGAAATACAACTTAGTGCATCATGATCAAGAGTATGAAGAACCGCTCTACTACAACGATGCATCATTTAGAGCGATCTTCAAGGAAGATAAAGGAAAATCACATGCTAGTGATACAGAAGAAGAGGCTGAAGATGTACCTGCTCTTGCTAATGAACCAAATTATCAGAATTTGGTTGAAAGATTTGATCGACTAGAGACTTATTTTGATCAACGCTTTGATCATATTGAGGCTCAATTTCAGCAGCAGCAAAGTGACATTAGTTTCATGAAAGAGCAGATGAATGAAACTAACACCAATGTGATGTTATTAAGTTCATACTATAACTTCTTTAGTGGTGTTCCTCCTTCTCCTCCTTCAGATCAGGGTCCTCAGTGATTGTTGTAGTTGTTTCTTATATTTTTTTGTAGTTTGTTTGTGTTGATTGTATCTTTTTTCTTAGATGTTTTGTATTGATATCTAGTTGTGATTGTAGAATCCTTAATTGATATCAATATATTTTGCTTTAGCTTTGAATTATTTTTTGAAATGTGTGTGAGTAATTATGAATATTATTAGATTTTTTAATCTTAATAGTGCTTTAACCTAAATTATAAATTAAAATTAATTTTATTAGAAAATCTAATTATTCTAAATTTATGTGATACTTATAACTTGATATTATTAGGATTTTCAATTTCATGTCTCTTATTTAGACTACATTATCTTTAATATTATTATTGCAATTTAGATGTTTTTTTATTTTATATTTCACTTTTCAAATAGTATTTATGCACTCAGAAAAATTTAAAATTTTAGATTATTGATTTTGGAAAGAATTCAATTACTCTTGAAAATTATACAAATGTACAAAAATCAAAAAGGAATGCGCAAAAGTTCGCACTGAGAAAAAGAGGCACAAAATATGCCAAAAAAAACACAAAAATGTGCCATAAAATTGATGAAGATGCGCAAAGCGCCACATATGGTAGTTACTTCTTTCCGGACTCTTTTAATCTCTTAATTCAAATTGATCTTATGTTCATTTATAATTGACTTTGAAATTTGAAATATAAAATTTTTTATTCATCCTTAGTTCAATGATTTTCTTTATCTTAGTGTCTAAATTGACTCATGTCTTTTATAAATTCTTTTTCTTATCTATGTTATATCACTTCTAAAATTATATGAAATTCTATGATTTGTCTAATGTTTTAATTTTATTTGCAAACCTTATTTTAATCACTTTCAAGATTAAATTATCAAATGAATTTCATACTTCTGCTTACATTTCAAGTCTTCTTTTCTTCTTCACTTTTTGCTGTTGTCAAAAAGGGGGAGAAATTGTTATTTGTTTTATTGTTGTTTATTTTATGCGTTTTTTATGTCATTTTGTCATTTTTTTAATTGTGTGTTTTGTATAAAATTTTTTAAAAACAAAAATTTTGAATTTATGCCTCCTTGTTTTTCATGTATTCATCAATTCAGGGGGAGTTTAGGAGTTTCTTAGAATTTGAATTTTTACAAACAATAATTGTTTTGCCATCATAAAAAATGAGAAGATTGTTAAGAAAGTTGCTATTAGCATATTTTACATTCTTGCAACTTATATTATTTTTGATGATTCCAAATATTGTTTTATGTGTAGTTATCTCCTAACACTTTTTAGAAAAATTGTTTGTGCTCTTGTGTGTACTAATATTTCAGGAAAATCAAACTCCAAACCATGAAGACTTCAAATCAAATTCAGCATACAATCCTTTGTAAATTGAAGCTTTAAATTGTTCTTTAAATTGAGAGGGAGTGATTGTAATTGAGTGAATAAAAAAACACACACACACACACACATTAGGAGATTTTACAAAAATTGTACTGTTCGTATGGGACGAACCTAGTTCATACAGGACAAGGTGAATCAACACTTCACATTCTGGCGACGTTCTGCACTTTTTGGGAACCGACCTATGGAATAACTGATCGTTCAGACGAACCTAGTTCGTACGGGATGATAATCGTGTATGAACACAATTCGTACCAATATTCATTAGGATAATTTCCGACACTTTAAGTAAAATTGTCCGGGATGATCCATTACGTGTTAACTTGAAAATTTTACAATTTTGGACAGTTTTTCTTGTCTCTCCTATATAAGGTCCAATTTTTACTGCCACCCAATCTTTTTGCTCATTGATCTTCGTGCCTATTGGAAAAAGATGTAGAGAGAGTTGCTATTTGCATGTTTTACATTCTTGCAACTTGTATTATTTTGATGATTTCAAATATTATTTTTTTTATATATCTCCTAACACTTTTTGGAAGTTTTATTTTTGCTCTAGTGTGTACTAACATTTCAGGAAAATCAACTCCAAGCGATGAAGACTTCAAATTATTCTTTTGTAAATTACAAGTTTTGAAATGAGAGGGAGTGATTGTAATTGAGTGAAAAATCACAACACACACTCTTGGGGGACAATTTTTATGAACTGATCGTACGGGACAAACTTGATTCGTACGGAATGTTCATGTCAATTAACCCTCAGAAGAGCAATGGATCGAACAGGCGAGTAGAAAATTTTCTAAGTCCTAATCGTCCAAGACGAATTTAATATTCGTCCTGGGACGAACGTCTCTGGATTCTCACTTTCATTGTTCGTCCAGACGAAATTAATTTTCGTACCGGGACGAAGCTCTCTGTATGAGATAGTACAGGATGAAATTAATTTTCGTCCCTGGACGAAGCTCTCTGGATGCGATCGTATAGAACAAAATTAATTTTTGTCCCTCGACGAAATGCTCTGTATAAAATTGTCTCAGGATGAAACCTGTTCGTCCTAGGATGAACCGAACCGACTTACGTCAGTTGGTTACGTCCTGTAGAATTTTGGGGACTGACCTATGTAATAATTGTTTCGTACCGGACGATGAGCGTGTACGAACATAGTTCATACCAATATACATTAGGTTCGTTTCCAACACTTTAAGTAAAATCATCCAGGACGATCCACAATCATACGGGACGATCCACTGCGTACAGAATTGAAAACTTGCAGTTTTTGGGCAGTTTTTCTTATCTTTTGTATATATAGTTCAAATTAGACTGCCACCCAATCTTTTTGCTCATTGATCTTCGTGCCTATTGGAAGAAGAGTAAAGGAGAGAGTGAGAGAGAGCATTCAAAGAAAGATTTCTACCATTGGAGCGTGAAGGCTTTGCATAGTGTTCATAAGTAAGATTTCCTACTTGTGATTTAAGATTACTTCACTCTTTTCTTTCCTCTTTCTAGATTTCTTGGGAAGAGATCTGTCAAGGAGATTCGGTTTTCTGCCGACACTAGGAGAGTGTAAAAGGATGAAGGGTTCTCTGCCCTCACTAGGAGAGTGTAAAAGGACGACGGTTCTCTGCCAACACTAGGGAAAGTGTAAAAGGATGACGGTTCTCTGCCAACACTAGGGATAGTGTAAAAGAACGATGGTTCTCTGCCAATACTAGGGAAAGTGTAAAAGGATGATGATTCTCTGCCAACACTAGGGAAAGTGTAAAAGGACGATGATTCTCTGCCGCACCGGGTAGTGGTGAAAATAGTGATTGTAAAGGCTTCTCCGCTTTGCTGTGGGTGCAAAAGGAGAGACACTATTGGTATTAGTGCAATACTCAGAGGGTGCCTCTAGAGAGTGGATGTAGGTCTGGTTTAGACCGAACCACTATAAATCATGTGTCTTTTTTATTTTACTGCTTTTAATTTTCTGCATTTACTTTAGTGTTTTAAAAATTGTGGTTGAAAAACTTTTTATAAAAAATATCATTAAAGTTTAATTTTGGTTAAAATTATCAAAAGAGGGAAAATTTTTAAATACCAATTCACCCCCCTCTTGGTAGCTTTGGGAAATTAACTTTTGTTTAACAACCTATTTACTAGACTCAACAAGTGGTATCAGAGCTCCGTTTCAAAATCATAAGTTTAAACTACTTTTTGATTAGCATAGATGGCTACATTTGGAAACCGAAATACACCTGAGGGTTACTCTATTACTAGACCTCCATTGTTTGACAATATACCTTTTGATTTTTGGAAAACACGCATGTCTACTTTCTTACAGTCACTTGATTATCGTATGTGGATCTTAGTCCAGGAAGGTTATACAAAACCAACTAGATTAGTTGATGGAGTTAGGGTAGAAACACCTTTTGCAGATTAGACTATAGAAGAACGTGACTTAGCTCAACTAAATGCTAAATGTTTAAATAACTTCTTTTGTGCTTTAAAATCTGAAGACTACATGCGGGTTTCCACTTATAAAAGTGGAAAGGACATATGGGATAGACTTTGTATAACTTATGAGGGGACTAATGAGGTTAAGCAATCAAGACTTAATATCTTGTTACATGATTATGAATTATTTCGCATGAAACCAAATGAATCTATTTCTGACATGTACACAAGATTCACACAAATTGTCACTTCTTTGCATGCACTTGGTAGGGAATTAACTAATGCTGAAATGGTTAATAAGATTCTTCATTGTTTACCTACTGCTTATGATGCTAAAATTACTGTAATTGTAGAGTCTAAAGATCTAAACATTTATGCTATTGACAATCTTCTTGGTTCACTCATTGCTTACGAGCAAGGGGTTAGTCAAAGAAAGATTGATGTAGGTGAACCACAAAAGGAGAAGAATATAGCACTAAAAGTGGAAGAGTCCGAGAGTGAACACTCACAACCTGAGGATGAAGACAATATTGCATTAATGACTAAACAATTTAGAAGCTTTCTGAAGAGAAAGCAGAAGAGACGCCAGCAATGGAATAGAGGTAAGTTTAACAGAAATGGCAAGGTTTCTAATGAAGTGATTTGTTATGAATGCAGGAAACCAGGTCATATCAAGACTGATTGCCCAAAACTCAAAGCCACTCCTAGCAAGGAGAAGGCAGATGAGAAACCAATTGTAAAGAAGGGCAAGAAGAAGTTTCAAAGAGCTTTTTGGGTGGACTCAGCTTCAGATTTATTAGAGACGAAAAAGGAAGAAGAAGTCACCAATCTTTGCTTGATGGCATATAGCATAGATCAATCAGATCAAGAAGAGGTATGTGACTTAAGTTACAATGAATTATTTGAAGTTTCTGAACACATGCATGATGCATATAGGAAAATGAAAATGATGCATGCTAGTGTAAGTCTAGAATTGGAAGAAGTTAAGAAAGAACATGAAATCCTTAGGAAAAATCATTCTTTAATAGATGACAACCACATGAAATTACTTGATAAATATAATGATCTGAATAAAAATCATGAGGTTTTAAAATCATCCTATGTTGATCTTGAAAAAGAATTTAAAATATTTAAGGATGAATCTGATAGCAAAACATATCGAATCAATTATACAAATCAAATCTTGGAAGATATGAATTCATTTTATAAGTTGAAAATAAGAGCTCTTGAGGATAATAGGATACCCCCCAAACTTGAAGATTTTACAAATCCTAAATTTTATCCTAAATTTATGGAATCCCTTAGAAGACAAACAAATGGTAGAAGACTTAGGAATATTTTTCATAATGTCAAATGTAATAATTGTGGATTATTTGGACATATAGCACACACCTGTACTTTGAAGATGAAATCTGATTTGGTGTGGAGACCTAAGATGCATAAACCTAGACATATCATACATGCATCTGATTATAAATTGCTAAAATGTGAACCCAAACTTGTTTGGGTTCCCAAGTCTAACATTTAATGTTTTTGCAGGGTTGCTCTCACACAAGACCTCGTGGAAGCATATGGTACCTGGACAGCGGATGTTCAAAGCATATGACTGGAGATACTGCTCAATTTATAATGCTGGAAGCCAAAAGTGGAGGCAAAGTAACACTTGGAGATAACACCACAAAGAAGGTGGTTGGATCAGGTATTATTGGAAACTTGAAAAACTTTTTTATTGACAATGTGTTGTTGGTTGAAGGATTAAAGAATAATTTGCTAAGTATAAGTCAACTATGTGATAAGGGTTATAGTGTAAATTTTTTTCCTACTAGCTGCATATTAAGCATAAATGGTAAAGATGTGTTAAATGAAAAAAGGGTAAACAATGTTTATATGCTAGATTTAAATTGCATTCATACTGCTACTGCCTTTTGTTTAAAAACTGTTTCTGATGAGTCATAGCTTTAGCATAGGAGACTTTGTCATTCTAGCATGAAAAACCTTAGAAAGATTACCCAAAAGAATTTAGTGAGAGGTATACCTAAACTAGACTTTAATAAGGACCACCTTTGTGATGCATGTCAATTAGGTAAGCAAGTGAAGTCCTCTTTTCAGTCCAATAAGGATCTTAGGACTAGTAAACCTTTGGAAATCTTACACATGGATCTTTTTGGACCAGTTAGAACTATAAGTCTATGAGGGAAGGTATACGGATTTGTTATTGTGGATGATTACTCAAGATTCACTTAGGTTAGATTTCTAGTTCATAAGAGTGAATCATTTGAGAAATTTAGAAATTTTTTGACTTGGATTCAAAGGAAATTAGGGTGTGAAATTATTTCTATACAAAGTGATCATGGAGGAGAATTTGAAAATGAGAGATTTAAAAACTTTTGTAAAGAGAAAGAAATTGATCACAATTTTTCTGCTCCAAGAACCCCTCAACAAAATGGGGTAGTCGAAAGGAAAAACAGAACATTAATAGAAGCTGCCCGAGCAATGTTGGCAAAATATTCACTTCCTAAATATTTTTGGGCTGAGGCGGTTAGCACTGCATGTTATATTCTGAATAGGGTGAATGTGAGATCCAATTTAAATAAAACACCCTATGAGTTGCTAAAAGGGAGAACACCTAATTTGTCACATTTGCATATTTTTTGTTGCAAGGTGTTTATTCATAATAATGGAAAATCTGCCTTAGGAAAATTTGATCCAAAATCAGATGAAGGAATTTTCACTTGATATTCAAGTGTTGGAAAATCTTATAGGGTATTCAACAAAAGAACTTTAGTCATTGAAGAGACCACACATATTGTATTTGATGAATCTAGAAATTTGGAAGAGCCAATGTTATTGAAGATGAGATTGAGGATAACTCCCAAAAGATTGATAGAATAAACTTGGAAGAAAATGTGGAAGAGAATTTGGAGATAGAAAACCCTTTGCCTGGAGATTTGAAATATTCTAAAAACAACCCAAGGGAATTGATTATTAGTGAACCTAGTGAGGGTGTTAGAACTAGGCGTGGACTAAACAAGGAAGTTAATCATTCAGCCTTTATTTCAACTATATAACTCACTAATATTGATCAAGTACTTTCTGATAAATTTTGGATATTGGCCATGCAAGAAGAGTTGAATCAATTTGTAAGAAATAAAGTTTGGGAATTAACTTCAAGGCCAAAAGATCAAAGCGCAGTTGGAACTAAGTGGGTATTCAAAAATAAAATGAATGACTCAGAAATAGTCATTAGAAATAAGGCTAGATTAGTTGCTAAGGGGTATAATCAGATTGAAGGAATTGATCTTGAGGAGACTTTTGCCCCTGTAGCTAGACTTGAAGCAATTAGGGTTTTGTTAGCCTTTGCTTGTTTTAAGGGTTTCAAATTGTTTCAAATGGATGTGAAAAGTGTCTTTTTAAATGGGGTAATTAAAGAAGATATTTTTGTAGAACAACCTCCAGGTTTTGAAAATTCTAAATACCCAAATCATGTTTTCAAATTGAAAAAGGCATTATATGGACTAAAACAAGAACCTAGGGCTTGGTATGAGAGGTTAAGCACCTTTCTACTTGAAAGATCTTTTGAAAAAGGAACTGTGGATACAACTCTTTTTTTAAAGAAATTTGGAAAGTATATAATCATTGTTCAAATTTATGTGGATGATATCATTTTTGGATCTTCAAATAAAAATCTTTCAGATGATTTTTCTAAAATAATGAGTAGTGAATTTGAGATGAGTCTAATAGGAGATTTAAATTACTTTCTAGGTTTTAGCATTAAGCAACTTGAAGAAGGTACATTTCTTAGTCAAACTAAATATGTTAAGTACATCCTCAAAAAAATTTGAAATGGATAATGTTAAACCTTTTAGTACACCAATGAGTTTCTCAGTTCAGTTGGATAAGGACCCTAAGGGAAAATCTGTTGATCAAAATAAATTTAGAGGGATTATTGGATCATTACTTTACTTGACTGCTAGCCGACCAGATATCATGTTTAGTGTTTTCTTGTGTGCTAGATTTCAATCTGATCTAAAAGAATCACATTTGACAGTAGTGAAAAGGATTTTAAGATACTTACTAGGAACTCAGAATTTAAGAATTTGGTATCTAAAGTTTAGATCTTCATTTGAAATTATTGGTTATTCAGACTCTAATTTTACAGGCTGTAGGGTGGATAGGAAAAGCACTTCTGGAACATGTCAATTCATTGGAAATTCATTAGTTTCATGGTCTAGTAGAAAATAAAATTCAGTGGTCCTATCTACTGCAGAAGTAGAATACATTGCATTAGGAAGTTGTGTGGCACAAGTACTTTGGTTAAAACAACAGTTGATTGATTTAGAATTAGTTATAGATACTATACCAATTTATTGTGATAATACTAGTGCTATTTGCATTTCAAAAAATCCTATTCAACATTCAAGAACCAAACACATTGACATAAGGCATCATTTCATAAGGGATCTTGTATCCAAGGGAGAAATTGAACTTAACCATGTTTCAACAGAAAATCAACTTGCAGATATTTTTACAAAACCTTTAGCCTTTGATACTTTCAGTACATTAAGAACTAGGCTATGAGTTATTGATTTAAATGCTTAGATAAAAATGTTTTTCTGCAAAATTGATATTTTGTTTTTGTTTTTGTGTTCATTATATTTTTTGTCTTTGTTTTGTTTTGTTGTTATGTTTATTTTTTGTGTGTATTTAAGTGTGTCTTGTTTATTTTTATTCGTTTTTATTTTGAGTGTGAAAATGAAAATTTGTGGTCATCATCGTCCGGGACGAAATTTTTTCGTACGGGATTATGTGTGTAAAATGACAAAACTGCGTGATTTCGAACCGTCTTAAGAGCAGTTTTTAATGTAGTTCGTCTGTACGATCGTCATGATCTTCCGGGATGAAATATCTTTCAAACGACGGAATGATTGAATGCAGCAGTTGAATGGATAAGACAATTTTTATTATGAACTTCGTCCGTATGAACCTTTGGTTCGTCCAGACGAACACATGTCGGTTCATGGCGGGGGACGGTTTTCAACTGCCATCAAAACGAGTTAAATTTCTGATCATCCGTACAAACACGTGTTCGTCTGTACGATCGTCTTGGTCAAAAGTCTGTACAAAAGGACGCTTCATAAATTGTGTGTTTACGAAAAGCCGTTATTTTTTAAACTCATTTGTTCGTCCATACGAAATATTTTTGCACGGGATGAATCTAATTTGTACGGGACGAACGAAAATTTTATCTGGTACGAACAGTCGTTCTTTTTTAAATTAACGATAGGTTTTTTTTTCTGAACAGTCACTTTCACACATCTCTTTCAAACATTTCCACTCTTCAAGTCCTTCAATGGCAAGTTCTAGCATGCGCCAAAAGACTTTGGCTAAAGGTCCTCCAAGGAATACATCCGAAAACTTCCTTTCTAGAGCCAATGAAGAATCCTTTCCTAGGTTTGTCTCTGCAAAAATCACCCAATCTAGAGTTCTCCTACAGGATCAACTAACTTTTAAGGTAATGCACTTATTTACCTCCACTCAGTTTAGTTTGATCCTCACTTTAGTTCACTTCTACAATAGAGAAACCTTTCACTATTTCTTGGCAAACATGTCATTCAACTCCGACCATTCTGTCATCAGTTCTTTTGTTTTCAAAAAGAAAGTTGAAATGACCAAAGATGACTTTGGTATTTTTCTAAACTTAAGGACTGAAGGCTTAAGAGCACACACTTTAACAAACTCAAGTTTTGATTGGACAAAAGTTAATCGTGTGATTAGAGGAATAAGAGTTAAGGATCATCAACCTAAAGTATCAACTTTATTGCGTGAAGCTCGTATCATACAGCACGTTCTAAGAACTTCCATTATCCCTAAAGCTGGTGATAGAATCAACATCACTCCTCTTCTTTCTACTGTTACCTACTTGATTATGACTAGACAACCTATAGATGAGGCCCAACTCATAATTGACTACATTTATGGTCTCTCTGAAATTGGTCATGTTGATCATAAAAGGAAGAAAAACATAGCCTTAGGACATCTGATTGCTTATATTTTGAAAAAGAAGTATAATTTAATTCATCCAGAACAAGACTTTGAAGAACCACTCTATTACAATGACGCATCCTTTAGGGCTATCTACAATATGGACGAGCCCAGCAGAACTCATGTAGTTCTGAGTGAAATAGAAGAAGAAGCTGGACCTTCACATGCTTCTGGACCAAATTATGAGGATTTGGTTCAAAGATTTGAAAACTTCGAGGCTCATTTTGATCAAAGATTTGATCAAATTGAAACTCACCTGCAGCAGCAAGATTTTCAGCACAATCAGGATATGGGATATATGCGTGAACAAATAAATGTCATTAATTCCAACATGTTCATGCTGAGTAGTTACTTCAACTTCTTTTGTGCAGTACCACCTCCTCCTCCAGATCAGGGTCTTTTAGAATGATTTGTTTAGTGTTTGTTCAGTGTTTGTTCTTTGTTTATTCTATGTTTCATTTTTGTTCTTGTGTTAGTGATTGTCTTTAGTTTGTTGTTCTGTTCTTGTCTTAATTGTGTTACTAATTATATCTTGAACTTCAAATTGTAATAGCTTTATCCGATATCAATATATATTTCAATGTTTTGTCGTTTAATATTTTAAAAATGTATGTTTGACTTTATGACATTCCTTTTTTTATTTTTATCTTAATAGTGCTTTATTTAACTTGCAAATTTAAATTAATTTCATTAGAAAATATAATTTTTCTAAATGTAAGAAATGCTTATAACTTGATATTATTAGAATTTTCAATTCCATGTCTCTTATTTAGATTATATTATCTTTAATATTATTATTGCAATTTAGATGTTTTCTTATTTTGTATTTCTCTTTTCAATTAGTATTTATGCACTTAGATAAATTTGAAATTCTAGATTATTGATTTTGAAAATAATTCAAATACTCTTGAGAATTATACAAATGTACAAAAATCAAAAAGATGCTGCAAAAAATTTGCAATGACAAAAAGAAGCACAAAATAAGCCCAAAGTAAAAAAAAGGGGGGGAGATGCACAAAAGTGTGCCATAAAAATTGAAAAAGATGCGCAAAGCGCCACATGTGGTATTTATTTCTTTCCAGACTCTTTTAATCTCTTAATTCAAATTGATCTAATGTTCATTTATAATTTATATTAAAATTTGAAATATAAAATTTTTTATTCATCCTTAGTGCAATGATTCTCTTTATCTTCATGTCTAAATTGACACATGCCCTTGAAAAACTCTTTTTATTTTCTAAGTTATATCACTTCTTAAATTATATGAAATTTTATGTTTTTCTAATATTTTTTTTTAATTTTATTTGAATACCTTATTTCAATCACTTTCAAGAATAAAATATCAAATGAATTTCATATTTCTGCTTACATTTCTAACATTCTTTTCTTCTTCACTTTTTGATGTTGTCAAAAAGGGAGAGAAATTGTTTGTTGTTGCGTATATTTTCGTACTGTTTGATTTTCGTATGTGTGTAATGTTTTCGTAGTGTTTGATTTTCGTATGTGTTGTTTTTGTAGTATTTGATTGTTTTCTTTATTTTATCTTTTGTGTTGTTTTGTGTTGTATAAAACTTTTGAAAAACAAAAAGTTTTTAAGTAATTCAAATGCCTCCTTATTTTCATGAGTTCATAAATTCAGGGGGAGTTTAGGAGATACTTAGAATTTGAAACCCTACAAACAATAATTGTTTTGCCATCATCAAAAAGGGATAGATTGTAGAGAGAGTTTTTATTTGCATGTTTTACATTCTTGCAACTTGTATTATTTTGATGATTTCAAATATTATTATTTTTATATATCTCCTAACACCTTTTGGAAGTTTTATTTTTGCTCTAGTGTGTACTAACATTTCAGAAAAATTAACTCCAAGCGATGAAGACTTCAAATTATTCTTTTGTAAATTACAAGTTTTGAAATGAGAGGGAGTGATTGTAATTGAGTGAAAAATCACAACACACACTCTTGGGGGACAATTTTTATGAACTGATCGTACGGGACGAACTTAGTTCGTACGGGACGATCATGTCAATTAACCCTCAGAAGAGCAATGGATCGAACAGGCGAGTAGAAAATTTTCTAAGTCCTAATCGTCCAGGACGAATTTAATATTTGTCCCGGGACGAACGTCTATGGATTCTCACTTTCATTGTTCGTCCAGATGAAATTAATTTTCGTAACGAGATGAAGCTCTCTGTATGAGATCGTACATGACGAAATTAATTTTCATCCCTAGACAAAGCTCTCTGGATGCAATCGTACAGAACGAAACAAATTTTTGTCCCTGGACAAAACACTCTGTATAAAATCGTTCGAGGATGAAACCTGTTAGTCCCAGGACGAACCGAACTGACTTACGTCAGTTGGTTACGTCAAGTAGAATTTTGGGGACTGACCTATGTAATAACCGTTTCGTACCGGATGAACCTAGTTCGTACGGGACGATGAGCGTGTACGAACATAGTTCGTACCAATATACATTAGGTTCATTTCCGACACCTTAAGTAAAATCATCTAGGATGATCCACAATCGTACGGGACGATCCACTATGTACAGAATTGAAAACTTGCAATTTTTGGGCGTTTTTTCTTGTCTTTTGTATATATAGTCCAAATTAGATTGCAACCCAATCTTTTTGCTCAATGATCTTCATGCCTATTGGAAGAAGAGTAAAGGAGAGAGTGAGAGAGAGCATTCAAAGAAGGATTTCTACCATTGGAGCGTGAAGGCTTTGCATAGTGTTCAAAGGTAAGATTTCCTACTTGTGATTTGAGGTTACTTCACTCTTTTTCTTTCCACTTTCAAGATTTCTTGGGAAGAGATCTGTCAAGGAGATCCGGTTCTCTGCTGACACTAGGAGAGTGTAAAAGGATGAAGGGTTCTCTGCCCTCACTAGGAGAGTGTAAAAGGATGACGGTTCTCTGCCAACACTAGGAAAAGTGTAAAAGGATGACGGTTCTCTGCCAACACTAGGAAAAGTATAAAAGGATGACGGTTCTCTGCCAACACTAGGAAAAGTGTAAAAGGATGACGGTTCTCTACCAACACTAGGGAAAGTGTAAAAGGACGACGGTTCTCTGCCGCACCGGGTAGTGATGAAAAGAGTGATTGTAAAGGCTTCTCCGCCTTGCTGTGGGTGCAAAAGGAGAGACACTATTGGTATTAGTGCAATACTCATAGGGTGCCTCTGAGGAGTGGATGTAGGTCTGGTTTAGACCGAACCACTATAAATCATGTGTCTTTTTTATTTTACTGCTTTTAATTTTCTGCATTTACTTTAGTATTTTAAAAATTGTGGTTGAAAAATTTTTATAAAAAATATCATTAAAGTTTAATTTCGGTTAAAATTATCAAAAGAGGGAAAATTTTTAAATACCAATTCACCCCCCCTCTTGGTAGCTTTGGGACATTAACTTAGGTTTAACAACCTATTTACTAGACTCAACAGAAGAGTCAAGGAGAGAGTGTGAGAGAGAATTCAAAGGAGGATTCCTACCATTGGAGCATGAAGGCTTCGCTGGGTGTTCAAAGGTAAGAATCTCTACTTGTGATTTGGGATTACTTCACTCTTTTCTTTCTTCCTCCTAGATTTCTTATGAGGAGATCGGTCAAGGAGATCCGGTTCTCTACCGACACTTGGAGAGTGTAAACAGACGGAGGATTCTCTGCCGAAACTAGGAGAGCGTGAACAGCCGAAGGGTTCTCTGCCCACACTAGGAGAGTGTGAAAGGACGGACGATTCTCTGCTAACACTGGGGATAGTGTAAAAGGAAGACGGCTCTCTACCGCACTGGGTAGTGGTGGAAAAGTGTTTGTAAAGGCTTCTCCGCCTTACTGTGGGTGCAAAAGGAGAGACACTATTGGTATTAGTGCAATACTCGGAGGGTGTCTCCGGGGAGTGGATGTAGGTCTGGTTTAGACCGAACCACTATAAATCTTGTATCTTTTATTTTTACTACTTTTTATTTTTCTGCATTTTTTTTTGTTATAAAATTGTGGTTGAAAAAAACTTTTTCTAAAAATCCATTAAAGTTTATTTTCGGTTCAATATACTCAAGAGGGATAATTTTTTTTTTAAATTACTAATTCACCCCCCCTCTTTGATAGCCTTGGGACATAAACTTAGGTTTAACAACCTAATTCATAGTGAACAAGTTTCAACAGTTTGGAGTATGATTTCCCTAAAATGTTATTACACACAAACAACATATGCACAATTTTTCCAATATTTGTTAGGAGAAATAGTAATCAACATAATAATATTTTGGTATCAAGTATCATAAAAAACTCACATGATATAAAAACATAGTTTTGAAATCTAAGTTGCAACAATTGGAGGTTTGATCTTTACATGATGGCATGGTTGACGTGAAGTTGCGTTAACTAGAATATGAAGTTTTGATGTAGAAGACAACTAATGGCTTGAGTGAAAGTTGGAGGAAGGATTCACCTCAGATGAATAGACTGAAGGAGTGGGCTATTTTGTTGACTAATTTAGATGGACCGAAAGATGATAGGTAGGGCTTACTAGCTTTAATATTGTAAACTATAGAGGGAATAAAGAATTGGGAGGTAGAGGATTCAAAAGGCTAAGGTGCAAAAGCAGGTTGAGGTTTTGCTAAGAGGGCTCATGTGGCAAGGAGTTTAAGTAAAGGAGACAAAAGAAATTGAAGAAGATAAAAAAAATAGCCCTGTTCAATCTTATTTTAATGATGAGATCTATCATTTGAATAAGGCGAAGGCTAGATGCACAGGATTGATAGAAGTGATGAGGCTTCAACAAAATGAGGTAAGTGAATTAATGGGAATTAATGTCGATTTGATTTATGTGTGTTTGACTTTTTATTTTACGATTAAATTTATTAAATTAATAGTCATCTTAGTGACCATTCACTATTACATTAATTCAAGAGGACAATAATGCCTTAATCGATCTGAAAATCACCTTGATTTTATGATTCATGTGTATTATTTATTGTTTCTCTTTGTCGATTTTGCTGTGCAAATTTAAATAGACAAATTTATAGAGTATTTTGAGTTTTAATGATGTCTCAAACAAAATAATGAAGTTTGTTTTATGATCGGAGGTTGTTTGGATAATGTTACGGGCAATCTTCCTTAATTTGGGTGTCGTTGCCTTAAGATGCATGATGATTCTCTTGTACAACTTTAATTGCTCAAATTGATTATCAATGTTTTATGGGACATTCTAAATATAACGATGAAGTTTTTTTTGATCGGACATTATTTGGACAGCATCATGAGCCAAATTTCTCATTTTGCATATGTTACATCAAGATGTGTATCGACCCCTTCACACATGTTTAATTACAATAATTAGTTTCATTTTTGGGTGACGATATTCCAAACACAATGATGAATTCTATTTTGCGATTGGATGTTATATGGGCTACATCACGCATCAATTTTTATTATAGATCATCCCTTTAGACTGAACTCATCCAAATTGATTGTGAGGGGTTTCCATATAAGCAAACTCGATGTTCTTTTTGCAACAATGTAATTTGTTTGGCAATCAGAGGTTCTTTGACCACTCAAGTAATGCATCAAATCAATGAACATGTTGATTGATTAACAATTTTTCTCCCTTTACATTTTGTTTGATGTGTAGGGGTCAACAAATAACCCACAATAAATATAATACACATTTATTGTAATGTGATTAACAATCTTTTGTGGCATTCTTTACATACATTTTGGCTTATTATATTATTTTTTATGCACTTTGCTTCATTTTCTTATGAAGAAAATGTTTTATTGGTAGAGACCTGAAGATTTACCCCTAGGCATTCCTAATATGGCCCCCATTTGGGATGTTATTGATAGATATGACCCTTACGGTAATGTTGATATTTGATAGAGGTTAGAGCAGCACAAGGACATATTACGAGAGTGAGATGTTTTCAAAAGCCACTTTGCCTGCTCCTCTAATTATCTAGAGTGTTTTTCAAACTTAGTAGAGTTTGAGGACCCTAGTAGGTGGGTCAGCAGCATTGATTGAAGTGTGGGGAGTACAACATACTGGAGAGTTCTATTGCTCAGCTCAGATGGAGCTCTTATGATGTTTTGGAGCCAATAGCAGATATGACCTCGTTATTTGGATAGTTATAGATTCTAAGCCACTGACAGCTACAGTTGATGTCCTTGGAGTGTCTACGAGACTCAACATTCAGGAAGATTCGGATCCTGTCCAGCAGTTATATTTATTGGACTAGACGCATTCTCCAATCACAAAAAGGAACACTTCAAGAGGCAGGGATCTACGAGGCTGCTTATGCCTCATTATTTGTTTATAGGTGTATTCCTTTCTCTTGGGCATGTGGTCTAGTAGATTTCTAGGAATCAGGCCATAGTAGTTGCTAGAAATGGGAAAAGGAGCTCACATTCACACTCTTAGATTGGGTGATAGTATTTAGGATACCAATCTCTAACCATCGCATAAAGAGTGAATAATTTTGGGCTAGCAGTTATTTTATTGGGTCCCATTATTAGACAATTATAGGAGGGGTAGATTGATGGAACTAGACATTTACCCCGCACTCATTCAGCATTAAAGTTGAGTGTATAGAGCCTTAGATTTCTCAGCACATGCTTGAGTTGGTATGCATATGGACATCTAGATCCACAACTTTCGTCAGAACAATTACTTATCTATTATTAGAGCTTTACTTCACAACCTATTTGACCTCATATTGCAACAATGGGTTGCATTGTTAGAGGATATCGTCGAGCCTTCCTCTTATGCCAGTCACACTTTTCTACAATAGAAAATGTTAGAGAGGACTTACTTTTGGTAGGATTTTTAGCCACTTGACTATGTATTTTTGCACTTCCATATAGAGCGGGATTTATACATTATATTGTTCTCTTACCCGCTAGTCAGTTGTCATAGGGGAAACATCTTTCTTTGACTCTTACGGATTTTCCTCAGATCTATAGATCTTTACATGTCACTTCTAAGTCTACTTCACTCGAGCTGTATTACCTGACTTTTCCATAGCACTACTTATATGGAAGGATTGACCTACACATTTAGGGTGTCTTTTCTTTCAAGGAGTGTCCTTCGTACTTCATAAAGAGGGAGATACCCCACTTTTTTTCAAATGTTCCAAGCGTTTTCTACTTTGGAGTTTGAATGGATCTGATTTTTCTTCTTTTGTCCCACACTTGGTGGCAGACAGATTTTCCTTAGACCATCAACCAAATACTACTGGTTTACCTCCCCACCTAATGGGGGAAGTAGTTATGAATGAATGTGACTGATGGGGGAGGTGCACATTGGTATGCATCTTTTACATGGCTACACTTATCGATACTCAGAACAGGTTCTAGTTTTCTCTTAGTTTTATCGTATGGCTTCATAGGTGTTAGTTTTCCACGTCTAACTTGGATATGAATGTCCTTTATTCCTACCTTTGAGTATGGTGCCAGGATGCATGTGTGGAAAACATGGGAAGTTAGAGTGTTGAGAGTTAAAAGGCCCAATCAATACTATTAAGAGACAACGGGTGATAGAGGTACTTCCCTAGCCCTTCCCCTTTTCTTTCTTTCCAGCAAATAATTCAATGAGATTTTGGTCATTTGCTTTGTCTCTCATTCACTCATAATATATGAAGAAATGGATGTTGCACCTGAATTGCATCATATAAATACTTCGTAACTTTCTGACAGACACGTTGGCGCTCAATGTACCTTATCCTCTCAGATGTTTGTATACATATATCCTTTGCCCAGGGACCTTATAGAGAGCTTCCAGATAGCGAGGAGGTGGTATTTTACTAGCTATAGCACAATGAAACCTCTTGGAGACGTCTCCTTCTAATGGGAACCTTATGGGTCTTTTTGGTCGGGGGAGTATTCTAGAGCCAGTGAAACTTCTCCAGTAACGGCCTTAGAGGCACCGTGGCATACACTGACGGTATTAGACTTGGTTCTTAGAGTTTCATCCTTCATCCTCAAGAGTTACCAGACCGACCCTATGAGCCCTTCTACATGTACATTTTTCTTATATACATATTTATTTTCGCTCATTACTATTATATTCATTATTTGTAACTCTTCTGACAGTGAGGTCCCTTTCTGTCCTACAAAATAGAGCCACACTTTTAGAGTTGTAGGAGATGGTTGTCAGTTTACGAGCGATGATTGATATTGCCCATGACCAATTTGATAGGAGCACTGAGGCTTTTAGGAGGCATTATCAAAGCTCTTCCAGGATGAGCACTGAGATAGAGAAGTAGTTAGCTCACATGAAAGACCTTAAGAGGGACATCAGAGGGGTGATGTCCAGGAGATCAGATCTATGGGAGGGGAGTGACCGATGTGCCTGCCTCACTAGGAGATATGACTAGCGCCACCAGGCTTTATAGCAAGTGATGGTGGTAGCCTGCACTGCATTGGCACAGACTATTAAGGAGCTCTAGACTGTAGAGGAAGAGTACAAGACTCTAATAGAGGTTGTTATGTAGCTTGGGGACTTACACGCTCTCCTTTTTTATATGTCTTTACATTTATCTTTTGTGAGTAGTTTCTCGCATTATCTTTATGCTTGAAACTTCTTTAAATATTAGCCATTGATCAAAGGCATTGTCCTATAATCATTCAAGTCAATTAACTGATAAGTATCTCCTTGTTACACTTTCTCAATGATGAAGGGACCTTGTAAGTTAGATATAAACTTGTCACTAATTTTTTGGAGTGAGATGATTGGCCTTCTCCGCACCATGACCAATCCCCATTTTTGAAATTCTCAATAATGCACCATTTGATGAAAGGACTTTGTCATACATACTCGATAGATTTCTATGCTTTGTTGAGCCTACATTCTAATTTTATCTAGTGTGTCAAGCTCTTTCATTCTAAATCAAGCATTTTATTCCTAAGTGAGATCATGATGAATAATAATCGAATGTGCAACAACTAAATCTCTAGTGGCAGTACTGCTTTGACCTCGAACACTAGTGTGTAAGGAGTGGCTTTGGTCGGTCATAGTGCTTCTTCCATCTTTATGTGCCAGTCTCTTTGGCTCTTTGTGAGGATTTTCTTCAACAACTTCACCAACATCTTGTTGAAGGCCTCATCCAAGCTATTTTCTCTTGGATTGTATATTGATAAATATTAATCATCTTTTTTATGTCGACTAACAAATTTATAAATTTTATCACATTTATATGTTGTACCATTGTATGAGATTATATGGCAAAGTACACCAAATCTGTAGATGATGTTGTGACTGAAGAAATTAATCACTTGCTCAAACGTGACTTCTTTTAATGGAGTCACTTCTACCCACATAAAGAAGTAGTATGTTGTTATTAGTATGAAGTGGTGTCTGGCCAATGAAATGAGATCTATCAGCTCAATTATATCTATGCCCTAGTACTTAAATGGCCAAGATGCTACTGTAGGGTGCAATGGATTTGGCAGTTGATGTATAACAACAACATGAATATGACATTCGTGGATCCTCTTATCATGGTCAATATAATCCCTCACCATTTTTGGTCAATAGTAGTTCATCCTCTTAATTTTAATAACCATATTGGGACCTAAATGATGTGCATCCTAAACATTAAAGCTTTGTAACCACGACTGTGAGTATCTACAAGATTTATGAATTTTGACTACAAGGAATTCTTCTAGTTGATTGTCAGTAATGATTTATTCAGGAGGTTGACGATAAACTAAAGTTATATCCTAATGGCTTAAATCTAGAATTCCCTCTGTTTGTGGAAATTATAGCAGTGTTGGCTCTAGGACCTGATGAGTGTAAACTTCAATCAATATAGACCACTCGTCATCTAGGTCATTAGTGTTGTCATCTCTTTGGCTAATTTAGTAAGAAAATATACTCTATTCTTTTGACCTTGAAGGACTTAAGATATATTAATATTTGGAACTCTTTTTAAATGCTTTACAGCTCATTGACGGTAATGAGATAACTCAAGCTTGCAAATCTTGTAGATAACAAGAACTTGATTTATCACAAGTTGATGTTTTCCAAAGATTTTGAGGTTTAGATTCTGTCTGAAATATAAATCACTAAACATGTTATTAAATCCTCATACTCAGCCTCATTATTGGTCTGAGGTTTAGTTAGGCTGAATGAAAATATCATTATGACTCCCTTAGGTGCTATAAAAATGAGACTGTTGCTAGCTCGGGCTTGTATAAGATTTGGCAGTTGGGCAGGTCTAATCGATGATGCTACATAAAAATACATCTCCAAAACTTCTAAAATTCTCCTTTTCCTCAACTTGCATGATTTTTTATCAAGCAAATCATTATTAAGGGGAAAGCCTACAGAGATAGGATGTATGGAGAGAAAATCTGTCAAGGCTTATCCCTCTACTTCCTTTTATGGCATGTATGTGATATCAAACTGCAATAGTATTACTACCCACTTAGATAGAAGACCTATCAACACATGCCATATCATCAATAACTTTAATGGATCAATCTTTGATATTAATATTTGTGAGACACCATGTAGTGGTGGAATTTCTAGACCACAAAAAATTAACGTCAAACAATGCTTCTTAATTGGGGAATAATATATTTTTGCTCTAATCAGCCTCAGACTGGTATAGTATATCACATTTTATTTTTTCCTCTTCATTGTGATGGGCCAATAATGCTCCAAGAAACTCTTCTAGTTATGTCATGTATAAGATAAGAGGCTTCCTTGTAATCGGCACTATGAGAATGGGAGGATTCAACAAGTATCTCTTGATGCTGTTGAATGATTTTTAGCATTTTCTATCCCCTTTAAAACAAACATTCTTCTTTATCAACTTTGAAATTTTTTGGACCTGCCAGATAGATTTAATATGAATCATTGAATGAAAGTTACTGTCCTTACAAATAGCAAAATTAATGAAGGTTCTTGTGGGTGGCATCTCCATATATGTTTTTTTAATGGGGTCAATCATAATTCTTCGATAATGAAAAACATAACCCAAAAGTTTATGATGGGACATTAAATGCGTATTTGAGAGGATTCATCTTCATATCAAACTTTTTAATGTTTTCAAATACAATTCTCACATCACTTAGGTGGTTTTTTGCAGTCCAAGCTCTTGAAGATGATGTCATCTACATAGCACTCGACCTTCTAATGTATTAATTCATCAAATATATGCATCATCGTCGACTGGTAGGTGGCATCAAGTTTTTTACAAGATGAAGGAAATGACTGTATAAAAGAATATGCCAATAGGCAATCTAAATGATGTATGATTCTTCTCTCCAGGCACCATCTTGATTTGATTATAGTCCAATGATCCATTCATGAAAGAGAATAAATTGTATTTTGATGTGTTATAAACTAGAAGTTCTTATACTATGAGTGGAAAATTATCTTTTGGACACTCTTTGTGGAGGTCCTTAAAATCAATATAGACACAAATTTGATTGTTCTTCTTCTTAATAGGAATGATATTGGCAATCTAGTAGGCATATTTTTCTTCATAAATGAAGCCTACATCTATAACCTTCTTTGCCTCTGCAATCAGTTATTCTTCTTTATCTAATCTCATTCTCATTGGAGCTTGTTTGATGTGTGTTCAATCTAGTTTTATAGATAATCTGTGAACTTTTATATCAAAGGATAAGATGGGCATCTCAGCATATATCCATGCAAAACAATCTCTAAATTCATTGAGGAGCTCGTTCATTTCCTCTACTAGGTCTTCTTGTATAATAGAACAATTAAAGGTAGAGCAATCATTTTTCTCAGTCCCTAAGTTGACATCATTCAACTCAACTATAATGGCTTCCTATTCAACATCTTTAAGCTCTTCTACAGTAGTTTGGCTTCTATAGGCTGGTTATCATAAGTGTCAGCTTTATAGACTTCCTTATCATTGCTATCATTGGATTTAACTTTCCCACATGTGATTGCTCAAAAAATATCTTTTGGGGGGTAGTTCTACTAGACAAATATGAGACATTTTCTTTCAGGAATATCCTTCCTTTGTAACAAATGAGGATTTCTTTGATACTAAAGGCTTAGGTATGAACAATCTTCTTTTTTGGTGGTGCAAATATTAGCTCATTTTTGTAAAGTTCTTTGGATATTTTTGCTATTATATCTTGGCATTCTCCTATGTATTAACTCCCAAGTATCAAAGAGCCTACTAAACTAATTAAAATTTGCTTCTTCTTTGCTCTCTCCAGATTAGTAGAATAGGTTCCCTAGACTGACTTGTTTTCTTAGAGGAGGCACATAAAATATTATGAGCTCTTTGACATTATACACCTCTCAGGGAATAATTTCTTTAAAATATTACATGAGAAGGCGCATGACAATGAATTTGCTATATATGATCGACAACTTACATATTCTTCTTGAGAATATTCTCTACACTTTATTCGTATAGATAGACTCATAGTCATAATCAGAATATGAGTATTTTGCCTTCTTTTTCCCTTTGATTGTTGA
Organism: Dendrobium nobile; assembly: GCA_022539455.1. Taxonomy (NCBI): domain Eukaryota; kingdom Viridiplantae; phylum Streptophyta; class Magnoliopsida; order Asparagales; family Orchidaceae; genus Dendrobium; species Dendrobium nobile. The sequence goes on along the minus strand of CM039733.1, from coordinate 30,254,615 downwards.
TTAGCATACTTTATAAGATTTAGTAAAGATGACATCATTTTAATCTATGTTAATCCCTAGGTAAGGCACATAAATTCTTTGTTTAGGAGTGGTTGTTGCTTTAGGAAGAGTCAACATTGCATTCTTTCTCAGCATTTGCTTCTTTTCACCTTCTTATTTAGGTTGTTTTGTGGCCAATGAGTTTGATAGTTTGGCCTCCAGAGAACTCGACGGCTTTGACTCTATTGGAATGAAGTATTTTGCATGTTCATAGATTTCTACTTCATGGACTACAAAGGGATGGATGTCACCAGAGATCCTGAACTCTTCTTCATCCCTAAGAAACTTTATGCATTTGTGAAAGATTGATTGGAAAATGTCATATTCATACAGCTAGGGTGAACTAAAAGTTCCTAGAATGAGCTATCAACATCAATCACATAGAATTTATCCTCTGTATGAAGTTCCCAAAATATAAGAGAGAGTATAAATGATCCCATAGACTTTTGCCCCTTCTTTCTAAAGACATGTATAATTAACCTATCTTGCTCGAGGTGCTACTTATCGAGGCATAGTGATATCAATACTTTTAAACTTATTAGATTTATAGTGGACCCAAGATCAATCAAGATTTGACTGATTATCATGTCATCACTATCTGCAGTAATATACATAGGTTAATTATGATATATCGTTCTTATCTTCATGTTGTCTTTATTGAAAGTGATGATCGGCTCATTACGGGCCTATAAAACCTCTGTCATGTTACATTCAATAAAATATACATCATATCTTTCAACATCTTTGAGAGACTGAATTAATATCTCCCGGAGGTCTTTAGACATCATAAGATACAATGATATGATGAAATCATCCTTAAAATGGGATAATGCCTTATAATATATCACCTTGACTGAAATATCATTTTTTTTGAGACCTTTATGGATAATGTCTTCATTGATAACTATCTCATTCTCTTTATCTTTATTAGGTATTACTTTCTTAGGTGGTGGAGATGGGTAGCATTTTTCCACTTCTAAATTACACTTACATTATTACATCTAGCTCATACTCGTTGGATGGAGTATCCTTCTAATAGTCGACCATCATAGCATCCAAAGACTCATTTTTGGGTTCAGAATCAATCTCCAACCTCACATGCTCCATCTGCGATGCTATATCATATTCGGACTGGGCCTCATTTAGGATGTACTAATCTTTTTCAAAACTGTAGTCCATCGATGACATCGTTAGACAAGCTTCAACAACTATTTCTTTGGCATATTTTTCTTTTGTCGAAACCACCAGTGTCACTGAAATGACCTGGTGAGTTTCCATATGAAGAGAATTTTCATCTATCTTTTCTACTTCATCAATCCTGAGCTTTATCATAAAATTAAAAATCTTAATGGGATGCCCCTTAGTCTGGTAGTATTCATCCAATATCTCAATAGCCCTTTGAATTGTTATCTTTTTCTCCTCAGGCTTCATCAATTTTGTCTTCTTTTTGGATGATTTCACTTTCCTAGACTTTAAAGAGACAACTTGGTCGGGATGCTATTTCGAGATAGATGCTCGTGCCATAGGAAGTGCATTAAAATGTAGCACTAGTTTGGTTGGAGATTTCCACTTCACACCCAAAACTTCTTCGAGTTGTTTTAACATTTTTAACAGTTTTTTTAGATACCATAGTTTCCCACTGCTCCTCTTAGGATGACTTCTTTTCATTTCTTCTCTCTTTAGTGGGGGTGCATAAGAGGATGTAACCATAAGAGTTTATTCCTTTCTGGGGTGCCCCAACACATTGTTTAACAATTATAGTTCTCCCCTGTCTACTTTCTTTCTAGCCGATCTTTGAAGATGTAACAATTTTCAATAGGTTAGTTAAGTACTCAATAGTATGGACAATAATTATGGTCTCCAATTTCTTTTTACTCCATAGGCCTCTTGCACTCCATAAGTTCTAACCCCATATTTAACATCTGTCAAAAAAAAAAAAAATTCTCGACACTCTCCCTCTTAAATGATTATTCTTTATTGATTTTATACTTGAGGGAAGGGAACATTCGATCACTAGTTCTCGTCAATTTTAACAAGCATTCTCTTCCACCCAAATAAGTTTAAAGCATGTCATTTCCCATCAGTATTAGCTTCAATTGAGGATTAAGGTTGTAGGCCTATTTTGGCTTATCTTTGTACTACATTGGTTGCTTGTCATTGTCTACATTGTAAGCCATCTATTTTTTTATCAACTTTAGAGAAAAATATAGAGTCGACCTCACCCTTTATGGAACTTGATGCTTTAGCATTCTTGGTTTTATTATAGTGGTTTTATGACTTTGGTAAGCTTGGTTTTTCAAACTTTGCCACTTTATCCAGCATGTCTTGAAATGTGGTGATGGTAGCCATGTATAAGAATGGTTGCATCTTATCATCAATATTTTACATTAGTAATTATACGTCATGTTCTTCTTCTAACTACTACTCATATTTCATACTCAGATTATGCCAGGGAGTTTTTTATTTGGTCACTGACTTGTCCATTTTTCTTTGATTTGATCCATGGCGATGTTAGCGATTGTTATCTTTTCAGTTTCACTAGCAAATATCTCCATAAACATTTCCTCTAATAATGTGAATGTCTTCATAGAGTCATTTGGTAATTCAACATACTATTCAAAAGAAGGTATCGTTAAACTCCTAACAAATTATCAGAAGAGTAATGCATTATTTCCTCTTGTATCTCTATAAGTGGCCTTGAATTATGCCTAGTGCCGTCTAGGTTCATTATTAACATTAAAGGTATTAAACTTAAGGATTGTGGGCTATAAAAATTTGGCCCCTACCTCCCCATTACTTTTCGGGGAAGTTTTAAAGGATTAAGTTTTGGGTTAAATTTGGGAAAGAAGATGAGTTTGTGGATAAGACACTACTCAGATTTTTCACCCTCATTTTGCAAGGACTTTAGATATGAGTTTTAGTTTCCTATAGGTGCAAGCCCTTATAGTTAATTACCCCTCCCAGTAACGAGAGAGAACTTTTTATTAAGGCTAGTATTTAATTAAATACTTAAAAATACATGTTATATGGCATATAGTAATAGCATCCATTATTTTTGTATTAGAAGATTCAAGATTTATTATTTAAAATTAGAAATTTCATCATCTTTCACTTAAATCATATGGTGGGGGAATAGATGATAAACTCGATCAAGATTGCATGGTTTCGTCGACCCAACCTAATCATGGTCCCTGATCTAATTAGTTAGAGGAGGTAGTCAACCCAACCTGATAGAAGGATCCTTATCAGAAGCCATGGGTTGCTTCATCCAAGGGAACCTTGAATATATAGGATAGGTATTTGCCTAAGGGGACATATTTGAATCCACCTTAGCTAATAGATGAAAGTTCGTTCGGGATGTTAAGCCCTATGAACTTAGTCCCAAGCTAACCAAGAGGGGGGGGGGGGGTGAATTGGTATTTTAAAAAAACTTCTTATCAAAGAAAGAAAATTGCATAAACCAAATCACACCACAGAAATAAAATGCGGAATTTAAAAGTGCGGAAGTAAGAAAAAGAAGACAGAGATTTATAGTGGTTCGAACGACTCGACCTACGTCCACTCCTTGGAGGAACCCTCCAAGTATTGCACTACAAAACGTGACTCTCCTTTAGCCCCCACGGCTAGGCGGAGAATCCCTCACAAGAACCTCCTTTTTGCCACCCCGACAAGGCAGAGAACCTACCTCCTTTTGCTTCCTCCAGAAGCTGGCAGAGAACCACAACCAGAAGCAAACTCCTTACCTCTACCGACCCTTCCACGGACGAGAAACTCCAGACGAAAGACAAGCAGAGCGATCCTTGAAGCAACCCTTGTGAATCCCCTCACAAACTCCCCCTTACAAGATCCTCTCTCTCTCCCTCTCTCTCTTTCTCTCCTCAAGGTCTTCTCAGGTTAAGGCAGCAGCCAAAGGTCTTTCAAAACGTTGAACAAGAGATTTTAAATAGAAGAGCATCAAAGGAGCTCATTAATTGCAAGTTGCCGACAATATCGTCCAGGCCGATATGGACATCGGCCTGGCCGATTAGTTCAAATCACAGAAGATCGGCTTTGGCATCGCCCTGGGAACAGTCCTGGACGATTAAAAATTGGCTTGATCGTCCCGGCCGATCTCACGATCGTCCTGGATGATTAGTACAAATCCCATTAGATCGGCCAGAGCATCGCCCTGGGAACAGTCCTGGATGATTTAAATTTGGCTTGATCGTCCGGGCCGATATCACGATCGTCCCGGCCGATCCGTTCAATTCAGAAGAAAATCATCCTGAACATCACCCTGTTTTCGAGTTGGCCGATATTGATCGTCCTGAAGTAACTTAAGGTTTTTGACTAGATCGTCCAGGTCGATCCTGCGATCGTCCAGGACGATATGATCGTATCAATCAACCTTAATTACTCCCTTGATTTCCTGATCAATTAAGGCATAATTTGGTAATTTCGTCCAGGCCGATACATGGATCGTCCCGGCCGATAATTTAAAATTACAGTATACCTTAATTGACTATGGCGGCTACTTCTTTCCGTTTTGAGCTTATCGTCCTGGCCGATACACGTATCGTCCAGGCTGATATGTTAATGACGGCTGCCTTAATTAGGAATCCTTACTTAGACTTTCTGTTTTAAGCTGATCGTCCCGGACGATATAAATATCGGCCGGGCCGATGTGGGCAAAAACAGAAATTCTAAGCCCCTCAAGTGTGTGTGTGAAGGGTTACCTAGAATCAGTCTCTTTGACCATTATAAGTAGACTCAAAAAGAGAAAAACAAAAATACAGATTGACTCAACCCTAAACCTACGCAATTCTGAACTTGGCTTCTTCATGATCGTCCAGTCTTCGATTCCTGAAAAGTTAGAAGCAACAAGTAGTCCAAGAGAAGTAGTGTTTGTCAATCATCAAAACACAAGCCATGAAAAAATAGATTTGCAACAATAGAGAGCTTTGTGACCTATTGATTATATCTTATTTATTCATATCTAAAGAATTTGATGCTATTGGGGAGCTTACAGACTCTAGCCATAACCATAATTTAATGGTGCCATTCAGTGGAAAACAACCTGGTTCAGAGGGCCTCGGTCATAACCATTTATTCTACATTGACATTTGATAGCAAAACTATCAGTTGGAGGGCATGTGCCATGTCCTTACTAGTAGGAGACTGTTTGAGAATAAATCATAGTGATATTTTTTACCAAACATTGGCTCTTTATGAACTAAGATCATTTTTTATTTGTCCAACTCGATAAACTATTGCGTAGGATGTATGAGTTTTTACTTTAAATGTTTGATAGTTTATTTCAATTTTAAACATTCTAAATTTAGATTATTTTTTAGATTTTCTTTTAGTTTTTGGTTTTATGTGGGCATTTGGGTAGAATTTTAGATATATGAGATTAGTCCCTCCAGTAGAGATTCATATTCACCACAGCCATCATGGGGCATTAATGGGAAATTATATTTATATATTAAACCTTATCGACTCTATCTTCTAGTCGACAAAGGATTGGGTCCATACGCTTTATGTTTTTGTTGATGAATTTTTTTTATTATAGACCTTGAAGGCCTTATTTGAATGTATAAAATTTATATTCCAGTCGACACCTTGACAATATATTTATTTTATAATTCGAGCCATGTCGACTCATATCTATCCATATAGAAGAATCAGACATAAACTATTATTCATTTATTGACCCGCGTAGCATCCCTAGACATTACGTGTGTACTAATAGTACGCTCATTGGGGCCTATATGGGTTTTGTCCGTGCATTTTATGGTATTTGTGTGTAAAAAATGCAATGAACATGTGCTGAGGGCATCTTTTGAATATTTAGGATATCAACAGGTCTTCTAAGGTAGCTCATAAGAGTTTATAATTTTCATAGTCCTTTTGGCTCTTTCTTGTGGATGGTGTGTTAGATGCATGAACACTCTTCATCGAGGAACTTGCAAGCTTTAATAATCTTATTCAACTCAATGTTTAGGACCTAGTTGAAATTAGATAAATTCACTCCATAATGATTTGATCTGGCTTTGTCTTCCTAGAACTCATACAGAATTCAATAAGCAATTCCTAAATTATGCTATCCTTATTATTTTCTAATATTGGCTTAAATAAAGAATCAATCATTTCAACCTTGGATGATTATATCCTTACTGATTTTATATACTTCAGAATTAGTGACCATTGCTTCGAACTAGCAATTGAAACAATCGAAGGCACTTTGGTTTGTCCAGGAGGACCATGTAAGACACCTATTTCTAAAATAATTAGTACACCCCTCAAGAAGATTAGTATAGTACATGTATCTTCTATTTGTATTTGTGAGTTTAGACCACCAACCTTTGCATTAATCTTTAACAACATATTTGTAAAATATTGATCATTAACTCTAGTGGGCTCAATACATTATGAGTTGATACTAAGTGCTCGGTGTCACTTCATGTAACATAGGTCGATCCCTTATACTCCCTGATCGATGAGCTTCCGTATAAGTTTGCATGTATTTCAATAGTTGTAGGAACCAATATAGATGCTCGTATATCGATCAACATCAATTCTAAAACACTATAATACTAATCATCTATCGACAATCATTGCTTAAAAATGTGTTATTAAATCTATGATGAGCTTCTATCTTCCCCTTATGCATTGATTGGCAAACTAATACATTCCTTGTTCATCAATCCATGTAGTCCATAGCCCTCAATATTCTTCATCCATGTGTTATTGAATAGCTGTCAAAGGCATGCCACTATATCTAACATGCATTTTCTAAACTCTACATGCTCTTCCATTATTATTAACATGCAGCTTGTTATACGTATCATGGTTCTTTCATTTTTGAAGATGGCTTCATAATGCTCCGAATGATTATTGTCTATTCGATATCTTCCTCTCATTCGTTATGAAGGTTTTGAGCATTTGTAGGAAACTCCACTTTATTAATCGTAAACATATTGCCACATGTCTCACAATTCTCATTCAATGTTGCTTAAGGATGAACTAGATCCAATCTTATGGGTCATTTGGCATGGTCCAAAAGCTCACATTATGGCTTTATAATTAATTCACCAACTCTTGTAATCATCTTGTTCTTTGTTCACTAGGATATACATTCCGATTGAAGAATTACCACATCCATTTGTACACCAATCTCTACTGTCCATAAAGGATTCATCATCTATGAAGTACCATTAGTACCGTTGTTTGTAGTTAGACTTAGCGCATTCACTTGTATGTATGTTAACACTTATTGTTGTTTAGATTGCGTTCATCATACATTATCAATATTTGCACCATTTATTATGACCATATCTGCTCATTTATAAGCATGATTTGAGATAGATCTTGCAGGTCAAATATCATCATTCAAGAGTTCCATGTCATGACTTATAAGCATGTTACACTTTTCTACAGTTTCATCACTACTTGTGAGCAAGCTATGGTTGGAATTTCAATCAACATTGCTTATTCATTTGGATACTTTAAAACTTATTAGTTGGTTTTGATATTTTCACTTTGGTGTTGCACTTATCAATTTAAGGTTTAGTCCTCTATTCTTTCAATGGAGTTTTGTTCCTGGCTGTCCAAAATCAAGTCCTTTGTTCAATTCACTTGAGTTCAAGTCAAGTTCCCTATACTCTTATTTCTTGTATGTTTCAGATGAAATTTCAGCAGCCTCCTGGCGTCTCCCCCATTTAGGGGAAACTATAGGAAACTCAGCCATCACACCACGCTACAAGAGTATGTATAGTTGGTGTCGGGTGACATCATGATCGTACATCTTCAATCTGACCATACAACACGAGCGTGTATGGGGGCTCCGATCCCAAGTACTTATTTAAAAAATACAAGTGGCTCTTTCTACCACATATAAGGGCGGGTGTGTACAAGTACTTAGGAACTCCCCACCACACTACAACAATGTGTATAGGTCTTGCCCGCCTCACTGTATGCATCACTCCAGGATTCCTCCTACTACTATGAGAGTGCATATAGGGGATTTTTTGACTCGCCAAAAATGCCGAATGCGGGGAGTTTTGAGTTGGAAAGTTATACCTATGCAAGTGGTGATGCTGATGGCGACGACAATGATTGGAAATTTACAAAAATACAATAAATCCTTCTTTCTTCTTTTATTTTATTTTATTTATATATTAAATTTTTCACATATGTATATACACATAATAACAATGATATATAGGCTAACAATTTTAATTAACACTAATTGATTACATAATATGATAGTAGCAACTCATCACACATGAAAGACTGCATACAAGAAATTTTAATAACTAACTGCATATTTAATAACTAATGATAGATTTCATAATTAACAACAGGTTTTATATTTAATAACTAATAGATTTCATATTTTATAATTAATCACTAATAACAAATTTTATATTTAAGAACTAATAACCAACAACAAATTTTATATTTAATAACTAATAACCATCAATAGTTTTTAATGAATACCAACTACTTTTTTTAAGGCACGTTTCTCTTATTGAATAACACTAACAGTAAGAGGAAAAACATCAATAGCTAATAGTCTTAGTAATACCATTAACTTGAACTAATAACTAATCAACAGATATTGGTCAAGCAAAATGATTAAAGAAAACCTGTAGGGATATGAGTAGATTACTTTTGTACCAAAAGATAGAACTTCTAGTGGGAGAAAAAGAAAAGTAAAATAGCTACTATAGATAACTTAGGATGTTGGGAGTTAAAATCAGCTGGTCTGAGGGGGTTTTTGATGGGATTTAAGGCAGCTTGATTTGTGGATTTCAGACCACGGGAGTGAGGGCTGATCATGGGGTGATTTTGCTTGCTGATTCTGGATTTCTTGTGGTCATATGCTGGCGAGGTGGACTAAGAACGGGACGAGGGACTTCAACTGTTTGTGGAGGGTTGGCAAGGACCAGTTGGTTGGCTTGAAGAGGAAAGAGGAGTTTTAGGCAGTAGCTTGTTTGTTGATTGTTAATGAAGAAAAGGACTAAGGCTGTCGAGTTGGACGGTGGAAGAATGAAAGTGTGAAGTGCAGTGAGGGTTTTGAAGTTGGAGACGGAGAGGACTGGGAAGGGACTTTGTTCGCTTAAGTGTGAGGTTGAGACGGACGAAGATTTTTATATTATTTTGCCAAAGAAGTCATCATGCGTAACTCTATTTTACGTCTTTCTAATCATCAAAAAGGAGTGACGAGCGATTGATGGGAACGATGCAACAACAAAAAGAGTGTGCATTAATGGCGTTTAATTAAAATTTGACTGTTCTCGAATTTGGCATCTACTCTTTTATAATTTTTTTTTAAGTTAATGTTATATTAATGTTCTAGTCATTCCTCCATTAATTTAGAATGACAAAATTGTTTTAATCAAGTCAAAAACTACCTTAATTTGTGTGTTTTCTTTTTTTTGCGTGTATATTCCCTTATTTTATTCAATGATTCTGGCAACTAATCATAATTGGGCAAATTAATGGTGCATTTAAAGAATTGCCAATGTTTCGATCGCAACGACAAAATCCTTTTGAGGATTGTACATCATTTCGGTGACGTCGAGTGCTAGTTTTATTGAAATGCTTGTTATTGCTTTGGGACCGCATTGACTTGCATGTGTGATTTTAATTAAACAAATTGGTATTGCATCAAGAGTATTGATGTTTATTCTGACACAACGTCAAAGTCTGTTTATCCATCAGATGTCATTTGGGCAGTATCGAACGACATTTTCCTCAAAATTTTTTCTTTACGCCGTGATGCATATTGACCTCCTCGTACATGTTAATTTGAACAAATTCACTATCATCCTTAGGTATTTAGGATGTTCTAAAAGCAATGGCAAAACCCGTTTGCCAATTAAACTTCTTGTAGTCCATATCAAGGCCTATTTTTCTTGATATGCATGATGTTACCTTGGGATTCATGCTGCCACCTCAGTTGACCCAATTGATAAAATACAATACATATTTTGAATGTTGATGTTGTTTTGGATACAACAGCATAGTCTGCTCTACAATAGGACGTCATTTGAGCGATGTCGAGTGCCAAATTTCTTGATTTGTGTCATCGCCTTGTGATTTGCGCCATTACCTTGGCTAATCCTAATTAATCAAATAAGATATATATATTTTAAGTGTTGATGGCATTTCAGATCCAACGGCAAAGTCCATTTAGCAATCTAACATCTTTAGGGTGACGTCAAGTGTCAAATTCCTCAATTTACGTGTAGTTGCCTCAGGATTTATGCCACTACCTCGGCCGATCCTGATTAATCAAATAAGATATATTTTGAATCTCAATGACATTCCGGATGCAATAACAAAAAATGTTTTGGGATCTAAAGTTATTTGGGCATCATCGCATATTAATTTTGGGTATTGTCGTCCCTTTGACAGATCTCATTTGATTTCACAGCGAGGGGTCTTGACTTAGGAGATTTTGATGTCTTGATCTCAATGGCGTAGTCCATTTGGCAATTGGAGGTTGTTTAAACCTTCAAGTGATGCACCGCATCAACGCGTGTATTGCTTAAATTGCCAATTTTTCTCCTTTGGCTTGTGGTTCGGTATAAAGGGGTCAACAAGGAAAGAGTACCCTTTCGGCAATGGCACTTGGTCAAGTTTGGTAGGATATGGATGACCTTTTCCCATCAGTTTCTTTGCCTAATCCATAACTATAATAATATTGATATTCTCGGTGATTATCCCCTCTAACTATGCAGTTTTCACAAGCTCGAAGTTAGTGGTTATGTTTTACGTAGTGGGCTAGCGGCTAATGTTATGCACCTCATGACCACCTTCAAGAACACCCCATACTCCTAAAATTTAAAGCATTTACCGATTTAGAGGAATAGTTAGAGGATTAGTCATGGGATAAGCGGAATTAATTATCTACATCATTGTCGCCATCTAGGTCATCATCTTAGTCATCTTATCATCCAATTGAGATATTTCCTTATCCTTAGCCCTCATGTATTGTCTAATATGTATTTGAGTAATCGTGAGTGTAACATTTATTTCAATCAGAGGATTTTCCTATATTTCTTCTTCTTCTTCCAAAGAGCGGCCTCCTCTACTAATGGTGGACCCGGTCACACGGTGACATATATGTACTTCCTAGGTGGCAGATGCTAATTATGTCCATCTTCACTATCATCATAATAAGCCCCGTTATCGAAATTGGAATACCTTACCATTTAAATTACTTTGATCTTGACGGTATCTTCTTCTTCTTCCTCCTCCTCTTATTGGATTTGAATCTCTGAGCGACGCTGCCTTTTGATTTCTGGCTCTTGATTTGGAAGGAATATTTCTTTGACCTATAGGCTGCGATTGAAGTTGGCCAACTACTTGGATGGAGTCGGTGAACTACGGAATCCCCTAGAGGATTCTCCATGGTGTTGACCATAGGGACGGATGTCATCGTGGGTCTTACTTAGAACCCACTTCTGACGTAATTTATTGGTGGGCGCAGATTTATGGGAAGCTACACCTGATGTCACACCCATTTCTTTTTTACTTTCCCTTCTCTTGCCTTCACAAGATTTGTGCCTCTAGATTTTCATTCTCTTCCATCGAGACCTTTCAACGGTAGATCCCTCAATATGTGGTTTTAGTGTCACACCCCAATGCTTATCAGATGGAATTTATTTTTTCTCACTCTTTGATAATATAATAGATAGGCACCCTCTTAGTGGGGTCGTTCTTTCCTCAATTATCAATGGTTATTAGACTTTCTTCTTCTTTAAACCCTTATTCGTTACTATCTCCTATACCATGTAGAATTGGGTAGATAGGGTTTCAAGCTCCCTTTTCCTTGAAGGGACTAGGGATTCATGTTTCTACTCCTAGAAAGACTTATTTAGCTCCCTAGTGGAGTTATTTCTCTTTACCCATTTCAAATATGCAAACCCATTCTGGGTAGGAATAGTTTCTTTTGGCTCTCAGGCAGCAAATTTGATGTGTAGATTGAAATTTGCTACTGAACCTGAAGCTCAACATTTTTCCTTCTCCTTTGCCTTCTTGTAAGCCTTCCTCCAAATAAAGAGGCTTTATTATTGCGCTTTTCCATTGCAGGTAATCCAATTAGTAGAATTGTGATGTTAACAGTCACCATAGGGATCTTTCCTTCGGCTACAACCCTCTTAGTGGTCGGGCCTTCTGGTTGTGATAACCTTTCGAATACAAAAACCTCTTATGAGGATTTTCAATAGATTTTGTAATTGGTCGCTGCTCTAACATATATGCATGATATGTATAAGTTTTAACATAATGGGGCCTTTTAAGGAGCCCTTCAAATTTGATACCATACACAAGGACATCGATAGTTGGCTACAGGGAATTACAACCCACCAGACCAGATAGGAGCTCTAGTATTTCCTTTGTTAATAATAATATTTACTAACTTGATGCTAGCATCGTGTCCAACCTGGACAGTGAATGAAGTGTTTTATAGATCCATCTGGACAGATGAAAGGTACGGGTTAATAATCAGCAACAGATATATTACCCCACACTTTTAAAATGCAGAGACTACATAAAACAAAAAATAATAATATAAGAAAGAAATTAAAAATAAATTTAAAGCCCCACTTATCAAATATTCAGTAAATTTATCAATGATCATTTTAAGGTATTCAAAATTTAAATAGTTAATTTATCATTTCAGATATTTAAAATTTAGAGCTTGTATTGATTAGCTACTACTATAACAATTAAATGATTATCCAAAGATGAAAAGAAAAACCAAACCCTAGTGGTCACTAGAAATCTATAGGCTTAAAAAATTTGTGCCCTAGCCTCACCCTACTTTCGAGGAGTTTTAATGGATTTGATTACGGTGAAACATTTTTAGAAAGAAGATTAGATTATGAATAAAACACTACCTAGAGATTTTGCCCTTCTATTGCGATGACTTTATGATCTAAGTTTTTGTTTCGTATAGGTACAAGCCCAAATGGTTAATTCCCCCTCTTAATAGCAAGAGTGAACTTTTGATTAAGGTCAACCTTCGATCAAATATGTAGTAGTACATATATATTGCATATAGTAGCAGCATGGGTTTAGGTGTTTGAATTTGTGATATTTAAAATTTAAAATTTCACCATCTCACACATAAAGTGGATGGGAGGGAAATGGATGATGAACTTGATCAAGATAACATGATTCCGTCATCTTGGGCCATTGTGATCCCTTGTCTACTTATTTAGAGGAGGTAGTCAACTTAACCTGATCGAATGATCCTTGTTGGTAACAATGGGTTGCGTCATTTAAGGGTACCTTATAAAACTGGGGTGGATGTTTGTCTAAGGGTACAAATTTAAATCCACATTTACTAACAAATCGCTTTATTCCCTATCGATCATATCTTATTAATTCATATCTCAAGGATTTGATTCCATTTGGGAGCATACAGGCTATGACCATGACCAAAATTTAGTGGTGCTATTTTGCGGGAAACCACCTAGTTCAGAGAGCCCTAGTCATAAACATTTACATGTGGTGTAATTTGGTGGCAAATCCACTAGTTAAAGGACACATGTCATATTTTTATATGTAGAAGATGGTCTAAGAATGAATTATAATGACATTCTCGATCACGCATTAACTCTTTATAAGGTAAATTGATATATGAATTTGTCCACCTTAGCTTACTATTACAAAGGATGAATGAATTTTTGTTTAAGTATTTGATGGTGGAAATTTTGATTTTAAATATTTAGATTTTAGATTTTCTTACAGTTTTTGGTTTTCATGGGTACTTGGATGGCATTTTGAAAATATTTAGAGTTAATCCCATTGATTGAAATTTACATTCAGCACAACTATCATCAGAGTATTTTATAGAAAATTTCATTTCATTGACTGAACCTTTTGACTATGTCAAATTATTGATAGAGGATTAGGTTTGCCAACAGATTTATGACTTTGGTGGTAAATGTTTCTAGTTTATTTTCCACGAAGGCCATACACGAACATATTAAAAAAAATATCCCATTCAATACTATTATTTTATATTTATTTATTGGTTCAAGCCGTGTTGACTCCAATCTATACACATAAAAGGATCGGGCTCAAACTTGGGTTCATCATTTCACCCACCCAGCATCCATAGATGTCACGTGTGTATCTATAACATGCTTGCTAGGGCCCTTACGGGTATTTAAGGGGCATTTATATTTGGAATTAGCCCCACTGGTTGAGAGCTACATTCAACACGGCCATTATTGGGGTGCACTTATGGATACTTTTATTTATGGATAGAACCATGTCAACTCTTTTTACTATATAAAGAGGATGGGGTTCAAGCAAGCTATAGGTTTTCATTATTGGATTTTTCTTATTATAGACCTTGAAGGCCTAGAATCAACATATAAAATAAATATCCCGGTTGATACCATGACCTTATATTTGTTTGATGGTTCGAGTCATGTCGACTCCAATCTACTCGCATAGAAGGATCAGGCTCAAACTTGAATTTATTATTTGACCAGTGTAGCATCTCTAAACATTACATATGTGCCCATAATATGCTTATCGAGGCCCAAGCGGGTGTATATTTTTGTTTTTTATTTTATAAGATGCATTTGTATGATAGTTACATATATATATTTTGCAGTTTGTGTGAATTAAACATCTCCATATTCATACACATTTATTCTTTCATTTGCATATTATCATATTAATATATGTATTTGCATATTTTGTGCATGCATGTATACCAACATATGCATGTTTATCTTGCAATAACATGCTTGATGTTCAATGTCATTGTTTAATACACTAACTTACTGTATAGTGTATTTATATAATATGCATGTATGTGACATTTTACTATATGCATATATTTACAACCATGCGACGTCGACTATATGGAGATTGCAATTGTCTTGAACCTCTCAAATTGATTTAGATCAGCAGTTCATTGTATATTCCTTGTGGTCGCTGTAACCTTTTTCACATCATTCAATTGCACAAATGATGATATGAATGATAATGCTAGTGCTATCGTTAATTGGCAACTTGCATTCCAATTGACAAAACTTCCATGAATAAGTTATAATATTAAAATCTTGCATTATAACTTGTAAGTAGACTGCATTTGAAGCCCTCTCTCCAATACAAGCTTTGCATTTATTCATTGAAGTTCATCACTTGTACTTCCATCAATGTTTGTTTGAATGATCTAGCTTTAGATTTAGCATTGTAACTATGCATTTATCAGCTTCATGTTCAATTGATTGACCAAGATTACCAATCAACATTTGCATTTCAATTAAGATTGTGCAGTTTAATATAATGCCTGGTTCTCTGTATGTCATTCAAATTCAAGTTCAAGAGAAGTTCCATGTTATTTATTTGTGCCCAAACTCTTATTCAGTTTGTCGTCATTATATTTGACATCAAATCACCTTTATTCTATCAAGTTCAAATAAAGTATAAATTCTTGTCAACTCTGGCTCATGTTAAAGCTCATTTTCAAACTTCAATGTCAACTTCAAATTTCTTATAGTCAAATTTGATCCAAGTCCTTTATTCCATTCGAGTTTGTTGACATTTGCTTAAATTATTTTAGGTTCAAATTTTCATCATTTGCTTAGGCTTAGTTCCTCTATCATTGTAAATTTTAGCAGCCTCCTACCGTCTCCACTACTTAGGGGAAAACCTAAGAGAGATAGCCTTCCCCTCCATGCTATGTGAGCACTTCAGGTAGGCGTCGGATGAATATGATGCCGCATTTCTTCACTTCCTACAACACTACATGTGTGCTTAAGGGTCTTTGGGGTACCTATTTGAAATACGACGCAATGGCTTCCCCTATGATGCTACGCGAGGACTTAAGGGTAGTTAATTTCATCCTTGTCACACTACGTGAGTGCTTCAAAGCTTACTCGCTTCATCGTGAGCATCGCACCGGGTTCCCTCCCACAATGCTATCTGAGTGTGTGGGGTGGTCCGTTGGCTTGTTGCTAGCATGGAGTGTGGGGGTTCGAGTTAGAAGGTTATACCAGCTCGAGGAGGTTGATGATGACTGGGACATTGATTTTGCAAAAATAAGCAAAAATACACATTTTTATTTCCAACTGCCACCTCTTTTTTTCCGAATCATATATATATATATATATATATATATATATATATATATATATATATATATATCACACAGACTTCACAATATTAATGATAACATAATCAATATCACTTGTCAATAGAAATTAGTTAAACCAAATAATGATAGCGATTGATACAAGTAGACGAGTTAATGGAACACTTATTGTTTATTTGCTTTTGTCTCTTTGTTATCAACCGTTTCACTTTTTTGCATGTGTATGTAAACATAAATTAAAAAAAAAAAAAATTCTTGATTAACTATACGCTTGTCCAAAAAGTACTATTCCTGAGGAATATGTAATGAGTTCACGGGTGGGAATATAGGAAAATCAATAGAATCAATAAAGAGGAGAAGTACGATGGTTTGCTCGTGTGAAACAAGTGAAAAGCAAAATCAATGCATAGCTCGAAAAGCTGATCAAATTTTATGTAAAATCAATGCATAAAGAGGAGAAGTTGATTTTATTTATGTGTGTTTGGCTTGCCATTTTTTTGGTTAAATTTATCAAATTAGTAGCTATTTTAGCCACCTGTCACTATTACATTAATTCAAGAGGACATCAATGCCTTAATTGGTCCAAAAATCATTGTAATTTATGCTATTTTCTCGATTTACATGCATTTTAACTCATTTAATTGGTGTGTTGATTTTGTCATGCAAATTTAATTATACAAATTTATAGTACTTTTTGGGTATTGACGTCATCTTGAAGGCAACAGTGAAGTTTGTTTTGCATTCAGACATTGCTTAGGCAATGTCGCATGCCATTATTATTTATTTGAGCGTTATTGCCTTGAGATGCATGTCAATCCTCTCGCACGGCTTTAATTGGTCAAATTGATTGTCACTTTTTAGTACTAAGGAAGTTCTGTATGCAATGATGAAGTTTTTTTTATTATTGGATGTCATTTGGGCAACGTTGCACGCTAATTTTCTTGTAGTGGTCCTGTTCTCTTGAGATGCATGTCGACCTTGTCGCACATGTTTAATTGTACTAATTGGCTGTAATTTTTTAGTATTGACAACATTCCGAACATAATAGGGAATTCTGTTTTGCGATCAAATGCTGCTTGGGCGGCGTCACATGCTAATTTCATCCATTTGCAAGTCTTTGCCTCGGGATTCAGGTTGTTTCGGCTGGCAATTCTAATTGAATAAATTAATTATAGTTTTTCGGTGTTGACAATTTTCTGGACGCAAAGGAAAAATCCATTCTATAATTGGATGTTGTTTGAACGATGTCGCACATAAATTTTGGGTGTCGGTTGTCCCTTTGGACCGATCTTATTTGATTTGATTATGAGGAGTCTCCACTTAGGCGAAATCAACATCCTGATTGTAACACCAATTCTTTTGGCAATCGGAGGTCGTTTGACCCTTAAAATAAACCATGTGTTAAACCATGCGTTGCTTGATTAGCCGATTTTAGCACACTTTGCACGTGGTTTGATTTTTAGGGGTCAATAGTATTTTCTAGAGAATGATCACAATATTCAATTATGCTTATATTTCAAAATTCTTTTTTTAATAAAACAAACACTTAAAATATTTAATGTGAAAATGAAAATAGGTGATTTTTATGTAATACAACTAATAGAATATAAAACTTAATAATTAATTAAAAAATAATTACTGATATTTTTGAAAGATCAAAAGATTATTTCCCTATAAACTATTGAACTAAAATACAAGAAAATCATCCAAAAAATATTATAGTATTTTAAAAATCATTCATTTATGCTTCTACTACTAAAAATTTCTTATACGGCTATATATATATAATATATATATATATATATATATATATATATATATATATATATATATATATATATATATATATATATATATAATCAGTGTCCTTTCAATCTTTAATTTTATTTCATAGTGACTTTGACATCAAGGATATTCTCAAATCATCCTTGATATTCTTCCAATGAAAATAATGCGGATGTTTTCCCCAAAAAAAAAAAATAATGCGGAAAAGCTAATAACATGTGCATTAATTTCCCAAAAAATAATAACATGTGCATTCAGAGAAAAAATCTGCACCCAAACTTCCTCTCCGAAAGTGATGGAAGGCACCCTTTTATTCTTTTTCAGTTGTAGATCCTATGCTGATGTCATTAAAATTTTTAAGAAACTCATTCAGATTTATTAGATAAATACCTATGTTCTTGTGATGTTTCGATATGGTTCAATTTGTTGAAACTGTAGAGCATAGTTCCTATATTCATTCGACAAAAATTTACAGAGGCATTTGGTAAGTTGAAAGCATTCTTCTCTACCATACTTAACTACAGTGATCTCATACATATAAAGGAAGAAATAAAAAGTTAGTCATACATCAAGGGCTTAGATTAACTTAGTAGACAACTAATGATAAAGGACTGAGCAGCCACATAGAGTAGTGGAGAATTAGTCTGACAGTGAGCAGAGAGGAAGAGCCGAAAGTGGTATAAGTACAAGGTCTTATCTCTTGTGCATATCTTTTATCACCTCCCGGCAAGTTAGCAATGGCTCTTGAAGTGTTGATTTGAGATGCAATTGGTCAAACCTGATAGCAGAGAGTATTTGGTTAAAATATCCGCCGGTTGATCTTGAGAGGTGATATCTTGAACTGAAATTTGCTTGGCTTTGATGCAATCTCTAATGAAGTGGAAGTCCACTTCATTATGCTTGGTTCGAGCATGAAACATGGGATTATTTGCTAGTGCAAGGGCAGAGACCTTATCACAGAAAAGTTGTGTAGGAGAAGAAACATCAATCTAAAATTCAGCAAATAATTTTCGTAGCCAAATTACATCCGTAACTGCGGTAGCCATTGCACGATATTCAACCTTAGTTGAGGATCGTGCAACTGTAGTTTACTTTTTAACTCACCAAGAAACTAATGGTGAACAAAGATAAGTACAATATCTAATGATGGAGTGCCGAATGATAGTGTTAGTAATCCAATCTGAATTGAGTAGGTTGTTAACTGAAGTGTAGACAAGCAAATCGGCAGCCCATGCTCGAGTGTACCGCAAAATGTATTTAAGGATACATTATAGAAATTAAAAATGGATAAGAAGAGGCTTATGCATGTGTTGACAAATAATTTACAACAAATGAAATGTTTGGTTGCGTAATGGTCAAGTATTGATGAGAGCCTACGAGCTGTTTGTAATATTCCTGCAGATCATAGGAAGTTGAATTTTCTAAAATAGCATGTAGTTTGGATGGTAGAGGTGTACAATTTGGTTTGCTCTCTGCCATCTCTAGGTTTTCAAGTAGATTTGTTGCATATCTAGTTTGATTAAGATGGAATCCTGTAGCAATTGATTGCACTTCTATGCCAAGAAAGTAAGCAGTATGACCTAGATTACACATAAAAAAGGATGAATCTAGATCTCGAGGCAAGAGATCAATTACAGTTGCATTATACCCAGTAAGCAGAATATCATTGACATATACTAATATGTATATGGGGACCAATCCTTTATGATACCGAAGGAAAATGGATCAGCAGTTCTAACCTTTAAGCCATACTGAATCAGATAGTTAGAAAAAGTTAGATAGATCAAGTGGCAATATTGGTGATTTGTTTGTATCAGCAATAATGAACAGAATACGGATTGTGGAAAACTTAGCTATCGGACTGAACATGTCAAGATAATCTAAAATGTATTATTGATTAAATCCTTTTGCAACAAAATGTTTTTTATAACAATCTACTTAACCATATGAGTTGTATTTTGTTTTAAACAACCATTTACAGCCTAAGATGTTTAGATCAAGATGTTTGGGATAAGAACCCAAGTGCTTTGCTTCTATAATGCCTCAAATTCCATACTCATGGTAGCTCTTCACTCAGGGTGTTTGATAGCTTCGGAATTAGACGTCGGGGTATGATGGATGACATCATGTTGTAATTCAAACACTTGTTTTAGTTTAAGAGAGTTAGTTTGCCTTCTAGTGATCATAGGATGACACAAATGAGCTGGCAGATCAGCGGGAGCTGGTTCAGATATAAGTGGAGGAGTTGGAGTATGAATAGAAACATGTAGACTAGATGTTGGCGGTGAGATTTGTATAGGTAGTTGTTTTCTATAGATGGAGGAGTAGTAGTTGTAACTAAAGTGAGAATAAGAAGTGAGTGTGATAGGTATATATTTTGATCTGGTGGTGGTGAAGGAGTGGATGGCTATTTGAAGGGGAAAATATGTTCATAGAACTAAACATGCCATGATATGGGGATGGTACCAATGACTTGATCAAAGAATTTATAACCTTTTGAAGAAATATCAAATCCTAGAAACATACACGATTAAGATCTTGGATGAAGCTTGTTGTGAGTAGTGGGAGGAAAAAATGGATAACAAAGACAACCAAAAGACTTAAGGATAGTGTAGTTGTGGATTTTGTGAATTACACTCATAAGGTGAGACATTTGATGTAGTCATAAAAGGCAGCCTATTAATAAGACAGGTAGCTATAAGAAGAGCTTCAACCTAAAATATTGGAGGTAAATTGGCCTCAAATAGAAGATTGCGAATATTTTCCAGGACATGGGAGTATTTCTGTCCTGCAACGCCATTTTGTTGTGGTGTATAGGCACATGTTATTTGATGAATAATGCCACAATTTTGAAGTTTGTGATTAAAGAAATTACAAACAAATTCTCCCCCACCATTAGATCTTAAAACATTAATGGATTGTTGAAATTATTTATCTACAAGCATTTTGAATGAAAGAATTTTGACCATGTTTCAAATTGAGAGTTAATTGGATACATCCAACAATACCTAGAATGATCATCCACAATGATAAGATATTATTTATATGATTGAAACGATAAAGTTGGTGAAGGACACAATACACCAGTGTTAATAATTTCCAAACATTTAGTAGAACTAGGTGCTACTAATTTAAAAGGTTGACAATGGCATTTGGCTCTAACATAAGAAGCGCAATGCTAAGTGTTGTGAGAATAGACTGAAGTAAGGGAATCCTTACAGAGAGATGTTGCCTTGTGGAAGCAGACGGGTGCTCGAGTCGAATATGCCAGATAGAGATGTTGGCGGCGACATCATGAAGAGTGGAGATTGGAGCATCCTTACGAGCTAGAAGAGAGAGGAATGATAGTTAATGGGGTAGAGTCTTCAAAGACTGTGACCTTGTAGGAGAGTCTAGTGAATCAAAGAGTCCTTGATAAGAAAACTATTGGCCTCAAGAAATACATAGCAAGGGCTATTAGATGTTAATCGATGTATAGATAACAGATTGTGAGATAACTTTGGAGCGTAAATAATATTAGGTAATTGTAGCTTATGAGAGGGTGATGGTAGTAAGCCACAGCCAAGGTTAGATATAGGAACCATCTGACCTTTGACAAGTTGAACTTGAGCTGATCCAAAATAGGGCTTTTTTATTGAAGATTTGTAGGAGAGGATGCTTGGAGAGAAGACTATCTTGAACCAAGAAACCAATCATATTTGTGCAAGTGTTCTTATGCCATAAATGTTGCAGGATTCGGTTGATAGTGAAGATTTGTGCAATGCCTGCATTGAAAAGCATAATATCTAGTTTTGCAGTAGGTTTGGTATTCTATATTTATGTTGGAGTGATAACCACCATGAGATGAAGGTTGAGGTTATCATTTTCCATGATTAGAACGTTCACAAAACTAAAAGCCATAGCTAGTAGTAGTTACGAGTAGGGGATTGTCCTCGAGCAGTAAGAAGCGCCAAAAAGGAGTCAGGCGAGAGCTAGGATAAAGTCTCACGCAAATGTTCAAATGAAAATGTAAGTTTCTTCACTACATAATACAACTAGAAGTAATCGAGGCTTATAGGATGCATTTTTCTTCTGATGGTGGTTTTCAATTCCTTATAGGTAGCTAGACGACCATTCAATTTATATAGGATAATATCCTCAACATCTATTGTGGTTCAGTAGAGATAATGGCATCAACTTTTTGCTTAACTTCTGAAAGATATTGGACCATAGTCTTAACCTTTACTTACAATCGGTAAAGATTATTTTTAAGCTAAAGGACGTGTGAACAATATGTGGATTGCAATGGGTTGGTTATATTAATCCAAATGTCATGGCATGAGTCATGGTTGAGAACATAAGGTAGAAAAAAGGGGCGAATCATGAAATATAGTGCTGTAGATATATTTTGATTTATAAGGGTCCAAGTATAGAATTGAGGGTTTATAGAGATTATATTATCTATTGATATGAATTGTTTGGCCAGCTTGGGGATGGTGCCATTACGATAACCTTCAAACCCATTGGATGAAAATAATTTTAGCATTTGCAACTATTAGAGAGGTTGATTTTTAGATGTAAGTTGAATGTTGATAACTATTTTGTTATTTAACTTGAGAAATTTAAGCTAGCGTGGGGGGGGGGGGTATTGGTATATCATTCAACGCGAGGAAGGCACTGGCCAAGTGAGAAGTGAAAGAATTAGTTGACACCATTTAAAAAAAATGATAAAATTAAGTAGAGGCAAAAAAATAGAGGAAGAAGAAACTTAGGATCGTCCCCGCTCAGATACCCTATTGAAACTGTAGAGAAGAGTTCCTATATTCATTAAGATAAAATTACAAAGGAGGCATTTAGAAAGTATAAGGCATTCTTCTCTATATTACTAAGCTACAGTGATCTCAACATATAAAGGAAGATGAAGAAATAGTTAGTTTTACATTAAGGGCTCAGATTAACTTAGCAAACAACTATGTTAAGGATGAAATAGGATTGAGCAGCCGCATAGAATAGTGGAGAATCAGTCTGACGGTAACACAAAGGCTGAGCTGTAAGTGTTATAAGTATAGGAACTTATCTCTTATGCATATCTCTTATCACAATAAATTAAGGATTATAGGAAAGTTTCGGCATAAAATGCATGCCTGCCTTTCTCTCATAAAAAAGATGGTTCTCATTCAAATGCCTAACTTGCACATATTTATTGGAGGAAAAATTACTTCTCAAATTCATTAAATTTCTATCTCTGATATTATAACGAACAACTGAGGCTTTATTTTGGATGGTCTTTTTATTATTTCTTAAGGCAATTTTTAGAAGAAAATTAAAATATTTTAATGAAAAGCTGTTTTAAGAAGTAGTAAGAAAGACGTCCAAATTTTAATTGATACTTGAAATTTTGTATCATTAAATCTGGAACTTTCTTCATCAAATTCAAATACAAAGAGCTTCTTTAATTTATAGTCAGTAAATGCTATACAAAGCCTGATGAGCAGGCAAGTTGATGAAAGGTAGTGTTACTAACTTCTCATTATCTATCTTATTATCAATGCAAAGTATATATTATTATAATAAATCATCATTACTCTTTCATTATTGTTTGCATTTCTTATTTAAATATAGCACACTTACACCTACTAAACCTCAGCACTTTTACCTCATGTAACATAGAATGAACGATTTAATACCTTTATCGACTTTAGATTTTCCAATGTAGAGTCTCTGCAACTCTTCTCCAAAACTGATGTGCAGCATCTTTAAGAGTCTAGATCGGAGGACAAACACATGTTCTGTTAGTTAGGGATGCTTACTACTATCTTCTTATTATTCCCTACTTTAGACTATTGGTACTTGACTATAATATTTTTACTAGTAGCTTCTTATAATATAAGTTGTTTTCACAAAAAAGGTATATATGTGATAGGTAAAGGAGGAGAGAGCAGTTTTCTAGTTTTAACCAAAGATGGTCTTCTTCACTGGTCCATTTCTTATACATGCAACTATTGTCCACTCAGTGCAGGATACCTACATCAGATATGGTATCAGAGCCAGATGGCGGAGAGCAGCAGACGGGTGGCTCCTAGGGAAAAATGAATCCTTAATGCCCTTTGGGCAGAGCATCTAGGTTTGGCACAACACTTGGAGAATATGGAGGCTGATGTTTACCACTTCCATGTTGATGTGTGATGAGATATGAGAGTAATCTATGCTTGTCTTGAGCAGAACATAACTTTGCAGACAACAATGCCAGCAAACTTACTGATAGTCTGACAATAGGTAGGAGTAAGGAATTATCATCGGGATATACAAATACCAGAAGCTTCAGACTCGCATGAGGCAACTAAGCAATTTGGGGCATTAGAGTTGTCAGATTTCGAAGAGGACACACTTCACCACTGCCTATGGTGTCCGAGAGAGACCGACCGACATCAAACTGAGTTTCGCGTCAAGTTGGATATTCCATTTTTTAACTAGAAACTATATTTTAAAGACTACTTGGATTGGGAAAGAGTGGTGGAAACTTTCTTTTAATATATGGAAATTGAACCAAGGAAACAGGTCAAATACATAGCATGTTGATTCAAGTCAGGAGAAAGTGTTTGGTGGCTACAACTATTGTAGCCTCGATGACAAGAAGGGAGATGTCAAGTGCGTAGGTTGTGAAGAATAAAATAATTGCTTCCTGGTTATTTTTAGCCCACTAATTATGAGCAAATGTTGTATTTATAATGCCAACATTTCACATAAGGAAACTGATCAGTTAATGATTACACATAAGAATTTTATCGTTTAAGTGTCAAGAATAATCTAAATGAATCTGCAAACCAGCTGGTTGTAGGATATGTGGGAGGTCTGAAAGAGGCCATTCAAGATAAGCTTAAATTGAATACTGTATGGTCCCTATCCCAATCAATAAATTATGTACTGAAGGCTGAAATTCAATTAGCAAGACATAATAAAAGTAGCCAAGGTAAATGAGTAGTTGAGTAAGTAGTTGATAGCAACCGATTTACTTGTTTCAATGCAGCACAGGAAAACTGAGTGCAGCCACCTGCTTCCAGAAATCAACCTCCTATTCATTCCATTAATAGGAATGTTGAAATTAAAGTAGCTTCAAAGTTTAAAGGACAATCCAAAGAAAATCCACATGCTAAACCAATGACCATTAAGTGTTTTAGATGTTTCAAACAAGGGCTCAAGTCTAATGATTGCCCAACATGACCCAAATTAGAGTTATTGGAGGTGAAAGGTAAAAATCCTATAGACAATGATGAGGAAAACACTGATGAATCACAAGAGAATGTGGGTGGTGATGATGGTGAACCTCTTATTTGTGTGCTTCAAAAATTTCTCTTAGCTCCCCGACAATCTAATAATTCACAGAGAAACATCTTACTTAAAACTAAATGAACTATCAATTGTAAGATTTGTAACTTACTGATAGATAGAAGATGCATAAAAATGTAGTTTCTAAAGCGACGATACAGGCTTTGCAACTTAAAACATTAAAAAATTCTAATCCCTACAAGCTCAGTTGTGTTAAAAAAGGGTTAGAGATATAAGTTACTGATATCTATCAGGTACCATTTCCATTGGAAAATATTATGCAAGTGATGTTGTTTTTGACGTAATTGATATGGATGTGTGCCACATCATCCTCGAACGTCCATGGAACTTTGATGTGGGAGCAATTCATGACTGAAGAGCAAACACTTATACATTTGAGTGGAAGGGAAAAACACTTTGTTTGCTAGCCAACAACCATGACAATGATTTCGGTCCTCACAAAAGAAAAACTACCATGTTTGTTATTTTAGGAAGCCAACTGGTGCATACTTGGAGGGAGTTTATCCATATTCTGGCATTAATTATAATGGAACAAGTTAACTCAACTTAACACTTAACTATTTTAGAACTAATTAAGGAGTTAATTCAATAGTTCTTTGACATAGGCCCTAAAAATATTCCTGCCGAATTATCACCCTTAAGAAATATTAAGCATATAATTGATCTGATTATTGGCACAACTCTACCCAATCCACCTCATTACAAATTGAGTCCAACCAGATTTAAGTGGTTTGGTCTAAAACCAGACCTACATCCACTCCCCAGAGGCACCCTCTGAGTATTGCACTAATACCAATAGTGACTCTCCTTTTGCACCCACAGCAAGGCGGAGAAGCCTTTACAACACACTCTTTTCACCACTCCCCGATGCGGCAGAGAACCGTCATCCTTTTACACAATCCCCAGTGTTGGCAGAGAACCGTCCATCCTTTCACACTCTCCTAATGTGGCAGAGAACCCTTCGGCTGTTCACACTCTCCAAGTGTAGGAAGAGAACCCTTCGTCTGTTCACACTCTCCAAGTGTAGGCAGAGAAACCTTCGGCTATTCACACTCTCCAAGCGTAGGCAGCGAACCCTTTGTCTGTTCACACTCTCCAAGTGTTGGCAGAGAACCGGATCTCCTTGACAGATCTTCTCACAAGAATCTAGAAGGAAGAAGGAAAAGAGTGAAGTAATCCCAATTAACAAGTAGAGACTCTTACCTTTGAAAACCAAGTGAAGCCTTCTAGCTCCAGTGGTAGAAATCCTTCCTTGAATGCTCTCTTCCACTCTCTCCTTGGCTATTCTCTCAAGAGGCACGAAGATCAAATGACAAAAAGATTGGGTGGCAGTCTAATTTGGACTATTTATACAAAAGACAAGAAAAATCGCCCAAAAACTGCAAGTATTCAATTCTGTACGCAGTGGATCTTCCCGTACGATCGTGGATTGTCCTGGACGATTTTACTTAAACGATTTGAAACGACCCTATTTGTATATGTGTATGAAATATTTTCCTACAAGCTGATCGTCCCGTACGAACAAAGTTCATCCGGTACAAACGGTTATTACTAGGTCGGTTCTAGAAACTGCTGAAAACCATTCTAAGTCAGTTAATCGTCTGGACGAAAATTAGTTCATCTAGACGAAATTTTTAAAGAGACCCGATCGTCCTGGACGATAATTAATTTTGTCTGGACGAAAATTTTACAGAGAGCAACTCGTTTTCTGACGATAATTAATTTTGTCTGGATGAAAATTTTACAGAGACCAGATCGTCCTGGATGATAATTAATTTCGTCTGGACGAAAATTTTACAGAGAGCAACTAGTTTTTTGATGATAATTAATTTCGTCTGGACGAAAATTTTACAGAGACCAAGTCGTCCTGGATGATATTTAATTTCGTCCTGAACGAATAGGACTTAGAAAATTTTTTAAGCCAGTTCCTATTCGTTCCATGTGCTCAATAGGAGATAACTGTCTGATCGTCCCGTACGATCTGATATCGTCCCGTACGATCAGTATAAATTTTATATGATCTCCTTATGTGTGTGTGTAAGTTTTTATTCACTCGATTACAATCACTCCCTTTCAAATTTAATTCAAGGAAAAGTATAAGCTTCAAATTTACAAAGTATTTCATGTTGAATTTGATTTGAAGTCTTCGTAGTCTGGAGTTAGATTTTCCTGAAATATTAGTATACACAAGAGCAAATATAAATCTTCTAAAATTCTTAAGAGATAACTACACATTTGAACAATAATATTTGGAATCATCAAAACTACATAAGTTGCAAAAATGTAAAGCATTCAAATAGCAACTATCTTAACAATCTCCCCCTTTTTGATGATGGCAAAACAATTATTATTTGTATGGTTTCAATTTAAACAAATCTCCTAAACTCCCCCTGAATTAATGAATACATGAAAATAAGGAGGCATTTAAAGCAAAGAACAATATTTTTGTTTTTAAAAAATTTTTAACAAAATAACACAAGCCTATAGACACAAGGTCATACACAAAGTCAAACACAAAATCAAAATGCAAACAAAACAAACAAAACAAAACAAAACATACATAACACAATAATAACAAAACATACAAACATAATAATTTCTCCCCCTTTTTGACAACAACAAAAAGTGAAGAAGAAATAGATAAGAAATGTAAGTAATTATATGAAATTCATTTGAAAATTTAATCTAAATGGTGATTGACATAAGGTATGCAATCTAAAACTAATAACATTAGGTAAATAATAGAAATTCATAGAATTTAAGAAGTGATATAACATTGTTAGTAAGAAGAATTTATCAAAAATATGATTCAATTTAGACATTTGAATATAGAAAATCATTACAAGAGAGATGAATAAAAATTCTATATTTCAAAGTTTAATAGAATATAAATGAACATAAGATCAATTTGAATTAAGAGATTGAAAGAATTTGGAAAGAAGAGAATTACCACATGTGGCGCTTTGCGCATATTTTTCAAATTTTTGGCACATTTTTGTGCATCTTTTGACATTGGGCTAATTTTGTGCCTCTTTTTCATATTTGCGAACCTTTGCGCATTCCTTTTGATTTTTGTACTCTTTGTACAATTTTCAAGAGTAATTGAAACCAATTCTTTCCAAGATCAATAATCTAAAATTTTAAATTTTTCTCAGTGCATAAATATCACTTGAGCAAAGAAATACAAAATAAATAAACATCTAAATTACAATAATAATATTAATTTTTATGTAGTCTAAATGAATAGACATGAATTTAAAAATTCTAATTATAACAAGTTATAAACAAAGTTTAAATTTAGAAAGACTAGATTTTCTAATGTAATTAATCTCAAATCACAATCTAATTTAAGCACAATTAAGATTAAATAAGACTAATGAAATTCATAAAAATTAAGTACATTCCAAAAACAAATCAAAATTAAATCAACTATGACATGTATTGATATTAATGAGAAAGATTACATGATCATTTCATAATATCAAAACAACAACAAAAACAAGAAACATAAACAAACATAACTAAGACAAATACTAAAATAAACACTAACACAACAAACATTTAAAACAAACACAAGTATAACAAACATAAAATTATCTCTCATTCTCTATTCTTCTGGAGGAGGAGGAGGAATGCCACCAAAAAGGTTGAAGTAGGAGGCCATTAACATAACATTGGTATTGAATTCATGTACTTCATTTCTGATACTACCAATGTCCTGTTGTTGCTGCATAAGTTGAGCATCAATTTGATCAAATCTTTGATCAACATGAGTCTCAAGTCTATCAAATCTCAATTAGATTCTGATAATCTGATTGAGGTGCAGAAGTTTGCTCTCCTTCTTCTTCTTCTTCAGAAGCATTGGCACGTGCTTTCCCTTTTTTCTCCTTGAAAATTGCTCTGAAGGAAGCATCATTGTAGTAGACCGGCTCTTCGTATTCATCATCAGGATGCACTAAGTTATATTTCATTTTCAAAATGTATGTAACTAAGTGTCCTAATGAGATGTTCCTTTTTCTCTTCTGTTCTACATGCCCAATTTCTGAAAGCCCATAAAGATAGTCTAGGATAAGTTGGGCTTCATCGATAGGCTTACGATCCATAATAAAAAAGGTTACAATAGAAAGGAGTGGGGTAATAAATGTTCCTTCCTCAAGTTACGTAATGCTAAAACCTAGAAAGTAATTTAGATCTCCCATTAGACTCATTTCAAATTCACTACTCATTGTTTTAGAAAAATCATCACAAAGATTTTTATTTGAAAATCCAAAGATGATATCATCTACATAAATTTGAATAATGAGTATATCATTTCCGAATTTCTTTAGAAAGAGAGTTGTATCCACACTTCCTTTTTCAAAAGATCTTTCAAGTAGGAAGGTGCTCAATCTCTCATACCAAGCTCTAGGTGCCTGTTTCAATTCATATAATGCCTTTTTTAACTTGAAAACATGATTTGGGTATTTTGAATTTTCAAACCCTAGAGGTTGTTCTACAAAAACATCTTCTTCAATAACCCCATTCAAAAAGGCACTTTTGACATCCATTTGAAATAATTTAAAACTTTTAAAACAGGCAAAGGCAAGTAAAACCCTAATTGCTTTAAGTCTTGCTACAGGGGCAAAGGTCTCCTCAAAATCAATTCTTTCAATTTGATTATACCCCTTAACAACTAATCTAGCCTTATTTCTAATGACTACTCCTGAGTCATTCATTTTATTTTTGAAAATCCACTTGGTTCCAAAACACTTTGATCTTTTGGCCTTGAGGTTAATTCCCAAACTTTATTTCTTACAAATTGATTCAACTCTTCTTGCATGGCCAATATCCAAAATTCATCAAAAAGTGCTTGATCATTATTAGTGGGTTCTATTATTGAAATAAAGGCTTAATGATTGACTTCCTTGTTTAATCCACGCTTAGTTCTAACACCCTCACTAGGTTCACCTATAATCAATTCTTTTGGGTGGTTTTTAGAAACTCAAATCTCTAGGCAAAGGGTTTTCTCTTTCTAAATTTTCTTCCACATTTTCTTCCAAATTTAATCTATCAATCTTTTGGGAGTTTTCCTCAATCTCTTCTTCAACAATATTTGGCTCTTCCAAATTTTCAGATTCGTCAAATACAACATGTGTGGTTTCTTCAATGACTAAAGTTCTTTTGTTGAATACCCTATAAGATTTTCCAACACTTGAATATCCAACAAAAATTTCTTCATCTGATTTTGGATCAAATTTTTCTAAGGCAGATTTTTCATTGTTATAAATGAACACCTTGCAACCAAAAACATGCAAATGTGACAAGTTAGGTGTTCTGCCTTTTAGCAACTCATAAGGTATTTTATTTAAATTTGATCTCACATTCACCCTATTCAGAACATAGCATGCAATGCTAACCGTCTCAGCCCAAAAATATCTTGGAAGTGAGTATTCTGCCAACATTGCTCGAGCGGCTTCTATTAATGTTCTGTTTTTCCTTTCAACTACCCCATTTTGTTGAGGGGTTCTAGGTGCAGAAAAATTGTGATCAATCCATTTTTCTTTACAAAAATTTTCAAATCTTTCATTTTTAAATTCTCCTCCATGATTACTTTGAAAAGAAATTATTTCACATCCTAGTTTTCTTTGAATCCAAGTTGAAAAATTTCTGGATTCCTCAAAAGATTCACTTTTATGAAAATAAATATAACCCAGGTGAATCTTGAGAAATCATCCACTATAACAAATCCGTATACCTTCCCTGCTAGACTTATAGTTCCTACTGGTCCAAAAAGATCCATGTGAAGTATTTTCAAAGGTTTAATGGTCCTAAGATCCTTATTGGACTTAAATGAGGACTTCACTTATTTTCCTAATTGACATGCATCACAAAGGTGATCCTTAGTAAAGTCTAGTTTTGGTATACCTCTCACTAAGTTCTTTTGGGTAATTCTCCTAAGATTTTTCATACTAGAATGACAAAGTCTCCTATGCTAAAGCCATGATTTATCAGAAACAGTTTTCAAACAAAAAGCAATAAGAGTATGAATAGAATTCAAATCTAGCATGTAAACATTGTTTACCCTTTTTCCATTTAAAACATCTTTTCCATATAGGCTTAATATGCAGCTAGTAGGTAAAAATTTAACATTATAGCCCTTATCACATAGCTGACTTATACTTAACAGATTATATTTTAAGCCTTCAACCAATAACACATTGTCTATGAAAAAGTTTTTGAAATTTCCAATCATACCTGATCCAACCACTTTCTTTGTGGTATTATCTTCAAGTGTAACCTTGCCTCCATTCCTGGCTTCCAGCGTTATGAATTGAGCAGTATCTCCAGTCATATGCTTTGAACATCCGCTGTCCAGGTACCATATGCTCCCACGAGGTCTTGTGTGAGAGCAATCCTGCAAAACTCTCAAATGTTAGACCTGGGAACCCAAACAAGTTTGGGTTCTCCTTTAAGAAATTTATAATTAGATGCATGTATGATATGTCTAGGTTTTTGTATCTTAGGTCTCCACACCAAATTAGATTTCATCTTCAAAGTACAGGTGTGAGCTATATGTCTCAAAAATCCACAATTATTACATTTAACATTAGGAAAAATATTCCTAAGTTTTCTTCCATATGATTGTCTTCTAAGGGATTTCATGAATTTAGGATAATATTTAGGATTTGTAAAATCTTCAAGTTTAGGGGGTTTCCTATTATCCTCGAGAGCTCTTATTATGAGTTTGTAAAATGAATTCATATCTTCCAAGATTCAATTGGTATAATTGATTCTATATGTCTTGCTCTATGATTCATCCTTAAAATTCTTAAATTCTTTTTCAAGATCAGCATAGGATGTTTTTAAATTTTCAAAATTTTTATTCAAGTAATAATATTCATCAAGTAGTTTCATGTGTTTGTCATCTATTAAAGCATGATCTTTCCTAAGGATTTCGTGTTCCTTCTTGAGCTCTTCCAGTTCTAAACTTACACTAGCATGCATCTTTTTCATTTTCCTATATGCATTATGCATGTGTTCAAAAACTTCAAATAATTCATCCTAGGTTAAGTCACATACCTCTTCTTGATCTGAGTGATCCACATTGTCTGCCATCAAGCAAATATTGGTGACTTCTCCTTCTTTTTCAGTCTCAGATGAGTCTGAAGCTGAGTCCGCCCAGAAGCTCTTTGAAATTTCTTCTTACCCTTTTTTTACCATAGGTTTCTCCTCTACCTTCTCCTTGCAAGGAGTGGCTTTGAGTTTTGGGCAATCAGTCTTTATATGACCTGGTTTCCTTCATTCATAACAAATTACTTCATTAGAAACCTTGTCATTTCTGTTAAACTTACCTCTGTTTCATTGCTGGCTTCTCTTCTTCTTCCTCTTTAAAAAGCTTCTGAATTGTCTAGTCATCAATGCAATATCATCTTCATCCTCAGGTTGTGAGTGTTCACTCTCTGACTCTTCCACTTTTAATGCAATATTTTCTCCTTTCGTGGTTCACCTGCATCAATCTTTCTTTGACTTACTCCTTGCTCATAAGCAATGAGTGAACCAAGAAGATTGTCAATAGAATATATGTTTAGATCTTTAGACTCTGTAATTTTAGTAATTTTAGCATCATAGGCAGTAGGTAAACATCGAAGAATTTTATTGACCATTTTAGCATTTTAATTCCCTACCAAGTGCATGCAAAGAAGTGACAATTTGTGTGAATCTTGTGTACATGTCAGAAATAGATTCATTAGGTTTCATGTGAAATAATTCATAGTCATGTAACAAAATATTGAGTCTTGATTGCTTAACCTCATTTGTCCCTTCTTAAGTTATACAAAGTCTATCCCATATGTCCTTTCCGCTTTTGCAAGTGAAAACCCGCATGTAGTCTTCAGATTTTAAAGCACAAAAGAAACTATTTAAACATTTGGCATTTAATTGTGCTAAGTCACGTTCTTCTATAGTCCAATCTGCAAAAGGTGTTTCTACCCTAACTCCATCAACTAATCTAGTTGGTTTTGTGTAACCTTCCTGGACTAGCATCCACATGCGATAATCAAGTGACTGTAAGAAAGTAGACATGCATGCTTTCCAAAAATCAAAAGGAATATTATCAAACAGTGGAGGTCTAGTGATAGAGTAACCCTCAGGTATGTTTCGGTTTCCGAATGTAGCCATCTACGTTAATCAAAAAGTAGTTCAAACTTATGATTTCGAAACGAAGCTCTGATACCACTTGTTGAGTCTAGTAATTAGGTTGTTAAGCCTAAGTTAATGTCCCAAGCTACTAAGAGGGGGGGTGAATTGGTAGTTTAAAAATTTTAAACCCTCTTTTTAAAATTATGTTGAACCGAAATGAAAATGTTTCTTTTAAGTTTTTGTAGAAAAAGTTTTTCAACCACAGAGTTTTTTAAGACTAAAAATAAAATGCGGAAACGTAAAAACAGTAAAGTAAATAACACCAGATTTATAGTGGTTCAGTTTAAAACCAGACCTACATCCACTCCCCAGAGGCACCCTCTGAGTATTGCACTAATACCAATAGTGACTCTCCTTTTGCACCCACAGCAAGGCGGAGAAGCCTTTACAACACACTCTTTTCACCACTCCCCGGTGCGGCAGAGAACCGTCATCCTTTTACACAATCCCCAGTGTTGGCAGAGAACCATCCGTCCTTTCACACTCTCCTAGTGTGGGCAGAGAACCCTTCGGCTGTTCACACTCTCCAAGTGTAGGCAGAGAACCCTTCGTCTGTTCACACTCTCCAAGTGTAGGCAGAGAACCCTTCGGCTATTCACACTCTCCAAGCGTAGGCAGCGAACACTTCATCTGTTCACACTCTCCAAGTGTCGACAGAGAACCGGATCTCCTTGACAGATCTTCTCACAAGAATCTAGAAGGAAGAAGAAAAAGAGTGAAGTAATCCCAATTAACAAGTAGAGACTCTTACCTTTGAAAACCAAGTGAAGCCTTCTAGCTCCAGTGGTAGAAATCCTTCCTTGAATGCTCTATTCCACTCTCTCCTTGGCTATTCTCTCAAGAGGGACGAAGATCAAATGACAAAAAGATTGGGTGGCAGTCTAATTTGGACTATTTATACAAAAGATAAGAAAAACTGCCCAAAAACTGCAAGTATTCAATTCTGTACGTAGTGGATTGTCCTGTACGATCGTGGATCGTCCTGGACGATTTTACTTAAACGCTTTGAAACAACCCTATTTGTATATGTGTATGAAATATTTTCATACAAGCTGATCGTCCCGTACGAAAAAAGTTCATCCGGTACGAACGGTTATTACTAGGTCGGTTCTAGAAACTGCTGAAAACCGTTCTAAGTCGATTAATCGTCTTGACGAAAATTGGTTCGTCTGGACGAAATTTTTACAGAGACCTGATCATCCTGGACGATAATTAATTTTGTTTGGACGAAAATTTTACAGAGAGCAACTCATTTTTAAACGATAATTAATTTTGTCTGGACGAAAATTTTACAAAGACCAGATCGTCCTAGACGATAATTAATTTCGTCTAGACAAAAAATTTATAGAGAGCAACTCATTTTTTGACGATAATTAATTTCGTTTGGACAAAAATTTTATAGAGACCAAGTCATTCTGGACGATATTTAATTTCGTCCCGGACGAATAGGACTTAGAAAATTTTTCAAGCCAGTTCCTATTCGTTCCATGTGCTCAATAGGAGATAACTGTCTGATCGTCCCGTACGATCTGATATCATCCCGTACTATCAGTATAAATTTTATATGATCTCCTTATGTGTGTGTGTATGTTTTTATTCACTGAATTACAATCACTCCCTTTCAAATTTAATTCAAGGAAAAGTACAAGCTTCAAATTTACAAAGTATTTCATGTTGAATTTGATTTGAAGTCTTCGTAGTCTGGAGTTAGATTTTCCTGAAATGTTAGTACACACAAGAGCAAATACAAATCTTCTAAAATTGTTAGGAGATAACTACACATTTGAACAATAATGTTTGGAATCATCAAAACTACATAAGTTGCAAAAATGTAAAGCATTCAAATAGCAACTATCTTAACAGTTGTGATTAATCAAAATAGAGAATTTTGGATCTACCATACACTGTAATAATAGATTAGAAAATTTTTCAGAGAAACCAATATGCTCTAAAACTTGCTTCAAGGTGGACCATCCCAGACAATCATATGCCTGTTCCATATCAACTTTAATTTCCATCAAACCTTTCTTAGATTTAGAGAATCTAAACTTATTGAGTAACTCTTATGTAAGCAAAATATGTTTAGATAAAGAACGGCCTCTTATAAAGGCAGCTTGATCTTCTGAAATAATTTTTGAAATAAAACAAATTAACCCATTCAACAACATTCTTGCAATTATTTTGTAATAGACAAACAAAGGCTGATTGGTCTATAGTTGGAAGGATTGAAACGATTTTTCACCTTAGGGATTAAGACAACAAAGGTTTCCTTCCACTCATTACACATAACACCAGTAGTAAAGAAACAATTGATACGCTTCCATACATCCTCTTTAATGATAGTCCAATAAAACTTAATAAGGAAGTAAGAGATACCATCTAAACCTGGAGCGATATTAGCTTCCAAATGGCTAACAACAAGCTCCATCTCCTCCTTAGAGAATTTGGCCATCAAAATGCTTTTATCTACATCATCTAGCAAATGAGATGTAGGCGGGCAGCCCTTAAGAACACGCCTCCTTTTTTTCCACTTATCCTTAAAGAACTCATAGAAGATTTCTTCTATTTGACTATGGTCCAAAATAAAATTACCATAACTGTCTTTGATTTGATTAATCTGGTTACTATTACACCATGCTGAAGAAAATGCATGGAAATATTTTGAATTGGTGTCACCCTATTCTAACCACATGAGCTTCGCCCTTTGTGTCCACTAGGTATTGAGCCGCCCAAGTGTAGAGTTGAGTTTGAGCACCTTAGACTTCAATAGACAGAGTTTATCACTGTACAAACCTCCTCTATTAGCCTCCTCTTCTTGAAATTCTAAAATTTCTTTCTTAAGACGATCTTACAAAACATTAAGATTCAAATGTTTTGATTTGCTCCAAAAGAATAACACCTTCAAAGCTCTTTTAAATTTTAAATTGAGAGAAAGAACTTCATCACCTCGAACATATTTTTCCCAAGATTTAGCCACAATCGTTGAAGAATCTGGATAGGAAGCCCAAATATCTTCAAACCTCAGATGTCTATTTTTTTGAAAACCAGAAGAAAAAATTTTAACCAGGATAGGACAATGATCAGATGCTACTCTTACAACGTGGCAAACAACAGGCAGTTGAATTACTTCTAAAGAAATAGAATTAAGAAGACATCAGTCCAATCTCTCTAGAATCTAGGCTCCACCTTTTTTATTGTAGCACCAAGTGTATTTAGGTCCAATTACCCTAATATCATGGAAGTCATATGTATTTATATACATATTCATATCTTGAGGGCCTTGAGAAAAAACAAACTTCTTACCACCTATTTTCTCTTGTTGAAACAGAATACAATTAAAATCACCCCTCGCTATACTTGGAAGGCTCCTATCCAAAAAAGCTTCTAGACTTCTCCACAATATTCTTCTCTTTTAAGTATCTTTGCTACCATAAACTTTAGCAACCAACCACACACATTTGTTTGGAATTCTTAACTCGCCGACTACTACTTGAGGAGAGGCTTCAATCACAGAGAAAGAGAAAACATCAGACTTCCAACATACCATAATACCACCATACAAACCTTCCACAGGAAAAAGGAAGAAATCCCAAATAGCTCCAATCATTTTATTGAATTCAAATCTATTAACAGAAGAAATCTTTGTCTCAACAAGCCCAACAAAGAAAATATCATAGTCTTTCACAAATTCTTTTACCTTGGATTTTATTTCTTCAAATCTTTCATAGACACTAATAAATGTCTATAATCTTATTGCATAATGTTTAGAAGCTTCAAACAATAAGTAGGACAACCTTTTTTTTTACATGAAAAATTTAAAGGAGAATGTGAAGGAGAAAATGAAATGAGACTTTGAGAATATGAGCATAGGGATATCAAAGAATCCAAAATGAAGAGTTCACATTTTTCCATATTCCATGTGCTAGGGACAAAACAAATGGCTTAGATTGCTCAAGCTTGTTCTCTAGCTGTTTTCCAAGTGGCTTAGTGTTAAGTGTAAATTATGTAAAAAACTTTACCTTTAAATTTAGTAAAAATATGGTGTTTTAGCTCATATTGTATATAAAATGCTTAGAATAATACAAAAATTTTACAAGTCTTGAACTTGTGTTATAGCATTTTAATTATCAGCATAGTACCATCTAAAATGCCTCAGCGCCATATAAGGGAATTGCAGTGTCAGAGTTAAAAAAAAAATGAAAATAATCCAACACCTAAATAGAGCCAACATTATCACCACATTGATTTATAGTGTCGTAACATAAGAAATCCACACCGCAACACCTCAATCTTGGGAATTTTAGTGTTGAGTGATCACTATTACAAAACTACAATGTTGAATTACATATTCAAGCACTCTAATGCTTAAATTTTGAAGTGTCATGATGGATCAGTTACTAAAAGATGGAATCACATTGATTCACTAAAGTGACACATCGATTTAACCAACAGATGTGCCAAATCATGCAGCACCATAGTAGAGCGAACCCCTCAATATTGAGGCACTAGTTCATCTAATAATGCCATAGAGCCACCATTTCATATGCCATGGTGCATGAGGATACTTTTGTAAATATTATAATTAGTTTTTCATTTCATTATTTAGGAGTTCTATCATTTAAGAGAAAATTTTTATAACTTTCTTCAGTTCCCCCTTAAAATAAATTTAAGGGAGCCTAAGGAAGCATAAGATACAGTTCTTGGAGATATTTACCTATCATGGGTAAGCAATCCTTTCATTGAAGGAGGAAACAATGTGAAGAAGTCATTTGTATTACCTTGGTGAAGTTTTTCCTTATTTTTTTCTCCTATATATTTTCTTCTCCGAGTGAAATGAAGATGTGTTTGCTTTCTAATTTATCTATATCAAGCTAATCTCTTAGTTTCTAGCTAATGATGTGAACATTATGCATTACTAATATAGACTCTCATGCCTTGAATGAAATAATAAGTGTTTTCAATATCTTTCATTATTTATTTAATATACATAATGGCCATGTATATAGTTATTCTTATGTGTGATATGTTTCTATGATAGAGGAATATTGGATCAAATAAGAATATTGGAATGGAATGTTAGCTTTCCTAGACATAGGATGTTAAACCTTGTAGGTTCCAAGGAGACATTAGAATTATAAGAAGGGCATAAACCTCCCTTTTAACCTCTATAAGCTCGACATGTATCTAGTGATGTATATGCTCTAATCCACATCCATAATTAGGAGTCTCATTAGGAAAAGATATTATTTTATATGCATGAGTTCAAAATGCATTTTGTATAAATTGATATCTCATCAATTTTTTGCATTCTATATAAATTGCAAAAACTCAGAACCCTTCAATTTCATTTAGTAGGATAAACCTTGCATCTTAATAAACATTATTAGTTTTATTGTGATCTTATAGAATACTTCCGCATTGGATTGATACTCACTCAATCACTTTATTACTTGATTAACATATATACTTTCTTTTATGGTGAAAAATTTCATATCAAAGGAAATATAAGCATATTCATATTCATACATGCACTCTTCTTCAGTGTAACAAAATTAAAACCCGCTCACATAACACAATGCCCGCATAAAGTTTTTAGCACAATTACCAGGATGTAATGTGTGTATTATAATCTCAAACTATATTGTTGAAATGAGTTGCCT
This sequence comes from Dendrobium nobile, assembly GCA_022539455.1. Taxonomy (NCBI): domain Eukaryota; kingdom Viridiplantae; phylum Streptophyta; class Magnoliopsida; order Asparagales; family Orchidaceae; genus Dendrobium; species Dendrobium nobile. The sequence goes on along the minus strand of CM039733.1, from coordinate 30,215,513 downwards.
ATTTAGACTGACTTGTTTCCTGTATCTTTATTTTGAATTTTTTGTTAAAATTTTGAAAAAAAGAAAAAGAGTTTTATTTATTTAGCTTTTAATCTTTAATTTTTTAGTTCATTAATATCGCATACATAATAGATCTAGTAAGAAGCCCTTATTGTTTAATTTTTGTGATTGGAAGGATGCTTACATAAATAAGAAAATCTAAAAAGATTTTTGATATATATGAATCAGTAAAAGTTCATGACTATCTTAGACCACTTAGGGAGTATCATAATATTGTAATAGAAAGAATCCATCAAAGTGTTAGACATGTTATTCTGGGTAATAACTTTATAAATTCCAATAACTTGGTTGAGGACAAGATGTAAATATCCAAAGATTTTAATTTCTAAAAGTTTTTTAGTACCTTAACTCTAAATTAATCATAAGAGTTTCATACTCAGCTTTACTATTTGTACATAATTTTGACAGGTGATAAGAGTTGTTTGTTTTCTTTTTCATTTTCTTTTTTTTTTTTTCTATTTCTTCAACTTTAAGAAGTTAAAAATCTTTACAGAAAACTATTGCTTTTTACATAAATAATATTAAGTATCTTCATATATTAATACTTCATGAATTAAGAATGATTTCAAATTACCTTTAATATAGTGCTCAATTCCTACATAAGAATGCTTGATACACTGATGAACGGTGGAAATCACTATTTAATATTCATGGAGCAAGCATCTATCTAAGAGAGCATTAAAAAAAGTTTTTTCATCTATTATGCAGAACTTGGCTTTAGTTCTATGGCTGTCTATTTCTAATATTAGGGTTCATAAATCCAAAGGCATCTCGCCTATTTCATTCAATCCTCACAACATCACTTTATCAAAGTTGAGATTGAGAGTATTAACTTTTAAGCAGGTAAGTGTATTAAGAGTCTTGATATTTACTAATGCATCTGGATCAATAAGGATGTTAGATAACATAAAGTTGTCCATATTTAAAAATATGTACAATGGGTGATTATGGCCAATAATTCTTAACAATATGTTTTCATCTAAAAATGTCACCTCTCAAACCTCTTTAAACTATAACAATTCTTTTGGCTACATTCAGGCTAGCTATTTGATAAAAAATCTCTGGGTCAAGTTAAGCTTTGATTAAGACATCCATCATCTCTTTGGAGAGAACCAGAGTATCATAAATACTCAATTTTGTAGGAAACGTTTTGAGATGTCCTAATATAATGTTGTCTACTTTGAAAAACTTAGGATATCCTGCATTTATTAACTATACTAGATGATTTTAATTTGAAACTTCAAAATTTTCTGTCACTTATTTCCCTTTATTTATAACTAAAGCTCATGGTGGCAGAACTTTACCACTACTAAGATTTTTTAAAATAGCTCTTTAGTGGAAGTGGCAACATGATAATCTAATTCATGATCTCTAATTTAATTAGAAATTTTATTTGGAAAGTTGAATGAATTAAATATTGATAGGATCACCTTGAACAGTTAGAATAGGGGGCATCACTTCCCAAAAAATATTGAAGATATTCTTTTAATTTTTTAAATTTATTTATATTTCCTGAGAATTATTTTATTTTATTATTTAATTTGTTAGCGGATTCATTATTCAAAATATGTAATATATATGTTGGACCCTTTTTTATTACTTTATTAGTCTCTGGCAAGACAAAATAATAGTCATACCTAGTAAGTGGAACAAGGGATTTGGGTCCTCCATTCGTGTAGATTACTATTTTAGCTTATACATATTTTACTTTACTTTTGTCATCATCCTTTTTGTGACTATAGAAGCTTGACTGACTAGCCCTTCCTTAGGCTCTTCAATCATAGTTTTATTCTAAACTTCTTTAGGAAATACCATATAAACCTGGATGGGACTCTGGACTTCTACTATATAAGGAATAAAATTTATTAAGAATTATTTTAAACTAATAAAGGTTGTCAATGTCTCACCAATCATTTATTTAACAAATCTCTAGCTTGAATTTGCAAAATATTTCTTGGGTATCACATTTGTTGTGGATTTTATATTCTTCTCAAGCCATTCATTGAAAGTTATGTAATCTTCAAATTTATTATTCATCATCAAGTGACATGAGCAATTATTAGGTTTCCCTGATTCACCCACTTCTTCCAATCTCTAATGGTTAGGAAGTTTAAATAACTTTTTAAGAGATTTTTAAAGATTCTATTAATAGCTTCTCTTTTACATGATTAACTCTATTTATGAGTGATTCAAATTTATACATGCTCTCATCTAGAGTGAGATTAGATGAAGGTCTGAACTGCTAATCATTTTGTGGTTAACTGTATTACTGATATTTGGAAGCATGACTTATATTATCTACTTAAACTGTTATTGGCTGTTTACCTTTGTCAACTACAAACACTAACTCAGATTTCATTTTTAATACATTCCATAGTTTTAATTTCTTCAGTTTTGTTGAAGATTGATCCTATAGGAATGCTAATTGAGAAGCTTCCTACTGGAGATTAGAGGCTTTGCTTAATAAATTCTTAAAAATAATGATTGTGAAACCATTTAATAGGAAAGCTACTAAACAATGAAAGTTTGTTAAAAGAATTTTTATAGCAAGCTTCTCTTAAACTCAAGCTATGATTCCTCACTCATAGGATAAGACTGACTAAATTTTTACCAAGTTTTTGTTTCTCCACCACTACATCACTTATAATGGCATGGCATTTTGCTCTGGAAAATATTTTGATGAATAGATGTTCTAATTTTACAAAGTTATGAATGAACACGTTAGGTAGTCTAGTATACAAATAAAATGCAACACCATATATGAACCTAACAAACTATCAAAATAGTAATGCATCATTTTCTCCATCATTACAATATCTTGTTCTGAAATGTGCAATATGTTGCTTTGAGTGACCCGTGCATTCAAAATTCTTGAGCGAAGGTGGCCCAAATCCTATAGGATATGACAAAAAGTCATATTCTTATGGGTATGGTCAATCAATTAGAATAGATGAAGCACCTTAAGAGTATGCTAGAGTCTTTTTAACTTATTTCTCTACAATTTTCTTTACATTAATAAATAAACTGACTCCCTTTCAAGCTTTACTAGTTTAGTCCTGCTTCATCTTTATCGAATTCCTTATATATATATATGCTAATTCAAAGGTAAATCTATCTATATATTTGATGAAAGAGATTCTTTGTTCTGCATGTTGCCCATAGCAGTCATCATCTCCTCCATCTTCTTCTCCACCTTGGAGATATGTTCTCCCATTTGACGTAGCTGGTCTGATGAACAATGGGTTAAGTCTGGCACATAACCATCTTCTACTTCAACATCTATACGATTTCTTTAGCTAGACCCTTTTCTTTATGAGCAGATGACCATGCACTTATCATGCAAACGCTCTCATATATTTCTTCTTCAAGAAATTTCATGATTGCTTCTTCAGCAGCCTCTTCTTTATCAATTTACTAGATACTTTCCTTTAATTGATTCACCATGTATTCTATGGATCTTCCTGACACATGTTTTGGATTGACCAAGGCATATTCTTTAACAGATGAGATGACTATATTAGAGCTTTATTCATCTTAACTTCTCATTGCATATTATTTAGTTGTGATTAATGTAGTTGGAGTGGCTACTAGTTTAGGCCATTGAACCTTTCAAAGTTTAATGGAGGGTGTTAAACCTCATTGAACTATCCCTAGGCATACTAAGAGGGGGTGAATTGGATATTAAAAATTTCTTTAACACTAAGGAAAACAAATCTTTTTAATATTTTCTAAAACTAGAATTAAACAATTTTATCACTCAATGTGGAAGTTAAAAATGTAACATCTATCATAATGATGATGAATAAATTAAATTAATTTAACATCAACCATAATATTTTCAACATGCATTATTTAAGAAAATAAATTACAAGAAATTAAAGTGCTAAAAAAATGCACAAGTAAAATAATAATGAGCATACAAAAATTTTATAATGGTTAGGTCAAACAATGACATACATCCACTTCCAGGAGTCCTCCACTATGGGTTTTACACCAACTCTGCCTATCTCTCATTTAGCCCTCACAGTAAGGCTGACAAGCACTTAAAAGAATAATTTTCACCAAGCTAGTGAGGCAGAGAACTGAAATCCTTTTCACTCTTTTAGTTAGACAGAGAACCCAATAAGCTCTTTTTTATTCTCTTGGAGAAGGTAGCTAACCTGAAAGCATTCTCACCCTATTGATGAAGGTAGAGTATCGTGCAATCCTTTTTATGCTCTTAGTGAAGGTAGAGAACCTCAGACTTTGACCTTGAAGCATTTTTTCCTAAAGCAGCCCAAGCAGATTTATAGAGCTCTATGAGGGAATCAAGGTGCTAGAATGATTAGAGCGACCGTGTGAATCCTTACATTACTTCTTCTTCACACAAACCTCACCTTCTCCTACTCCACTCTCAAAGATCTATTCTAGAATTCCATCAATAGACAAAAGTCTCTTAATTGAAAATAATTAAATAACATTGAAAATTTGGTCTTAAAAAACCCTAAATTTTTAATTCAGCTGAAATTAATTGTACAGTATGATCTATGGTCATAGAATACAATTAGTTCAAAAACCAGATAACATTTAGTACGTTGGAAAAAAATATTGGGATAAACTATTCAAAAGTTGTTATTAATCATACAGTATGATCCAAAGATCGTAAAGGATGATTAGTTCAATTTCCTTTAGATAATATAAGATGACTTCCTGAATGATCGAAATCAACTAAGCCTATCGTACTGTATGATGGACATTATGTGGGACGATTAGTTCAAAATCAAGGTTTAATCTAGAAAAACATACTTGACCATCATTGTTCATCTCAACCTATCATATAGTACAATCTTTGATAATACATTATAATCTATGATCATACTGTACAATAGATCGAGTTAATTAAACCTTAATTTTGTTGGTTAATCATAAGGATTAAATTAAGAAAGATTTTAATTATCATATAATATGAACTTCATCATACTGTAAGATCTATTTTGAATTTGAAAATTAAAATACTTATTTTTGATTGGTTGCTAGGGTTTCTATTTAGATAGTATGATACAATTTTGATCAAACAGTATAACTAGTTTAAAAATAATGATCACAAAATTAACTCTTTCATATTTTTTTAAAATAACTGATCATGTAGTACTATATGGATTGTTGTTGACGTAGCTCATGCTAATGATGTAGCTAAGTCCATTGTTGAGTAGTATTTTGACACTGATAGGCTGACTGCAACTCCGATGATATAGTCATTTGATAATCGTATCATAAGCATGAAACTCATGAGCAGGAGCTATATATGGTGGTAGTGCTAGACACTCTCCCCATTCCTCATTAAAATCATTCTCCTTTGTTTGCTCATCTCCATAGTGTTAATGAAAGTGAATATGGAAAGATTTATTGGAATAAAATATGGGAATTTGATCTGTAGGACCAGGGTAGACAATTTTATATTTTTGATTTAGGATATAGACTACTTGATATCCTATAGTAATATTTTTGGGTTTGTCGAGTGGAAAGATGATGAATAATGTTAAGAATATGGAAATAGTTGATAATCATGTGAACTTCTTAAAAAGGTGTGTCTAACATAATGAAGTATGCATCCAATGATAGGAGTGGAGTAATATTTACTCTATCACAAGCCTTAGGAAGGGTTGTTATTCTATGGATGTGTTGGATGAATCAGACTTTGTTTTTAAGGATTTAACTAAGGTTTAGTGTTAGTTCAAGGATTGATCTCTAATGGTGATGTTTATAGTAATCCAATCATAGCAACACTTAGATGAGAGCAAGTGGGGTTTAGGCCATTCAGTAGATAAATTTACATATTGGGATATATATACTTTAGTCTTTTCAACATGTCTCATATAGACATAAGAGGATATAATAGAGAATTTTCATTAACCTTAACACTCACAAGGAACTAAAATAGGAGTTCTGACTGGAAAGGAACATCTGAGGTAAGTAGAAATTGTAGAGTAGTGGCAGCAAAAAGATTCATGAATAGATAATTTAGCACTAGCTAGTCAATGAGTCAAAACTCAAGAGGGTGTAATATGAGCTTCTTTAAATCTATAGTAGGAAGATTCATCCTCAATAGTTCGGAACTAGTCATTAATAGAATGATTAGAGGAATTTCCTTTAAGTAGTTGATGGGCTCGCTTACCACTGGCCATAAGTAGGATTGAAGATATGAATTCAAGGGAAGGAAGAATGGAAGACTAAAGTGAATGAAGCCTTAAAAATACAATAGATTAAACAATACAAATGAAGTTCATTCTAGATGATAAGAAGAATTCAATCTTTATGGACGATCAGTTAGAATAAATTATCAAATTATCTAGTACGATATTATATAGTACGATCATGATCATACTAGATAATCTTATTTTAGATTCATAATCTTAAGGAGTCAACAATATGACCTTTGATAAAAAGATTCATACATTATAAACATGTTTTTTTATAGTATGATGATGTTTTGAATATCATACAAAATAATTTAATACACTCAACTATAACTAACATGTGGAAGGTAGGGTTTAAAGAGGTGAATCATACATTATGACTATTAATAATTGGTTAAATCAAAACCTTGAAAATTACAAATGGCTAAGATGTGCTGAGTTATGTTGATCATACAATACGAATGAGGTTTATAGAGTATGATGCTTTTTTTTTTTTTTAAATATTTGTGTGATGATCATGGAGTAACTAAAAAAAACCAACGAGACTGAAATAATAGCATACATAAAATAAAAAAAATAAAAAAAGCATAAAATACATAAAATCTCAAGCTATTGATTTTATTTTGCCCTTAATCAAGAATAAATATCAAGTGCACCTAGTATAGTCCCTAATGTGCTAATTGTGTCATGGTTTAAGGGTTTGGTGATGAGGTATTCCAGTTAAACCTTAGTTGTTACATGATTTAACTCAATATCTCCCTTAGCAACATCTTCCCTAATGATGTGGTGCCTGATGTCGATATGCTTAGTATGAGAGTGTTGGATAGGATTCTTAGAGATGAAAATGGCACTAATATTGCCATACAGAATTTGAATAGTGCCAACAAAGAGTTTAACATTAAGAATTTATTGCTTTAGCCATAAGGCTTGAGCAACACAGCTTCCTACAAAAAGGTATTCTACATAACGGTGGATAGGGCTATAAAGTTTTGTTTGCTACTAGACAAGGAAACTAAGGATTGACTTATGAATTGATAGGTTTTAGAGGTGTTTTTTTATAATAATTCTACATCTAACAAAGTATGAGTTGGATTATCCTATGATTTCAAATGGGGAGATATATCTAGGGTACTATATACTAAGATTTTGGGTTCCTAGAAGGTATCTAAGTATTTTCTTAAAAGTTGTCTTATGTGATTCCTAACGATTTGCTTGAAATCAAGCACAAATTTAAATGCCAAACATAATGTCAGGTCTGTTAGTAGTCAAATACTAAAGTGATCTTATTCCACCCCTATGCTTCTTTTTATCTACTCACTTTCCATTTGTAGCATTATCTAATTAAATGTTAGAGCTCATGGGTGTATTAATTGATCTAGCATTTTCCATTTCATATTTCTTTAGAATATCCTTAATATATTTACCTTGGCTTAGAAAAGTTCCATCATCCATTTATTTTACACTAACGCCATGGAAATAATTAAGCTCTCCCATCATGCCCATTTAAAATTCTCTAGTCATAGTGCTTGAAAATTAATTGCAAAGATATTTATTTGTTGATCTAAATGAGATGTTGTTAAGATATATTTGATTAATTAATATATCCTCTCCTACTTTTTTAATGAATAGGGTGGTATCTACACTACCATCACCAAAGAATATATCTTGGAGAAAAGTGCTAAGCCATTTATATCTAGATGCTTGGTTCAGCTCATACAATACCTTTTTTAATTTGTAAACATGATTAGGTAAGGAAGAATTTCCTAATTTGGGGGGTTGCTTAATATATACATCTTCCTTAATAACCCTGTTTAAAAAAGATGTCTTTATATCCATTTGGCACAACTTAAAGCATCTAAAGTAAGAAAAGGCTAACTACTCCTTAATAGCTTCTAATCTAACTACATGGGAAAGGTCTCCTCAAAATCAATTCCTTCTATTTGATTATACCACTTAGCTACTAATCTGGCTTTATTTTTTATTACTATTTTAGAGTCATTCATCTTATTTTTTAAAACTAATTTGGTTCCTACAACACTCTAGCATTTAGGTCTACTCACCAATTCCCAAACATCATTTCTAACAAATTAATTAAATTCTTCTTGCATAGCCAAGATCTAGAATTCATTAGATAGAGCTTGATTTATACTAGTTGGTTCTATTATAGAGATGAAAACAGAATAATTAGCTTACTTCCTAAGTCCATGTTGAGTTATAACTCCTACATAATGATCTCCTAAGATAAGTTCGAGGATGGTTAGATGCATATTTCCAATCTCAAGGCAATAAAACCTCATATTCTTCTCTATTTCCTAGGTCAAAGGATTATATTCCTTTGTTAACCTCTACATCTTCTTTTTCATCAACCCTATACACATCATATTCATCAAATACTTCATGGCTGGTCTCCTCCACCACTACGGTCCCCTTATTAAAAACTTTATAGGCTTTACCAATAAAATAATATCCAAAGAAAACTCTATTAGATTTGGGGTCAAAGTTTCCTTGGGGTTTCAAAATAAAACATTTACATCCAAAGATATGAAGGTGAGCCATATTTGGTTTTCTACCCTTAAGTACCTCATAGGGAGTCTTATTCAGTTTGGATATAAGATTTACCTTACTTAGAACATAACTAATAGTGTTAACTACTTTTCCCTAGAAGTATCTAGAAAGTAAATATTCTGCTAAAATGCCACTAGCAGCTTCTACTAGGGTCCTATTCTTTCTTTTCACTATCTCATTCTCCTGTGGGATTCCAGGACCAGACAAATTATACCTTATACCCTACTCCGTACAAAATGATTCAAAGCTATCATTATCAAATTCTCCACCAAGATCACTATGTATAGTTAGTATTTCACATCCTTATTTTCTTTGAATCCAATTGGAGAAATTTCTAAATTCTTAAAATGATTATTTTTTATGTGGTATCTATCTAACCTTGGTGAATCTAAAAAAAAACATCTATAATTATATATCCAAAGGCCTTCCCACTTAGGTTGACTGTTCTAACGGGTCCAAATAAATCCATGTGAAGAATTTCTGGTGGTTTAGAAGTGTTAATTTTCTTAATGGAATGAAAATAATTTTTTATTTGTTTTTCTAGTTGGCAACCATCATAGAGGTGATCTTTAGACAATTCTATTTTGGGTATGCCTCTCACTAGATCTTTCTAGGTGATCTTCCTAAGAGTTTTCATGCTTTTATGACATAACAACCTATGTCATAGATAAGATTCATCAACAACAATTTTTTAACATAAAGATTATGAGTTGTTAATACAATTCAAATCAAGCATATAAATATTATTTACTCTCTTTTTTCTTACAAATTAATTTTTGCATTAAGCTTACCAAACACCTAGTAGATAGAAATTTAATATCAAAACTTTTATCAAATAATTGGCTTATACTAAACAGGTTGTGCTTTAATCCATCTACTAAAAAATATTCTTAATGATAAAATTATTTAATTTGCAAATCATACATAAGCCCACAACTTTCTTCGTGGTATTGTTTTCCAGTGTTACGTTGCCTCCTTCCTTAACCTTTAGCGCCATGAATTTCTTAACATCTCTAGTCAAGTGTCGTGAGTATCCCTTGTCCAAGTACCATATGCTATCACTAGGCCTTATGTGAGAGCACCCATACAAAATCATTCAAGGGTTAGTTTTGGGAACCTAAGTGAATTTGGGTTCCACCTTATGTTTGAATGAATGAATAGAATGCATGCTATACTACGATGCAAAAGATTTTGGCCTCCACCCAAGATGTATTCTATCGTATAATGTGCACGTGTGGATTATGTGACATATCATACCAAAAGAGTAACACCTAACATAAGGTAAATGGAAGTTTGAAAACACATCTCTTTCTTTGGACTTCATCATTGGAAGTTGGAAAAGACATCCGAAATACCTATTGATGTTATTCTTAGGTATTTTGCGATTGTCCTAGTTTTTTTGTAGTTGTCTTTTATTTCTCTTTTGTAGCTTCCTTTTGCTTTTGTCTTTCTATTTGTTTTTTAAACTTATTAGATTTGATTATGGGATCATTACTAGATCCTATTTTTTAACCAGATGGGAACTCTGGGATACTAACCAACCCTTGGGTTATTTAAAATTTGGGTATCCCCTACATCTCAATGATTTTAAAATAGGAAACAGTGGGTTTCATTTCAAAAATAATAAGTTTAATTTAAACAAATACGATTTCAATAAGGATCCTTTTTCTATTGATCAAGGATCTATTAGTTTTTACTTCCTAGTTTGTATTAGGTTGTTTTCTCTTTCATTTTAACGCAACTTTTGCATTTCTTCAAAAAAAAAAAGTAAATGATTCACTAATCTATTCTTGGGGTTATTCCTCTTCAGAGGGGTTTTAGATGCATGTTGTAATGTGGGATTATACCAATGTGTTAGTGTAAGTGGTGGTCTATAATTTTGAAGTGAATGAATTTTTAATTTCAAGAACTCATTAGCACTCTCAAGGCTACTAACTTCATGTTTTAATGCATGCTCACTTTGATCTAGTTCATTTGCAAGAGTTTTTAGTTATTTGTATGTTATTTCTAGTTCAAGATGCTCATATTTCAATGATTTATGTTCTTCGGTTAACTCAATATACTTCTTGTTTAGATAATCAAAATCATCAAATAAGGAAGAATGTTATCTAATTATACTAGAATGAACAATCTTAAGAATTTCATGCACTTTTGTAACTTAGAAAATTTAGCATTCGAGGTAGCATACTTGTTCTTTAGCTTTCTATATGCATCATGGATTTTTCTTAGAAACTTCAAATAATTCATCATATGAACACTCACGTTCCTCATCTTGATCAAAATGATTAAGAGTATTATTTTTCATAAGGCACGGGTTTGTTATCTCCTTCTCTACTTCATATTCTTATTATTCCTCGGTGTAGTTAGATCAAATTTCCTTTTATGTCTGATGCTTCCCTTTTTTAAGTTGGCCTTTTTTTCACCCTTTTCCTTGGTAGGGTGAGTATTCAGATTGGGGCATTCCATTCTCAAGTGCCATGGTTTCATGCATCCTAAGCTGATAATGTTAAATGAAGTTTTAAAATTTTTACATGATTTATGTTCCACTATTGATGACATTTTTACTTTCTCTTCAGAAAGCTTTTGAATTGTTGAATCATCTGTGTTATGTCCTCATCTTTCTCAACTACAGAGCTATCACTCTCATATTTCATGGCTTTTAGTGTATATTTGCAATCCTTTTCCACTACTGATGACATTTTTACTTTCTTTTTTGTGTATATTGCAATCCTTTTTCACCCTCATAATGAACCTTAGACTTTGACCTAGAAGCCTTTCTTCCTAGAGCATCCCAATAAGATCCACAAAGCCTTGTAGAGGAATCAAGGTGTAAGCTCGATTGGAGCGGCCTTCTAAATCCATACACTACTTATCCCTCTCACAAACCTCACCATCTCATTCTCGACTGTTGACCTATGTGTAAAAAAACAAAAATGGGAATCAAACTAACCTCGTATCTATCAAGAAGCTGCTCCAATCTATGCAAATCCAGGTGAAATTAGCACCGAATTGGTCTCTTCCAACAAATCTCTTGAATCTAGCCTCGATTATGCTCCTTCTTCACGTCTATAAAATGAAGAGGGAGAGGCTTCTCTTCGCAAGAGCCAAATCTTCCCTCCCTTTTGTTCGTGAGCTCCTCCCAACCCCGTCGCTACTACTCGAAGCCTTTCGACCTTCCTTCCTAACCCGACCGTTCTCCTCTACCCGATTCAATCTCCCAAAGCCATGAGAAGCTCCAACCCGTCCTCCTCTCCACCTTCCAATCATTGTCCAACACTCGATCAATAGAGAGAGAGAGAGAGAGAGAGAGAGAGAGAGAGAGAGAGAGGAGAGAGAGCACCTACTCGTTTGAAGCCCTAGCCCATCCGAAATCTCTACCTCCCATGGTGACATTCCCATCCTATTATTTCTAAAGTTAGGACATTTTAATTGGAAGCAACAACAGGAGCTCGCGTGTAGTAAAGGTAATTTTCCCTCCATCACGCGCCTCTTCGGCCGAATCCCGTGATCTTTCCAAACCAGAGAGGTAGAGGGAGAGAGGGGTTATTTAACTTTTAATTAAAATTAATTTTAAATAACTTTAATTATAGATATTTTATTTAAATTTAGGTATTATAATTAATTATAATTTATTTTAATTAAAATAATTATAATTAATATTAAATAATTTAATTAAATTAATCTTAAATAATTATAACCTTTTATAATTAATTATTATAGATTAATTAATATTAATTAGTTCTAATTAATTAAAGTTAAAAATAATTCATTATTTTAATTAAATATAATATTTATAATTAATTATAATTAATTATAATTAATTATAATTAATTATAATTAATTAAAAGATAACTATAATTAATAAGTAATTATAATTAAAAATAAAATCTCCCTCTTACCTCGACGTTCGTGTCGAGCCGGCAAACTGTCCAAACATGCTTTTCTCTAGCGTGGTAGGAAGGGAACCCGACGTGACACCTACAATGAGGTAGGTGAGGGACCCTTAACTCTAAAATCTTGTCCACGATGTTCATGTCAAGTTGGCAAATAGACCACACATGCTTTTCTATAGTGTGCTAGAAAGGGAACCTGGTGCGACACCTACAGCGAAGTGGGTAAGCCCGGTACACGCTTTTCTTAGCATGGCCGGGACAACTTTAATACCCGTGTGTGGCTCTATATATGTGGGGAAACAACTGCTCTTCTTGCAACAGGTACTTAAGGCCCATACACGCCTTTCTCTAGCATGGTGGGATTAAAGATTTTACGGCCGTGGTGTCCTTGTAAGAGGTCACCTACAATACACGATTTTCTCTAGCGTGGCGAGAGACCCAGTTTTTTGTAGTTTTTCCCTAAATGAGGGAGACGTCGAGAGGTTGCCAAAATTTTGGATGAAAATATGAATGTACTCTGGCTTGATTTGAATTCAAAAGAATAAGAACATGGACTCAAATAAATAGTGGACTTGTGGATATAAAGTTGAACAAAATCTAAATATTTTCTAAAGGTCAAAATCAAACAAAATAAAATCAAATTGGAACCAAACTCAAATCAATACAAATATGATATTGAACTTGCAAAGACTTTAGAAGACCCTGAACAAGCACTTGAACTCGAACTGTACAACATCAAGTGGAACTTATGAAGTTAGATGTGACGTAGCACATACGCACTGGACTGGCAAGTGAACTTGTATATTAAGCTGAAGCTAGGTTTGAACAAGACATGAACATTAAAGAACCTGAACCTCCAAGTATAAGAAGGGACTCGGTCTTGAAAATTTAAACCAAACAAAATGGCAAGAGGACTTGAACTTATACATTGAACTAGAACTAGAACTGGAACTCAAATGAAACACAATAAATTTGAACTCAAAGCAGAAGCTTGTGGACATTGAATTTGAATTGGGCATTATCTAGTAGAACTTGAATGTAGGAAACTTTGACATGGAACCTTCGAACAATACAAACCAAATCATCAGTGAGCATATCAATTATGTTCATGAGGAAATGAATTTAAACATGAAAAATAATGCAAGCTAACTAACTGTCATGTACAAGAAGTGCAGTGTACTTGAAAGTAATAGTAGAAGAGATGTGATGCAGAAAAATGCCAGGGCATTCCTACAACCTACAATACTTTGTAACAAATAAGAACCCAACATGCAGTGGATACAACAATGTTCTACGATCAACACCAAGACATGGACAAATGCATTCACATTTAGAAGCAACAAAGCTTCTTGCAAACATGCACAATGCAACGTATTTGAATCACATACAAGTACCTACGATCCTTTATAGGAGGCTGGTCGTACATTCAATACGAGTTTTTGAGCAAATGTGACGGATTTACAATACATTACGAACATGTATAAGCAAGATGTAATAAACTCCTACAACAATTCTTTCAAGTGTGCCTGCCAATTGAGATGGCAATACTAGCATTTGATAGGGGAAGACCCGTCCCTACAAACAAGAAAGATCATCAAGCCACCTGAGATTGGTGAAAATTAGATATGATACTAGTACAAATGGCTCTCCTAAGAACTTTTCTAAAAAGTCATAGTGAATATAGCGGGCCCCTGCAAATACACATGACCCACTTATGGATAACAACAATGGGTACATCATAAATACAATGAACCATTGTGGACATAAGTATATATATCACCTACGATAACGATGAACGACATGCTACAAAGTATGTTGGGTATGAAGATAGCTCGATGTATGAAAAAGGACACCTTCTGGCAGAATGGAAGAGGTGTTTGAGCAAATTTGAACTAAACTTCCTACTGTTCCAAAATTTCTTATTGATCCTGCACTTAAGAAGAAGACAGTGCTTGCATCTACAAATATTAAAAACAATAAGTCTACTACACTGATGATCCTGAAAAGCATTCTTTTTAAGGCAGGGTCACTGATTTCAAAGTCTAGAAGAACCTCCCTAGTGAATGAGAAATGGGGAGTTAACATCAGTACAATGAGGTGACTTGTGACATCCAGATATAATGCCACCGAATCCGCAATATTCATACTAGCAGACATAAGGCATTTATAAATATTATAAATACTCTCGCACATACATCATAGTTTGTATACACATAGGTACACAAAAGAGTAAGTACGATTACAAACCCGCATGGGCCCCGGCGAGCATGTTATTTGTATACACTTGATGTCTAGGGATGCTACACGGGTCAATAAGTGAATTCAAGTTTTGAACTCGATCCTCCTATGCAGATCAATAGGAGTCGATAGGATTCAAACCATCAAATAAATACAGGGTTATGTTTTTGTTTTAATATAATCATATTAAGACTTCAAGGCCTATAATAAAGAGAATTCACTAATAAAGAGCATAAGGTCTATGAAACTCGATCCTCCTAAGCAGGTAAATAGGAGTAGATAGGGTTCAAACCATCAGATAAATATATAATCACGAAGTTTACCGGAATATTTATTTTATACATTCATATTAGGCCTTCAAGGTCTATAACAAAAGAAATTCATTCACAAAACCATAAAGCCTATGAGAAACCCGATCCTCAGTCAACATTTTGGCCTAGTTAACAGGGTTCAATCAACAAATGAAAATGACTTTAAAGTCGCCCCGATGATGGTCATGTTGATGGTTTATCTCAACCAGAGGGGTTCATAAATATTTTTAAATACCACTCACATTCTCACAAATCCAAATCTAAAATCCTAATTCCATATATTTAAAATTCAGAAATCCATCCTTCAATACTTAAAGCAAAATCTATCCACCCTTCACAACAGTTTACCAGGGTGGAAAAATTAAAAACTACTTCAGCTCAAATAGAGCTAATACCTTATCAAAAATATCACTAAAATCCATTCTCAAATATTCTCTTGCCAATAAGGATGTGGTACGTGTCCTCTAATTGATAGTTTTGCTGCCAAATGGCATCGCCGGATAAATAGTTATGACCTGGGGTCCTCTAAACTGAGTGGTTTTACTGCTAAATGATACCACAAAATACCAATTAAGGATAGAGCTAACATGCTCTCTAGTGACATCAAATCCTTGAGATATGAATCAATAGGATATGATTGATAGGGCACAAAGCACTATGTTAGCTAAGGTGGATTTAAATTTAAACACTTAGACAAATATTCAACCCAAGTCTACAAGGTCTCCTTGGACGAAGCAATCCATGGCTGCTGACAAGGATCCTTTTATCAGGTTGGGTCGACTACCTCCTCTAACTAAGTAGACCAGGGACCACTATGGCTCAGGATAACGGAACCATGGGATCTTGATCAGGTCCATCATGAATTCCCCCACCATCCTCTTTAAGTGCAAGGTTGTGAAGTTTTGATTTTAAATATCAAACCTTTCAAATTCCCAACTTCAAACCTAATTCCCAAATCTAAACGCATGCTGTTACTATATGCCACATAACACGTATCTTTACATATCTGATTGATGACTAGCCTTAATCTAAAGTTCTCTCTCGTTATCGGGAGGGGTAATTAACTATAGGGGCTTGCACCTATAAGAAACAAGAACTCAAATCATAAAGTCTTCACAAAATGAGGGTGAAATCTCTGGGTAGTATCTTATCTATAAACCCATCTGCCTTTCCAAAATTTACCCTGGAACCTATTCCACTAAAACTCCCCCGAAGAAGAAAAGTAATAGTGTCGGGCGGAGGCTAGGGTCGAATTTTGTAGCACACAGTTTTCTGGTGACTCCGCTGGGGATTGGTTTCTCTTTCCATCTTTGGCTAGTCATCTCATCGCTATAGTAGCAAAAAAAATCAATTTGAGCTTAAGACTCAGAACTCTTTCAAAATGATAATTCAAAGAATTAAATATTTGAATATTCTAAAGAACGATCGTTCAAATAAATTCATTAAGATAATAATATATTTAGCAGTATTTTAAATTTATATTATTTGAATTGCTTGCTAATGTTATATGTTTTTATTTTCTGTTATGTGTAAGTCTCTGCACTTTGAAAGTGTGGGGTGATGTATTAGATTTTGATTACTAACCCTTACATTTTATTTGTCTACAGAATACCTTATTCTTCATCCAACTAGAGCGTGATGCTAGTATTTAGTTGGAAAATATGATCATTAATACTAGAAATATTAGAGCTACCATCTAGTTTGGTAGTGTTGATTTTCTTTTAGTTATTGCAAGAACTATCGAAGCTCCTACCCATATACATATCTTCCAGCGCAGTGACCCACTACCAAAGTTGCTACCCACTGGACGCATCTTCTAGCATCGCGGGCCACTACTATATCTGAAACTCCTCACATGAGTGTTTCTATATTTGAAAGGTTGTCGCAACCTAAAGCCCCGACTACTAAGAAGGTCATAGCTATAGGAAGAATATTAGTGGTGACTTCCAATAGCACCACTCTGCCGACCAGGTTATCTATACCTAGAAAGTATGATGCTGAAGCTTAATCATCTTGAGGAAGGCTTACAAGAAGGCAGAGAAGGAAGATGAATTTTGAACTTCGAGCTCAACAGCAACTGGTGCCTGTGCATCCATCAAATTTGCCTGCCCAGGAGCCAGGGGCTACTATTCTAACTTAGAATGGGTTCACAAATCTAAAATGGGTTAAGAGAAATAGCTCTATTAGAGAGCTAAAGAAATCTTTTTGGGATCAATAGCCTAAAGCCCCAATGCCTCCAACGAAGAAAGAGCCTGAGACTTTTTTAGTTTGGGTATACCGAGTTATGAAAATAGTGAAAGAGAAAGGGCTGAAGAAGAGAAGTTTCTAGTGGCCCCTGGTGATCAAGGCCAGGAGAAACCTACTGAGAGAGTGCTTATCTGTTGTGTTGGAAAGAAGAGAAAGAAAGCAAATTCCACGTGATGAACATTGGGGTGTGACACCTGAACCATATATTCAGTGATCCGCCACCTAAAGGTCCTGGTGGAAAGGAAAAGAGAACTGGAGGCCAATGCCTCACAGAGAAGATACAAGAGAAACAAGAGCTGATTTGGACATAACATCTGGTATAACTTCCTGGAGACCCGTTCATATGTATAAAGAATGTCAGAAATGAGTCCCAAAAAGGTTCCATAATGACATTCCTCCCGATAGTTAACACATTAGAGAATTCTCCAGGGAATCCTGTCGCTCACTAACTCCACCCAAAGAGTTCGCCAGCTTCGACTGCAGCCCACTAGTTAAAGAAATCTTCTTGCCAAATCAAGAACCAGAAATCCAGTGGTGTCGCCACTCAGAGATTCGAGTACTAGAAGAGGAAGAAGAAGAAGACATGGAAAAAAAAGAAAATATGGGATAAAATATAGAAGGAAATATTGAAGAAAATATAGAATAATACTTAAAAGAAGAATTGGAAGAAATAAATAACACATTGGACATGGAGGTGGTCTATATTGTGAGACACACCATTGCTAATGATGAAGCCTACTACGATGACGATGAAGGCGATGAACATTGGCAACCTTGACCTAGGCAAGCACATCAGCGTATCCATGAAGTTAGGTCTACCACTAGTGGAGGTGGTCTTTCCCAAGGAGAAAACGAAGTGGAGGAAGTGGAAGGGAATCCCCTTGATGATAAAAAAGCCACACTCGCCGACATGCGACAGCAAATGAGATGACAAATAAGAGCCAAAGATAGAGAAATCTCTTAGTTGAATGAGAAGATGATTGAGATGATGGCTCAGATGGGAGCAATAATGCAGATGATATAGAGAACTTATGCTATTGGCACCATGCCTAATCCTCCTACTGATCCTCCAAACTTTTAAATGCCTCAAGTCTCAGGAATACGAGGCACTCCTAAACACGGCAATGAAGTCAATAACACTACCCGCTAACCCACTCCATAGAACATTGTAAGTACCTCTAAACATGTGACTGTTGCATAGTTGGAAGAAATTATAACCAAGAAGATTAGGGCCATCATAGTCATTGATCAAGAAGAAAAACTAATGGGCAAGGGTCATCTGTACCCTACTGAATATGACCAAGTGCCATATCCAAAAGGATACTCTGTACCAAAGTTCAATACTTTCAATGGTACTAACAACCCTTGGCAGCACTGTTGACCTCATTTTTGTATGAGGTCATTAAGGATCCATCCAGATTCTAGATCAATCCTGATCCCAAGTCAATCCATATCTAAATTTAATTCAAGCCTTAATGAAAATCCAAAATCCAACCCAGTTCAGAACTCAGACTCCAGTTCAGGTATTGATCCTACCTGTGAGTTAGCTCTAATCCTATCCAGTCATTAATAATCACCCAAATGATTATAGATGATTTGGATACTCAAACTTAATCAATCAAACTCAAAATCCAGATCAATTCCAAAATCCAGACTCAAATCAAAAGTCTAGTAGCCTTGTCCTAAAGGCCTTTTCCAGGGATTTTTCAAATACTTCAAAACCCTATCAAATGACCTATGATTCAGGGTCTGTCAATTACATATTGATGGGACATGTCTCTAGAGGCTACCCTCCAAATTTGAGCTCATTTTGAGGTCTCTAACCCCAGAATCTAAATCAAAATCCAAAGGCTGTAAAATCTTCAAATATTTACAGCCCATGCCACTGGACTTGCCATTAAGAAGATTTTGACCCTAGAGCTTTCTCCAAAGCCTATAATCACCTCCAGACCCTTAATTATGACATTTTGAACATTAAACTGCATTTTTCTAGACCTATTTTGACCCCCAGTTGACCAGGAGTCAAAATGACCAAAATACCCCTATGGGGTTCAAATAGGGATTTCAAACCAAATGAACTCCGAATTAAACGCAACCACCTCCAGCAAGTTTCAAATGTTATTTCAAACCTGTCGGACCCATCCCTAACCCCTGGGTCAACCTCGTTGACCAAGTCAACAGGTTTGACCCAAGAGGCCCTTTAAGGGTCCAAACAGGTGTTTTGACCCAAATGACCTCTTTGAGCCATGAAACCACTTCTATTGGTTGCCAAATGTCGTTTCAAATTGATTGAGCCCATTTCTAGACTCTGGGTCAACCTAGTTGACCAAGTCAACCTAGGTTGACCAAAATAGGCTCTTTAAGGTCAAAATAGGCATTTTGATCAAATTGACTTTTCCAAACCATAGAACCACATCCAATAGACTCAAAATGTTATTTTAAATTTGTTGAACCCATTTCTAGACCCTGGACCTAGCTGGTTGACCAAGTCAAACAAGTTTGGCTTTAGGGCCCATTAAGCCCTCTTAACCCAAATGACCTACATAAACTTTAGAATGGCCCTCACCACCACCCATGACATTCTCCTAGTCCACATCATTCACCTCATTGACTGGTTGACTGGTCAACATAGTCAACACAACCTCTTAAGGGCTTTAGGAGACTTAAATATTTAAGCAAACTCAAACTACCTCAAGCCCATTGAACTTGGCTCAATCAACCAGCAAATCAACATTTCTTCATGGCCACATCAACACCCATTGACTGGTCAAATGGTCAATGCATGGTCAAATGAACTTTAAACCTTGCCCAATTAATTCCTTAAGCTAATTCACTTGAGCCCTAATTAATCCAGCTGTTAAGACCTCTTCTAGAAGCTCCCTAGAGCATTTTGTAACCCTTAGATATAATCCAATGGCTCTTGATCAAGCCATGTGTCCAAAGGGGCAAAAAGGAGATTTAACACCTCATGCCACCTCTTGTCCTTTGATCCCTTGATCCCATCAACTCCATGGACACTTGGCAACCATCAAAGAGCTCATGCAGTCAATCCTAACCATCCAAATGCACTAAGATGGCTTGCAAAGGAAAAGATCTTGATGACATGCAAAAGGAGACCACCCTAGCTCTCTCACTCAATCCCTTTTGCTCCATAGCCATTCCAGCCCCCAAAACCTTCAGAAAATATTCTCCAAGCATTTTCCTAGCCTTCCCAAGTCTTCCCCCACAAGATCCAAGCCTTCAAAACACTCATTGGTGAAGAGAGATAGTTTAAGAGAGAGAATCAGGAAATTTTGGAATAACTCCAGATCCAGCAAGATCTAGCTCTTGGGGTCTTCACCAAAGTTGAAGAGGACATCTTCAGCTTTCCAACAAGATCAAGAACGCAAAAATCCAACGGTTGGATTGTAAGTTATTTTTATTTTAAGTTTAAATTTAAATTTGAAACTGTAGCAAATCTACAATGCATGGAGCCTCCAAACTTCAGGCATTGTTAGATAATGTTGCCTTCTAGCTACAGTTCAAATTTCATCCAATTTCGTTGTGTATTTTGAAAGTTATGGGTATTTGAAAATTTTCAATTCCCAGAAACGACCACGTCGCCCTTCCCAAACTCTCCATCTCCCCTTGGATTCGAACCCACGCCATTTTAAACCGTGGGTGATGACGTAACGCAATCTAGGCCATCTATCCCACCCGCGGTCGATCGGACGGCTGATCTAGCCGTCCGACGTGGTTAAGTGACGGGACCCAGCCCTGCCACGTGGCGCGCTGCCACTGGGCGCCGCCGATCCGGCACCAATCATTGGCGCTGGCGGTCAATTTGACCAAAAATGGTCAAAATAATTCAGAAAAATACCCAAATTTTTCAAAATTCATAGAAAATCGAATCTTTCACCAAATTGAACGTTCTTGAGCTCGTTGGAAAGATAATTAAATGTAGTATTTACTAAAATTAAAATTAAGTTAATTTGGTTTCTGTATTGTGAGTTAGTTACAGTTGTTTAAATTAAGTTTTTTGCAATTTTCTCACAATCCAGTGATCAATTGAGGCCCAAATTTTGGTGGAAGATTATTGGGTATCTTAGGAATGTTCACTAATTTTTCTAGCATCAGATACCAAATGAATTTATGTGATGTGAATTTTCAAGGTAAAGGGTCCATTTTGGACTCTAAATTTGGAAAATTCATAACTACTTAAACTATTAGTATTTAGCTGTGACTTTTCTGTGGTGTGAATGCATTTTCATAAGGTTTAGACACACCAAATTTCAAGCCCATTTCAACAGTAGAGAAACCTAGGGAAAATATTTAAAAAAATGTCTATTTAACTTAGAAAAATCATAGGAAATTATAAACACACCCAATAGGGGTGAAACTTGAACATAGTAAACCTAGTGACATTTGACACCTTAGGTTAAAATTTCATTCAATTTGGAGTTCATTAGGTCAGATAATTAAACAAGTCAAAGTTAACCCTTTAATTGAGCTTTAAAATTTTCAAAAATTACAATAAATCAAATTTAAATCCAAAAAATACAAACAAGACCTCTAACTGACTAGAATCATGTCCTTAATCAATGAAAATTAAAATCCCCTTGATCAGACATCAAATCAAATCTTAATTTAATTTTAATTGAAAACCAATATTTAATTAAAATAAATAATTAATAATAATTAAAAATTCAAAAAAATTCCCAAACACTTGAGAATCACTTCTTAGGTTATCTCTGACATTTGGAGTTGATTTCAAGGAGTTTGGAATTCATTTGGAGCAAAATCAAGAAAACCCTTCTAATTAAATAATTAAATAAATTCCATAAATACATCAAACTTCAAAAAATCATAACTAACTCTAGAAAACTCCAAATTGACCAAACTCAATTGCATTCAACTCAAAATCAAGTCTAGTATTTATGAAAAATTTCAAACCTTCCAAAATAAGTCAAAGTCAAAAAGTCAACAATTGGTCAAACCTAGGTCAAATTAGGTCAAAACTTCAAACCTTCGTAACTAATTGTAGAAAAATCCAATTTTAGCGTACTTATAGTCTAACTGATCATAATAAGGTCTAGTATTTTAATAAAATATTAACTTTCTAGAAAACACTCATAATTGAAAAGTCAATTTTTGACCCTTTGGTTAAGTGATTAGAATAATCCAGAAGATTCCCAAAATTCGAAAATCACTCTAAAACTTCAAAAATGTTTATTAACCCTTAAAATTAGCAATCAACCAACAGTTAAAATCAATCTTAAATCATTAATACTTGAACTCAAATTTAAATCTTTCCCGGAGCCTTTCAACCAACTAGAACTTCAAACAACTTTAACAATTTGCCCTCCTTAGGACATATCAAAACCACACGGCCTATATCACACACTTTAGATGGTTTGATAGGACAACCAACTCTAGTTTTTTGATAGGCCGGTGTTTACTTTTCTGTTGTGTGCCGGGTTTTTGAGCTTTCACTGCATGCTGGTTGTTAACTTAAAATTGATTGAATGTCTGTTTATTTATTTACTACACTCTGTTAAGCATTTGAATTTCAAATATATCAACTGCTTGAGAT
Organism: Dendrobium nobile; assembly: GCA_022539455.1. NCBI lineage: Eukaryota > Viridiplantae > Streptophyta > Magnoliopsida > Asparagales > Orchidaceae > Dendrobium > Dendrobium nobile. The sequence goes on along the minus strand of CM039733.1, from coordinate 30,192,451 downwards.
TGAATATTAACTGCTTGAGATTGAATATTAACTGCTTGGGATTATTTATATTACTGCTGATTATTAGGATAACCCTACAGGATCGAGTCTAGACTTTTCAATTTTGCTTGATGTAATTTGATATAATTTGAGTTGTATTTAAAGTGATTTGAGTTGGGATGTTTAGATCCAACTTGAATTCCAAAGAGGAGAAGACATCCCTAAAGGGGAGAGTTTTCGTCCATTTGGAAGATCAAGTTTGGATGCTCTTCAACTATCCAAAGAGAAAAGATATCACCCCTTTCAAGGGGGAGTTTCTTTTCATTTGGATATCCAGAACCGACGAAACAAGATGTTCGTGAGAAGATGAAGAAATAGACGACGAGAAGAATCCCAATTCTCAAAGTCACTTGAGTCCTAGGTTTAGAACCCGGGTTGTTGTTAGTGGTGCCCGGCCACTTTACTTTCGGCAGACCCTAGTTTGTAATAAGCAAGGCAACTTTGCCTATGGACTTTCAATTTGAATATTAATCTAATTATTTTGATTGATGTTTGATGTGATTGCGTATAGAATTACCTGCTTTTCATAGTTTTTTGGCGTTTGTGTGCCGCTTTTGTTTTTGCCTAGACTCGTGAAACTCGTGAAGGTGTGAAAATTTTTATACTCATAACTTTAAAGTTCAAGATTCTAGTGAGTCTAAACAACATAGAAAGATAACGAATTTAAGGAATTAGCCGGGGATCGACCCCGGGGTCGCATGCATATTCTTGCATTTCTTCTCTCCTTGCTTTAGACCCTTCCCTGCCTACGGGTAGAGTCCGGATAGTCTGACATATGAGGACGAGGTGCCGGACCTAGGGAAGTCCAATCTTCTAAAAAATTATTTTCTAAGCCTGTTTTTAACTTTCAAGCATATTTGATTTGGAGTTGTTAACTAGCATGCATTGCATTAGAAACAGATTTAAAAGAGTCAAATTTTAATTGCATTAGTCCTTAGCATTTTGCACCCAGCATAAGTCAAAGGGGCCAGTTAGAAAAATCTCTAGATGTCGGCCCCAACTCTCCAAAACTTTAAATAAAATGTCCCTACCACTCTTTCATAAAAGACTGAATTCATTTATTTTAAATCGATTAGGTGGTTAGCTGGCTCCCCAATCCAGGCCGAGGTAAGTCCAGATTTGCACTGCATTAGCTAGGTTCGGGTCACTTTTTAATACCCAACTTAGACTTAGGTTCTGAGGCTAGCTCGGGCTATAAGACCTCAACCTCCGGAAATTGAATCCCAAATTTCTAATAAAATTGATCATTTAAACATTAAATCTCTTTCAATCAAATTCAAGCCCAAAACTTATGATAGACTGGAGTGTTTTCTGAATTGTTTCAGAATCCCAAAACACTCCCTACTCCTCTTCCTTTGACTCCAGAAATAAGTGTTCAACCTTGATCCAATCCTAATTGAAAATTCTAACCTTTTTCTTCCTTTGATATCGATCTTTGAAAATCTAAATAAAATTTGCACCGCTATTTTAATCGAGAGTTTTCGTAGGAAATTTCGAGTTCCTACGATGTAATTAACTATGAGGGCATGCGCTCGTAGGAGATTTAGAAACCCAGACCTGATTTTCAAAATCAAATTTTCAAAAACTCTAATTAATTCTTTTTGGGAAATTCAAAATCAAATCCGACGATCATTATCGTCATTTTCAAACGATCAATAGTGATTGATAATTTCTTTCCTCGGATTGATATATCAATTACTATCGTGATTTTGATTATGAAATTAATTATCTTTAATCCATATTAGCATAGTCAAACACTCGATCAAATTCCATTTTGATCCTCTGGGGTCAAATGTGATTCTTTCTTGAGTTTGACTACGATAGTAAGGATAAATTTAAAGTTTTGTGATCTGAATCAATTAATGAATGATATTCTCTACTTTTGAGATGGTATATTATTCTTAATGTCGTGTTTGATTCGAAAACTAAAATTTAACCTTTTTTTAACTTTCCCAAAGAAAATTAATACATTTTCAAAACTATATTTTTCAATCAAACAAAATGGCGACTCCACTGGGGACTAAGTCTCTCTTTCCATCTTTAATAGTGGTATAAATTTTATTGTATCGGTAGTTTTGACTACCTTTCTCTCTGTTGGTCCCTCTACCCATTTCTCCCTTGGGTGAGTGTGGCCAACTCAATTAAGACATGTTAAAAGAGAGGTGAGCGTAGGAATCCTCTATTGAAGTCGGGCTTTGACATTTTGCCTCCAACTTGATTGGTAGAGCGAGAGAGTTAAGCCAAACTTCTCCTGTATATGTTGCAAATTCGCATGCGAATAAATCTAGCATGCTAAGTTTCACAATTTACAGAAAATCTTTCAACCTACAAAATTCAAATCCTCTTTCTTAAATCCATTATCATTGCTATATGTTTTTCTACAATATTCTCCTGTAATTGAACATATATGATGAAAATTCAAGTCTGTTTCAATTAAAATCAATCTCGATATCTTATCTATATATCGGGTTGTAGCTCTTATAATCTGATATATGTGATGAAATATAAATGGATTTTCAAATTCAAAATTCAAGTTTTTAATTAAAATCTTCTCCTTTCTCATTCTCAGATAATCAAATCATCTGCAATGGCTGGCAAACTACTGTTTTCAATGGACCATGACTTACTGGTTGAAGAGTTAGTCTATGAAAACTCAATCCAATTCGGAATAGGGTTTAAGTCCCTTAGACTGGTGATGAATGGAAATACTTTGGTGGACCTTGCTGTTGAGGGCGAGGAGGCCCCTATAGTTCAGTTGGCCATAGGAGCTGGAAACGATGCCCCTCCTAGTCTTTGGTCTGCATTAGACATCGCTAATGCACCCAAAGAATTTCTTGAAGATGCAAAAAAATTGGAAGCTGCTGCTGCGGCCAAAAGAGTGCTTGAGAAAGGATCTTCTAGTTCTAAAACTCTTTATGGCAGCAAGAATTCCAAGAAGAATTATCTGAGAAGGTTAAGAAAGAAAATCACCAAGACAAAGAAGGTGGCCGAGCTGAGGTCCTTGGGTAAAGTCGATCATGAGGCTGCGGAGGAGCTGCCGATCCCTGCCTCTTCTCCACTCCTTAAAGGGAGTCGTTTTCACCCCCTCGCAGCTGCTGCAGGGGAGGAGAGAGTTACTCAGATAGCTAGCACTCCACCTAGCCCAGTGGACTATTCTGTTAAGAGAACCCCGAAGGAGAAGCAAACTCTAGAAGCTAGGATGCTCAGAAATATTATCCATACTTGTGCTGCTCAAGTAGGACAGACTAAAGAACAATATGTCAAACACTTGAAAGGGGTAATTTCACATAAGCTTGAGAAAGAGGTGTTGAAAGAAGAAAAATTTGAAGCTCAGGATCTGACTCCTCAGCCAGTGAGGAAGAACAAGAAGTTTGTTAAACAACCTGTGACGTCAGTCTTAGTAGATGGATACCATTGGGTGCCTCGCCTCCCGTCTGTAAAGACGGAGGAGATAGTGTTAACTGGGTTTTGCCAGAGTCACTCTTTTAGTGGTAGACCACCGACCCCACCTTCAAAACTGTCAAAGCTGGCCCCAGTAATAGCAAAGTCTAAAGAAGTCTTTAAAGAGCCGAAACCAGTTGATGTTAAGGGCAAGAGGCCCATGTCTCCAGAAGAATCATGTGCAAGAAGGAAGTTTAGTAGATGTATTAGAATTCAATTCAGGGAACCTCAAATTCAGATACCAGTTGAACTCCCTCGACTCCCAGTTCAGGGATGTGAGGACTCTGTTCGTGTTGATGTTGGAGCCCCCGCTGTTCAAGCCCCTCCATCACCAATTAAGATAGATGTCCCTCACCTTACTGAGGAGGTCACCCTTGCGACTACCGACCCCGGGACAGTCGGAGGGGAGGAGATGACCCAAGATCCTGATCAAGAAATGTTAGATCAATTGGTTAGTCGAGAAATCACTAAAGAAGATGTTAAGATTAGCAATATCTTTGATAAGTTAGATGTGAAAGAGTATAATCAAGTGATGGATTATGATGGCTACTTACCAATTTACGCTGAAGCAATAGATTGGAGGCCAGTCGAGGAAGTGGTACAAGAAATCAGAGATATCCTTAAGAAGAAGGCTATTGATGAATTCAATCTAGATGAAGATGATCTGTTAGTTGAGGAAGATCCAGTAGCAGATGTTCATATGGTTGAAACTCGATCATCAACGAAAGATGTTGAGGCTTCTAAACATCACTTGGTAAAGATGAAGAGTCAGCAGTGGTAGATTCAGATTCAGATACTTCTGTCAAGTTGAGGGAAAAAGATGAATATATTTTGAGCCTTGAAAGAAAACTCGAGGAGATGATGATGAAAGTTGAACAAATGCAGAGTCAGCTTTTGCAGTCACAGCAGTCGAGACCCGAGCCGTTGCAGCCCACAGTACATACAATGGGCGAGCACAGCAGGAAAGCTGATTCAAATCCCAAACTTCCAGAAGTTACTTCTCCAGTGTCTCCCCCAGAAAAGGATATCCGTTAGATGATTGAAACCCAGGTAAGGGAGGCCTTAGCCCATTCACAAGGAACTATATTTATTTCAAAGGGTAGACCCTACCTCGAGGAATATGATTTGGTTCCTTATCCAAAGGGCTTTGTGCCACCTTCTTTCAAAGTTTTTAGTGGTTTAGAAAACCCGAGGCAGCATTTGGCCCATTTTCGAGCGAGCTGTTGCAATGCAGGTGGGTCAGATGCTCTACTCTTTCGTCAGTTTGTGAGTAGTTTGTCCGGTATTACTTTTGAGTGGTACGTAGATTTACCAAATAGTTCTGTGAAAACTTTCACAGAGCTCGAGGGTCCCTTTTTAAAGAGATTCTCAGGAGCTCAACAACGTGTAACCGTTGGTGATCTCGTCATTGAAAAGCAAAAATCGGACGAGCCTTTGGTCGATTACATCTTGAGATGGCAAAACCTTTCAATGAAATGTGAACCCCAACTGCAAGAGCAACATGCAGTGGAAATTCTTCTAAAGAATATCCACGGGCCTATTGCTTTTCTGCTAAAGGGGTTTACAATCAAAACCTTTGAAAAGCTTCTTAATAAAGCTAGTAATCTACAGGAAGTGGCCTCAAAAATGCCATTCCTGAAGGATTCTACTGAAGAGAAGAAGGCTAGTAAATCGTTGAAGTCCTTTGAAAAGAGAACAACAACGGTTTCAGCAGTTGACAAAGGGAAGAAACCGATCAATACCCAATCGAGTAATCCTACAACTCAACAAACTCAAAAATCTCAACCTTTTCAGGTAACTTCTCAGCCTACTAGAGAATCTCACCAGATTACTTTTAAAGAGAGATTGGCTTGTCCGTATCCGTTTAAAAGAGAGTCAGTGAGGAAGATTTTTAAGAGCCTTTTAAAGAAATCTGATTTTCGATTGCCGGAGGCCAAGAAGCCGGAAGAGGCAAATAAAAAGGATGATCCAACCTTTTTCCCCTACCATCGCATGTTAGGCCACACAATCGAAGACTGTATTGTCTTTAAGGATTGGCTTGAGAAGAACTTCTGTCAAGGTAACATTGTAATTCCAAAGGAGTACCTGGTCGATCCGGATAAAGGGTCTGTCAAATCCATTTCAGGTAAAAACTCTAATCTTTCTTTGTCCCTTGAAGATGGTTGGGATATAGCATTATCCCGAGCATTTAAAAAGTCGATTAACCGATCTTTTCGTCTTTCTCAACAGTTACCGATGAGAGCCCGGGGCCCGATCTAGGAAGTTGACCTAGAGGCATCGCAGGAGGACGTTGGGATAGTTTCCTCTCGAGTAGTTGTAGAAACTACTGTAATAAATAAAAATGAAAAGAGTGAACCTTTTGTAGAGAGGAAATTTGTTGATGAGAGATCTGTATAAGTGGTGGATGGTGGCTCAAAACCATTGACCCCACTAATTTTATCTGACTTTTGCTTTGCCCCATCAAGGGCAAAGGGTCAAAAATTAAATAAAAAGAAAGATCCTTCTGCTCGAATTTTGATGATTAATATTGAGAATGTAATTCCAGATGACACTTCTATTGAAAATAATCCAGAACTAGCTGAGATCGATCAAGTAGTTCAAAAACCCAGTCCTCCAGATTTGACCCCTCAAGAGGAAAATGAATCTGATGTCTTATCAGATGGTGATACCCCAGAAATTAATTTTCAAGGGAGTCCCATTATGATTGATTTCTCGGATTCAGATTCTCAATCAGAAAATGACAATCAATCGTCTAAGGAGAGCGTAGACCTCTCCGTAGCTTGTTCTTCCGATAAAATTGTGCAAGTACAATTACGTGGTGGTAAGGTCTTACCCCCTAAGCTTCCCCCACAGGAAAAGGGAAAGCAAGTTGTTTCCACTGATCCGATTCCAATCCCCACTCAACAATCAAACCCTCCTTCAAATTCACCGGGTCCTGATGTTAAAGTTCCAAGTGTTGATTATAATGTCTTAGCTCACCTTAGGAAGTTGCCTGCTAAGTTGAGTATTTACGACGCCCTTGTCCTTTCAAAAGAGATGAGGGAGACTCTAATTAAAGCACTTCTCAACCCAGAGATTTGCTTAGCTCAACTTGCTTCGACTTCCGAGGAAGAAGCTTTGTACTTCAAAGAAGTTCCAAGAGTTACTTTCTCTGACAAAGATCTACTCCTTGGTACGGCCAATCACAATCGTCCGCTTTACATTACTGTAAATGTGGGCAATTTTAAGCTATCAAGAGTTCTTGTTGATCCGGGTGCATCGGTCAACGTGATGAACATAAAGACTCTCGCATACCTTAAAGTTGGTATTAGTAAGCTCTCAACCGATAGGATGGTGCTTTGCGGGTTCAATGAAAAAGGCGAGAAGGCTTTAGGTTCAATCACACTTCTTCTAGAGATAGGAGAGTTAAAAACTGAAGCAAAATTTCATATAATCTATTCGATGACGTCCTTCAACGCTCTCCTAGGTAGGCTCTGGATCCATGAATATAGGATGGTTCCTTCCACCCTACACCAATGCATCAAATACCAACGAGATGGCATTGAGTTTGCAATTAAGGGTGATCTGCAACCATTCTCTATTCACGAGATCGAGATCCACGAGGATGCTGCATATTATGTTCCCAAAGGGTCCACTACCAAATCTCAGGTAGAGATCAACGTTAAGGAGGAAAAGGCAGAAACTCAAAGTTCAAAAGCAATTCAAAAGTTAAGAAAAGGAAAAGTCAAGAATAAAAAAGGCCAAAATTCAAGTAGTGAAGATGATGTTGAGCGCGTGGTTTTTAGGCCTCCAATCAATCTGCCTCAAAGAGGTGGAAGGATGGCCCAAAGAGCACGCGGCTGAGGTCACCCTCCAGTTGAAAAGAGAAATTCCCCAATATACATCGAACTTGAAATAAGTTTTGATGAAGAATCAAGAAAAAGGGGAGCTAGAATTGCTTTTGACTAAAGAAAAATCAATCCTCCTCCAAAGTTTGATCTCACCTTGGATTCAGATGTTGAGTCTAGTAGTTAGGTTGTTAAGCCTAAGTGAATGTCCCAAGGCTACCAAGAGATGGGTGAATTGGTAGATTAAAAGATTTAAGTCCCCTTTAGAAAATTATTGAACCGAAATAAAATTTCTTTTAAATTTTGTAGAAAAATGTTTTTCAACCACAGAGTTTTTTTTTTAAACTGAAATATAAAGTGCGGAAACGTAAAAACAGTAAAGTAAATGACACCAGATTTATAGTGGTTCGGTCTAAAACCAGACCTACATCCACTCCCTAGAGGCACCCTCTGAGTATTGCACTAATACCAATAGTGACTCTCCTTTTGCACCCACAGCAAGGCGGAGAAGCCTTTACAACACACTCTTTTCATCACTCCCCGGTGTGGCAGAGAACCGTCCATCCTTTTACACAATCCCCAGTGTTGGCAGAGAACCGTCTGTCCTTTCACACTATCCCCAGTGTTGGCAGAGAACCGTCATCCTTTCACACTCTCCTAGTGTGGGCAGAGAACCCTTCAGCTGTTTACACTCTCCAAGTGTGGGCAGAGAACCCCTCGGCTGTTCACACTCTCCAAGTGTAGGCAGAGAACCCTTCGACTGTTCACACTCTCCAAGTGTCGGAAGAGAACCGGATCTCCTTGATAGATCTTCTCATAAGAATCTAGAATGAAGAAGGAAAAGAGTGAAGTAATCCCAATTCACAAGTAGAGACTCTTACCTTTGAACTCCAAGTGAAGCCTTCTCGCTCCAGTGGTAGGAATCCTCCCTTGAATGCTCTCTTCCACTCTCTCCTTGGCTATTCTCTCAAGAGGCACGAAGATCAAATGACAAAAAGATTGGGTGGCAGTCTAATTTGGACTATTTATACAAAAGACAAGAAAAACCGCCCAAAAACTGCAAGTTTTCAATTCTGTACGCAGTGGATCGTCCCGTACGATCGTGGATCGTCCCGTACGATCGTGGATCGTCCCGTACGATCGTGGATCGTCCTGGACGATTTTACTTAAACGATCTGAAACGACCCTATTTAAATATGTGTACGAAATGTCTTCGTATAGCTGATCGTCCTGTACGAACTAGGTTCGTCCAGTACGAACGGTTATTATAAGGTCGGTTCTAGAAACTGCGGAAAACTGTCCTAAGTCGGTTAATCGTTTGGACGAAAATTTATTCGTCTGGATGAAATTTTTACAGAGGACCGATCGTCCCGGACGATTCTTGACTGTGTTTGGATGAAAATTTTCCAGAGGACCAATCGCCACGAACGATAATTTAATTTCGTCGGGACGAAAATTTTCCAGAGACCCGATCGTCCTGGACGATTTTTAATTTTGGCTGGACGAAATCTTTCCAGATAACCAGTTGCCACGGACGATAATTTAAATTCGTCTAGACGAAAATTTTACAGTGAACCAATCGTCCTAGACGATAATTAATTTCGTCCTGGACGAATAGGACTTAGAAAATTTTTTTGAGCAAGTTCCTATTCGTTCCATATGCTCTATAGGAGATAACTGTCTGATCGTCCAGTACGAACTGATATCGTCCCGTACGATCAGTATAAATTTTATATAATCTCCTTATGTGTGTGTGTGTACAATCACTCCCTTTCAATTTAATTTCTAAGAAAAGTGCAAGCTTCAAATTTTACACAGTATCTCATGCTGAATTTAATTTGAAGTCTTCGTAGTCTGGAGTTCATTTTTCCTGAAATGTCAGTACACACAAGAGCAAATATAATTCTTCTAAAAATTGTTAGGAGATTACTACACATTTGAACAATAATGTTTCGAATCCTCAAAACTTCATAAGATGCAAAAATGTAAAGCATGCAAATAGCAACTATCTTAACAATCTCTCCCTTTTTGATGATGGCAAAACAATTATTGTTTGTATGGTTTCAATTTAAACAAATCTCCTATCTCCTAAACTCCCCCTGAATTGATGAATACATGAAAATAAGGAGGCATTTTGAACCATAAAATAAAACACAAAAATTTTTGTTTTTTCAAAAAAATAAGTTTTTCAAAAAAAATAAACTAGACACAAACAAAACATACAAGCACAATGATTTCTCCCCCTTTTTGACAACAACAAAAAGTGAAAAAGAAAAAGAAGAGAAATGTAAGTAATTGTATGAAATTCATTTGAAAATTTAATCTAAATGGTGATTGACATAAGGTATGCAATTTTAAACTAAAAACATTAGGTCAATCATAGAAATTCATGAAATTTAAAAAGTGATATAACATTGTAAGTAAGAAGAATTTATCAAAGACATGATTCAATTTAGACATTCCAATATAGAAAATCATTACAATAGAGATGAAGAAAAATTCGATATTTGAAAGTTCAATAGAATATAAATGAACATAAGATCAATTTGAATTAAGAGATTGAAAGAATTTGGAAAGAAGAGTATTACCACATGTGGCGCTTTGCGCATCTTTTTCAAAATTTTTGGGCACATTTTTGTGCATCTTTTGATATTAGGCTGATTTTGTGCCTCTTTTTCATATTTGCAAACCTTTGCGCATTCCTTTTGATTTTTTGTACTTTTTATACAATTTTCAAGAGTAATTGAGACCAATTCTTTCCAAAATCAATAATCTAAAATTTCAAATATTTCTAAGTGTATAAATATTATTTGAGCAAGGAAATACAAAATAAGAAAACATCTAAATTGCAATAATAATATTAATTTTTATGTAGTCTAAATGAATAGACATGAATTTAAAAGTTCTAATTACAACAAGTTATAAACAACTTTTAAATTTAGAAAGACTAGATTTTCTAATGTAGATAATCTCAAATTACAATCTAATTTAAGCACTATGAAGATTAAATAATACTAATGAAATTCATAAAAATTAACCACATTTCAAAAACAAATCAAATTTGAAACAAGAACTACATGCATTGATATTAATGAAAGGATTACACATTTCATAATATCTAAAAATATTTAAGAACATACACTTAACTTAAAAGAAAAGACAAACATAAAAACAAACATTTAACATAAACACTGACACAACAAAACATGAAACAAACACGAGTACAGCAAACATAAAGAAAATCATCTCTACTGTTCTGGTGGAGGAGGAGGAGGAGGAATGCCGCCAAAAAGGTTGAAGTAGGAGGCCATCAACATTGCATTGGTATTGATTTCATGTACTTCATTTCTAATGATACCAATGTCTTGTTGTTGCTGCATAAGTTGAGCATCAAATTGATCAAACCTTTGATCAACATGAGTCTCTAATCTATCAAATCTTTCAATCAGATCCTGATAATCTGACTAAGGTGCAGAGGTTTATACTCCTTCTTCTTCTACTTCTTCTGAGGCACTGCCATGTGCTTTTTCTTTTTCCTTTTCCTCCTTGAAAGCAATCTGAAGGAAGCATCATTATAATAAACTGGCTCTTCATACTTATCATCAGGATGCACTAAGTTATACTTCTTTTCTAAGATGTAGGTAACTAAGTGTCCTAAAGAGATGTTCCTTTTTCTTTTCTGATCTGCATGTCCTATTTCTGAAAGCCCATAGATGTGATCTATGATAAGTTGGGCTTCGTCGATTGGGTGACACTCCATAATTAAAAAGGTTAGAACAGAAAGGAGGGGTAATATTGATCCTATCACCAGCTTTAGGAATGATTAAAGAACGAAGGATATGCTGGATGATACGGGCATTCTTGGTCATACCGGATACTCTAGCAACATGATAGGTTAGGCCACTTTTTCTAATTACCATATTGACATCATACCATTGGAAAGTGTTTTCACTCATTAGGGTGTGGGCTTTATATCCTTCAGTTCTTAAGTTCAAAAAGGCTCCAATGTCATGCTTAGTGATTTCCACTTTTTGTTTGAAGACAAAAGAACTTATGCAAGAGTGGTCGGAGTTAAAACTCATATTTGCTAGGAAATAGTGGAAGGTTTGCTTGTTGTAGAAGTGGACGAGAGAAAGTATGAAATGAAATTGGGTTGAGGCAAAAAGGTGCATTACCTTAAAATTTATCTCGCTTTGGATTAAAATGCGAGAGGGAGTTATTTTGGCGGATGCAAAACGAGGAAAGGATTCCTCGTTCGCCTTAGACAGGAAGTTTTCTGAGGCATTCCTATTGGGATTCTTCACTAACACCTTTTGTCTCTTGCTTGAGGAGGCCATTGACAATTTGAAGTAGAAAGGGATTGAAAGAGAAGTTTGGAAGTGTGATTGTTGAGTTAGAAAGTCTTCATATTTAAAGAAAAACGATACGTTCATCCTGGATGAAAACAGTTCGTCCTGGACAAAAATCATCGTTCGTCTGGACGAAAATATTTCGTACAGACGATCCATTTCGTCCAAAATGTAACGGCTTTTCGTAATCAACACAACTTACGATGCGTCCCTTCGTACAGGCTTTTTGACTTGACCGATCGTACAGACGAAATAATTTCGTACAGATGATCCAAAAGTAATTTATTTTCCAGTCTCTTGAAAACTGTCCCCTACAATGAAACGACATCTGTTCGTCTGGACGAACCAAAAATTCGTACAGACGAAATCTATATTTAACACTGTCTTATCCACTCAACCGCTGCATTCAATCGTCTCGACGTTTGAGAAAAAGAAAAATTTCGTCCTGGATGATCGTCATATCGTACAGACGATCTAATTAAAAACTGCTCTCAAAACGGTTAAAATTCGTGCAAACCAATTTTTCTCACATCGTCCAGTACGAAACAAAAGTCGTCCCGGACGATTTCCTCCAATTTTTGAATTTTGAATTTTAATTTAAGAAAATCAAACTAAACATTTAAAAACACAGAAAACATAATGCAAAACCATAGACTCAAAAACAAATTCATTCAAAACACACAAAATTTTACAAAATCAAAAAACAAAACATAAACATAAATATCAATGTTGCAAAGACATTTTGTTGAGGCATTTAAATCAATAACACCAAGCCTTATTCTTAAAGTACTGAAGGTATCAAGGGCTAAAGGTTTTGTAAAAATGTCTGCAAGTTGATTTTCAGTTGAAACATGTGTGAGTTCAATTTCTCCTTTGGATACATGATCCCTTATGAAATGATGTCTTATATCAATGTGTTTGGTTCTAGAATGTTGAATAGGATTTTTGGAAATGCAAATAGCACTAATATTGTCACAATAAATTGGAATAGTGCCTACAGATAATCCTAAATCAATCAACTCTTGTTTTAACCAAAGTACTTGTGCCACACAACTTCCTAATGCAATGTATTCTGCTTCTGCAGTAGATAGGGCTACTGAATTTTGTTTTCTACTGGACCAAGAAACTAATGAATTTCCAATGAATTGACATGTTCCAGAAGTACTTTTCCTATCTACTCTACAGCCTGCAAAGTCAGAATATGAATAACCAATAATTTCAAATGAAGAGCTAAACTTAGGATACCAAATTCCTAAGTTTTGAGTTCCTAGTAAGTATCTTAAAATCCTTTTCACTGCTGTCAAATGTGATTCTTTTGGATCTGATTGAAATCTAGCACATAAGCAAACACTGAACATAATATCTGGTCGGCTAGCAGTCAAGTAAAGCAAAGATCCAATAATCCCTCTATATTTCTTTTGATCAACAGATTTTTCCTTAAGGTCCTTATCCAACTGAACTGAGGAACTCATTGGTGTACTAACAGGTTTAGCATTGTCCATTTCATATTTCTTGAGGATGTCCTTAATATATTTAGTTTGACTAAGAAATGTCCCTTCCTCAAGTTGCTTGATGCTAAAACCTAGAAAGTAATTTAAATCTCCCATTAGATTCATTTCAAATTCACTACTCATTGTATTAGAAAAATCATCACAAAGATTTTTATTTGAAGATCCAAAGATGATATCATCCACATAAATTTGAACAATGAGTATTTCCTTTCCAAATTTCTTTAAGAAGAGAGTTGTATCCACACTTCCTTTTTCAAAAGATCTTTCAAGTAGGAAAGTGCTCAATCTCTCATACCAAGCCCTAGGTGCCTATTTCAATCCATATAATGTCTTTTTTAACTTAAAAACATGATTTGGGTATTTTGAATTTTCAAATCCTGGAGGTTGTTCTACAAAAACATCTTCTTCAATAACACCATTCAAAAAGGCACTTTTGACATCCATTTGAAACAATTTAAAACTTTTAAAACAGGCAAAGGCAAGTAAAACCCTAATTGCTTCAATTCTTGCTACAGGGGCAAAGGTCTCCTCAAAATCAATTCCTTCAATTTGATTATACCCATTAGCAACTAATCTAGCCTTATTTCTAATGACTACTCCTGAGTCATTCATTTTATTTTTGAACACCCACTTAGTTGCAACAACACTTTGATTATTTGGCTTGTAGTTAATTCCCAAACTTTATTTCTTACAAATTGATTTAACTCTTCTTGCATGGCCAATATCCAAAATTCATCAGAAAGTGCCTGATCAATATTAGTGGGTTCTATGGTTGAAATAAAGGCTGAATGATTGACTTCCTTATTTAATCCACGCCTAGTTCTAACACCCTCACTAGGTTCTCCTATAATCAATCCTCTTGGGTGATTTTTAGAAAATCTCAAATCCCTAGGCAAAGGGTTTTCTCTTTCCAAATTTTCTTCATAATTTAATCTATCAATCTTTTGGGAGTTTTCCTCAATTTCTTCTTCAACAATATTTGGCTCTTCTAAATTTCCAGATTCATCAAATACAATATGTGTGGTTTCTTCAATAACTAAAGTTCTTTTGTTGAATATCCTATAAGATTTTCCAACACTTGAATATCCAACAAAAATTCCTTCATCTGATTTTGGATCAAATTTTTCTAAGGCAGATTTTCCATTGTTATGAATGAACACCTTGCAACCAAAAACATGCAAATGAGACAAATTTGGTGTTCTACCTTTTAGTAACTCATAGGGTGTTTTATTTAAATTCGATCTCACATTCACCCTATTCAGAACATAACATGTAGAACTAACCGCCTCAGCCCAAAAATATCTAGGAAGTGAGTATTCTGCCAACATTGCTCTGGCGGCTTCTATTAATGTTATGTTTTTCCTTTCAACTACCCCATTTTGTTGAGGGATTCTAGGTGCAGAAAAATTGTGATCAATCCCTTTTTCTTTACAAAAATTTTCAAATCTTTCATTTTCAAATTCTCCTCCATGATCACTTTGTAAAGATATTATTACACATCTTAGTTTTCTCTGTATCCAAGTTGAAAATTTTCTGAATTCCTCAAATGATTCACTTTTATGAAAGAGAAATCTAACCCAAGTGAATCTTGAGAAATCATCCACAATAACAGATCCGTATACTTTCCCTCCTAGACTTACAGTTCCTACTGGTCCAAAAAGATCCATGTGAAGAATTTCCAATGGTTTACTAGTTTTAAGATCATTATTGGACTTAAAAGAGGACTTCACTTGTTTTCCTAATTGACATGCATCACAAAGGTGGTCTTTAGTAAAGTCTAATTTTGGTATACCTCTTACTAAATTCTTTTGGGTAATTCTCCTAAGATTTTTCATACTAGAATGACAAAATCTCCTATGCCAAAGCCAAGATTCATCAGAAACAGTTTTCAAACAGAAAGCAATAGGAGTATGAAATGAATTCAAATCTAACATGTAAACATTGTTTACCCTTTTTCCATTTAAAACTTCTTTCCCATTTAGGCTTAATATGCAGCTGGTAGGTAAAAATTTCACATTATATCCCTTGTCACATAGCTGACTTATACTTAACAAATTATGCTTTAAGCCTTCAACCAATAACACATTGTCTATAAAAAAGTTTTTGAAATTACCAATCATACCAGATCCAACCACTTTCTTTGTGGTATTATCTCCAAGTGTAACCTTGCCTCTATTCCTGGCTTCTAGCGATATAAATTTGCAGTGTCTCAAGTCATATGCTTTGAACATCCACTATCCACGTACCATATGCTCCCACGAGGTCTTGTGTGAGAGCAATCCTCTTCTTGATTTGAGTGATCCACATTGTCTGCCATCAAGAAAAGATTAGTGACTTCTTCTTCTTTTTCCGTCTCAGATGAGTCTGAAGCTGAGTCCGCCTAGAAAGCTCTTTGAAACTTCTTCTTGCCCTACTTTACCATAGGTTTCTCCTCCACCTTCTCCTTACCAGTAGTGGCTTTGAGTTTTGGGCAATCAGTCTTGATATGACCTGGTTTTCTGCATTCATAACAAATCACTTCATTAGAAACATTGTCATTTCTGTTAAACTTACCTCTATTCCATTGCTGGCGTCTCTTCTGCTTCCCTTTAAAAAGCTTCTGAATTGTCTAGTCATCAGTGCAATATCATCTTCATCCTCAGGTTGTGAGTGTTCACTCTCTGACTCTTCCACTTTTAGTACTATATTCTTCTCCTTTTGTGGTTCTCCTGCATCAATCTTCCTTTGACTTACTCCTTGCTCATAAGAAATGAGTGAACCAAGAAGATTGTCAATAGAATAAATGTTTAAATCTTTAGACTCTGTAATTGCAGTAATTTTTGCATCATAAGCAGTAGGTAAACAACGAAGAATCTTATTAACCATTTCAGCATTAGTTAATTCCCTACCAAGTGCATGCAAAGAAGTGACAATTTGTGTAAATCTTGTGTACATGTCGGAAATAGATTCATTAGGTTTCATGCGAAACAATTCATAGTCATGTAACAAGATATTGAGCCTTGATTGTTTAACCTCATTTGTCCCTTCATAAGTTATACAAAGCCTATCCCATATGTCCTTTCCGCTTTTGCAAGTGGAAACCTGCATGTAGTCTTCAGATTTTAAGGCACAAAAGAAACTATTTAAACATTTGGCATTTAATTGTGCTAAGTCACGTTCTTCTACAGTCCAATCTGTAAAAGGTATTTCTACCATATCTCCATCAACTAATCTAGTTGGTTTTGTGTAGCCATCATGGACTAGCATCCACATGCGATAATCAAGTGACTGTAAGAAAGTAGACATGCATGTTTTCCAAAAATCAAAAGGAATATTGTCAAACAGTGGAGGTCTAGTGATAGAGTAACCCTCAGGTGTGTTTCGATTTCCAAAAGTAGCCATCTACGTTAATAAAAAAATAGCTCAAACTTATGATTTTGAAACGAAGCTCTGATACCACTTGTTGAGTCTAGTAATTAGGTTGTTAAGCCTAAGTGAATGTCCCAAGGCTACCAAGAGGGGGGTGAATTGGTAGTTTAAAAGATTTAAGTCCCCTTTAGAAAATTATTGAACCGAAATAAAATTTCTTTTAAATTTTGTAGAAAAATGTTTTTCAACCACAGAGTTTTTTTTTTAAAACTGAAATATAAAGTGCGGAAACGTAAAAACAGTAAAGTAAATGACACCAGATTTATAGTGGTTCGGTCTATAACCAGACCTACATCCACTCCCCAGAGGCACCCTCTGAGTATTGCACTAATACCAATAGTGACTCTCCTTTTGCACCCACAGCAAGGCGGAGAAGCCTTTACAACACACTCTTTTCACCACTCCCCAGTGCGGTAGAGAACCGTCCGTCCTTTTACACAATCCCCAGTGTTGGCAGAGAACCGTCCGTCCTTTCACACTATCCCCAGTGTTGGTAGAGAACAGTCATCCTTTCACACTCTCCTAGTGTGGACAGAGAACCCTTCAGCTGTTTACACTCTCCAAGTGTGGGCAGAGAACCCCTTGGCTGTTCACACTCTCTAAGTGTAGGCAGAGAACCCTTTGGCTGTTCACACTCTCCAAGTGTAGGCAGAGAACCGGATCTCCTTGACAGATCTTCTCACAAGAATCTAGAAGGAAAAAGGAAAAGAGTGAAGTAATCCCAATTCACAAGTAGAGACTCTTACCTTTGAACTCCAAGTGAAGCCTTCTCGCTCCAGTGATAGGAATCCTCCCTTGAATGCTCTCTTCCACTCTCTCCTTGGCTATTCTCTCAAGAGGCACGAAGATCAAATGACAAAAAGATTGGGTGGCAGTCTAATTTGGACTATTTATACAATAGACAAGAAAAATCGCCCAAAAACTGCAAGTTTTCAATTCTGTACGCAATGGATTGTCCCGTACGATCGTGGATCATCCTGGACGTTTTTACTTAAACGATCTGAAATGACCCTATTTGAATATGTGTACAAAATGTCTTCGTGCAGCTGATCGTCCTGTACGAACTAGGTTCGTCCAGTACGAACGGTTATTACAAGGTCGGTTCTTGAAACTGCGGAAAACTGTCCTAAGTCGGTTAATCGTTTGGACGAAAATTTATTCGTCTGGATGAAATTTTAACATAGGACCGATCATCCTGGACAATTCTTGACTTCGTCTGGACGAAAATTTTCCAGAGGACCAATCGCCACGGACGATAATTTAATTTCGTCTGGACGAAAATTTTCCAGAGACCCGATAGTCCTGGACGATTTTTAATTTCGGTTGGACGAAATCTTTCCAGAGAACCAGTCGCCATGGAAGATAATTTAAATTCGTCTGGACGAAAATTTTACAGTGAACCAATCATCCTGGACGATAATTAATTTCGTCCTGGACGAATAGGACTTAGAAAAATTTTTTGAGCAAGTTCCTATTCGTTCCATATGCTCTATAGGAGATAACTGTCTGATCGTCCAGTACGAATTGATATCGTCCCGTACGATCAGTATAAATTTTATATGATCTCCTTATGTGTGTGTGTGTACAATCACTCCCTTTCAATTTGATTTCTAAGAAAAGTGCAAGCTTCAAATTTTACACAGTATCTCATGCTGAATTTAATTTAAAGTCTTCGTAGTCTGGAGTTCATTTTTCCTGAAATGTCAGTACACACAAGAGCAAATACAATTCTTCTAAAAATTGTTAGGAGATAACTACACATTTGAACAATCATGTTTGGAATCATCAAAACTTCATAAGATGCAAAAATGTAAAGCATACAAATAGCAACTATCTTAACATCAGATAGTGACCAGGAGGGTAATAATTCTAAGCCTCAAAGTGACGAGCCTGAATTGAGTATATATGAAAAGCTTAATAGGGCCGTTGAATCCTTAACCTTAATCCCACTGTCTGCTGACAGAGTCTGGGGGTTAGCAATTAAGGATGCCCCTAACTTAGATGGACAGGTAAGGAAAGTCCAGAAGTTCTTCCCTGGCTCCTCCTCTTCAAGGAACGAAGATGATGTAATCCTTGAAGAGGCAGACTTCAATGAATTAATGGAGTTACCTTTTGGCTACTTTCCTCTTGGTGTTAAGGCTCTTATCTCTAAAGGTTTCGCTCCGAGTCGATGGACTAAGGGTCAAGCTAGATACCACCAAAATATTTGGAATTCAAAATTCAATAAAAATTGGACAAATGGTATCGGCTTTGGTACCATTGGTTCATTTGACGATGATGAATATTGCTTGATGATAACTAGTCATTCTGAATCTAAAAGTGTCCCTATAGAAGTCGTTGATTCACTCGACAAACTTTGTTTGGAGACCTTAAACGATTCTGATGAAGTTCAAATTCAAGATGCACCCCCTGAATTTGAAGAAGAAATCAAATCGACAATTGATGAACTTAAAGAAATCAACCTTGGAATAGAGAACGACCCTCGCCCCACTTTTATAAGTTCTTTGTTGAGTGAGGATGAGTCTAAGGATCTAATTCAACTTCTATCTGAGTTTAAGGACTGCTGTGGGTCTCCGAAAGGATTCCGCTCGTGTGGTTCGAATGCAAAGAGTACGATCACACTATCCCGTAGGACAAAATGGTCGTAGACCTTTACAATCGACACAAGCAGGCCGATGGAAGAGCAGATGGAGTTATAGATACGATTAGCCATGGAGGATAGCAGTTTTTCACCTACGCACCTCGATGGATAATAATATCTATAACCCTAAATTCACGAGATTTCCCCCATTCGATACATCAGCTCGAATGGGGTTTATTTGATTGCGGGGATCGGTTTCCTACGGGCGCAAGCCCCCGTAGTTAATTACATCTTAGACCTCGGTCTAAGAAAACTCTCGATTAAGGATGTTAGATTATCTCCTCTAAAGTGGATTTAGTGCAAGGGATTTCTAGGCTTTCCTAATCAGAGGGGAAGAAGGTCCCAATTTGGCTCAATCAGATCACACGTGGTTCAGTCGACATTCGGCTGGTCCGAGGAAGGAAAAACTAGAGAAAAGAAAGAGGCCACACGTCTCAAGCAAACATGAGAGAAAGAGGGAGGAGGCGTCATCTGTGTGACGCGGATGGGTAGGATTTATAGTCTCCGAAAGAATGGAGAACTTACCCACCGATAAGGTGTGTAGAGGTACATTCGTACCCCTCACCTTTAGATCCTAAATCTATAAAAGATGTAGTGTTGTACACACAACATTAGCATCTACGACCTAACTAATGCAATCTGGACTTATTCCTTACCTGAAAAAGGAAGCAAGCTGAAATCCTAAGCACAACCAACCGTCCTATATGCATGCAAGATGGGAAGGCTCAATCCTAATGAATCAAG
Organism: Dendrobium nobile; assembly: GCA_022539455.1. Taxonomy (NCBI): domain Eukaryota; kingdom Viridiplantae; phylum Streptophyta; class Magnoliopsida; order Asparagales; family Orchidaceae; genus Dendrobium; species Dendrobium nobile. Next base: position 30,172,491 of record CM039733.1, on the reverse strand, counting down.
GATTTGCAATTCAAAAGAGTTGAATCAGGGACTCTACAATATGCAAACGAACATATCTGGCGTTGTATGATGCATGAAAAAGATATACAATTAAGAGATGTCCTTAGATCCACTAATGCAATGCATGTAAGTGAAGTGCATTATAAAGAAAAGTGTATAAGAACGTATGCATGACATCCAGAGTACAGAAAAAATAAATAAACACACCCTAAGGGTATCCTTCAGGCAAGATACCCGCACAGAAAATCATTCTAGCAATGCCCACTTTGTGTGGGAAAACAGCGATGCCCAATGGCATAAATAGGTGGCCTACTCGACAGGCCTAAATGACCCTAATGGTCTCTAAGGCTCACATAAAAAAGGGGAGGGGGGGGGGTATCGCACCCAAAATCGAAAAAGGCCAAAATCCTAGCAGAAAAACAACGATGCCCACTTCGTGTGGGAAAACAACGATGCCAACCGGCATAATAGGTGGCCTACTCTACAGGCCTAAACGACCCTAATGGTCTCTAGGGCTCACAGAAGGGGGTCAGCTTTGACCTATAGGGCCAAAGCTTCGTCAGTGGACTACCCTAAGGCCAACTACCTAAACATGCTAGAATTCCTACTAACAAGTCGTGTGTGATGTGTTGCAATTTCGATATATAATTAAAAAAAATTGCTTTACTAGTTGCAGAAATTATACCTGAATGTGGCGCAGCCACTTAATAGCTCCAAGCAAGTAAATGGTTCATTGATCCCTGATCGTGCAAGACCCAATGTACCTGCTGTGGCGCTGCCACTTAAAAGCTTATAAGCAATTGACGCCGCTTGATCATTGACAATGCAACACCAGATATACCTCGCAAAGTAAGACAAAAGAAAACATATATATAAGCGTAGATGCCGTTCAGAAAAGAAATGCAAGTAAGTAAGAAAATATAACTGACAGAAAATATAAGAATTGTATTTATAGAACATATATAGGTAGTAAATACTGAATAGCAAAAGAAAAATATCAGCCTAACCTGGGGCTAGAAGTCGTGTCCTAACCAAACAAGTCTAGGGTGTGTGTAGGCTGTGTAGTTTTTGATAGATCCTATGTAGGGTAATTTAGTTGAAATTATTTGCATTTAATTTGTTAAAGGCCAAAAGGAGGTTTTGATTGAAGTTCAAATATTAATATTTTAGGATTGATTTTAGAGATTTTATTTTAGTATTTGATTGATTACCACCTTTGTTTCACACCAAGGCCGTGAGGTTTATTTCACCCTCCTTGGGGCTAACTTAATAGCCTCGTAGGCCTGGGTTACCCAGTGATAATCAACTTTGTTCAATTATTAGTTGGTTATAAATTAGAAAAAAAAAAGGTAGATTAAGGAATTTATTACCAAAAGAGGTTTGTTGATTGATTTTAAGAATTGATCTAAGGTTTGATATTTTAGGAGTCATTTATCCTAATAAATTTTAGCTTAGATTTGAATCTTCTAATTTTAATTCTACATCTTTTAGACCTTAAATTGGTTAGGAGTTTCTTATTAAATTATTTGAGTTGGATTTAGATTTTGTATTTTACGGATTATGAAATGTTAGTTGTAGTTTGAGTACAAATTAAGTGTATTAGTGTATTTGTTAAGCATTGAATTAAGATTAATTTCATTGGTTGATTATTAGTGGATTAAGTAAAAGAAACTCAAACGTGGGAATACGTGTCACTAAGTTTTGTGTTATAAAAGTCTCTATCCTATAAGGAACATGCATCCTAAGTCTATGTTTTCAAGACTCGGTCCTTAATTTTTGTCCTTAGGTGTCACTAAAGTTAGGGGATAAAAAATAAGTTTTTACTTTCTAACCCTTAGGACTTTCGTATATGTATTGATAAGCTTGGGGATCTACGGACATAATTACTATAATAAGTAGCAAAAATAGTGGAAAGAAAAAAGAATAAAAATTAGAAATAAAAGGAATGTAGGCATTGTAGTTATTAGGCACACTTCTGTGAAGTCAAGTGTGCCCTAAAGCAACATTTACAATGCCCTTTGTTATTCCCACAATCCAAATAAGGCACTTGATACGCTTGGAACATCTACCTACCACACACTCTAAACAAAGCCTACAACAACTAGGGAAAACAAATTCTCTTGGGTTTTATATTCATCCAAAAATTCTTTTCATCTTTAGGAGCTAACACTAAAGGGAGAAAATCCAAATGAGCAAGGACTAATCAAAGAAACTACAAAAAGACACTAAAGACCTTCCAACCCAAAGCTCTCTAATGTTTCAAATTCCCAAAACTAATCTTATAGAAATAAACACTAAGGGAAGCTAACTCAAATGAGAAAACACCCCTTGTCCCCAAAAGACACTAAGGACCTTACTAAACAAGTCTAACCACGAAATTATAGATCAACATAATTTGCAAGAACTTCCAAATGAACTACTACACGAAACCTCCGAAAGTTATCTGCCCAAAATCCTCTTTTCTTTTCTTTTTTGGTTTTGACACAGAAATTCTACAAGATCATCTACCAAAAAAAAAACTCCTCTTTGACACAAAACTCTACTAAAACAACCAATAATCAAGTACCTCTTTTTAATTTGGAGTGGGGTAGACTTGTAGAAGTTTTCTTAATGAATAGGCACTATAAAGCCTTCCATCAAGAAAACATTCACAAGACAAAATCACAAAATCTCAATACGAAAATAATTCACATAAAACCTTCGATATAAAACATACACAAAATCTATCGTGAAAAACTCTCGACACAAATCGACTCACAAAACTTTTCATAAAACTTTCCAACATAAAATAAATCCGAAGCCGATCATAAGTCCTTTTAATATAAGCAAACCAAAACCACTTTCATGAAGCAACCCATGAAATTTTCAATACAAAGCATACAACCTTGCATCCAAGCCATGCACTTTCAAAGATCAGAACATGAAACATGTGCAGATTTTATTATTTTATTATTTTTACAAACATATGAATCTCACTCAATATCAAAGGTACGAAATCATTGCTTGCCAAGAGTTCAAAATTAAAATCACATTAATTGAATGAAGAAAACAGCCCACCCTCTTTGCCACTTTGGTAGCAAGTACTTAAGGGAAACTTACAAACATACATAAATCAGAGGATATTTCATACACTAGGTTGTCTCTCTAACACAATGAACTATGATATTCATAACAATGATTTTTGCCGAGAGTTTAAGATTGATAACGTAATCCAATGATAACATGAAACTATTGAAACTTTCAATAAAAAAAAAATCTACATTAAAAAAAAAACTATTAGTGAAGAGAAGCTGCTAGATGAACAAGAGAGTTTGAAGGTCAATCTTCTTTTCAATCATTATTGTGGTTCATCACCAACTTTCACAAATCATTTCAAATAAGAACAACAAAAATATGCGTCTGTTAAATTTCTTGAAAAAAAAATATTTCAAAATAATATATCTTTCTTTTCGTAACAAAATATAGCTTAAGATATCAAGAACCAATTATTTGAGACTTGAAGATTTTCTCCTAAATCCCAAAATAAATTAGTTTCAATAGCTGTCACTTTTTTTTGAGATGCAATACATGAAATTATTCTTCATTTTGGTTCAAAAAGAGATAGCAAAGGCAAAATATCATTCTCTGTTTTAGGAATGAAAGTACCCAATACCAACATTTCACTTACCATCTTATCAAAGCAAGTATTAATTAATGCAACATAGGTTAACACATGGAATAACTGAACGTAATTATTCCTAGATATCACAGTGCACATGGGATTCACATACAAATTCCAGATAAGAATCCCATCATCAAAAATCAAGAAACTTGCTTTTTTTTTGTAATACTCGAAAAACCAAGTATTTGTACGGTAGTGTTCAACTAATATATATATATATATATATATATATATAATATATATATATATATATATATATATATATATATATATTATAATATATATATATAAGATTTTCTTAGATTTTTGCTTCTTTTACAAGTTTTTTTTTTTTAGACAACATGTTGGGACATTCTCATGTGTCCGATGCTATTATATAAAGCTCAAATATAAACCAAATGATCACGATCTCCTTTGTGACAACTCGTCGGACAACGAGCTTATGATATTCATGACCACAAGATGTAAGCCACATGGATATGTAGATTAAAAAAAAAGGCTATGCATGAGATAGAACTTCACTCTTTGAGAACAAGCTAACCAGACTTTCATATAAAGCTTAAACAAATAAAATAAAAACCCAAGTTCAAGAAAGCATCAAGGCACCATGAAAGTTTTCCAACACAATCTCCAATGTTACTTTTATGTAAACTTCAAGCAAGCATGGAGGAAATGAGATACGAGAAAGTATAAACACATTTCAAGATAATATTGGCATTCATAAATACACTTCAACAAGCCTCCCCTCATAGGAATGTCTCTTATCAGCAAAACCAATCATTGCAATCAAAGTCTACAAGCTACCAGCTTTTCAAACATTGATATATATATTTTTCAATGAATATCACAAAGTAAACTCATAAGGATCTTTTTTTTTTATGGATTCTTGCAACAATGCTAACAAATGAAATACCCTTGGAAATGATAGAAGTATTAATCTCCACACAGAATTTTTTTATAACAAGATTTTCTAATATAGTCCCAAGCCACCTCCGCTAGAATGTTGAGACAAACTCCATATGTGACGTGAATGGTAGAAGATGCACCTTATAAATAATTAAGAATAATTTATGAGGAGCCCCTTCAGTACTTCCAACGATGTTCATAAACATAAAAGTGACCAAGTGTTTTTTTTAACTAAAAAGTTCTGCTAGAATGACACCATGGCATTTTTTGAAACATTTCACCAAAAAGTTGATAAACACAAAAGCAAAGCTAGATGGATAGCTCAATACTGACTTCGAATTTCCACGATTATATTCCAGCCATGAGATAACTTAAAATCTCATTTTAGTTACCATCCAAACTTGACGAAGACAAATCTTGCTTCAAACTTTCCAAGGGCCTTGAGGAATAACAAAATCTTTGACCACTCATGTAAGATTTAAATAAGCAAACATTGCTTTGAAGGAAAGAAGCAACTTCATTATAGTATTTCCTTAAGATCATTTCATCAAACAATTGATATGCAACAATACAAAACTAAGCAAACAAGATGTCATGAAAATCAAATTTCTAACGTTCAACCACAAGAGGTAAGAAGCTCTATTCTTGCTTCCCTTACAGATCTTGTACAGATCTTGAAATAAAAATGCCGTAACAAAAATTTTCCTTCACCTCAACTTATCAGATTCTTCAACAGAAATATGAAGAAATATAAGCCGAGAGAAATAGCAGGTAAGGAATGGATACATGCCAGAGAACAGAGAGCTCAAAAAAACTGAAACCAACACTTCAATGAAACACCATTTCTAATCTAAATAGGAAAGAGATTACCTTGCATATAAGCATATAGCTAAGCATTGCAAAAGGGACAGGTTCTTACGGCACCAACTCGTTTCCAAACCCACGATCCCTTGCGATTGTCTTGCAAACAAGAGGAGTTCGGTTCGCACAAATGGGGAGGAGATCGCCTAGAGTCGGACAAGTCTCGGCGTCGTACCTCCCGAGTTGGAGAGAACTGAAGGCGAGAGGGAGGAGGAGCTGGGGTCGTTCGTCCGCACTGGCGTCGGACAAGGCAACGGGTGCTCCTAGTATTCGCGAAACCGAGAGGGGAGGAGGCCGGGCGCGAATGAGAGAAACGAGAGAGAGAGTCCGTCCGAGTGGGAAAACTGGGCGTGAGAGATAGAGATCCCGTGTGAGAGAGAGGGACAAGGGGTTCGGCCCACGTCTAGGGCTTCTTTGGGGCAGAAAAAAAAATCCCGAGCTCCCGAAGGAGGGGGCGACAGGTCTTTTCGAAATCGAGAGCCAGCCAGCGAATCGGGTCGCACGCGACGGAATACTGCGGCAACGGTCGATTTTTGATTTGGAAAAATCGGAGCCGTCGAATTTGATTACCGGATTTAGGAATTGATTCAAACCAAGCCAAAAGTCAATTGGAATCTATTCAAAATTAATTTGGGCTAATTTGAGCTAGGTTTGGATGTGGATTTGGCTCAAATTGGTTTGGTTTAAATGCGGATAGGCTCGATCAATTTGATTAAATAAAATTGAACTCTGATTGAAATCAATTTGGATCAAATTGGACTCGAATTGGGCTCGACGAGGTTTAGTCAAATCGATCGAAAAGTGCTCGAGCGAAAATAGAGGTCAACAAACGGACCCCCAACATATACGGAGAACAACAAGTGAACCGTGTATGTTGGCGTTGACCTCCCTATCTCTAGGAAGATTCAACTCAAGGGTCAAGTAACAGAACTAGATCAACAAGGAGAGAGTTAAAGAAAGCAACTCAACTTATCTATCCAACCAAGGTGGCAGAACAAGAGAAGGAGAATAAGATTAGAATCTCATGCTTACATGAGCCCAATCGAAGCAAAATCACAAAGAACCAAATGGAATTCAACGTTCACCTAAAGCACATATCTGAGAAGATGCGAGGAGAAAGGAATTCAACAATGGCTTGAAAATCATATCAAGTGGCAAAGTAACAATCATAGGAAAAGTCAAAAGTAAGGAAATCATCTATCTGCCTGACTACATCGCAACAGCAGAATAGAGAAAAGAAAGGAGGTCCCACATCCACCTGACCATATTCGCAACAGCGAATGGGGACAACTCCGGGTTTGCTTGACCATGTTCGAAACAGCAAAACAAAGAGTAAAGAAAGGAAGGGAGTTCTACATTCGCCTGACCATATTCGCAACAACGAATGAGAACAGCTCAATATCCACCTGACCATATTCGCAACAGCGAATAAAGAGCTTCCCAAAAGGTCTAATGCCCACCTGACCAAAATCGCAACAGTGGAATAAAAGAAAGAAGTCCAACATTCACCTGACCAGATCACAATAGTGAATGAGGACGACCCGATGTCTGCCTGACCAGATCGCAACAGCGAGACAAAGGGTGAAAGAAAGGGGGTTCAACATTCGCTTGACCAGATCGCAACAGCGAATGAGAACAGCTCAATATTCATCTGACCATATTCGCAACAACGAATAAGGAGCTTCCCAAAAGGTCTAATGTCCACCTGACCAAAATCGCAACAGTGAAACAAAAGACAAAAATCCAACATTCACCTGACCAGATCGCAACAGTGAATGAGGATGACCCGATGTCTGCCTGACCAGATCGCAACAGCGAGACAAAGGGTGAAAGAAAGGGGGTTCAACATTCGCCTGACCAGATCGCAACAGCGAATGAGAACAGCTCAATATTCATCTGAACATATTCGCAACAACGAATAAGGAGCTTCCCAAAAGGTCTAATGTCCACCTGACTAAAATCGCAACAATGGAACAAAAGACAAAAATCCAACATTCACCTGACCAGATCGCAACAGTGAATGAGGATGACTCAATGTTCGCCTGACCTTATTCGAAACGGCAAAATAAAGAATCAGAAGAAAACTCAACAACCCCCAAACAGGAAATAAAACAGGGGGAATGAAGAGGTGGTGATGTATGCCTCCCAGGGACTCTGTCGGGCACCCAACCAGAAATGGGAGTCAACATTCGCCTGACCAGATCGCAACAGCGAATGAAATGGCTCAAAATCCACCTGACCATATTCGCAACAGCGAATAATGAGCCATCCCAAAAGTCTAATGTCCACTTGACCAAAATCGCAACGGTGGGACAAAAGAAGCAAGTCCAAAATTCACCTGACCAGATCGCAACAGTGAATAAGGACAACCCAATGCCTGCCTGACCAGATCGCAACAGCAAGACAAAAGGGTGAAAGAGAAAGGGAGTTCAACATTCGCCTGACCATATTCGCAACGGCGAAAGAGAACAGCTCAATATTCATCTGACCATATTCGCAACAACGAATAAAGAGCTTCTCAAAAGTCTAATGCCTGCCTGACCATATTCGCAACGGCGAAGCAAAAGAGAGAAGAAGGAACCTACATCCACCTGACCAGATTCGCAACGTTGAATGAGGACTACTCAATGTCTGTCTGACCATATTCGCAACAGCGAGACAAAGAGTGAAAGTCACCTCTACAACCACCCAACGCACATGTGCGTGGTGCTGCGAGGGAAAGAGAAGTGAGTAATCATCTAAGAAATCCCTAACTTATATTCTAGCTACCACACGATAGAGGACAAATCGTCGTGGCCATGAGTAACCAAAATATAAGTGAAATTTCTTAAGTAAAATTGGAATCATACAACAATAAGCAATTGATCGATGTATATCTCTCGAAGAAGAGGAACATACAAACAACCGAATAGAAATGATAATATCATATTAAGGAAAGAATAACAGAAGTGGCGAGAGAATACACTTGCTACTAAAAATAACAACCATATCAAAGATCATGATTATCAAAGGAACACTCAACTATCACCGGGCGCATATGCCGCGGCGATGAGAAGAGGAAAAGAACACTTTAATACCCCCGGGCGCATATGCCGCGACGATCAGAAGAGGAAGAGAACAACACTCTAATACCGCCGGGCGCATATGCCGCGACGATAAGAAGAGGAAAGAACACTCTAATACTGCCGGGCACATATGCCGCGACGATGAGAAGAGTAGAGAACACTCTAATACTGCCGGGCGCATATGTCGCGACGATCAGAAGAGGAAGGGGTGGTGAGGAATGCCTCCCACTCTGTCGGGCTCTCTCAACCAGAAAAGGGAACTCTACACTCTAATACCGTCGGGCGCATATGCCACGGCGATCAGAAGAGGAAAGAACAACACTCTAATATCGTCGGGCGCATATACCGCGGCGATAAAAAGAGGAAAGAACACTCTACTACCGCCGGGCGCATATGCCGCGACGATAAGAAGAGGAAAGGTACACTCTAATACCGTCGGGCGCATATGCCGCGACGATAAGAAGAGAAAAATAACACTCTAATATCGTCGGGCGCATATGCCGTGACGATAAAAGAGGAAAAGTACACTCTACTATCACTAGCGCATATGCCAAGGTGATAGGAAGAGGAAGAGCTCAACATCCATCCAACGCTCATGTGCGTGGTGATGTGAGAAGGACAAAGAAGTAATCCATCGTCTAAGAAATCCCAAACTTATATTTTAGTCACCACATGGTAGAGGACAAATCGTCGTGGCCATGAGTAATCAAAATACAAGTAGAATTTCTTTAGGTAAAATTGAAATCATGCGACTTGAAACAATCGACTGATGCATATCTCTCTAAAAAGAGGAACATACCAACAGTTGAGTAGAAAGGATAATCTCATATTAAAAAAAGATCAATGGGAGTGGCGAGGGGACACACTCGCCACTAAAAATAACAACCATATCAAGGATCAATGATTACTAAAAGAACACTCAGCTACCACCTGGCGCAGCTGCCGAGGCGATAAGGAGAGGACAAGAAACACTCTACTATCACTCAGCGCATCTGCCGAGATGATAAGGAGAGGACAAGAAACACTCTACTACCGCCCAGGGAGTCGGCCGGGGCGATAAGAAGAGGACAGGTACACTCTAATATCACTGGCGTATATGCCAAAGTGATAGGAAGAGGAAAAGTACACTCTACTATCGTCCGGCGCATCTGCCGTGGCGATAGGAAGAGGAAAAGAGCTCAACAACCACCCAACACTCATGTGCGTGGTGTTGTGAGGAAAACAAAGAGTTAAGTGATTCATCATCTAAGAAAGTTCAAACTTATATTTTAGTTACCACATGGTAGAGGACAAATCGTCGTGGCCATGAGTAATCAAAATACAAGTAGAATTTTCTTAGGTAAAGATGAAATCATACAACAACAAGAAACAATCGACTAATGTATATCCCTCTAGAAAATGAGAAACATACGAATAGCCGAATGGAAGGAATAGTCTCATGCTAAACAAGGCATAATAGAAGTGGCGAAGGGATACAATTGCCACTAAGAATCATAATCATATTAAGGATCAATGATCACTAGAAGAAATCACAGTGGTAACACCCATGCTAACTGATGGGACCCTGTGAGAAGTGCAAGCAACATCTACATATCCAAAAAAGGCCACCCTTGTAGCTAAGAGTAAGCTCTCAATGGGAAATGATGTTGCTAAAGGAGATAGGGGATTGACTTTCTACTAGAAGATCAAAATCCACAAAAAAAAAATGATGTTAACATCTAGAGCAAGATGTACCACATCAAAGACAAGGGAAAACACCACTCCCTCTTTAAGGGAATGATTATAGAAAGAGAATTAAATATAAGATCATTTTCTAAGTAATCATACAGAAGCTTCCAAGGAGAGATAAAAGAGAAACTTTTGGAGGGACTTTGGGCTCTTGGAGTGTAAAACCGGGTTCCTCCTATGACAAGGGCAACCGATTTTACTCAACTAAGAGTTTTCCTCTCTTTTAACATCATTTTTCTTATTTTCATATTATGTTCACAGTTATAGATTAACATTTCATACTGTCGAAAATAACACATGATAGAGGAAATGTTTTCCATACTCATGAGTTACTCCTAATATGAAATATCCTCTAATAACTGGAACATCAAGAGAGAGAAATATTGTTGGCTTTGATAACCCAGGTCATATTCATCACATGAATGAAACTGGGGGAGAACAAATATCATAATAAAATTTGTAGAAAAATTCGTATAGTGACAATGGATCAACATCACTACATGTGACTAATATAGATCAAGGATGGACCCAGTATCACAATCCATAGAGGTTTGAATTAGTAGTTTTGATATCCCAGACCACACTCGAAGGTGACAAGTGAAACTGGGGAAAGTCAACCCTCGAAGGGGACTAAAAAAGGAGATTTCATGCCACAACACCAGAGCGATTGATGGGCATGAGTGCAAGTACAAACACCCCTACGGCCTATTTACATACAACTACTAAGGATAATCTCATACTTTGTACGACGAACATCACGTGGTGGAGGACAAATCGTCGTGGCCACGGACTGTCGGAAAGTAGAAGAGATCCTTTGGAGTTGTATTTATATAGAGGGATATGTACAAGTGGCAGGGGAAGAACAACTACCGTATCACGAACGATAGGAGAATAAAACTTACATGTGGATAATGGATCAACATCACCACACCTGACTAACACAGGTGGGCATAGACCCAGTATCACATGTAGAGAGTGGGCTGGAATGAGGGATATTGGATCTACCACACCACACCTGATTAACCTAGGTGGGTATGGACCCAGTATCACATCTAGAAAATTGGTTTGAATTAGGGACATTGGATCAACATCACCACACCTGACAAACACAGGTGGGCATGGACCCAGTATCACCTATAGAAAATAGATTATAATTAGGGATATTGGATCAACCTCACCACACCTAATCGACCTAGGTGGGTATGGACCCAGTATCACCTCTAAAAAGGGAGTTTGAATTATTGGTTTTGGTATTCCAGACCACGCTTGGGTGACAAGCGAAACTGGGTAGAACAATCCCCTCACAACAAAAGGGGGGGAACAAATCAAAATGTTTTATATGCTAGCACCAACATGATTGGCGTGCACAAACATAAGGACAAGTATCCATACGACATCTTAGCGTGTCCCCTTTAAGGATAGCCTTATACTCTTCAAAGCGAACATCGTGTGGTAAAGGACAAATCGTCGTGGCCACACAGACTGCCGAGAAGTAAAAAGAATCCTTTCCAGGAATACAAATATAGAGGGATATTTATAGGAGGTAGGAAGGTTTGCTAGTCTGTAGAGAACAACAAACACTAGTGGAAGAAGTGTCATAAGATTTTGATGGGAATCTTTGACTCTCATTCCACACATCTGATGGGGAATCGGTTGCTTGCTAGTAGTCTGACATCAGAAGACTCCTTCCTCGTCTGAACTACTATCAACAACTAATCCATCCTTAGGTATCAAGTACCTACGAAAGGTAGGAAGGTGTCGGGGTCTGCTCGGCAGTCTCAGGGTAAAAGAACCAAGCAAACACAAAAACCTGACGGGAAGAAGAGAATTTGATAAGGTACGAAATAGCCGAAAAGGCTGGAAGGAAAAAGAACCAAGGCTAGGGGAAACCCTAGCCAAGAAGGGAACCTAACTACGAAAAGGACCCTATCTAAGAGTAGGACGAACCTAGTCTAAGGAACACTAAACCCAGAGTGCACACAGAGAAGATAATATAACATCCAAAGATGGAGAGAGAAACCCGTCCCACCGTGGTCGCCAGAAATCTGGGGGTCTCCGAAAGGATTCCGCTCGTGTGGTTCGAATGCAAAGAGTACGATCACACTATCCCGTAGGACAAAATGGTCGTAGACATTTACAATCGACACAAGCAGGCCGATGGAAGAGCAGATGGAGTTATAGATACGATTAGCCATGGAGGATAGCAATTTTTCACCTACGCACCTCGATGGATAATAATATCTATAACCCTAAATTCACGAGATTTCCCCCATTCGATACATCAGCTCGAATGGGGTTTATTTGATTGCGGGGATCGGTTTCCTACGGGCGCAAGCCCCCGTAGTTAATTACATCTTAGACCTCGGTCTAAGAAAACTCTCGATTAAGGATGTTAGATTATCTCCTCTAAAGTGGATTTAGTGCAAGGGATTTCTAGGCTTTCCTAATCAGAGGGGAAGAAGGTCCCAATTTGGCTCAATCAGATCACACGTGGTTCAGTCGACATTCGGCTGGTCCGAGGAAGAAAAAACTAGAGAAAAGAAAGAGGCCACACGTCTCAAGCAAACATGAGAGAAAGAGGGAGGAGGCGTCATCTGTGTGACGCGGATGGGTAGGATTTATAGTCTCCGAAAGAATGGAGAACTTACCCACCGATAAGGTGTGTAGAGGTACATTCATACCCCTCACCTTTAGATCCTAAATCTATAAAAGATGTAGTGTTGTACACACAACACTAGCATCTACGACCTAACTAATGCAATCTGGACTTATTCCTTGCCTGAAAAAGGAAGCCAGCTGAAATCCTAAGCACAACCAACCGTCCTATATGCATGCAAGATGGGAAGGCTCTATCCTAATGAATCAAGGATTTGTAATTCAAAAGAGTTGAATCAGGGACTCTACAATATGCAAACGAACATATCTAGCGTTGTATGATGCATGAAAAAGATGTACAATTAAGAGATGTCCTTAGATCCACTAATGCAATGCATGTAAGTGAAGTGCATTATAAAGAAAAGTGTATAAGAACGTATGCATGACATCCAGAGTACAGAAAAAATAAATAAACACACCCTAAGGGTATCCTTCAGGCAAGATACCCGCACAGAAAATCATTCTAGCAATGCCCACTTCGTGTGGGAAAACAGCGATGCCCAATGGCATAAATAGGTGGCCTACCCGACAGGCCTAAATGACCCTAATGGTCTCTAAGGCTCACATAAAAAAAGGGGGGGGGGTATCGCACCCAAAACCGGAAAAGGCCAAAATCCTAGCAGAAAAATAACGATGCCCACTTCGTGTGGGAAAACAACGATGCCAACCGGCATAATAGGTGGCCTACTCTACAGGCCTAAACGACCCTAATGGTCTCTAGGGCTCACAGAAGGGGGCCAGCTTTGACCTATAGGGCCAAAGCTTCGTCAGTGGACTACCCTAAGGCCAACTACCTAAACATGCTAGAATTCCTACTAACAAGTCGTGTGTGATGTGTAGCAATTTCGATATATAATTAAAAAAAATTGCTTTACTAGTTGCAGAAATTATACCTGAATGTGGCGCAGCCACTTAATAGCTCCAAGCAAGTAAATGGTTCATTGATCCCTGATCGTGCAAGACCCAATGTACCTGCTGTGGCGCTGCCACTTAAAAGCTTATAAGCAATTGACGCCGCTTGATCATTGACAATGCAACACCAGATATACCTCACAAAGTAAGACAAAAGAAAACATATATATAAGCGTAGATGCCGTTCAGAAAAGAAATGCAAGTAAGTAAGAAAATATAACTAACAGAAAATGTAAGAATTGCATTTATAGAACATATATAGGTAGTAAATACTGAATAGCAAAAGAAAAATATCAGCCTAACCTGGGGCTAGAAGTCGTGTCCTAACCAAACAAGTCTAGGGTGTGTGTAGGCTGTGTAGTTTTTGATAGATCCTATGTAGGGTAATTTAGTTGAAATTATTTGCATTTAATTTGTTAAAGGCCAAAAGGAGGTTTTGATTGAAGTTCAAATATTAATATTTTAGGATTGATTTTAGAGATTTTATTTTAGTATTTGATTGATTACCACCTTTGTTTCACACCGAGGCTGTGAGGTTTATTTCACCCTCCTTGGGGCTAACTTAATAGCCTCGTAGGCCTGGGTTACCCAGTGATAATCAACTTTGTTCAATTATTAGTTGGTTATAAATTAGAAAAAAAAAGGTAGATTAAAGAATTTATTACCAAAAGAGGTTTGTTGATTGATTTTAAGAATTGATCTAAGGTTTGATATTTTAGGAGTCATTTATCCTAATAAATTTTAGCTTAGGTTTGAATCTCCTAATTTTAAGTCTACATCTTTTAGACCTTAAATTGGTTAGGAGTTTCTTATTAAATTATTTGAGTTGGATTTAGATTTTGTATTTTACGGATTATGAAATGTTAGTTGTAGTTTGAGTACAAATTAAGTGTATTAGTGTATTTGTTAAGCATTGAATTAAGATTAATTTCATTGGTTGATTATTAGTGGATTAAGAAAAAGAAACTCAAACGTGGGAATGCGTGTCACTAAGTTTTGTGTTATAAAAGTCTCTATCCTATAAGGAACATGCATCCTAAGTCTATGTTTTCTACACTCGGTCCTTAATTTTTGTCCTTAGGTGTCACTAAAGTTAGGGGATAAAAAATAAGTTTTTACTTTCTAACCCTTAGGACTTTCGTATATGTATTGATAAGCTTGGGGATCTACGGACATAATTACTATAATAAGTAGCAAAAACAGTGGAAAGAAAAAAGAATTAAAATTAGAAATAAAAGGAATGTAGGCATTGTAGTTATTAGGCACACTTCTGTGAAGTCAAGTGTGCCCTAAAGCAACATTTACAATGCCCTTTGTTATTCCCACAATCCAAATAAGGCACTTGATACGCTTGGAACATCTACCTACCACACACTCTAAACAAAGCCTACAACAACTAGGGAAAACAAATTCTCTTGGGTTTTATATTCATCCAAAAATTCTTTTCATCTTTAGGAGCTAACACTAAAGGGAGAAAATCCAAATGAGCAAGGACTAATCAAAGAAACTACAAAAAGACACTAAAGACCTTCCAACCCAAAGCTCTCTAATGTTTCAAATTCCCAAAACTAATCTTATAGAAATAAACACTAAGGGAAGCTAACTCAAATGAGAAAACACCCCTTGTCCCCAAAAGACACTAAGGACCTTACTAAACAAGTCTAACCACGAAATTATAGATCAACATAATTTGCAAGAACTTCCAAATGAACTACTACACGAAACCTCCGAAAGTTATCTGCCCAAAATCCTCTTTTCTTTTCTTTTTTGGTTTTGACACAGAAATTCTACAAGATCATCTACCAAAAAAAAAAACTCCTCTTTGACACAAAACTCTACTAAAACAACCAATAATCAAGTACCTCTTTTTAATTTGGAGTGGGGTAGACTTGTAGAAGTTTTCTTAATGAATAGGCACTATAAAGCCTTCCATCAAGAAAACATTCACAAGACAAAATCACAAAATCTCAATACGAAAATAATTCACATAAAACCTTCGATATAAAACATTCACAAAATCTATCGTGAAAAACTCTCGACACAAATCGACTCACAAAACTTTTCATAAAACTTTCCAACATAAAATAAATCCGAAGCCGATCATAAGTCCTTTTAATATAAGCAAACCAAAACCACTTTCATGAAGCAACCCATGAAATTTTCAATACAAAGCATACAACCTTGCATCCAAGCCATGCACTTTCAAAGATAAGAACATGAAACATGTGCAGATTTTATTATTTTATTATTTTTACAAACATATGAATCTCACTCAATATCAAAGGTACGAAATCATTGCTTGCCAAGAGTTCAAAATTAACATCACATTAATTGAATGAAGAAAACAGCCCACCCTCTTTGCCACTTTGGTAGCAAGTACTTAAGGGAAACTTACAAACATACATAAATCAGAGGATATTTCATACACTAGGTTGTCTCTCTAACACAATGAACTATGATATTCATAACAATGATTTTTGCCGAGAGTTTAAGATTGATAACGTAATCCAATGATAACATGAAACTATTGAAACTTTTAATAAAAAAAAATCTACATTAAAAAAAAAAACTTTTAGTGAAGAGAAGCTGCTAGATGAACAAGAGAGTTTGAAGGTCAATCTTCTTTTCAATCATTATTGTGGTTCATCACCAACTTTCACAAATCATTTCAAATAAGAACAACAAAAATATGAGTCTGTTAAATTTCTTGAAAAAAAAATATTTCAAAATAATATATCTTTCTTTTCGTAACAAAATATAGCTTAAGATATCAAGAACCAATTATTTGAGACTTGAAGATTTTCTCCTAAATCACAAAATAAATTAGTTTCAATAGCTGTCACTTTTTTTTGAGATGCAATACATGAAATTATTCTTCATTTTGGTTCAAAAAGAGATAGCAAAGGCAAAATATCATTCTCTGTTTTAGGAATGAAAGTACCCAATACCAACATTTCACTTACCATCTTATCAAAGAAACTATTAATTAATGCAACATAGGTTAACACATGGAATAACTGAACGTAATTATTCCTAGATATCACAGTGCACATGGGATTCACATACAAATTCCAGATAAGAATCCCATCATCAAAAATCAAGAAACTTGCTTTTTTTTTGTAATACTCGAAAAACCAAGTATTTGTACGGTAGTGTTCAACTAATATATATATATATATATATA
The DNA here is from genome assembly GCA_022539455.1 of Dendrobium nobile. Lineage (NCBI taxonomy): Eukaryota > Viridiplantae > Streptophyta > Magnoliopsida > Asparagales > Orchidaceae > Dendrobium > Dendrobium nobile. The sequence continues at coordinate 30,155,519 of CM039733.1, read as the reverse complement.
TATATATATAATATATTATATATATATATATATATATATATATATATATATATATATATATAAGATTTTCTCAGATTTTTGCTTCTTTTACAAGTTTTTTTTTTTTAGACAACATGTTGGGACATTCTCATGTGTCCGATGCTATTATATAAAGCTCAAATATAAACCAAATGATCACGATCTCCTTTGTGACAACTCGTCGGACAACGAGCTTATGATATTCATGACCACAAGATGTAAGCCACATGGATATGTAGATTAAAAAAAAGGCTATGCATGAGATAGAACTTCACTCTTTGAGAACAAGCTAACCAGACTTTCATATAAAGCTTAAACAAATAAAATAAAAACCCAAGTTCAAGAAAGCATCAAGGCACCATGAAAGTTTTCCAACACAATCTCCAATGTTACTTTTATGTAAACTTCAAGCAAGCATGGAGGAAATGAGATACGAGAAAGTATAAACACATTTCAAGATAATATTGGCATTCATAAATACACTTCAACAAGCCTCCCCTCATAGGAATGTCTCTTATCAGCAAAACCAATCATTGCAATCAAAGTCTACAAGCTACCAGCTTTTCAAACATTGATATATATATTTTTCAATGAATATCACAAAGTAAACTCATAAGGATCTTTTTTTTTTATGGATTCTTGCAACAATGCTAACAAATGAAATACCCTTGGAAATGATAGAAGTATTAATCTCCACACAGAATTTTTTTATAACAAGATTTTCTAATATAGTCCCAAGCCACCTCCGCTAGAATGTTGAGACAAACTCCATATGTGACGTGAATGGTAGAAGATGCACCTTATAAATAATTAAGAATAATTTATGAGGAGCCCCTTCAGTACTTCCAACGATGTTCATAAACATAAAAGTGACCAAGTGTTTTTTTTAACTAAAAAGTTCTGCTAGAATGACACCATGGCATTTTTTGAAACATTTCACCAAAAAGTTGATAAACACAAAAGCAAAGCTAGATGGATAGCTCAATGCTGACTTCGAATTTCCACGATTATATTCCAGCCATGAGATAACTTAAAATCTCATTTTAGTTACCATCCAAACTTGACGAAGACAAATCATGCTTCAAACTTTCCAAGGGCCTTGAGGAATAACAAAATCTTTGACCACTCATGTAAGATTTAAATAAGCAAACATTGCTTTGAAGGAAAGAAGCAACTTCATTATAGTATTTCCTTAAGATCATTTCATCAAACAATTGATATGCAAGAATACAAAACTAAGCAAACAAGATGTCATGAAAATCAAATTTCTAACGTTCAACCACAAGAGGTAAGAAGCTCTATTCTTGCTTCCCTTACAGATCTTGTACAGATCTTGAAATAAAAATGCCGTAACAAAAATTTTCCTTCACCTCAACTTATCAGATTCTTCAACAGAAATATGAAGAAATATAAGCCGAGAGAAATAGCAGGTAAGGAACGGATACATGCCAGAGAACAGAGAGCTCAAAAAAAACTGAAACCAACACTTCAATGAAACACCATTTATAATCTAAATAGGAAAGAGATTACCTTGCATATAAGCATATAGCTAAGCATTGCAAAAGGGACAGGTTCTTACGGCACCAACTCGTTTCCAAACCCACGATCCCTTGCGATTTTCTTGCAAAGAAGAGGAGTTCGGTTCGCACAAATGGGGAGGAGATCGCCTAGAGTCGGACGAGTTTCTGCGTCGTACCTCCCGAGTTGGAGCGAACTGAAGGCGAGAGGGAGGAGGAGCTGGGGTCGTTCGTCCGCACTGGCGTCGGACAAGGCAACGGGTGCTCCTAGTATTCGCGAAACCGAGAGGGGAGGAGGCCGGGCGCGAATGAGAGAAACGAGAGAGAGAGTCCGTCCGAGTGGGAGAACTGGGCGTGAGAGATAGAGATCCCGTGTGAGAGAGAGAGACAAGGGATTCGGCCCCCGTCTAGGGCTTCTTTGGGGCAGAAAAAAAAATCCCGAGCTCCTGAAGGAGGGGGCGACAGGTCTTTGCGAAATCGAGAGCCAGCCAGCGAATCGGGTCTCACGCGACGGAATACTGCGGCAATGGTCGATTTTTGATTTGGAAAAATCGGAGCCGTCGAATTTGATTACCGGATTTAGGAATTGATTCAAACCAAGCCAAAAGTCAATTGGAATCTATTCAAAATTAATTTGGGCTAATTTGAGCTAGGTTTGGATGTGGATTTGGCTCAAATTGGTTTGGTTTAAATGCGGATAGGCTCGATCAATTTGATTAAATAAAATTGAACTCTGATTGAAATCAATTTGGATCAAATTGGACTCGAATTGGGCTCGACGAGGTTTAGTCAAATCGATCGAAAAGTGCTCGAGCGAAAATAGAGGTCAACAACTGCTTCGCTTGGGCATACAATGAAATGCCTGGCTTGTCCGCCAATGTAGTAGTTCATAAACTTGGAATTCGGCATGATGCCATTCCTGTCAAACAAGCTCCACGACGCATGCGTTTGGAGATCGAACAACAAGTCATTTCTAAAGTCAAGAAATTGGCCGAGGCTGGATTTATTCGGGAGGAACAATACCCTTCTTGGGTAGCCAGCGTCGTGCCTGTTCGAAAGAAAAATGGCCAAATCCGGGTCTGTGTTGACTATAGAGACCTGAATAAGGCATGTCCTAAGGATGAATTTCCTTTGCCTATTCCAGAACTCATGATGGACATTACCTCTTCGCACGTCATTTTCTCCTTTATGGATGGCTCATCTGGTTATAACCAAATCAAGATGGCCCCAGAAGATGAGAGAAACACTGCATTCAGAAGTCCTATAGGGATCTTTTGTTATAAAGTGATGCCATTTGGCCTTAAAAATGCCGGTGCAACCTACCAACGGGCTATGACTCGAATCTTTGACGACTTAATCCATAATCAAGTCGAATGCTATATTGATGATTTAGTTGTTAAGAGTAAAGTTAAAGAGGCTCATCTTTATGACTTAAGAATCGTCTTCGAGCGATTACGCCGCTACGACCTTAAGATGAATCCCTTGAAGTGCGCCTTTGGTGTCACGTCGGGGAAATTCCTAGGTTTCGTAGTAAGGCACCGTGGAATCGAAATTGATCCTGCCAAAATTGAAGCTATCTTAAATATGCCACCTCCTAAGAGCCTTACTCAATTAAGGTCTCTTCAAGGTAAACTGGCGTATATAAGAAGATTCATTTCCAATCTTTCTGGAAGATGTCAACCATTCTCGGTCCTTGCTAAAAAGAATGCCAAATTCATTTGGGACGAGAAATGTCAAACTGCTTTTGAAAATATCAAACAATACCTGACAAATCCACCAGTCTTAGCAGCTCCTATTCCGGGGAGACCTTTAATCCTTTACACTGCGGCCCTTGACGAGTCTCTTGGGGCCCTCCTTGCTCAAGTCAATGATGAGGGGAAAGAGAATGCTCTCTATTACCTAAGTCGGAGACTTCTTGCAACAGAAATTTGATACCCAACGATCGAGAAACATTGTCTTGCCTTACTTTTTGCAGTACAAAAACTAAGACATTATATGCTTTCTCACCAAGTCAATTTGATTTCCAGTGTTAATCCCCTGCAATATCTTATGACCAGGCCTATGCTATCAGGACGTTTGGCTCGTTGGTCTATGATATTGCTTCAGTTTGAAATCACTTTCATTCCCCTGCGTGCTGTGAAAGGGCAGGCCGTCGCTGACTTCCTTGCGGCACACCCATTGCCGGCAGAATCTCCTTTGAATGATGATTTACCTGATGAGCAAATCATGAGCTTAAAGGAACCTAACAATCAAGTGTGGGAGATGTATTTTGATGGAGCTGCGTCCTCCCAACGGGGCAAAGCACATCAACCTACTATCCCTGGAAAAGCCGGAATTGGCCTGGTATTCATAACACCGGATAAGGGAATGATGTACTTTTCCTACCATTTATCAGAACCTTGTACAAATAATGAGGCTGAGTACGAAGCTCTGATAACTGGCCTAAAACTTACAATTCTAATGGAGATTAAAGAGATTAAAATCTTTGGTGACTCTCAATTGGTGATCAACCAGATTGCGGGAACCTATAAGGTTTTGAATCCTAAACTCCTGAAGTATCATCAGTACACCAGTCACTTGCTCGAGCAAATTCCCATCGTAACTATGTATAGGATTCCCCATGGAAACAATTCTTCGGCGGATGCTCTTGCAAAGCTTGTAAAGGAATTTGCCTGTCCAGAAGAAGACTCTATCCCTATAGAGGTACAGGGTCGTCAAGTCCTGTCTCCTATAGATTTGGAGTACGTCAACGAACAAATGTCTCGGGTTCTTTCTACCTCTTCAGCAGTCAATGAAGAGGGAGATTGGAGACAACCAATAATCGAATATCTTCAAAGAGGCAAGCTCCCTCGCGAGAAATCACTTGCCAATCAAATCAGGAAACGTGCCCTATCTTACGCACTAGTCAATAATACGTTATACCGACGATCGTTCGATCAGATGTGGCTCCGTTGTTTAGACAAATGTGAGGCCCTGAAGATTGCTAACGAAGTCCACGCTGGACTATGCGGTGCTCATCAATCGGGTCCTAAGATGAAAATGAAAATCAAAAGACTTGGATACTATTGGCCCACGATGATTGACGATTGCATGAAAATTTCAAAATGTTGTCACCAGTGCCAAGTACATGGTGTGGTTTTACATCAGCCGCCTAATGTGTTGCATCCCACGATAGCCTCGTGGCCCTTCGAAAGTTGGGGCACAGATGTCATTGGACCAATTGACCCTCCTTCTTCAAAGGGTCATCGCTTCATCTTAGCAGCGACTGATTACTTTTCAAAGTGGGCAGAAGCAGTCCCACTAAAAAATGTAACATCACATCATGTACTGAAATTCTTTCGTGATCATATCGTATATAGATTCGGCGTACCACGCAGAATCATATCCGATAATGGGTCCGTTTTCAAGTCTACGAAGATCAATAATTTTGCAAATCGCCATGGTATTGATTAGAGATACTCAACAATCTATTACCCACGGGCTAATGGATTGGCTGAGGCCTTCAATAAAACTTTGGTTCAAATCATCAAAAAGACCCTCGATGACAATAAACGTCGGTGGGATGAGAGATTGGTGGAAGCTTTGTGGGCCTACAGGACCACTTATCGAACCCCGACCCAATCCACACCTTTTTTACTAGTGTATGGATCTGAGGCCGTACTCCCTCTAGAAGTTCAAATCCCATCACTCAGAATTGCAATCCATAGCCAAATCACAGCTCAACAAAATGCACAACTCCGTTTAGAAGAGCTTAAGCTCTTGAAGGACGTCGTCTTCAAGCTCAACAAAATCTAGAATTGTACAAGGCCCGAATGGTTCAAGCTCATGATAAGTTAGTGCGACCTAGAACCTTCCGAGTAGGCGACTTGGTCTTGGTTCTTCGGAGGCCTATCTTAGCGTACCGAAAACTCGGTGGAAAGTTTGAACCAACTTGGGAAGGACCCTTTGTAGTGGAAACAGTCTACGAAGGAGGCTCGTATCAGCTAGTGGATTGTAAAGGAAATCACCCGATGCTTCCTGTAAACGGGCGTTTCCTTAAGAAATACTATGCTTGATGTAGCTCAAAATTTTCAATCAATAAAATTTTTAAAGTTTTCAATAAATCTTACTCAATTCTGTTCGAATCTTTTAAAATTTAATATCTCGTGTTTCTTTTCTTAAGATTAAGAAGTTAATTTTCAAATCTTTTGGTCTTAGGATTAAGCCCTTTAGCGATGGAATACACCCTTTATGGTACCATCCCAAAATTTAATTTTTGACCCTGATTTTATATAGAGCAAGTTTCCTCTATATACGGTCATTCAAGCCTGATCTCTTATGTAAAGCAAGTTTTCCTTACATATGATCTTTCCAGACCCGATCATTCGTAGAGAAAGTTTCCTCTACACATGATCATTCCAGACCCGATCCTCTGTGTGGAGCAAGTTTCCTCCACATACGATCATTCCAGACCCGATCATCTGTAGAGCAAGTTTCCTCTACCCATGATCATTCCAGACCTGATCCTCTATATAGAGCAAGTTTCCTCTATATATATGATCATTCAAGCCGGGTCCTCTATGTAAAGTAAATTTCCTTTACATACGACCAATCCATACCCGATCATTTGTAGAGCAAGTTCCCTCTACCAGTGGTCATGCCAGAGCTGATTTTATTTAGAGCAAGTTTCCTCTACATACAATCGTTCAAACCTGATCTTCTGTGTAAAGCAAGTTTCCTTTACATATGATCAATCCAGATCTGATCTTTCGTGGGAAGAAAAGCTTCCTTCCCATAAGATCATTAATTATCTTTTTCTTTAAGGACAGATGTGAGTCATCGTGCTTTCTCTCCTTAGGATTAGATCCACTAGAGGTAGAGTACGCCCCTCGTGGTACTACCCTAGTATCAAATTTCAAATTCAAGCCTTTGTAGTTAGGAATTCTTCCTTTCTATACGATCACCCAGATCTTCTTCTCCCCAAGGATAGACTTTTTTCTTTCCCTTAGGATTAAAATTCCAGACTTGACCTCATTCGGTCAACGCCAATATGTGCAATAGAATTTCATTCTATCACACATATTGGGGGTTCATTTGTTGACCTCATTTTTGTATGAGGTCATTAAGGATCCATTCAGATTCCAGATCAATCCTGATCCCAAGTCAATCCATATCTAAATTTAATTCAAGCCTTAATGAAAATCCAAAATCCAACCCAGTTCAGAACTCAGACTCTAGTTCAGGTATTGATCCTACCTGTGAGTTAGCTCTGATCATATCCAGTCATTAATAATCACCCAAATGATTATAGATGATTTGGATACTCAAACTTAATCAATCAAACTCAAAATCCAGATCAATTCCAAAATCCACACTCAAATCAAAAGTCTAGTAGCCTTGTCCTAAAGGCCTTTTCTAGAGATTTTTCAAATATTTCAAAACCCTATCAAATGACCTATGATTCAGGGTCTGTCAATTAAATATTGATGGGACATGTCTCTAGAGGCTACCCTCCAAATTTGAGCTCATTTTGAGGTCTCTAACCCCAGAATCTAAATTAAAATTCAAAGGCTGTAAAATCTTCAAATATTTACAGCCCATGCCACTAGACTTGCCATTAAGAAGATTTTGACCCTAGAGCTTTCTCCAAAGCCTATAATCACCTCCAGACCCTTAATTATGACCTATTGAACATTAAACTGCATTTTTCTAGACCTATTTTGACCCCCAGTTGACCAGGATTCAAAATGACCAAAATACCCCTATGGGGTTCAAATAGGGATTTCAAACCAAATGAACTCCGAATTAAACGCAACCACTTCCAGCAAGTTTCAAATGTCATTTCAAACCTGTCGGACCCATCCCTAACCCCTGGGTCAACCTCGTTGACTAAGTCAACAGGTTTGACCCAAGAGGCCCTTTAAGGGTCCAAACATGTGTTTTGACCCAAATGACCTCTTTGAGCCATAAAACCACTTCTATTGATCGCCAAATGTTGTTTCAAATTGATTGAGCCCATTTCTAGTCCCTGGGTCAACCTAGTTGACCAAGTCAACCTAGGTTGACCAAAATAGGCTCTTTAAGGTCAAAATAGGCATTTTGACCAAATTGACTTTTCCAAACCATAGAACCACATCCAATAGACTCAAAATGTTATTTTAAATTTGTTGAACCCATTTCTAGACCCTGGACCTAGCTGGTTGACCAAGTCAAACAAGTTTGGCTTTAGGGCCCATTAAGCCCTCTTAACCCAAATGACCTACATAAACTTTAGAATGGCCCTCACCACCACCCATGACATTCTCCTAGTCCACATCATTCACCTCATTGACTGGTTGACTGGTCAACATAGTCAACACAACCTCTTAAGGGCTTTAGGAGACTTAAATATTTAAGCAAACTCAAACTACCTCAAGCCCATTGAACTTGGCTCAATCAACCAGCAAATCAACATTTCTTCATGGCCACATCAACACCCATTGACTGGTCAAATGGTCAATGCATGGTCAAATGAACTTTAAAACTTGCCCAATTAATTCCTTAAGCTAATTCACTTGAGCCCTAATTAATCCAGCTGTTAAGACCTCTTCTAGAAGCTCCCTAGAGCATTTTGTAACCCTTAGATATAATCCAATGGCTCTTGATCAAGCCATGTGTCCAAAGGGGCAAAAAGGAGATTTAACACGTCATGCCACCTCTTGTCGTTTGATCCCTTGATCCCATCAACTGCATGGACACTTGGCAACCATCAAAGAGCTCATGCAGTCAATCCTAACCATCCAAATGCACTAAGATGGCTTGCAAAGGAAAAGATCTTGATGACATGCAAAAGGAGACCACCCTAGCTCTCTCACTCAATCCCTTTTGCTCCATAGCCATTCCAGCCCCCAAAACCTTCAGAAAATATTCTCCAAGCATTTCCCTAGCCTTCCCAAGTCTTCCCCCACAAGATCCAAGCCTTCAAAACACTCATTGGTGAAGAGAGATAGTTTAAGAGAGAGAATCAAGAAATTTTGGAATAACTCCAGATCCAGCAAGGTCTAGCTCTTGGGGTCTTCACCAAAGTTGAAGAGGACATGTTCAGCTTTCCAACAAGATCAAGAACGCAAAAATCCGATGGTTGTATTGTAAGTTATTTTTATTTTAATTTTAAATTTAAATTTGAAACTGTAGCAAATCTACAATGCATGGAGCCTCCAAACTTCAGGCATTGTTAGATTATGTTGCCTTCTAGCTACAGTTCAAATTTCATCCAATTTCGTTGTGTATTTTGAAAGTTATGGGTATTTGAAAATTTTTAATTCTGGTTCAACCATCTCAAATGCTCCATCTCCCCTTGGATTCGAACCCGCGCCATTTTAAACCGCGAGTGATGATGTGGCGCAATCTAGGTCGTCTATCCCACCCGCGGTCGATCGGACGGCTGATCTAGCCGTCCGACGTGGTTAAGTGACGGGACCCAGCCCTGCCACGTGGCGCGCTGCCATTGGGCGCTGCCGATCCGGCACCAATCATTGGCGCCGGCGGTCAATTTGACCAAAAATGGTCAAAAATAATTCAGAAAAATGCCCAGATTTTTCAAAATTCATAGAAAATTGAATCTTTCACCAAATTGAACGTTCTTAAGCTCGTTGGAAAGGTAATTAAATTTAGTATTTACTAAAATTAAAATCAAGTTAATTTGGTTTCTTTATTGTGAGTTATTTACAGTTGTTTAAATTAAGTTTTTTGCAATTTTCTCACAATCCAGTGATCAATTGAGGCCCAAATTTTGGTGGAAGATTATTGGGTATCTTAGGCATTTTCACTTATTTTTCTAGGGTCAGATACCAAATGAATTTCTGTGATGTGAATTTTCAAGGTAAAGGGTCCATTTTGGACTCTAAATTTGGAAAATTCATAACTACTTAAATTATTAGTATTTAGCTGTGACTTTTCTGTGGTGTGAATGCATTATCATAAGGGTTAGGCACACCAAATTTCAAGCCCATTTGAATAGTAGAGAAACCTAGGGAAAATATTTAAAAAAATTTCTATTTAACTTAGAAAAATCATAGGAAATTATAAACACACCCAATAGGGGTGAAACTTTAACATAGTAAACCTAGTGATATTTGACACCTTAGGTTAAAATTTCATTCATTTTGGAGTTCATTAGGTTAGATAATTAGACAATTCAAAGTTAACCCTTTAATTGACCTTTAAAATTTCCAAAAATTACAATAAATCAAATTTAAATTCAAAAAATACAAACAAAACCTCTAACTGACTAGAATCATGTCCTTAATCAATGAAAATTAAAATCCCCTTGATCAGACATCAAATAAAATCTTAATTTAATTTTAATTGAAAACCAATATTTAATTAAAATAAATAATTAATAATAATTAAAAATTCAAAAAAATTCCCAAACACTTGAGAATCACTTCTTAGGTTATCTCTGACATTTGGAGTTGATTTCAAGGAGTTTGGAATTCATTTGGAGCAAAATCAAGAAAACCCTTCTAATTAAATAATTAAATAAATTCCATAAATACATCAAACTTCAAAAAATCATAACTAACTCTAGAAAACTCCAAATTGACCAAACTCAATTGTATTCAACTCAAAATCAAGTCTAGTATTTATGAAAAATTTCAAACCTTCCAAAATCAGTCAAAGTCAAAAAGTCAACAATTGGTCAAACCTAGGTCAAATTAGGTCAAAACTTCAAACCTTCGTAACTAATTGTAGAAAAATCCAATTTTAGCGTACTTATAGTCTAACTGATCGTATTAATGTCTAGTATTTTAATAAAATATTAACTTTCTAGAAAACACTCATAATTGAAAAGTCAATTTTTGACCCTTTGGTTAAGTGATTAGAATAATCCAGAAGATTCCCAAAATTCGAAAATCACTCTAAAACTTCAAAAATGTTTATTAAACCTTAAAATTAGCAATCAACCAACAGTTAAAATCAATCTTAAATCATTATTACTTGAACTCAAATTTAAATCTTTCCCGGAGCCTTTCAACCAACTAGAACTTCAAACAACTTTAACAATTTGCCCTCCTTAGGACATATCAAAACCACACGGCCTATATCACACACTTTAGATAGTTTGATAGGACAACCAACTCTAGTTTTAGGATAGGCCGGTGTTTACTTTTCTGTTGTGTGCCGGGTTTTCGAGCTTTCACTGCAAGCTGGTTGTTAACTTAAAATTGATTGAATGTCTGTTTATTTATTTACTGCACTCTGTTGAGCATTTGAATTTCAAATATATCAACTGTTTGAGATTGAATATTAACTGCTTGAGATTGAATTTTAACTGCTTGGGATTATTTATATAACTGCTGATTATTAGGATAACCCTGCAGGATCGAGTCTAGACTTTTCAATTTTGCTTAATGTAATTTGATATAATTTGAGTTGGGATGTTTAGATCCAACTTGAATTCCAAAGAGGAGAAGACATCCCTAAAGGGGAGAGTTTTCGTCCATTTGGAAGATCAAGTTTGGATGCTCTTCAACTATCCAAAGAGAAAAGATAACACCCCTTTCAAGGGGGAGTTTCTTTTCATTTGGATATCCAGAACCGACAAATCAAGATGTTCGTGAGAAGATGAAGAAAAAGACGACGAGAAGAATCCCAAATCTCAAAGTCACTTGAGTCCTAGGTTTAGAACCCGGATTGTTGTAAGTGGTGCCCGGCCACTTTACTTTCGGCAGACCCTGGTTTGTAATAAGCAAGGCAACTTTGCCTATGGACTTTCAATTTGAATATTAATCTAATTATTTTGATTGATGTTTGATGTGATTGCATATAGAATTACATGCATTTCGTAGTTTTTTTGCGTTTGTGTGCCGCTTTTGTTTTTGCCTGGACTCGTGAGACTCGTGAGGGTGTGAAAATTTTTATACTCATAACTTTAAAGTTCAAGATTCTATTGAGTCTAAACAATATAGAAAGATAACGAATTTAAGGAATTAGCCGGGGATCGACCCCGGGGTCGCATGCATATTTTTGCATTTCTTCTCTCCTTGCTTTAGACCCTTCCCCGCCTACGGGTAGAGTCCGGATAGTCTGACCAATGAGGATGAGGTGCCAGACCTGGGGAAGTCCAGTCTTCTAAAAAATTATTTTCTAAGCCTGTTTTTAACTTTCAAGCATATTTGATTTGGAGTTGTTAACTAGCATGCATTGCATTAGAAACAGATTTAAAAGAGTCAAAATTTTAATTGCATTAGTCCTTAGCATTTTGCACCCAACATAAGTCAAAGGGGCCAATTAAAAAAATCTCTAGATGTCGGCCCCAACTCTCCAAAACTTTAAATAAAACGTCCCTACCACTCTTTCATAAAAGACTGAATTCATTTATTTTAAATCGATTAGGTGGTTAGCTAGCTCCCCAATCCAGGCCGGGGTAAGTCCAGATTTGCACTGCATTAGCTAGGTTCGGGTCACTTTTTAATACCCAACTTAGACTTAGGTTCTGAGGCTAGCTCGGGCTATAAGACCTCAACCTCCGAGAATTGAATCCCAAATTTCTAATAAAATTGATCATTTAAACATTAAATCTCTTTCAATTAAATTCAAGCCCAACACTTAAGATAGACTGGAGTGTTTTCTGAATTGTTTCAGAATCCCAAAACACTCCCTACTCCTCTTCCTTTGACTCCAGAAATAAGTGTTCAACCTTGATCCAATCCCGATTGAAAATTCTAACCTTTTTCTTCCTTTGATATCGATCTTTGAAAATCTAAATAAAATTTACACCGCTATTTTAATCGAGAGTTTTCGTAGGAAATTTCGAGTTCCTACGATGTAATTAATTACGAGGGCATGCGCTCGTAGGAGATTTAGAAACCCAGACCTGATTTTCAAAATCAAATTTTCAAAAACTCTAATTAATTCTTTTTGGTAAATTCAAAATCAAATCCGACGATCATTATCGTCAATTTCAAACGATCAATAGTGATTGATAATTTCTTTCCTCGGATTGTTATATCAATTACTATCGTGATTTTGATTATGAAATTAATGATCTTTAATCCATATTAGCATAGTCAAACACTCGATCAAATTCCATTTTGATCCTCTGGGTCAAATATGATTCTTTCTTGAGTTTGACTACGATAGTAAGGATAAAGTTAAAGTTTGTGATCTGAACTAATTAATGAATGATATTCTCTCCTTTTGAGACGGTATATTATTCTTAATGTCGGGTTCGATTCGAAAACTAAAATTTAACCTTTTTTTAACTTTCCCAAAGAAAATTAATACATTTTCAAAACTATATATTTCAATCAAACAAGCACTTCGCATAATTTAAGGCAACTTATGGAAATACGGGGGGAAACAATGCCCCGCTCTTCTGACAGTTCGTTAGTAGCTTAACAACTACTTTTGAATGGTATGTTGAACTACCAAATGATTCTGTAAAAACATTTGTAGAGTTAGAATCTATGTTAGTGAAGAGGTTTGCCAGTGCAACTGAGAAGATAATGATCGCTGACCATGCTTTGGATAAGAGAAGAATGGATAAATCAATGACTAAATACATCACTTACTGGAACAATTTAAGTATGAAATGTGAGCAACAACTTCAAGAAGAGCATGTTATGCAATTGTTAATGGGCAATATTAATGATGAGATGCTAACCTTCTTATGCATGGCTACAATTACCACATTTCAAGATTTGCTAGCAGGGTGGCCAAGTTTGAGAAACTAAACTTATCCATATTAAGAAAATCACTCTGATAAGCCCAAGAAGGATAAGGCCCTAGGAGCTAGGAGTGAGGCTGACTCTATATTCTTATCTAGAACTGATAGAGAAAAGTCGGTGATTTATAATGTATATAAGGGCAAGCAATTAATGCAGTATGAAGAAAAGCCCAAGTAGGCCAACAACCCTAACCCTCAACTAAAGCTGATACTAGAGGGAAATGATAGGACACGAACCTTCTAAAATGGAGGAGGATGCCGTAGATAGGTAATAGGAACTGGTGAGTGAACATTCTAATCCCTCGAAGATAAAATGAATAAAGAGTATTTATTCAAGAGGGAGAGTGTCGTCAAATTATTTGCAGGTGTTAAAAGTGGGTTTAGAACTGAAAGTTTGTTAGGGATGTTAGGCTCTTATGAACTAGCTCAAAGCTAATCAAGAGGGGGGGTGATTTGGTATTTTAAAAATCTTTCAATCAAAATCAACAAACTCAAACCATAATTCACCACAAAAGAGTGTGGAAATTAAATGCAAAAAAAATAATAGTAAAAACACAAAGAGATTTATAGTGGTTCAGTCAACTCGACATACGTCCACTCCCAGGAGGTGCCCTCTAGGTATTGCACTAAACACTGTGACTCTCCTTTTGCTCCGACAGCAAGGCGGAGAAGCCCTTACAAAAGTCCTTTATGTCGACCCCGGCGAGGCAGAGAACCCAACTCCTTTTGCTTCATCCTGAAGCAGGCAGAGAACCTTGATAGATTGCTGAAGAAGACCTCCCTTGAACCCCCAAGGTTGAAGGATGACGATCAAAGAAGACACTTTGGAATCTTTCTTGAGGCAACCTTTGTAAAACCCTCTCATAAACTCCCCCTGACAAGTTCCTCCCTCTCTCTCCTTCTCTCTCCCTCTCCTCTTGGCTTTCTCAGGTCAGGATAGTAGAAAAAGATTACCTCTAAGATAGAGCAAGAGATCTTAAATAGAAGAGCTTTGAAATAGTTCTTATTTTATACAAATCGACTTTATCGTCCGGGCCGATAGGGGTATCGGCCTGGTCGATCAGCATAAATTTCGCTCAATCAGCCCGGTTGGTTTGGGATGATTAGAGTAATTTTGGTCACATCGCCTAGGATGATAGAATATCGTCTAGGTTGATTAGTTCAAATTTGAGAAAAAATCATCATGAATATTGCCCTAAATAGAAGTAGGCCGATGTCAACCGTCCATGCCATCATCCTGGCCTATCTTGTGATCGGCCTGGCCAATGTGATCGTGTAATCAGCCTTAATTGCTTTCCATAATTACCAGATTAATTTAAGCATAATTATGCTGCATCTTCAAGGACAATAAGATATTGTCCTCGATGATGTCCTAAAATAAAGAATACTTAAATAGTTCATGGCGGCTGATTCTTTCTGATTTGAGCCTATCAGCCCGACTGATACAATATCATCCAGGCCAATCGGCTTAATGACGACTGCCTTAATCATGATGCCCTGATTATGATTTCTATTTTTGAACCGATCGTCCAGGCCGATATAAATATCGGCCTGGCCGATGTCACCAAAAATAGTAAACTCTAAGAAACAATCAATAATTCTCCCAAGGTGTGTGTGTGCAAGGTTACTTAGCATTATGAGCCATATCTTTTACAGTAGACTCAAGAGAAGGAAAAGTGTACAAAGTGACTCGGACTTAGTCTACTCAATCTTGACCTGGTTCTAATTGTCATTTGATCTTGTGGACCTGAAATATTAGTATGCAAGGCAGTCATAGAGAAACAAGAGTGTTTGCTATCATCAAAATCATAATACATACATTCACAACAATCTCCCTCTTTTTTATGATGGCAAGCACATAATGAACAATTCTAAGTAGTTAAGACAATAATGTACTGGAAATAGTGTAAACATAGAGAACATCATATATCAGAACAGAATAGTACAAGTACAAACATACTACTCTCCCTTTTGATATCTCAAAAAAGAAGGAGAAAAATAAAAACAATGCATAAACTAAACAACAGAAGAAAAAATAGAAACTAATCAATAGAAAAAAGAAACAAACTAAAAGAAAATTAATTAAATGATGGGCCCTGACCGTCGGAAGGAGGTGGTGGTGGTGGAGGCTGCTGAAAGTAGCTAATCAGTGTAGCAAACTGAGCACCAAACCAGGCGATGTCCTGATTGTACTGCTGCTGCTGGTGAGCAATGTAGGCGTCAAAACAGGCTAAGTCCTCCACCAAACCAGGCTAATTAGACACAGGCGATCATCACGAGGAGTCAAGTCGGACGACCGTAGAAAAAGCAGATCGTCCGGGCCGATTCGGTGGATCATCCAAGATGATGTCCAATAATTGATCGTACCAGCCAAATTTAAAACATTTAAATCAAGTACCACGTGTATCGACCAGGCCAAACAGGTGGATCGTCCGGGCTGATTGTCCAAAAATGGATCATCCTAGTAATTTTAAAAATTTTAAATGTATATCCACATGTATCATCCAGGACAAACATGTGGATCAGTCAGGCTGATTTTCCATAAAGAGGAGAACATCATCTGGGCCAAAAATGTATCGGCCAGGCTGATAAAAGATTGAAGCAGAAGACGATCAGATCTTCCATGCTGATAATGTATCGTCCAAGCCGATGAAGAATAGAGAAAGTCAGAATTTTCAGCATATGGGTTTTTTGAGGAAAAAAGAGCAGATCGTCCAGGACGATTTATAGAAGTTCAAAAATTAGCCATCAAACCAAATGCAGCACCCATCAAACAAGCTCCATGGAGAATGAGATTAGAGATTAAAGAGCAGGTGATTACAGAGATGAAGAAGCTCATAGAGGTGGGCATAACCCAAGAAGAAAAGTATGCTGACTGGATTGCCAATATTGTCCCTATAAAGAAGAAGAATAGACAGATTTGTGTCTACATTGAGTTTAGGGACCTTAATAAGGCGTGCCCAAAAGATAATTATTTACTCCCCGTATCCGAACTACTAGTAGACAACACGTCAAACTATGACATATTCTCCTTCATGGATGAATTGTCAGGATACAATCAAATTAAGATGGCGCCTGAGGATGAATAACATACATCATTCAGAACACCCATCGGCATTTTATGCTATACGATCATGTCCTTTGGCCTGAAGAATGCTAAGAAGAGTGCCAGGAAGCATTTAAAAGTATCAAAAGATATCTATTAAATCCGCCCAGTCTCATAGTGCCATTTTCGGGGAAGCCTCTTATAATGTATACGGCAGCACTAGAAGAATCCCTCGGAGCATTACTGACCCAACATAATGAAGAAGGCAATGAGAATGTGCTCTAATACATCAGTCGGAGGTTGATCGAAGTAGAAATCCATTATTCTCCTATTTTGAAAAGCATTGTCTCTCGTTGATTTTTGTAGTTTAGAAACTTGGTCACTACATGCTATCTCATAGAATCACATTGATTTCAAAGATTAATCTATTAAAGTTCCTGATGATAATACCAGCATTGACAGGTCACCTAGCCAGGTGGGCAGTGCTATTACTATAGTTTGATATCACATATATGCAATAAAAGACGGTGAAGGGAAAAGCCTTTGTAGGTTTTCTCGCCTTGCATTTTATCCCGGTAGATTCCCCACTTAATGATAATTTGCCCGACGAGCAAATCATGCAGGTCAAGGAAAAGAAAAAGCGATAATTCTGGGAGATGCATTTTTATTGGGTATCGTCGATTAAACCTGCCCGACCTCCAAATATTTTAAGAGCCCGAGCCGGCATCGGTCTTGTTCTCATACCACCTGAAGGAGGTATAATGAGATTTTCATTCAATTCGATTGAACTAGGAGTAACAATGATGCCATATATGAAACTCTAATAGTTGGATTGGAGATCGCATTTGACATCAAAATTCAAAATCTTCAAATCTTTGCCGACTTTCAACTTGTGATAAATCAAGTCTTGAGCATTTATAAAATTTGTAAGGTTGAGTTGGTTCATTGCCACCGATGAACCCTTAAGCTCCTGAAGCAGGTGCCAAATATTAAAATAATTTAGATTCCTCAAGGAAAGAATGCCAAAGCAGATTGTTTGGCAAAATTGGCCAAGAAAATGACAAATACCAACAAGGAGAAGCCTATATTCATCGATGTTTACAACCGTCGTATCTTAGAGCCCACTCTGTTATAATTCCAGAAGGCAAAGGGAATTCCATATTCAAGCCAGCAGAATATAACCCAAGTTGACCCTCAACCTCTCCATCAGATCATTATTGAAAATTATTCGAAAGGATATCATGTGGCCAAGAGAAGTAAAACTAGTCAAGATTCAGAATCGTAGTTCCATTACTTCGATGTTGAGGAGGGAGATGATTGAAGGTAACCATTCATTGACTATTTCAAAGAAAATAAACCCCCAGAGGATAAATCTATAGTTGCACAAATTCGTAAAAGAGCATTACGATATGCGTTCATCAATGATACACTAAATCGCCGGGCTTTCGATCAAATGTGGTTTAGATGCCTAGGGACCAAGGAAGATGATAAAGTGCAAACAGAAGTCCAGAAAAGACTTTGTGGTACACATCAGTCAGCTCCTAAAATGACCGCTAAAATTAAGAGAATGGGTTATTATTGGTCAACTATGGTCAGAGATTGCATTGATCACGCCAAGAGGTGAATGTCAAATCCACGGTGATATTATTCATCAACCGCCAAGTCCACTTCACCCAGCAGTAGCATCCTTGCCATTTGAATGATAAGGTATAGATATAATTGGACCAATATATCCGCCATCATCAGCGGGACATCACTTTATTCTAGCAGCAATAGACTACTTCTTAAAGTGGGCAGAGGCTACTCCATTTAAAGAGGTCACATCCGACCATGTGATCAATTTCTTTATCCATAATGTTGTTTATAGATTTGATGTGCCACACTGCATAATCTCAGATAACAGTATAACTTTCAAAAGTACAAAAATTTATAAGTTCGTTGATCGGCATAAAATTGATTAGCGGTATTCATCCATATATAACCCGAGAGCAAATGGCTTGGCAGAGGCCTTCAATAAGATGTTGGTAAAATTATTGAAGAAGATCCTCACCAAGAATAAAAGAGAGTGGCATACGAAGATGGTAGATGCATTATGGGCATACCATACAATTTATAAAATGTTAATAAAAGCCACTCCCTACTCATTGGTGTTTGATGTTGAAGCAGTATTGTCATTAGAAGTTGAACTATAATCACTCCGGTTAGCAATCCAGAACGATTTCACTCAAGAGCAAAATGCTCATTTAAGAAAGGAAGAGCTTGATGCACTCGATGAGATAAGATTGCAAGCTTAACAAAATCTGGAATTTTACCGAGGAAGAATGACAAAATACTTTGATCGGATGGTGCAATAGGGCATTTCAAGAAGGGCAATTGGTCGTGGTGCTGAGAAGACCAATCATCCCACATAGAAGAATCAGTAGAAAATTCATATCCAATTGGGAAGGCCCCTTTGTCATCGAGAAGGTGTACCAAGGAGAAGATTATTAGTTGATCAAACTGAACGGTCAGAGGCCTATGCCGTCTATCAATGGCCGACATTTAAAGAAGTATCATGCATGAAAGTTTTATGTCTAATATACTTTCTAATGATCAAAATATTGCATGCACATTTATCAATACATTCTTACATATGCATTTTGAAATTCTCTTGTAAAACAAGAATGCATTTCAAAATCTCTTGTCTGACTAGGGGCATTTTAAATATTTATTCGGGTTTTCATCACTAAGCATGCCAAGTTCCTCGAATAAATATTTAAAATCTCAAAGATAAAAAGCCTATCCAAAATTTTCCTATAAGATAGGGGCATTTTAAATATTCATTTGGGTTGACATCGTGCTACATATCAAGATCCCTAGATGAATATTTAAAATCTCAAAATCTTAAATTTATTCTACTTTGAAATGCCCCTACGAGATAGAGGCATTTTAAATATTTATTCAAGTTGATATCGCGCTTCATGCCGAGATACCTGAATAAATATTTAAAATTATCAACATAAATATTTTATTATGTTAAAGAATACAATAATTTCTTTTCAAAGTATATGCAGGTGATCTTTTTAAAAGTTTAAGATACCACCTTCTACAATGTACCAAGATTTCAAAAGTCAAGAAAGAGACTTTTGTGACTATTCACTCCAACAAATTGGGTCAGAACAGCTTGAAATATTTCAACAGCGTAAAGGTTATGGTTCGAATGGGTATAAAAGGTCAGATCCAATAAGCCCAAGTATGGCTGGATCACTAGAAGCTCTGTCTACTCCATATGTCATAAAAAAGGCCATAGTAGCGGAACCCCCACTTCGTTAACCCATCAATAGGAACTGTAGGAAGCATGAAAGCTAATTTAACTCGATAATTTCAAGTGATCAAAGTCTACAAAATTCTCCTAAATGACTAGAGAATCAAAGTTCCAGTGGGAAGGAGGGATCTCGAGCAACCACCGAATGAGTGTAGGCTCCAAATCTTCAACCATAAAGGAAAACTCAAAATCTACCAACTTCAATAAAATTAGCATTGGGAAGCGCAGTTCCTATATCTCAAGTCTGAAGCCTACGTCGGTGTAAGAGGTCAGATCCAATAAGCCTAAATATGGCTGGATCACTAGCAGCTCCGTCTACTCAACACGCCATAAAAAAAGTCGTAGTAGAGGAACCCCCATCTCAACAACCCGAGGACAAAGAGCTATCAAATCTTAGCTTGCCTGATCTGATGAACTCAAGTAACTCAAATTAAAGTCTTCTCAAGTGGTTAAAGATTAAAGTATTACCCATGTTTGATATTATCAACTGAATCCAAAACCTATAAATTTTTCAACAAATCCATAAAGCACAAAGTGAGGATCGAAGGAACTTTTTTTCAACAAGTCCATCAAAGCACAAAACAAAGGACAGAAGAAAATATCCTATAGTTCACATAAAGCCTAAGGCTAAACAAAGAGGATTTCATTATCAACAAGTCCGCTATGCACAAAGCTCTGGACTGATGACTTTACGCCACCGTCCTAATACGAACCTAAAAGGTTTATGTCACCAGTATCTACTACATCAAGCCCGCTAAAGCAAGAAGCATAGGGCTGAAGGAACATAAATCTCTAGATAAATTACTATTGATAAATCAGTTAATCCTCCATCAATGTCCAGCAGGAAGCACATGGCAGAAGGAATCAAAATCTCAGAACTCAAGCCAAAGCCATAAAAAGAGTACCCTGGACGATATATACAAATGTCCCTAAAGACTAGGGGCAATTTAAATATTTATTTGGGTTGACATCGTGCCGCATCATGAGATCCCTAAATAAATATTTAAAATTTTACCAAGATACAATCATATGATAGAAGAATGTTGAGCATTTACAGAAATGCTATAAACTAAAGTGACAGGGGTGTTAAAAGATAATAAATAGTGGTGATACTATCCACCATCGTCAATCTACAAAGTGATCCTTTAAAGTACTCTATCATTATCCTATGGATCTCTACATGACCAAGAGAAAATGTATTAACTATACTGATAATTGTAAGTACATCTAAAGATCCATAAAGGCACAGAGATGAACTCTTGAATATCTATATAAAGAAAATCTTAGTGTGACATCAAAGCAAACTTTTGGAGATCCACTAAATGAAAACCTTAATGTGGCATCTATTGTAAATATCTGGAGATCCACAGGGTTAATCATCATACAATAAACGTGAATCACTCTAGATGCGAATCATATTTATTGGGAGGCATTTGTTGACCTATGTGTAAAAGAACAAAAATAGGAATTAGACCAACCTTGTATCCATTGAGAAGCCGATCGAATCTCTGCAAATCTTGGTGAAATCGGCACTGAATCGGTGTCTTCCTGCAAATCTTGTGAATCCAGCATCGATCGTGCTCCGTCTTAACGTCTATAAAATGAAGAGGGAGAGGCTTCTCTTTGACACTTCTTCCATGCACGTCAGAGCCGAAGCTTCCCTCCCTTCTATTCCTGAGCTCCTCCCAGCCTCGTTATTACTACTCGAAGCCTTCCGACCTTCCTTCCTAACTTGATTGGTCTCCTCTACCAAATTCAATCTCCCAAAGCCACGAGAAACTCCAACCCAGCCTCCTCTCCACCTTCCGATCGTTGTCCAAAACTCAGTCCATAGAGAGAGATAGAGATAGAGAGAGGAGAGAGCACCTACCCATTTAAAGCCCTAACCCATCTGACGTCTCTACCTCCCTTAGCGACGTTCCCATCCTAATGTTTCAAAAGTTATGACATTTTAATTGAAAGCAACAAAAGGAGCTCGCATGTAATGAAGGTAACTTTCCCTCCAACGCGCGCCTCTTCTGCCGAATCCCGTGATCTTGCCGACCTAGATTAATTTTAATTAATTAAAGTTAATTAATATTAATTAATTCTAATTAATTAAAGTTAAATATAAATTTTTATCATATTTATAATTAATTACTTTAATTAATTATAATTAACTATAAATAAATATAATTAATTAAAAGATAATTATAATTAATAATTAATTATAATAAAAAATAAAATCTCCCTGTTACCTCGATGATCATATCAGGTTGGAAACCTGCCCATACACACTTTTTTCTAGTGTGGTGGGAAGGGAATCTAGTGCGACACTTACAACGAGGTAAGTGAGCGACCATTGACTCCAAAATCCTATCCTCGACATTTGTGTTGAGCCGGCAAACCGCACGCACATGCTTTTCTCTAGCGTGGTGGGAAGGAAACCCAACGCAATGCCCATAGCGAGGCGAGTAAGCCCGGTACAAGCTTTTCTTATCGTGGCCGGAATAATTTTATGTACCCATATACGGCTTTGTACCTACGGGAAAACAACTTCTTTTCTTGTAATAGGTACTGAAGGCCCATACAAGCCTTTCTACGGTGTGGTGGGATTAAAGATTTCATGATTGTGGTGTCCTTGCAAGAGGGCACCTATCATACACGCTTTTCTCTAATATGGCGGAAGGCCCATTTTTCCATAGTTTTACCCTAAATGAGAGAGACGTCGGGAGGCTGCCGAAATTTCGGATGAAAACATGACTGTACTCGGGCTTGATTTGAACTCAAAAGAATAAAAACTTGGACTCAAATGAACAATGGACTTGTGGATCTAAACCTGAACAAAATCTAAATGATTTATAAAGGTCAAATCCAAATAAAATAAAATCAAACTGGAATGAAACTCAAATCAATGCGAATATGAAATTGAACTTACAAAGACTTTAGAAGACCCTGAACAAGCACTTGAACTCGAATTGTACAACTTCAAGTGGAACTTGTGGATTTAGATGTGACATAGCACATACACACTGGACTTGCAAGTGAATTTGTATATTAAGCTCAAGCTGGGTTCGAACAAGACATGAACAATAAAGAACCTGAACCTTCAAGAACAAGAAGGGACTCAGTCTTATAAATTTAAATCAAACAAAATTGCAAGAGGACTTAAACCTGTACATTGAACTAGAACTTGAACTCAAATGAAACACAACAGATTTGAACTCAAAGCAATAGCTTGTGGACATTGAATTTGAATTGGGCATTATCTAGTAGAACTTGAATGTAGAAAACTTTGACATGGAACCTTCGAACAATACAGAGCAAATCATAAATGACATATCAATTATGTTCATGAGGAAATGAATGTAAACATGACAAATAATGCAAGCTCACTAACGGTCATGTACAAGAAGTGCAGTGTACTTGAAAGTAATAGTAGAAGAGATGTGATGCAGAAAAATGTCAGGGCATTCTTACAACCTTTAATACTTTTGCAACAAATAAGAACCTAATATGCAGTGGATATGACAATGTTCTACGATCAACACAAAGACATGGACAAATGCATTCACACCTACAAGCAACAAAACTTCTTGCAAACATACACAATGCAACATATTTGAATCACATACAAGTACCTACAATCCTTTGTAGAGTTTCTAAGCAAAGGTGAAGGATTTGCAATACATTACAAACATGCATAAGCATGATGTAATAGACTCCTAGGACAATCCTTACAAGTGTGCCTTCCGATTGAGATAGCAATACTAGCATTTGATAGCGAAAAACCCATCCCTACAAACTAGCAAGATCATCAAGCCACCTGAGATTGGTGAAAGGTGGATATGATACTGGTGCAAATGGCACTCCTACCAAAATTTCTAAAAAGTCATAGTGAATATAGTGGGCCCCTGCAAATACACACGACCCACTTGTGGATAACAACAAGGGGTACATCGTAAATACAACGAACCCTTATGGACACATGTACATATATTACCCACGACAACGATGATTGAGATGTTACAAAGTATGCCGGGTATGAAGACAACTTGATGTATGAAAAAGGATACCTTCTAGCAGAATGGAAGAGGCATTTGAGCAAATTTGAACTAAACTTCATTGTGTTCCAAAATTTCTTCTAGATCCTCCACTCAAGAAGAAGACAGTGCTTGCATCTACAAATATTAAAAACAACAAGTCTACTACATTGATGATCCTGAAAAGAGTTTTTTCAAGGCAGTGGCCACTAATTTCAAAGTCCAAAAGAACCTCCACGGTGAATGAGAAATGGAGAGTCAACATCAGTACGATGAGGTACCTTATGACATCCAGATATAATGCCATCGGATCTGCAATATTCATACTAGCAGACAAAAGACATTTATAAATATTATAAATACCCCTGCATATACATCGTAATTTGTATACACATAGGTACACAAAGGGGTAAGTATGATTACAAACCTGTATGGGCCCCAGCAAGCGTGTTATTGGTACACAAGTGAAATCTAGGGATGTTGCGCAAGTCAATAAGTGAATTCAAGTTTTGAACATGATCCTCCTATGTGGATCAATAAGACTCGACAGAGTTCGAACCTTCAAAAAAATACACGGTTGTGACGACCGATATATTTATTTTAATACATTCATATTAAGCCTTAAAGGCTTATAATCAAGAGAATTCATTAATAAAGGGCATAAAGCTAATGAAACTCGATCCTCCTAAGCAGATAATTAGGAGTAGATAGGGTTCGAACCATCAGATAAACATGCGATCACGAAGTCGACCAGAATATTTATTTTATAAATTCATATTAGGCCTTCAAAGTCTATAACAAAAGAAATTCATTCACAAAATTATAAAGCCTATGAGAAACTCAATCCTCGATCAATAGTTCGGTCGAGTTGAAAGGGTTCAATCAATAAATAAAGATGACTTTAAAGTCACCCCGATGATGACCGTGTTGAATGTTTATCTCAACCAGAGGGGTTCATAAATATTTTCAAATATCACTCAAATTCTTAAAAATCCAAATCTCAAATCCCAATTCGAGATATTTAAAATTCAAAAATCCATCTATCAACACTTAAAGCAAAATCTATCCACCCTCCACAATAGTTTGCCGGGGTAGAAAAATTAAAAACTACTTTAGCTCAAATAGAGCTAATGCCTAGTCAAAAATATTACTAGGATCAATTCTCAAATAATATTCTACCAATAAAGACGTGGTACGTGCCCTCTAACAGATAGTTTTGCCGCCAAATAGCACAGCAGGATAAACGGTTATGACCCGGGGCCCTCTTAACCAAGTGATTTTGCCGCCAAATGACACCACGAAATATTGGTTATGACTAGAGCCAATACGCTCCTTAGTGACATCAAATCCTTGACATATGAATCAATAGGATATGATCGATAGGGTACAAAACCCTCTGTTAGCTAAGATGGATTTAAATTTATCCCCTTAGACAAACATCTAACCTAAGTATACAAGGTCCTCTTAGACGAAGCAACCCATGGCTGCTGACAAGGATCCTTCTGTAAGGTTGGGCCAACTACCTCCTCTGACCAAGTAGACCAGGGACCACGATGGCCCGGGATGGCGAAACCATGGGATCTTGATCGGGTCCATCATGCATTCCCCCACTATCCTCTTTAAGTGCAAGGTGATGAAATTTTGATTTTAAATATCAAACCTTTCAAATTGCCTACTTCAAACCAAATTCCCAAATCTAAACCCATGCTGCTACTATATGCTAAATAACACGTATCTTTACATATCTGATTGATGACTAGCCTTAATCGAATACTCTCTCTCATTATCAGGAGGGGTAATTAACTATAGGAGCTTGCGCCTATAGGAATTAAGAACTCAGATCGTAAATTCCTCACAAAATGGGGGCGAAATCTCTGGGTAGTATCTTATCTACAAACCCATCTACCTTCCCAAAATTTACCTCAAAACTTATTCTGTTAAAACTCCCCCAAAGAAGAAAAGCAACAACGTCGGGTGGAGACCGAGGCCAAATTTTTGGAGCCCACGTCCACTCTCAAAGATCTCTTAAAGCTCTCTTCCGTAATTCCTTCAATAGCCAAAAGTATCTTACTTAAAAATAATTAAAATATCATTAAATATAAGCTTTTTAAAAACTCTAGATTTTTTATTCAGCTGAAACTGATCGTATGAAAAGGTAAATAATCATACAGTATAATTATTTCAAAATCTAGATAATATCTAGTATATGGAGCAATACTTTGATGAACTATTCAGAAGCTCTGTATTGATTATGTAGTATGATCCGGAGATCATATAGGACAATTAGTTCAATTTCCTTCTGATCATATAGGATGAATGTCAGAACGATCAAAAATCATCTCAGATTATCATACAGTATGATAGACATCATATGAGACAATTAGTTCAAAATCAAGCTTCTATCAAGGATAATATACTGTATAATCGTTATTCATCTTAATATATCATACACAATGATTTATAATCGGACAACAAGAATGACCAGATTAATTAAACCTTTATTTGATTGACTAATCATGGTGATTAAATTAAGTAAGATTTCAAATATCATATAGTACGAACTTCATCATACCATACAATCAGTTTATAATTCAATAATTAAAAAACTTATTTAATTTTGAATGGCAACTAGGTTTATATTTAAATAAGTGATACAATACGATTATGATCATAAAGTATGATATGTTTAAAAATATTAATAACAAAATTAATCATTTTAAAATGTTTTAAAAATAATTGGTCATATAGTATGATCTAGATCGTATAATATGGTAAGTTCAAAAAATTAAAAACTTATTTTCTCTTCACTCCCCTTGTGTGTATGCACAATCATCAACACAGCATATACCTTTTACAGGTCTTTGATTCAAGAATTTTAAAAGATAAATAAATAAATAATTATAGACTCTTGTCAACTATATTCCTATTCTAGCCAAACTTGAGGCCTGAATCTTCTTGCATGGTGTATGTTGTACTTGAAATGTTTGTATACACAAAAATAATGCAAATGCTAGGAGAAATAAAAATTCAATCAATAATGTTAATTATCATCAAAATCACATGTTAGGGATTCTGGATTACGATAACAATCTTATTTGTATATATTAAAGTTAGCTTTTTTTACTGGCTTTAGCTTCCTCATATCAAAGTAAAAAAATGATTGGATACTTTTTAAAAGTCTTCCGTCGACTCTAAGTTATTGATGGAACCAAGAGAGATGACAAACTTTAACCATATTTTCACATGACTAATAATAAGATGCAGGCAAAGATGTTGGTATATAAGCACAACGTGAAGAATTTTCAATTCTAACAGACCTTCCTGGAAACTATGGAAATTGACAACTCATCGTCTTTATCTAACCTTCAAAATTTGAGAACCTCTTTGGTTCTTAACAACAATCAACAATAATCATTAGTTCAGTTGATCTAACTTCTTTAAAATTTACTATTCTTTTAACAGAAATAGGAGGAACTTTTTTTTTTTGCACCCACTCCGATTCTACTTTATGAGTATAACTCTTTTCATATTTCTTAATATGTCTTCTTTCTACTGTCTGAAAATGGGTGCATAGTTATGGAAAGGTCCTTTCAGTAAAGACTTAAACTTTCTCTTCGAGTCTAATAAGAAGGGACAATAGGTTTTTTATAAAATCTAGGGGAAAAGATTTGGCTATCCTAACCATGTTCTCTTCTCCACACTAGTAGAAAACATATCAAAATGACTTCCCTCATGGTAGTAGTAATTCAAAATAACTTCTTCTGTAAACTCCGTCACAGCAGTTAACAAGACTTCTTCTATTATCAATTTAGCTTTCTCAGCTCTACGCCTTAGATGATGATTCTTATTATGATGTTTGGATTTGGACATATCATTTACAGCAAAGGATGACTCTATCTTAAATTTATTACATTAAGAACTAAGAACAAACAATAGACCTTAGTTTCTAGTTGATGGTAGGTGTAAGAAATCTCGGACAATAAAATATAGAGAGTTTAGCAACTGCTTGAGCCGTTACAAACACACCATCGAGTGTAAATTCTAAATTAGGTTTCTTAGGAGTTACTTTAGGTTTTGGTGCAACAAACTACAGTCTGTTTACTGTCATTATTGATTTTATAATTTTGGATTTGAACTTGATCATGTCAGCTTCAACTAATTTTGACTATGGAAAAGAAATGTTCAAACTATCAGAGAAGTTGAAGATTTGTTTGCCTTCCATTTTTATGAAATCAAACTAGAATTCTGCATCAGTTTCTGAACTTTTCAACTTCAAACTAGATACTTGGATCAGAAGAGTATCAAAAATAGAATTTATTATCTTTTTTGAGCAAGTTATAAATGATTGAAACATTTTAAATTTAAGATAGAGATGAGTTTAAATTTTGACAGTCCTAATAACCACATTGAGCTACACAAAGGAATGTAACTACAACGTACTACACAAAACTAGGAGATTGACTGAAGCTGGAATTTAGATTTATATTGTAAATTGATTAAAAGGTGCATTTGAGATTGGAGATTTTCGATCACTTATTTTTCTCCTTTTAAATTTAGAAGTTGAAATGTTTGATTGAAAAAGATTTTAAAGATGAAGATTTATTTCAGGAATAATGTTAATTTAAAGAAGATTAAAATTTTTAATATTGATTGCTTCCACTCTGGAGCAAAATGAATGATGGTAACTGCAGAAAAAAAATAGTTTAAACCCACTATAAGAGAAAGTTTACTATCATTTTAAAGTTTAGTCACCACTAAAGATGGAAAGTTGATCAGTTCCCCAGCTGAGCTGACAAAAAATCTAAGGACAAAATTAATTGGATGTCTAACTGATATTGATTTTTTTTTATAATTAAATCTATAGAGTTTATAATATATTGTCTCGAAAGTTAGACATAAAATTCACTATTAATTTAAAATATAAATTAAATTTATTTTCATAATTAAACTCCATATAATGAATATGCTATTCATCCTGATGAATAAAATGATATTAGCCTATCATTCTGAAATTGAAATAAATAATGAATAAACCTTTAATCTACAACCAGATATTTTCCCCTACTTTAGTGAATTAAAGTAGTTTTTTTTTTACTTGGTTATAGGATCCCTATAAAGACAAGCCTCTATAGTTAATTTCATGCCAAGATAAATCTAGGGAAAACTATTGATTAAAGTAGTGATTAGGCTTCTTTAGATTATAAGTGTTTAAACCAAGGACTTATTTGAAATCTAACAATAGGGAATGGTTTAAATTTTGAGTGATTCTTTATGAGTAAACACATGAAAAGTAAAGAGTGCTTGAATTCTGAGATAACCTATAAACACTCCAACCTATGCTAGTTTGGATTTAACAATATAAATTATGATCAAAATTATATTTAAGTTTATGATT
Organism: Dendrobium nobile; assembly: GCA_022539455.1. Lineage (NCBI taxonomy): Eukaryota > Viridiplantae > Streptophyta > Magnoliopsida > Asparagales > Orchidaceae > Dendrobium > Dendrobium nobile. The sequence goes on along the minus strand of CM039733.1, from coordinate 30,126,528 downwards.
TAGTAGAAGAAAAGGCCATAATCCTCCCAAAAGAAAGTACAAGAAGTGCAAGAAAATTTGAATTTATGTCTACTTGGAGTGCACTACTGCCAGCTAACCACCTAAGCACATAATTTTAAAACCATACTTCTCACGTCTACTATATGCATGGTAAATAGTTATTGTTTAACTGGGATAAAAAATTTTAGTTGAGATTTTAATTAGAAATTTATAATATGTCTTGGGTTCAAGTGCACCTCGCTAATGCAAATTGACACGACTTTACCTTAGACTGTAAGGCTACCTTTGATTTTCTAAACTTGTTCCAAGTCAAAATTTTGTAGAAAAAACTAGAAGTATAAATGCCTCATGCCACTATGGAATACTACAGTGCCCTATTGCTTAGGCCCCTTATTCTTTGTTGTTGGCTAGCTTGTGTGCTTGACTAATGTATTTTGCAGAAAATAAAATGCATGAATGTACATGTAATGGAGTTTGTGTATATGTTTTCAAATTATATCATCCTAGATCTAGCATATGTGCTCTTACAAAGGCAAGAGAACACATGTTGCAAAAACCTAATTAAGAAAAAATCTACCCAGGTAACACAATGATCTACCATCCCATATGTATGCAAAGCATGTATATGAAGTAGTGTATGAAATAATACATAGACGAAAAAAATTATGATGTATGTGTGTGTGTATGTGTGTGTGTGTGTGTGTGTTTGTGTGTGTGTGTGTGTCTGTGTGCAAATTTAAAGTACAACCCAAGATTTAAAGGGAAGAAAATGTGATCAAACTCCACAACAATAAGTTTGGATTTCTAAACCTATGAATAATGCAAATCTATATAAATGTGTTAGGTTATTTGTGTCTTTAACTCTTCTGGTTCTTGATCTTTTATAGAATTCTAAAAGGGAATGTCCTAAATGTAGGAGGGATATTTATCTTTTGGAGCCCTCCATGTATGTATAAGCGAGCACATTTAATTAAAGATTATCATAAATCTTTTGTTTTATAACTTGATCAAAGTATACAAGAAATCTATAATTTTCATTTATAGGGACCCTTTACAATTACATTTATCCTATTTACATTATACATTGACTCTTTACAAGTAAAAATGCAAATGTATATGTAATCCCATGAAGTAAAGTGAAATGCAATATAGGAAAATAAAGGGCACTAGTAGGTGAATGAGTAAAATGTATGATATGACATCCATAGTGTATAAAAGTAAGAAGACACAATAAAGGATATCTTCCTAGCAAGGTATTCCATCACACCAAAATAATCACCAGCCTAGCCTGGACTAAAATTGGTTATCCTAGCAAATAAATTAAAACGTGTGTGATAGACATGGTGACTTTGATATGCCTTAATAGATTTATTTTTAAATTATCTACTTTGTATTTATATTTATTTATTAAAGTTTAAAGGGGTTCATTTAATTTTAATTTTATTGTTTTAATTTTTATTAATTTTTTTAAAGATTAATGTTATTTAATTTAATAATATATAGAATTTGTTTATTAATAACTCTAAGTCAGGTTTAGAGTTACAAAATCATAAAATCCTAAGGTTCATAATTGTAATGTATTGTTCCCCCACTAAAGGATAGAGTAAATGTATAGAGTCTTTTAAATTCATTTAATAATTTAGAAATAATTATTTTAAGGAATCATTATAATTACAGATTTCATGTTACTTTTAAATCCTTAATTAATAAGACCTAGGCTTAAAAATTTAATACTTTTGTCCCACCCTAATGGGTAGATCAAATGTATGAAGCCTTGTAATTTATTAATGACTAAATAAAAATTTATTAATGTACTTATTTATTTATATTGAATTTAATTAATTAAATTAACTTTTATTTAATTTATATTATTTAATTTTTTTTAATTTAAATTTTATTTAATACTGTTTAATTTATATTTTAGCTATATGATAAAAATTTTTAGGATTTATTTTAATTTTATTTATTTATTTATATTAAACTATTTCTTTTAATTTAAAATTTTGTTTCTTTTTTTTATTTATCAAATTTTAAATTTTTAAAATTTTATTTATTTTCTTATTTGACTATTAAAATCTTAAACCTTTAATAATGGGTTTGCCCAAAGTTTAAATTTTTTATTAAATAAAAATTTTATTTTTAATTTTATTTATCATTTATTATGTAATTCATTTAGGATTAGTTTCAATTTAGTTTTCATTTTTATGATTTATATTTAATTAGTTATGATGTTTTCAAATTTAATGTATTTATTAAATTCCTTTCCTATAAAAAAATTTAGGGTTATCTGATTGATTTGTTAAATGACTTCAATTAATCAGGTGACTCATACCATAGGTCACAAATAATTGAAGGTACAATCACTAAAAATTTGGGGTCAATTGAGTTAATGATTAATTTTATATAATTTAGTTTAATTAATATTTAATTAAATCCTAAGTAATAATTATGCATAATTTCAATAAAATCTAATAGGGTATTTATTTTTCTTTGATTATATATTAAATTTAAAATTCAATGCAGTTTATGTTATATTTTTTATGATTTCTATTTAATTTATTATGTTTTTTTTATAATTTTTAGGCTCAAAATAGGGGCTGGTTTTAGGGTTTCTTAATTAGGTGACTTAATGACTCCTAATTATCCCAAATTAATTCATTGGGTTTAGAATGCCACTAAATATACTAGGTTTCAATTTCAACACCATTGGATTTTATTTAACTTTACTAGAATTTTTTTAAGTTCACTAGACCTAATCTTATGTTTAATAACCTAGGTGTCTCTATTATTTATTAAGGATTATAATTAATTATTTTTGACCCTTGCACAAGAATACACAATTCATGCAAAAATAAAGACCTAAATGCTCTATGGATTAAACATGATGATTCTCAAATGTTTAGGTCTAACTATGACCTATACAATTGAAAATTCTAGAGAGAATTGCGGAGGCTTCAAACAAGCTTGAAAAAATTATAGTTTTAGGTCGCATCATATATTTTATCTCAACCAATTCTCAAGCTAAATGGTTGAGTTTACAGGGCATTATAATTGAAAAAAAAAGTAAGCATTCAAATCAAAGTTACATACTATTTACATAACAAATCCACTTGCTATGAGTTTTAATAAGTAGAACTTTATTTTTCAGAATCAATAGAGCCTTTATTTTTTCATAATGATTCAATGGTAAATTTAATATAATTTTACAGAGCTCTAAAAATTAAAATTTAATTTAGAATTTTTTTAAAAGCAAATAATAGTAGTGACGCTGACTCATTTTGCCCTTTCAAGATTATAGAGGACCATTGGATATGTGGGTGGTGGTGGTCAGTTACTTATCCATGTAGGTGCACTAGTGAACCATTCGATCCCATGACAGATTGATTAAATGATTCATATTTATTCTAGTTACATGTGAGATTTGGATTGCCCAAACAAATACACATGGGTTGGATGGTCCAAATTATGTCTTCCACTTCAAGACATACGAAATTTTAATATTCATTTTACTTCAAATAGTTTATACCATGGAATTATTTTGCATGAAATTGTCCACATACACTCCTATATACATGTTCTCTTATTATATGAAGTTTAAAGGCATTATATAATAGGTAGGACAACTTTTTTTTTACCCCAAAAAAAGATTTTCCATTAAAACCAAAGGTGGGCTACAAAAAAAGTACAAACTGGAAAAAATAACAATTTTTCCTCCTTAGCCCAAGCAGGTAGACACATAAAATTGAAGAAAACAACAATAAAAAAAAGAAAAGAGAAAATGCGGAAACCAATTTTTGAATATGAGAGATCCCCCATGGAAAACACCTAAGAAGACCTTAACAATGATCTTTTGAGGGGCCTAAATCCTAGCCCAAGATCTCATCAGTTGTTTTTGTCCTCTTCTGAGGAGCAGGGGTGACAGGCCTTAACTGCTGCTGTTCTTTCTAAAGGAATCTTGGTCTTTGCTTGGAGAGGTTCGGTATGTTGTTGGAGATATCATGATGTTGAGATTTTTGAGCAGTGAAGACAATAGGATATGGGTTAGAAACAGCTGAAGTTGGGAAGGGGCGTCTCATTTCATGTCCTTTTAAAGTAAGATGGCATTTTTTCTTAGGCATTCGCCTTCTAGTAACGACATTCCAAGTTCCCAATTATTCTGAAGATTGGGTAGATGAAGGATTGAACTACTGAGTATGCATAGGAATAGTTAGATTCTTTATAAGTGAAGATTGAAAAGTGTTGTTAGAAGGCTGTATATTAGTCTTGCAAGGGAAAGGCTCCACTTTATGGCCAATAATTCCACAATGGAAGAAAAGATGAGAAAGGCCCTCGTACTCTACTCATTGAAAAAATCTTCGATCTAGTCCCTTAATCCAAAATCCCGGGGAGAGTTTTTATGTAAGATCAATGCAGACACATACTATAGCATAAGAACTTTGACCCCAAGAGGATGAATGCTCATCCATACAAAGAGGTTCTCTAATTATAGCAGCCATTTGGGCAATATTAGAAGGATCCTAATACATCAGAGGAAGCTGAGGAAAGCACACCCATATTGGCGAGGTAAAATCCTTCATGTCCTTAAGAGAGAAGGAAAATGACCACCGATAAAGAATAATAATGATTTCATCATAAATCCATGGACCACCGCTGAGGATGACATCACGAGTTTAAGGGCTTTCAAAAATACAAAGAAATTTGGAGCAATGGTGATCAATTGAACCCCCTAGCATGAGAGTGTCACTTTGATAGTTCACCTTAGAGCCAAGCAAAAGAGATTCGCTTGCCTAGAAGTTTCCCAAGTAGATCATATTCCATTTTAAAAATATTTACTTAAATTTTGACAAAATTAAGGCTCAAGGAAATTCCATCATTATCAAGTACCTCTTGTTTGAGAATCTACTCTAAAGAAGTATAAGGGGGTTTCCTCCAAGCAAAATAGACTGAACTTCGATCACCAAACACCTTACATTATTTAGGAGAATTCTGTTTTCTTCAAAGGGTTGAAATTTTGCACTAACTACTCCCATGTTATAATAAGTAAACTTCGGTGCATTAATACAAATAGCTCGAGTGAAATTTTCTATTATAAGAGGTTCTTGAGCTGCAGCAATGGGGGAGTTAGCCCAACATGAATCCAATCTTTTATCCAAACTATTCACCGAGATGAAACCATCATCTATATTACAATCAAACACAGTCATATCATTTAAAACATCCACACATCAGATGTCCAAATCAAGAAAACTAACTGATAAGGAAAACTAATACCTGCTATCGCTTATGCATAAGTTAGCTCCCCTATTGTATGGCTGCTCCACTCCCTCTGTCATTTCCAGTCCTTTGTAAGGATCATCGTCTGATTACTCCTAGAGCATCATGTCCATTGATCTCTAACCAACTGCTCCTTATATACGATTGTAATGGCCACTGAAAGAGTGGGGAAGATGAACAGTAAAGTAAGGAAATCCATTTCATTACTTTGTTGATTCTCTTGCTTTTTGCTTTGTTCAATCTTTGCAGGTATGGAGAATCAATTCAACATGGTATCAGAGCTGTAGGTTCTTCTTCTCCGGCTATGGCTACTTCGACAACTTCCTCGCCATCTACTGCGTCGGATGGTGCATCTGCTGCTCCTGAAGTCAATATACCTCCACAACTAAAATTTTTCATGGCTAATGTGAAAACCATGGCTACAGTACAGCTTACTACTGATAAGCATTTAATATGGAAGTCTCAACTATTGAAGCTATTTACATGTAACAATTATGAAGGTTATCTTTCTGGCACCACAGCCAAACCACCGAAATAGATCCTCTCATCTGATGGCTCTATTGCTGTAAACCCCCTATTCAAAACCTGAAAGCTCATCGACCAACATTTGGTGTCGGCCATCTACTCCATTGTATCTGCTTCATTACTACCTTATATACTCAACCTGGAATCACGCATCAAATCTTGACGACACTAGAGCTACATCTACTGTTGACTCACAGATCCAGGCTACTTCAACTCAAAAACGAGTTGCATCGGTTGCAACTCAGAGATAAAATGATGTTCCAGTATCTAACTAACATCAAGGCAAAGGTCGATACCATTGCTGCCTCTAGCTCCTCCATTGACACTGAAGATATTATACTATGCACATTGAATGGGCTTCCTGCCTCATATCAGCCTTTTAAGGCTGTTATTCACAATCAGCTACAACCAATCTCACTTGATGATTTTTATGCTCTGCTCTGTAGTGAAGAACTTCACATTTCATCTGATTCGGGATGAGAGGTATCTACGACTCCCACTATAGATTTCAACTATGCTTTAACTGCAACTCGAGGATCCTTTCGTGGAAGAGCGTCTAACTATCGTGGTCATTCTTCTGGTTGTGGCTCTGCCCGATCCACACCAGGATGATCACAGTCTACTCGGGTTGGCCGTCAACCTCACCCTAATATAGACTGCCAGATTTATGGGAAACCAGGCCATTCGGCTATAGCGTACTGGCACAGACATGAATCTACTTACAATACAACACCACAGGCATATGTTACAACTAATACCTCTCAAACCGCTAACTTGTTTCTGGATTCAGGGGCTACAGAACACCTAACTACTAATTTAGCTCATCTACGAAACTTACAACCTTATCAAGGATCATCTCAAGTTCAAGTAGTTAATGGGAAACAATTTTCTATTGCTAATACAAGTCAAGGGTTGCTTCCCACACTGCACCGTAAGCTACATTTATCCAAAATTCTGCATGTACCAAATTTGTCTCACAATCTACTTTCTATACACAAGCTTACTAATGATAATTCCTATTTTGTGCTGCTTGATGCTCATGGATTTGCCATCAAGTATTCTCAGACAAACAAGCTACTTCTCCGAGGACCCAATCATCTTGGACTCTACCCAATTAAGCTTTCCCACACTCAAGCTTCTCTAGTTCTATCTACTTCCACAAATGCGTTCCTTGCACTTCCTACGTCCAAGTCTTTATGGCATCATCAGCTTGGGCATCCATCTATCTCCACTCAACATCGTCTATCTCATGTTTTTTCGTTTAGTATTAGTACTAGGTCTGAATCTATTCCGTGTAATGCGTGTGCTCAAGCAAAATGTACTAAACTTTCTTTTATGTTATCTAGCTCTATGTCAAAACAATGTTTAGAACTTATTCACAGTGATGTATGGGGTCCTTCCCCAACTTTATCAATGCAATCTTATCGTTTCTATGTTACCTTTATTGATGATTATAGTCGCTATACTTGGGTCTATCCTCTTTATCACAATTCTGATGTATTTTCCAAGTTTCTACAATTTCAACACCTTGTGGAAAAACAATTTTAGAAACCCATAGAAACACTATGCACCGATGGAAGGGGTGAATATATAAATAAACACTTTCAAACTCATCTTCTTAAGTGTGGTATCACTCATCAAGTGTCTTGCCCATATACTCCTCAACAAAATGAAATTGCTGAACGTAAACATCGTTATCTCCTTGAAACTATAAGAGCATTACTCTTTAATGCCAATGTATCTTCCAAATTTTGGGATGATACTCTCTTTACTGCAGTCTATTTAATAAATCATTTACCCTCATCTACCACTAATCATATTTCTCCATATGAAGTATTATACAATCAGTGTCCAAATTATGCTCATCTGTGTGTATTTGGATGTCTTTGCTATCCCTAGTTTCCTACTCATCTATCACACAAGCTTGCTCCTCGCTCCACTCCATGCATTTTTCTTGGTTATGCATCACAATCTAAAGGGTACAAATGCCTAGATTGGCACTCAAACAAGGTTTACATTTCTAGACATGTCCATTTTCATGAAAATACTTTCCCTCTCCGCACTGCTTCAACTAACATTCCCACTACATAACATACTTCCTCTTCTACAGAATCCAGTTCCAATATTATACCCTCCACACTTGTACCTATCTCAACCATTATGCCAACTTCTAAAACAAATTTATCACCAAATTCAGCAATCTCCACAGCACCTACATCTTCTTCTATACATCACACTACAAATTCTACTCCTAATCCTACTTCCTCATCAACTGTTGCTTCTTCCATTAGCCAACCTGCTTGCCCCATACCTCCTAGGAATTCCATGGTTACAAGAGCACAAATAGGACATCTAAAACCAAGATAAATTCTTGACCTGCAAACTAGTGTTATCACCACTAATCCCACAGGATTTGTTCAAGCTAACCAGCATCCTGGTTGGCAAGAAGGAATGAGCTCAGAATTTGAAGCTCTTCAGAAGCAAGGAACATGGGTACTTATTCCATCAACTTCTAATATAAATATTTTGGGCTCAAAATGGTCATTTAAAACCAAATTCAATGCCAATGGAACCATAGCTCGCTACAAGGCACATCTTGTGGCGCAAGGCTTCAAGCAAGAGTATGGATTGGACTACCTTGAAAATTTTAGTCATGTAGCCAAATTCCCTACTATTCGCATTCTGTTGACCGTTGCAGTCACAAATAATTGGCAAATCCTACAACTCAATGTCTTTAATTCTCTTCTGCATGGCCCTCTTCAAGTTGTCTATATGAAGCAACCACCAGGTTTCATTAACAAACAATTTCCCAATCATGTTTGTCTCTTAAAAAAGGCAATTTATGATCTTAAACAAGCACCTCATTAGCGGTTCTCAATGTTTTCATCCTATCTAATTCAATATGGATTCCGTTCCAGCTCTGTTGACCCATCTCTGCTCTTGTTTCACCACAATTCAGTACAGCTTTATATCTTGGTGTATGTTGATGATATTCTACTTACGAGAAATTCTTCTACATAAATTAACAAATTGCTCTCTACTTTACACTCTCGCTTCTCCATGTGCAATTTGGGACATGTAAGTCACTTTCTTGGCTTACAAGTCACATATACTTCCATTGGGCTTCATCTGGCACAATCCCGATATGCTACAAATATTCTACATAAAGCAGCTATGGTGGACTGCAAACCGGTAGGCACACCTCTGCCGACCAAATTTTTGCATAATGTTGAATTTGATTCTATCTATGAACGACCTGAACACTATAGACAAATCACTGGAGCGCTCCAATATTTGATGATCACTCGTCCTGATCTTCTCTGTGCTGTGAATTTTTTATGTCAACATATACACCATCCACTTCAGTCTCATTATACTCTTCTCAAACGTGTTCTTCGGTACGTGAAAGGCACACTATATCTTGGATTGGCAATTCAACCTTCCTAACTTCTGTTGATCGGCTTTGTTGATTCGGATTGGGCTACAGATCATCTTGATTGCCATTCAATCACGGGCTACTGTGCATTCTTGGGGCACAATCTCATTTCCTAGACAGTTAAAAAGCAATCATATGTTGCTCGATCTTCCATCGAAGCCGAGTATCGAGCCTTATCAATAGCTTCATGTGATGTACTTTTGCTACGTCGTCTTCTAGCTGAGTTTCAAACTACCCAGACTGCACCAACTAAACTCTACTATGACAATGTCTCTGCTCTTGCTTTGGGCTACTAATCCTATTTTTCATGCTAGAACTAAGCATATAGAGGTTGATGCTCAATTCATTAGAGATTGCATTCGGTCACAGTTCATTTTAGTTCATCACATTTGCTCCCAAGATCAACCTGTTGATCTGTTTATTAAATCTCTTAGTTATGCTCGTCATTCTCAGTTATGACGCAAGATAATAATACAACCTCCTATTTGTTACCTTGAGGGAGGCTGATAAGGAAAACTGATACCTGCTCTCACTTATGCATAAGTCGGTTCCCTTATTGTATTGCTGCTCCACTCCCTCTGTCATTTCCAGTCCTTTTTTAAGGATCATCGTCTGATTACTGCTGGAGCATCATGTCCATTAATCTCTTGCCAACTGCTCCTTATATATGATTGTAATGACCACTGAAAGAGTGGGGAAGATGAACAGTAAAGTGAGGAAATCCGTTTCATTACTTTGTTGATTCTCTTGCATTCTACTTTGTTCATTCTCTGCAGGTATGGCGAATCAATTCAACACTAACCCGCTCAAAGAATTCCATCTTAAGTTTACGAACAGAAGAATTGGCCCGAGCAGACCCCAATGAAGGCTCACCAATCATTCCAAGGAAATTTGACTCATTACTTTATATCATATTCACCCAAATGAAGAAAACTAGGTTCTGATGAATGCTAGAGAGGTTCTGATTGAACTCCAATGCAGACTCAAAATTAGAAATCATCCTCAAATAGCTAATCATTATCCTAAGAGGAAACTTCTATGGCTGAGAGCTCAAAATTAGTTGCATGGGCATCCTTCAAAACCTGTTCACAAGCCTTAAAACTCTTGCCTTCCAAAACCATCCAATAGTTGCCAATCCTAAAATCCTTCCTACCATCACTACCCCCACAAGGGCAAGGATAAGACTATATGCCCCTCCTACTAACCATCTTCAAAAAAAACGAGAAGAAAAAGTGTAGATGTAGCTCTCACCTTCTCATTGTGGATCCATTTTGTACTATAGGTAGGACAACTTATTTTCAAACCTAGAGTTAGCACTAGGGTTTGGATTTTACCTTCATAAAAGGATTATTATAGGTGGACTTCAATCTAATTCCGATTATTAGCTCATATATAGCAACATTTATGAAGGTGTCATGGATGGAGGAGCTCTGTATTTCGAGTACATGCTGTTAGGAAGGATGAAAACTCACACCTTTCTAGTTCTTATCAATGGCAACCTCCAAATGCTAGGATTTCATTGGGGAAATGTAGAGTAGAAGGTGAAGTGGAAAAAAAGAAATGATACTTTAAAATGAGGGGCTCTAGAATGTCAATGAAGTGAGAATAAAATGTTTTTTCCTTTTTCCCTATTCCATTTTCCATAGACTAAAAAAATGGCTAGGATGGCTTAGGCTTCTTCTATAGATGTTTTCCAAGTAGATCAGATGGTTAGGGATCAATCTCTAGACAGGGAAGTGGTTATGAAAGTTTTAAATGACTTGAAGTCATTATGCTAAATCAACTAGATTTAAGGGATTTTGGGTTTGAATGAAGTTTGACAAAACTTGACTATTCATGGGGTTTTAACCCTTTTGACTAGTCAAACAAGGTAAGCCACCTAGGACAGGACATGGAGAATCCTTTGTGGGTAATTAAATCATGTTTAGGGGATTTCCTTTAGAGAATTTAGGGTTTATAAGTGTGAGACTCATGTTAGCCTAGGTTTGACCATTTCATTAGGGTTGACCAAGTCAACCCACAATGAATTGTCTAAGTTTTGGTTTAGATTTATTTAGGAGGTGAAATGAATTAAGCTTAAGTAATGGGGTAGATCCAATTGATCACATGGAAAAATTTGACATCAGCTTGGTTAGTTTGATAATTTTTTTTTGGGTTAACCATTTCAACCTTTGACTCAGTGAAGTTGAACAAACATACCCAATCCACTAGGATCTTTCATAGGTTCAGTCAGGTGAGGATTTATATAATAATGTATGCTAAAGAAGGTCTATGTAAGGGTTTGATCTGGCTCAAGTAGGTTAAATGGGTCAACCCCTAACTTGGGGCATTAGGGTTGATGAGTTTAGTGTATGAAGCTCTTAAGATGAAAGTTTGGTAGAGTTTGAGTTTAGCAGGCCAATGTCATGCATTGTGTAGTCTAATAGGAAGGTATAGTGTAGATTAGGTTTAACAATTGCCTCTTGGGTCAACCATGAAAGTTCGTTAGGGATGTTAAGCCCTATGAACTTAGTCCCAAGCTAACCAAGAGGGAGGGGGGGGGGGTGAATTGGTATTTTAAAAACTCTTTTCATAAAGAAAAAAAATTGCATAAACCAAATCACACCACAGAAATAAATGCGGAATTTAAAAGCGCGGAAGCAAGAAAAAGAACACGGAAATTTATAGTGATTCGGTCGACTCGACCTACGTCCACTCCTTGGAGGCACCCTCCAAGTATTGCACTACAAAACGTGACTCTCCTTAAGCCCCCGCGGCTAGGCGGAGAAGCCCTTACAGGAACCTCATTTTTGCCACCCCGGCAAGGCAGAGAACCTACCTCCTTTTGCTTCCTCCTGAAGCTGGCAGAGAACCACAACCAAAAGCAAACTCCTTACCTCTACCGACCCTTCCACGAATGAGAAACTTTAGACGAAGAACAAGCAGAGCGATCCTTGAAGCAACCCTTGTGAATCCCCTCACAAGCTCCCCGTCATAAGATCCTCTCTCTCTCCCTCTCTCTCTTTCTCTCCTCAAGGTATTCTCTGGTCAAGGTAGCAGCCAAAGGTCTTGAAAAACGTTGAACAAGAGCTCTTAAATAGAAGAGCTCAAAAGGAGCTCATTAATTGCAAGTAGCCGACTTTATCGTCCATGCCGATATGGACATCGGCCTGGCCGATTAGGACATCGGCCTGGCCGATTAGAACAAACTCAGAAGATCGGCCAGAGCATCGCCCTGGGAACAGTCCTGGACGATTGAAATTTGGCTTGATCGTCCCGGCCGATCTCACGATCGTCCTGGCCGATCAGTTCAAATCAGAGGCAAATCGTCCTGAGCATCGCTCTGTTTTTGAGCTGGCTGATATTTATCATCCTGAAGTAACTTAAGGATTTTGAATGGATCGTCCTGGCTGATCCTGCGATTGTCCAGGACGATATGATTGTATCAATCATCCTTAATTACTCCCTTGATTTCCTGATCAATTAAGGCATAATTTGGTAATTTCGTTCAGGTTGATCCGGGGATCGTCCTGGCCAATAATTTAAAAATACAGTATACCTTAACTGTCTAAGGCGGCTACTTCTTTCTATTTTGAGCTTATCGTCCTGGCCGATACACGTATCGCCCATGCCGATATGTTAATGACGGCTGCCTTAATCAAGAATCCTTATTTAGACTTTCTGTTTTAAGCCTGATCGTCCTGGCCAATGTGAGCAAAAAAAAAATTCTATGTCTCTCAAGTGTATGTGTGTGTGTGTAGGGTTACTTAGCATCAGTCTCTTTGACCATTACAAGTAGACTCAAAAGGTAAAAAATAAAATTACAGACTGACTAAACCCTAAACCTACGCAATCCTGAACTTGGCTTCTTCTTGATCGTCCGATTTTCGATTCCTGAAAAGTTAGAAGCAACAAGTAGTCCAAGAGAAATAGTGTTTGTCAATCATCAAAACACAAGCCATGAAAAATAGATTTGCAACAATCTCCCCCTTTTTGATGATGGCAAACACAAGTAGGAAAATTTAAAAAAAATATAGGTTCATTAGAAATTCAAAGTTACAAATCCAAACCCAACATCTTTTTCCTACCACACACCCTACTCCCCCTTTTGTCATCACAAAAAGTGGGTCCAGATACAAAAGAAAACACACCACAACAAACAAAGACTAATAAAGCAAACAAAACAAAAAAAATATGAAACAAACAACAGAAAGTACAGACTAAAAGAGCGAGGTGCTAGGAAAGTTGCTATTTGCATGTTTTAAATTCTTGCAACTTGTATAGTTTTGATGATTCAAAATATTATTGTTTTATGTGTTGTTATCTCCTAACATTTTTTGGAAGATTTGTTTTTGCTCTTGTGTGTACTAATATTTCAGGAAAATCGAACTCCAGACTACGAAGACTTCAAATCAAATTCAGCATGAGATACTTTGAGAATTTGAAGCTTGTACTTTTTATTTGAATTAAATTTGAAAGGTAGTGATTGTAAATTGAGTGAATTAAAACACACACACTAAAGGAGATCTTGAAAATTTTTTTGTACTGATCATATGGGGCGAACATTGTTCGTACGGGACGATCAGATCAATTATCTCCTTGTAAGAGCAATGAAATGGACAGGAACTGAACTGGAAAATTTTTTCTAAGTCATGATCGTCCAGACGAAATCATTTTCGTCCCAGGATGAGTTTCTCTCTGTAAAAATTTCGTCCAGACGAAGTCATGTTCGTCCAGGACGATGGGAACCGACTATGGAAGTTTCTGGCAATGTTTTGTAGTTTTCGGAACCAACTTTTGATATAACTGTTCGTACCTGATAAAATTTTTTCGTACGGGACGAACCTATTTCGTCCAGGACGAAAATTGGTTCGTACAGATGCACAAATGGTTCGTACGGGACAGGTTTTTACACAGTTCGCCCGTACTAACTAAATTTCGTACAAGACGATCCAGTGCGCAGAAAAACATGTTTTTAGCAGTTTTTTGGGCGGTTTTTCATGTCCTTTCTATATAAAGAGTTCTAGAAACTATTACAAGTGCCTTTGGAGTTGTTTTCTCTTGAGAGGGATCATTGAGTGTGAGAGTTTGGGAGAGATTGTAAGAGTGAAGAGTGAGAGATCAAGTGAGGGGTTTGTGAGGGATTCACAAGGTTACTTGAAGAAGAAGATCTCTTTGTTTCTTCCCATCTCCTTTGAAGGCTCTCAAGTGAAGTTCAACAACATCGGTCCGGTTCTCTGCCGAAACTTGGAGAAGTGTAAAAGGACGACAAAGTGTATCTTTGATTGCCATTGTGTCTTCATTCTTTGGGAGAAAACTAGAAGAGAGAACTTGAAAGGGAGAGAGGAAAGGGTGGAGTTTGAGAGGGAGAAGATCCTTGGAGGGGATTTCAAGGGAGTGTGGAGGGGATATTCACACGGTTTCTCCGGCGAACTTGCACTTCAGTACCATCGGATTCAAGGGTCGTCTTGAGGGAAGTTTTGGCGAGAAGAAGATCTCTTTGGTGTGAAAGAACCCGGCTACTCCGCCGCACCGGGGAAGGTGAAAGTGATTTTGTACAGGTTTCTCCGCCTTGCTGTGGGGGCAAAAGGAGAGTCACTTTGTGGTATTAGTGCAATACTCGGAGGGTGCCTTCGAGGAGTGGACGTAGGTCAAGGTTTGACCGAACCACTATAAATCTGGTGTGTTCTTTCTTATTTTTCTTCCGCATTTAATTTTATTGCAAGTTATTTACTCTGGTTGAAAAGTTTATTTTTTAAACTTTAAATTTAACTTGTATTAATAATTTAAAAGGTTTTCTAAAAATCCAAGAGTAGAAGTATAATTTTTTAAATTACCAATTCACCCCCCTCTTGGTTAGCCTTGGGACATTTAATTAGGCTTAACATCCTAATTCTTTTTGAACGAGTTCCAACAAGTGGTATCAGAGCTTTGTTTCAAAATCATAAGTTTAGACTACTTTTTGAAAAATGAATATGGCTAATTTTATAAACCATAAATTGTTAGATGGATGTTCGATTGTTAGACCACCTTTATTTGAATGTATTTCTTTTGATTTTTGGAAAATTCGAATGTCTACTTTCTTGCAATCAATAGATTATCGCATGTGGCATATGATTCAAAGTGGTTATTCTGTACCGTCACGTATTATAGAAGGAATCAAAACTGATATCTCTTTTTCTGAATGGAGTAGAGTATAACAAATTTATGCTGAATTAAATGCTAAATGTATGAATTGTTTGTTCTGTGCTTTAAATTCGGAAGATTATATAAGAATCTCTACATGTACTTCTGACAAGGAAATTTGGGACAGTTTATGCATTACATATGAAGGTACTAGTGAAGTCAAGCAATCTAAGTTGATTTTTTTAATGCATGACTATGAACTCTTTAGCATGAAACCTTATGAGACAATTTTAGACATGTATACTAGGTTTATTCAAATTATAACATCATTGCATGCTTTAGGTAAAGAATTTTCAAACTTTGAAATAGTCAATAAAATTCTATATTGTTTACTTGACAAGTTTGATGCCAAAGTTGTTGCTATTTGCGAATCGAAAAATTTGAATGAATATTCTATTGATAATTTGATTGGCTCACTCTTTGCTTACGAGCAATATTTGGGTCAAAGACTTTTGGATGCAGGTGAAATAATAATGCTAAAAGTGGAAGACATGGAGAAAAGTTGCTTAGTTGGCGAGGAAAGCGATGACTTAACAAGCAAATTGAAAAGTCCACTAAAGCACAAGCATAAGCATTAACAAAAGTGGAATAAAGGTAAAAATGGTAAGAATGTTCAGATTTTTTCAAATATTATTTGCTTTGGATGTAGAAAATCTGGACATCTGAAAAGTCAGTGCCCTAATTTGAGAACTCTTCCTGCTAAAGAAAAGGGCAAAGCTAAGCAAATTATAAAATGGGAAAATAATGAAAAGCAAAAAATCTCCTGGGCGGATCTAGCTTCTGAATCATCAGACCAGGAGAAAAATGATGTTTAAACCCTTTGTTTATGTGTTTTTGTGTGCATGTTTTTTATTAGTTGTGTTTTTTTTTGTTTGTTTTATGTGTTTTTCTATTTTTAATTTTTGTGTGTTTTGTATGATTTTGAGATATTTTCATATCGGATTCCATGTTTCTTATTGTGAGACATTTGGAATGTGATATGAAGATTTTTATAGTTTGTGTACTTGTATTTTGTTTAGTGTTCTTCTATTCTTTTATTGCTTTAGATTTTTTTTATGTTTAAGTGTTTTTGTTCTGTGTTTGAAATGTTTGTTAGCTTATATGAAAATTCCTAAAATTTTTGATCTTACAAGTGCTATACTTTGAACTGCAACATAAAATTGAATTCATTAGAAAATCTAATTTTTCTAAATTTAAGTTGTGTTTATAACTTGATATTATTAAGATTGTCAATTTTATGTCTCTTATTTAGACTACATTAATTTTAATATTATTATTGCAATTGTGATGTTTTCTTATTTTGTATTTCACTTATCAATTAATATTTATGCACTTAGAAAGATTTGAAATTTTAGATTATTGATTTTGGAAAGAATACAATTACTTTTGAAAATTGTACAAATGTACAAAAAATCAAAAGAAATGCGCAATGATTCGCAATGTGAAAAAGAGGCACAAAATAAGCCCAACAAGTGAAAAGATGCACAAAAATGTGCCACAAAATTGAAAAAGACGCGCAAAGCGCCACATGTGGTAGTTATTTCTTTCCTTAATTTTTTAATCTCTTAATTCAAATTTATCTTATGTACATTTATATTACATATTGAAATATGAAATATAAAATTTTTATATCATCATTTTTACAATGATTTTCTCCATCTTAAATGTCTAAATATACTCATGTTTTGATAAATTCTTTTTAGTTTCTATGTTATATCTCTTCTTAAATTCTATGAATTTTATGATTTAGCTAATGTTTTAATTTTATTTGCATACCTTATGTCAATCACTTTAAATGTTAAATTTTTAAATAATTTTCATATGTCTGCTTACATTTCTAGTCTTTTTCTTCTTCACTTTTTGACGTTGTCAAAAAGGGGGAGAAATTGTTTGTTGTGTCTTGTGTATTCGTATCGTTGTGTGTTTGTTTTGTTTAGTGTATGTGTGTTTGTTTTGTTTTGTTTTGTATTTCTAAAAATTTTTAAAAGAAATTGTTTGTTGTGTCTTGTGTATTCGTATCGTTGTGTGTTTGTTTTGTTTAGTGTATGTGTGTTTGTTTTGTTTTGTTTTGTATTTCTAAAAATTTTTAAAACAAAAATAATTTTGATGCCTCCTTATTTTCATATGTTCATCAATTCAGGGGGAGTTTAGGAGATTCTTAGAGTTTGAAATTATACAAACAATAATTAGTTTGCCATCATCAAAAAGGGGGAGATTGTTAGGAAAGTTGCTATTTGCATGTTTTACATTCTTGCAACTTGTATAGTTTTGATGATTCAAAATATTATTGTTTTATGTGTTGTTATCTCCTAACATTTTTTGGAAGATTTGTTTTTGCTCTTGTGTGTACTAATATTTCAGAAAAATCGAACTCCAGACTACGAAGACTTCAAATCAAATTCAGCATGAGATACTGTGAGAATTTGAAGCTTGTACTTTTTATTTGAATTAAATTTGAAAGGGAGTGATTGTAAATTGAGTGAATTAAAACACACACACTAAAGGAGATCTTGAAAAAGTTTTTGTACTGATCATATGGGACAAACATTGTTCGTACGGGACGATCAGATCAATTATCTCCTTGTAAGAGCAATGGAACGGACAGGAACTAAACTGGAAAATTTTTTCTAAGTCATGATCGTCCAGACGAAATCATTTTCGTCCCAGGACGAGTTTCTCTCTGTAAAAATTTTGTCCAGACGAAGTCATGTTCGTCCAGGACGATGGGAACCGACTATGGAAGTTTCTGGCAATGTTTTACAGTTTTCGGAACCAACTTTTGATATAACTGTTCGTACCGGACAAAATTTTTTCTTACGGGACGAACCTATTTCGTCCAGGACGAAAATTGGTTCGTACAGATGCACAAATGGTTCGTACGGGACAGGTTTTTATACAGTTCGTCCGTACTAACTCAATTTCATACAGGACGATCCAGTGCGCAGAAAAACATGTTTTTAGTAGTTTTTTGGGCGGTTTTTCATGTCCTTTCTATATAAGGAGTTCTAGAAACTATTACAAGTGCCTTTGGAGTTGTTTTCTCTTGAGAGGGATCATTGAGTGTGAGAGTTTGGGAGAGATTGTAAGAGTGAAGAGTGAGAGATCAAGTGAGGGATTCAGAAGGTTACTTGAAGAAGAAGATCTCTTTGTTTCTTCCCATCTCCTTTGAAGGCTCTCAAGTGAAGTTCAACAACATCGGTCCGGTTCTCTGCCGACACTTGGAGAAGTGTAAGAGGACGACAAAGTGTATCTTTGATAGCCATTGTGTCTTCGTTCTTTGGGAGAAAACTAGAAGAGAGAACTTGAAAGGGAGAGAGGAAAGGGTGGAGTTTGAGAGGGAGAAGATCCTTGGAGGGGATTTCAAGGGAGTGTGGAGGGGAAATTCACACGGTTGCTCCGGCGAACTTGCACTTCAGTACCATCGGATTCAAGGGTCGTCTTGAGGGAAGTTTTGGCTAGAAGAAGATCTCTTTGGTGTGAAAGAACCCGGCTACTCCGCCGCACCGGGGAAGGCGAAAGTGATTTTGTACAGGTTTCTCCGCCTTGCTGTGGGGGCAAAAGGAGAGTCACTTTGTGGTATTAGTGCAATACTCGGAGGGTGCCTCCGAGGAGTGGACGTAGGTCAAGGTTTGACCGAACCACTATAAATCTGGTGTGTTCTTTTTTATTTTTCTTCCGCATTTAATTTCATTGCAAGCTATTTACTCTGGTTGAAAAGTTTATTTTTTAAACTTTAAATTTAACTTGCATTAATAATTTAAAAGGTTTTCTAAAAATTCAAGAGTAGAAGTATAATTTTTTAAATTACCAATTCACCCCCCTCTTGGTTAGCCTTGGGACATTTAATTAGGCTTAACATCCTAATTCTGTTTGAACGAGTTCCAACACGAGGGATCCAGATCATCTGATGGAGGTGGTGGAGGTGGCTGCTGAAAGTAGCTAGCAAGTGTGGTGAATTGAGCATTGAACCAGGCGATGTCCTGGTCATGCTGCTGCTGCTGCTGAGTAAGAAAACTGTCAAACCGGGCTAAATCCTCAGCGCGGTGCTGCTGGTAGCAGGCAATATCCTCAGAGTGTTGCTACTCCTGTGCAGCAATGTAGGTGTCAAAACGAGTCTCCCAACGATCAAACCTCTCTATCAACTGATCAACTGGTGAGTGCTGGTGGAGAGGAACAGGATCAGGAACGGGAGCGAGAGCGGGAGCCTGCTCCTCTCTAGCCCCCCGACCTTCCCCATCTCCTGGGTGGAGACGAGTACAATGAAGGGCAGTGAAGGAATTGTTTGAGTAGAAAGGGGGGTGAAGGTCATGACGAGTAGGATATTGAAGATTATATTTGGTTTCAAGGACATAGGCAATGATGTGTCCTAAGGCTAGACTAGGCTTTCTCTTATGGCCTGGATCGTGAATTGTGGTTAGGTGATCGACATAACGAAAAAGTATATCAGTGGCATTGAATTCTCTCTGGGCCATAATGTAGAAAGTAGTGAGGGAAAGTAGTGGGGTGATGTGGATTCGGTCCCCGGCTTTTGGAATTATGGAGGTGCGAAGGACATGTTGGATTGTCCTAGCATCTTTACCTAAAGAGCTAGTCTCCCGAACATAGAAAGGTGCATTGGTTTGGCGAAGGAAGTGATTCGCCGTGGACCAGTCAAAATCAAGATCAGAGGCGATTAGGTGCAGCTTATCCCCGGTGGTGGATAGCTATAAAAGATCAACACAATCCTGATATGTGATTTCGATAGGGCGTCGATTCACATAGGATGTCAGGGCTGTGAAGGTGCGGTTAATGCGCAGGCTTGCATAAAATTCAAGGAGGAGTTTGGAAGAGAAAGGGACGGTGAGAGTGAGTATGAAACAGAGAGAGGTGTGAGCAAAAAGGTCCATTACCGAATATGAGAGATGTGCAGGATTAATTGTCCGGGAGAGGGTGATGCCACACTCCTTGTAGCGATGATAGGCAGCCTGATCATCTGCCTCCCTGAATCGAGGGTCCAGAGTCGCCCTCGAAGAACTTCCAGACGCCTGGCGAACACGTTTCCCACCATCCATAGGAGAGAGCTAGCAAGAAAACACACAAGGAAGAAAGGTGGAGGGTGAGAAAACATGGCTGGAATTGGCCTGAATTTAAAGAAATGGCCATATCGTCCTGGCCGATCGCAGAATCGTTTAGGCCGATATGGTTCAATAATTACGTACAGGCCGATTGGTCAAAAAGTGGTCCGATCGTCCGGGCTGATCAAATATCGGCCAGGCCGATTAGACACAGGCGATCGTCCCGTTGAGTCATTCCAGACGACCGTTGAAAAAGTAGATCGTCCGGGCCAATTAGGTCTATCGTCAAGGACGATGCACAATAATTGATCATACCGGCCGAAGTTAAAACGTTTCAAATTCTTGCCACGTGTATCGTCTAGGATGAACAGTGGATCGGCTAGGACGATTGTCCAATAATGGATCGTCCGGGGCCGAATTTAAAGATCAAAATGTGCTGACACGCATAAATTGCATCGGCCAGACAAAATATTCTATCTGCCAGGACTATCACCATGAGTTCGATCAAATCGTCTAGGACGATATAGGATCGTCCAGGACGATGAGTTACAGCAAGCACAGAAAAAGGTCAGCAGATGGATTTTGAAGATGATTTGTCCTATCGTCCAGGACGATAAAAATATCGGCCAGGACGATGTGACTAGGAATTGAAAACAAGAAAAAGATGGTGATGATCAAGACCCTCAAAAATAAAACAAAAGAAAAAATAGTCAAAACACAGTAAAATAAAAAAACAAAAACACAACGAATATTTTTGGATTTTAATTTTTCTAAATTTATATATATATATATATATTATGGAGGCATCATATGAGAATTCTTTTCAAAAAATTAAACTTTTAAAGTTTCAAAAGATTAAAAAGTTTAACAAATCCCTATCAGAAGAAGGTAGAACATCTGATTCTGTTAACCCTAGATCAGACATCCTTCAGGATACAAAATTCTTTTGAAAAATAAAAATCCAACTCAGAATAACTAAATAGGATAATAAGATCCATTTAAGACTTGTTTACAAAGAAAATATCTCATAATTAATAACCTAAAGTAATTTTTCTCAATCATGAAAATTGAAATCAAGTCTTTTGAAAACATCATATAATCAATGAGTTTTCTAAGTTTTAAGAGTTTTACCAAAGAGAGGATAGCTTGCATTTAGTGGGCTCATTTTATGCCTCTTGTTATTTTGATTGGCTCTTTCGAGCATCTTTTGAATCTTTGATACACTTTTGTGTATATATATAGCTTTCTTTTCAATTTGGCTTCATTGGCCTCTTTCCTTTTTAACTCTTGCAAGCTAGAAACTCTTTAATATAACCTTAAAGAAAAACTTGGTTTTGAGTATATCCTCTCAAATATTAGAGAATAGGAGTTCTCTCTCTAACATAGGGAAGAACAATCCACAACACAAAATCAAAGCCATGTGATAGATGCAATGGCAAGATTTCAAAAGCTTGAATGATATATAAGAACTTTGGCTATTATGTATAAGATAAATTAATGTAGCAAGATAAAAAAAAGATCTTAAATAAAAAGCCATTGGTTAAACTGAGTTTAGACTTTTGTTTAGAGAAAAAAATCATACCACTAAACAAAGTCAGAAGGAGAGAAAATATCAACAGTATACTCCCTTTAACCAATTTAGAAAAGCTAAACACTATCTCCAAAACTCCAAAATCTAAAAGCTTGAAAATATTCATCATATGGAAGGCCAAATTTAAAGAACAATGTGAAATAAAATACATAAAAAACAAAATGAAAATAAAGCAAACTAAAAAACAACACAAAGCAAGCACAAAAAAAATAAAAAATAACACAAAAAAACTAAAAATTTCAAGCACATGATAAAGCAGCAAGTTGAAGCAATTTTGAGCTGCAAGCCTCCTTATGTCCAGTTATCCTATGCTCCCATGAGGTTTTTGGTGAAAGCACTCCTGCAAAACTCAATAACAGTCAGATTTAGGAACCCAAACAGGTTTGGGATCCTTCTTGAGAAAAGTAGAATGCAATGCAGATATGGTATGCTGTGAATCATGCATCTTAGGTCTCCACACCCAATGTGTACTACGATGAACGATGCAAGTGTGCGAGATGTGTCCTAGCATGTCACATGAGAAACATCTAACTCCAGGAAATGGGTTTCTTAAATGATTTGAATTATAATGCCTCTTCCTAGGTTCTGGCTTAAGATCAAAAGTGGAAGTCATCTGATTTTTATTATATGTATCAAAATCATTTTGAATCCTCAGGTTAGTTCTTTTTAATGCATCATTTTCCATCCCCAAATTTTTCTCAATCTCTTTAGATTTCTTAAGATCAACCTTAAGTGAGGTATGTGAAGCTTTTAATGCATTATGTTCATCAACTAATTCCAAATGTTTTTTATTCAACTCATCAAATTCATCAAGAAGAGTCATGTGATTTGAATCAATCGTTGCATGATCTTTGAGAAAAACTTCATGCTCTCTTTGTAGATTCGAATGTTCTAATTTTAAGCTAGCATGTGTCTTCTTAAGTTTTTTGTATGATGCATGGATTTTTTCACAAATTTCAAATAATTCATCATAAGTTGGTTTACATACCTCTTTCTCATCACTTTGATCTTCTCCCATGAAGCACAAGTTTGTAGTCTCTTCCTCTGGTTCAGTCTTAGAAGAATCAGTATCAGATTCTGCCCAGAAACCTCTTTGGATTTTCTTCTTGTCCTTCCTAGACTTAGCTTTCTCCTCACCTTTTTCCTTTTCATTGCTCGAGTGATCTTGAAGTGTAGGACAATCGGCTCTCACATGTCCAGGCTTCCTACATTCAAAACAAACAACATCAGAAGATCCTTTAACATGTTTGTGATCCTTACCTTTTCTCCAACTTTGATGATGCTTTTGTTTCATCCTTAGAAAGCTTTTGAATTTTCTTGTGATGAAGGCAACTTCATCACTTTCAGACTCGGAAGATTCAGAATCAGATTTGTGCGCCTTCAGTGCAATTGTTTTCTTCTTTTTCTTCTCACCTGCATCAAGATTTCTTTGATTCACCCCTTGCTCGTAAGCAATGAGTGAGCCAAGTAAGTTATCAATAGAATAGGAGTTCAAATCCTTAGATTCAGTGATTGCAGTAATTTTAGCATCATATGACGAAGGCAAGTATCTCAAAATCTTGTTAACTTTTTCATAGTTCGAAAGTTCTTTTCCTAGTTTATGCAATGAAGTAACAATCTGAGTAAACCTAGAGTACATGTAAAAAATCGATTCATGAGGTTTCATACGAAAAAGTTCGTAGTCATGCAAGAGAATGTTTAAACGGGATTGTTTAACTTCATTAGTACCTTCATAGGTGATGCACAATTTATCCCAAATCTCTTTTCCAGTTTTGCAAGTTGAGACACGCATGTAATCCTCAGATTTTAAAGCACAGAAAAAGCAGTTCAAATATTTTGCATTTAATTGAGCTAAATCTCGTTCATCAAAAGTCCATTCAGTAAAAGCAACTTCAGTTTTAACACTATTAATTTCACAAGAAGGTGGAGAATAACCTTCTTGAATAAGCATCCACATGCGATAATCAGTAGATTGTAAATGTTGCAAATCTATTTTTTCATGGCTTGTGTTTTGATGATTAACAAACACTACTTCTCTTGGACTACTTGTTGCTTCTAACTTTTTAGGAATCGAAGACCGGACGATCATTAAGAAGCCAAGTTCAGAATTGCATAGGTTTAGGATTGAGTCAGTCTGTACTTTTGTTTTTTCTCTTTTTGAGTCTACTTGTAATGGTCAAAGAGACTGATGTTAGGTAACCCTTCACACACACACTTGAGGGGCTTAGAATTTCTGTTTTTGCACACATCGGCCCGGCCGATATTTATATCGTCCGGGACGATCAGCTTAAAACAGAAAGTCTAACTAAGGATTCTTAATTAAGGCAGCTGTCATTAACATATCGGCCTGGACGATACGTGTATCGGCCAGGACGATAAGCTCAAAACGGAAAGAAGTAGCCGCCATAGTCAATTAAGGTATACTGTAATTTTAAATTATCGGACGGGACGATCTACGTATCAGCCTGGGCGAAATTACCAAATTATGCCTTAATTGATCAGGAAATCAAGGGAGTAATTAAGGATGATTGATACGATCATATCATCCTGGACGATCGCAGGATCGGCCAGGACGATATAGTCAAAAACCTTAAGTTACATCAGGACGATCAAAATTGGCCAGCTTGTATTTAGGACTATTGTCAGGACGATTTTCCTCTGATTTGAACTGATTGGCTAGGACGATAGTTAGATAGGACTGGACGATCAAGCCAATTTTTAATCGTCTAGTTTTACATCCAGGGCGATGCTCTGGCCGATCTTCTCTGATTTGTACTGATTGGCCAGGCCGATATCCATATCGGCCTGGATGATATTGTCGGCAACTTGCAATTAATGAGCTCCTTTGAAGCTCTTCTATTTAAGAGCTCTTGTTCAACATTTTTAAAGACCTTTGGCTGCTGTCTTGACCTGAGAAGACCTTGAGGAGAGAAAGAGAGAGAGGAGAGAGAGAGGATCTTTTGAGGGGGAGCTTGTGAGGAGATTCACATAGGTTGCTTCAAGGATCGTTCTACTTCATCTTCGTCTAGAGTTTCTCGTCCGTGGAAGGGTCGGTAGAGGTAAGGAGTTTGCCTTTGATTTTGGTTTTCTGCCAGCTTCAGGAGGAAGCAAAAGGAGGTAGGTTCTCTGCCTTGCAGGGGTGGCAAAAAGGAGGTTCTTGTAAGGGCTTCTCCGCCTAGCCGTGGGGGCTAAAGGAGAGTCACATTTTGTAGTGCAATACTTGGAGGGTGCCTCCAAGGAGTGGACGTAGGTCGAGTCGACCGAACCACTATAAATCTTGTGTTCTTATTTTTACTTCCGCATTTTTTTAATTCCGCATTAATTCTTTATGGTGTGATTTGATTTGTAATTTTATTTCTTTGTGATAAGAAGTTTTTTTAAATACCAATTCACCCCTCCTCTCTCTTGGTTAGCTTGGGACTAAGTTCATAGGGCTTAACATCCCTAACGAACTTTCAAGTGGTATCAGAGCAGTTTTCATAAAATAAGTTTTTAAAAGCTTTTAAATTTTTGATCCATGGCTAACATTGGGAATCGTAACACTACAGAAGGGTATTCCATTACTCGACCTCCCCTGTTCGATAACCTACCTTTTGATTTATGGAAAACTCGGTTGTCAATATTTTTACAATCTACTGATTATCGCATGTGGATGCTTATTCAAGAAGGTTATTCTCCACCTTCTTGTGAAATTAATGGTGTTAAAACTGAAATTGCTTTTACTGAATGGACTTTGATGAACGTGATTTAGCTCAATTAAATGCGAAATATTTGAACTATTTTTTCTGTGCTTTGAAATCTGAGGATTACATGCATGTCTCAACATACAAAATGGGTAAAAAGATTTGGGATAAATTGGGCATCACCTATGAAGATACCAATGAAGTTAGACAATCCCGTTTAAACATTCTCTTGCATGACTACGAACTTTTTCATATGAAACCTCATGAATCGATTTCTGACATGTACACTAGGTTTACTCAGATTGTTACTTCATTGCATGCACTAGGAAAAGAACTTTTAAATTATGAAAAAGTTAACAAGATTTTAAGATGCTTGCCTTCGTCTTATGATGCAAAAATCACTGCAATCACTGAATCTAAAGATTTGAACACCTATTCCATTGATAACTTACTTGTCTCACTCATTGCTTACGAGCAAGGGGTGAATCAAAGAAATCTTGATGTAGGTGAGAAGAAAAAGGAGAAAAAACAATCGCACTGAAGGCACACAAATCGGATTCTGAATCTTCCGGGTCTGAAAGCGATGAAGTAGCCTTCATCACAAGGCAATTCAAAAGCTTTCTAAGGAAGAAACAAAAGCATCATCAAAGTTGGAGAAAAGGTAAGGATCATAAACATGTTAAAGGATCTTCTGATGTTGTTTGTTTTGAATGCAGGAAACCTGGACATGTGAGAGCCGATTGCCCTACACTTCAAGATCACTCAAGCAAAGAAAAGGAAAAAGGTGAGGAGAAAGCCAAGTCAAGGAAGGACAAGAAAAAAATCCAAAGAGGTTTTTGGGCAGAATCTGGTACTGATTCCTCTGAGACTGAACCAGAGGAAGAGACTACGAACTTGTGTTTCATGGGAGAAAATCAAAGTGATGAGGAAGAGGTATGTAAACCAACCTATGATGAATTGTTTGAAATTTGTGAAAAAATCCATGCATCATACAAAAAACTTAAGAAGACTCATGCTAGTCTAAAATTAGAATATTCAAATCTATAAAAAGAGCATGAAGTTTTTCTTAAAGATCATGCAACAATTGATTCTATTCACATAACTCTTCTTGATGAATTTGATGAGTTGAACAAAAAGCATTTAAAGTTAGTTGATGAACATAATGCATTAAAAGATTCACACCTCTCACTTAGTTTTGATCTTAAGAAATCTAAAGAGATCGAGAAAAATTTGAAGATTGAGATTGATGCATTAAAAAGAACAAATTTGAGGATTCAAAACGATTTTGATACATATAAGAAAAATCGGATGACTTCTACTTTTGATCTTAAGCCAGAACCTAGGAAAAGGCATAATAACTCAAACCATTTAAGAAATCCTTTTCCTGGAGTTAGATGTTTCTCATGTGGCATGCTAGGACATATATCACACACTTGCACCGTTCACCGTAGTACACATTGGGTGTGCAGACCTAAGATGAATGTTTCACAGCATACCATACCTGCATTGCACTCTACTGTTCCTAAGAAGGATCCTAAACCTGTTTGGATTCCTAAATCTGACTGTTGTTGAGTTTTGCAGGAGTTCTCTCACCAAAGACCTCGTGGGAGCTTAAGATAACTGGACATAAGGAGGCTTGCAGCTCAAAATTGCTTAAATTCGCTGCTTTATCACGTGCTTGAAATTCTTTTTTTGTTATTAGTTTATTTTGTTTTTGTGCTAGTCTGTGTGCTTGCTTTGTGTTAGTTTGCTTTAATTTCATTTTGTTTTTGTTGTTTTTGTTTTTATGTGATCTTTAACTATGGCCCTCCATATGACGAATTTTTTTTAAAGCTTTTTGATTTTGGAGTTTTGGAGATAGTGTTTAGCTTTTTCTAAATTGGTTAAAGGGAGTATTCTATTGATGTTTTTCCCTTCTTCTGACTTTGTTTAGTGGTATGATTTTCTTCTCTAAACAAAATGTCTAAACTCAGTTTAACCAATAATTTTTTAAGATCTTTTTCTTATCTTGCTACATTAATTTGTCTTATGCATAATAGCCCAAGTTCTTGATATCATTCAAGCTTTTGAAATCTTGGCATTGCATTTATCACATGATTTTGATTTTGTGTTGTGGATTGTTCTTCCCTATGTTAGAGAGAGAACTCCTATTCTCTAATATTTGAGAGGATATACTCAAAACCAAGTTTTTCTTTAAGGTTATATTAAAGAGTTTCTAGCTTGCAAGAGTTAAAAAAAAAAAAAAAAGGGAAAGAGGCCAATGAAGCCAAATTGAAAAATTCTATATACACAAAAAGTATATCAAAGAATCAAAAGATGCTCAAAATGGCCAATTAGAATGACAAGAGGCATAAAATGAGCCCACTAGATGCAAGCTATTCTCTCTTTGGTAAAATTCTTAAAACTTAGAAAACTCTTTGATTATGTGATGCCTTCAAAGACTTGATTTTAATTTCCATGATTGAGAAAAGCTACCTTGGTTTTATTATTTATGAGATATTTTCTTTGTAAACAAGTCTTGAATAGATCTTTTATTCTATTTACTTATTCTGAGTTTAGATTTCTATTTTCCTAGAATTTTGTACCCTAAAGGATGTCCGATCTAGGGTTAACAGAATCAGATGCTCTACCTTCTTCTAATTGGGATTTGTTAAACTTCTTGATCCCTTTGAACTCTAAAAGTTTAACTTTTTGAAAAGAATTTTCATATGATGCCTCCATAAAAAAAAATTAATTAGAAAAATTAAAATCCATAAATATTCATCTTTTGTTTTTCCTTGTATTCTCTGTTTAATTTTTCTGTGTATTGACTGTTTTTTTTTTTGCTTTATTTTTGAGGTTCTTGATCATCACCATTCTTCTCTTGATTTCAATTTCAAGTCACATCGGCCGGGCCGATACTTTTATCTTCCTCGACGATGTGATAAATTCTCTTCAAAATCCATCTGCTGAACTTTTCTGTGCTTGGTGTATCTCATCGGCCTGGACGATCCTATATCGTCCTGGACAATTTGATCGAACTCATGGTGATAGTCCTGGCCGATAGAACTTTTCGTCTGGCTGATGCATTTTATGTGCATCGTCCTGGCCGATACACTAGATCGTCCTGGACGATCCATGTGTCAGCACATTTTGATCTTTAAATTTGGCCCCGGATGATCCATTATTGGACCATCGGCCGGGCCGATCCACTGTTCGTCCTGGACGATACACGTGGCAAGCATTTTAAACATTTTAACTTCGGCCGGTACGATCAATTATTGTGCATCATCCTGGACGATACACCTAATCAGCCCGGATGATATGCTTTTTCAACGGTCGTCCGGATTGACTCCTCGGGACGATCGCCTGTTTCTAATCGGCCTGGCCGATATCTGATCGGCCCGGACGATCGGACCGCCTTTTAACCAATCGGCTTGTACGTAATTATTGAACCATATCGGCCTGGACGACTCTGCGATCGGCCAGGGCGATATGGCCGTTTCTTTAAATTCAGGCCGTTCCAACCATGCTTTTTCACTCTTCATCCTTTCTCCTCTTGTGTTTTTGCTTAGTCCTCTCTATGGCTGGTGGGAAACGCGTCCGACAAATTTCTGGGAGTTCTTCGAGGGAAAGATTTGACCCTCATTTCAGGGAAGCAGAAGATGAAGCCGCTTACCACCGTTACAAAGAATGTGGGATCACTGTCTCAAGAATCATCAATCCTTCCCACATCTCATACCCGGTAATGGATCTTTTCGCTCACACCTTCCTTTGCTTCATTCTGTCTCTTGCTTTCCCTTTCAATTCAGAGTTTCTTCAAGGGTTTTTCGCAAATCTTCACATCAACTCTACCTTCACAGCCCTGTCCTCCTATGTGAATCGACGCCCTGTCGAAATCATATATCAGGATTGTGTTGATCTTTTACAGCTATCCACCACCGGTGATAAGCTGCACCTAATCTCCCCTGACCCTGATCTTGACTGGTCCACGGCGAATCATTTCCTTCGCCAGAGCAATGTATCTTACCATGTTGGAGAGACTAGCTCTTTAGTCAAATATGCTAGGACAATCCAACATGTCCTTCGCACCTCCGTAATTCTAAAAGCCGGCGATCGAATCCACATCACCCCTCTACTTTCACTCACTACTTTCTACATCATGGCTCATAGGGAATTTAATACTGCGGACCTACTTTTCCGATACATTGATCACTTAATCACAATCCGTGATCCAGGACACAAAAGGAAACCCAATCTAGCCTTAGGATACATCATAGCCTATGTCCTTGAAACCAAATACCAACTCCAGTATCTTATTCCACCAAACCTCCCAACTCCCTTCTACTCAAACAATTCCTTCAGCACCCTTCACAGTACTCGTCTCCACCCTGAAGAACCTCAGGGGGAGAGAGAGGAGGAGGCTCCCGCTCCCGCTCCCGTTCCTGATCCTGTCCCTCTCCACCAGCACTCTCCCGTTGATCAGTTGATTGAGAGATTTGATCGTTGGGAGACTCAGTTTGATGCATACGTGGCTGCATAGGAGTAACAACACTTTGAGGATATTACCCACTACGAGCAGCACCGCGCTGAGGATTTAGCCTGATTTGACAGTTTCGTTACTCAGCAGCAGCAGCAGCATGACCAGGACATCGCATGGTTCAATGCTCAGTTCACCACACTTGCCACCTACTTTCAGTAGCCACCTCCACCACCTCCTTCAGATGATCTAGATCCCTCGCTTTTTTAGTCTGTACTTTGTGTTGTTTGTTTCCTGTCCTTTTTAGTTTCCTTGATTAGTCTTTTGTGATGTTTTTCTTGTGTTTCTGGTCCCTCTTTTTGTGATGACAAAAGGGGGAGTAGGGTGTAGGAAAAAGCTATTTGATCTTGGGTTTGTAACTTTGTAGTTTTAATAAAAATTTTCCTACTTGTGTTTGTCATCATAAAAAAGGGGGAGATTGTTCCAAATCTATTTTTTCATAACTTGTGTTTTGATGATTGACAAACACTACTTCTCTTGGACTACTTGTTGCTTCTAACTTTTCAGGAATCGAAGACCGGACGATCATGAAGAAGCCAAGTTCAGAATTGCATAGGTTTAGGGTTGAGTCAGTCTGTACTTTTGTTTTTTCTCTTTTTGAGTCTACTTGTAATGGTCAAAGAGAATGATGCTAGGTAACCCTTCACACACACACTTGAGGGGCTTAGAATTTCTATTTTTGCCCACATCAGCCCAGCCGATATTTATATCGTCCGGGACGATCAGCTTAAAACAGAAAGTCTAAGTAAGGATTCTTAATTAAGGCAGACGTCATTAACATATCGGCCTGGATGATACGTGTATCGGCCAGGACGATAAGCTCAAAACGGAAAAAAGTAGCCGCCATAGTCAATTAAGGTATACTGTAATTTTAAATTATCGGCCTGGATGAAATTACCAAATTATGCCTTAATTGATCAGGAAATCAAGGGAGTAATTAAGGATAATTGATACGATCATATCGTCCTGGACGATCGCAGGATCGGCCAGGACGATATAGTCAAAAACCTTAAGTTACTTCAGGACGATCAATATCGGCCAGCTCGTATTCAGGACTATTGTCAGGACAATTTTCCTCTGATTTGAACTGATCGGCCAGGACGATAGTTAGATCGGCCTAGACGATCAAGCCAATTTTCAATCGTCCAGTTTTGCATCCAGGGCGATGCTCTGACCGATCTTCTCTGATTTGTACTGATCGGCCAGGCCGATATCCATATCGGCCTGGACGATATTGATATCGGCCTGGACGATATTGTCGGCAACTTGCAATTAATGAGCTCCTTTGAACCTCTTCTATTTAAGAGCTCATGTTCAACGTTTTTAAAGACCTTTGGCTGCTGTCTTGACCTGAGAAGACATTGAGGAGAGAAAGAGAGAGAGGAGAGAGAGAGGATCTTGTGAGGGGGAGCTTGTGAGGGGATTCACAAGGGTTGCTTAAAGGATCGCTCTGCTTCGTCTTCGTCTAGAGTTTCTCATCCGTGGAAGGGTCGGTAGAGGTAAGGAGTGAAATTACTAAACGACAAGAGGAGGGGTGAATTGGATGATTAAAAACTTCTTTAATGAAAAGAAATATCTTTTTATAACTTTATGCGGAAGCGAATTTCATTCACAATAGAAAGATATGTAATCAATTTCACCCACGCAATTAATCGCAATAAAAATGAATGCGGAAATAAAGTGCGAAAATAGTAAAGGAAAGAACACACCAATTTATAGTGGTTCGATCAAATCATGACCTACGTCCACTCCCCGGAGGCAGCCTCTGAGTATTACACTAAACCTTTAGTGATTCTCCTTTAGCTCCCACAGCTAGGCGGAGAAGCCCTTACACAATCACTTCAACCTTCCCCGGTGCGGCGGAGGAGCCGGGTCCTTTGACACTAATGAGATCTTCTTCTTCCCAAAACTTCCTTCAAGACGAACCTTGAATCCGATGGTACTGAGATGCAAGCTCGCCGGAGCAACCGTGTGATCTCCTTCATACTCCCTTGAAACACCCTCCAAGGATCTTCTCCCTCTCTCAAACTTCACCCTTTCCTCTCTCCCTTTCAAGTCCTCTCTTCAAGTTTTCTCAAACAGAACAAAGACACAATGGCTGCCAAAGACTCTTACAAAGTCTTATGAGAGTGCTTAAATAGAGGGCTCAAAAAACCCTAAAAATACTCAATTCAGCCGTCAAATATCATACCGTACGATCGCAAGATCGTCCAATACGATGTGCAGAAATTGACCTGTTAGTACTGTACGATGTCCAGTTAGTACTGTACGAACAGTTCTGTTGAAGTTCGTATTGTACGATATCCTGTACGAAAGTGCTGTACGAACAGTTCAATAAACGGGCAGTTTGCCAAAATTGTCTCTGTTGATCATATAGTACGATACAGTTCGTACAGTACGATCAACACATAAAAATTAAGCCATTTTGATTGAATAATCAGCGGATTAAATTAGGCAATGTTTTAAACATCGTACAGTACGATTAGGATCGTACAGTACGATTATAACAACTTTTCAAATTCAAATCTTTGCCTAATTTAATGGACGGCGGGCTTTCTAATTATAACAAATCGTACAGTACGATGTGGTGATCGTACAGTACGATTAGTTATATTCAAAAATAATTTTTCCAGGAAAAATAAAATATTTTAATTTATTTCTGTTACACCAGATCGTACAGTACGAAATAAATTCGTACAGTACGATGAACAGAAAAGTTAAAATATTTATAATCATTTTTTGCTCCCTCTATGTGTGTGCATGATCAACAAACTAACATACATCATTACAAGACTTGACTCAATAAATGAAAATTACAGACTCATTTAATACGACCAATTCTATGCAATCTTGAGCCTTGAATCTTCAAAGAACGGTGCATGATGTACCTGAAATATTAGTCAACATAGAAAGACATATGCACTGCAAATACTAGGAGAAATAAAAGAATAATAAACATTATTTGTTATCATCAAAATCATAAACTCAGAAGCCCGAGTTGCAACAAGGAGTTTGCTTTTAGTTTTGGTTCTCTGCCAGCTTCAGGAGGAAGCAAAAGGAGGTAGGTTCTCTGCCTTGCCGGGGTGGCAAAAAGGAGGTTCTTGTAAGGGCTTCTCCGCCTAGCCGTGGGGGCTAAAGGAGAGTCACGTTTTGTAGTGCAATACTTGGAGGGTGCCTCCAAGGAGTGGACGTATGTCGAGTCGACCGAACCACTATAAATCTTGTGTTCTTATTTTTGCTTCCGCATTTTTTTAATTCCGCATTAATTCCTTGTGGTGTGATTTGGTTTGTGATTTTATTTCTTTGTAATAAGAAGTTTTTTTAAATACCAATTCACCCCCCCCCCTCTTGGTTAGCTTGGGACTAAGTTCATAGGGCTTAACATCCCTAACGAACTTTCAGTAAAAATGTTGACATGCGAGTTTTCCAAAAATCAAAAGGTAGGTTATCGAACAGGGGAGGTCGGGTAATGGAATACCCTTCCGTAGTGTTGCGATTCCCTAGGTTAGCCATGAATCTAATTCAAAAAGTTTTCAAACTTTAATTTCGAATCCCGCTATGATACCACTTGAAAGTTCATTAGAGATGTTAAGCCCTATGAACTTAGTCCCAAGCTAACAAAGTGGGGGGGGGGGGTGAATTGGTATTTTAAAAACTCTTTTCACAAAGAAAGAAAATTGCATAAACCAAATCACAACACAGAAATAAATGCAGAATTTAAAAGCGCGGAAGCAAGAAAAAGAACACAGAAATTTATAGTGGTTCGGTCGACTCGACCTACATCCACTCTTTGGAGGCATCCTCCAAGTATTGCACTACAAAACGTGACTCTTCTTTAGCCCCCACGGCTAGGCGGAGAAGCCCTTACAAGAACCTCCTTTTTGCCACCCCGGCAAGGTAGAGAACCTACCTCTTGCTTCCTCCTGAAGCTGGCAGAGAACCACAACCAAAAGCAAACTCCTTACCTCTACCGACCCTTCCACGGACGAGAAACTCCAGACGAAAAACAAGCAGAGCGATCCTTGAAGCAACCCTTATGAATCCCCTCACAAGCTCCCCCTCACAAGATCCTCTCTCTCTCTCTCCCTCTCTCTCTTTCTCTCCTCAAGGTATTCTCAGGTTAAGGCAGCAGCCAAAGGTCTTGAAAAACGTTGAACAAGAGCTCTTAAATAGAAGAGCTCAAAAGGAGCTCATTAATTGCAAGTAGCCGACTTTATCATCCAGGCCGATATGAACATCGGCCTGGCCGATTAGTACAAACTCAGAAGATTGGCCAGAGCTTCTCCCTAGGAACAGTCTTGGATGATTGAAATTTGGCTTGATCGTCCCGGCTGATCTCACTATCGTCCTGGACGATCAGTTCAAATCAGAGGCAAATCGTCCTGAGCATCGCCCTGTTTTTGAGCTGGCTGATATTTATCGTCCTGAAGTAACTTAAGGATTTTGAATGGATCGTCCTGGCCGATCCTGCGATCGTCCAGGACGATATGATTGTATCAATCATCCTTAATTACTCCCTTGATTTCCTAATCAATTAAGGCATAATTTGGTAATTTCGTCCAGGCCGATCCGGGGATCGTCCAGGCCGATAATTTAAAAATACAGTATGCCTTAACTGTCTAAGACGGCTACTTCTTTCTATTTTGAGCTTATCGTCCTGGCCGATACACGTATCGTCCTGGCCGATATGTTAATGACGGCTGCCTTAATCAAGAATCCTTATTTAGACTTTCTGTTTTAAGCTTAGTTGTCTAGGCCGATATAAATATCGTCCTGGCCGATGTGAGCAAAAACAGAAATTCTAAGTCTCTCAAGTGTGTGTGTGTGTAGGGTTACTTAGCATCAGTCTCTTTGACCATTACAAGTAGACTCAAAAGGTAAAAAATAAAATTACAGACTGACTAAACCCTAAACCTACGCAATCCTGAACTTGGCTTCTTCTTGATCATCCGATCTTCGATTCCTTAAAAGTTAGAAGCAACAAGTAGTCCAAGAGAAATAGTGTTTGTCAATCATCAAAACACAAGCCAAGAAAAATAGATTTGCAACAATCTCCCCCTTTTTGATGATGGCAAACACAAGTAGGAAAATTAAAAAAAAAAACAGGTTCATTAGAAATTCAAAGTTACAAACTCAAATCCAACAGCTTTTTCCTACCACACACCCTACTCCCCCTTTTGTCATCATAAAAAGAGGGTCCAGATATAAAAGAAAACACACCACAACAAACAAAGACTAATAAAGCAAACAAAAAAAATATGAAACAAACAATAAAAAGTACAGACTAAAAGAGCGAGGGATCCAGATCATCTGATGGAGGTGGTGGAGGTGGCTGCTGAAAGTAGCTGGAAAGTGTGGTGAATTGAGCATTGAACCAGGCGATGTCCTGGTCATGCTGCTGCTGAGTAGGAAAACTGTCAAACCGGGCTAAATCCTCAGTGCGGTGCTGCTCGTAGCGGGCAATATCGTCAGAGTGTTGCTGCTCCTGTGCAGCAACGTAGATGTCAAAACGAGTCTCCCAACGATCAAACCTCTCTATCAACTGGTGAGTGCTGGTGGAGAGGAACAGGATCAGGAACGGGAGCTGGAGCGGGAGCCTCCTCCTCTCTAGCCCCCCGACCTTCCCCATTTCCTGGGTAGAGACGAGTACTATGAAGGGCAGTGAAGGAATTGTTTGAGTAGAAAGGGGGGTGAAGGTCAGGGCGAGTAGGATATTGAAGATTGTATTTGGTTTCAAGAACATAGGTAATGATGTGTCCTAAGGCTAGATTGGGCTTTCTCTTATGGCCTGGATCGTGAATTGTGGTTAGGTGATCGATATAACGAAAACGTAGATCAGTGGCATTGAATTCTCTCCGGGCCATAATGTAGAAAGTAGTGAGGGAAAGTAGTGGGGTGATGTGGATTCGGTCCCCGGCTTTTGAAATTATGGAGGTGCGAAGGACATGTTGGATTGTCCTAGCATCTTTAACTAAAGAGCTAGTCTCTCCAACGTAGAAAGGTGCATTGGTCTGGCGAAGGAAGTGATTCGCCGTGGACCAGTCAAAATCAGGATCAGAGGCGATTAGGTGCAGCTTATCCACGGTGGTGGATAGCTGTAAAAGATCAACACAATCCTGATATGTGATTTCGACAGGGCGTCAATTCACATAGGAGGTCAGGGCTGTGAAGGTGCGGTTAATGCGCAGGCTTGCATAAAATTCAAGGAGGAGTTCGAAAGATAAAGGGACGGCGAGAGTGAGTATGAAACAGAGAGAGGTGTGGGCAAAAAGGTCCATTACCGGATATGAGAGATGTGTAGGATTAATTATCCGAAAGAGGGTGATGCCACACTCCTTGTAGCGACGATAGGCAGCCTAATCTTCTGCCTCGCTGAATCGAGGGTCCAGAGTCGCCCTCGAAGAACTTCCAAACGCATGGCAAACACGTTTCCCACCAGCCATAGGAGAGAGCTAGCAAGAAAACACACAAGGAAGAAAGGTGGAGGGTGAGAAAACATGGCTGGAATTGGCCTAAATTTAAAGAAATGGCCATATCGTCCAGGCCGATCGCAGAATCGTCCAGGCCGATATGGTTCAATAATTACGTACAGGCCGATTGGTCAAAAAGCGGTCCGATCGTCCGGG
The DNA here is from genome assembly GCA_022539455.1 of Dendrobium nobile. Classification (NCBI taxonomy): domain Eukaryota; kingdom Viridiplantae; phylum Streptophyta; class Magnoliopsida; order Asparagales; family Orchidaceae; genus Dendrobium; species Dendrobium nobile. The sequence continues at coordinate 30,089,655 of CM039733.1, read as the reverse complement.
CCGATCAGATATCGGCCAGGGCCGATCAGATATCGGCCAGGCCGATTAGACACAGGCGATCGTCCCGAGGAGTCATTCCGGACGACCGTTGAAAAAGCAGATCGTCCGGGTTGATTAGGTGTATCGTCCAGGACGATGCATAATAATTGATTGTACCGGCCGAAGTTAAAACGTTTCAAATTCTTGCCACGTGTATCGTCCAGGATGAACAGTTGATCGACTAGGACGATTGTCCAATAATGGATCGTCCGGGGCCGAATTTAAAGATCAAAATGTGCTGACACGTGGATCGTCCAGGACGATCCAGTGTATCAGCCAGGACGATGCACATAAATTGCATCAGCCAGACAAAATATTCTATCAGCCAGGACTATCACCATGAGTTCGATCAAATTGTCCAGGACAATATAGGATCGTCCAGGACGATGAGTTATAACAAGCACAGAAAAAGGTCAGCAGATGGATTTTGAAGATGATTTGTCCTATCGTCCAGGACGATAAAAATATCGGCCAGGACGATGTGACTAGGAATTGAAAACAAGGAAAAGATGGTGATGATCAAGACCCTCAAAAATAAAACAAAAGAAAAAATAGTCAAAACACAGTAAAACAAAAACACAACGAATATTTTTAGATTTTATTTTTCTAAATTTATATATATATATATATATATATATATATATATATATATATATATATATATATATATATATATATATATATATATATATATATATATATATATATATATTTTGTTTTATGGAGGCATCATATGAGAATTCTTTTCAAAAAATTAAACTTTTAAATTTCCAAAAGATTAAGAAGTTTAATAAATCCCAATAAGAAGAATATAGAACATCTGATTCTGTTAACCCTAGATCGGACATCCTTCAGGGTACAAAATTCTTTTGGAAAACAAAAATTCAACTCAGAATAACTAAATAGGATAATAATATCCATTTAAGACTTGTTTACAAAGAAAATATCTCATAATTAATAACCTAAAGTAATTTTTCTCAATCATGGAAATTGAATTCAAGTCTTTTGAAAATATCACATAATCAATGAGTTTTCTAAGTTTTAAGAGTTTTACCAAAGAGAGGATAGCTTGCATTTAGTGGGCTCATTTTATGCCTCTTGTTATTTTGATTGGCTCTTTTAAGCATCTTTTGAATCTTTGATACACTTTTGTATATATATAGCTTTCTTTTCAATTTAGCTTCATTGGCCTCTTTCCTTTTTAACTCTTGCAAGCTAGAAACTCTTTAATATACCCTTAAAAAAAACTTAGTTGTGAGTATATCCTCCAAATATTAGAGAATATGAGCTCTCTCTCTAACATAGGGAAGAACAATCCACAACACAAAATCAAAGTCATGTGATAGATGCAATGGCAAGATTTCAAAAGCTTGAATGATATATAAGAACTTTGGCTATTATGTATAAGATAAATTTATGTAGCAAGATAAGAAAAAGATCTTAAATAAAAAGCCATTGGTTAAACTGAGTTTAGACTTTTATTTAGAGAAGAAAATCATACCACTAAACAAAGTCAGAAGGAGGGAAAACATCAACATTATACTCCCTTTAACCAATTTAGAAAAGCTAAACACTATCTCCAAAACTTCAAAATCTAAAAGCTTGAAAATATTCATCATATGGAAGGCCAAATTTAAAGAACAATGTGAAATAAAACACATAAAAAACAAAATGAAAATAAAGCAAACTAAAAAACAACACAAAGCAAGCACAAAAAAAATAAAAAAATAACACAAAAAAACTAAAAATTTCAAGCACATGATAAAGCAGCAAGTTGAAGCAATTTTGAGCTGCAAGCCTCCTTATGTCCAGTTATCTTATGCTCCCATGAGGTCTTTGGTGAGAGCACTCCTGCAAAACTCAACAACAGTCAGATTTAGGAACCCAAACAGGTTTGGGATCCTTCTTGAGAAAAGTAGAATGCAATGCATATATGGTATGCTGTGAATCATGCATCTTAGGTCTCCACACCCAATGTGTACTACGGTGAACGGTGCAAGTGTGCGAGATGTGTTCTAGCATGCCACATGAGAAACATCTAACTCCAGGAAAAGGGTTTCTTAAATGGTTTGAATTATAATGCCTCTTCCTAGGTTCTGGCTTAAGATCAAAAGTGGAAGTCATCCGATTTTTATTATATGTATGAAAATCATTTTGAATCCTCAAGTTAGTTCTTTTTAATGCATCATTTTCCATCCCCAAATTTTTCTCATCTTTTGATTTCTTAAGATCAACCTTAAGTGAGGTGTGTGAAGCTTTTAATGCATTATGTTCATCAACTAATTCCAAATGCTTTTTGTTCAACTCATCAAATTCATCAAGAAGAGCCATGTGATTTGAATCAATCGTTGCATGATCTTTGAGAAAAATTTCATGCTCTTTTTGTAGATTCGAATGTTCTAATTTTAAGCTAGCATGTGTCTTCTTAAGTTTTTTGTATGATGCATGGATTTTTTCACACAAAATTCAAATAATTCATCATAAGTTGGTTTACATACCTCTTTCTCATCACTTTGATCTTCTCCCATGAAGCACAAGTTTGTAGTCTCTTCCTCTGGTTAAGTCTCAGAAGAATCAGTACCAGATTCTGCCCAGAAACCTCTTTGGATTTTCTTCTTGTCCTCCATAGACTTAGCTTTCTCCTCACCTTTTTCCTTTTCTTTGCTCGAGTGATCTTGGAGTGTAGGACAATTGGCTCTCACATGTCCAGGCTTCCTGCATTCAAAATAAACAACATCAGAAGATCCTTTAATATGTTTGTGATCCTTACCTTTTCTCCAACTTTGATGATGCTTTTGTTTCTTCCTTAGAAAGCTTTTGAATTGCCTGTGATGAAGGCAACTTCATCGCTTTCAGACTCGGAAGATTCAGAATCCGATTTGTGCGCCTTCAGTGCAATTGTTTTCTCCTTTTTCTTCTCACCAGCATCAAGATTTCTTTGATTCACTCCTTGCTCGTAAGCATTGAGTGAGCCAAGTAAGTTATCAATATAATAGGTGTTCAAATCCTTAGATTCAGTGATTGCAGTGATTTTAGCATCATATGACGAAGGCAAGCATCTCAAAATCTTGTTAACTTTTTCATAGTTTGAAAGTTCTTTTCCTAGTGTATGCAATGAAGTAACAATCTGAGTAAACCTAGAGTACATGTCAGAAATCGATTCATGAGGTTTCATACAAAAAAGTTCGTAGTCATGCAAGAGAATGTTTAAACGGGATTGTTTAACTTCATTAGTACCTTCATAGGTGATGCACAATTTATCCCAAATCTCTTTACCAGTTTTACAAGTTGAGACACGCATGTAATCCTCAGATTTTAAAGTACAGAAAAAGCAGTTCAAACATTTTGCATTTAATTAAGCTAAATCTTTTTCATCAAAAGTCCATTCAGTAAAAGCAACTTCAGTTTTAACACCATTAATTTCATGAGAAGGTGGAGAATAACCTTCTTGAATAAGCATTTACATGCGATAATCAGTAGATTATAAAAACGTTGACATGCGAGTTTTCCAAAAATCAAAAGGTAGGTTATCGAACAGGGGAGGTCGGGTAATGGAATACCCTTCCGTAGTATTGCGATTCCCTAGGTTAGCCATGGATCTAATTAAAAAAGTTTTCAAACTTTAATTTTCGAATCCCGCTCTAATACCACTTGAAAGTTCGTTAGGGATGTTAAGCCCTATAAACTTAGTCCCAAGCTAACCAAGAGGGGGGGGTGAATTGGTATTTTAAAAACTCTTTTCACAAAGAAAGAAAATTGCATAAACCAAATCACATCACAGAAATAAATACAGAATTTAAAAGCGCGAAAGCAAGAAAAAGAACACAGAAATTTATAGTGGTTCGGTTGACTCGACCTACGTCCACTCCTTGGAGGCACCCTCCAAGTATTGCACTACAAAACGTGACTCTCCTTTAGCCCCCACGGCTAAGCGGAGAAGCCCTTACAAGAACCTCCTTTTTGCCACCTCGGCAAGGCAAAGAACCTACCTCCTTTTGCTTCCTCCTAAAGCTGGCAGAGAACCACAACCAAAAGCAAACTCCTTACCTCTACCGACCCTTTCACGGACGAGAAACTCCAGACGAAGAACAAGCAGAGCGATCCTTGAAGCAACCCTTGTGAATCCCCTCACAAGCTCCCCCTCACAAGATCCTCTCTCTCTCTTCCTCTCTCTCTTTCTCTCCTCAAGGTATTCTCAGGTCAAGGCAGCAGCCAAAGGTCTTTAAAAATGTTGAACAAGAGCTCTTAAATAGAAAATCTCAAAAGGAGCTCATTAATTGCAAGTAGCCGACTTTATCGTCCAGGCCGATATGGACATCGGCCTGGCCGATTAGTATAAACGCAGAAGATCGGCCAGAGCATCGCCCTGGGAACAGTTCTGGACGATTGAAATTTGGCTTGATCGTCCCGGCCGATCTCACGATCGTCCTGGCCGATCAGTTCAAATCAGAGGCAAATCGTCCTGAGCATCGCCCTGTTTTTGAGCTGGCTGATATTTATCGTCCTGAAGTAACTTAAAGATTTTGAATGGATCGTTCTGGCCGATCCTGTGATCGTCCTGGACGATATGATTGTATCAATCATCCTTAATTACTCCCTTGATTTCCTGATCAATTAAGGCATAATTTGGTAATTTCGTCCAGGCCGATCCGGGGATCATCCTGGCCGATAATTTAAAAATACAGTATGCCTTAACTGTCTAAGGCGGCTACTTCTTTCTATTTTGAGCTTATCGTCCTGGCCGATACACGTATCATCCTGGCCGATACACGTATCGTCCTGGCCGATGCACGTATCGTCCAGGACGATATGTTAATGACGGCTGCCTTAATCAAGAATCCTTATTTAGACTTTCTGTTTTAAGCCTGATCGTCCAGGCCGATATAAATATTGTCCTGGCCGATGTGAGCAAAAACAAAAATTCTAAGTCTCTCAAGTGTGTGTGTGTAGGGTTACTTAGCATCAGTCTCTTTGACCATTACAAGTAGACTCAAAAGGTGAAAAATAAAATTACAGACTGACTCAACCCTAAACCTACGCAATCCTGAACTTGGCTTTTTCTTGATCGTCCGATCTTCGATTCCTAAAAAGTTAGAAGCAATAAGTAGTGCAAGAGAAATAGTGTTTGTCAATCATCAAAACACAAGCCATGAAAAATAGATTTGCAACAAATCAGGGCATGGCTTGAGTTTAGACTTGCTCAAAGGTGTTTAAATTTATTTTAATGAGTTTGGTACTCAATGGCTAAGTCTTGGTCACCTAGATTAGTCATCACATTCAAGACAGTGTACTAGGCAAGGTAGGGTTTGATAGGCTAAGGTAAGGAACCTAGGACTGGGTCCCCACATCTTGATGATGAGACATAACATTGTAAAAACATAGTGTTAGGCCTCAGATGGAGATTTAGAGATTTAGGGTTTGAATGATATATAACATAGTAAAAAAGTGGTCAATAATCTAAGTCTATTCTCCCTTTTATAGTATAGTTTCCTTATGAGGTCATAATTAACAATTAAATAACCTCTTAGAAAAATTCCCAACTTCAATTAAAAGAGACTGGTGGCCTGGAAGGGAAAATTTGCATGCTCAACATGACTTTGAGTTTTATAAGTCACATATGACACTGCTCATGATAAATAAGTGAGTCCTAGAACTTTTTGAGTTGAATACTTGGTCATGGGTCTTCGAAGGCTTATTTTAGCTTAACGCAATATGGGAGATAAATTTGATATTCACCTTTATTATGAAGAAATTTTCCAAGAGGGGTTTAAATATCTTATACTTTCAGTCAATGGATATTAATTTAAGAAATACTTTGAATTATTGTATTTAGAAGAAAAAAATTAATAAATTTATATTTTTATGATATGATTGTGTCAATCCCTAAAATTTCCCCGATAAATTAAGGCCATAATTTTAAAGCTTGAACATAATAACTGAATTCCAAAAAAAATTATGAATTTCTCTATGAATGTTAAGGTTTTTTTTATATATTCTAATTATCAAAGATGATCAAACTACTCCCTCTTTCTCTTTTTCTTTAGAAATAATTAGTGGAATATTTTGCAAGTTATTCAAGTTAATTTATTTATTTATAATAAAGTGAGGACAAAGATTAAAAATAAATTTTGTAAATCTCTAAAATCTCTAGAAATTGTAAGAAATCAAAGAAAATTTGAAAATCATTTTATTCCTTAAGTTAAGATGTATTTAGTATTCCGTAGGTTTTCTGCGTTAAATGAAAAAAATATATTTACAAATTATGGAGGTCTATTCCTACCTTTCTCCTCAATCAACATACTAAAAAGAGGAACAAGGAGACAACCAAATTCAGTCTCTTTCGGAAATAAAAAGAATGATCTAAGGCTAGCCTAGCACAATAATAAACTACCTTAACACAACCAGACTACTTGCTATGCACCATGGCATTTCTTGCCTGCCAAGCCTGATATATTGCATGGCAATACATCTTTCCAAAATTCATGCTATCCTCCATTCTGAGCTTGAGTTGTCCTCGGAGGTGCTCCAAATTTATAAGTGGGGCTTTTATTCTCTTGACTGCCCCAAGGACAACCGTTGATCATTTTTAGAGGAGGAGATAAAATATCCTGCTATGATAAAGGGTACTTATCCTTCTTCCAGTACCAATTGTCCATTGCAAGACTGGGTGAAGAGGCCGGGCTCCATCATACAGGATTGTAACAAACTGGCGAACTTCTCTTGTTAGTATTCTTTGACAGATTTTTTCTTTGTTTTTGAATAATCAGTTATGGAGGCTTCCGGCTTTTTAATAAACTCTACGCAAGCCTGGCCCTTAGCGGTCCTTGCCATCTTGTTGCTGAATGAATCTCAAAAGCACCCAACCTAATGGGAAGATAAAGCTCTTCCCAAGCCACATAATGCATTCCACCACCATCCAAATTCTTCTACCAAATAAAGTCCAAATAAATTTGCTCAATCTGGAGCAGCACAGCTTTTGGCACCTGCGCAGGAGTCAAAGCATAGGTCGGTGGGGCAAGCAAATACGATCTACTAAGCACAATTCTCCCAGCAATTAAGAGATGCCACCTTCCTTTAGTATTCACCAGGTTTATAGCCTTGAGAATAAGCTCAGAGAAGTCTTATGACTTGAGTTTGGCAAGCTTAATTCACAAGTAGTCCATCTCATCTGCTTTCCTGAAGCCAAAAAACTTCGCAATTCGCTGTTTTTTCCATATTGCTGTGGCTTTTGCTAAAACGTACAATAGATTTCTGCTTGTTAATCTTTTGCCCCGATCAAGCACAATAATTCATAAAGACGGAACGAGTGTGTTTTGCCTTCCTCATTGAAACTTCAGTAAAGACCAAAAACTATATAAAAAATAAAAAATCATTAACACATAATAAATGCGAAACCTTGTCACCACTATTTGTAGTAGCTATTTTTAAATGGGCAATTTTAAGGACTTAGCATGATTAGAAATGTAATTAGGATATCAAGCATTGTTTGTTTAAAATTTAAAAGTAAGAATAATCGCCCGTTTAAAGAGCGATTAGGTGATTACGCATAATCGCCTATTTATGCCCGTCAAACGGGCGATTAACATACCAGGCAAAAATCGCCAGTCAAACAGGCGATTTTGGCTTGTCTTGATTTTTTTTCAAAAAAAGTGAAATTTAAATGTGTGAGTTATCCTTGTCCAATTTTTTTTAAATAGTTTTAGATTGTTTAGGCTACGTGATATAATTAATAATTAATGCATTAAAAATTACTAATTAATGCATTGATAAAAGTTGTAAAGGGAATATTTCATTTAATTTGTTTAGAAATTATAAATTGTGCATTGATAAAATAACCCTGTATAATTTTTGTAGCGCATCTTTAGAGATAATTTTTTTAAAAAAATTCTAACCCGATGGCATATTTTTTGAACATTCGTATGTACTAATTTTGGATATTGGAACCCTCCTTTTTAAAAATATATTTAAAAGCACAGGACTCTCATATTGTCAGAATCATTTTGCAATAATAATTGATTCATCTTCCATTGACACATCACATCAGATGAGCTGTAAAGTTGTCTGGTCAATTCAAGTTCTATAGAGGTTTTTGGTTGCTAGTGTTTGTTGAATATCTTTAATCTCAGCTATATAAAGGTTGAATGGTAGACATATTGAGTAGAGTTGTTGTGTTATTGTTTGAGTAATTATCTGCTAATGATAATTTTTATTTGTACTTGATTCTCACAAAATCTATGTTGCATTTACGTGTGAAGAAAGTTTCATTTTTAATGGCACCTAAAATATTTATGCACATGCTTATGATAAAGAAAAGAAGTTAAAAATACATAATAAGTACATAAAAGATAATATAAATACATAGATTAATAAACTCACTTTCAAACAACATAAGCAATACAACTAAGGCCTCAACAAAATTTTCTATGGAAACTATATAGTACAAAAACTACTAACCAATATCTTCACAAGGATTTTTAAAACTACTATATCTAGATGAATTTTTTTTTTTTTTTTTGTAAACAATCAATAAAAGGCATATATAATAACATTTAACCCAAAACACATTTAATATGATACATGTCAAAAAAAAATTTCAAAGTACACAATCAATAAAAGGCATATATAATAAATCTATTGTCCTTGGATTTTTTTATCTTGCCAAATGATAAAATTTAGACAAACAAAAAATTCATGTCAATGTAGAGAGATGTTATCTACATTTGCAACAGAATATATATGTTACATAAACTTTTGAGTATAATTACTCTAAAGTATATTAACTTTGAAATATATAATAGACTTACAAGTCTAAAGTAACATTTAACCAAAACACAGTTGTTCATATTACTACTGGAGAGCAGATAAATACAAAATAACTTGGAAACATTACAAATTTTTTTTTCACAACACCAAACATAAAAGAAACAACCAAGTAATATTACATAACTTGCACACCAGTACACACAAAGACTAACTTACAAAATTTTAGATCAATACTTTCCGGAATGTTTTGCACGGTGTGTTGGACAGGTTATTCTATTATGCCAAATTATATGAAAATAACTGCATACCCTACTACTTTGATGTCTTGGTTCATCCATTGTGTTTATGTATCGGGTAATCATGGGCCTACCAGATCTCCTTCTAAAGTTTGGAGGGCTCAAGGGATACAAACTAGCAGCGGGATCATGAGTGGCCCGGTATTCCATATCTGGTAATGTGTGAAATTCTTCTAAGTAAGCCATCTTAATGTTATTCATTGTGTAATACTCCAAAACATAATCGAGGTGACTTATCCTGAATAATGTAGTTGAACTTATTACATGGGCACATGACATGTGATAAATAACAGGTCTTCCACAACTACATAAACTATTAGCACGCGGTATAACATCCACACGGTATGATCTTGAGGGCATATAAAAAACTTGAAACTCACGCATATTAATCCACGCAGGCTTTGGTATTATTCTTGCATCATTTTCAAGCTTTCATAATTTAGCCTGGACTCATGGGGAGAAATTGTTATTACTTTGATGTTCTTCCGTATTAATAAGCTCAAGTCGATGGACAAACATTCGAATAACATTATCAAATATGACAGTAACGAGAGCTTACACTAATAACCCATGTGCTCTCTTTAATATACCATTAAAGGCTTTTGATGCGTTAGTTATCATTACTCTACATAGAAATCCACCATCAAATATCAAGGTCCACTTGGAAACATCCCTTTCAACTAACCATTGATGAAGTTCAGGCTTTTTTTATTATATCTAACATGCTCTAATTGAATAATTCTGCATCATCAGTATTACGAATTGTGTACATCTTCTGGCATAGAAACTCCACATCAGATACTCCCATTTTTCAAATAGCTTTCTTAAAGTTTTCATGTAAGTGTCTAAGATAGCGACAATGTACTACCCATAGGAATATGCTCCTACATCCACACAACAACCCAACATGCCGATCAGATATGATACAGAGATTACTTCTACTGTCAATAAAAGGAAGTATCATGAATCATGGTAAGAAACTATATCCAAGAATCATTGCATTATGACTCCACAATTCCAAAAGCTAATGGGAAAATGACGTTATTTGTATTGATCCCAATAACTATGTGTAATGTTCCCCTATACTTACAAAATAGAAAAGGCCTATCTAGGTTCAGAACGGGCCGACAAAACCTCCAACATGTGATAGATGGCTCGAAAGCCCAAAATAACCTTTGAAATTGATAAGACTAGAGGATTGGATTTTGTACACAATTTCGGGCATAGCTTGAACAATACCTTCCATGAAGAAATTCAATGATCGGTAAGACTCTTCCTAATTGCCAAACCCTACCTTAATAGCCATCTGACGTGCATCCCATACTTTCATATATGAAACTTTAATGTTAAACTTGGCCTGAAATATTCCAATTACTTTTCTAGATATAATATCCATTTGTTTCCTTATAGTTGAAGTAATAAAGAGGCTAATGAACTGTGAATTACATTGTCTATGACCTGCTTAAAGAATAAGGTTCGTGCATGCATGTGAACCTCTTATGGTAGATATCTTTCAAACCCCAACCAATTGCTTACTTAGGCTAGCATGTAAATTCCAAGGACACTTTGTCATCACATTATCATGTTGTATACAAGTAACTGTGAATTTTTTTCTGTTTGAAGCCACCATGAAAAATTGAAAATTATTTGTAATTGACCAATCGTGCAAGGCAAATTACAGTTCAGATTTTCAGTAAAAACACATATGCTCTATCAAATCATTTGAAATATAAATTCATCATCAGTAATGCTCAAAACATGATTACTTTCAGTTGCAACCTCCGCATTCCACTGACTTACAGTCTTGGGAATCTCAGCATATTCATTATTAGATATCATACCATCTTCTGTATTTTTAGTCCTTATATAGTAGTCATGAATAACATCATTGACATTTGGATGAACACCAACATTCGAAATAGTAGAATCATGAAGGATATCATCAAACTCTTCATCCCTATCATCGCTTGAACCATTGCTCATTGTCTCGTATCCCTCATCATTGATAGTAGGAGCAGATAATCTAATATCATTCATTTCAAAAATAAAAGTAGGTTGGGATTGTGAAGAAGGACCAAGCAATTCCGTTTGGTAAGAGATTGATTTTGATCTGAATTTATACATATAATATTAAATATTAAAAAATAAGAACTATAAAAAATTTATAATTTCATTATAGTTTCATTCACAGCTAATATACGCAACATGTGCATTTAACATTGCCAAGGCAATCTCAGTAGCATCATGAATCTCATGTACATGATCGAGTACGATAGAATCACAAATTTGATTTGAGAGATCTTCATCCAAATTAACATCCTCGGGAATTTCCTCAATCTCCACATATAGAATTAGAACTTAAGAAGCAGCTAATGATAGTAAACTCATAACCGTCATCGTCCTTAACCTTTGAGGCCATGAAATGGTTATCCACTGAAAAATGACTCACAATTGATGCCGTAAACTTTGAGGGATCCTACATCAACGCCCTAAGGACCCTCTACTTTAACTGCTTCAAAGTCGACTTGAATAGAACTTGGAGGGCTGACATTTACCACGCTATAAGTTAGCAAAAAATTATCATCCAAGGATAACTCTTCGTCATATAATAAGATAAAAGATGGTGGTCGTGCACTCATTTTTAACACCTATATTTACAATAAATTTGAAATGATATTTTTTATTTCATCAAGACAATCGTTAACTTTGTTCCATTCCATACTATATTCCAACGTAATTTAAATTTTTAATATTTCACTATGCTAATATTATCATTAACTCACTAAATATAAATAATATAAATGGTAATATAAATATTTCTTAATGATATCCATTATAAACCAAAAAAATATTTTTTTTTAAAATGATATCTAATAAAAAAGTTAACAAAAAAGTCCTCTATTTTTTCAATGACAAATTTAGAATTATTTTCATACAGTTATATTTACTAATAATATCATAAATTTTATGATATATATTAAAAATAATGAATAATTATTAATGCAAATAAATAAGGACTCAATTATCTACATAAGTTTTAACAAAAATAATTAATAATTATATCAAAAAAAATAATAACTACGCAAAAATAATACATAAATAGTATACTCATTAGTTTATACAAATTTAACATTTTGTCCCAACAGCTCCTAATAAGTTCAATTTTTCTATTAAATAAGATATCAAAAATAAAAAAATAAGTTTTGAACTTGAAAATTACTCCATTTTGCATTATTAAGCATTAACAAACCTATAAAATACATATTACTCATAAATCTTTCACTTTTGCATGATTTATCCATATATATGTACAAAAACACATATAAAATAGGCATCACCTAAAACCAGCTCTTTCTATAATTTTACATGGTGCATTAATCTTTTTCCTCCTTATTCTACCTTCTTTTAGGAAAGCAATACAAATATATAAATTTCTATTAAAAATACTTTTTTACTTATAAAAAATGGCAAAATTAGCGGTGAGGGGATGGGCGAAGGCGACAGGGTGGGAGAAACCAAATAGCGACTGGAGCTAGGGATTTTTGGGTGGACTTTTAAACATGAAAAAATCACCCATTTAACGGGGGATTTAGACTTGACATATTAATCTCCCATTTGAAGGGCGATTATGCCTAATAACCTAATCGCCTGTTAAACAGGATTTATGCCTACTTTTAAATTTTAAAAAATGATGCATAATGTCCTAATTACATTTTTAATTATGCTTAGTCATAAAAATTTCTCTTTCTAAATGCTTCCCTTTTCTGATGGATAGCCATAGAGAGAACATCTCTAGCCTCCGAGCATAATATAGAGGTAAGGGGAAATAAGCATCCTTGCCGAAACCCACCCTGAGGTCAAATTATTGCATCCGATCATCGGACGTACAGAATACGTTTAGACATCCAATAAAAATATCCAAACCTATCTCCGATTTTGACTGCACTTTTGACTGCACTTTGACTGCGCTTTACCTGCACTTTTGCCTGCGCTTTATTTGTGCTTTTGATGCGCTTAATTTAAAAAAATATTTTATTAATATCCATACCTATCTCCGCATCTGGTGATCGGATGCAATAATTTGCCCACCCTAAGGCCTAAACCAATCAGTTCTACACCAATTGATCAAAAGCAATAATTTAGGATTCTAAATACAATGTTTAATTTGAGAGAATTCATAAAACTGAAATGTATTCATTGATTGTTTTTTGCATACAGGCGAATAATATATATAAAGTATAATTAAGTAAAAGTTGTATAGAGCCGAAGCTATTGGAGACAATAGATTTAGATGCTGCTAGTGACTTGCATCCAGTGGTAAGAGCATAGTATAAAGCCTAGTTCTATTGGGAATCAAAGAAGTGGATGTAAGAAGGCTAAAATAGAAAATTACACTTGGAAATGTTGTTTGCTTAATAATAGGTAGCTCACAATATCGCACAAATTAATGATCCAGTGTTTGGATAGTTAATTTGTGTCGAAGTGATTGAAACCGAGTAGTAGAGAGAGGTTTGGTGAGGATATCAGCAGGTTGGTCCATGGAAGCTATGTGGTAGACAATGATCTCATTGGATAGAATGTGGTCTCGAATGAAGTGATAGTCAATCTCAATGTTTTTGGTATTAACGTGAAGAATAGGGTAGTTTATTAATTCCATGGCTGATATATTATCGCAGAAAAGAGGGGTAGCTGCAGTGATTGGTATGTGAAAGTTTTTTATTAGATGGAAAAGCCAAATGAGATCAAAGGTGGCGGAGGAAAGTGTCGGACACTCAGCTTTTCTGTAAGATTTGGATAGTTTATGCTTCTTTTTAACCAAAAAGGAAACAAGAGTGTTGCCGAGGAAGGAGCAAAAACTAGTGGTGGACTTGCGGTCAATAGTATCTTTCGCCCAATCTAAATCGGAGTAAGTGCGCAGCTGAAGATTGCCTTTAATGATTGGTAGTCCATAATGAGATGATCAATGAATGCATCTAAGAAGTCATTCAGTTGTTGGTAATGCATGTTTAAGGGATAATGCATATGTTGGCAAAGCTAATTGGTTGAATATGCAATATCCAGACATGTTATTGTCAAATATTATAGAGAACCAACAAGTTTCGATAGAGGGATGGATCGGAAATGTCTTTGTTAGTAGTAGCGGTATTGAACTATTTGAGAGACATGTGGAGAGACCTAATTTGTGAAGTAAGTCTAATGCATATTGGGATTGATTGACGAAGTAACTATAGGAGAGGGTTGACAACCTACATGCTGAGAAAGAATGAAATAGGGCCAAGTTCTTTCTGGGAAAATTGTTGCTTGAGAGTGGATATGAGGTTGGAGAAGATTGGAGGATGGTCACTAGTGATAAGGATATCATCAATAAAGAGCAATAAGTAAAGTTTAATGTTGTTGGTGGAATATATGAGTAAGGTTAGGTTGATGATGTTGAACCTAAAGCCAAACTTGAGAAGAGAGTTAATAAAGGTGGTGAACTACAATCTTGGAGTTTTCTTTAAGCCATAAATGGCTTCATAAGGCTTGCAAATCTAGTCTGGATGTTGAGAATCGAGAAACCTAGTGGTTGTTGCATGTAAAGTCATGAAGTTGCCCCTGAAGAAAAGCATTGGAGACATCTAACTAAAGGATGGACCATTGGGGTGAAAGAGCAATAATAAGGAGCACCTTAATGGTTGTCATCTTTTCCACTGAAATAAAAATTTCATTATAGTCGATCCCATATTCCTGACTGAAGCCTTGAGCAACATGGTGAACTTTACGATGAGAAATGGTGCGTCAAAATGATGCTTGGTTTTATATATCAAGCGACAACCAAGAACAATAAGACTTAAAGGTGGAGAAACCAATGTCCATGTACCTTATTATTGTAAGGCTATAAATTCCTTAGACATAGCACTGTGCCAAATGGGAGTTTTGGTGGCTTGGGTTGTAGTGATGTGGTGGGGCTTGTGTAAATTATTGAGATAGATTCTATTTGAGCTCTTCTAGATGTTACATTCAAGATTTAAATATGATTAGATTTTCTTTGATATGTCAATAATTAAAGCCCACTTAAATATATGCAAATCTACAAGAAGAATATATTAATAAAGTTATGAAATAGAGTGTCAAACCCATGAGGAGGAGTTGTGCTTACTTGAAATAAAATTATTTCTTTTTACACTAATTGCATAAGTTATCCTACTGAAATAAAAATGAAACATTGGAGTTCGTACCACTGAATAAAAATAATTAAAATAGTTAATACAATTTTAATAAAATATTTTTGATTGATGCATGTAAATATCTCATTTTTCCTAATAATATACTTAATTTTAGATGCAGATCAAAACATATGCATATTTAGATCTATAACGAACTTGATAGGGTGAAAAAGATATCTGCTGACCTTCTGCAATTTTAATATATCCATAGAACTTAGAATATTCAAACATGCTATGTTTAGCATGCTAAGATTCTATTTCAATACTCATAATTATTTTTGCATTCCTCCATCGAGGTTATATATCATATCAAGTTTTAACTACACATGACTATTGTATGCATTAAATAAAGAATTCAATATATTGAAAACAACCATAAATTTGTTGGAGTACAAGAGTATACATTAGTACACAATATGCTCTTTACATCATCAATCCAAAATAAAAGATTTAGACAGACATAGAAGAAATAACAAGCAAACACATTTTCATTATATTTATAAAAAAATTAGTATTAGAGAAGTAATTAAATTCTTTTACTATGAAGGATTAAAATATCTTCTCTACACTCCTTTCTTTACTTATAGAGTTACTTACACAAACATAGCCTAAACTCTCTTAGAGATTGCATCATGTACTTCCCTAGCATCTCTTTGATTTTACACTAGGAGAGTACTATAGAAGTACACTAAAAATAAGATAAATTTTACTCAAGTGACTGAAATTTCTACAAATAGAACTGAGTATCTATTTATAAGAAAACAAAGAAATGGCCTCAAGAACTGCGGCATTTGATAAGGTGGCACCACGACACTTAAAAGTTAAACTAGTGCCTTAACGCTGATAGGTTTGCTCCACTATGACGCTTGATGATCTGAAATGATTATTAATTGAATAAAAGTATCCTTTCACAATGTTTGTCGTGGCTCTAAGAAGTTTTAACTATTACGCCATGGTGCTCTGAAAATCTGAGCACTATGGCGACCATGTGGAGTTTCTGATTCTAAGGCATTTGAAGTGTAATGCTACGACATTAATTTTCTCAAGAACCCAGTGCTATCTTGATAAATGTTTCAACACAGTGTCGCTATTAATGCAGCGACACTACCTATGATGCCACTGTAGCGCTCGTACATAGAGATGATTGCACTGCAATGCCCAAAATTGGAGCTTTAGCGGAGTTGATTTAAACACAATGACCTTGTTTCATCCGGCATCATAGTGCTATGTGGTACTTTGTATTTTTTGTTATTCCTGAGTATTTTCTATACAAAAAAAATTAAAATAATATATTTTTATTGAAATTCAAATGAATACACAGTACATAATTTACACTTAACAAATTCTCCATATTTTAAACTTTTATTTATCCTCAAGCAATAATAATAATAATAATAAATCTTCTCTTTTTTTTTTAATTTAATAACCAAAGTAGTACTTGATAATTTAAAATTACTAAAATATAGTATAACACATCACATTCTAGAAGTAATTATGAACGAACAAAGTTATAATTTTAGTTTAAAAAGTTTTTAATAGCTATCCTAATTAGTCAGACTTGCCATTCCTTGTTTTAAATTTTTATGTTATAAATGTAACATTTACTATTGAATATTAAAATGAATAAGGTGACTTAATGATTATGTATTTTAGTGAAATTAAAATTTCATTAGTTGACCATCACATGTAGTAGTTTTCTTACATTATTCTCTATAACTTTAAGCATAAGGTTGCAGTTAGATTTTAACCTTTTAACTCACACCAATTTTTGAATGTACTCTTACTCTTTTCATTCTTTCTCCATACATATATTAGAACTCTATTCCATTTCTTTTATTTTAATTCGCATGGAGTACATAATTAATAAAATTGAATATCAATTTCTCTTATATTCTCATATAATCTTATATGTTTTAAGATCACTAGTTTCAATTTTAATTACCATGATTTCCAATTTTAGCTACTTATATCTATTCTTTGCCTTAATTATTCATCTTTTAATTCAAAGGCCAATGTATTAATGTATAACTTAAAATTCAAGATAAGTCAATAGGTTAAATGATCTAAGTTAGTTAATTATTAAGTTATTTAAACAATGAATTATAATATAGTGTTCATTTAAACTATAATTTAGGGTTTCATTATTATCCTAATTTTATATAATTTTTAATTATCAATTTTATTTTTGCTAAATAAATAATCAAAAAGTGCAGATGTTAATAGATGACAATATAAAAAGTTTTAAGCAAAAGGAGAATAAAATCAAATATAAATACAAATTCATGATAACTATAATTAATGACACATGTTTCTTAAATAAATGATAAAAAGTCACATAACATGTGATATAATAATAATAAGAATACTAGTGCTTAAGGAACCACTCTACTATCACATCCAGGATGACTTTCACATTCATCAAATCCATCACTAGAAACTACAATAATGAGATCAAGAAATGAAAAAGAAATAAGAAAAATATGACAGAAACCAAGTGACAATAACTAACAAAAAGATCTAATCACTCTTTCTCTTGCTATCTATGAAAAACAAAGTCTCCTACCCATTGTTGACCTTGATTTTCTTTGAGTGCCCTCGAGGGCCTTTGATTGATTTTATCAAGCCCCATTAAATCCAATTCGAGCTTGAATCAGCTCGAATTGAGTCCAATTAAGCTCGATCGGGTTTGATTAAGCTCAATTAGTCTGCCTTAGCTGCATCAAGTTTGATATGATTCGAGTCGTCATTTTATCTAAATTTAATTGCGTTAATTTGAGCAAATCAAATTGAATTCTAAATTGACCCAAATTAGATCTAATTTTGAGCTTGATTTTAATTCAATGACCTTAATTTATTTTTTTTTTAATTCTCATGAGCTTAAATTTATTCCTAAATTATGAAATCAAGCTCGCAACAAAATCATCTCAATTCCCTCTTAATTATTCTTAGAATGAATCCTAGCGATAGATCTAAGGCCTTGATCATTTAAATACTTTTTTAGGGCTTCATGAGAGGGGTTGTTTTGATTCTCTCCCTTGCCACTCTTAACCCTAACGTTTTGGTCTGAGAGCTCTTCCAAATTCTCCCCACCTTTTTCCACTCAAATCCATCTGTCAAACATCACCAGCAGCGATCCTCTGACAAGATCAAGGCTAGATTCGTCAAAGGCTTCGATCCGGTTGATCTAGAGTTCATTTGTTCATAATTTCAACTAGAGAAACATACGAGCACAATCTACAAGTTCAACCATTTGAAGACCTTGAATACTAACGGTAAGAATTTCTCAAAAAACTTTAGACCTAGGTCACAACACATGGATCTAAATTATTTTTCATATACCTCATTTTAGAATGTGAAATCGCTCCCCCACAAATGCTCTTCATTCATTTTACTCGTGTTTAAGATTTTATTATGTTTTGTTGTCTCGATCGAGAAATGAATCTTCTTCTTCTTCTTTTTATTGTTTTTAAGGATTAAGAATAAATTTAAAATTATTTTTAAGTCTACAAAAAAATACATATAATATATCATTTTCATCATGATTTTATCCTCTTTATTTTAAAATTAAAATTATTCTTAAATATTATATATAATTTAAATTATTTAATTAAAACTAGTTTAAGTATTTAATTAATATTTAAATTAATATTATATTAAATAATTTTTCATTAATATGTTTTAAATAATTATTTAAAAATATTAATATAAAATTAATTTTATTTCTAGTATATTATATGTTATTTAAATAATTTTTTTTATTTAACCTTAAAATATTCATTTGATATCAATATTTTTTAATTACTTTTGAAATAATAATAATAAATATTTATTTATGTTATTTTTTTTTTAAATTAGAAAATCTTTTTAGTATTATTATTATTATTATTATTATTTTAAAAGTAATTCTTAATTAGGAAAGCAATTAAATGTTTAAATTATTAATTAATAATTAATTTAAATACTTTTTAAAATTATAAAAAATTATTTTCATTAATTATTTTAAAATATGAGAGAAATTATGTTAATTATTTAAAATTAGATTAATAATCACTTTTTTTTTAAAATTATTCTAATTGATTAATTTCCTAAATTACTTAACTAGTAATTAATTAATTTAAAATTTAAATAATTTCTAAATTTATAAAAACTACTTTCTTATTAATCTATTTTTTAAATATGATAATTATTATTATTTTTATTATTTAATTCGAATTAATATGAATTAATAATTATTTTTTTATTTTAAATTTTTTAAATTAATTTATTTGTTAAATTGCAATGAATAATTAATTAATTTAAAATTTGATTATTTTTTAAATTTATAAAAAAATATATTTTTACTAATTATGTTAACATGTCAGTGATTTATTATTATTATTATTTATAGTTAAATTATTAACTATTTCCTTTTTTAAATACTTTCCTTAATTTTTAATTACCTAATTTACTAAATAGATAATATAGTGATTTAATGTTTAAATACTTTTTAAATTTATAAAAAAAAAATTATTAAATTATTTTCAAAATCAAAAACTTTTTTAATTATTTATTTATTTTTAATTTAATAAATATTTCCTATTTGAAATGCTTTCCTTATTATTAATTACTTAAATTATTTAATTAATAATTAATTGATTTAAAATTTAATTACTTTTCAAATTTATGAAAATTATTTCCCTTAATTAACATAAATATTAGGTTATTATTATTAATATTATTATTATTATTATTATTATTATTATTATTATTATTATTATGTATTGGTTTTAAATGTTTCCTATTTTAAAATACTTTCTTTAAAATATTAATTAACTAAACTATCTAATTGATGATTAATTGATCTAAAATTTAACTATTTTCTAAATCTATAAAGATTATTTTTTTTTAAAATTATTATAAAAATTAGAGGATTATTTTTTTTATTTAAGTTTGAATTAAATAATTATTTTCCTATTTTAAAATTTGTTTCTTAATTATTAATTACTTATATTATTTAATTAATAATTAATTAATTTAAAATTCATTTAGTTTTCAAAATTTATGAAAATTATTTTTATTAAATTACTTTAAATTCTAAAAGCTTTAATATTTAATTTAATTATTATTTTTAAATATTAATTATTTTTAAATTATTTAAAAAATCCTTTTTTTAAACACTTTAAATTTTAAAATTTCATAACTATTTTATTTTAAATTGGATTTTAATGTATAATACCTCATATTTTTCAAAAAAATATGTATTTTCATTTAAAAATATTTTTCTATCATATTTCTGTATTATTTAATTACGTGACTATTTACATAATACTTAAAAAAACTAATATCTTAATTATTTTGAAATTACAAAATTATTTTCAAACCCCTTTTTAATATCTTTGAGTGATCAGTAGATCTCTCTTATATTTATGTATGTATTTAAATTGAAATATTTTGAATTATCTTTTTTTTTTTAATTTATAAATTTAATATGTGTATTTTAACCTTTTTTAAAATTACAAATATTATTAAATCCTTAATTGAGAGAGATCTACTTATAAAATTTTAAACATGAATCATTTATATGAATATCATTCATGGGAAAATAGATTAGTGAATGATTGAGTTCTAATCATTCACTAATCATTTTATTAAGTGCATTTACTTTTCTTTTATTGTACTTTGCATGTGTAAGATGCACGAGTACTTAGATTAGGCTCTCCTAGATCTAAGGGCATGGTGTATTTTTTTCTTTATGTATTCCCATTGCATTGGTACCCAAGGGTTAGTTCAGAGCTCAAGTTTGAATCTTTATAACATAGTGACACCCTAAGCACAAAAATGAAAGATACACGAAGTGTATCATATAATTATAAATTATATAAAGCGCATGAAAATTAAGAAAGCAACATCAAAAGAGCCCAAAAGTAATAAGTAAATGGCTTCCCTTTCTAGTAAATCTTTAAATCTCAGAAAACTTATGGATCCTTTTGATATTTTTGATACTTAAGTTTGAAAATTATGATCATAGATTCATTATCATGCAATAATATCCTATAAGATATGAAAATATACTTTCATACAAGAAAATTGAGAGGATTTAATTTCTTTTTCTAATTGAAACCTCTTTTTGAATTAGATTTTAATTCAAAGAAAAAAATATACTCATATAAGAGAGATAACATAATCTTGCTAGTGTGGAGCACCCCAGTTTCACTTGTCACTTCAAGTGTGATCTGGGATATCAATACTAATAATTCAAGTATATTTTTGAGAGGTGATAGGTCTACACCCACCTATGTTAGTCAGATTGAGTGATAGTGATTCACTATTCTTATGTGACTCTCTTCTTCCTATCAGTCCTGCTCTGATAGTTGTGGCCACAGGCCATTCATATGAGTTGAATGTGATTGGGGATGTTATGGTTGTTAGTTTAGATCCTTTTGGAGATGAGATACTAGGTCCATACCATCCTATATTAGTTAGGAGTGGTAATGTTGATCCTCTATCCTAATTTAGATTTTATTGATACATCAATTTTGCTATAATTTTGCTCTCCAATTCATTCACATGAGTTGAATGTGGTATGGGTTATCAAAACCAATATTTCACTTCTTTACAAAGCTCATGTGTGCTTTTCTATCTCCCCAATTTTGTTCATTGACAAACATGGCTTGGGTTATCAAAGCCATTCACAATTCCCTCTCTAATAAAAAAAATATAATATAAAAAAGAGAGTGAAGCTCTTAGTAGAGCAAAACTGATTGCCCTTATCACAAAAGGTACCAGGTAATACTCTCAAAGAGTATAAGTTCCCCAAAGTTCTTTTTCTTCCCTCTCCTTTAAGGCACCTTGGTGTCTACCTTAAGGATGAAGGCATACCTATCTAAGTATGATTTTTCCATGATTTTAATTATTTAGTCTGTGATGTGATACATCGTGCCCTAGATGTCGACATCACTGCCTTATGGGCTTGGGTCTTTTTGAGGAAAGATTAATCCCTTTCTACCCTCTTTTGGTAGCCTACTTTTCCATTCATATACTGCTCTGAGATACTAGAATAATCCTATAAATATGGTAGTGTCACTTTTACTCCTCATAGGGTCCTACCCAATTAGGGTAGGTGTTACCATTGTGACTTTTTGATGATCGTTGATTTCACTCATGATCATTATTCTCAGTAGTGAGTGTGCCCCCTTACTACCTAGAGTTGTTTCTTTAGTTGTGATGTAGTATATCATGTCTCAGATGTTAGCATCACATCCTTAGGAGCTTTAATTTTTTAGTGGAAGATCGGCTCCTTGGTTTCTTTACTTACTTCACCATTCATACCATACTTCTAGCTGCTAAAGTAGTCCTATGAATGTAGCAGTATTTCTTTTACTCCCCATAGGGTCGTACGTGATTAGGGTAGGTGTTACCACTATGACCCTTTGAGCTGTATTCAATCTTATTCATGATAACTATCCTCAGGTAGTAAGTGTGTCCCCTTACTATCTAGAGTTATCTTCCTATCTATGATGTAGTACATCTTTCCTCAGATGTTAGCATCACATTCTCAGGAGCTCTAGTTTTCTAATAGAAGATCAATTCCTTAATTCCTTTTTTGACCTACTTCATCATTCATGCCCTACTCCTAGCTGTTAGAGTAGTTCTATGAATATAGTAGTGTTGCTTTTACTCCCCATAGGGTCCTACCCAATTAGGGTAGGTGTTACCATTGTGACCCTTCGATCTTTGTTCGATCTTATTCATGATTGTTATCCTCAGATAGTGAGTGTGTACCCTTACTACCTAGAGTTGCTTTCCTTGTAGTGATGTAGTATATCTTATCTCAGATATTATAATCACTATCTCGAGAACCTTGAGCTTCTAGAAGAAGATCAGTTCTCTTGCCCCTTTTTGTGACATATCCTACCATTCATACACTAGGCTCAGTTGCTAAATTAGTCATATGAGTGTGTTAAGATCACTTTCACTTCCCATAGGGTCCCACTAATTTATGTGTGTTTTACCACTGTGAGCTTTGTCCTACTTAGAGTTATTGTCCTTAGTGGTGAGAGTGTTCCCTCGTTACTTTTGTTCTTTTCCTCTTACTTAGAGATATGGGGCATCATGCCTTAGGTGCCACCATCATCTTTTTCTCGAGCTTTGATTTTGTACCGAAAAGTTAGCTTTTCAGTTCCTTCTACTACTTATTTTCTCATTGAGACTCGACTCCTAGCTGTCGAGGATGTCTTTTGGATGTGTTGATTTTGATTCTATTCCTTACAGGGTCACCATCAGTTAGTATAGGTTTACCACTGTAGCTTCTTTGATGATTGTTTCTAATAGGCTTAGTCCTATTTTTCGTAGTAGAGGTGCTGCCTTGCTACTTCAGTTCTTTTCACTCATTCAAAATGAGATTACCCCATGGCATGCTTTACTGAAGGTGTATCTCTTCCAACTTTCTTAGGAGACATCATTCTGGTGTCTACCTCCCCTTTTGTGTAGGGCTAGGGTTCCCTAAGAGATCCTGACAACATTTAGATACTCATGGCCATGACAATTTATCCTCTTCCATGTGGTTACCAAAACACTAGCTTGGGATTCCATAGATAACTCTGCCCTTGGAATTCTTCCATATATCCTTCCTTGGAATTCTTCCATATACAATTTATCCTCTACCTTGTCTATCACATCCCTACGTAGACTTGTATCAGGTTGATGTTGTGATGGCTTTAACCTTCTATCCTGTTATTCTGATACTGATAGACAGGTAGTTTGGTTTCACTTTACCTAGTTGAGAGAGCCTGACAAAGCCCCTGAAAGGTATTCCTCACCGCCTTTTTTTTCCTTCTGATTGTCTTGTTGTAATCAGACAGGCATCAGATCCTGATTCTTCATTCACTCTGTTGAAATGACTAAGTGAGTATTGAACCCTTCCTCATTTATGAGACCGAGTTGGTTGAACAGATATTGAAGCTTACCTGTTTGAGAGAGACCAATAGAGTCCCTAGGAGTCATTTCTCAACACCCATTTACTCCGGATGTCCTGTTAAAGACTAAGAAGGCTTCTATTTCATAGCTTATGAGCTTCTTGCTGAGGTCAGGCAGAAGTAGTGAGTCACCCCAATCCATTGTTCCGAAAGGATCAGGAGGAGATGGGATCCTTTCCACTTTCTACCCCGCTTGCCCGATACAATTAGACTGGTAGTTGGTTTGGCTTTACTTGGTTGAGAGAGCTTGATAGAGTCCCTGGGAGGCATTCCTCAACACCCCTTTACTCCGGATGTCCTGTTAAAGACTAAGCAGGCTTCCATTTCGTGGCTTATGAGCTTCTTGCTGAATTCAAGTAGAAGTAGTGAGTCACCCCAATCTATTGTTTCGAAGAGATCAAGAGGAGATGGGATCCTTTCCACCTTATACCACGCTAGCCCGATACGGCCAGACTGGTAGTTGGTTTTACTTTACCCAATTGAGAGAGCCTGATAGAGTCCCTGGGAGGCATTCCTTAACACCCCTTTAATCCGAATGTCCTGTTAAAGACTAGGCAGACTTCTATTTTGTGGCTTATGAGCTTCTTGATGAGGTCAGGAAGAAGTAGTGAGTCACTCCAATCCACAGTTCTGAAAGGATCAGGAGGAGATGGGAACCTTTCCACCTTCTACCCCACTCTCCCAATACGGTCAGACTGGTAGTTGATTTTACTTACCCAGTTGAGCCCGACAAAGTCCTTGGGAGGCATTCCTCAATACCCCTTTACTCTGAATGTCCTATTAAAGACTAGGCAGGCTTCCATTTCGTGGCTTAGTCACCTTTGCTGAGGTTAGGCAGAACTGCTGAGTCACCCCAATCCACTGTTACAAAAGAATCAGGAGGAGACGGGATCCTTTTTGCTTTCTATTTGGCTATTTTGATATAGTCAGGCAGATAGTTGGCTTTACTTACCTGTTTGAGAGAGCCCGACAGAGTCCCTAGGAGGCATTCCTCACCACCTTTCTACCCTGAGTGTCCTATTGTGATCAGGCAGGCGCCAAATTTTGTGACTCCTCTATTTATTATTTTGATATGATCAGATAAATATTGAGTCACCCCAATCCACTATTCCGAAAGGATCAAGAGAATATGGAATTCTTTCACCTTCTATCCTACTGATTGATACAATCAAGCGGGTAGTCAATTTCACTTTACCTGGTTGAGAGAGCCCGATAGAGCCCCTGGGAGGGACTCCTCACCACTTCTTTCACCTTCTATTCTACTATTTTGATATGGTCAGGCAGATAGTCTGTCTACTTTTACTACTTTATTTTTTGTTATCATTTTGCCTTTACCCTCACTATGGGGTAAGGAAAGGAGAGAAACCCCGCTTACTTTTTCACCATCATGGTAACCTTTACTCTTGGTTCTTCCCTTGGCTCTGCCCTTGCTATAGGGAAAGGCTAGGGGAGAACCCCTCTACCTTTTTCACCATCGTGGTGACCTTTACTCTCGGTTCTTCCCTTGACTCTGCCCCTATTATAGGGTAAGGCTAGGGGAGAACCCCTCTACCTTTTTCACCATTGTGGTGATACTTTACTTGGTTCTTTTCTTGGCTCTACCTTTGCTATAGGGTAAGGCTAGGAGAAGATCTCACTACTTGATCACTATTTGGTGACTTCTTACTTGTGCACTATAGCCCTTCGTTCTCACCTAGGCTCTGCCCTTGCTATGGGATAAGCCCAAGAGAAGAGCTCTCTACTGTTTTCCATCTTTTTGGTACTCTTTAACTTGTGTTCTTCATTATTGTCCCTTACTCTACTCCTTTTATCACATTCGGTCAACGCCAACATGCGTAATTCATTAGTTTACTCGCCGCACCTATTGGGGGTCTGTTTGTTGATCTTGATTTTCATTCGAGTGCCCTCGAGGGCCTTTGATTGATTTAAACAAGCCCCATTAAATCAAATTCGAGCTTTAATCAGCTCGAATTGAGTCAAATTAGGCTCGATCGGATTCGATTAAACACGATTAGTCTGCCTTAGCCTCATATGTTTGATATGATTGAATTCATCATTTTATTTAAATTATATTAGGTTAATTTGAGCAAATCAATCTGAATTCTAAATTGATCCAAATCAGATCTAGTTTTGAGCTTGATTTTAATTCAATGTGCTTAATTTAATTTTTTTTTTATTCTTATGAGCTTAAATTTATTCCTAAATCAAGAAATCAAGCTCGTGACTAAATCATCTCAATTCCCTCCTAATTAGCCATAGAATGAATAATAGCCATAGATCTAAGGCCTTGATCATTTAAATATTCTTTTAGGGCTTCATGAGAGGGGTTGCTTTGATTCTCTCCCTAGCCACTCTCAACCATAACTTTTTGGTGTGAGAGCTCTTCCAAATTCTCCCCACCTTTTTCCACTCAAATCCATCGGTCAAACTCCGCCGACGGTGATCCTCTGGCAAGATCAAGGCTAGATCCGTTCAAGGCTTCAATCCTGTTTATCTAGAGTTAATTTGCTCATGGTTTCAATTAAAGAAACATACGAGAATAATCTACAAGCTTAATCGTTTGAAGATCTTGAAGATGTAATGGTAAGAATTTCTGAAAAAGCTTTAGATCAAGGTCACAATACAGGGATCTAAATTATTTTTCATATACCTCATTTTAGAATGTGAAATCGCTCCCCCACGAATGCTCTTCATTTGTTGTACTTGTGTTTAAATTTTCATTATATTTTGTTTTCTCAATCAAGATAATGAATCTTTTTCTTCTTTTTTTATTTTTTTAAGGATTAAAAATAAATTTAAAATTATTTTTAAATCTATAAAGAAAAATTCATATAATATATCATTCTTTTTTCATGATTTTATCATCTTTATTTTAAAATTAAAATTATTATTAAATATCATATATATTTTAAATTAATTAATTAAAATTAGTTTAATTAATTAATTAATATTTAAATTAATATTATATTAAATATTTTTTTCATTAATATGTTTTAAATAATTAATTAAAAATATTAATTTAAAATTAATTTTATTTATAGTATATTATATGTTATTTAAATAATATATTATTTAACCTTTAAATATTCATTTGATATTAATATTTATTAATTACTTTTAAAATAATAATAATAAATATTTATTTATGTTATATATTTTTTTAAAATTAGAAAACCTTTTTAGTATTATTATTATTTTTTTTTAAAATATTAATTAAGTTTAATATTATTACAAAAGTAATTCTTAACTAGGTAAACAATTAAATGTTTAAATTATTAATTAATAATTAATTTTAAATACTTTCTTAAATTATGAAAAATTAATTTCATTAATTATTTTAAAGTATCAGAGAAATTATGTTAATTATTTAAACTTAAATTAATAATCACTTTCCTTTTTTTTAATTATTCTAATTAATTAATTTCCTAAATTACTTAAATAGTAATGAATTAATTTAATATTTAAATAATTTCTAAATTTATAAAAACTATTTTCTTATTAATCCGTTTTTGAAATCTAAAAATTATTTTTATTTTTATTATTTAATTTAAATTAGTACGAATTAATAATTATTTTTTTAAAATTATTTTAATTAATTAATTAGTTAAATTGCCTAATGAATAATTAATTAAATTAAAATCTAATTATTTTCTAAATTTGTAAAATAAAATATTTTTCCTAATT
The DNA here is from genome assembly GCA_022539455.1 of Dendrobium nobile. Taxonomy (NCBI): domain Eukaryota; kingdom Viridiplantae; phylum Streptophyta; class Magnoliopsida; order Asparagales; family Orchidaceae; genus Dendrobium; species Dendrobium nobile. Next base: position 30,061,713 of record CM039733.1, on the reverse strand, counting down.
ATGTTAACATATCAATGATTTATTATTATTATTATTATTATTATTATTATTATTATTATTATCTAAATTTAAATTAATAACTATTTCTTATTTTAAATACTTTTCTTAATTATTAATTAACTAATTTACTAAATTGATAATTGATTGATTTAAAATTTAAATACTTTCCAAATTTATTAAAATTATTTTATGAAATTATTTTCAAAATAAGATATTATTTATTATTTATTTTTGTTTATTAATTTAATAAATATTTCCTATTTCAAATACTTTCCTTAATTATTAATTACTTAAAATACTTAATTAATAATTAATTAATTTAAAATTTAATTACTTTCCTAACTTATGAAAATGATTTCCCTTAATTATCATAAATATCAAATTATTATTATTATTATTTTTTTTATTTTTATTTATTAGTTTTAAATGTTTTCTATTTTAAAATAATTTCTTTAAATTTTTAATTAACTAAACTATCTAATTGATGATTAATTGATCTAAAATTTAATTATTTTCTAAATGTATAAAAATTATTTTTGATAAATTATTCTAAAATTAGAGGATTATTTTTGTCATTTAAGTTTAAATTAAATAGTTATTTTTTTTTTTTAAAATATGTTTCTTAATTATTAAAAACTTAGATTATTTAATTAATAATTATTTAATTTAAAATTTATTTATTTTTCAAAACTTCTGAAAATTATTTTTATTAAATTACTTTAAATTCCAGAAGCTTTAATATATAATTTAATTATTATTTTTAAATACTAATTATTTTTAAATTATTTAAGAAATCCTTTTTTAAATTTTAAACTTTAAAAATTTATAACTATTTCATTTTAAATCAGATTTTGACGTATAATACCTTGCATTTTTCAAAAAAATATTTATTTTTTTTAAATATTTTTAGAAATTAAAAATTATTTCTATATGATATTTAAGTATTATTTAATTACATGACTATTTACATAATACTTAAAAAAAATTAGTATCTTAATTATTTTGAAATGACAAAATTATTTTCAAACCCCTTTTTAACCTCTTTAAATGACCAATAGATCTCTCTTATATTTATGTATGTATTTAAATTCGAATATTTTGAATTATCATATTTTTAAAATTTATATATTTAATCTAAGTGTATTTTAACCTATTTTAAAATTACATATATTATTAAATCCTTAATTTAGAGAGATCTACTTATAAAATTTTAAACATGGATCATTTATGTAAATTGTATTCATGAGGAAATGGATTAGTGAATGATTGAGTTCCAATCATTCACTAATCATTTCATTAAGCGCAATTACATTTTTTTATCATACTTTACATATGTAAGATGAACGAGCACTTAGTTTAGGCTCTCCTAGATCTAAGAACATGGTGTGTTTATTTGTTTATGTATTCCCATTGCATTGTTACCCAAGGGTTAGTTCAGAGCCCAAGTTTGAACCTTTATAACGTAGTGACACCCTAAGGATAATAATTAAGGACCCATCTAGCGAACTTAGAAAAATTCTAAGAGCTAGGGAAGATCACTAATTGATATGAAAACTTCAATATTTAAACTTAGTGACATCATAAACATCCTAGAATGTTTTAGAAATTTTTAGGAGCTTTTAGACCCCTTAATCAACCAACCCTAATTTACCCGTTAAATAGGGCCTGATAGCTTTTAAAAATTATAATAAATTCATTTTAACTCAAAAAAATACCCATAACATCTCAAATTGTTCAAAATTTAGTCCTTAACATGAGATAAATAGGGCTCTTTAGGTTGACCTAAACTGGGCCCTTAACTTCAACTTTAAACAAAATTACTATTTTTCCCTATTAGATAATTAAAAATTATTAAAAATTCTAAATTTTTCCCAAACACTTGGGAACACCTTCTTAGGTCATTTATGACCTTTGGGTGTGATTCCAATAAATTTGGAGCTGATTTGAATCAAACTATAAAATCGCCCTTAATTAGGCAGTTTTAATAATTCATTAATTGCCCAAAACTTGGAAAATTCATAACTTTGCATAGGAAACTTCAAATCCAGCAAACTCAAAGCCTAACCACTCACCTTAATCCCTAGTATTTACCTAAAATGTTATAAATCCCAAACCTTGCCTATTTTTTGTAGAGACATTTTGGACCCCCCTCAACCAAGGACCTAGGAGGATCTGAGGACTTTCCAAAATTGACTAATATAACTTAAACTTAAAATATCATCATTTTAAGTATTAAAAATGAATCAGCAAACTAAATTAATTAAAATAGATCATAATTCACTAATATCTGAACTTCAATTAAAGTTTACTTTTCTAGCCTCCAATAAACCTGAACTCTAAGCAACTTTAACTAACTACTTGACTTAGGATCTATCCCAGCCACACAAACTTTACACATACATAGAATTGTTTACTAGGGCACCACTTCTAGATTTAGGCTAGGCCGGTGTTTCCTTTTCTGCTATGTGCCGGGTTTTTCGATGATTTCACTACATGTTGTGAAATAAATTGCTATGTTTGCTTACTTTACTGTACCCTATGGATTGTTGTGATGGACCATTGATTTGCCTCTAGGTTAGGGACAATATACATATATTATTTTTATTGCAGGTGGCCATGCTCATGCTGAAAGTTTGTTTGGGATGTTAAGCCCTATGAACTTAGTCCCAAGCTAACCAAGAGAGGGAGTGAATTGGTATTTTAAAATTTCTTTTCAACAAAAGCAATAAGATCACAAACCAAAACCAAATCACACCACAAGACAAAAATAATGCAGAAATTAATGTGCGGAAGCAAGAAAACAAGAACACATAAATTTATAGTGGTTTGGTCAACTTGACCTACGTCCACTCCTTGGAGGCACCCTCCAAGTATTGCACTACAAAACGTGTCTCTCCTTTAGCCCCCACGGCTAGGCGGAGAAGCACACACAAAGAAGTCCTTTTTGCCACCCTGGCAAGGTAGAGAACCTATCTCCTTTTGCTTCCTCCTGAAGCTGGCAGAGAACCATAATCCGTTGCTGAAAACCTTACCTCTACTGACCCTTCCATGGACAAGAAACTCTAGACAAAGAAGAAGCAGAGCGATCCTTGAAGCACCCTTGTGAATTCCCTCACAAGCTCCCCCTCATAATATCCTCTCTCTCTCTCTCTCTCTCTCTCTCTCTCTCTGTATCTCTCTCTTTCTCTCCTCAAGGTCTTCTCAGGTCAAGACAGCAGCAAAAAAAATATTCAAAACGTTGAACAAGAGCTCTTAAATAGAAGAGCTTCAAAGGAGCTCATTAATTGCAAGTTGTCGACAATATCATCCAGGCTGATATGGACATCGTCCTGGCCGATCAGTACAAATCTCAGAAGATCAGCCAGAGCATCGCCCTGAATGCAAGCTGGACGATTTAAAATCGGCTTGATCGTCCAGGCCGATCTCACGATCGTTCAGGCCGATCAGTTCAAATCAAAGGAAAATCGTCCAGAGCATCGCCCTGAATTCAAGCTGGCCGATATTTATCGTCCAAAAGTAATTAAGGTTTTTTTAATAGATCGTTCTGGCCGATCCTGCGATCGTCCAGGATGATATGATCGTATCAATCATCCTTAATTACTTCCTTGATTTCCTGATCAATTAAGGCATAATTTGTGAATATCGTCCAGGCCGATCAAAGATTGTCCTAGCCGATTATAAAAAAATACAGACTACCTTAATTGTCTATGGCGACAATTTCTTTCTGTTTTGAGCTTATCATCTTGGCCGATACACGTATCGTCCAGGACGATCTGTTAATGACGGCTGCCTTAATTAAGAATCCTTATTTAGATTTTCTATTTTAAGCCTGATCGTCCAGGATGATGTAAATATCGTCCTGGCCGATGTGGGTAAAAATAGAAATTCTAAGTCTCTCAATTGTGTGTGTAGGGTTACTTAGCATCAGTCTCTTTGAACATTACAAGTAGACTCAGTAAGAGAAAAAATAAAGTACAGACTGACCCAACCCTAAACCTACGCAATCTTGAACTAGCTTCGTTTGTTCGTCTGATCTTTGATTCCTGAGAAGATAGAAGTAACAGGCAGTCCAAGAGAATCAATAGTGTTTGTCAATCATCAAAACATAAGTCATGAAAATAGATTTGCAACACATGAAACGTTAAGTAAAGGGGGGCAACTGTCATGATTTATACTAATAATGTTTTGTGTAGGTGCTTGCTCAGCCGCCCTAAATAAATGAGGGCTAACTTAAAGTAATAATAATAATTACTACATGTGCTCCAGAGATTACTTAGCCCTCATAAATGATTAAGAGTATGGCAAAGAATGTGGCTGTGATGGTTATTTTTATTTCCATATAAAACTGCTTGAGATTTTTATTAAGATAACCTTGTAGGTGACTCTAGATTTATTGCTTTCCATTTATGTAATAAGTTGTAATAATTGTCAAGAGTTGTGAAAATATCTTTGAGTGTAGATATTCTTATCCAACTCAAATTCCAAAAGAAGAATACATCCTCAAAGGGGAGAGACTTCTTCAATTAGGAAGATCGAGTTTGGATGGCTTTAGATATCCAAAGAGAAAAGGAAATACCCCTTTTAGGGGAATTGTCTCTTCATTTGGATATTCAAGCCATGACGAATCGAAAGAGTCTAAGGAGGAAAGATCCAAGGAGTCCAAGAAGGATAGATCCAAGGAGTCCAAGGAAGAGAGATCAAAGGAGTCCAAGGAGAAGAGTTCCAAAGAAGACTGAAGAGTTGATGAATTGAAGATCCAATATCCAACTCAAAGTCATTTGCGTCAGTCATAAGCTTAGAAATCCGATTTGTTGGCAGTGTTGCTCGGCCACTTTACTTTCTGTAGACCTAGGGTTGTAATTAAAGGGCAGTTGGCTTATGGACAGTTAGTTAATTAATTTAATTATATTGATGTGTTTGATGGATATTGATTGCCTCTAGGGTTGCATGTTTCTATTAGTTTGTTGGCGATTTGAATGCCACTTTTGATTTAGCCTAGATTTGGTTAGACTCTTTAAGGACTATAAAATTTTTATACTTGTAATAAATACTTAAAATTTTAAGATTTAAATAACATAGAAAATTAATGAATCTAGGGAATTGTTGAAGCTGTCCTAAGTCGCATGCATAATGCTGCATCTCTCCCTCTAATTCTAATAAGGCACCTCCCCGCCTATAGGTAGAGTCTTGATAATTCGGCCTATGAGGATGAAGTGCAGGACCTAGGGAGGCCTAGTCTTTTTTAAAAATTATTTTCTATAAGCCTGTCTTTAAAATCTTAAGCATACCTCATTTGCAAGCTTCAACCAGCATGCATTGCATTAGTAATCAATTAAATAAAATTTTAATTACATTTGCTAGGAGTATTCAACCTACATAAGTACAAGGCCACTTAGGAACTCTCTACATTGTCGACCTTAACTTCTAAAAATTATACCACCCACCCATCTTTCATAGAATGACCTAAAAGCATAGTTTTAAAGTGATTAGATGATTAGCTGACTCTCCAATCTAGGCCAGGGTCAGTCTAGGTTTTGCATTACATTAATTAAGATACTAGAGTTAGTGTGCATAAAACACTAAATTCAACCTAGATTTATGATTCAAGGCTACTACACTCGATCTTGTAGTATGCCTAAATAGTAGGTAAGTTCCCTATTCTTCAGGGACTATAAATCCTACTTATCTACGTCACATGGATGACGCCACCTCCATCTTTCTCTCATGCATGTGCTGAGTGCTTGATTTCTTTTCTCCAGTTTCTTTTTATTAACCTAGATCCTTCGAATGCTGATGTGAACCACACATGCTGATTGAGCCAAATCGAACCTTTCTTCCCTTTGGATAAGACTTCCTAGTCTTAGCCCTATGTGCTGATCCCATTTTAGGAAGAGATAATTTATGATCCTTAATCGAGAGTCTTCTTAGGTTCCGGCTTGAGATTTAATTACCCACGAGGGCTTATGCCCGTGGGAAGCTGAATTCCACCATCTTCTAAACCCCATCCGACCTGATTTATCGGGTGGGGGAAATTCATTGTTTTGATTAGGTCATGTATATTACTACCCATTGAGATGTGCTGGTGAGAGCCGCTATCCTCAATGGTTAGTCGTTTGCACGATCTAAACTGCCCTTCCATTGACCTATTCATGTCGAGTGTAAAGGCCTACGATAGTTTTGTCCTACGGGATAGTGCGGCCATACCCTTTGTGTTCGAATCCCAAGAGCGGTGCTCTTTTGGAGCTCCACACCCATAAGAATTAAGATCTTCCTCTTCCTCAGTATCATCATCCATAAGGTTTCAATCTATGACCATTAACCATGAAATTGTGAAAAGACCTATTATCATGAATTTTTACCTCATCGTATAAATAAATTTTAATAATTGTATATGGCCCGGTCCATCTAAACTTAAGTTTTATATGATAAAATTTCTTTTTGAAAAAAAAGGCTAAACATCTTAACCAAGAGAAAACACATGTTTAAGAACCCTACATCCATCAAATTTCTTCATTTATTCATTATAAATATTTGTATCTTTTTAAACTTTATTTTTGACTTATTTTAGTTTCTCAGCAATCGAAGAACTTTGAAAGTACTGAATAAAAAATTAATTCAGGACAATATGAGAAAAATTTTGGAAGCAGAATTCACTATTGAGGAGCTGAAGTTAACACTCAAGAATATGGGAAATAATAAGTCCCCTAGAGCTGACGGTGCTAATGCATATTTTTTCAAAAATTATTGGAGCATTATAGAACGAGAAACTTGGAATGCTGTTAACAGTTTCTTCAAAACAGAGGAAATGCTGGAGCAATGGAAGGAAACGGTGGTTATGCTGATTCCGAAAATACAAAATGCCAAAGAGTGTTCTAAATTCAGGCCTATATGCCTATGTCAAACAATGTACAAGATGGTTGCTGGTATGATTTTAAATAGGTTCAAAAACTGCCTTCCGGGAGTCATCTCTGAGTATCAGGGAGCTTTTGTACAGGGAAGGAGTATTTCAGACAACTGCCTCATTGCATAGGAGATTGTTCGTAAGATGAGATCATCTGTTGCTAAGCCTGGTTATTTCCTTCTTAAACTCGATATGGAGCAAGCGTACGATTGTATGTGCTGGGAAACACTTGAACAAGTGTTGAGGTTGACTGGCTTTTCTGATAGATTAATTCTTCTTATTCTACAATGTATTTCAAACCCGAAATTCTCAGTTGTAATTAATGGTAAAAGAACTGAATGGATTAATGCTCAATGTGGTTTCAGACAGGGGTGTCCGCTATCACCAAGCCTGTTCATTTTATGCTCTGATCTTCTTTCTAAAGCTCTTAATGAACATAAGGTGCAGTTGGGAATGAAACTGGCATCGAATATAGAGAAGATCACTCATTTACTCTTTGCAGACGACGTACTAGTGACGGCGGAAGCTTACAGTAGGAATGCAAAGATTTTGAAGAAAATTTTCAAATGTTACTGCAGCTGGATGGGCCAGGCGATCAACTCACAGAAATCCATGGTTCTTTATGGCAAAGCAGTATCCAAAAAAAGAAGAAGCAAGTTAAAAATAAGATTGTGGGTTACAAGGAAGTCAAAGAATTACTCTACTTGGGTATTAAACTGGCTCTCAGAAGATTGAAAGGTGAAGACTATAATAGCAACATTGAGAAAGCAATGTGTAGGCTTAATTCTTGGGGAGCTAGATGGCTTTCTCTGGCTGGAAGAATTCTTCTCATTAAAACTACCTATTCAAGCATGATTACTTATCAAGTAGCACACTCCCTTATTCCTAAAAGTATTTTATTAAAGGTTGACAAACTCTGTAGGAACTTCTTGTGGCACAAACAGAATGGGAAGCAAGGTTTGTATTACATTGCTTGGGAAACTCTTTGCTTACCTACAAGCTTAGGGAGGTTTGGCATTCATGGAGCTACGCCAAGTCAGGGACCTTTAAGGTCGAGAATGGCGTGGATGTTTTTACAGAACAAGAACTCACTCCTCCATAAAATTCTCTTTACAAAATTTGGAGCCATAATGTGGGATGATATCGTAAAGAGAGGTGCATCTACTGCTTGGAGAATTATTAAAGAGGGTATTGAACATCTGAAACCAGTTGTTAGATGGCAGGTTAACAATGGTCATAGTATCAATATCAATGCTGATAATTGGATACTTGATAGAAGCACTAGCAGATGGTCGGCAATGTGTAATACGATGGATATTGATGATAAGAAAGTTTCTTTTCTTATGGATGATGATGGTAGCTGGAATTCAGAAAAGCTCTCTGAATATTTCTCTGATGATATGGTAAAGCTTATACGGCAAATGGAGAAGGGGGCAAATAATATAGAGGATAGAATAGAGCTTATTCAATCCAATACAGGTAAAACGGTATCAGCATTATGTGATGAAGCTATCTATTCTCAAAACGAGAGTAAGTATATCAAGTACAATTGGTTGAAGAAGTTGAAACTGGACCAGAAAGTTTATTTGTTTTGGTGGAGAGCGTTGAATGGTGCTTTACCAACGATGGAGTGATTATGTTACAGATGATTGGTTAATTCTAAAGATTGTTCGAGAGGCTGCCTTTAAAATAGATCTAATTTTATAGTCTTCAGTTAGACTTCCCTATATTATCAATTTGCTTGGGGTATATCGCTAGCACTCCTCAAGTGGTTTTCACTATGATATTTTCCTTTCTCCTTAAGATTAATTTTAATATTACTAGATAATGATCCAAGAGATCTACTACTAAATGAGATTGCCAGCTATCCTAAGTGAGTCTCCAAAATTTTAATAGAAATAGTTTGAATTTGCGATTGAGTTCCGAACTAAATCACTATCTCTTCCAAAGGTTAATTTTTATTTCAAAACTAGTTATTTTGATTAAATCCCAAAAATAAGAATGTCTAGCATTAACAATAGATTGTTGAGGATTATTCAAATTTTCACCTTGATTATTTTTACTAGAATTTCACAGATGATTTTCTACTAATATTGTTATTGGACCAATTAAAATTAGGATGGTTCCTCCAACCTGAATTATAAGTATTATAGTAAGGATAATTTTTTTTTTCAACTAAATTCTTATTTTTAATCCGCTGTATATTATCATCTTTATTTTAATTCAAATCCTAATCTTCTGATTGCATAGACGATCTTGTTCACGATCTTTAATTTACTCATATTGTGTTAAATTTCTTAGAAATTATTGCAACTTGTGCAGTTAGAATTGACAAAGTATTATGTTCATACTTCGACTATTCTCATAGGATTTATCATATCAGAAAGCCATTGAAAATTATTAGTAGTCATTTCCTCTTTTAGTTCATATACTTCCTTAAATGGCTTAGACATTAAAGATACCTCAACTATAGCATCTATAATTGACCTTAGAGATTGAACTAATCCATTATTAATAGTTTGAATAACTAACCAATTGGGTAAGGCATAGTGAGGGCATTTCTTAAGTATTTCCTTAAATTCTCCTAACCTTCACAAAATGTTTCTCCTTCAAATTGGGAAAAAGATGTGATATCATTTCTAAGTTTGATGGTTTTGAAGGTGGGAATACTTAGCTATAAATTTATGAGTCAACTCATTTCAAGTGGTTTTATGGCCAGAGAGTAAGGAATTCAATCACGTCTGAACCTTGTTCCACAGTGAAAATAAAAATAATCTAAGCCTAATACCATCATCACTTGTGCCATTTGAGTTAAATATTGCATAGATTTCTAAGAAGCTAGTCAAGTGTAAATTGTGATCTTCAACATAAGTTATCCTAGACTAGAAATGTTGAATGAACTAAATTATGACATATTTTAATTCAAAATTATTAGCCCAGATAGTAGGTCTACTAATACTATGATGGATTCCATCAATTATTTGGATAGTATGCTCCCTAAGAGTTATCGAATAATCTTAATCAAGCACTCGATCAAAGATCTCTAAATTTTTTAGTTTTTGAATTTTTGAATGAGACATTTCTATTTTAGAATAAAATAACAAGGACTTATTTCTTGATCTATAAAGCATAAAAATAATGAATAAATAATAATAACACAAAAATAAATAAAACAACAAAATAAATTAAGTAAAATAGGATATAGAATATAAGTAGATCTAAATATGCACTTCTTTCAATAATATAGTTAAAATTATAATATACAATTTACTTTCCCATCAATGACGCCAAAAACGTGATGTGGTGGGGCTTGTGTAGATTATCAAGATTAATTTTATCTAAGCTTACCAAGATGTGGCATGCAATATTTAGATATGATTAAGTATTACTTGATATATCAATAATTAAAGTTCAATTAAATATACACAAGTATATTAAATATTAAAGTGATGAAGTACAATGTCAAACCAACGAAGAAGAAGAGTTATACTTACTTGCAATAAAATAATTATTATTTACTTTAATGGCATAAGTTATCCTACTGAAATAAAAAAGATGTTTTGGAGTTCCTACAACTGAATAAAAATAAGTAAATTTGTTGATACAATTTCAATAAAATATTTTTTATTGATGAATGTAAATATCATATTTTTTCCAAACGATACTCTTAATTTTAGATGTTGATTAAATCATATACATCCCTAGATCTTTATCGAGCTTATAGGGGTTAAAAGGATATCTGCTACCTCTATAGTTTTAATGTCTCTGTAGAACTTACAATATTCAAAAATCCTATGTTTAGTCATGCTAACACTTTATCTCAATACTTCTGATTGTTCTGGCATTCATCCATTGAGGCTTAACATCACACTAAATTTTAACTACACACATGACCATTGTATGCATTAAATAATGAAAAAGATATATTAAAGGCATCCATAAATGTTTTAGAGTATAAGAATATACATTGGTACTGAATATACTTTATACACCATCTATCAGAAATAAGAGTTCTAGCCAGGCATTGAAGAAATAATAAGTAAATTCATTTTCATTACATTCATAAAAGAATTTAATGAAATTTTATCACTAGGATGGATCAAAGTACATTCTATACTCCTTCCTCCACTTAAAGAGTTTCTTACATCAACACAAGAAAATCTCTCTTAGAGATTGTATCTTTCAATTCCCTATCCTCCCTTTAATTTTACTCTAAGTGAATACTTGAGAAGTACACTAAAAATATACTTAATTTTACTTAGGTGACTAACCTTTCTGCAAAAAAAAAATTCAACATCTATTTATAAGAATACAAATAAATGGTCTCAAGACCAATGGTGCTTGACAAGGTGGCACTACAACATTTAAAGTTGAACTAGCGCCTCGGTGCTGATTGGTTTAGTCCACTACAGTGCTTGGTGATGTTGAATGGTCTCAAATTTAAGAGACCAATCCTTTTGATATGTAGGTCGTAGATCTAGTAAGTTTTAGCTATTATGCTGGGCACTCAAAAAATCTTAGCGCTGTGATGCCCGCGTAGAGTTTCTGACATTGACGCATTTGAATTATAGCACTGTGATATTGATTTTCCTGAGAACCCGCCGCTGGCAAGCTGAATGTTTCGATGTAGCGACACTCTTAACATAGTGGTGATACCTGTGATGTCGTTGTAGTGCTAGTAAATAGAGAGGATGGCACTGCAATTTCCAAAAATAGTTCTTCAACGATTTGATTTTAATGCAACAATGTTTTTTCGTCGGACGTCATGGCGCTATGTGGTACTTTATATTTTTTCAACATTTTCTTGTACAAAAACTATATATATATATATATATATATATATATATATATATATATATATATATATATATATATATAAATTCAAATGTAATACATTATACATAATTTACACTTAACATGTAGCAGGTGGGACCAGAGGAGTTCTCTTTGGTTACAATGAGAGTGAATCTATGAGCTAGTTTGAGGTGGCCGATTTTAAACCATGTGAACATGGAGTGCAGATAGTTAGGAAGAGGCAGTACATGTGGTGGAGAAGAGAAGCGATTAGTGGAAGTTTAGGAATGAATGGGTATAGGTGAAGGAGCTAATGTTTGAATAATTGGGACATTTCATAATGGAGGAGAAGTGTCAATGAGGGTGATGGAGAGTTTGAGATGGTAAAGAAAGGAGTTAGAGTCGGTGCATGAGTTGGATGGGTGGGAGTGTCCTATATAGGAGTGGGCATTTTTGTAGAATATTAAAAAGTGTTCTCATGAATAACAACCTGTCGAGAAATATAGATTCAACCTATTTGTAAGTTGTATCACTGGTAGCCCTTGTGAAATGAATAGCCATGGAAGTGGAATTATGTGGAATTAGGGAGAAAATTATTTTGAGTGAGAGGAGCATGCCATGGAAAGTAAAGACAACCAAAGGCCTTGAGGTGGTCATAGGAGGTGGATTTCTAATTAACAAGTTGATAAGGAATTTAAAGCTGTAGAGCATTGGTTGGTGGACAATTAATTATGTTTTTAGCAGTGACGAGTGCTTCAGCCCAAAAGCTAATGGGAAGATGAGATATGCTAATGAAGAAGATATGTTAGAGATAGAAAGTTAGATGGCGGTGGTGTAAAAGTAGACCATGGTGAGTAGAGTAGGAGAAATTATTAAGATATTTGCTCTGATACCAAAAGAGAATTCATGTAAAACAAAAATGTATTCATTGATTGGTTTTTGCATACAGGAGAAGGCTATATGTATAATGTATAATTAAGTAAAAGCTTTATAGAGTAGAAGCCATTGGAGACAAGTGGTGTAGATCCTACAAGCAAGTTGTATCCAAGTGTGAGAGCAGAGAATAATGCCTAATTCTGTTGTAGAGCAAAGAGGTGGATGTAAGAGGTATAAAATAGGAAATTGCGCTTGGAATGGTCTTTTGCTTAATAATAGGAAGCTATCACAATCCACTAGATGAATTTCCCAAGAAGCTTCATAAGTTCCATCACCTTATCAGGAGTCGTCTGGGACAAGCTATCATAAGTTTGCTTTATATCAAATTTAATTTCCATGCCACCACTTAAAGTTGTAGACACTTTTAACTAGTTAATGACCTCGTGGGTAATCTAGAAATGTCTTGAAATGGACCAACAAAGAACAAAATCACCTTATTCTTCTTAGATAAGTTCGAAATGCTACCCCTTAATTCCAGTAAGATAAACTTTAGTAACAGTCTTATAGATCGACTAGAAAAGACTTAGGCCTCAACTTAGAGGGGACATCCATAGTGGAAGTATTAAGTACGACAACAGTTTCCTTCCAATACTCCATCATTTGTTCAGACTTGATAAACACTATAGTAGCATTACAAACCTCAATCTTAAAAAGTTGCAATAATGTTTTAAAAAGAAAGAGACTAAACCATACAACTTTGGGCTCAACTAAACATCAAAGATTCATCAACAAGCTCAATTTCAAAAGCTAATACCTCCCTATGCAACTTCTCCCAAATTCTTGTTTCAATCTTCCAAGTGCCTTTAAGAAAGCATAATTAATGTCAGTAGTCACTAGTTTCAAGTTCTCACGTCTTTTTTTGGAAGAACTGCATGAAAGCCAGCTAAATCTCATTTGGTTTCTTTGAAATTTACCCATTGGGATGGATAATGCGTTTAGTTTTGTTGGACCAGCTCTTTGTTGTAACAATACTATGAGAAAATGAGAATATCTATCTCCCTCTTGGATCCAATGAATCTTCGCTCTCTGCTGCCACCAAATAGTGGGCCTTAAAAGAGTGGTGTTAAAGCTCTAAACTTATAATCTTAAGAGTTACTTCATGTTTTGTATTAAACCCATTCGTCAAGCCCTCCAACAATTGAAGGGCTCCAATGTCTTTCCTAAAAGTGATTTACAAAAATCTCCTTGCTCTTTAATTTTATTTGTAATCCAATTAAAGAGGGATCATAGAGTTCTGGAACATTGTCATTGAATAATATCCCCGGCAAATCGATTGTCCAATGATCGAAAGAAATTCTTATCAAATGATGCTTTGTAGCAATCATAATTATATTGACAACCTTAGAATTTATAAGAACGTAGACATGATTCACCCAGATTCTTCTACTGCCAGAGGCGGAACCAACTTGTTGTTTAAGGGTGGGCATATTTATCGTTAAAATATATAAAGATTGAAAAAAATAAAATGAAAAATATATAATTTAGAGAAAATTCTTGCATATCATTATAATTGATAAATTGAGTAATGCTTATAATCTTATCTGCCTATTTTGCTTTTTGTGATAATATAAAATCAAGTAAATTAGAAGAGTTACGGAGGCCAAATTCTTACAGCATTGTTTGTTGAATCCTCATGATAGGATGTGCTAGATCCTTAAATCTTAGAATGGGGAATTTGGGGGGCCATTCTTTAATTCTGATTAAAATTTGTTATATGTTTTATTTTATTTTATTTTAATTTTGATCACATTAATTATGAAAGGCTCCTCTTACAAATTTTAAAAAATCCAAAAAATAAGAATAATTATATTGTGATGATAGCTATTCTAAATTCTCAAGATAAAATTACTAAAGACAAAGGGAAATAGTTAAACGACAAAAGAAATTAAGATAAATAATCTCCACAAAAATTAGGTCATCAAGTTGAAGGATTTAAATGTAGGAGATGTCATTGACATGCAATGAGGAGGCGATGGTGTCGTGACTCATGTGACTGAGGCATGCGAGTTGTGAGCAATGTGAAGGAGAAAAGTAAAATATATTGAAGAACCTTGTAGTTGATTAGCAGATAAGGGAAAAAGGAAATTGTTAGGGGGGGTTTCAAAAATGTCATTCTAATGAACTTTGTTTCTTTTACCCACCCTCACCATAAGGTGGATCCCCTCATGGCTATTTCCTTCTTTATTATTGGTCCATGTAAATTATGGTTTGATGAAACCCACATCATGAAGATCATTAATATTTATAAAATCCATCATTTCCAAAATATATCCTGACCTTGGCTTGACTCAAAACCTCTTCCAACAAGCTCTAAATGTCATTTTGAATGGATTGGACTAAATCCCAAGCTCAGGTAAAGCTTAGTTAACCAAATTAACATAGGTTGTTGAAACTATCGTTAAAGTTACCATTCTTCAATTTAAGAATATTAAAGGCCTCCAAACCTCGTGGGACTATCCATGGATGCTCATGGAACAACCAAAGAAAGTTCAGCCTTTTGACCCATATGGGCTAACACAAGTGGGTTTCTTTAAGCCAAAACCTAACCCTTGTGGAATTAAATTACTCAAATACTTGTATTAGAGGAATATAGGTCCTATACATCAACCCTAGTAGGCCCAACCCATGCGCTAACCAAGGCTAGACAAATTGGCTAACCCAAGTCTCCAAAAAAAATTCTTTCTTGAGCCATTTTATAAGGAAGAAGCTATTAAGCTAGTCCAACACCTACATTTGGCTACGGAACCTTCTAACACATTGTCTTATCATCATAAGCCCATTGGTGGTCTGAGCTAGATAAAATAAGTGAACATAACCACTCATTTCTATGGTTCAGCTTTAACTTACTCTACAACTTCCCACATGAGCTCAAACTTCTTTAATGAGCGAAATGCAAGTTCCATGTGGGTTTGGTCAACCATGGTTAACAATGGTCTACCAAGGTTTCAATTATGTTTATGTATTAAAATTTTAATGTTTAGGAGGTTTTTGATGCTTTGGCATGACATAATTTGATTCATTTGCAAATTTGAATGTGTATAGGTCACATTGGTCCTTAATGGTTAAAGTTATCAATCATGGTCAACCTAACCCATTCATGGGTCCATTTAGGTTTTGATCTAATGAAGCATGATTGTCAACTGCATAAGTTTAAAACCTAGGTCTTAGATTGAATTTTATAATATGGTTAATGCATATGAAATGGTTTTAGTGTTTAAGGATTCATCTCAAACAAGGTTAACCTATGTTAATAATGGATCCAAATGGATTCAAACCAATTTATTAATGATTATGAACATATTTGTACGAGTTCCAATGATTATAAGGTGTTTAAACCAATATGCCATGTTGAGTGGCATGAATGGTAAATATGTGATGGTTTTTTTGACCTAGGGAAGAAGCTGTGAGTTTTAGGGTTTGGAAGGGCTTGGAAGGTTTCAAAATGAATAGGTAAGGCCTAGGGGTATGTCTAACCAATATGTGAATAATAAAACATAATTTTAAGGGCTTTACCTAGGGTTTTAATCTAATGAAAAATATACTACAAAAAGAAAAATGTCCAAAGGCTTTAGGGTTTAGGTTTAAACTTAAATTTTGAACTTTCAATTTTAAACTAGATTTTAATTAAATGATTTAAGTATACTAAGTGCTAGAACTGGTGCTGGTGTTGGATCTCCATCTGCTTCCTATGGCTCTGTCTCCACATAATGAACAATGTGGTGGCACGTGCTGTGAAAGAAATGGAAGGAGCTATTGGAATAAAAAAAAATGAAGGTGATCTGGCAGTGTAGAGAATTGAAAGTTGTATTTGGATTCAAGGACAAAAGAAATTATGTGTCCTAAGGTAAGATTTGGCTTTATGTTATGTCTAGGATCTCGAATGCATGTTAGATTCTCAAGATATTAAATGATTAAATCAATTGCACTGAAATCTATCTCAGCCATTATTAAGTAAGTAGTCATGGATAAAAGAGGTGTAATTTTAATTCGATCCCCAGCTTTTGGAATTATTGAGCTACGAAGGATATATTGGATTATTCTAGCATCTTGCACTAAGGTATTGACATATGGGAAGTGATATGTAATATTTGATTCCCTAAGGATAGTGCTTACAAAGGTCCAATCATAGTAAGCGTTTGAAGCTACAAGGTGAACTTTTTCCTAGTTGTAGAAAGGCGTAGGAATTTATGAAAATCTTAGTAGGTAATTTTGACATGCCTCATATTGACATAAGATTAGAGGGTAGTACCCTCACTGTTAATTCATAGACTAATGAAAAATTCAAAAATAAGTTCAGAATTGAATGAGTAGGCAAGTGTGAGAATGAACTAAAGTGTGGTTCGAACGAAGAGAGAGAGAGAGAGTACCTAAAGGTTTAAGACTTGCTAGTTTATGATCTTGGATGACATGATCCTGCTAGTTTTTCACTGATTTTAAGCTTCTTCGACAAACCAAGGATCCAGAAGATTTCAATAAGAACTTCCAATTAGAGCTAGTGAACACTTTCCTCCAGCCATTTCAAAGGAAAAGGTCATTAGGGAGGAGGTAAGAAGAGTTAAATGAATTGAGTTAAGAGAAGCTTTGAATTTCTTCTCTTTAAATAGAATGGCCACATCATACAAGATGATAGAGACATCGTACAGTACGATTGAGTGCAATCAATTTATTTTAGTCCTATAAGTAAAAAAGGTTGCCTTATCATATAATATGATCAGAATCATACTTAATGATTAAAGAGAGGAAATTCATCCCGAGCAATCAGCCTGGATGATCGTTGACTGGTCAGATCATCCTATACTGTTGTAACTTGAGCTCACAAGTTTATGTTTTTGAAAATAAAAAATATTATGGCACACATCCTTATGTATACTTGTATTTGTAATGTATATGTGTTTGTGTGTATTAACATTTTAAGAACACCATGCACCACCTAACGAAGATTCAAGGATCAAGATTAGGTAGATTAGGTTATGCTATTAAGATTTTTGTAATAATCATTGATGTATTTTTATTTCTTGAGTCAAATCCTGTAAGGGTGCATGCTAACTTGGTGTCCATGCACATACACACTCAGGGGGAGTGAGATTGAGTCAAAATTAGAAGTTCAAATTTTGAATTCATCGTACTATATGATTTATATCATATTATATGACTAGATCATTTAACAAATTGTACTGGAGATTTTAGATCATCTGGGATGACCAATTATGATTATGAAAATTAGTAGCCAATCCTAATTTAGGCAATATTTTAAGATTTAAATTTTGTTCTAATCATCCAGGATGATCTACATCGTACTAGACGATCTATGACAATCATGCCTAAATAGATCTTGTGATTAGGGAATAAATTATGAGTGATTTATTTAATTTGATCATCATTGATGATTTGTGAGGATCATATTAGATGACCGATATGATGTTTGGGATGACCCCAATCATACTAGACAAAATACCATAATTATTCATCTGATCATCTAGGACGGTCCCTACTGTGTCACTGGATGAATTATACAAATTTGAATTAATCATACTAGACTATTTGGTAATAAAAGAGTACTATCAGGCCAAATTCAACATATTGTACTAGAAGATCATGCAACCATACTGTATGATCTTTGATAGTTGAAATGATTTTTTTAGGGTTTATAAATCCCTCTATTTAAGCCTTCTCCATAGACACTATAATTATCTTTGGCATGCATTGAATCTTTGTTCTTCTAAAGAAAACTTGAAGTGAGAGCCTTGAAAGGGAGAGAGGAAAGGGTGGAGTTTGAGAGGGAGAAGGTCCTTGTGGGTTTCATAGGAGTGTGGATGGGGTTTCACATGGTTGCTCTAGCAAGCTTGGACCTTAGTACCATCATATTCAATGTTTGGTTTGAGGGAAGTTTTGGGAAGAAGAAGCTTTCTTTAGTGTAAGAGGACCCGGCTACTCAGTCGTACTAAGGAAGGTGAAAGTGATTCCAAGTTCCCTGCCTCACAAATAGGGTGAAAAGGATTCAAGGTTCTCTGCCTCACCAGGTGGGTGAAATGGTGTCAAGTTTCTCTACTTTTGAAAGGAGTATGGTCCACTCTACTGTTGGTTGGTGGAATGATTTTGTTAGGGCTTCTCCACCTAGCTGTGGGGACTAAAGGAGAGTCACTAAAGAGTTTAGTGCAATACATGAAATGAGAGGTGTGGGGGAGTGGACATAATTCAAGATGAACGAACTACTAAAAATCTCTAATGTGTTTGTTCTTGGTTTTATTTTTTGGCACTTTATTTTCCACATTTATTTTTGTGTTAATTGTGTGGTTGAAAATCTCTATTTCTATGTTATTGTGAAATTAGTTTGCTTCCACATCAAGGGATGAAACTATATGTTTTTAGATGTTGAAAAGTCTTTAAAAAGGGGATTTTTCTTTGTGTTTAAAGAAGTTTTTTAAATCACCAATTCACCCCCACCCCCTCTTTATTAGCCTTGGGGCTAGTTTATAAAAGTTTAACAACCCTCATGAACTTTCAAATGTTATAAGAACATGATTCATAAATTAAGTTTTAAAAAACTTTTGAAAAGAAGATTAATACCTAATTTTGGAAATCGTAACACTGTGGAAGGATATTCAATCATGCGATCACCTTAATTTGATAATATTTCTTTTAATTTTTGGAAAATTTGTATGTCTACTTTATTGCAATCAATTGATTATCGCATGTTGCATATGATTCAAATTGGTTATTTTTACTGTCACATATTATAGATGGAGTAAAAATAATATTCTTTTTAAGAATGGAGTATAATAGAACAAATCAATGCTTCATTAAATGTTAAATATTTGAATTATTTTTTATATACTTTGAATTCTTAAGATTGCTTGAGAATTTCTACATGTACTACTGGCAAAGAAATTTGAGACATATCATGCACTACATACGAAGGTAGTAGTGAAATTAAGCAATCTAAGTTAAATATTTTAATGCATGATTATAATTTTTTTTGCATGAAACCTTATAAGATAATATTAGACATGTATAATAGGTTTACTCAAATTGTGATACATTACTTGCTTTAGGTAATAAACATTCAAACTTTAAAAAGGTCAATAAAATTCTATATGGCCTGCTTGATAATTTGATTGGTTCACTCATTGCTCATGAGCAAAGTGTGAGTCAAAAGCTATTGGATGTAGGTGAAACTATAGTGTTAAAACCTAAAGAAATGGATGAAAGCTGTTTAGTAGATGATGAAAGTGAGGAGTTAACATCAATAACAAGCAAATTGAAAAGTCTACTAAAGTATAAGCATATGCATAGCAAAAGTGAAACAAAGATAAAAATGGTAAAAATATTAAGATTTATTCTGATGTTATTTATTTTAGGTGTAGGAAGCCCAGACATATGAAAAATTTGTGCCCTAAGATAAAAACTCTTTATGCAAAGGAAAGGGTAAAAATAAGAAAATTATAATAACGGCAAATGATAGAAAGCTAAAGATCTCCTTGGTAGAATTAGCTTCTGAATCATCAGATCAAGAGCAAGATAATGAGGTATAATATTTTGGTTGTGTTTATCTTTTTTTTTTATTATTTTAAGGAAATGTAGCAAATTGCATTAAAGAAGTAAGGATTACAAACTAAAGACTCAAAACAATGGATTCCTCCTTTAACAAAGACATATACAAAGGAGGAACCTTATTCACACTAACATCATCCCAAATAAAAGAACTAAAAATACCATAGTTAGCACATAAATCCGCTAACTTATAGCACCTTCTATCTGCATAATTAAAAATAACATGGTTAAAGTCATTGAATAAATGAACATCTTCATACCTTGAGTCTCCACTTTGTTTGACATTTTTCAAAAACTTTATAATGTTAACATTATCTCCTTCAATTATAATTCCCTTGTACTTAAACATCCGATCTTTGGTCATACGCTTTATTGATTGAGTAACCAAAAGCTCCAAAGTAGATATGTCCCAATGAACATACAGTTTTCCAAAAGCCAAGAGTAGTCTACCTTTATGATCACAAAACACCCTTCCAATTCCAGCTTTGTAAGAGGTAAGTAAGGCAGCATCTACATTTACTTTTATCCAATCAGGTGGAGGGGGATACAAATGCAAATTTGATAGCCTATAAGGCTGATTAGCATCCCATATACCCAAGATTCTACCAATTCCTTGGGCAGAAATTGAAGCATAACTCACTGCATTTGAACCAATAATTAATAAGCTATCTTCCTTCCCATCGTGAATCAACTAGTTCCTTGATTTTCATGTTAAGTACACCACATTACAATACAAGTTAATCATAAAGGGACTTTGGCTGGACAACCATTTACAACAATCTATTAAGGAATCAAAAACCTGAACTGTAATACCCCATTTATCGATCCGATGAAGAACATCCTTCAGCTTAACACACCTAGCAGCAATATGATCGCCATCTTCCATATCATTATAGTTCCTTAGGCATTGGTACACCCTTTGCAATCTTCTATACTCAAGGAAATTATAAGTTGGAAGGCCATTATCAAAAATTCTCCACCTTAGAGTCTCCACCTTTGGGTTCAACTTGCCTTTTTTAATCCAGCTCCAAAAATATTTCGGAGCAGTGTGTATAACCGAACTATCGAATACCATAGAAGAGATAGACTTCCCATTTTTTGATACAGCAGCTCCATTTTGTCTTCTTCCATTTCAGAGGAAATGTTAACTTGTAAGATAAAGTTTACAAGTTCTTTCCCCACAAATTTACTTATAACATCCACATTCCAAACTCCATTAGTGATGAAGTTAGAAACTAAAAAAATTGCTTCTATCATGAGGAGTAACAAAGGTAGGCCATTTGCTAATACTTTTATCTAATTACCATGTGTCATTGAATACATCTGTGGGCTCCAAAAATTCGGCCCCGACCTCCCCGCCGCGCTGATTTGCTTTTTTGCTCTAGCAAGGGGAGTTTTAACGGATTAGGTTCCAGGGAAAATTTTGGAAGGCAGATGGATTTGTAGATAAGACACTACCCAGAGATTTTGCCCTCATTTTGCAAGGACTTTATGATCTGAGTTCTGGTTTCCTATAGGAACAAGCCCCTATAGTTAATTACCCCTCCCGATCATGAGAGAGAACTTTCGATTAAGGCTAGTTGTCGATCAGATACATAGAGATACGCGTTATCTGGCATATAGTAGCAGCATGGATTTGGATTTGGAAATTGTGTTTGAATTTGGGTACTTGGAAAGTTTAGAAAATTTGGAGATTGGAAAATTTGATATTTAAAATAGAAATTTCACCATCTTACACTTAAAGCGAATGGTGGGGGAATGGATGATAGACCCGATCAAGATCCCATGGTTCTGTCATTTCGGGCCATCGTGGTCCCAGGTCTACTTAGTTAGAGGAGGTAGTCGACCCAACCTGACAGAAGGATCCTTGTCGTCAGCCATGGATTGCTTCGTCCAAGGGGACCTTGTAGACCTGGGTTGATGTTTGCCTAAGGGGACAAATTTAAATTCACCTTAGCTAACAAAGGGATTTGTTCACTATCGATCATATCCTATTGATTCATATCTCAAGGATTTGATGCCGGTAAGGAACGTATTGGCTCTAGCCATAATCGGTATTTGTGGTGCCATTTGGCGGCAAAACCACTCAGTTCAGAGGGCCCCGGGTCATAACCATTTATCCTGCGGTGCCATTTGGCGGCAAAACTGCTGGTTAGAGGACACGTACCATGTCCTTACTGGTATGAGATTGTTTGAGAATGGATTCTAGTGATATTTTCGACTAGGCATTTGACTCTTTATGAGCTGAAGTAAATTTTAATTTGTCCACCTCGGCTAACTATTGCGGAGGGTTAATGGATTTTACTTTAAGTATTGATGGATTTATTTCATTTTTTTAAATATCAGGGTTTTGGAATCTTTGGGTTTTCGGATTTGGACTTTGTCGAGTTTTGATTTTCGTGGGTATTTGAGTAGAGCTTTGGAATATTTGAAATAGATCCCTCCAGTTGAGATATACATTCAACACAACCATCATCGAGGTGTTTGGGGGAATTTTCATTTTTCTAGATTGAACCTTGTTGACTCTGTTTATTGGTCGACAGAAGATTAGGTTTCATAGGTTTTATGCATTTATTAGTGAATTCTCTTGATTATAGGCCTTAAAGGCCTAATATGAATGTATTAAAACAAATACACTGGTCGCCTTAACCATGTATTTATTTGAATGCTCAAACCCTGTCGACTCTTATTGATCCATATAGAAGGATCGGGTTCGAACTAGAATTCACTTATTGACCCTTGCAGCATCCCTAGACGTCACATGTGTACCAATAACATGTTCGCCGGGGCCCATACGAGTGTTTGGGGGTATTTTATAATTAAACCCTGTCGACTCCTTTTGACCTGTTAAAGATGATCAGGTTTAAATTTAATAACCTGTGCAGCATCCCTAGACGTCACGTGTGTGCCAATAACATGCTCGCCAAGGCCCATATGGGTTTCATAATTGCTTTTACTTCTTTTAGTGTACCATGTGCAGGGGTATTCTTAGAATATTTAGAAATGCCTTCTGTCCACTTGCATAGATGTTGTGGATCCGGTGGAGTAGCATTGTAGTCTTGTGGACACCTTCTGTCTGCTTGTATGAGTGTTACAGATCCAGTGGCGTGGCATTGTAGTTGTGGACCTTTTTTGTCTGCTTATATGAATGTTGCAGATCCAGTTGCATGACGTTGTAGTTTGTGGATGCCTTCTGTCTACATGTACGAATGTTGCAGATTCGATGGCGTGGCGTAGCAGCTTCTGAATAAAGTTATTCACTGCTTTGTACAAGTAGTCTGTCATGCACTACTCGGTTGTTTCTGCAAGTGGATTGTAGTGCACTAACTAATCTCCTGCCTCTCAAACCCTCATGCAGACTTGCATTCGCTGCATTCTTTGTACATTTCATTATGGTTTGACCCTTATAACATGTCCACTACTGCTACAGGTAGATGTATTCATTTGCAGACTTAGGTTGATTACAGCATACTGCATTTACTGAAGTCATTCTACTTCTACCCATCAGTGGCATGTGGCATATACATCTGTCTTCATAGAGAGCTTGTATGTATTGCAGATCTTCTGTTCATCTCTTTAACTTGTAGGTCAATGGTTGTATGTATGATGAACTTCCAACCATTTCTCATAGGTGTTTGGATTTGCTATGGATTCTTGCATTTATGTATATATATGATCTATCATACTTACAACATTCAGTTGCAATTTTTCTCAAATAGATCACCTCTGTTGTTGTTGCTTGCAAGTAGGCTATTGCATATTTGTTACTCATGTTCGTAGGAGACTTATTACACTCATTGTGATCTTCTTCATGAACAAGTTATTATTTTTATGCGAGTATCACATGTTTTCATTGTCTCTTGCATATCATGAAACTTCAGCTTGCTTGTTGGTATTGGTTTAAAGATCTAGAACTTTATCCTTCAAGACTCTATACTTTTAACATTGTTGTGCAATCACTAGCTTAAGGGTCCAAAGCCCTCATATCATGGCTTCGTAATCAAGCCTTGCTTTTCACAACCTTCCAGTTCCTTGCAAATGAGTCACACTTGGAAGTTCTTTATTTTCAAAGATAATTTGGAATTTGAATGATGAGCTTGATATCATGTTCTTCAATATTTTCATTCCCAATTGAAATGATCACTACAACTTAATAGTTATTTGCTCGAAGCTTCATGTCAATAGTTTGCAAATCATTTATCATACTCCAAAGTTCTCATGTGATAGTTTTGTAACCAAACCATATCCTTCACAATTCTTTTTTTATGTGCTCACCAACATCTCCATTACAATTGAGATGATAATTGTAAATTCTTTATTATCCAAAAAAAAAAAAAACTTCACCTTAAAGCATATGATCAATTCATGCTTGAATCTTTGATTTTATCATTCATATGATTCATGATTTTTATTTTAAACATTAAGCCTTAATCCAAATTGGATTTACAATCATTTATTCAATGCTCATTTGAATTCAAGTTTTGAGTTCAATGTCCTTATTTAGCTCTTTTAATGTCAATATTCAAACTCAAGTCCAAGTTCAAAATATTGGAGCCTTGCTTCACGTTCAAATTCATCACATGTTCAAAGTCATTTGATTAAAGCTCATCTGAGCCCAAGATGATTTCTTTGTTATCCAAAAATTAGTATTTGAGTTTAAGTTTGAGATCATGTATTTGGTTTTATTAATCATTTAAGTTTGGAATACGTTTCAGGTCATCCAAAATTAAGTCCCCTACTGTCCAAAAATGAGTCCACTGTTGTCCAAATAATGTCCAAGTCCTTGTCTTTTTCTGACAAAATTTTGGCAACCTCCCGGCATCTCCCCCATTTAGGAAAAAAAATCAAGAGGCCGCCTACCCACCACATCAACTAAGACGTGCACGGTTGGTGTTTGTGAGACACCACGGCGATGATTTTTTTTATTTTTTCACCCACCACGCCAACAAAGGCGTGCATTGGGTTTTAAAAGCATTTTTTTGAAAAAAGGCAGTTTGCTTTCCCCCAGCTCGGGGGTACCTATGAGTGACCCCGCCTCGCCGTAGGCGCCACACCGGGGTCCCATCCCACCATGGGAAACAAAGGCGTGCATTGGCGGTTTTTCAGTCCGCCATGAACATTTAAGTAGGGTTTTTTTAGGTGATTATCCGCCTCATCGTAGGTGCCGCACTGGGGTCCCATCCCACCATGCACAACAAAGGCGTGCATGGGCGGTTTTTCAGTATGCCAAAAACTTTGAGAATGAGAATTTGAGTTTTAAAAATTCATACCTTCGCGAGGTTGTCGGTGTTAGCATGTGGATCGAGGGGTCACTCTCCTACCTCGTCATATGTGTCGCACCAGGTTCCCTCCTACCATGCTCAACAAAGACCTGCATAGGTGGTTT
This sequence comes from Dendrobium nobile, assembly GCA_022539455.1. Taxonomy (NCBI): domain Eukaryota; kingdom Viridiplantae; phylum Streptophyta; class Magnoliopsida; order Asparagales; family Orchidaceae; genus Dendrobium; species Dendrobium nobile. The sequence continues at coordinate 30,036,145 of CM039733.1, read as the reverse complement.
GCCGGCCCGACAAGCTTGTCAAGATAAGAGGGCACAAAAATTGAGGTAACACATTTTTTTTTGTATTTCTTTTTTTTCCCTTCTTTTTTTTCTTTCCTTTTTTTTCTTTTACATTTCTCTCTTTTTTCTGCTTTCTTTTTTTTGTGCTTGCTTTCTTCTTTTCTTTTTTTGCAAGCTCTTTTTTTTTTTTGGACACATACATACAATCATATAGACATATATGAATGTGACGACAATGAAAATATAAAGGACTTATAACATTGACTAATCAACATAAGCAATAATATTAACTCCAAACGATAGTGATAGCCACTATCAATTAATAATAGCAAAACCAGAAATCAAATGATCTGAATGGCTTTCTGATTAGTGGACCTGACCTTTATTACTTAAGAGGGATGTATTGATTTTTTGGGGATGTTGAGCTCAAGTTGTCATTTGAGTAGAGTGGGCAAATACTTTAGACAGGGAAATCAAGTTCTTTGGGCTCAGATTTGTTGTTTGGGCTTTTAATGATTTATATGGCTGTTTTGGAGAGTTGGGGTAGTGAAGAGGTGTCAATGGGCTGGTTTGCATGGGCTTTAGGTGGTGAAGAATATGAGCAGAGAAAATTGCTTGTGGATTTTAGAGATTGTTGTGGATTTTCATTGTGGAACTCCACGAGAAACTATAGGTAATGGTCTTCACGTGTAACGAAGACAAGAAGGCAACTTTCTTATGAACAAAGGATGGGTGAAAGATGATAAAGAGGAAGGAATCAGCACAGTTCTCACAGCTGTAGTTGAAGCCGACGGGAGTTTTGTGAAGTCACGGCTGGGACTTTTGATAGGTGGTGGGTGCAGTTATATAGCTTAGTTCGGCTTGGGTTCTTGGAGACTTGATGCAGGAAAGAGTCTATATGAAGAGCTACCACTACACTGCACTTACCTAATGAAATTGAGGGAGAAATTTGCAGTTGGCTGGCCGGTCAACTACAAGTTGTGGCCTTGGTGTGGACGGAAGTTTGTGGAGTGGAGGGATCTCAGGAGCTTGAGCGTAGAGTGGAGGAGTCTGAGTGGGAAAATCATGAAAAAAACAATTCTTGTTTGTTTTAGCTTTGTTTCAACAATGAGAAGAGGGACCTTGTTCGAGACGTCGCAGGATTTGCGGGAACTGATCATGAGTTCGGCCAGAAATCTGAGATTCATCAGAGATTTGAGCAGAGTCTTTGACATAAACGAGGTTGGAGAATTAATGCTTGATCTGATCTCTGTTTGACTTTTACCTTTATTTATTAAACTAACAATAATATTAGCAAATGTTTAGAACAATTAATTATTATTAATCTGAAGTGATACCACTGCGTCTATCATTTCAAGAACCACCTCCATGTGCAATAGTTTTGGTAATCGTGTCAAATTTATCAAATATTGAAATTAGGAAAATTGGTAGTGTATTAAGGGTATTTTTGATGTCCCGATTGCAACGGCACAGCCCGTTTTGCGATTGGACGTTGTTTGGGCGGCGACGAGGCTTAATTTCCTTATAATGCGCGTTGTCTCGATTTGCATGCAAAACCTCATTCAAACAAATTGGCAGTGCATTCATAGTATTGATGGTGTTTCGGACACAATGACGCAGTCCGTTTTGCAATCAGACATCATTTGGGCAACCTTGAGACCCCTTTTTTCAGTATGTGTGTTTTGCATCGAAATTCGTGCCATCGTTATGGATACTTTAAATTAAATAAAAAATGTAGTTTTCAAAGGTTAACAGCATTTCGGATGCAATGGCACTATTTTTTTGTCGATCTGATGTTGTTTCATCTCCGTAGAGGCAATTTCCTCGATATGCGTGCCATTCACATCATATTTGAATCACCTAGAGATTCACACCACTACCTCAGATGATCCAAATTAATTTAGTAAAATGTATATTCTAAATGTCAACGATGTTCTGGATGCAGTGACGTTGTCCGTTCGTCAATCCGACGTCATTTGGTTAGCCTCATTCTTTAATTTTGGGTGTTAGTCACCCCTTTTAACCAGGCTCATCATATTCGATTGTGAGGGGCCTCGACCTAGCAGAATTCGATGTCCTGATTGCAACGACGACATCCGTTTGACAATTGGAGGTTGTTTGACCCTTCAAGTGACATGTGGCGCTAAGGCGCATTTTGCTTTATTCTCCAGTTTGAGTCCTTTCTCACGTGGTTTGAGGTATATGGGTCAACGACATCAATATATTCTCTATTAGGAACATTCCATCTAATTAGCGACCTTAGTGATTTACCTCCATACATGATGATCTTCCAAGCAGGAGGCCCCATCCTTTTTGAATCTACAATATCCAATAATTTCCATATTTCAAATTGAACACTTTGTGCTGCAAGGATTCTTTATCATTCATGTACCTCCAAGCAATTTTGGCTCTCAACGGTCCTACCTTAGTAGAACAAGAGTGAAGAGCTCTACCTCCCCATTTCAGTGGCAAGCACAATATATTCTAATTGACATAGTGGATCCCCTGTCTTCCATTGGATTTGTTCCAAATAGAGCTTTTACAAATCTTATCAACCTCATCAAGTACACTCTTAAACACAAGAGAATTGGTACAATGGAAGATGGTGAATGATAATAAGAATGTTTTAGTTAACAAAATCTTGCCAGCCAAGGATATCAATCTTCCTCCCCATATATTTGTCATCCTTAAAGCCTTGTCAATAAAAATCTGAAAGCCTTCTTTTACTAGCCTTCTCATTGCTAACTTTACTCCAAGATATAACAACTCCTTAGCTATTTGAAACCCATGATTCGGGCAATAGACTTCTTCCTTCTTCTACTCACTATTTTGCTAAACACCATAGAAGATTTGTTGATATTTATTGATAAACCCGACCAGCCAAGGAAATTTCCCTTAATAGTTTTTATCTCTTTGACTACCTTCAAATTTGCTTCCGAGAAGATGATCACATTATCAGCATACAACAAGTGGGAAATTCTAGGCCCATTTGAACATAACCAAACTCCAATGGAGCCTTCTATTTGTTTGAAAGCATTTGATAACAATTGAGCACATATGATAAATAAATATGGAGATAAGGGGCAACCTTTTTGAAAGCCAATATGACCATCTATCCAATTTAATAAATTGTTGTTGATTAAAATAGAGAATTTTTTATTCTATACACATTCCAAAATCAGATTAGAAAACTTAATAGGAAACACAAAGTAGTTCAAAGCTTTCACCAAAGTGGGCCACCCCATTGAATCATAGGCCTGCGCCATGTCAATTTTGAAGGATACAAAACCATTTGAAGAATGAGAATGCCTTAGTTTATGCATCACCTCTTGATCTATCAACACGTGATTTGATAAGTATCTTCCTTTTAAGAAAGCTGCTTGCTCTTCTGAGATCAATTTAGGGATGAAAGAAGACATCCCATTCATAAGAATTTTTCCTGCCAATATATAAACAGTATTACATAAGCTTATAGCTCTATAGTTTGAAGGATTTAATGGATTTCTAACTTTTGGAATCAGCACAATAATAGTTTGCTTCTATTTAGACTCCATATCTGATGATTCAAAAAAAAACCATTGATGACATTCCACAAGTCAAATTTAATTATCTCCCAATAAGCTTTAAAGAGAGAGAAAGTAATACCATCATTACCTGGAGAGATATTATTTCCACTATGCTTGACAACTTTTTCCATCTCTTCTATAGTAAAAGCTTTGTTCAACATTTCTCTATCACCATCATCTAGGCAGCTCCGCGGTCTAGGCCAATCTTCAAGATTGCATTCACTATTTTTTATTTTTCTTTGAAGTAACAAGTCATCACATCCTCTATTTGAAGTTATTCCTCCACAATTTCACCGTTTACATTTTTAATTTTTACAATGTAGTTAGAATTCCTTCTAGCTGATGCAAAATCTTGGAAGAACTTTGAATTTCAATCTCCCTCCAACATCCACTTCACCTTAGCCCTTTGCCTCCACCATGTGTCCAATCAAGCTAGAGTTGAGTTGAGTTCGTCCACCTTCACTTTAAGCAACCAGCATTCCTCTTCCGATAGATCTCATTCATGATCTTCTTTCAATTGAAGATCCTCTATTTGTTTTAACAGGCCAGTCTTCAATGAAAATAGACTTTTCATTTTTACTTTGCTCCAATAAAATAAATCTTTCAATAACTTCTTCATTTTAAAATAAAGCCTTCACATTTCCTCAACCATACTCGTCTAACCACAGCAACTGAAGCCTTGTTAGATGCCCATATATCTTCAAACCTTAATACCTTCTTCGTAGATTGCTGGACCAAGAGATTTAAGAGGACCGGGCAATGATCTGAAGCCACAGGAGCCAAATGCCTTGCCATAAAATGATTAGCTGAATTTAATGCAGCCGAGTTTAAGAAGCATCTGTAAAGTCTTTCAAGGATTCGGTCCACACCTTTTTTGTTGTTACACAAAGTGAACCTTGGTCCCACATACCCAACTTCATGAAAATCATTGCAAGCTAGAAATGTATTCATTTCTTTGGGTCCTAGGGAAAATTTGAATCTTTTCCCTCCACTCTTATCTTCGGTTGAAAGAATACAATTGAAATCTCCTCTTATCACCATAGGCAAATCCTTAGAGGAATAGTATTCCAATCTTTCCCAAAGTCTTTTCCTTTTATAGACATCCTTGTTGTCATAGATTGAAGCAATCCTCCACTTGCCTTTGTTAGGAACCTCCAAATCACAAATAATAAATTATGATGAAGTTTCTAAAATTTAAAAATTGTCTATGTTTGATTTCCACACCACAAGAATACCCCCTGACAATCCTTCTGAAGGGACTTGAAATAAATCCCACTCTTAGCTAACTAATTGATCAACATCCTTTCTTTCAAAATTTGAGATTTTTGTTTCCAATAAACCAACAAAAAATACCCCATACTCCATAACAACCTCCTTCAAGTAAAGAGAAGCATTCCTCTTCCTAGATCCTCTACAATTCTAAAAAGCTATGGAAGAAGTCATTGAATAAGAAGGGATGAAGTCCCCAGCTTATCTTTAATGTCAGCTTCAGCTCTCCTACTTCTAGGAGCCAAATTAATAGGTCCCAATCCTTTTAATTGTTTAGACCCTTTCCTCTTAATATTAGAGGAACCACCTTCCTTCATAGCAATTACCTCCTTCATTCCCTCCATGTTGCTCTTGAAATTAACTTTTGTATCTTTTTTTAACCCATTCATATCTTCAACCATAATGGTATCAACCTCCTTAGAGAAAACAATTTCTCCTTCCTTTACCAATCCTTCTAGGATATTAAATTTATTTTCATAGACAATATTAGAAGATTTGGTGGACATACCGTTAGCTACGTTGATCTCCATGGCTAAGTTTTCCATTGTTTTCTAACTTTGTACCTTCTCAATTTCTTTATTTTCAACTTCTTTATCTATTTGAACAACAGCCTCCTCCACCGTTGAGTTCTTGTCTGCTTTTACAAGTCTCCAACAAGGTTCAGCTGTAACACCTCCAGAAATTTTATCCACCATTTGAACATTGTTCTGAGGGACTGTTTTCCTATAAGCATATTTAGTATTTCTTTTCCTCCCATAGCTAACTTGCAACCAAGGACCATTTCCATCTTTTGCAACCTTAAGAGCTTTAGCAGGAGTATAATTGTAAGTTTTTGAGCTACCTTCCTCCATTTTCTTAGAAGATCTTCCCACTTCTTTTGGAACAATAATTTCTTCAATACACTTCTCTATTTAATCATTGTTCGTATGCCCAAATTTTCCACAACCAAAACAAAATTCCAGAATTCTTTCATATTCAAATTTTTGAAAGAACTTCCCAAAGCTCCCTTCCACCCATACTCCAAGAGGTAGTTGATTATCTAATCTGATATGAACAAAAACCCTCCCAAACTCCCTCCTTCCCCATTGGAACATGTTTCCATCAATCATGTAAGGCTTTCCAACCATTGAGGCAATTCTATAAATATTGATCTAATCTTAGCATTGTAATGGAAGGTTTGGCATCCTAATACAAATAGGAGAAGACAAATCTTTTAAGGATGAAGGGGAGAAATTTGGCATCCATTTATCCATTCAGATGATCTTCCCATTGACAAACCAAGGTCCATTTAAGAAGACGGCTTCCAATGAATCTTTATCATACAAAGAGCAATGGACCCAATCCATTCCTAGCATTGTTAATTGAAACTTCCTAAAAGGAACCCACTGCCTTCTATGCTCAGTGCTTACAAAAGAGAATGGAACTTTGGTTCCAACCACTCTAATAACTATTGAGTTTTGAAGCTTCCTAGAGTTTTCCAGCTCCTTATCCACATGCAGTTTAATAATCAATCCATCTTCAAATAAAAACTCTCTCAATTCCATATCTAGAATCATTATATTCTCCTTCTTGCTCCAAACATTTAGCTGATTAGATGACATAGGTCTTGCTGTAACTTCATTCGAAACATCCTTACACATCCCCAATTCTCCTATTTTGCATTCACAAACTCTCAACAAATCAGAATTATTCAATTCCTAATTTTCAATAACCCAGTAGTAGCTTCCTTCAATAAGTTTCCCAAGGTTTTGATAAAAGCTCGATCACAATCACGGTCCAAAGAGTTTGTTTCATCAACAGAATTTGGTATTGCAGAGCCTCTTTCCACCATCAAGTTATCTTCTAACATATTTTTTGGAAATGACTTAGTTGATGGACAAACTTCCCCTAACTCCATCATTCCAAGAACTTTCCCTTTTTTGAACCGCGCTATAGCAATACCTTTAACCATTATGCTTTTCCCTTTGCCAACAACTTTGAAAACCTTTTTAAAAGGAGACAACAGTCCTCCATTAATAACTAATGGCATTCCCAATCTAATCTTAGATTTTGTTCCTTGAGCAAAACCTGGAAGTTCGTCTCCGAATGCAGGAGGAATTCATCGAGCATGTATTGGACCATCGACCATGGGTGGCCGACGACCCTTCGTCGCCTTGGCTTCAACGGAAAAATTGCAAAATTGAATTTTGAGAATCCCACACAAAACTTTCTGTTTTCTCAGAGCTTCTCTAGTTATGTGTTTATCTATGTTATAGGTAATGCATTCATATGTGTTCTTTGTTTTATTTTCGTTCACCATGAATGTTTTAGTGTTTTTTGTTTTATAGTAAGTTATTTATGTTTGTAATCTTTTTTTTTATTTTCCATGTATATTTTTTAGAACACTCTCTGATCATCACACACAAATCACATACCACATTATATTTGAATAAGAGAATCTAATCACTTCTCTCTAATCACAAGTTTTGAAATGAAAATTTACTTCTTTTTTTTTTTAAATTTTTGGTAAGTAATTAGTGATTGCTCTAAATAGTTAAAGGAAGAAAAATTGATGATTATCCCTCTTCCTTTAACTTCTTTAGTGTTATAATTTCTTTTTGAATAAAAAATTATTCCAAATTAAAAATTGGATCAAGAAAAATAATTTTTTTTCAACTTCCTACAGCTCTGTCTTATTTGAATATTTTTGCAAATTAATGAATCTATTTTAATTTTTTATACTCTAGATGTCTGTCTATATCTGATGAATCTTGTTTTGATTTATGGTTTATTCTTCCCCACAAAAGAGAGTGGCTTCTTCTTCTCTTATATTTGGAAGATAAAATCATAGTTGAGAATCTTTAAAGGCTGTAATTAGCATCCTACTCCTTCTCTAACAAGCTAATAAAGGAAGAGAGAGAAGCTCCAAAAATTTAGGAAGAATTTTGAAGAAGATTTTAAAGAATTCGGGTGCCATAGTTGGAGATGGAAGAAGGTTGTCGGTCATCCAAGGATGACCGGAACACCAAAAAATTGCTATCTACCGCGAGTCCAATCATGTTGGATTCAAGAGGTAGATTCTCCTTCAAACACATCTCCTATTTTTGGATTTTGGAATCTCCTTTAGTCATAAAAGAGGGAGGTTTGACAGCTATGTTGTGCCTTTGCTGATTTCAGGCAAAGGGAAAAAAATAATTTCTTTTTTGAATAATAAGCCAAAACCTGTGTTGGCTATCATTTCTGGAGAAAATGATAAGGAAGCATCTTCATCAGGAGGAAGTTTTGCTGATATTTTGAAAAAAGATATTGATATTGATAAAGGTAATGTTAATATAAAAAATCCTAGCACTTCTTCAAAATTGGATATTTCTAATGTGTGGATTAAAAAACCTCACATTAAAATAAAATTTAGTGCAAAGCATGATGATACTGGAGATACAAATGTTGTCAAACTTGACATGGAAGAGAAAAAATCTAATGTTCAAGTTTTGAGCAATTCCTTGGTTTTTAAAATTCTTAGAAAAAACTATCTTTTTCTAAGTGTTCATTTGAATTAAGAAAGAAATGGTCGAAATATGGAGGATTTCATATAACATTGCTTGGTCTAGATTGGCTCCTTTGTTCATTTCAGTCACATGAAGCCATGGAGGAAGTTCTTAATGGAGGTCCTTGGCTTGTAGGGTGTTTTGTGGTAGGTTTAGACAAATGGTCTCCTACCCTCTCTCCTAATTCTTTGGATGGGATTTCTTCTCCGATTTGGGTTCATCTTCCTCATTTGCCATTACATTTTTGGGATGAATCCAATATCACTAGAATTGTTTCTAGAATTAGAACTACTTTATTATTGGATGGTAACATGTTTAGATGGGAGAGAAGGGAATTTTCTAGAGCTTGCATTTGAGTAAATTTGAATTCTATACTCCCCTATGGAATTTGGGTGGAAGGACTTAATGGTAGATTTTTTTCAAAAGTTTGAATATGAAAATCTATCATCATTTTGCTTCAAATGTGGAAAGATTGGACATATTGATTCTGTGTGTCCTAATACAACACTTAATCAAAATCCTCTTATTAAAGATGTCCCTTTCAGTTCTTTTCAAACTGAAAATAATCCATATAGGCCTTGGATGCATATGAAGTTCAAAAACAAAAGAAGGATAAATCCTGAGAAAAACCATTTTAAATTTGTCTCAGCCTTGGAAAAATTGGATGATGTTTGTGTTAATGTCAATAATGCTACCTTGGAAGAAGTTGAAGAAGAAGGGTTTACTGGTTAAAAAATTTCTGTTGTTCCTTTGGCAACTCGAGACATTACTGAATTTAAGGATGGAGATGAAAAGGCAGTTAAACAAGGTGTTGAATCTTCTGTGAAACATCCAGTTATTGCTGAAGAATTACAAATTCAAAACCCACAAATTATGGAGGAGATTAAGGAGACTAATAAGTCTTCATATTTATATGTGGAACAAATTCATGAAGTACATAATTTGAATTCTGAATTCCCTATTTTTTTGGCTGATCCTGTGGGAGTTGACTGCAATGTTCCTATTGTAGAAGCTGATCAAATGGGAGCCTTTGGATCACATATTAAATTCAGTAATGATTTGAATTCAAATCATGAATTCAAAATTGTTGAAATTGTGGAAGTAATTAAGGAAGGAGTTTGTATAGATTCACTTGATGCCAATCCTACCGTTTCAACTCAAGTTGCTGCAATTCTTGGAGCTAACAAACTAGATTTTGAATTCAAAAATTCAAATTTTCAGGAAAAAAGAAAAGGATGGTTTTAATTCTGTAACGAAATTGGTTGTTACAACTCCTTTAACAGATTTGGCGGCTGCATCTAGCATGAATGCTGATCCTACTATTAATTCAGCAACAGTTCCTGAATTAAAAAATAGTAATGGCATATTAAGAGATACTTCCCCACTATTGGCTATTAGTTTGAATTTTAAAAAAAACTACTCTTAAAAAAGACAAAAGTTTTTTTGCCAAGAAGAGTAATTCTCCCGGCTCTAAACACACATTGTTCAAAGAACTTCAAGCATTAGGACTGATGAAAGGTCTACCTAGAAGGAGATGGCTGAACTCAAAGTGAAGAGTAGTATCAGAGGTTCTTCTTCTCTTTTATCTCACTAATATGCAAGATGGATATCCCGTTGATAACAACAAAGTGGATAGATACTTGAAGATGGAGCAAATTATCAAAAAGTTTGGAATAATGCTATCATTGAATTCTGACTTTGGAAGTTGGAAAAAGCTTATGGAATATCTTTCAATGATATTCTTAATTGATTTTTGGAAATCATTATTAAAATGTAATATCCTTTTTAGCTTTTGTTACTTCTTTTTTCATTTAGTTTGTCATTTTAAACTTTTTCTAATTGATTATGGGATCATTACTAAGTCTTACTCTCTAATTGGATGGGAACTCTGGGATACTAATCAACCCTCGGGTTGTTTATTTCTTTGGTATCCCCTGCATCTCAACAGTTTCAAAATAGGAAATAATGGGTTTCATATCATTTATAAGAAGTTTAAATTAACAAATTTATTTTCAATAGGGTCCCTTTTTCATGTTGAAAAAGGAACCATTAGCTTCTTTTACCTAGTTTGTATTAGGTTGTCCTTTCTTTTATATTAATGCACTTTTGCATTTCTCAAAAAAAAAAAAAAGAATCTTTAAAGGCTTGAAAAGGAAGCAAATTGGCAAAAATGAAAAGAGGCACAAAATGAGCTCAAAATGAAATGATACATAATGTCCGCCAAAAATTGTAAGATGCACAAAATGTATAAAAAATCAAAAGATGTACAAAGTGTGCAAAAAATTAATAAAGTGGCATAAATGAGCCCATAATAAGTTAGTTTTTCTTACAGCCAAGACTTTAAATTTTAGACAAATCCATGTGTCAATTGATATCGTCCACACTTGAATTTGAGAATCATGATTTTTCATTCATCACTTTGCAATGTTGTTTTCTTAAGAAATATTTCTGAAAAGAAGTTTGAAAAGATCACATTTCCTTTCTAATTTATTTTCTTAATTAGATTTTTATTTTAAAAAAGCACTTTAACCTATAAGGAGCCTAAACTAGGGTTGATTAAATTAAAATTTCTAACCTTTCAGGATCTTAGTGTAGTCAATTCATTTCTTACTAAGATTTTGAATAAAATTAAGAGGAAAATTTCTCATTTTAAGTAGAATTGCAAAAATTAATTAATTCTTCATAAAGATCACCACCACCTCCACCATATCTAGGTCGGTTTGATCTTTTGTGTTTGTTTCTATTTTTTATTATTATTTTTTTCTTTTTCATGCTTCTTTTCTTTTTGATAATATCAAAGGGGGAGAACGTATTTATCTGGTTACATTTGTTCATCTTGTATTTATAATTATTTATATGTTATTTCAGTTTGTTTTCTAATAACTTAGTTTCTTAATTTCATAAAAAAATATTTTTGGTATCACATATCTTTTAATATAATTATCTTAGTATGGGGAAGATTAGGAGAAATTATTTTTTAATTTATAAATTCAACCAATAATATTTGTTATCATCAAAAAGGGGGAGATTATTATAACTTGAGCTCACGAGTTCATGTTTTTTATGATAAAAATATTGTGGTTCCCATCCTTATGTCTACTAATATTTTTAATATATATTTATTTGTATGTGCTAATATTTCAGGAGCACCATGCTCCATCCAACAAAGATTCAAGGCTCAAGATTGGGTAGAATAGGTTATATTGTAAAGATTTTTGTAATATTAATTATTGTATTTTTTTTATTTTTTGAGTAATATCCTGTAATGGTTTATGTAGCATGTTAACCATGCACACACACACTCAGGGGGAGTGAGATTGAGTCAAAACCAGATGTTCAAATATTGAACTCATTATACTGTATAATTTATATCATATTATATGATCAGCTCATCTAACAAATTATATTGGATGATTTAGATTGTCTAAGATGATTAGCTATGATCATGAGTAATCATTAAGCAAGATTTTAATACTAAAATTTTTTTCTAGTCATCCAGGATGATCAACATCATACTTGATGATCTATGAGAACCATGTATAAATTGATTTTTTGATTAGGAGACTAATTATAGGTAATTTGTTTAATCTAATCATCCAGGATGATCAATGATGATCGTATTGGATGACTGACAGGATGCATGGGATGACCCCCAATTATATAAGACAAAGTACCATAATTATTCATCTAATTATCTAGGATGATGCACAATATCAGATTAGATAAATATTAGAAATTTAAACTGATCATACTAGACTATCTAGTGATCGTATAATACTATCATGTCAAATTTTACACTTCATACTGACTGATCCAGTAATCGTACTATATGATCTTTGATGATTGAAATGATTTTTTAGGGTTTTTGAAGTCCTCTATTTAAGCTTTCTCCAGATAGATTATAAGTGTATTTAGTATGCATTGACTCTCCATTCTTCTGGATAAAACTTGTAGAGAGAGCCTTGAATAGGATAGAGGAATGTGTGGAGTTTGAGAGGGATAAGATCTTTGTTAGTTTCAAGGGAATATGGAGGGGGTTTCATACGATTTCTCAAGCAAGCTTGCACCATAGTACCATCATATTCAATGTTTGTCTTGAGGAAAGTTTTGGAAAGAAAAAGATCTCTTTAGTGTCAAAGGACCCGACTACTCCACCACATCAAGGAAGATGAAAGTGATTCTAGGCTCTCTACCTCACTAAGAGGGTGAAAAGGAGTCAAGGTTCTCTACCTTATTAGGAGGGAGAAAAGGAGCCAAGGTTCTTTGCTTGTGGAAGGAGCACTGTCCTTTGCCGCACTGAGTTGGTGGAAAGATTTTATAAGGGCTTTCCGCCTTGCCCTGGGGGAGAAAGGAGAGTCACTAAAGAGTTTAGTACAGCACTTGGAACGTAAGGTTCTGGTGAGTAGACATAGGTTAGGTTGACCAAACAACTTTAAATCTCTAGTGTGTTTGTTCTTGGTTTTATTTTTCTGCACTTTTTGTATTTATTTGTGTGTTAATTGTGTGGTTGAAAATCCTTTTTTTTATTATTATGAAATTAGTTTTCTTACACATCAATGGATAAAATTATCTATTTTTAGATGTTGAAAAAACTTTTAAAAGGTGATTTTGTTTTTATGTTTAAAGAAGTTTTTAAATTCACAAATTCACCCCCCTTTTGGTTAGTCTCGATGCTAGTTCCTAAAGGTTTAACATCCCTCACGAACATTCATATACAATCAAGTATTCATATAGTACGATATGATATTATAGATCATACTAGTTGAATTTAATTTGTCCAACGTCCTTTGACATGTTATCGTACAGTATAAAGTAGGTGTTCGTATAGTATGATCACCAATGCTTGATCAATATTAGCCATTGTATGTGTTGTGATAAATGATTTGGTGTTTTTTCTTAATATCTTGCAGTACAATGTGAAATCATATAGTACTATGTGAATAAAATTTATAAAGTGGTGTATGCTTATTAGGAAAGCTTCATAAATTGAACAAAAAACAAATAATAAAAAAGAGCCCATGCAAACAATTATAAAACAAAATCAAAGGAAAATACACAAAAAAGATAATTTCAAAATAATTTTGATTCAATCATGAATATCTATAACACATAGTTTAGTCCTTATGGAGTTAAAGGTTTCAAAAACTAGGGGTTTTGTAAATATATCTGCTAATTGATTTTTAGTAGCTATATGATGTAGCTTTATATCCTCTTTTATCTCATGGTCTCAAATGAAATGGTGCATAATGTCTATGCATGTGGTTCTTAAATATTGGAATGGATTCTTTAATATGCAAATGGAACTAATGATATCACACATGATTTGTATAGTTCCTACAGGTAGTTCAAGATCTATGGTTTATTATTTAAGTTATAGGACTTGTGCAACACAACTCCCTACAACTATATATTCTGCTTTAGCAGAAGATAAGGCCACAATGTTTTGCTTTGTATTGGACCAGGTGACTAAAGATTATCCTACTAATTGGCATGTTCTAGAGGTGCTATTCATATCATCCCTACAATAAAGAAAGTCTGAATTAGAATATCCTATGATCTCAAAAAATAAAGTACTATGTCTAGTATACCAGATTCCTAAGTTTTTTTTCCTAGAAGATATCTAAAATTTTTTTTAACAGCACTCTTATGGGAATCTTTGGGATCAACCTAAAATCTAGCATAGAGACAAACACTAAATATGATATTAGGTTTTTTAGTAGTAAAGTAAAGGAGTGATCCAATTATCCCTCAATACTTCATCTCATCTACTGATTTTCCATTTGGGTCCTTCTCTAACAAAATAGTAGAGGTCATTTGAGAGTTTATTATCATAGCATTATCCATTTTATATTTCTTAATGATATCCTTGATGCATTTTATTTGACTAAGAAAAATTCCATTATCTTTCTACTTCACATTAAATCCAAGAAAATAGTTTAGCTCTCCTATCATGCTTATCTCAAACTCCTCACTCATACTTTTTAAGAATTTATCACAAAGATTTTTATTTGTAGATCTAAATAGTATATCACCACTATAGATTTGAACTATTATAGGTCTTCTGCTTCTTTCTTTAGAAATATGGTGGTGTATAAACTAGCCTTAACAAAAGCTCTATCTAAAAGGAATTTTCTCGACCTTTCATACTAGGCTCTAGATGCTTACTTCAACCCATACAAAGCCTTCTTTAGTTTGAATACATGATTAGGGAATTTAGAGTTCTCAAAGCCTAGGGTTTGCTTAACATATACATCCTCTTTAATTATCCCATTTAGGAAGAAACTTTTAACATCCATTTGATATAACTTAAATCCTTTAAAGTAAGCAAAGGCTAATAGCATTCTAATGACTTCTAGTCTAGATACTAGGGTAAAGTCTCTTCAAAGTCAATCAATTCAATCTAATTGCACCACATAACTAGTAATCTAGCCATATTTCTCACTATTATGCCTGTTTCATTCATTTTGTTCTTAAAAAACCATTTAGTTCCTACAATACTATAGTCTTTAGGTCTAGAAACCAACTCCCAAATATCATTTATAACAAGCTGATTCAACTCCTCTTATATTTCTAGGATCTAGAATTCATCAACTAGAGCTTGATCTATGTTAATGGGTTATATCATGGTGATAAATATATAATGACTATCCTCTTTCCAAATGATATCTAAAGATTAATTCTTTAGGATGACTAGACGAGTATCTCAATTCTCTAGGAAGGGGTACTATAGGTTCTACTCTATCTCATAGGTAAATGGCTTCTACCCCTTGAATTACCACTACTACTTCTTATTATTATTTTGATTCAGAGGTCCTTTCTAATTTATCAAACACAACATGGGTGGACTCTTATACCACTAAGGTCCTTTTATTGAAGATTATATAGGCCTCACCTACAAATCAATAACCTAAGAAGATTCCTTCACTAGATTAGGGATAAAATTTTCCTAAGGGTGACTTACCTTTAATCATAATGAAACATCTACACCCAAAGACATATAAGTAAGAAAGATTGGGTTTCCTATGCTAAAGGAATTCATAGGGTGTTTTATTTAACTTGGATCTAATAGTTACCCAATTCAAAATGCCCAAAAGTGTTAGAGAGATAATATTCAACTAGCATGGCACTAATAGCTTCTTTCCAAATTCTATTTTTCTTCTCAGCTATTCCACCAAAAAGATTCAATTTCTAATTTTCAAACTCTCCACCATGATCACTATGAATATTTGATATTTCACATCTTAATTTTCTTTGTATCTAGGTGGAGAAGGTTCTAAACTCTTCACATGATTCACTTTTCTATGCTAGGAATCTAACCTAAGTGAATCTAGAAAAGTCATATACTATTACAAATACATAGAATTTTGCTCCAAGGCTGGATGTACTAGCTGGTCCAAGAAGGTCCATATGGAGAATTTCTAGTGGCCTAGAGGTGTGATGTCTTTGATTGAATGAAATAAAGACCTAACTTATTTTCCTAGTTGAGAGGAATCACATAGGTGATCCTTGGCGATGTCTAACTTTGGTATGACTCTAACTAGATCATTTTGGGTAATGTTCCTAAGGATATTCATGCATGCATGACATAGTCTCCTTACCTATAGCCAAGATTCAATAATTATAATTTTTAAACACAGGGAATTTAAAGATTTAATGTAGTTCAAATCAAGTATATAAATATTATTTACCATTTTTCCTTCTAAAATAAAATTTTTATTTAAGCTAATCATGCATTTTGCAAATAAAAAAAAAATATATCAAAACCCTTATCACACAATTGACTAATGCTCAGAAGGTTATGCTTTAGGTCATTAATTAATAAAACATTTTCAATGATATAATTTTTGGAATTGCCAATTATATGTGAGCCAATCACTCTCCTAGTGGTGTTATCCCCTAGTATGACCATGCCTTTAGTGTAATGATTATCTTCAAATCACTAGTCATATGCCTCGAGTATCCTTTGTTCAGGTACCACATGCTATCATTAGGAATTTTGTGAGAGCTTCCCTACAAAGTCATTAAATATTAGATTTGAGAACCCATGTTTGGGTTCCACCTTATACATTGATGAATAAAATGATTACATGTTATGTACTAATGCAAGTAGTTTTGACCACCATACTAGATGTGTCTTGCGATGGATAGTGCAAGTGCGGGCTCTATGTCCTAGCATTCCACAAGAGTAACAGCTAACACCATGAAAAATATTTACTAATATATTTGTTATGGTGCCTCTTCTTAGGGGTATATGATGCATGCTTCGATGAGTTATGCAACTGTGCCAGAGTAGGTTATGGTTTTTTGTTTTGAAGTGCATTTATTTTTCCTTGTCGGAATTTATTTTCACTTTCTATAATGCATACTTCCATTTTTAATGCATGCTCAATATCATCTAACTCTGTCGCACATGCCTATAAGTTTTTGAATGAGTTCTCTTATTTAAGATGCTTTATTTTCAAGGAATCATGTGTAATAGATAATTCAATAAGCTTCTTTTTTAATGAATCAAACTCATCAGGTAAAGACATGTTAATTCTATCTAAGCTAGAATGTTTATTTCTCAGACAAGAATGCTCTTTTTGCAAAGTACTAAAATCATTATTAAGATTAGAATATATCTTTTTCAATTTCCTATATGAATCATAAATTTTCTCTAAAATTATAAATAATTCATCATAAAAAGCTGACATACATCATCTTGATCTAATTAATCAAGATTATCATTACCCATATGACACAACTTTGTTACCTCCTCCTCTGCTTCTTGTTCAGATGATTCTGGGGTGACGTAAGCCCAAAACATGTTCCATGTCCTATTCTTCCCTTCCTAAATTTCCCCTCTTCTTCACACTTTTTCTTTATCAGGTGAGTCTTCAGATTAGGGAGGTTTATTCATGGATGTCCTAGTTTCTTGCATTCAAAACATATTGTTTCAAATGATGCATTGAACTTTCTATTTCTTTTATCTTTGCTCCATTGTTATTTATGACACCATTTCTTCCTCTTTAGAAAACTTTTAAACTAACGGGTCATCGAAGCAATGTCCTCATCATCCTTTGCTACAAAATTGTCATGTTTGAGTCATATACTTTTAGTGCTATAATATTTTCCCTCTTATTATCGCCTACATCATTTAGTCATTGACTTATGTCTTACTCGTAGGTGAGTGACCCAAGTAAATTATCAATAGAGTACACATTAAAATCCTTCGACTCAGAAATAATAGTAACTTTAAGATCATAAGAACTAGGTAGGCATCATAAAATCTTATTCATATTTTTAGAATGAGAAAGTTATCTTCCTAGTGTATAGAAGGATGTCACTTTCTAAGTAAATATGGTGTACATTTTAGATATAGTCTCGCTAGATTTCTTGCAAAAAGGTTAATATTCTTTTTTTTTTTTTTTGAGAAATGCTAAGCAGCAATAATATAAAAAAAAACACCAAATAGCCTAGATACAAGCTAATGAGGGACCAACCATCTTTCAATTTCTTCCTTTATAATTTTAACAAAGGAAGAAGGAAGGTTGTTTTCAAGGAAGAAATTCCAATCAAAATCAAATGATAAAGCTAAGTTAGCACAGTAATACGCTAACTTATTACAATTGCGGCTAACACAATTAAAGAAAACATTATTAAAATTGGTAAAGAATAAGAGGTCTTCATCTTCCAAGTTCTCTCTTACATTCTTCGGTTTGCTATACAAATTCTGAAGAAATTGGAGAACATTCTTATTATCACCTTCCAATATGATACATTTTACTTCTCTTATCCATCCTTGACATTTTCCTTTTAAAGCTTTGAATGCTAAAAGTTCCATTCGTGCACTGCCCCAATGCAGCTTTCTTTTTTCAAAGGCAAAGACAAATCTTCCTTTGTCATCTCTTACTACCCCACCAATACCAGCCATATAGTTCTCTTTAAGTACTGCATCAAGATTAATTTTATACCACTCAGGTGGAGGAGGATGCCAATAATCTAAGAACAGTCCATCGGACCGTTAAGCACCCCAGTGATCTGAGCGGTAATACCCTGTTTTGCTGAACTAAAAAAGCTTAAAACTGAAATAGCAATTATTACATTTCTGCTTCCAGTTTTCCATGCTTAACCTTGCACCTATTATTCCAAACCATCCATAATAGCAAAGCACATATCCTTGCAGCCATCATGTCTACCTCTGTTAATCTACTAATTCCAAGTTTGAAATTCCTCCAATTGCAAAATTCTGGAAACCTGAATCCCCATCCTTTTAATACCTTACTGAGTTCCACAAGAATTAAACAATTTGATGTAACATGATCAAGGTCTTCAATCACACCAGATCCCATAGGACATAAGCAGCTACCCGAAAGCTTCCTTTTAAAAAGAAAATCTTCATTAGAAATAGCCTCTATACATAATCTCCATAAAAATAGCTCCACCCGAGCATTAATCTCCAGCTTATGAATCCATGTAAACGCCTCCCCTTTCATTGAATCTTTAATATTATCTTCTATCAACAATGCTGAGATAGTTTTACCGGTAAGCTATAGCTTCAATTCCAAATGGTCTTGAATTGCATTGTTGTAAATCTGTACTCCTTCAAAAATTTTCACAAGGTCTTCACCGAAGCAATGTCTGAGCTTGCTGATATCCCATTTTCCATCTTCTATGAAATAATCAATAGTAGCATTTTCATCTTCAAAGCATCCTACAAAAGTTGGCCATTTAAGTAGACTCTTATCTAGAATCCATACTTCCTTTAATACATTAATGCTGGATCCATTTACTACTTTCCATCTTACAAACTTTTTAAGAGCTTTCCATCCACTGATAATGATTTTCCAAGAATTAGATCCTCCTTTAAAATCTTCCTTCAACCACTACCTATCACCATATTTAGCTAACAGATTTCTATTTAACAAAGTATTTGGTTTCTCAATGAGATTCCAAGCAAACTTTGTTCTAAGTGAACCAATTCTGAAAATTGCTGATTGAAGACCCCATCTGCCACTTTGCTTTGGTTTACATAATATCTCCCATGCCACATAATGCAAATCATGGCTTTTATCCGTTTTATTCCAGATGAATTCTCTACAGAGTTTTTCTAACTCATATAAAGTTCTCAATGGGACAGGAGAGTGAGAGATTAAGAAAATAGGTAGAGTGAGAATAACAGATTTTATATGACATAATCTTCCAGCTAATGACATATATCTATTTCCCCACTCATTTATTTTCTTAATTGTCTTATCCAACAGCAATTGGAAATCATCCTTTTTTAATCTTCTTAAAGCAATTTTGAATCCCAGGTATTCCTCAACCAATTTGAATTCCAGCAACTTTGAAATCTGTTTCTTCCTTCTCCTCAACACCGATTTACCAAAAATCAAAGATGATTTATGATGATTTATACTCTGGCCAGTTCAATTGCAGTATTGTTTAACTATGCTTCTCATCTTCTTAACATTTTTAATTTTGCATCCAAGAACAACAACACATCATCTGCATTCATAAGATGTGTAATCCTAGGAGCATTAGAGCAAATTTTGATTCCCAAATCCTTTCCTCTGCTGTAAAAAATATTTGTTAATAACTGAGAGCATATGATAAACAAAAATGGAGAGATTGGGCAACCTTGTCGAAACCCACATCTTCCCTCAATCCATTTTGATCTTGTCCCAATGATCAATATTGAAAATATGGATTGGAAATACAGTCCATAACCATTACAAGAAATCTGTCCGGGAAACCCAACTCCATCATCATCTTCTTCAAGGTTAACCAACACATACTTTCATATGCTTGTTCCATATCCAATTTGATAGCCAAATATCCATTGCAAGCCTTTGAATACCTTAGTTTATTGAAAATCTCCTGAGCTAATAACAGATGATTAGAAATAGATCTCTCTTTCACAAAAGCCACTTGCTCTTCAGATATGATCCTTGGAATTACCAATACCAATCTATTTAAAATAACTTTGGCCATAATCTTATAAATTGAATTACATAAACTGATTGGATGAAACTAAGAAGGAATTAAAAGATTAGTAGACTTTGGAATAAGCACCACCAAAGTATCTTTCCAATCTTTAATCATTTTTCCTGTAGAGAAAAAGAGTCTTACTGCTTTATAAACATCTACACCAATAATCTCCCAATAGCTTTTGAAAAAAGAGTGTGATAATCCATCACATCCCGGAGCTTTATTTTTCCCTAGCCTCATAACAGCCTCCTTAACTTCAATCATTGAAAGCTCTTTCTCAACAAAATCTTGTCATCTTCTTCCAAAACCATCCAAGGTTTTGGCCAATTTTCCAAACTGCAGTCTCTATCCTTCCGATGAGAATGAGCATAAAAACCATCATCTACCCAATGTAGTAAAGTGGAATTGCCTGAATTGACTCCATTGTTTTTTTATCTCCCAAGCCACCATATGGGATGGTAAATTTTTCCCAAATACCTTAATTACCAATGAATTGGACAGTTTCTTTGAGTTCATCTTTTCCAATTGTTCATCTAATCTTACAGCCATTCCATCATTAGAATAAACCACCTCCTCTTCTTTGAAAACTAATTTTAAATAAGGCTTGTTACTCCACGGATTCACATTACCCAAACCTATAGAGTTTTTAGGCATTTCATTAGACAGCTTATCTCCTTCCGGATCATTCCTTCTTTCCGGTACAGAATGAATATTTTTGTCAAACAAATTTCAAGAATTCTCATTTATCACACTGCGACTAAGTCCAAGGATTGCATTAAAATTCCCGAACCGGTTAACAAAAATTTTCATTCCAGAAGTTGATGTAGTATTATCAGAAGGAATAATCGTTGATTTCAAACTTTTTGGAGTAACCATATTCATCACTTCAGCTATAGCCTTACCTTTTCCTTCCACATGCTTGATAAACTTAGGCGATATTTTAGAGGCATCCTTTATCACCAATGGTCCTTGCCATTTCATCAAAGGAGTTTGAATTCTCTGTGTGGAATTGAAAAACATCAAGCCATTACCTTGAACAATTATCTTCAAATTACCCCCAAACGTCAGAGACTTCGACGACGAAGGCTTCTGTTGGTCTTCAACATTCGTATCTATAGTCTTCCCTTGCCGGCAGCATTCCACAGCCATCGTTCCCCTTCGTTCCTGAAAAATAGGAACAAAAACCAGGAATGAAAATTCAAAATTTTCAAAACTTTCTCTCTCTAACGGGTGGAGTTTCTCTCTCAAAAAGGTTAATATTCAGGCATAAGATGTCTAGCCTATATTTTTTAACTTCACTAGCACCCTCATATCTAATGCACAACCTATCCCATATCTCCTTCCTTGTAGTACAAGTAGATACTCGCATAAAATCCTTAGATTTGAAATCACAAAAAAAAAATTTAAACATTTAGCATTTAATTGTATGAGATCTCAATCCTCATAACTCTATTTAGTAAAGGGAATATCAATTTTAACACCATTAACTATATAAGATGAAAGTGATTAACCAGTTTGAATCATAAGCCAAATTTTGTAGTTAGAGGATCACAGAAATATAGACATGCAAATTTTCTAGAAGTTGAACAAGATGTTTTGAAATAAAGGTGAATTGGTTATGAATAACCCTCAACAGTATTCCTTTTACCAAAATAAACCTTTAGATCTATACTTGAAGATTTTAAAATCTAAATTTCAATACCCTCTTTTATACCAATTGAGAGAATGATAAGGATGTTAAGCCTAAGTTAACTTGTCTTTAGGTACACTAAGAGCGGGGTGGATTGATGAATTTAAAAACTAATTGCTTGATTTAAAAATAAAGATATTTTTTTTAATATTGTAAAGTAAGTAATAATTATCACTTAGTGCAGATGAAAATGAATTTACCAAAAACATCTAAGTAATGATGATGATATTCTATTCATTAGAACAAATTATTAGGGTGATTATCACCGATCACTTCTAATGGAATTAAAAAGCAAAAGAAGTAAAAATATGAGATTAAAAATAAGAACAAATACATAAGAGATTTATAATGGTTTAGTCAAATAATGACCTATGTCCCTACCGAGAGTCCTCCTCTTTGAGTAGTGCACTATCACTACAGCATCTCTCCTTATGCCCCCACAATAAGATGAGAAGCCCTTACACAAATCACTTTCACCAAACCTGATGTGGCCTACAACAGAAAGCTTTTTCACCTTCTTGGTGATGACAGTGGACCTTCAATCATTTTTATCTCTCTTGGACATAACAGAGAAACTCAAAATCCTTTTTCTCCCTCCTGGAGAAGGCAAAGAACCATGAACTCCTTTCTCACCCACCTGGTGATGGCAAAGTACCACGTCCTTAAGCTGAAGAATTTCTCCCATAGCCACTAAAAAAAACCTAGAAATACCCTAGGAGGAATATGGTAAGACACTTGCTTGGAGCAACTGTGTGAACCCCTAACACTACTTCTCCCTCACACATAAGTTCTCCCTCTTATTCCCAAAGCTCTCTTATATCTTCTTCTAAAATGTCCCTCTCAAGAACACTCAGCAACCAAAGACTTGAAATAAGTCATATGAGAGAGTTTAAATAATAGGCATAACAAAAAGCCCTAAACTAAATTCTAGCAACTATGATCATAATCTATGATCCTGGATCATCCTGTATGATTAGGGCAAAGTACTCCTATTAGTATTGTACAAAGAACTAGATGACATACGATTAATTTAAAGTATGGGGTTTATCATTCAAGATGATTTAGAGCATCATCTTGTATGATTAGTTCAAATGAAATGGATTAATGTCGCATATAATTGGTGATAATAAATTACTATCTTGTGCAAGAATTGAGTCAAATTATCTTATACGATCTAACTGAATCAATTATTAAAAAATTGTTCCCTAATCAGATGACTAATTTATGTAATATTTAATTACATGATACAGTATGATACTTATCAATAGTACGATAAGTATAAAATTTTATTTTCAATATTTTGTTGAAATTATGATTGGCAGCTACAATCTTGATTTTAGTTGATCGCCCTGTATGATATTCATCATGTAGTATGATTAGATCAACTTGAATTAATTATCACAACTAGTTGTTCTAATAATTTTTTGATTGTTGAACATACAATATGATATTGATCATACAATATAATTAGTTCAAAAATTTCAACTTTTGATATTATAACTAACTCACTCTCTTGAGTGTATGTGTGGTCACCAAGCTTAGTATCCACTAGATACATGATTTTACTCATGAAAAGTAAAAATAGATAACAATTGAAAATAAAGACATTTCACAACATACTTAACCCTAGGTTACCCAATCTTGAGCTGATCAAACTTTAAAGTGTATGATCGACCTAAAATTTTAGTGCATAGGAAAAAGCATATATATAAAAATAGCATATAACTTTAGATAACATAAGAAGGGATCCAATAATTTTTGTTATCTTCAAAATCTTAGTACTTGGGTCCAGATTTATAGTAGATGTGATTTTATAGTTTACTATGATGTGTATAGAAGGAAGCTATACCTCTAAAGGGACAATAGCCTCTAGTCCAAAGACTAAAGTGAATAGTGTATATTAAGTTGGAATTTTATATATGGTTCAATATTCCCACATAGCTATTCATGCATTGACACTAATTACCTTCTAAGATTTTCATCGAAGTACAATTAAAGACCTCAACTAATCCATTTACTCTAGGGTAACAGATAGTTCGATATCTCTACTCTATTTTATGGCATCTAACAAAATTATTTATTTTGGTTCTTTTAAATTATGAGTCATTATGAATTATTATTAAAAGAGAAACACCAAATCAAGATATGATATGGTCTTTAAATTTATAACATAAGGAGCTTTATCCTATCTCAGTGGGATTACTTCTGCCCATTTTAAAAAGAAATTTATTGTTGCTAGAATAAATCTACGACCTTCAAAACATGGTGCTTCAATCAGATTACTGATGTATGTATCCCAGCCTTCAAAAGGCCATGAAGTAATTATTGCATGAAAAAATTTTATTTATTGATGTAAGACCACACCATGCACCTAACACTGGTGGCAATAACATGGAGCACTTATGCAGTCATCTATCATTTATGGTAAATAGTATCCAATCTTTTAATTTTCATCTCATTTTAAGACCTGACTTATGAGCAGCACATACTTTAGCATTAATTTTTTTAATTATATTATGAGATTTTGGTTTACTGAGATAATATAAGCACATCTAATCAAAAGATCATCTATATGGAGTTCCATTGACTAAGGTATAAGAGAGGGATCTTGTTTTAATTTGATTTATTATGAATTTATCATGAGGGAGCTTTCTATTTCATAAATAAAAAAATGAAGGGTTTTGTCCAATCTACCACTTCATCACTACAGAAAGAACAATTTTCACCTATGTTGGAAATTTTCTAATGATATATTGTATATCTATGCACAACAAGATATAACAACCTTGTACCTCTATTGTAATATAATCTTTTCTTGGCAAGCTAATTCTTTAGCAAGCTTTGCTAGGACATTCTATATAAGATTACTTCCATGTGGTATCTGATACAAAGTCACATTTAGAATTATCTTGAGAAGTTTCATTCTATATTAGTGATTTGGGATCATATTTTCTTTTAATACTTTAGATATTCTTGCAATATGGTTCATTACAAGCTAAGAATCTTGAAAGATTTTCACCTCATTAATTTTATTTTGATTAGGTAAATCTAATTGGTTATCAATGCCTCAAACTCATTCTTTTTTTATACAAGTTTCTAACAAGACATAAGAGTAGTAAATCAAACATCTATTTGGAGTGAAAAAAATTATACAAATTCCAACTTTCCATAGGGAATTATCTCTTGGTCCTTTCTCTTTGACAAAATGCAACACTATAAGAATAAAACTCTGAGGTAGAGTTTTTGTTTATTATTAAATTCTTGAACTTCTCATTTGGTAATTCAATATTTAATGGAAAATCTCTTGGAATTAGATGTCTTGCCAGGAAATCTACTAGAGCCTCTCACTTCACAGTATGTATGGTAATAAAGACCATTTTCCTTTTCTTCATTATTAAATTGAGCTAAAAGGCACCAGATATTTTCTTAGAGCTATTGTACACAAGATTGATGGCTTCCTTATTATATGAGACTCTAACATTTCCCAACTCACTTCTAGAGTAAGATTGAATTGTGTCCTGAACTATAGGTTATATTAAGGTTTATTATATTTTTGATACCTATAAGCATGAGCTGGATTTTCTACTTGAACTTTCAATGGTTGTTTACCTTTATCAATAATTGAAACTAACCTAAATTTCTTTTTTAGGCCTTCTAGGGCATTAAATTATCTTTCAAAGACCTTCACCTTTTAGGATTTAAATTTTATTTGTTGAGTCTAGCAATTAGGTTGTTAAGCCTAAGTGAATGTCCCAAGGCTACCAAGAGGGGGGTGAATTGGTAGTTTAAAAAATTTAAGTCTCCTTTTTTGAAAATTATTGAACCGAAATAAAATTTCTTTTAAATTTTGTAGAAAAATATTTTTCAACCACAGAGTTTTTAAAACAGAAATATAAAGTGCGGAAACGTAAAAACAGTAAAGTAAATGACACCAGATTTATAGTGGTTTGGTCTATAACCAGACCTACATCCACTCCCCAGAGGCACCCTCTGAGTATTGCACTAATACCAATAGTGACTCTCCTTTTGCATCCACAGCAAGGCGGAGAAGCCTTTACAACACACTCTTTTCACCACTCCCCGGTGCGGCAGAGAACCGTCCGTCCTTTTACACAATTCCCAGTGTTGGCAGAGAACCGTCCGTCCTTTCACACTCTCCTAGTGTGGGCAGAGAACCCTTCAGCTTTTTACACTCTCCAAGTGTGGGCAGAGAACTCTTCGGCTGTTCACACTCTCCAAGTGTTGGCAGAGAACCGGATCTCCTTGACAGATCTTCTCACAAGAATCTAGAAGGAAGAAAGAAAAGAGTGAAGTAATCCCAATTCACAAGTAGAGACTCTTACCTTTGAACTCCAAATGAAGCCTTCTCGCTCCAGTGGTAGGAATCCTCCCTTGAATGCTCTCTTCCACTCTCTCCTTGGCTATTCTCTCAAGAGGCACGAAGATCAAATGACAAAAAGATTGGGTGGCAGTCTAATTTGGACTATTTATACAAAAGACAAGAAAAACCGCCCAAAAACTACAAGTATTCAATTCTATACGCAGTGGATCGTCCTGTACGATCGTGGATCGTCATGGACGATTTTACTTAAATGATCTGAAACGACCCTATTTGAATATGTGTACGAAATGTCTTCGTATAGCTGATCGTCCTGTACGAACTAGGTTCGTCCAGTACGAACGGTTATTACAAGGTCGGTTCTAGCAACTAGTGAAAACTGTCCTAAGTCGGTTAATCGTTTGGACGAAAATTGATTCGTCTGGACGAAAATTTTACAGAGGACCGATCGTCCTGGACGATTATTTACTTCGTCTGGATGAAAAATTTCCAGAGGACCAATCGCCACGGACGATAATTTAATTTCGTCTGGACAAAAATTTTCCAGAGACCCGATCGTCCTGGACGATTTTTAATTTCGTCTGGACGAAAATTTTCCAGAGAACCAGTCGCCATGGACGATAATTTAATTTTGTCTGGACGAAAATTTTACAGAGAGCCAATCGTCCTAGACGATAATTTATTTCGTCCTGGACGAATAGGACTTAGAAGAAATTTTCCGAGCAAGTTCCTATTCGTTCCATATGCTCTATAGAAGATAACTGTCTGATCGTCCAGTACGAACGTATATCGTCCTGTACGATCAATATAAATTTTATATGATCTCCTCATGTGTGTGTGTATGTTTTTATTCACTCAAGTTACAATCACTCCCTTTCAATTTTTTATTTCAAAGATAAGTGCAAGCTTCAAATATTACAGAGTATCTCATGCTGAATTCAATTTGAAGTCATCGTAATCTGGAGTTCGTTTTCCCTGAAATGTTAGTACACACAAGAGCAAATACAATTCTTCCAAAATTGTTAGGAGATAACTACACATTTGAACAATAATGTTTGGAATCATCAAAACTTCATAAGTTGTAAAAATGTAAGCATGCAAATAGCAACTATCTTAACAATCTCCCCCTTTTTGATGATTGCAAAACAATTATTGTTTGTATGATTTCAATTTAAACAAATCTCCTATCTCCTAAACTCCCCCTGAATTGATGAATACATGAAAATAAGGAGGCAATTTGAACCATAAACCACAAAAAAAAAAAAATAAACTAGGAACAAAAAAAAAAAAATTTAAACTAGAAACACACAAACAAAACATACAAACACAATGATTTCTCCCCCTTTTTGACAACAACAAAAAGTGAAGAAGAAATGGACGAGAAATGTAAGTAATTGTATGAAATTCATTTGAACATTTAATCTATATGGTGATTGACACAATGTATGCAATTTTAAACTAAAAACATTAGGTCAATCATAGAAATTCATGAAATTTAAAAAGTGATATAACATTGTAAGTAAGAAGAATTTAGCAAAGACATGATTCAATTTAGACATTCCAATAGAGAAAATCATTACAAGAGAGATGAAGAAAAATTCGATATTTCAAAGTTCAATAGAATATAAATGAACATAAGATCAATTTGAATTAAGAGATTGAAAGAATTTGGAAAGAAGAGAATTACCACATGTGGCACTTTGCGCATCTTTTTCAAAATTTTTGGGCACATTTTTGTGCATCTTTTGATATTGGCCTGATTTTGTGCCTCTTTTTCATATTTGCGAACCTTTGCGCATTCCTTTTAATTTTTGTACTTTTTGTACAATTTTTTCAAGAGTAATTGAGACCAATTCTTTCCAAAATCAATAATCTAAAATTTCAAATATTTCTAAGTGCATAAATATTATTTGAGCAAGGAAATACAAAATAAGAAAACATCTAAATTGCAATAATAATATTAACTTTTATGTAGTCTAAATGAATAGACATGAATTTAAAAGTTCTAATTACAACAAGTTATAAACAACTTTTAAATTTAGAAAGACTAGATTTTTTAATGTAGATAATCTCAAATTACAATCTAATTTAAGCACTATGAAGATTAAATAATACTAATGAAATTCATAAAAATTAACCACATTTCAAAAACAAATCAAATGTGAAACAAGAACTACATGCATTGATATTAATGAAAGGATTACACATTTCATAATATCTAAAAATATTTAAGAACATACACTTAACTTAAAAGAAAAGACAAACATAAAAACTAAACAGTTAACATAAACACTGACACAACAAAACATGAAACAAACACGAGTACAACAAACATAAATGAAATCATCTCTACTGTTCTGGTGGAGGAGGAGGAGGAATGCCACCGAAAAGGTTGAAGTAGGAGGCCATCAACATTACATTGGTATTGATTTCATGTATTTCATTTCTAATGATACCAATGTCTTGTTGTTGCTGCATAAGTTGAGCATCAAATTGATCAAACCTTTGATCAACATGAGTCTCTAATCTATCAAATCTCTCAATCAGATTCTGATAATCTGACTGAGGTGCAGAGGTTTGCACTCCTTCTTCTTCTTCTTCATCTGAGGCACTGCCATGTGCTTTTTCTTTTTCCTTTTCCTCCTTGAAAAGCAATATGAAGGAAGCATTATTATAATAAACTGGCTCTTCATACTCTCCATCAGGATGCACTAAGTTATACTTCTTTTCCAAGATGTAGGTAACTAAGTGTCCTAAAGAGATGTTCCTTTTTCTTTTCTGATCTGCATGTCCTATTTCTGAAAGCCCATAGATGTGATCTATGATAAGTTGGGCTTCGTCGATTGGGTGATGATCCATAATTAAAAAGATTAGAACAGAAAGGAGAGGGGTAATATTGATCCTATCACCAGCTTTAGGAATGATTGAAGAACGAAGGATATGCTGGATGATACGGGCATTCTTGGTCATACCGGATACTCTAGCAACATGATAGGTTAGGCCACTTTTTCTAATTACCCTATTGACATCTTCCCATTTGAATGAGTTTTCAGTCATTAGGGTGTGAGCTCTATATCCTTCAGTTCTTAAGTTTAGAAATGCACTAATGTCATGCTTGGTGATTTCTACTTTTTGCTTGAAAACAAAGGAACTAATGGAAGAGTGGTCCGAGTTAAAACTCATGTTTGCTAGGAAATAGTGGAAGGTTTGCTTGTTGTAGAAGTGGACAAGAGAAAGTATGAAATGGAATTGGGTTGAGGCAAAAAGGTGCATTACCTTATAATTTATCTCGCTTTGGATTAAGATGCGAGATGGAGTTATTTTGGTGGAAGCAAAATGAGGAAAGGATTCCTCATTTGCCTTAGACAGGAAGTTTTCTGAGGCATTTCTATTGGGCTTCTTCACTAACACCTTTTGTCTCTTGCTTGATGAGGCCATTGACGATTTGAAGTAGAAAGGGATTGAAAGAGAAGTTTGGAAGTGTGATTGTTGAGTTAAAAAGCCTTCATATTTAAAGAAAAACGATACGTTCGTCCTGGACGAAAATCATCATTCGTCGTGACGAAAATATTTCGTACAGACGATCCATTTCGTCCAAAATGTAACGGCTTTTCATAATCAACACAACTTACGATGCGTCCCTTCGTATAGGCTTTTTGACTTGACCTATCGTACAAACAAAATAATTTCGTACAGACGATCCAAAAGTAACTTAATTTCCAGTCTCTTGAAAACCGTCCCCTACAATGAAACGACATTTGTTCGTCTGGACGAACCAAAAATTCGTACAGATGAAATCCATATTTAAAACTGTCTTATCCACTCAACCGCTACATTCAATCGTCTCGACGTTTGAGAAAAAGAAAAAATTTCGTCCTGGACGATCGTTAGATCGTACAGACGATCTAATTAAAAACTGCTCTCAAAACGGTTAAAATTCACGCAAACCAATTTATCTCACATCGTCCAGTACGAAACAAAAGTTGTCCCGGACGATTTCTTCCAATTTTTGAATTTTGAATTTTTAATTTAAGAAAATCAAACTAAACATTTAAAAACACAGAAAACATAAAACAAAAACTTACACTCAAAAACAAGTTCTTTCAAAAAACACACAAAAAATTCACAAAATCAAAAACAAAACAAAAACATAAATATCAATATTGCAAAGACATTTTGTTTAGGCATTTAAATCAATAACACCTAGCCTTGTTCTTAAAGTACTGAAGGTATCAAGGGCTAAAGATTTTGTAAAAATTTCTGCAAGTTGATTTTCAGTTGAAACATGTGTGAGTTCAATTTCTCCTTTGGATACATGATCCCTTATGAAATGATGTCTTAAATCAATGTGTTTGGTTCTAGAATGTTGAATAGGATTTTTGGAAATGCAAATAGCACTAGTATTGTCACAATAAATTGGAATAGTGCCTACAGATAATCCTAAATCAATCAACTGTTGTTTTAACCAAAGTACTTGTGCCACACAACTTCCTAATGCAATGTATTCTGCTTCTGCAGTAGATAGAGCTACTGAATTTTGTTTTCTACTGGACCAAGAAACTAATGAATTTCCAATGAATTGACATGTTCCAGAAGTACTTTTCCTATCCACTCTACAGCCTGCAAAGTCAGAATCTGAATAACCAATAATTTCAAATGAAGAGCTAAACTTAGGATACCAACTTCCTAAGTTTTGAGTTCCTAGTAAGTATCTTAAAATCCTTTTCACTGCTGTCAAATGTGATTCTTTTGGATCTGATTGAAATCTAGCACATAAGCAAACACTGAACATAATATCTGGTCGGCTAGCAGTCAAGTAAAGCAAAGATCCAATAATCCCTCTATATTTCTTTTGATCAACAGATTTTCCCTTAAGGTCCTTATCCAACTGAACTGAGGAACTCATTGGTGTACTAACAGGTTTAGCATTGTCCATTTCATATTTCTTGAGCATGTCCTTAATATATTTAGTTTGACTAAGAAATGTCCCTTCCTCAAGTTGCTTGATGCTAAAACCTAGAAAGTAATTTAAATCTCCCATTAGACTCATTTCAATTTCACTACTCATTGTATTAGAAAAATCATCACAAAGATTTTTATTTGAAGATCCAAAGATGATATCATCCACATAAATTTGAACAATGAGTATTTCCTTTCCAAATTTCTTTAAGAAGAGAGTTGTATCCACACTTCCTTTTTCAAAAGATTTTTCAAGTAGAAAAGTGCTCAATCTCTCATTCCAAGCCCTAGGTGCCTGTTTCAATCCATATAATGCCTTTTTTAACTTAAAAACATGGTTTGGGTATTTTGAATTTTCAAATCCTGGAGGTTATTCTACAAAAACATCTTCTTCAATAACACCATTTAAAAAGGCACTTTTGACATCCATTTGAAATAATTTAAAACTTTTAAAACAGGCAAAGGCAAGTAAAACCCTAATTGCTTCAAGTCTTGCTACAGGGGCAAAGGTCTTCTCAAAATCAATTCCTTCAATTTGATTATACCCCTTAGCAACTAATCTAGCCTTATTTCTAATGACTACTCCTGAGTCATTCATTTTATTTTTGAACACCCACTTAGTTCCAACAACACTTTAATCTTTTGGCCTTGTAGTTAATTCCCAAACTTTATTTCTTACAAATTGATTTAACTCTTCTTGCATGGCCAATATCCAAAATTCATCAGAAAGTGCCTGATCAATATTAGTGGGTTCTATAGTTGAAATAAAGGCTGAATGATTGACTTCCTTATTTAATCCACGCCTAGTTCTAACACCCTCACTAAGTTCTCCTATAATCAATTCTCTTGGGTGATTTTTAGAAAATCTCAAATCTCTAGGCAAAGGGTTTTCTCTTTCCAAATTTTCTTCCACATTTTCTTCCAAATTTAATCT
This sequence comes from Dendrobium nobile, assembly GCA_022539455.1. Lineage (NCBI taxonomy): Eukaryota > Viridiplantae > Streptophyta > Magnoliopsida > Asparagales > Orchidaceae > Dendrobium > Dendrobium nobile. The sequence goes on along the minus strand of CM039733.1, from coordinate 30,003,894 downwards.
ATCAATCTTTTGGGAGTTTTCCTCAATTTCTTCTTCAACATTATTTGGCTCTTCTAAATTTCCAGATTCATCAAATACAACATGTGTGGTTTCTTCAATAACTAAAGTTCTTTTGTTGAATACCCTATAAGATTTTCCAACACTTGAATATCCAACAAAAATTCCTTCATCTGATTTTGGATCAAATTTTCCTAAGGCAGATTTTCCATTGTTATGAATGAACACCTTGCAACCAAAAACATGCAAATGAGACAAATTTGGTGTTCTACCTTTTAGTAACTCATAGGGTATTTTATTTAAATTCCATCTCACATTCACCCTATTCAGAACATAACATGCAGTGCTAATCGCCTCAGCCCAAAAATATCTAGGAAGTGAGTATTCTGCCAACATTGCTCTGGCGGCTTCTATTAATGTTTTGTTTTTCCTTTCAACTATCCCATTTTGTTGAGGGGTTCTAGGTGCAGAAAAATTGTGATCAATCCATTTTTCTTTACAAAAATTTTCAAATATTTCATTTTCAAATTCTCCTCCATGATCACTTTGTAAAGACATTATTTCACATCCTAGTTTTCTCTATATCCAAGTTGAAAAATTTCTGAATTCCTCAAATGATTCACTTTTATGAAAAAGAAATCTAACCCAAGTGAATCTTGAGAAGTCATCCACAATAACAAATTCGTATACCTTCCCTCCTAGACTTACAGTTCCTACTGGTCCAAAAAGATCCATGTGAAGAATTTCCAATGGTTTACTAGTTCTAAGATCATTATTGGACTTGAAAGAGGACTTCACTTATTTTTTTAATTGACATGCATCACAAAGGTGGTCCTTAGTAAAGTCTAGTTTTGGTATACCTCTTACTAAATTCTTTTGGGTAATTCTCCTATGATTTTTCATACTAGAATGACAAAGTCTCCTATGCCAAAGGCAAGATTCATCAGAAACAGTTTTCAAACAGAAAGCAATAGGAGTATGAAATGAATTCAAATCTAGCATGTAAACATTGTTTACCCTTTTTCCATTTAAAACTTCTTTACCATTTAGGCTTAATATGCAGCTAGTAGGTAAAAATTTCACATCATATCCCTTGCCACATAGCTGACTTATACTTAACAAATTATGCTTTAAGCCTTCAACCAATAACACATTATCTATAAAAAAGTTTTTAAAATTACCAATCATACCAGATCCAACCACTTTCTTTGTGGTATTATCTCCAAGTGTAACCTTGCCTCCATTCCTGGCTTCTAGCGATATGAATTGTGTAGTGTCTCCTGTCATATGCTTTGAACATCCACTATCCAGGTACCATATGCTCCTACGAGGTCATGTGTGAGAGCAATCCTGCAAAAATATCAAATGTTAGATCTGGGAACCCAAACAAGTTTGGGTTCTCCTTTTAGCAATTTATAATCAGATGCATGTATGATATGTCTAGGTTTATGCATCTTAGGTCTCCACACCAAATTAGATTTCATCATCAAGGTACAGGTGTGAGCTATATGTCCCAAAATTCCACAATTATTACATTTAACATTAGGAAAAATATTCCTAAGTTTTCTTCCTTGTGATTGTCTTCTAAGGGATTTCATGAATTTAGGATAATATTTAGGATTTGTAAAATCTTCTAGTCTGGGGGGTTTTCTATTATCCTCGAGAGCTCTTATAGTTAGTTTATAAAATGAATTCATATCTTCCAAAATTCGATTGGTATAATTGATTCTATATGCTTTGCTCTCTGATTCATCCTTAAAATTTTTAAAATCTTTTTCAAGATCAGCATAGGATGATTTTAGATTTTCAAAATTCTTATTCAAGTCATCATATTCATCAAGTAGTTTCATGTGATTGTCATCTATTAATGCATGATCTTTCCTAAGAATTTCATGTTCCTTCTTGAGCTCTTCAAATTCTAAACTTAAACTAGCATGCATCTTTTTTATTTTCCTATATGCATCATGCATGTGTTCAGAAACTTCAAATAATTCATCATAGGTTAAGTCACATACCTCTTCTTGATCTGAGTGATCCACATTGTCTGCCATCAAACAAAGATTAGTGACTTCTTCTTCTTTTTCCGTCTCAGATGAGTCTGAAACTGAGTCCGCCCAGAAAGCTCTTTGAAACTTCTTCTTGCCCTTCTTTACCATAGGTTTCTCCTCCACCTTCTCCTTACCAGGAGTGGCTTTGAGTTTTGGGCAATCAGTCTTAATATGACCTGGTTTTCTGCATTCATAACAAATCACTTCATTAGAAACCTTGCCATTTCTGTTAAACTTACCTCTACTCCATTGCTGGCATCTCTTCTGCTTCCTCTTTAAAAAGCTTCTGAATTGTCTAGTCATCAGTGCAATATCATCTTCATCCTCAGGTTGTGAGTGTTCACTCTCTGACTCTTCCACTTTTAGTGCTATATTCTTCTCCTTTCGAGATTCACCTGCATTAATCTTTCTTTGACTTACTCCTTGCTCATAAGCAATGAGTGAACCAAGAAGATTGTCAATAGAATAAATGTTTAAATCTTTAGACTCTGTAATTGCAGTAATTTTTGCATCATAAGAAGTAGGTAAACAACGAAGAATCTTATTGACCATTTCAGCATTAGTTAATTCCCTACCAAGTGCATGCAAAGAAGTGACAATTTGTGTAAATCTTGTGTACATGTCGGAAATAGATTCATTAGGTTTCATGCGAAATAATTCATAGTCATGTAACAAGATATTGAGCCTTGATTGTTTAACCTCATTTGTCCCTTCATAGGTTATACAAAGTCTATCCCATATGTCCTTTCCTCTTTTACAAGTGGAAACCCGCATGTAGTCTTCAGATTTTAAAGCACAAAAGATACTGTTCAAACATTTGGCATTTAATTTTGCTAAGTCACGTTCTTCTACAGTCCAATCTGTAAAAGGTATTTCTACCATTACTCCATCAACTAATCTAGTTGGTTTTGTGTAGCCATCCTGGACTAACATCCACATGCGATAATCAAGTGACTGTAAGAAAGTAGACATGCGGGTTTTCCAAAAATCAAAAGGAATATTATCAAACAGTGGAGGTCTAGTGATGGAGTAACCCTCAGGTGTGTTTCAGTTTCCGAAAGTAGCCATCTACGTTAATCAAAAAGTAGTTCAAACTTATGATTTTGAAACGAAGCTCTGATACCACTTGTTGAGTCTAGTAATTAGGTTATTAAGCCTAAGTGAATGTCCCAAGGCTACCAAGAGGGGGGTGAATTGGTAGTTTAAAAAATTTAAGTCCCCTTTTTTGAAAATTATTGAACCGAAATAAAATTTCTTTTAAATTTTGTAGAAAAATATTTTTCAACCACAGAGTTTTTAAAATAGAAATATAAAGTGCGGAAACGTAAAAACAGTAAAGTAAATGACACCAGATTTATAGTGGTTCGGTCTATAACCAGACCTACATCCACTCCCCAGAGGCACCCTCTGAGTATTGCACTAATACCAATAGTGACTCTCCTTTTGCATCCACAGTAAGACGGAGAAGCCTTTACAACACACTCTTTTCACCACTCCCCAATGCGGCAGAGAACCGTCCGTCCTTTTACATAATTCCCAGTGTTGGCAGAGAACCGTCCGTCCTTTCACACTCTCCTGGTGTGGGCAGAGAACCCTTCAGCTGTTTACACTCTCCAAGTGTGGGCAGAGAACCCTTCGGCTGTTCACACTCTCCAAGTGTCGGCAAAGAACCGGATCTTCTTGATAGATCTTCTCACAAGAATCTAGAAGGAAGAAAGAAAAGAGTGAAGTAATCCCAATTCACAAGTAGAGACTCTTACCTTTGAACTCTAAATGAAGCCTTCTCACTCCAGTGGTAGGAATCCTCCCTTGAATGCTCTCTTCCACTCTCTCCTTGGCTATTCTCTCAAGAGGCACGAAAATCAAATGACGAAAAGATTGGGTGGCAGTCTAATTTGGACTATTTATACAAAAGACAAGAAAAATCGCCCAAAAACTACAAGTTTTCAATTCTGTACGCAGTGGATCATCCTGTACGATCGTGGATCGTCCTGGACGATTTTACTTAAATGATCTGAAACGACCCTATTTGAATATGTGTACGAAATGTCTTCGTATAGCTGATCGTCCTGTACGAACTAGGTTCGTCCAGTACGAATGGTTATTACAAGGTCGGTTCTAGAAACTAGTGAAAACTGTCCTAAGTCGGTTAATCGTTTGGACGAAAATTGATTCGTCTGGACGAAAATTTTACAGAGGACGGATCGTCCTGGACGATTATTTACTTCGTCTGGACGAAAAATTTCCAGAGGACCAATCGCCACGGACGATAATTTAATTTCGTTTGGACGAATATTTTCCAGAGACCCGATCGTCCTGGACGACTTTTAATTTCATCTGGACGAAAATTTTCCAGAGAACCAGTCGCCATGGACGATAATTTAATTTTGTCTGGACGAAAATTTTACAGAGAGCCAATCGTCCTGGACGATAATTTATTTCGTCCTAGACGAATAGGACTTAGAAAAAATTTTCCGAGTAAGTTCCTATTCGTTCCATATGCTCTATAGGAGATAACTGTCTGATCGTCCAGTACGAACGTATATCGTCCTGTACGATAAATATAAATTTTATATGATCTCCTCATGTGTGTGTGTATGTTTTTATTCACTCAAGTTACAATCACTCCCTTTCAATTTTTTGTTTCAAAGAAAAGTGCAAGCTTCAAATATTACAGAGTATCTCATGCTGAATTCAATTTGAAGTCATCGTAATCTGGAGTTCGTTTTCCCTGAAATGTTAGTACACACAAGAGCAAATACAATTCTTCCAAAATTGTTAGGAGATAACTACACATTTGAACAATAATGTTTGGAATCATCAAAACTTCATAAGTTGTAAAAATGTAAAGCATGCAAATAGCAACTATCTTAACATTATTATCTATGCTAATGATTGATCTTCTAAGAATGAAAGCTGAGAAGCTTTCTCTTGGAGATCAGTGGTTTTCCCAACTTCTTGAATGTCTTTATATTAAACCCTTGTAACAAGAAGGCTATAAAACCGTGTATATTTTTTAAAAGGATCTCTATATCATGTTGCTATGGTAATTAAGGTTTTCATTTCAGATTATGTTTTTTCTGTCATAAGAAGTAATCTATTAAATTCTTGCCTTTTTTATTTTTAAAACACAAGATCCTCAACTATGACATAATGTCTCGCTCTAACAAATCTATTTACAAATAATTATCTTAACTCTATAAGGGTATGAACTAACCTATTAGGAAGTTTAACATGCCAATCAAATTCAATAACGAATAAAAATTTATTATACTGTCTAAATAATAATGCATCTCTACCTTGTTTGATTGAAAAATATAGTTTAAAAATAAGTTTAATTTTATTTGGGAAAATAAAAAAGTTGAATTTTAGTTTGGAATTGAACACGACATTAAGTATGATATATCATCTCAAATGGCGAGAATATCATTCACTAATTGGTTCAAATTTCAAAACTTTAAATTTCTATCATGATTATCATAGTCAAACTTAGGAAAGAATCACATTCGACCCTAGAGGGTCAAAATGAAATTTAATCGAGTGTTTGACTATGCTAATCCAGATAAAAGATCATTAATTTCATAATCAAAACCACGATAATAATTGATATATCTCTCCAAAGAAAAAAGATATCAATCATTATCGATCGTTTAAAAATGATGGTAATGATCATTGGGTTTGATTTTCCCAAAGAGAATTAATTGAGGATTTGAAAAATTGATATTAAAAATCTGGTCTGGGTTATTAAATCTCCTATGAGCGCAAGCCCTTGTAGTTAATTACATCATAGGAAAATGGAGTTTTCTATGAATACTCTCGATTAAAATAGTGGTAAAAATTTTATTTAAGATTTCAAAGATTGATATCAAAAGAGTTAAGGGTTGGAATTTTCAATCGAGATTGGATCAAATTTGAACACTTATTTTTGTAGTCAAAGGAGGAAAGGTATGAGGTGTTTTAAGATTTTAAATTACTTCAGAAAATGCCTCAGTCTATCCTAAGTGTTGGGCATGAATTTGATTGAAAGTGATTTAAGTTCAATGGTCAATTTTATTAGAAAGTATGGATTTAATTCCCGAAGGTTGAGGTCTTATAGCCCGAGCTTGCCTCAGAATCTAAGTCTAAATTGGGTACTAAAAAGTGACCAAAATCTAGTTAATGTAGTGCAAATCTGTACTTACCCCGGCCTGGATTGGAGAGCCAGCTAAACCACCTAAGCACTTTAAAATCATGAGTCTGGTCTTTTAATGTTGAGTGGTAGGGACGTTATTTAAGAAAAGTTTTTGAGAATTGGGCTGACATCTAGAGCAGATCCTAATTGGCCCTTTAACTTATGTTGGGTGTTTGAAACTTAAGCTAAAAATACAATTAAAGTTTTAGAGATTTTTAAGTTGATATCTAATTCAATGAATGCAAATCATCTCAATTAGATGCTTAAATCAAATATGAAGCAGTTTTAAAAAGGCTTAAAAATAGATTTTATCCTAAAGACACACAGATCCCCTTGGACATATCTGCACCCTCATAGGCCAGGTGGTTTGCCAAAACCCATAGGTGGGAAGGTACCTAGCAAAGGAAAGAAAAATGCAACGAATATACATGCGAACTCCCGAAGGTCCTGGACTTACTTCTTAAAATATTAGAGTTTCTATGTGAGCTTAAATATTTTAATTTGATTTAAGTAGAAAAATTTTAATGAGTCCTTAAGAGCCTACGATTAGGTTCTAGGCTAAATCAAAATCGACAAATAAGAATCGCCAAAAAATTACAAAAAACAGACAATCCTATATCGCAATCAACATCAAACATTAATCAAATCAATTAAATTAATATTCAAATTGAAAGTCCATAGGCAAGTGCCTTTAATATTATATCTCAAAATTACATAAAAATAAAGTGGCTAGGTGCCACTAACAATAACTCAGATTTCTAACCCTAAGACTCAAGTGACTTTGAGACTTGGGATTCTTCTCGTTATCTATTTTATTATCTTCTCATGAGCATCTTGATTCATCAGTTTCGGATATCCAAATGAAAAGAAATCCCCCCTTGAACGGGGTGTTATTTTTCCTCTTTAGATATTTGAAGAGCATCCAAACTTGATCCTCCAAATGGATGAAGACTCTCCCCTTTAGGAATGTCTTCTCCTCTTAGGAATTTAAGTTGGATCGAAACATCCCAACTCAAATTACTTTAAATACAACTCAAATTATATCAAATTATATTAATCAAAATTGAAAAATGTATACTTGATACTGCAAGATTATCCTAATAATCAGTAGTTATATATAATCCCAAGCAGTTATAAATGATCTCAAGCAGTTGAAATATTTGAAATTTAAATGCTCAATAGAGTGCAGTAAATAAATAAACAGGCAGTCAATTAATTCTAAGCTAACAACCAGCATGCAGTGAAAGCTCGAAAACCCGGTACATAGCAAAAAAGTAAACACCGGCCTAGCCTAAAACTAGAGTTGATTGTCCTAGCAAATCATCTAAATTGTGTGAGGTAGGTTGTGTGGTTTAGATATATCCTATGAAGGGAAATTTGTTAAAGTTGTTTGAAGTTTGATTGGTTGGGAGACTCAAAGGAATATTTAAATTTGAGTTTAAATATTAATGACTTAAAGTTAATTTTAAGATTAATTCTTAATTATTTGTTGGATACCACCTTTGTTTCTCACCGAGTCCATGATGTTTATTTCACCTTCCTTGGGGCTAAGCAAATAGCCTCGTAGGCTTAGGTTACCTAGTGGTATCCGATATAATTAAGTGTTTTGATTTGATTAAGATTTGAAGGTTAATAAATTTTGAGTTAAGTTGGTTGATTACTGATTTTAAGATTAATTAAGGATTTCTAGAGTTTTAGAGTGATTTTCAAGTTTTAGGAATTTTTTGGATTATTTTAATTATTTAATTAAGGGGTCAAAAATTGAATTTTTAATTAGGAATTTTTTCTAGGAAATTAATATTTTATTAAAATACTAGACCTTAATATAATTAGTTAGACTATAAGTACACTGAAATTGGATTTTTTTGGATTTAGTTATGAAGGTTTGACCAAATTTTGACTTAAGGTTGACCGTTTGTTGACTTTTTGACTTTGATAGATTTTGGAAGGTTTGAAAATTTTAATAAATACTAGAATTAATTTTGAGTTCAATGCAATTGTTTAATTAGAAAGGTTTTCTTGATTTGAGTCCAAATGAACTCCCAACTCCTTGAAATCAACTCCATAGGTCAGGAATGACCTAAAGAGAGATTCTCAAGTGTTTTGGAATTTTTATCTATTTTTAATTAATTAAATTAATTAAATATTCAAATTCACTTGAAATTAAATTAAGTCCAAATTTGCTGTTAACTCAAATTGGTTTTATTTTTCATTGGTTAAGAGTTTGATTCTGGTCAGTTGAGGTTTTTTTGTATTTTTTGAATTTTAATTAGATTTATTAGAATTTCTAGAAGTTTTAATGCTTAATTTGGGGGTTAATTTTGACTGGTTTAATTTTTTGACTTAATGAACTCCAAATTTGATGAGATTTGAACCAAAGGTTTATAATGTCGCTAAGTTTAATGTTCTCAAGTTTCACCCCTATTGGGTGTGTGTAGAATTTCATAAAATTTTTCTAAATTTACTAGACTCTGTCCTTAATTATTTTTTCTAGGTGTCTCTACTATTCAAATTGGCTTAAAACTTGGTGTATCTAACCCTAACACATACGCATTCTCAACACAGAAGTTTCACAGCAAAATGAAGAAAACCTAGGGAGTTATGAACTTTCAAATTTTAGGGTCCAAAATGGACCCTTTTCCTTAAAAATTCACATCACAGAAATCTATTGGGTATCTGACTCTAAAAAAATCACTGAACATGCTTACAATACCCAATAATCTTCCACCAAAATTTGGACTCCAGTTGACCACTGGATTGTGAGAAAAATACAAAAAAATGATATCTAAATAAACTCAAATATCTCACAATACAAAAATCAAATCAACTTCATTTTAAGTTTAATAAATATTATATTAAATTATCTTTCCAATGATCTTAAGAACACCCCATTTGGTGGAAAATTTGAATTTAGGTGAATTTTAGAAGATCTGTGCATTTTTTTATTTTTTAATCCATTTTTGGTCAAATCGGTCACCGGCGCCACCAATGATTGGCGCCAGAACGATGGCGGCGTGACATGTGGCAGGACATGTGGCAGGATCCTAGTGATCACTTAAATACGTCAGATCGGTCCTGGACCATCCGATCGACCAAGAAGAAATGGACGGTCCAAATTCGACCACGCATCCTGGAGCAAACTAGAGGGCGCGAGTTTGAATCCAGTAGGAGTCCGCACGACGATGTGGAAGATTCAGGGCCATTCGATCGCGCTAAAGGTGCGATCGGACTACTCTAGTTGAATAAGAGTTGAAAATTTTCAAATGGCCATATCTCCCAAAATACTTAACGAAATTTAACAAAATTTGAAACATAACTAGAGAGCAATATAATCTTGCAATAACTGGAGTTTGGAGGCTCCATGCTTTGTAAAATTGCTACAGTTTCAAATTGAAATTTAAACTTAAAATGAGCATAACTTACAATCCTACTGTCAGATTTTGACTTCTTAGGCTTATTGGAAAGCTGCTAGGATCCTCCTCAACTTTGTAGAAGACTTCAAGACCACAATCTAGACGGATTTGAAGTTATTCTTGAATTTCCTGATTCTCTCTCTAGACTATCTCTCTTCTCCAATGAGTGTTTAGAGGCCAGGATTTGGTTGGAAAAGGCTTGGAAAGCTAGAGCAATCCTTGGAGAAGGTTTCTGGATGGTTTTTTCAGGGGATGGAGTGGCTTTGGATGATGGATTTAGTAAGAGAGAGCTTAGGGTTAAAATCCACTTAATTAGAATATTTTCTCTATTCAAAATCACCATAGTGCATTTGGATGGTTGGGATCAACCAAGGGGCTTGCTGAGATACTGCCATGTGTCATAGGAGTAGGTGGGAGTAGGGAATCAAAAAGGACATAAGGTGTAAAGGTGAAATTGTCCTTTGGGGCACATGGCTTGATCAAGAGCCATTTGATCTTGATCAAATGGCTTAGAATGCCCCTAGGGATGTTCTAGAGACTGACCCAATAGCTGGAATGATTTAGGGATGGAGAGAATTAGATTAAGATGGGTTTTGACCATCTTTGACCCTTCCAAAGGATTTATTTGACTGTTTGACACGTAAAATAGTCAAAATGACTACTAAGGTGGCAGCTAAGTGGCACGATGGAAAGATTAAAGTATTTTGGAAGTGGTATGAAGCCATGGAGCTAGGATTTGAAGGAGTATAAGAGATTTCAAATGGATTTGACTAAGTCAGAATGGATTGACTTGCTCAATTTGACCATGGCTTAACTCTACATAAACTAAGGTGTGTTCAAGGTATCTAACAAAGTAGTTATGATGAATCCTAAGCAATAGGATTGGATTTGAAATTTATGAGCACATAAAAAGTAAGGTTTGACTATTGATTGATGTTTTAACAAGTCAAACCAAGGTGTGATTTGACTTAAAATAAGTTTAAATGGATTTGATTTAAGTTTTGAGATGGGTTTGAGAGCTTGAATGGGTTAGATAGGTCAAATGGATTGAAGTGATCCATTTAAAGCCTTAAATGGTACTTAGGTCAACCTAGGTTGACCCAAGGGGTGGGTCAAGGCTTAACAAGTATAGTTTGATATTTTGAGTCTATTGGAGGTGGTCTCAAAGTCTGGGAAGGTCAATTCAGTCAAAATGCCTATTTTGATCCTTAAACACATATTTGGTCAACCTAGGTTAACTTGGTCAACCTAGGTTGACTTGGTCAACTTGGTTGACCCAGAGTTTGGGTTTGGGTCTGATGGGTTTGGTTTGATATTTGAAACTTGCTAGAAGTGGTTCCAAACAATTTGGAGTTCATTTGATTTGAAATAGGTATTTGAACCCCTAAGGGGTATTTTGGTCAAAAGGATCGAACAAGTCAACCAGGCTTGGGTTAGGGCTTGAGTTCATTGCACTCCTAAGGATGATTAGGATTCATTTGAAGAGTTTTTTGAAGTTTGGTTTGAAAAGACCAAGTTAAAGTTTGGAGAAAACTTCAAAATTGCCCTTAAGGGGCATTTTGGTGATTTTGACCCCTAATCAATCGGGGGTCAAAGTGGGTCCACCAAAATACAGTTTAGTTCTCAATGGTTCATAATAAAGGGTTTTGAAGTGGTTTGAGACTTTGAAGAAAGCTCCAAGGTCTGGATCCACTGGGTTGCAGGTCTAGTGACACAAGCCATAAATATTTGAAGGTTTTACAGCCTTTGGACTTTAATTTATTTTTTTGGGTTAAGAACCTAGAATGGGCTCAAATTTGGAGGGTTACCTCTAGATACATGTATTATCACTTTGCAAGTGATAGACTTTGAATCAGATGTCATTTAATTAGGTTTTGAAGTATTTGAAAAATCCCTAGAAAGGCCTTTAGGACAAGGCTTTTGGACAGGATTTTGGTCTGGATTGATCTAAGATCTAAGTAAATCCTAAGATCTGGATTGATCTATGATCTAGGTAGATCCTAATCTCTAAATTGATCTAAGGTTCTAGGTAGATCCTAAGGTCTGGAGTCTAGAAGGATCCTAAGATCTAGAATAGATCCTAAGGTCAGGATTCTAGGAGGATCCTAGAGTTTAGATTTGTTTGGAAGTTAAATTGATCTAGGGTTAGGATTGGTCCAAGTGACCTCATACAAAAATGAGGTCAACATACCCTAGACATTACAGCAACTGGATCTTAAATATGCTATATGTTTCTTAGACTTACTAGTGCCATCAAAATTTTTAAATAAATGTGGTATAAATTCTTTTGGATATGGGACCAAATCACATTCTTCTAGATATGGCCTAACCCTTAAAATATACAAAGTACCATAAGGCTATATTAATGCCTCTTTTAATTATTTTCTACCATTTATTTTAATTTATTGAACGAACTCATTATTTTTCTAGCTTTACTGGTTTTTTCATCAATTTTCTTAACTGCTTTTTTTTATTTTCTTACATGTTGAAAAGATTCTACTCTAAGTGATTCTATTTGCTCTCTAGATGAAAAAGATTCCTTCACTACAAGGCAAACATAATTTCATCCATTTTCTTTTCCATTCTAGAAATTTGTTCAACCTTTTGACTCAACTGGTCTAGTATTTTGTAGGATAAGTCAGGTGTATCACCTTCCTCAACCTCTACATCTAAAATAATTTATTTCACTTTACCTTTATTATTATGAGTAGATTTCAAGGTATCTACTACGTAAATATTCCCACATATTTTCTTATCATAAAATCTAATTGTGTCCATTTCAATAGCCACTTCTTCATTTATTTTTCTTACACTTTCCTTTAAATATTATTTTGTGTTTCGTGTGTGTAAATATTTTTATTGCTTTGTGTTTTGTGTTTTGTGTTTTGTGTTTCATATGTGTTGTGTTTCATATGTTTGTATTTTTTGGATGTTGTCGTTTGTATTTTATTTTGTTGTTTGTGTTTTATATGTTTTAAAGATTAAAAAAAATTTAAGTGATCTTCATGGAATTTTTCTATATTCACTTATTTATTCTTTTAGGGGGAGCTAAGGAGAAATTTAAGCTATACATGTTAACTCAAATAATAACTGTTTGCCATCATCAAAAAGGGGTAGATTGTTGAGATTATTGTAACTTAGTTTTTTTATTGTTGATATTCTTACAACATTTATGTTTTTGATGATTCCAAATATTATTATTTCAATTAAAATTTCTCCTAACATATTTTGGATGTATTTTTCTAATTATTTGTGTACTAACATTTTATAAAAATCATACTCCATATTATAGAAGACTTCAAATCAGATTAGATTAGAGTTAATTATAAATTAAGTTTTTTTTTTTAATTTCATTGAGTCTGAGAGAGTGTGATTGTAATTGAGTAACTGTGCTCACACAAATTGGGGGGTGTTTAAAATTTGTATTTTTTAAACTGATTGTACTATATGAAGTTATTTCATACGAGATAATTTGTTCAGTTATTTTCCCCTACGAGCAGTCAAATGAACTACAAGTAGAAATTTTTTCTAAAAACCAATCATACTGCATGAAGTTTCCTTCATACAGATGATGTCTAGAGTATGAATTAGATGGGTCCCTTTTTATCCCGATGATTTTAAAAGTTTTTTGAATTGATCATACTGTACGATCTTCTATTCGTATAGATGATGTCTAGGGTATGAATTGGATGGGCCCCTTTTCATTCCAATGTTTTTAAAAGTTTTTTGAAGTGATCGTATTGTAAGATCTCTTATTTATATAAACGACATCCAGAGTAAGAATTGGATGGGTCCCTTTTCATCCTGTTGATTTTAAAATATTTTTGAACTGATCATACTGTACGATCTCCTATTCATATAGACGACATTAAGAGTATGAGTTGGACGGGTCCCTTTTTGTCCTGAGAAATGCCAAATTTTGTTGAATGGAGCATGTTGTATGATTCCCTGTTCGTACAAATGATGTCCATAGTATGAAAAGTAGGGTACCTTTTCATCCTAATGAGTTAAAAAAATTTTTAACTGTTTATTTAGTATGAACTTGATTCGTACTTGACGATCATTGTGTACAAAACTATTTTATACAGATTCACAAAGGGTTCGTACGTAACAATTTTTGAACTATTCTTACGTACAAAGTTATGATTGTACGTATGAACTTACGATCGTACTATATGATTGTATATGTTGAAAAAGGAACATTTTAGTTTTCTAGACAATTTTTTTTACCTTTTATAAAAAAGATCCTTAAAAATTGACATGAATATGTGTTGTTCTTTATGATTTTTTAAGGGCAAGTGAAAGAGTGAATATGTAAGAGTGTTTGAGAGAGATTTCTTACTAGCGGAGTGTGAAGGGTTCACAAGGTTACTCAAAGGTAATGATCTCTTTATGTTTTTGGTTACTACTCTTCTTTTCTTCTTTCTAGTTGCTCATGAGAAGATCTTTGAAGAAGATCTGGTACTCTACCGACACTTGAAGGGTGTGAAAGAATGATAGTTCTCTGCCAACACTTGAAGGGTGTGAAAGGATGATTGTTCTCTGCCTACACTTGAAGGGTGCGAAAGGATGACAGTTCTCTATCGCACTAGGGATTGATGGAAGAGAGGAATTATAAAAGCTTCTTTGCCTTACTGTAGGGGCAAAAGGAGTGTCACTTTGGTAATAGTATAAGACCTAATGAGTGAGCCTTCAGGGAGTGGATGTAGGTCATGTTTGACCGAACCACTATAAATCTTTGTGTTTTTTTTTTATTTTCTACATATATTTTCCATAACTTATTTACTGTGGTTAAAATTTTCATTTTAATCTAAAATTAAATTGTTATAAAATTTAAAATGATTTTCTATTAAAAATCTAAGAGAATTTTTTTAATTACCAAATCACCCCCCTTCTTAGTTAGCCTTGGGAGATTTGCTTAGGTTTAACAACCTATAAGGAATCATCAAGTGATATCAGAGCTTTATTTCAAAACTATAAGTTTTTAGAACTTTTTGAAAATGATAATGCCTACTTTTGGAAATCAAAACACACCTAAAGGTTATTTGATCACTATACCTCTGTTATTTGATAATATCCATTTCAATTTTTGGAAAACCCGAATGTTTACATTTCTTCAATCACTTAACTATCACATTTGGGTTTTAGTTCAGGAAGGGTATACTAGGCCAACTAGATTTGTAGATGGCATTAAAGTTGAAACACCTTTTCCTAACTAGACTATAGAAGAATGTAACTTTGCATAATTAAATACAAAATGTTTAAATAGTTTCTTTTATACACTTAAGTCTGAAGATTGCATGCTGGTTTTCACTTGTAAAAGTGGTAAGGACATTTGGGATAGGCTTTGTATTACTTATGAAGGGACTAATAAAATTAGACAATCTAGATTAAATATCTTATTACTATAAATTATTTTGCATGAAACCCAATGAATCCATTTCTGATATGTACACAAGATTTATTCAAATAGTCACTTCTTTGCATGCATTAGGTAGAGAACTAATGAAAGATAAAATGGTTAAAAGAATTCTTCGTTATTTGCATACTTCTTATGATGCTAAAATAACTATGATTATAGAGTCTAAGGACTTAAATGTTTACTCTATTGATAATCTTCTTGGATCACTAATTGCTTACGAGAAAGGAGTGAGTCAAAGGAAGATTAATACAGGAGAACACCGAAAGGAGAAGAACATAGCACTAAAAGTGGATGACTCAGAGAGCAATTAATCACAACCTGAGGATGTGGATGATATAGCCATAATGATAAGGTAATTCAAGAATTTTCTTAAAATGAAGCAAAGGAGACACCAACAGTGGAATAAAGGTAGGTTCCACAAAAATGTTAAGGTTTTTAATGATGTGATTTGTTATAAATGCAGAAAACCTGGACATAAAAATGGATTACCCTAATCTTAAATCCACTCCAAATAAGGAGAAGGTAGAAGAGAAAGCAAATAGGAGAAAGGGAAAGAGGAGATTTCAAAGAGCTTTCTAAGTAGACTCAGCTTTGGATTCATCAGAAATAGAAAAGGAAGAAGAAGTCACCAACTTATATTTAATGACTGATAATCTTGATCACTCAGATCAAGAAGAGGTATGTGATTTAACCTATAATGAATTGCTTGAAGTTTCTGAAAGAGTTCATACTACATATAGAAACTCAAGAAAATGCATACTAGATTAAACATTGAATTGCAAGAATTATAAAAAGAGCATGAAACCCTTAGGAAAGATCACGTATTGATTGGCAATAACCACATGACCTTACTAGATGAATTTGATAATTTGAATAAGCAAAATGGTCTTTTAAAATCAGCATACACTAAACTAGAAAAAGAATTTAAATATTTTAAGGATGAATTTAAAAATATGGAGCACTATTTAAAATATGATATAAATGTGTTAGAAGATGTAAACACATTTCTTAAATTGAAAGTCCAAGATCTCGAGGAAAATAGAATACCCCCTACACTTGAACATTTTACTAATCCTATTTTGAAGTCAAAAATTTTAAAACCTATGAAGAGATAAATTTATTATGGGAGATTGAAAAACTCTTTTCCTAGAGTTAAGTGTTTTACATGTGGGATGATTGGACATATATCAAACACTTGTACTTTACATAGAGAAATTCATTTAGTGTGGAGATCTAAGATGCATAAAAAAAGTCATATCATTCATCCATCTAATTTTATTTTGCCAAAAGAAGAACATAAACTTATTTAGGTTCCCAAGACTAACATTTGATTATTTTATATGTACGCTCTCATATAAGACCTCGTGAGAGCATTTGATACTTGGACAGTGGTTGCTCAAAAAGCATATGACTGGAGACATTACATAATTCATATCACTAGAAGTCAAGAATGGAGGCAAGGTTACACTGGGAGATAATATCACTAGGAAAGTGGTTGGCACAGGTATTATTGGAAACTTGAATACTTTTTTCATTGAGAATGTTTAACTTATATAAGGCTTAAAGTATAATTTGTTAAGTATTAGCCAGCAATATGATAAAGGGTATAACATTAAATTTTTTCCCACTAGCTATATAATAAGCCTAAATAGAAACGATGTATTGCATGGAACTAAGATAAATAATATTTATATGTTAGATTTGAACTGTATTAAAACTCATAATACTTTTTAATTTAAAATTATTTCTGATAAATCATGGTTATGGCATAGGAGGCTTTGTCATGCTAGCCTAAAAAACCTTAGAAAAATTATCCAAAAGGATCTGGTTAGAGGTATACAAAAACTAGACTTTACTAAGGATCATCTGTGATGCATGTCAACTAGGAAAATAGGTTAAGTCATCATTTCATTATAATAAGGATCTTAGAACTACAAACTATTGGAAATATATCATATGTATCTTTTTGGATCGATTAGCATTATAAGTCTAAGAGGAAAGGTATACAGATTTGTGATAGTTGATAATTTCTTGAGATTCATGTGGGTTAAATTTTTATTTTATAAGAGTGAATCATTTGAGGAATTTAGATATTTTTTGGCTTAGATTCAGAGGAAACTAGGATATAATATTTTAACAATTCAAAGTAATCATGAAGGTGAAGTTGAAAATAAAAAAATTGAGAATTTTTGTAAAGAAAAATGAATTGATCATAATTTTTCTGCAACTAGGACCCCTCACCAGAATGGGATAGTTGAAAGAAAGAACAAAACATTAATTGAAGCTACTAGAGCAATGTTGGCAAAATATTCACTTCCTAAATATTCTTGGACTGAAGTGGTTAGTACTACATGTTATATTTATAATAGGGTGAACATAAGGTCAAAATTGAATAAAACATCCTTAAGCTTCTTAAGGGGAGAACACCTAACTTGTCACATTTGCATATTTTTGGATGTAAGGTGTTCATACATAATAATAAAAATCTTCTTTAGGAAAGTTTAATCAAAAATCAAATAAAGAAATTTTTCTTGGATACTCTAATATTTGAAAATCATATAAATTATTTAACAAAAGAACTTCGTTTGTTGAGGAGACCACACAATATGTTGTATTTGATGATGAAAGTGCTATGATGGCACTTGAAAGTTCGTTAGGGATGTTAAGCCCTATAGAATTGGCCCAAGACTAAAAAAAGAGAGTGGTGAATTGGTAAAGAAGAAACTTTAAGAAAAGAACAGACCAAGATCACCACAAATAAAACAAATGCGGAAATTAAATACGGAAGCAATAATAAGAAAAGAACACACCGGATTTATAGTGGTTCGGTCAAACCTTGACCTACATCCACTCCTTGGAGGCACCCTCCAAGTATTGCACTACAAAAGTGTCTCTCCTTTAGCCCCCAAAGCTAGGCAGAGAAGCCCTTACAAAATCACTTCCACCTTCCCCGGTGCGGCGGAGTCGCCGGGTCATTTGACACCAAAGAGATCTTCTTCTTTGGTGAACTTACCTCGAGACAAGCCTTGAATCCGATGGTACTAAGGTGCGAGTTCGCCAGAGCAACCGTGTGGAATCCCCTCCACACTCCCTTGAGTTCCCCCCCCCCCCCTCACAGGATCTTCTCCCTCTAAAACTCCACCCTTTCCTCTCTCCCTTTCAATCTCTCTCTTCAAGTTTCCCCCACAAGAACGAAGCTATAATGGCTGCCAAAGACTCTTACAAAAGTTGTCATGCCATAGCTTAAATAGAAGCTCTCAAAACGAGCTCATTAATGCAAGTTGCCGACATTATCGTCCAGGATTAGTTCAAATATGAGGAAAATCGTCCTGAACATCGCCCTGAAATGAAGCTGGACGATGTCAATCGTCCAGCACATCGGCCTGGACGATTCTGCTATTGTCCAGGACTAATTGCTTTCCTTAAATTCCAGAGAAATTATGGATAATTTATCCTGGATCGGCCGGGACAATATTTTATAGTCCTGGCCGATCCTCTGGATGATGTCCAAAAATAGGTTCTTTCTGAATAGATTTGGCAGCAGATTCTTGCTGAATTGAGCCTATCGTTCTGGCTGATATAAAATTGTCTAAGATGATGTGTTTTGCACAATGACGTCTGCTTTAATGAGGATGCCCTAATTAGGATTTCTGCTTTTGAATAGGTCGTCCAGGCCCATATAAATATCGTCCGGGACGATATTACAAAAAATAGAAAGCTTTAGGGTCCCGTTAGAAACTCTTCAAAGTTACAAAGCATCAGGAGCCATAACAAATACAATAGACTCAAGAAAGGAAAAAGTGTACAAACTGACTCAGACCTAGTCTACCCAATCTTGAGCTGATTCCAAATTGTAGTCCAATAGACTCAAGAAAGGAAAAAGTGTACAAACTGACTCAGACCTAGTCTACCCAATCTTGAGCTGATTCCAAATTATAGTCCGATCATGTGAACCTGAAATGCTAGTAGAAAGCCGCCATAGAGAAAAAGAATGTTTGCTATCATCAAAATCATAAGCCATAGATCTACAACAATCTCCCCCTTTTTTATGATGGCAAACAATTCAATTTGAATTTTTCAAAAAAACAATTTCTCCTAATCTCCCCCTCACTAGAATAAACCTTTAAAAATAGGGGAGATATTTTTTTTTTTTGAAAAAAAAAGGATACAAAAAATATACAAATTCAACAATACATTCTCCCCCTTTGACATTATCAAAAAGAGAGGAGGCACAAAAAGCAAAACGAACAAAAGAAAAAAAATGTTCCTTGATTTAGTGAAAAATAAATATTCTTAAAATGAGAAAGTTACCTCCTTGTTTTAATCAAAAACTTAGTAGAATTGTATTGACAGTGCATAGCCCATAAAAGGTTAGAAATTCAGAGTTTGATAATCCCAACTCAAATTCTTTTAAAGGCTCAAAAACTTTTTAATCCAATATCCAAATCAAGGAATAAATGGAAAAAAAAACATTAATTTTTCAAAACTCCTTTCATAAAATATATCTAATAGAAGATCAATACACGAATTGCTGAATCAGGAACCAAGATTTTCAAGCACAAGTTTCGAACATATCAAGGATTTTCTTAGGCTTTTAGTAGTATAAGAAAAAATAAGCATATTTTTTTTGTGGGCTCATTTTATGCCCTTTATCACTTGAATGACCTTTGAGCATCTTTGATTTTTAATATATTGAGTCTAGTGAATAGGTTGTTAGACCTAAGTTAATATCCCAAGGCTACCAAGAGGGGGGGGTGAATTGGTATTTTTAAAAATGAACCATCTTTGAAGATGTGTTGAACCGAAATGAAAATTTTTATAGAAAAAGTTTTTTAACCACAGAGTTTTTAAAATAAAAGAAAAATAAGGAAAATAAAAAGCAGTAAAGTAAATGACACAAGATTTATAGTGGTTCGGTCTAAACCAGACCTACATCCACTCCCCAGAGGCACCCTCTGAGTATTGCACTAATACCAATAGTGTCTCTTCTTTTGCATCCACAGCAAGGCGGAGAAGCCTTTACAAACACTCTTTTCATCACTACCCGGTGCGGCAGAGAACCGTCGTCCTTTTACACAATCTATAGTGTTGGCAGAGAACCGTCCGTCCTTTCACACTCTCCTAGTGTGGGCAGAGAACCCTTCGCCTGTTCACACTCTCCAAGTGTAGGCAGCGAACCCTTTGGCTGTTCACATTCTCCAAGTGTCGGCAGTGAACCTTTCGGCTGTTCACACTCTCCAAGTGTCCGCAGCAAACCGAATCTCCTTGACAGATCTTCTCAGAAAAAATCTAGAAGGAAGAAAGAAAAGAGTGAAGTAATCCTAATTCACAAGTAGAGATTCTTACCTTTAAACACCAAGTGAAGCCTTCACACTCCAGTGGTAGGAATCCTCCTTTGAATGCTCTCTCACACTCTCTCCTTCACTGTTCTCTCAATAGACATGAAGATCAAATGGCAAAAAGATTGGGTGGCAGTCTAATTTGGACTATTTATACAAAAGACAATAAAAACCGCCCAAAAGTTGTAAGTTTTTAATTCTGTACGCAGTGGATCATCCCGTACGATCGTGGATCGTCCTGGACAATTTTACTTAAATGGTCAGAAATGAACCTTATGTATATTGGTACAAAATATTTTCGTACACGCTATTCGTCCCGTACGAACCAAGTTCATCCGATACGAAATGGTTATTACATAAGTCGGTTCACGAAATCCTTCAGGACGTAACCAACTGACGTATGTCGGTTCAGTTCGTCCTGGGACAAATAGGTTTCGTCTGGACGAATGGAGCGAGCCTCAAGACAGAGAAGATCGTCCTGGGATGAACCTTATTTTTCGTCTGGACGAACAGAGCAAGCTTCAAGACAGAGAAGATCGTCCTGGGACAAACCTTATTTTTCGTCTGGACGAACAGGCCATGGTGAGAATACAGAGACGTTCGTCCTGGGACGAACATTAAATTAGTCCTGGGTGATTAGGACTTAAAAAAATTTTCTCTCCGCCTGTTCGATCCATTGCTCTCCTTAGGGGTAATTGATATGATCGTCCCGTACGAACTAAGTTCGTCCTGTACGATCAGTTAAAAAAATTTCCTAATTGTGTATATTATGATTTTTTCACTCAATTACAATCACTCCCTCTCATATTAAAAATTATCAAAATATGTTGAATTTGATTACAAGTCTTCAATATCTTGGAGTTGATTTTCCTGAAATGTTAGTACACACAAGAGCAAGAAAAATAAATGTTCCAAATAGTATTAGGAGTTATATGTAAAATAATAATAATTGAAATCATCAAAATAATACAAGTTGTAAGAATGTAAAACATGCAAAATAGCAACTCTGTTAACAATCTCCCCCTTTTTGATGATAGCAAAACAATTATTGTTTCTAGGAATTTCAATTCTAAATATCTCCCTTAAACTCCCCCTGAATTGATGAATACATGAAATATAAGGAGGCATATATGTAAGAAACAACCAAACAATCAGAACACACATTCAACTAAAAAAGAACAATAAAAAAAAACAAAACAAAACAAACAAAAATAATAAACAATTTCTCCCCCTTTTTGACAATAGCAAAAAGTAAAAAAGAGAAGAAAGATAGAAATGTAAGTAGAAGTATGAAATTCAGTTTATATTTTAATCTTGAAAGTGATTGAAATAAGATATGCAAATAAAATTAAGTCATTAGAGAAATCATAGAGATTCATATAATTGAAGAAGTGTTATAACATAGACAATAAAAAGAATTTATCAAAGGCATGTGTCAATTTAGACATTAAGATAAAGAAAATCATTGCATAAGGGATGAATAAAAATTTTATATTTCACATTTCAATGTCAAGTATAAATGAACATAAGATCAATTTGAATTAAGAGATTGAAAGAGTTTGAAAAGAAAGAATTACCACATGTGGCGCTTTACGCATCTTGTTCATATCTATTTTTCTTTGGCACATTTTTGTGCATTTGTTTACTGTGGGCTAATTTTATGCCTCTTTTTGTTATTGCAAATTTTTTGTACAACTCTTTTAATTTTTGTACATTTGTATACTTTTCAAGAGTAATTAAATTCTTTCCAAAGTCAATAATCTAAGATTTCAAATATTTCTAAGTGCATAAATACTATTTGAAAAGAGAAATACAAAATAAGAAAACATCTAAAATGCAATAATAGTATTAGTATTAGAGTAGTTTAAATAAGAGACATGGAATTGAAGATTCTAGTAATATCAAGTTATAAGCATTTCTTAATTATAGAATAAATATATTTCCTAATGAAATTAATTTTAATTTACAATTTAAATAAGGCACTATTAAGATTAAAACAAAATTGAAAGTCATAAGTCTAACACATATTTCCCAAAACATTAGACAACAAAACATTGCAACATTTATTGATATCAAATGAAGATATTACAATCTAAGGTACATGATATCAATAACATCAACATTAAAACACATATCAAACACATAACAAACACATAATAGATACATGATACTAGGAAAGAGATAATAAACTAAAACACATAACAAACACATCAACTAAAAAAGAGACACTAAAGCAAATACTACAATCATTCTAAAGGACCTTAATCTAGAGGAGGAGGAGGTGCAGCATTGAAAAAGTTGAAATAACTACTCATCACAAACATATTGGAATTAATGGAATTAATCTGTTCACGCATGAATCCCATGTCTTGATTGTACTGAAGGTCTTGCTGCTGTAGATGAGTTTCAATTTGATCAAATCATTGATCAAAGTGAGTCTCTAAGTTGTTAAATCTTTGAACCAAATCTTGATAATTTGGTTCAGCAGCATTTGATGGTTCACCCTCTTCTTCTGTTTCACTCAATACTACATGAGGTTTGCTTGGGTCGTCCTTGTTGAAGATTGCCCTGAATGAACCATCATTGTAGTAAAGTGTTTCTTCAAAGTCTGCAACTGGATGTATTAAATCATACTTCTTCTCTAAAATGTGGGCAATCAGATGGCCTAAGGCTATGTTCTTTTTCCTTTTATGATCTACATGACCAATTTCAGAGAGACCATAAATATAGTCGATTAGGAGTTGGGCCTCATCTATGGGTTGCCTGGTCATTATCAGGTAGGTGACTGTAGAGAGAAGTGGAGTTATGTTGACTCTATCACCAGCTTTAGGTATAATAGAAGATCTAAGAACATGCTGGATGATTCGGGCATTGAGATTTAAAGTGGCTACTTTTGGCAAATGGTCCTTAACTTTTATTCCTCTAAGAACATTGTTAACTTCAGTCCAGTCAAAGCTAGTCGTGGTAAAAGTGTGTGCTCTAATCCCTTCAGTCCTTAAATTTAAGAAAATACCAAAGTCAGCCTTGGTGATTTATATTTTCTTTTTGAAGAAAAAGGAACTGATAACAGAGTGGTCGGAATTAAAAAACATGTTTGCCAGAAAATAGTGAAAGGTTTCCTTATTGTAGAGATGGACTAAGGTGAGGATCAATCCAAATTGAGTTGAAGAAAAAAGGGGCATTACCTTAAAGGTCAAGTGTTTGTTGACCTCGTTTTCGCATGAGGTCACTAAGGCCCTTCCAAACTCCAGATTAATTCTAGATCCTAGGGTCCACTCTAGACCTTAAGATCCTTTCCCAGAGTCAGACCTCATGATCCACTCTAGACCTTAAGATCCTTTCCTAGAGCCAGACCTTAGGGCCTACTCTAGAGCCTAGGATTCCCTAGATCCTAGATCCTAAAACCCCTCTAGATCTTAGGACCAATCTAGACACAAATCAATCCCTGCCTTTGATCAATTCCAACCTCAAATCAATTTCTACCTTTGATCAACTCCAACTTCAATTTAATTCCTACCCTTGATCAATTTAAATCTCAAACTTCATTCAACTCAAATCCCAATTAATTCAAATTTCAAACATATCCAAACTTTGATTCAATCCACTTGAGAATCCAAATTTCAACCTAGACTTTGATTCTACCTTTGATCTAGCCTTGACCCTATCCATTCATTAACAATCACCACATGATTGTAAATGATTTGGATACTCCAATCATTCAAACTTGAAATCCAGTCCAAATCCAGAAATCCAGACTCAAATCCAAAGTCTTGAGGCCTTGTCCTAAAGACCCTTTTCAAAGATTTTTCAAACATTTCAAAACCCAGTCAAATGGCCTCTAATTCAGGGTCTATCACTTGCAAAGTGATAAGACATGTCTCCAGAGGCTACCCTCCAATTTTGAGCCCATTTGAAGGTCTCTAACCCCAGAATCTGAATTAAAATCCAAAGGCTATAAAACCTTCAAATATTTACAGCCTATGCCACTGGACCTAACCCCTTGTAGATTTTGATCTTGGAGCCTTTATCAAAGCCTCCAATCACTTCCCAACTCTTGATTACATCCTATTGAGCAGTAAATTGTATTTTCCTGACCCATCTTTGACCCCAGTTGACCAATGGGTCAAAATTGACCAAAATACCCTTATGGGATTTTAAATGCCCATTTCAAATCAAATTAACTCCAAATTCTTTTAAACCACTTTCAATGAATTTTAAATATCGAACCCAACTTGTTGAACTCAAACCCAGACCTTGGGTCAACCTGGTTGACCAAGTCAACCAAGTTTGAGCCATTAACCCATACACCCCTCCTCTTTCAAATTTTTGAACCAAGTCCATTCCAAGTCCTTTGAATGCATGGGATGACCCCTTGTGTACCCAAGAGACCCCTCTTGGAGACCCAAGCCTTGGGCTCACTTGGGTTAGCCATATGGCTTGACCCAAGTGACCAAAGAGAGGCCTCCCTTGAGCCATCTTTTGATCTTAATCAAATTGAATCCAAATCAAGGTGCCATTGAGTTCCCATTGACCCAATACACCTTCCTTGACCAGCCCAACCCTTGGGCTCACTTGGGTCAAGAGTTAGGCTAACCCAAAGTGCCCAAAAGCACTTGGGATTGAGCCAATTCTCAACCTAAGCCCAATTAAACTTGACCAACTCCTCCCATAGGTGCCCCTAGGTCCAACACGCCTCCTCCAGCCAGCCCATGCCTTGGGCTAACTTGGGTCAAGAGTTAGGCTAACCCAAAGTAGCCAAAAAACACTTGGACCAGAGCCATCTTCCAGCTCAAATCGAATTGGACCCAATTACAACCTGCATTGGGTGCACCAGACCCCGACCTATCTCCCATACCAAACCCAGGGTCTGACCTGACCTCGATCGAGCTCAATTCGACTCGAACCGAGTAGGTTTGGGTCCAATCCAGCCACTAGTTTGATCCAGACCTTCCCAGACCAAATTGACTCCACCCTTGGCTCCAGCATGTCCCCATCGGCCTCCCTCAGTCAACCCGACCCAGACCATGGCCGGCGGCGGTCAAAGCCAATGGAATTTGAGTTCCGGTGGTCCCCCCCAGACAATTCCTGGCTCAAGGCAGTTGTCCACCGGTTTGATCCCCACGATCTCCCCTGGACGTCGCCATCGTCCACCTGGTAGCGATCCGAGCCCTCTCTAGCTCAATCTCGGCCATCTAAGCTCCCGAAAGGTGGTCGAATACCCTCGAGCTCGCCAATCCGCTAGGAGCATCGGCATTCGCTCTCATTCGATTCCCAGAGCTCCTTCGAACTCCCAGATGCTTCCTTCGAGCGCAGAGACCGATCCCTCCTTCTGTTCGAGCAAGCGCCCATGAAAGCCTTCGGCGTCCCGCTCGAAGTCGCACCTCCGGCCATCCTTCGGTCCCGACGTCTGAACGAGAACTGTTCGCCACCGTCCCCTGAAGCTTTCTAATAGAGAAGCTCATTCGTTGAGGCCTTCTCTACGGTAATCTCTCCATCTCGAGCTCCCTAGCTAGGTATTCTGGTCAAGTGTGAAGGAAACCTTCACCCCAACGGATCTCCACCATTGGATTGAAGGTTCCCACCATCCTGATCCTCCCTGTGAAATTTCATCGGAGTTCACTGGCGGGATCACCCGGATCAAGCCGGAGAAGCCCTGCGGTCTTGGATACGAGCGGGAGGTTGAAGACGAAATCCCAGCCGTTGATCTCGATCAACAGCTCGGATTAAATCCCGCGGTATCGGAGCGCTGTTAATCCCAGCCGTTCGATCCACCATCCAACGGCTGTCGTTAGCCTGACCGTTAACCGTTAGCGCCAATAATTGCTTGGCCAATCAGCGCGCGGCGCGTGTTAACGGTTGCTGACTGTGTAATTATCGAATTAATAAATCTAAAAATTCAAGGGAACTTAAAAAATTCATAACTCCCTGCACACTTATCCAAATTAGGTGTTCTTAGGCTCATTGGAAAGGTCTCAAGGAGATCTACAAAAGCCTTATGGTTCCAGACCCTGGTTAGGTCAGTCTCAGGTTTAATTTCAATTTGAGCATTTTATGAGATTCTTAAATTACTCTTTAAGTATAAGTCCACCAGGTCTGGAATTTTGGGAGATTGAAATTGGGCATGTTTCTGACAAGTCCAAATTTTATCTCCCCATTTTAAGTTGTTCAAGGGCATTTTCCCTATTTTTTAAGTTTAAGGGTCATGGTTTGACCCTTAAATTCAAAAGGGGATATAGACCTATCCAATGGGATTTAGGGTGTGATTTTTGGTGTGCTGATGATGTGTAGGATAAGGAGTGTAGAGCCACTGCTTTTGCCCCAATCCAAGCCTAGGATAGACCCCCATAGTGATTTGAAGGTGACTTAGAGCTCATCTTGGGTGGTTTGGTTAACCACCTTAGAGTACTCCATTTGAGCTCAAATTTGGTGGGTTTAGTCCTTAGGGTCAGGTGATCCTATGGTCCAAATTTCATCAAATTTGGAGTTCATTTGGTTCCCCAAGTAGGAGCCTCAAAAATCCTTCCTAGAATTGGCCTTAACCTTAATCAATTGAGAATGAACTATTCTTAACTTGTAATATCAATTAAAATGTCCTTAATTGTCCTTAATTAATACCTTAACCAATAAGAATTGAAACCCTCTCAAGTTGATTTCTAGATTTGCCTTAGTTTGATCCTTAGGTAATTAGGGTTTAACCAATTTTAATTAATTTTAAAAATCCCAAAAGAGCTCTAAACACTTGTTGATCTATCTTTAGGTCATTTATGGCCTTTGGAATTGATCCCAAGGAGTTTAGGGCTCATTTGGGCTCAAACTCTCAAGCAGCCCCCTTAGTCGTAGTAATTTGGTAATCCCTACGAACATGTAAAACTTTTAAAATTCATTGTTGATTATAGGAAAATTTGGATTAATTGACCTTAATGGCTAATAATTCTAATTAGAATCTATCATTCCCTAAAAATGTTAAACCTCCATAATTTGGTTAAAATCAAGGACTCAACATCTTAGGTGACCTTAAGTCAAATCGGGTCAGAACTTCTAAAAATCATAACTTTTTATAGAAAACTCCAAACGGAGTGTGCCACCTGTCTAACAACTCATAATTAGGTCTAGTATTTATTAAAAATCTGAAACCCCTAAGATTAACTTTAATTTTAAAAGTCAAATTTTGCCCCCTTAGTTAACGTATCCGGATAATCCTTTAAAATCTATTAATTCCTTCAACTCCTAAAATTTTCTTAATAGGTTAATAAAATTTTTAACCAATCCATTAAAATCAGTAAAATATATCTTTTAATATTAATCCATGCCTCTTAATTCTAACAAATCTAAAATAACTTAATTAACCCCGATTGCTACTGGGTAACCCAGGCCTACGAGGCTATTAGCTTAGCCCCAAAGAAGGTGAAATAAACTTCATGGCCTCGGTGTGAAACAAAGGTAGCAATCAATTAACTTTTAAAATACATTTAACTAAAATCCCTAATTCATTAATATTTAAAGTTTAACTTAAATCTCCCTTCTAAGCCTTAACAAACCTAGAACTTTAGACAACTTTAATTAACCACCCACTTTAGGATCTACCCCAGCCACATGACCATTTACACACACTTTAGATGATGTGCTACAACCAACTCTAGGTTTAGGTTAGGCTGGTGTTTACTTTACTGTTGTGTGCCGGATTTTTTGTGATTTTCACTGCATATTGTGGATGTAATTGCTTTGCTGTGTCTGCTTACTTTTCTGCACTCTGTGGATGGATTGATGTGTTTGGCGACTAGATTACCCTTAGGTTAGGTACAATCTGGATGTTCACATAGTTTTCAGCAGGTGGCCACGCTCATGCAGGGTAGTAAAAGAGGGCTAAATCAATAAAAATATTAATTGCTATAATTGCTTGCACAGGTGCTTCAGCTGCTAATTCCCCCAAATAAAAAGAGCGTGGCCAGTGTGTTTTACTTCCTTTCTGCACATATATAACTGCTTGGAAATAATTGCTCTTTCATTTATTAACTGCTTAGGATAACCCTGCAGGTGAGTCTAGATTTTATTTTCAAATAAATGTAATTTGTGTAATTGTCAAGTGTTGTGAAAGTTAATTTTGAGTTGGGATATATAGGTCCAAAGCTTGGATTCCAAAGAGAAAAGGATGCCCCTTTGGGAAGTATTCCTTTTCCATTTGGAAATCCAAATTTGGATCATACTTTTTTATACCCAAAGAGGAAAGAGTGGTCTTCCCATTTAAAGGGAAGTGCCCTCTTATCCATATGGGTAGTTTACCACAAAGAATCCAAGGAGCTTGAAGGAAACGAGCCCAAAGAAGAACAAGATTGAAGACTTGAAGATTGAGAGTATCCCACTCAAAATTGCTTGCGTCATTATTAGGCCTAGAATTCGGGTTGTTGTCAGTGGTGCCCGGCCACTTTACTTTCTGCAAAACTCTGGTTTGTAATAAGCAAGGCAACTTTGCCTATGGACATTTATTAATTAGTTAATATTTGATGTGATAAATTGATTGCCTTTAGGATTGCCTGCTTTTCTTAAATTTTTAGCGATTGTGTGCCGCTTTTATTTTCGCCTGGATACGTGAGACTCGTAAGGGTGTGAAATTTTTATACTCATAACTTTAAAAGTTTAAAATTTTAGTGAGTCTAAATAACATAGAAAGATAACGAATTAGGGAAATAGCCGGGGATCGACCCTGGGGTCGCATGCATATTACTGCACTACTCTTTCCTTATTTTAGACCTTCCTCGCCTGTGGGTAGAGTTCGGATAGTCTGACATATGAGGACGAGGTGCCGGACCTGGGGAAGTCCAGTCTTCTAAAAAATTATTTTATAAGCTTATTTTTAAAATTTCAAGCATATTTGATTTGGAAGTTGCTGACCAGCATGCATTGCATTAGATACAAATTAAAAGAGTCAAAATTTTAATTTCATAGTCCTTAGCATTTTGCACCCAACATAAGTCAAAGGGGCCAATTAGGAAAATTTCTAGATGTTAGCCCCAACTCTCCAAAACTTTAAATATAACGTGCCTACCACTCTTTCATAAAAGACCGGACCCATCTCTTTTAAATCGATTAGGTGATTAGCTGGTTCCCCAATCCAGGCCGGGGTAAGTCCGGGTTCTACACTGCATTAGTTAGGTTCGGACGAATGTGGTCCAGCGTCCAAATTAGATTTAGGATCCGGGGCGGATCTTTGATTATAAGACCCCAAATTTCGGGAATACAGTCCCAAATTTCTAATAAAATGCTCAACTTCAATTAAAATCTCCTTTCAATCCTAAAATGTAAAGCCCAACACTTAGATTAAGTTGGGACACTTCCGGATGGTTCTGGAATCTCAAAGTGTCCCCTACCTCTCTCCTTTCGATTCTGTTAATAACTCTTCAATTTTGATCCACTCCCCTTTGATTTTCCAAAAGATTCCATTCAATTTTTTGATATCACTCCTAGAAAATCTAACAAAATTTCATTCTTATTTTAATTGAGAGTTTTTATAGGGGACTCTGTCTCCCTACGATGTAATTAACTATGAGGGCTTGCGCTCGTAGGAGATTTGGAACCCCACACACCTGATTTCAAAATCAATCTTTTTAAAATCTCCTTAGATTTCTTTGGGAAAAGTTAAAGAATGATTGTCGTCATCATATTAGAAGAATTATCATTGAAAGGTGTTATCTCCCTTTGGGGAGATACACCCTTCTTTGATAAGGCTTTGGATATGAATTCGGCAATCATACTCCTTGAATATCGTAACTGGATTATTTAGTTGAACTCTATTTCGTCCCCTCGGGGCCGTGTCGAGTTCTCTTTAGAATCTAGCCATGATATTCAAGATGAATTACATAATTCTAAGTCTGAACACCATTATGGAATTTTATTTTTGCCTTTTGGGGTGATATACTCTTCCGAACAAGTTGATTTGACATCTAGAATTAGAATTCAATCTCAATTCTAAAATTTCCAAAGAAAACTAATATTTTTAAGACATGTTTTTCAAAATTCCACCAACAGTGTTCCTGAAGAAGGACTCTAGTAGGAGTGACTTTTGCAGAGGCAAATCTAGGAAAAGACTCTTCATTGGCTCTATACAGAAAATTTTTGGATGTGTTCCTAGGAGGGCCCTTAGCCAAAATCTTTTGTCGCTTGCTAGAACTAGCCATTGAAGGATTTGAAAGGATCAAGTCTTTGAAAGTGATGTGTGAGAGTGACTGTTCAGTAAAAAAAATATCGTTAATTTAAAGAATTAATACTGTTCGTATCAGACGAAATTTCATTCGTCCCGTACGAATTTGATTATCCCAGTACAAAAATATTTCGTATGGACGATCGAGTGAGTCAAAATAATAACGGCTTTTCGTAATCACATAAGTTACGAAGCGTCCTTTCGTACAGACTTTTGACCAAAAGGATCGTACAGACGAACACGTATTCGTACAGACAATCAAAAATTAACTCGTTTTAATGGCAGTTGAAAATCGTCCCCCGCTATGAACCGACATCTGTTCGTCTGGACGAACCAAAGGTTTGTACGGACGAAGTTCATAATTAAAACTGACTTATCCATTCAACTGCTGTATTCAATCGTCCCGTCGTTTGAGAAAAAATATTTCGTACCAGACGATCGTGTAGATCGTAAAGACGAACTTCATTAAAAACTGCTCTTAAGACGGTTTGGAATCACGCAAACTGAATTTTACACACATCGTCCCGGACGATTACCACAAATTTTTGGATTTTTATTAAAGAAAACCAAATTAAACACACAAAGCACAATAGATAATGACAAATGCACAAACTCTAAATAAAAAACACTAAAAAAACAAACAAAAAATCACAAAAAAAACCATAAAAACATAAACTACGAAAACAGAAACATCAATGTTGCAAAAACATTTTTATTTAAGCATTCAAATCAATTACACCAAGCCTTGTTCTTAATGTACTAAAAGTATCAAATGTTAAAGGTTTTGTAAAAATATCTGCAAGTTGATTTTCAGTTGAAACATGAATAAGTTCAATTTCTCCCTTGGATACATGATCCCTTATGAAATGATGCCTTATGTCAATGTGTTTGGTTCTAGAATGTTGAATAGGATTTTTGAAAATGTAAATAGCACTAGTATTATTACAATAAATTGGAATAGTGCCTATAGTTAATCCTAAATCAGTTAACTATTATTTTAACCAAAGTACTTGTGCCACACAACTTCCTAATGCAATGTATTCTGCTTCTGTAGTAGATAGGGGCACTGAATTTTGTTTTCTACTAGACCATGAAACTAATGAATTTCTAATGAATTGACATGTTCCAGAAGTGCTTTTCCTATCCACTCTATAGCCTGTAAAGTCAGAATCTGAATAACCAATAATTTTAAATGAAGAGCTAAACTTAGGATACCGAATTCCTAAGTTCTGAGTTCCTAGTAAATATCTTAATATCCTTTTCACTGCTGTCAAATGTGATTCTTTTGGATCTGATTGAAATCTAGCACATAAGCAAACACTGAATATAATATCTGGTCGGCTAGCAGTCAAGTAAAGTAAAGATCCAATAATCCCTCTAAATTTCTTTTGATCAACAAATTTTCCCTTAAGGTCCTTATCCAACTGAACTGAGGAGCTCATTGGTGTACTAACAAGTTTAGCATTGTTCATTTCATATTTTTTGAGGATGCCTTAACATATTTAGTTTGACTAAGAAATATATCTTCCTCAAGTTGCTTAATGCTAAAACCTAGAAAGTAATTTAAATCTCCCATTAGACTCATTTCAAATTCACTACTCATTATTTTAGAAAAATCATCACAAAGATTTTTATTTGAAGATCCAAAAATGATATCATCCACATAAATTTGAACAATGAGTATATCCTTTCCAAATTTCTTTAAAAAGAGAGTTGTATCCACACTTCCTTTTTCAAAAGATATTTCAAGTAGGAAGGTGCTCAACCTCTCATACCAAGCCCTAGGTGCCTATTTCAATCCATATAATGCCTTTTTTAACTTGAAATATGATTTGGGTATTTAGAATTTTCAAAACCTGGAGATTGTTCTACAGAAATATCTTCTTCAATTACCCCATTTAAAAAAGCATTTTTGACATCCATTTGAAATAATTTAAATCCTTTAAAACAGGCAAAGGAAAGTAAAACCCTAATTGCTTCAAGTCTAGCTACAGGGGTAAAAGTCTACTCAAAATCAATTCCTTCAAATTGATTATACCCCTTAGCAACTAATCTAGCCTTATTTCTAATGACTACTCCTAAGTCATTCATTTTATTTTTGAACACCCACTTGGTTCCAACAACACTTTGATCTTTTGGCCTTGAAGTTAATTCTCAAACTTTATTTCTTACAAATTGATTCAACTCTTCTTGCATGGCCAATATCCAAAATTCATCAGAAAGTGCTTGATCAATATTAGTGGGTTCTATAGTTAAAATAAAGGCTGAATGATTGACTTCCTTGTTTAATCCACGCCTAGTTCTAACACCCTAACTAGGTTCACCTATAATCAATTCCCTTGGGTGGTTTTTAGAAAATCTCAAATCTCTAGGCAAAGAGTTTTCTGTTTCCAAATTCTCTTCCACATTTTCTTCCAAATTTATTTTATCAATCTTTTTGGAGTTTTTCTCAATCTCATTTTCAACAACATTTGGCTCTTCCAAATTTCCAGATTCATCAAATACAACATGTGTGGTTTCTTCAATGATCAAAGTTCTTTTGTCGAATACCCTATAAGATTTTCCAACACTTGAATATCCAACAAAAATTCCTTCATCTGATTTTGGATCAAATTTTCCTAAGGCATATTTTCCATTATTATGAATGAACACCTTGCAACCAAAATCATGCAAATGAGATAAATTAGGTGTTCTACCTTTTAGCAACTCATAGGGTGTTTTATTTAAATTCGATCTCACATTCACCCTATTCAGAACATAACATGCAGTGCTAACCGCCTCAGCCCAAAAATATCTAGGAAGTGAGTATTCTGCAAACATTGCTCGGGCGGCTTCTATTAATGTTCTATTTTTCCTTTCGACTACACCATTTTGTTGAGGGGTTCTAGGTGCAGAAAAATTGTGATCAATCCCTTTTTCTTTACAAAAATTTTTAAATCTTTCATTTTCAAATTCTCCTCCATGATCACTTTGTATAGAAATGATTTCACACCCTAATTTTCTTTGAATCCAAGTCAAAAAATTTCTAAATTTCTCAAATGATTCACTCTTATGAAATAGAAATCTAACCCAAGTGAATTTTGAATAATCATCCACTATAATAAATCCGTATACCTTCCCTCCTAGACTTACAGTTCCTAATGGTCCAAAAAGATCCATGTGAAGAATTTACAATGGTTTACTAGTCCTAAAATCCTTATTGGACTTAAAAGAGGACTTCACTTGCTTTCCTAATTGACATGCATCACAAAGGTGGTCCTTAGTAAAGTCTAGTTTTGGTATACCTCTCACTAAGTTCTTTTGGGTAATTCTCCTAAGATTTTTCATACTAGAATGACAAAGTCTCCTATGCCAAAGCCATGATTCATCAGAAACAATTTTCAAATAAAAAGCAGTAGGAGATTGAATACAATTTAAATCTAGCATGTAAACATTGTTTACCCTTTTTCCATTTAAAACATTTTTTTCATTTAGGCTTAACATGCAGCTAGTAGGTAAAAATTTTATATTATAGCCTTTATCACATAGCTGACTTATACTTAACAAATTATGCTTTAAGCCTTCAACCAATAACACATTGTCTATGAAAAAGTTTTTTAAATTTCCAATCATACCCGATCCAACCACTTTCTCTGTGGTATTATCTCCAAGTGTAACCTTGCCTCTACTCCTGGCTTCCAGTGTTATGAATTGAGCAGTATCTCCAGTCATATGCTTTGAACATCCGCTGTCCAGGTACCATATGCTCTCACAAGGTCTTGTGTGAGAGCAACCCTGCAAAAATATCAAATGGTAGACCTGGGAACACAAACAAGTTTGGGTTCACCTTTTAGAAATTTATAATCAGATGCATGTATGATATATCTAAACTTATGCATCTTAGGTCTCCACACCAAATTAGATTTCATCTTCAAAGTACAGGTGTGAGCTATATGTCCCATAAATCCACAATTATTACATTTAACATTAGGAAAAGTATTCCTAAGTTTTTTTCCATTTTTTGTCTTCTAAGGGATTCCATATATTTAGAATAATATTTAGGATTTATAAAATCTTCAAGTTTGGGGGGTATCCTATTATCCTCAAGAGCTCTTATTGTCAATTTATAAAATGAATTCATATCTTCCAAGATTTGATTTGTATAATTGATTCGATATGTTTTGCTCTCAGATTCATCTTTAAATATTTTAAAATCTCTTTCAAGATCAGCATTGGATAATTTTAAATTCTCAAAATTCTTATTCAAGTCATCACATTCGTCAAGTAGTTTCATGTGGTTGTCATCTATTAATGCATGATCTTTCCTAAGGATTTCATGTTCCTTCTTAAGCTCTTCCAATTCTAAACTTACACTAGCATGCATCTTTTTCATTTTCCTATATGCATGATGCATGTGTTCAGAAACTTCAAACAATTCATCATAGGTTAAGTCACATACCTCTTCCTTATCTGATTGATCAACATTATCTACCATCAAGCAAAAATTGGTGACTTCTTCTTCTTATTCAGTCTCAGATGAGTCTGAAGCTGAGTCCATCCAAAAAGCTCTTTGAAACTTCTTCTTGCCCTTCTTTACAATTGGTTTCTCCTCTACCTTCTCCTTGCTAGGAATGGCTTTGAGTTTTGGGCAATCAGTCTTGATATGACCTGGTTTCCTGCATTCATAACAAATCACTTCATTAAAAATATTTCCATTTCTATTAAACTTACCTCTATTCCATTGCTGGCGTCTCTTCTGCTTTCTTTTCAGAAAGCTTCTGAATTGTCTAGTCATTAATGCAATAACTTTTTCATCCTCAGGTTGTGAGTGTTCATTTCGAACTCTTCCACTTTTAGTGTTATATTCTTCTCCTTTCGTGAATCACCTGCATCAATCTTTCTTTGACTTACTCCTTGCTCATAAGCAATGAGTGAACCAAGAAAATTGTCAATAGAATAAATATTTAGATCTTTAGACTCTGTAATTGCAGTAATTTTAACATCATAAGTAGTAGGTAAACAATGAAGAATCTTATTAACCATTTCAGTATTAGTTAATTCCCTACCAAGTGCATGCAAAGAAGTGACAATTTGTGTGAATCTAGTGTACATGTCAGAAATAGATTCATTTGGTTTCATGCAAAATAACTCATAATTATGTAACAAGATATTGAATCTTGATTGCTTAATCTCATTAGTCCCTTCATAAGTTATATAAAGTCTATCCTATATGTCCTTTCCACTTTTGTAAGTGGAAACCCGCATGAGTTTTCGGATTTTAAAGCACAAAAGAAGCTATTTAAACATTTGGCATTTAGTTGAGCTAAGTCACGTTCTTTTATAGTCCAATCTACAAAAGGTGTTTCTACTCTAATTCCATCAACTAATCTAGTTGGTTTTGTATAACCTTCCTGGACTAGGATCCACATACGATAATCAAGTGACTGTAAGAAAGTAGACATGCATGTTTTTCAAAAGGTATATTGTCAAACAGTGAAGGTCTAGTAATAGAGTAACCCTCAGGTGTATTTCGGTTTCCGAATGTAGCCATCTACGTTAATCAAAAAGTAGTTTAAACTTATGATTTTGAAACAAAGCTCTGATACCACTTGTTGAGTCTAGTGAATAGGTTGTTAGACCTAAGTTAATGTCCCAAGGCTACCAAGAGGGGGGGTGATTTGGTATTTTTAAAAATGAACCCTCTTTGAAGATGTGTTGAACCGAAATGAAAATTTTTATTAAATTTTTATAGAAAAAGTTTTTCAACCACAGAGTTTTTAAAACAAAAGAAAAATGCGAAAAATAAAAAGCAGTAAAGTAAATGACACAAGATTTATAGTGGTTCAGTCTAAACCAAACCTACATCCACTCCCCAGAGGCACCCTCTGAGTATTTCACTAATACCAATAGTGTCTCTCCTTTTGCACCCACAGCAAGGCGGAGAAGCCTTTACAAACACTCTTTTCACCACTACCTGGTGTGACAGAGAACTATCGTCCTTTTACACAATCTACAGTGTTGGCAGAGAACCGTCCGTCCTTTCACACTCTCCTAGTGTGGGCAGAGAACCCTTCGGTTGTTCACACTCTCCAAGTGTAGGCAGCGAACCCTTCGGCTGTTCACACTCTCCAAGTGTCAGCAGCGAACCCTTCAGCTGTTCACACTCTCCAAGTGTCAGGAGTGAGCCGGATCTCCTTGACAGATCTTCTCACAAGAAATCTAGAAGGAAGAAAGAAAAAAGTGAAGTAATCCCAATTCACAAGTAGAGATTCTTACCTTTAAACACCAAGTGAAGCCTTCACTCTTCAGTGGTAGGAATCCTCCTTTGAATGCTCTCTCATACTCTCTCCTTCACTGTTCTCTCAATAGGCACAAAGATCAAATAGCAAAAAGATTGGGTGGTAGTCTAATTTGGACAATTTATATAAAAGACAAGAAAAATCGTCCAAAAACTGCAAGTTTTCAATTCTATACGCAGTGGATCGTCCCGTACGATCGTGGATCGTCCTGGACGATTTTACTTAAATGGTCAGAAATGAACCTTATGTATATTGGTACGAAATATTTTCGTACACGCTATTCGTCCCGTACGAACCAAGTTCGTCCGGTACGAAACGGTTATTACATAAGTCGGTTCACGAAATCCTTCAGGACGTAACCAACTGACATATGTCGGTTCAGTTCGTCCTGGGATGAATAGGTTTCGTCTGGACGAATGGAGCGAGCCTCAAGACAGAGAAGATCGTCCTGGGATGATTCTTATTTTTCGTCTGGACGAACAGAGCAAGCTTCAAGACAGAGAAGATCGTCCTGGGACGAATCTTATTTTTCGTCTAGACGAACAGGCCATGGTGAGAATACAGAGACGTTCAACCTGGGACGAACATTAAATTCGTCCTGGACGATTAGGACTTAGAAAAATTTTCTCTCCGCCTGTTCGATCCATTGCTCTCCTTAGGGGTAATTGATATGATCATCCCGTACGAACTAAGTTCGTCCTGTACGATCAGTTAAAAAAATTTCCTAATTGTGTATATTGTGATGTTTTCACTCAATTACAATCACTCCCTCTCATATTAAAAATTATGAAAATATGTTGAATTTGATTACAAGTCTTCAAAATCTTGGAGTTGATTTTCCTGAAACGTTAGTACACACTAGAGCAAGAAAAATAAATGTTCCAAATAGTGTTAGGAGATATATGTAAAACAATAATAATTAAAATCATCAAAATAATACAAGTTGCAAGAATGTAAAACATGCAAAATAGCAACTCTGTTAACATAATACACTTTGTGTATTATTTTTTTTTCAATTTGGCGTCATTGCGCATCTTTTGGTTTGGTATCATTGGCCACTTTTTTTTTATTATTTTCAAAAAATATGCTTTCTTTCTTATATTTTCAAAATGAAAGTAAACCCAAATTATTGACAACACGAACAACTTGATTAAAAAAATTTTAAGGTGGATTCAACAATCATGCAAAAGATTTCTATGCGATAGAAAAAATGTAGCGAGATGAAAAAAAAAATCAGTTTCAAAATTCAATTTAAAATATGATGAAGATTTTAAATCAAAAGTAGAATAACCTTTCTTAGGAAATAGAGATTGAGAGTCAAAAACATGAGTTTCCTTCCTTTGACTGTTTTAGAGAAGTCAAACACAACTTGTCAAAGATTTCAAAAAAAAATTAAGAAGTAGATTTTTCATTTTTAGAAAAGTAAATGTGTGTGTCGATCAGAGAAAAACTTTCACGAAAATAAAAATTTCAAAGATAAACAAAACAAAAACATGAAATAAAATTGAAAAACATAAAAACAAAATCACAAAACAAAAAAAGAAAGGCTTTTAACCATTATCTCTCTCCTAGTCTGATGCTTCAGAAACCAGATCTGCCCATGAGATTTTTTACCTTTCATTATTTTTCCAGTTTAAATTTTGCTTCGCCTTGCCCTTTTCTTTTGTAGGAAGAATTCTGAAATTAGGGCACTAATTTTTCATATATCCAGGCTTCCTACATCGGAAGCAAATAACGTCAGAAGAAATATGGACATCTTTACCACTTTTACCTTATTTTCACTTTTGCTTATGCTTTGGTGAGCTTTGTGATTTGCTTGACAAGTCTTTGCATTCGTCACCAACTAAGCAATCTTTCTCCGTATCTTCAATTTTTAGAATAATCGTTTCACCTACATCCAAAAGTCTTTGACCCAAACCTTGCTCATAGGCAATGAGTGAGTCAATCAAATTATCAATAGAATAATCATTCAAATCTTTTGATTCATAAATAGCAACAACTTTGGCATCAAATTTTCCAAGTAAACAACAAAGAATTTTGTTAACTTTTTCAAAATTTGAAAATTCTTTTCCTAAAACATGCAATGAGTTTATAATTTGAATGAATCTGGTATACATGTCTAAGATCGTTTCATAAGGTTTCATGAAAAATAATTCAAAATCATGCATTAAAAAATTCAACTTTGATTGCTTAATTTCATTCGTGCCTTCGTATATGGTATGTAGTTTATCCCAAACTTCCTTACTAGTAGTGCAAGTGGATACTAACACAAAATCATCAGAATTTAAAGCACAGAAAAAGCAATTTAAAGATTTTGCATTCAGTTGAGCATTCAGTTGTTCTTCCTTATTCTATTGATTAAAAGGAATATCAGTTTTAACTTCATTAACCATACGTGACGGTGATGAATAACCAGTTAAAATTATATGTCACATGCGAAAATCAATCGATTGCAAGAAAATAGACATGCGAGTTTTCCAAAAATCAAATGACATATGTTCAAATAAAGGAGGTCTGGTGATTGAATATCCTTCCACAATATTACAATTAGCCATGGATCAAAAATTCAAAAGCTTTTAAAAACTTATTTTATGAAAACCGCTCTGATACCACTTGAAAGTGCTCTGATGGCACTTAAAAGTTCGTTAGGGATGTTAAGCCCTATAGAACTGGCCCAAGACTAAAAAAGAGAGTAGTGAATTGGTAAAGAAGAAACTTTAAGCAAAGTACAAACCAAGATCACCACAAATAAAACAAATACGAAAATTAAATGCGGAAGCAATAATAAGAAAAGAACACACCAGATTTATAGTGGTTCGGTCAAACCTTTACCTACGTCCACTCCTTGGAGGCACCCTCTAAGTATTGCACTACAAAAGTGTCTCTCCTTTAGCCCCCACAGCTAGACGGAGAATCCCTTACAAAATCTCTTCCACCTTCCCCGGTGCGGCGGAGTCGTTGGGTCCTTTGACACCAAAGAGATTTTCTTCTTTGGTGAACTTAACTCGAGACAAGCCTTGAATTCGATGGTACTAAGGTGCGAGTTCACCGGAGCAACCGTTTAGAATCCCCTCCACACTCCCTTGAGTTCCCCCCCCCCCCCCCCTCACAGGATCTTCTCCCTCTCAAACTCCACCCTTTCCTCTCTTCCTTTCAAGCTCTCTCTTCAAGTTTCCCCCACAAGAATGAAGTTACAATGGCTGCCAAAGACTCTTACAAAATTTGTCATGTCATAGCTTAAATAGAAGCTCTCAAAACGAGCTTATTAATGCAAGTTGTCGACATTATCGTCCAGGACGATAGGCATATCGTCGTGGCCGATTAGTTCAAATATGAGGAAAACCGTCCTGAACATCGCCCTGAAATGAAGCTGGATGATGTCAATCGTCCAGCACATCGGCCTGGACAATTCTTCAATCATCCAGGACTAATTGCTTTCCTTAAATTCCGGAGAAATTATGGAAAATTTGTCCTAGATCGGCCAGGACGATATTTTATAGTCCAGGATGATCCTCTGGACGATGTCAAAAAATAGGTTCTTTCTAAATAGATTTGGCGGTAGATTCTTGCTGAATTGAGCCTATCGTCCAGGCCGATATAAAATCATCCAGGACGATGTGTTTTGCACAATGACGATTGCTTTAATGAGGATGCCCTAATTAGGATTTTTGCTTTGGATAGATCATCCAGGCTGATATAAATATCGTTCGAGAATATATTACCAAAAATAGAAAATTTTAGGGTCCCGTTAGAAACTCTTCCAAGTTACAAAACATTAGGAGCCACAACAAATACAATAGACTCAAGAAAGAAAAAAGTGTACAAACTGACTCAGACCTAGTCTACCCAATCTTGAGCTGATCCCAAATTGTAGTCCGATCATGTGAACCTGAAATGTTAGTAGAAAGTCGTCATAGAGAAAAAGAATGTTTGCTATCATCAAAATAATAAGCCATAGATCTGCAACAGATGAATCTGAGATTTTAGAAGAGTCAAATTTAGAAGAGGATGATATATAAAATAACTCCCAAAGGATTGAAAAGATTAATTTGGAAGAACATTTGGAATAAGAAAACCCATTGCCTAGAGATTTGAAATTTTCTAAAAACCACCCGAGAGATTTTATTCTAGGTGAACAAAGTGAGGGGTTAGGACTAGGTTTGGACTCAGTAAAGAAGTCAACCATTATGCCTTTATTTTAATAATAGAACCCATAAATATTAATCAAACACTATTGAATGAATTTTAGATTTTGGTCATGCAAGAAGAATTAAAACAGTTTATAAGGAAAGGAATTTGGAAATTTATTATAAGGCAAAAGGATCAAAGTATTTTTGGAACTAAGTGGGTATTTAAAAATAAAATGAATATCCCAGGAGTTGTTGTTAGAAATAAGGATAGATTGGTGGCTAAGGAGGTATAATCAAATTAAAGGGATTAAATTTGAGGAGTCTTTTTCCACTATAATAAGACTTAAAGCAATTAGAGTTTTGTTAACTTTTGTCTATTTTAGAGTATTTAAATTATTTCAAATGGATGTTAAGATTGTCTTTTTGAATGGAGTGATACAAGAGGATGTTTATATTGAACAACCTCTAGGTTTTAAAAATTCAAAATTTCCTAATAATATTTTTAAATTAAAAAAGGTATTATACGGATTGAAACAGACACCTAGGGCTTTGTATGAGTGGTTAAGAACTTTCCTATTAGAAAATATTTTATAAAAGGAAGTGTGGACACCACTTTCTTTTTGAATAAATTAGGAGATGAAATACTTATTGTTTAAATTTATGTTGATGATGTTATTTTTGGATCTACAAATAAAAAACTTTGTGATGATTTTTCTAAAATAATGAGTAGTGAGTTTGAGATAAGATTAATGGGAGATCATAGTTATTTTCTTGGTTTTAGAATTAAGCAAATTGAGAAGGGAATATTTCTTAGTTAGTTAAAATATGTTAAGAGCATCTTCAAGAAGTATGAAATGGACAATGCTAAACTAGTAAGTACACTAATGAGTTCCTCAGTTCAGTTGGATAAGGACCTAAAGGAAAAATCTATTGATTAAAAGAAATATAAAGAAATTATTAGATCTTTGATTTTTTGACAACTAACAGACCAAATATTATGTTTAGTGATTATTTATGTGCTAGATTTTAATCATATCTAAAAGAATCACATTTGACAGCAATAAAAGAATTTTGAGATATCTTTTGGAAACTCAAAATTTAGAAATTTGATATCCTAAGTACAGCTCTTCATTTGAAATAGTTGGATATTCAGATTCAGACTTTGTAGGTTATAGGCTTGATCGAAATAGTACATATAGAACTTATTAATTTATATGAAATTTTAAGAATCTTGGTCCACTAGAAAATAGAATTCCATAACCCTATCTACTATGGAAGTTAAATACATTACCATAGGAAGTTATGTTGCACAAGTTCTTTGGTTGAAATAATAATTGATTGATTTAGGATTTACGATAGGCAAAATTTTAATTTATTATGATAACACTAGTGCCATTTGTATTTCAAAAAATCATATTCAACATTCTACAACAAAACATATAGATATAAGGCATCATTTCATTAGGGATCAGGTAGCCAAAGGAGAAATTAAATTGAACCATGTTTCAACTGAAAATCAAGTTGCATATATTTTTATAAAACCACTAGCCTTTGATACTTTTAGCACATTAAGAACAAGGTAAGGTGTAATTGATTTTAATGCTTAGATAAAATCTTCTACAAACATGATAGATTTTTATGTGTGTTTGATTTTATTTTTGTGTAGTTTTTATTTTAGTAGTGAGTGTTTTTATTTTGAGAGTTTTTAAATTTAGACATTTGTCACCTGTGTAAGGTTGATTGAATTTGAGAAATTTTTCTAGATTTTATTTTCTAAGTATTTTATTCGTATTGTACAAAATTATTTTTATACCATATGAATTTTGTAGCATGTCAATCATTATTTTGGAGTGAATACATAAAATTTTGATTTTTTAACATAGATCGTACTGTACGATAATGTCATCATCCCGTACAATCTGTATACATTTGTCTGTACACATGTAGACGATTATCTGGATAGAATCAATTATTATAATTGATCGTATATACGAACAAAAATTTTATTTGTATGATCTATGTGTCATTTTCTATAGGGAACAAATCTAACCATCATTAAAATGATCTTAAATAATTGATCATCCTGGACGAACACATGTTTGTCTATATGATCGTATGATAAAAAATTTTGTATGATAGGATGCCTAGTAAATTGTGTATTTATGAAAAACCATTTTATTTTGGACGTTATCGTTCGTCCATATGAAATTATTTCAT
Source organism: Dendrobium nobile (assembly GCA_022539455.1). Lineage (NCBI taxonomy): Eukaryota > Viridiplantae > Streptophyta > Magnoliopsida > Asparagales > Orchidaceae > Dendrobium > Dendrobium nobile. The sequence goes on along the minus strand of CM039733.1, from coordinate 29,960,684 downwards.
CCCATACGATCCCAAGATCGCAAGTACGAATTCAGTTTCATACTGTACGAAGGATCATTTTTCTTTAATAGGAGGGCATTAGAATTCATTTTCATTCACTTCCAAACTCTCCTTGAATCCTTCTAGAGGCACCAACCTAGGAATGACAAGTTCTAGAAAGTATTCTAGAGTTACTACGGCATCATTATCCAGGGGTAGAGATGACAATTTTCTATCTAGAGATAATGAGGATTCTATCTATAGGTGTATAGCCTCCAAAATCACTTCTTCAAGACTATTGATTCAAGATGAAATTCCCTTTCAAGTTATGTCTCTATTTGCTTCAACCTAGTTCTCCTTCATTTTGACTTTGATCTATGCTTATCATAGAGAGATTTTTTACTAATTCTTAGCAAATATGAGGTTTAGTGAGGATAAGAGTAGGATAACATCATTTGTTAAAAAATAGCATATTGAAATCACTATGGAAGATTTAGGAACCTTTCTTCATTTAAGGACTCGTGCGATTAGAGCACACCATTAACCTCCAAATGTGATTATGACTAGTTTAAGATAAACAAAACTCTTAGAGGTGTAACTCAAGTTTGTTACTTGGCTTAAGTCTACACTTGAATCAAAATACCAGGGTCATCCAGCATGTCTTAAGAACTTCAATCATTCCTAAGGCTGGTGATCGCATAAACATTACCCTCTTTTGTCCACTGTTACCTATTTGATCATGACTGGACAACCAATTGATGAGGCCCAACTCATCTTGGATTATATTCATAACCTTTCTAAAATTGAGTTTCCTTCTCAATTGAGAAAGAAAAATATTTCTCTGGGACATTTAGTGACCTATATTTTGAAAAATAAGTACAACATTATTCATCCTTATCCTCCCACTGAAATGCCAATATTCTTCACTGATGCCTCTTTTCGATCTCTTTTTGGGAGGAATTAGAGTTTAAGTGAAGATACTGAGGGAGAAAGGGGAGAACCTACACTTTCTCAGGGACCTGATCAGAACTACTTTCAGGAGATGGTCCAATGATTTGATCGGATGGAAAGTCATTTTGATCAAATTCAGACTCATCTAAACTATCTGGATGCACAACACCAAGAAGATATGGGGTGGATCTGAGGTTAGTTTGACTCGGTGAACATCAATGTAGCTATGATGAATAGATATTTCTTAGTCTTCAACCAGCCTCCTCCTCCAGATCAGGGTCCTTCAGAGTTTTAGATGTACTTCTTTATAGTTACTTTTTCCAATCCTTTCTTGATTATGTGATGCTGTCTATGTTTATTTCCTTTTATAGTACTTGTATTTTATTTAGATTTGTGTTGATGTTGTGATGTTTAGAAATTATGTTAATTGTATCAATGGCTTTAATATATCCAATTTTTTTATATAAAAAAAAATTTCATGTTTTGTTTAGTGGCTTTTATTTCTTATTTAAAATATGAGTTTGCCAATATGAAAATCCTAATTTAATTAATCTATAAAGTGTTATAAATTAACTTGCATTTAAAAATTAATTTCATCATGAAATCTAATTTTTCAAAAAAGTTTAAGTTAACTTATAACTCGATCAAGTTAAGTATATCAATCACATGTTCTTTTTGAACAAACATAATTTGAATATTATTACTATAATATTGATGTCTTATTATTTTTTAATCCCTTTTTTAATATAATTATTTTTGTAATTAGAAAAATTTGATGTTTTGATTATTGATTTTGGAAAGTCTAAATAAAAAAAGGGAGAGGATATATAAAAGATATATACAATGTGTACAAAAATAAAAAAAATGTGCAATGGTTCACAAAATAAAAAGAGACACAAAATTAGCCCAAATAGAAAAAGATGCACAAAGTGTGCCACAAATATTTGAAAAGATGCGAAATGTCACCAATTGGGTTTTAGTTCTTTTCTCTATTATTTAATCTTTATTTCAAATCAATCCATTTTTTTAATTATATTTTATATTGAAAATTAAAATTAACTAATCTTCATTTCATCACTTTTGTAATAATTCTCCGTCTCTAATTCTCTAGAATGCATCATTACCTTGATAATTTTTTCTTATCTAAGTTGCTTTTTAACTTAAATTTTTTTGAATTTTTTTTTCATCTTATGGTAATTAACTTGTTATTACAACTATATTTCAATATCTTTCAAGATCAATTATTATGATTTCTCATTTGACATCTTTCACTTCAACTTTCTTTTTCCCTTTTTGTTGTTGTCAAAAGGGCGAGTAATATTACTTTATGTTTTGTATTCTGTGTGTGTATTTTTTGTATTTTGTGTTTCATGTGTTTGTATTTTTTGGATGTTATTATTTGTATTTTATTTTATTGTTTGTGTTTTATATGTTTTAAACATTAAAAAAAAAAATTGGAGTGCTCTTCATGGAATTTCCCTATATTCACATGTTTATTTTTTTAGGGAGAGCTAAGGAGAAATTTAAGGTATACATGCTAACACAAACAATAATTATTTCAGAAAGGGGGAGATTTTTGAGATTGTTGCAACTTAATTTTTAAATTGTTGATATTCTTGTAATATATATATTTTTTATAATTCTAAATATTATTATTTTAATTATACTTTCTCCTAACATATTTTTAATGTATTATTTTATTATTTATGTGTACTAACATTTTAAAAAAATCATTCTCCGAATTATAGAAGACTTCAAATCAGATTAGATTAGAGTTCATTATAAATAAAGTCTATATTTTTCATTTTATTGAGTTTGAGAGAGTGTGATTATAATTGAGTTAGTGTGCACACACACACACACTAGGGGAGTTTAAAATTTATAATATTTAAATTGATCGTACTGTACGGAGTCATTTTGTATAAGATGATTTGTTCAATTATTTTCCCCTACGAGCAGTCAAATGAACTGCAGTTTGAAATTTTTTATAAGTGACAATAGAACTATATGAAGTTTACTTTATACAGACTACGTTGAGAGTGCAAATTGGACGGGTTCTTTTCATCCTAATGATTTCAAAAGTTTTCTGAACTGATCATACTATATGATCTCCTGTTCATACTGACGACATCCAAAGTACAAATTTGACGGGTCCCTTTTCATCCCAACAATTTCAAAAGTTTTCTAAACTAATCGTATTGTACGATCTCCTATTCATATAGATGACGTCCAGAGTATGAATTGGATAGGTCCCTTTTCATCCCGATGATTTCAAAAGTTTTCTGAACTGATCATAATGTATGATCTCATGTTCATACAGATGATGTCCAGGGTACAAATTGGATGATTCCCTTTTCATCCCGATGATTTCAAAAGATTTTTGAATTGATCGTACTGTATGATCTCCTGTTCATATATTTGACATCCAGAGTACGAGTTGGACGGATCCCTTTTCATCCTGACGAATGCCAAATTCTACTAAACTGATCATACTATACAATTGCCTGTTCGTACAGACAATGTCTATAGTATGAAAATGTGGGATACCTTTTCTTCCCGACGAAATTGAAAAACTTTCTAATTATTCGTATAGTATGAACTTGATTCATACTGAACAATCATCTTGTACAAAAATATTTCATACATATTCACAAAAGATTTATACGTAATAGTTTTTGAACTATTCATACGCATGAACTTACGATCATACTGTATGATCGTACATGCTCAAAATGTTAAATTTTATTTTTCTGGACTATTTTTCGTGTCTTTTATATAAAAGGTCCTTAAAAATTGATGTGAAGAAGTGTTGTTCTTCATGATTTTTCAAGGGCAAGTGAAAGAGTGAATATGAAAGAGTGTTTGAGAGAGATTTCTTATAAGTGGAGTGTGAAGGGTTCACAAGGTTACTCAAAGGTAAGGATCTATTTTTGTTTTTGGTTATTACACTTCTTTTCTTCTTTCTAGTTACTCGTTAGAAGATCTTTGAAGAAGATATGGTACTCTGCCAACACATGGAGGGTGTGATAGAACAACAGTTCTCTACCGATATATGGAGGGTATGAAAGGACAACTGTTCTCTTTCTACACTTGGAGGGTGTGAAAGGATGACGATTCTCTGCTGACACTTGAAGGGTGTAAAAGGATGATGATTCTCTACCATACTGGGGATTGGTGGAAAAGAGGAATTATAAATGCTTCTCCACCTTGCTGTGGGGACAAAAGGAGAATCACTTTGGTAATAGTGTAATACCTAAAGAGGGAGTCTTCACGGAGTAGATGTAGGACGTCTTTGATCGAACCATTATAAATCTTTATGTCTTTTTATTTTCCGCTTTTTTTTGGCAATTTGTTTATTGTGATTGAAAAGTTTATTTTAATCTAAAATTAAATTGCTGTAAAATTTAAAACAATTTTCTATTAAAAGTACAAGAGAATTTTTTAAATTACCAATTCAGCCACCACCACCCCCCCCCCCTCCTTTGGGTTAGCCTTCGGATAATTGCTAAGGTTTAACAACCTATAAGGAATCATCAAACCTGATATCAGGTTTTGTTTATAATAACTTCCTTAGACTAGATGATAGTAAACTGCGACCCATTAATAGTTAATTATAAATTCTCAAAGCTAGAACCAAACTAGATAAGACTTCCCCTCAAGAAGCTCGGCTTGGTTAACAATGATGTTTAGGATATCTGAGAACTTGATGATTAACTTTCCTACCATTTCTAAAATTGAATTGGAAATTTTTATTAGTTTTTGAAATCACTAGCTTTAAAAAAGATATTTAACTATGAAGAAAATACTGAACCTAACTCACTGAATCCACAATGAAGGCTTAAAGAAGGGATATGGATTTAGAATTAGATTTAAAAGAATTTAAATATGTACTTAGTACAAGCAAACATATTAAGCTACATGAAGAAATGTATCTACAATGCATCACTCAAGATGATGGAAATGATTAAAATTGGAATTTAGTTTCTTATTGAAAAGTAGTTGAATCTCGATTTAAATTTAAGATTAGAAATGATTGATCTAGACCTAAATAAAATAACCAGACGAAGCTCAAGAATTTGAACCAAGATGCATTATGCAGAACTAGGGGAAATGATTGGAATTGGGTTTTAAAGGTAGAGATTGAATTCAGGCAAACAATTCAATTTTAAGATAGGTCAAGAAGTTAATGTTGATCACTTTCACTCAAGGGTAAAATGAATGAAAGGAAAAACAACTTGAAAGATACTTTGAACCTACTACAAAAGCAAGTCTATTATTGATTTAAAAGTTTAGTCACCATGAGACATAGAGAGAGTCCTATCTCCAAAGGAGTCGCATAAAAAATTTATGGACAAAATTAATTATACCAACTTATATGCACTTTATATTTCTCCAATTAAATTTGCATAATTAATAACATACAATCCTGAAAGACAAATTGATGTTTTTCTTCTAGTTTAGAAATGGAAATAGAATTACTTTCATAAACAAACTTAGCATAGAGAATATAACATTCAGATAGCTCTTTTTTAACTGAAAATAAGGCTTTAACTTTAGACTTTAATAAAAAATTTTGAATATGTCGTGCACAAAACTCTACATTTTCTATGGTGCACTTAATGCAATTTATGCTACACAATCAATGTAATATACATGGCAATTTTTCATGATAAAATTGGCAACATAACAACCTTAAACCCATAGGGAATAGTAAGATGAGCCCTGTTGCATAGGCCACCCCATGCTTATAATTTACTTATTTTTGGTGGTTTGTGTACATGGAAGGAAAGTAAATATGGGTGCTTGTATGCATGTATAAGTAAAGGTGTTAGGGTCTATTGGGTAAATATCATGATGTCCTAAGTCTACCGTATGTATCCTCACAAGGAAACACTCGTCGCCAAAGAAACCTAAGAAAACATGCAATTCTAATAATATGATATTTACAAACATGTATATTAAATCTTTGAATGAAGCATCTATACATAAAAGAAAGTGACAAATACCACTATATTATAACTCAGGGTTTACAGGAAAGAAAAGATGGTCAAGCTCCAGCAGTAGGAAGATTGGATTTCTACACCTATAAACTAATATAAATATTTATAAATATGTTTGATTATTTAATCTTCATATCTCCTGGCTTTGGAACTTCTATAGGATTCAAAAAGATAATATACAACAAAGAAAGGGATATCATTTCCTTTTGGAGTTCTACAAGGGCATATAATAAGCAATCACATTTAAAATTTTTGCAACACTTTAAAATTTACAACACAATATGCTTATACATTTATCTCTACACTTTACATTTATATTGACACTTTACCCTTTACATTTATGGTTTACACCATTACATTTACTTTTTACAATTTACATTTATATTTTACAATTTACTTTTACACTTTACAAAAAAATAAATTTGCAATGCATGTAAATAAATATGCAATATGCGTATAACATCCTAGAGTACAGGGAAAGAAAACAATCACAATAGTAGACAACCTCCAAGCAAGGTATCTAAGCACACGAAAGTGCAAGAATGTACAACAATATGACCTAGCCTATACTAGAGTTTGTTATTCTAGCAAGTAATCTAAAGTGTGTGCTAAGTTGTATTGTTTGGATATCTCCTAGTTTAATTTTTTATTGATGTTGTCAATAATATAAATTTATGATTGAATGGTCAAAAGGTCAAAAGGTTTTACTTTAAACTTAAGTTTTAATATTTTTAATAATTAATTAATATGCTAATTTTATTGTTTAAGTTATTTAGATTAAATTTGAAAGAACCTCGATGATCAACAACTTCAAAGTGTTTGAAGTCATTAAACAACAAGTCCTAGTCTTGTTAAAGAATGCATTTATTTCATCCCTAATGTTAAAGAAAACATCATGAAGCCTTTATTTAAATTAAGTGTTTTATTAGATTTAAGTTTTAAGGAACCATGATAATTTTTCATTTAACAACTTGAAGCTTTTAATCAACAAGTCCTAGGCTTTCAATTTAGTGTATTTTTTCCACCTAAAGGATAAGTACACAACTTAAATTGAAATGGGCACATATAGATGATATTCATTTCGTTATGTTGGGAGTTGATTGCTTCACGTGGTTTTTTAATTTGGCTGAATCAAAAGATATGATTCTTATGGGGTGACCTTGGTTTGTAGTTGGTTAATTAATTGCTATGGATAAATGGACGCCTGCTTTCACACCAAAGTCCTCAAAGGGTTTGTCTAATCCAATTTGGGTGCTTTCTCAATTACCCCTACTTTATTGGGACAAAAAAAATATAGCTCTACTACAATGGTTGGACATCCTCTAGGGATAGATGATCACACCAACTCTTTGGGTAGAAGTGCTTTTGCAAGAATTTTAGTTAGAATTGATCTAACAAAAAAACTTCCAACATGAGTTTGGATCCAGGGAATTCATGGATGTTTCTTCCAGCATGTAGAGTATGAAGGTATAACCTGATTATGCTTCAATTGTGAGTTTCTGGGACAAAAAGACACTCACTATCGCACATAAATTTCAAATAGAAATACTGTATATTTGGTCCGGTGTAAGGATGTAGAGGAACATCCGGTTGTAGGCAAAATCCCGCCTATACCGAGGTGTACTGAGTTTTTCCAAAAAAAGTCGGTACACCTCGGTATAGGCGGGATTTTTCCTACAACCGGATATTCCTCTGCATCCGGTCGGAGGACGTAATAATTGTTCATATAATGGTGCAGAATTAGAGCAAACAGATCGATCAAATGGAAGGTTTGATTATAATTTCAAATAATCTAATTCTAATCAATAGATTGCATACAATAAGAATTATTACGACCCTTGGAATCTTGTTTGTTGAAGTCAAATCAAACCTGCTTGGTACAGGAAGACAAATCCCGAAATGGAGGTTGATCCAATATGGGTTTCGAAGCAACAAATGCTAACATCTCAATAGAAGATACATATGTCAGTATTTACACAACAGACTACTGCTATTATTTCCAAGAAAATGATTCCCTAGGGGTGTCAATTCGGGTCAACCCGTCGGGTTCGGGTCGAACCCGACCCGACCCGTATATAAACAGGTCAACCCGAACCCGACCCGTTTTTATAAACGGGTCGAACATTACAACCCGGACCCGACCCGAGCGGGTCACGGGTTGACCCGACACGACCCGTGACCCGGTTTTTTCACTCGCGGCTGCGAGGCAGCGGCGGCAGCGCGGTAGTGGCGACGTCGCGGGCGCGGCAGCGGCGGCAGTGTGGCACGCGGCAGGAAGGCGGCAGCCGCAGCGAGGCGGCGGCGGCAGCGGCAGCGAGGCGGCGGCGGCAGCGGCGGCGGCGGCAGCGCGGCAGCGCGGCACGCGACAGCGAGGCGGCGGCGGCGGCAGCGCGGCACGCGACAGCGAGGCAGCGGCGGCAGCGCGACACGCGGCAGCGAGGCGCGGGGCAGCGCGGCAGCGGCAGCGAGGCGCGGGGCAGCGCGGCAGCGGCGGCAGTCTGGGCGACGCGGAAGTCTGCAGCGAGGCGCGCGGCACGCGGCAGCGAGGTCCGGCGGCAGTCTGCAGCGAGGCACGCGGCAGCGAGGCAGGGGCAGCCGGGCACGCGGGGCAGCCGGGCAGCGCGGGGCACGCGGGCAGGCGGGCAGCGGGCAGCGCGGCAGGGGCAGCGGGCAGCAGCGGGATTGAGCGGGAAATTCATTTTTTTTAATTAAATGGGTTTTCGGGTTGACCCGGCAACCCGCCGGGTCAACCCGACCTGACCCGTTTTATTAAACGGGTTGAATCTGCAAACCCGGACCCGACCCGTTTATCAAACGGGTCGGGTCCTGGTCGGGTTGTCGTGTCGTGTCAAATATTGACACCCCTATGATTCCCTGCTCAATTGATTATAGGAATCAAGTCCAAGTGTTCGGCACCCTAATCCAGCATGGATGTTATGTAAGTTTGGACTATTTATTTAAAATAATTTAATTTAATTTGTTTGAATTGAATTAAATTTATTTTATAGGTTTATTTAATTTAAATAAATTTAGTCCTATTTATTATTTTCCCATTTATTTATTTAATAAAATTAAAATTTAGGAATTTTATTTGAATTTTTTGTTTTCTTTTTTTTTTTTATAATTTCTTTTAAAAGTTTAAGTTGAGTCATTTTTTTTGTGTTTAAATTATTTATTTATTTTTAATTATTAGTCTTATTTTTATTTCATTAATTTAATTAAATTTAAATTAATTTAATTTAATTTAATTTTTAATTAATTTCTATTATTTCTTTAATTAAATTAATTTAATTGATTTATGTCCATTTATTTAATTTAAATTTATTGGTTAGTTATGTTTACAGATTTTGTTTTTATTTTATTTTATTTCTTATTTATAGTTATATTTATTTTTATTATATTTTATTCATTTGCTTTATAATTTTTTTATCGTTTATTAAGTGGTATGAACAAAGTTTGACTTTTTATTTTTTAAAAGTTTTAGAGGTTTATTATTTTTATTAAATTCCATGTTTTATTTAGAAATGAATGCAACTTAATTTGTATTTTAAAGTATTTATCTATTTAATTATGATTTTTGAAAATTAGCCAAATTAATGTAATATTTAATTAGGGTAATTAGGCTAATTTTAATTTTTGAAATAAATCAACTCCAATCAACTTATAATCATCACTAGAGAACATGAGGGACCTTAAATGATGATTACAAGTGGTTAAAGTCATTTGGGATGTTATTTTTATTCATAATTTTTTTTATCATTGCATTTTCTTAAATTTTTAATTATTTTTTATTTTGAAAATTTGTGATGGAGCTTTTCTTTTTCTTTTGTTGTATATTTCATTTTAGATTAAATAAAATTTGACATATTTATTTTATTTTATTTTAATTTTAAAGATTTAACAAAGCTCCACATTTTTTTTACTAAGTAGATTTAATGAAGCTCCTATTTTTTAATTTAAATAAAAGTTCCATTTTTTCATTTAAAAAGGAAAAAAATATACAATGAGTACAATCTAGGAAGAGGCATCTAAAGGAAGCCTAAAAAGAAAAAAAAACTCATAAAGATAGAAGCATAGAATAAGCTAAAACATCCCAAACATGTATACACTTCATCAAAAAGATACCAAAAACCATTATGTCCTCCAATACTTACAATGAATTCCTTTCTTCTATCTCTTAGACATTCTAATAGTAACTAGACTCCAAGACCCATAGCTTTCAGGATTATTCCCATCTTTCTCACAACTTGTAAGAAGAGAGTACTCAAATTCCACAAGAGGTGGATGGAGGAGAGGATGGATCATGAAAGATAAATTAGGATCACAATCAATAATGAGAGTGTCCCTACAAGATGGGTTGCTGCTATTCTTGCACAATACAGAACATTCACATAAATTAGCAGAACTCCATTGAGCTTTTTGTGTGGCTGCTTTGAAGATTGAGGAATATTTGGAATATGACTTATTTTGTACCCAACAAAGCCACAATGAAAGCAAAGGTGAGCGATCCCCTCATATTTCTCCCTTTGGAAAAACTTATAATGAAGCCCAGAGATCTAGGCTCCGAGAGGAAGCTTGGCACCAAGATCTGTCCTCATAGAAACACGAGCAAAAGCATTTCACCCTTAGGAGTTAGTTTGAGCTGCTATCCATAGAGGTTGTCCAAAGAAAGAAGCTATCCGAGAAAGGTTGGTGTTGTCCCAGTACATTAGAGGCATGTAAGGAAAGCGAATCCAAACAGGAGAAGATAGGCCCACAATAGATGGTGGAAAGAAGGACGAAGACCAACGATCCAAACCAATAAGATACCCTCCTACAACCTACTTTCCTCGCATAAGGACAACATCCTAATCCTCAACACTTTTAAAGATGCAAATGAAAGAATCTGGAGCTATAGAGATAAGTTGAAAATCTCCAAACAATGACTATTTGTACTTGAATTAATTAAAAATGGCAATCTTTGCCAAATAAGCTTGCTAACTATTCTCTTTCAAGCCTAGCTAAGTTGGCATCGATAGACTCCATATTCAAAGTCATAGAATTTCCATTGTCAAAAATAATTACCTCCTTTGAAACATCATCAATTTTGAATACATCCAACCAATTCCAAGAAAAGGGAAGGTCTTGGGCTTGTTTAGTACCAAAAAGGATGCTTAGTGTCCTGTTGAGAAGTATCGGTTTGGATTCAAGAAAACATATTTTGAAGAGGCATTTAAACAAACACTAGACGTGCAGTTTGCAAATTTAGAATTTTCATGAGTGGCTGCATCTGATGGATTTACACACCTGCAATCAAACTCAGAACAAGCAGTAAACTTCATAGGTTCATGCAAAATCCTAAATTTCTTAGTAATTTTTGCTCCAGAATTGCTTAAATTAACTGCATTAGCATCAGCTGAACCATCTGAACTTTGCAAAAAATCCAAAGCTGCAAAATGATCCTTCATAGAACCGAAAATGCATGGTTAAAAAAAATGGTAAGACTTGCCTGGGCTTGAGGTCTGATCTCCTAAGTAGGCTCACGTGACACAAATATGACTCCCTTAGCTAAACGATCGAAAGAATCACACTGCAGGTCATCAATGACGGGGTTAAGAATATGCTCGAGATCCTCAGACAAAACACATGCTTGCTTATCCATCAAAGATTATTCATAAACCTCTAATTCCTTTCTTTCCAAAACCATCAAAAAATTACCATGTCGTGAAGCTTTCCTACTATCTCTCCCCTCGTTGGAACGAGGAGAAGACCAATGGCTCCTCCTCCTCACCATGCCACTTCCGATGAGCTACATCACCTCCGTGCTATGAGTTAATGAAGTTCTTTTTTTTTTAGTTAAAACACACAAAAGGGCCTACGCGTTAAATATAAAAGGGGAATATAAGGTACTTAATAGAGACGTTTAGCTCACTAATGCTCAGACAAGCTACAAAATAAAAAAATTAAAATCTACGATCCAACAGTCCCTTCTAATCCAAAATATAAAAGGTTCTAGTAACATTCTAGGACAGTTAGGAACTAGCACCCAAAAATGAAAGATACAATAAAATCTATGAAGCTCAATCTTCCTACAAAAAATGATGAACACATCAACAATGCAAACCATCTGACCATCCAAATGGTTGCAAAACAAAAATAATTTTGCACAAGATAACATATAAATAGAATAATAAACCCTAGAGGGTGTATGAAGCTCCTTTTTTTGGGCAAAAAAGCTTTTCTATAAAATAAAGTCAAAAGTATACAATGGGTACCAACTAGAAAAAGGAATCACTAGGAAAACTTCCTCAACAATGCACAAAAAAGAAGAGTGGAACAAAAAAGGCTTACACTACCCATACATGAAAAGAACACCTTAATGGGAAAGAACCCCAACTCCATCTATCTTTTTCTTCTTTGGTAGATTAGTAATTTTTTCCAAGCGTTGAAGATCCTTAGTAGCCCGAGGAAAATATGCTCTATCTTTCCTTGGGCCAGAGCGCTTGATGCACGAGGAAATCCTCATTAGAGAACATGAATGGAATGTTGGAGAGATCACAATCCTTAGATGAAACAACTTGCTTGGCCAGTTAAGTAACTTCCCCATGATAGACAGGGGTGGTAGTCTTCTTCCCTCTAATACCAACATTTGAATTCTTTTTCTTTAGTCTCCAAGATTTTCTAGATATGACAAGACTCTGAGGCCCATAACTTTTAGGACTAGCCCTTCGTTCACATTTTATAAGTTTAAGTTTCCAACTGAGGTGGACGTTGGGCTAACTTAATTGAGTAAGAAGAATTAGAATCAATTAAAGGGACACAAGACGGTGTGTTGTTGTCCTTGCTAAAAATTGATTTGTCGAGCAACTCAGCAGAAGTTCTTAGGGGTTGTTGCGAGGGCTACCTGGAAGATTGAGGAACATTAGGAAAATGACTTTCATTGTGCCCAACAAAGCCATAATGGAAGAAAAGGTTAGATATCCCTCATATTTTGCTCTTCAGAAGAACTTTCCTTGAAGCCCAAAGATCTAAACTCCGGGAGCGAACTTGGCACCAAGATCTATCCTCATAAAAACTCGAGAAAAAGAATTACTCACCCAAGAGTTAGTTTGAGCATCAACTCATACCAAAGAAAAAAGAAATCCAAGCAAGATTAGTGTTGTCCCAATACAAAATTGGTAAGGAAGGCAAGCGAATCCAAGCTAGAGAAGATAGAACCACTAATGATTAGGGAGAGAAGTAAGATGACCAGTGATCTGAACCAATAATAAACCCACCAATAACCCATCAACCTCCAAAAATGACAACATCGCGATCCTCAACAGATTCAGAAAAATAAATGAAAGCATCCTGAGAGATGAAGATGAGTTAAAATTCTCCAAAAATTGGTCATTTACGCTTCAATTCAAGTCAAGCCAAGTTATCATAAACATTTTCCATATTTAAATTCATAGAACTATTGTCCTTTGACATAACTTTTGCTTTAGAAACATCATCAAGTTTGTAGACTTCAAACCTATTCCATGTATTGGGAGGTTGTTGGCAAGGTTCAGAACCAAAAGGACGCTGGCAGGGCTGTTGGAGAGAGGCATTTTGGTTATCCAAAAAATCAGAATTTGATGAGGCACTTAAACACTAGATGTGTAGTTTACAGATTGTGAAATCCCATGAATGGAAGCATTAGTCTTCTTTACACACCAGCCATCTAACACTGAATCAATAGCAGAAATCAAAGGGTCATTGAAGTTCCTATATTCCATTGTAATTATATCTAGAAACTTCCAACCTACAAGAATTAAGAGTAGATGAATCGATAACCAAATCATTCATAGATGCTGCATTTAAACTTCCATTGGAGCTGCACTGACCCTTCCCCAACTGCGGAGGTACGATCTCCCTAGCCTGCTTGAACTTGCAAAGGAAGAGGTCGAGTAAATGCTTACTCGGCAATGAGTCGAATTGCGAAATGAAATTGGATGCAAAGGGTTCACACAACACCATATCAGATGTGAAATCCAATCATTCAGACTCAAAAGAAGAGTCAAAAACACCATCATCGCAGAGAATATTTTGCTCAGGTTCTTTATAGGAGACATTGACAGCCATCAACTCATGCTCATAAGCTCCATAATCCATACCTTCTAAAACCATCTAGAACGTACCATTCCAACCATCTTGCCTACCACTAGTCCCCTCACAAGAGCTAGTGGTGGAAAGACAGGCACTCCATACCATCCTTTAATGAAGAACCATGATTTTACTATGCAATTCAAATCTTCCATTAGAGGATGTGCGAAGAACCTATGTCATTTTTTAATATTAAATTAGGGTTTAGAAATTAACAGATCAAATGAACTCTAATTAGCTTAAAATTTAAACCTTATAATAATAATAATGTACTGAAGTCCAAAACCTAGAAATTGGAGCTCGTCAAAGCTTTCCTATGGCTATTAATAAATTTTTAAAATAAATATATCTATATTTTAGAAAATTCATAAGTGGCTAACTAGACCAGATATAGGCTTAAAATTAGCGTCTGACTTACTTTTCTACATCTATCTAACACACCACACCATCAAAACCCTAAAGTGTGTTTTGATTCAAATTTATTTAAATTCAAATTCCTAAGTCAAAATATGATCTAAGGATTTGAATTTTTAAATGAGGTTTAAATTGAATTCAAATTACCTTGGACATTTTTTGACATGTGTATAACTTATCCAAGAATCTTCACTATAAATCTAAGATCAACTAAGTTTCAAATAATCAAATAATTTCATAAATATAGTGGGGAGTATTAATGAAATTACTTTTTGTTCATACAAAATTTGGCCTCTAAACCATTTGGTTTTATAGATCTTATTTTCCTAAATCCATAGATCTATTGAACACCTAAATTGGTTAAGTATGTTAGAAGATATTAATTATTGAACTATTTCCTTAGCAATTACACACTTAGCCATGCTTTTACATGTGGTGTTATTTTCTTAACTATTTAAAAAAGTGGATGGGTCCATAAGCTAGTATAGCTTCTAGATTAAGTGTTTTTTGATAGAATCAAAGTTGTTCGTCTGAATACACGAATAACCAACAACTCTGATTTTTTCTTCTACCTCCCACAACAAAATTCAGTAATTGGGTTTATTTTATTTTATCTAAATAATTGGTTGAGTTAATCTTCCTCCAAATCAAGCCATAGTAATGTTGATTCCGTATAGGTTGTTAAACCGAAGCTATTGTCCCAAGGCTAACTAAGAGGGGGGGGGGGTGAATTGGTAATTTAAAAATTCTCTTGGATTTTTAAATAGAAATCCTTTTAAACTTTTTCAGGAATTTAATTTTAATTTGAAAATAAGCTTTTCAACCACAGAAATTAAAATTGCAGAAAAAATGTGGAAATTAAAGGACATTAAGATTTATAGTGGTTTGGTTAAACATGACCTACATCCACTCCCTAAAGACTTCCTCTTCAGGTATTACACTATTACTAAAGTGACACTCATTTTGCCCCCATAGCAAGGCGGAGAAGCTTTAACAAAATATCGCTTCCACTAATCCCCGATGTGGTTAGGAACCATCATCCTTTCACACCCTCTAAGTATCGATAGAGAATTGTTGTCCTTTCACACCCTCCAAGTGTCGGCAGAGTACCGTCATCCTTTCACACCCTCCAAGTATTGGCAGAGTACTGTCGTCTGTTTACACCCTCAAAGTGTCAGCAAAGTACTGGATCTTCTTCAAAGATCTTCTAACGAGCAACTAGAAAGAAGAAAAGAAGAGTGATAACCAAATACATAAATAGATCCTTACCATTGAGTGACCTTGTGAACCCTTCACACTCCACTTGTAAGAAATCTCTCTCAAACACTCTCCAACACTCACTTTTTTTTTTTGCCCTTGAAAAATCACGAAGAATATATCTTTCCACGTCTTTTAAAAGACCTTTTATATAAAAGACACAAAAAACCGTCCAAAAAACTAAAATTTTCCATTTTGAGCATGTAAGATCATATAGTATGATTGCATGTTCGTACGTACAAAAAGTTCAAAAACTATTGCGTATGAACCTGTTATGAATTGGTACAAAATGATTTCATACACGATAATCATCTAGTATGAACCAAGTTCGTACTGTACAAACAACTAGAAATTTTTTCATCTTCGCTGGTACGAAGAGGGACCCCATAATTTCATACAATGAATGGTGTAAATACGATGATGACATCATATGGTATGATCAATTTAAAAAAAATTCAAGTTTGTTGGGACAAGAAGGGACCCATCCAATTCGTACACTAGACAACGTATGTATGATGATGACATCGTATGATACAAACCATTTAGAAAATTTTAAAGCTCATCTGGATGAAAAGGGTCCCATCCAATTAGTACACAAGATGACGTACTTATAATGAAAACATTTATACGATACAAACCATTTAGAAAAACTTTGAATTCATCGGGACGAAAAGGGACCCATCCAATTCATACACTGGATGATGTACGTACGAATGTGGTATCGTACAGTATGATTCATACTTAGAAAAAATTTATTCTTTCTATTCATTTGACTGCTCGTAGGGAAAAATAACGGAACAAATTATCCCTTATGAAATGACTTTGTATAGTACGATCAGTTTAAAAATTGCAAATTTTAAACTCTCCCCCAGTATGTGTGTGTACAGTTACTCAATTACAATCACACTCTCTAAGACTCAATAAAATAAAAAATACAAACTTCTTTTACAATAAACCCTAAACTAATCTGATTTGATGTTTTCACAATCTAGAGTATGATTTTGCTGAAATGTTAGTACACATAAATAATGCATCCAAAATAATGCATCCAAAATATATCAAATAAAGTAATGATCCAATAATTTCTCTAAATTTCTTTTGATTAATAGATTTTCCCTTCAGGTCCTTATCCAACTAAACTGAGGAACTCATAGGTATACTAACTGCTTAATATTATCTATTTCATACTTCTTGAGGTTGTCCTTAATATACTTTGACTGATTAAGAAATATTCCCTCCTCAATTTGCTTAATAATAAAACCATGAAATCAACTAAGATTTCCAATTAAGTTCATCTCAAATTCACTATTAATTATTTTAGAAAAATCATTACAAAGATTTTTATCGATAGATCGAAAAATGATATCATCAACATAAATTTGAATAATGAGTATATTATTTTCTAATTTTTCAAAAAAAGAGTGGTGTCCACACTTCATTTTTTAAAAGATCTCATAAGTAGGAAAATGCTTAACCTCTTATATCAAGCACTATGTGACTATTTCAATATGTATAATACCTTTTTTAATTTAAAAATATGTTTAGAAAATTTTGAATTTTCAAAATTTGGAGGTTGTTCAACATAAACATCAACTTGAATTATCCCATTTAAAAAGATAATTTTAACATCAATTTGATACAATTTAAATCCTTTAAAACAGGCAAAGGCTATTAAAACCCTAATTGCATCAAGTCTTGCTATAGAGGCAAAAGTCTCCTTAAATCAGTCCCTTTAATTTGATTATACCCCTTAACCACCAATCTAGCCTTATTTCTAACAACAACACCTAAGCCATTTATTTTATTTTTAAATACCCACTTAGTTCTAACTATACTTTGATACTTTGGCCTTATAATTAATTCCCATACATCATTACTTACAAATTAATTTAATTCTTCTTGCATTACAAAAATCTAAAATTCATCCAAAAGATTTTTATTTACATTAGTGGGTTCTATCATTGAAATAAAGGCAGAATGATTGACTTCTTTGCTAAGTCCACACCTAGTCCTAATCCCCACACTAGGTTCACTTAAAATTAATTCGTTAGGATGGTTTTTAAAAAATATCAAATCTCTAGGAATATGATTTTTTATTTTTATATTTTCTTCCAAGTTAATCTTCTCAATCTTTTGGAAGTTATTTTCTAAATCATCCTCTTCCAAAATTCCAGATTCATCAAATACAACATGTGTGGTCTCCTCAACTACAAAAGTTCTTTTGTTAAATATTCTAAATAATTTTCTAACATTAGAGTATCCAAGAAAATATTCTTCATCTAATTTTGGATCAAATTTTCTTAGAGAAGATCTTCCATTATTATGTATGAACACCTTACATTCAAAAATATGCAAAGGTGACAAATTTGTTGTTATACCCTTAAGAAGCTCATAGTGTATTTTATTCAATTTTTATCTAATGTTCACCATATTCAAAAAATAACATGCAATACTAACCACTTCAGCCCAAAAATATTAAGTGAATATTCAGACAATATGGCTTTAGCAGCTTTAGCAGCTTCAATTAATTAATGTATATTAAGTGAATACTAACCACTTCAGCCCAAAAATTTTCTACACCTAGAATCCTCTTATTCTGGTGAGGGATTCTAGGTGTAGAAATTTTTTTATCAATTCCTCATTCTTTGCAAAAATCCTCAAATCTTTCATTTTCAAATTCACCTCCGTGATCACTTTGAATTGTTAAAATTTCACACCCTAGTTTCCTCTGAATCCAAGTCAAAAAATCTTTAAATTCCTCAAATAATTTATTCTTATGAAGTAAAAATTTAACCCACATAAATATTGAGAAATTGTCAATTATCACAAATTCATATACCTTTTCTCCTAAACTTACTATGCTAATCGGTCCAAAACAATCCATATAAATAATCTCCAAAGGTTTGCTAGTTCAAAGATCCTTATTGGAATGAAATGAGGACTTCATCTATTTTTCTAATTGACATGCATCACAAAGGTGATCCTTAGTAAAGTCTAGTTTTGGTATACCTCTAACCAAATCCTTTTGGGTAGTTTTCTTAAGGTCTTTCATACTAGCGTGATAAAGTCTCCTATGTCATAACCAAGATTCATCCAAAATAGTTTTTAAACAAAAAGTATTATGAGTTTTAATATAATTTAGATCTAGCATATAAATATTATTTATCCTAATTCCATGCAATATATCATTTCCATTTAGGCTTAATATGCAGTTGATCGAAAAAAAATTAATGCTATACCTTTTATCACATAGCTGGCTAATACTTAATAAATTATACATTAAGCCTTCAACAAGTAATATATTCTATATGAAAATTTTTTGCATATTTTTAATCATACTTGTGCCAACCACTTTCATAGTGGTATTATCTCCCAATGTAACCTTGCCTCCATTCCTGGCTTTTGGCAATATGAATTATGTAGTGTCTTTTGTCATATACTTCGAACAACTATTGTCCAAGTACCAAATGCTCTCATGAGATCTGATATGAGAGCATATCTCTTCTTAATCTGATTGCTCAAGATTATCGGCCATAAAATACCAGTTGGTGACTTCCTCCTTCTTTTCTATTTTTGATGAATCCGAAGTTGAGTCCGCCCAAAAAGCTCTTTGAAACCTCTTCTTTCTCTTTCTCACATTTACTTTCTCCTCCATCTTCTCCTTGCTAGGAGTGACTTTTAGATTAGGGTACTCTAATTTTATATGTCCAGATTTTCTGTATTCATAACAAATTACATCATTAGAAATATTAATATTTTTGTGAAACTTACATCTATTCTACTGTTGGCATCTCCTCTGCTTCATTTTTAGAAAACTCCTAAATTGTCTTGTCATTAAGGCAATATCATTCTCATCCTCAGGTTGTGACTAATCACTCTCTAAGTCATCCACTTTCAGTGCTATGTTCTTCTCCTTTCATTGTTCACCTACATCAATCTAAGTAGTAGGCAAACAAAGAAGAATTTTAGTAACCATTTCAGTATTCATTAGTTCCCTACTTAATGCATACAAAGAAGTGACTATTTGAGTAAATCTTCTATACATGTCAGAAATAGATTCATTGGGTTTCACATAAAATAATTCATAGCCATGTAACAAGATATTTAATTTAGATTGCTTTACTCCATTAGTCCCTTCATAAGTAATACAAAGGCTGTCTAAAATGTCCTTTCCACTTTTATAAGTGGAAATCCATATGTAATCTTCTAACTTAAGTGCATAAAAGAAACTATTTTAGCATTTAGCATTTAATTGTGCTAAGTCGCATTCTTCTACAATCCAGTCAGCAAAGTGTGTTTGAACTCTAATGCCATCTATAAGTCTAGTTGGCCTAGTATACCCTTCTTGAACTAAAATCCACATGTGAAAATCAAGCGATTGAAAAAAAGTTTACATGCATGTTTTCTAAAAATTGAAAGGGATATTGTCAAATAATGGAGGTCTAATGATCGAATATCCTTCAGGTGTGTTTTGTTTCTAAAAGTAGTCATTATCATTTTCAAAAAGTAGTCTAAACTTATTATTTTGAAACAAAACTCTGATACCACTTGTTGATTTCGTATAGGTTGTTAAACTTAAGCTATTTCTCCAAAGTTAACCAAGAGAGGGGGTAAATTGGTAATTTAAAAATTCTCTTTGATTTATAAATAGAAAACCTTTTAAACTTTTTTAGCAATTTGATTTTAATTTGAAAATAAGCTTTTCAACCACAATAATTAAAATTGCAGAAAAGAAATGTAAAAATTTAAGGATAAAGATTTATAGTAGTTCGGTCAAACACGACCTACATCCATTCCCTGAAGACTCCCTCTTTAGGTATTGCACTATTACCAAAACGACTCTCCTTTTTCCCCCACAGTAAGGCGGAGAAGCCTTTAAAAAATCTCTTTTCCACTAATCCCCGGTGTGGCAGATCAGAACCACTGTCCTTTCACACCTCGCAAGTGCTGGCAGAGTATCGTCATCCTTTCATAGCATCCAAGTGTCAGTAGAGTACCGTCATCTGTTTACACCCTCCAAGTCTCGGCAGAGTACCAGATCTTCTCACGAGCAACTAGAAAAGAAGAAAATAAGATTGATAACTAAATTCACAAAGAGATCATTATCTTTGAGTAACCTTGTGAATATAAAGATCTTCACACTCCACTTGTAAGAAATCTCTCTCAAACACTCTCCAACACTCACTCTTTCTTTTGACCTTGAAAAATCATGAAGAACAACTCTTTCACATCAGTTTTAAAGGGCCTTTGAGTAACCTGAAATTTTTTATTTTGAGTTTGTACAATCATACAATATGATCGTATGTTCGTATGTACAAACAATTAAAAAACTATTGTATACGAACCTGTTATGAATCGATATGCAATTATTTCATACACAATGATCCTCCAGTATGAACCAAGTTCATCCAGTATGAACCAAGTTCGTCCAGTACAAAACGAGTTCATACTGTACGTACCAAGTTCGTATTGTACGAACAGTTAGAAAATTTTTCATCTTCGTTGGGACGAAGAAGGACCCCATAATTTTGTACTCAAAGTAGTGTACATACGATAATGGTAATGTACGGTACAATCAATTTAGAAAAATTTCAAGTTCGTCGTGACAAAAAGGGTCCCGTCCAACTCGTACACTAGACGGCATACATACGATGATGACATCGTACGGTATGCACCGTTCAAAAAATTTCAAGTTTGTATGGATGAAAAGGGACCTATCCAATTCGTATACTAGATGGCATATGTATGATGACGACATCGTATGGTACAAACCATTCAAAAAAACTGAATTCATCGGGACGAAAAGGGATCCATCTAATTCATACACTGGATGGCGTACGTATGAATGTGATATAGTACAATACGATCTATACTTAGAAAAATTTTTTACCTTCTATTCATTTGACTGCTCGTAGGGGAAGATAATTGAAAAAATCATCCAATACAAAATGACTTCGTACAGTACGATCAGTTTAAAAATTACACATTATAAACTCTCCCCTGAAGTGTGTGTGCACAGTTACTCAATTTCAATCACACTCTCTCATACTCAATAAAATGTAAATACAGACTTCTTTTATAATAAACCCTAAACTGATCTGATTTGAAGTCTTCAATAATCTAGAGTATAACTTCCCTGAAATATTTGTACACACAAATAACAAAATAATACATCCAAAATATGTTAGAAAAAATAAAAATCAAAGCAATAATATTTGGAATCATTAAAAACATACATGTTGTAAGAATATCAACATAAAAAAAATAGGTTGCAACTATCTCAATTAGTAAGATTTTGAATTTCTCTTCCAATCCATCAGCCAGATGGTCATGGATTGGAAGTTGGCTTCATACTTGACTAAACCTTCAATAATTGAGTGTCAAGTTTAAAAATCACCTCTATACATAAGCAAATTGAGTGGGCATTTAGTTGGATTGCACCTCACTTGAGCTAAGGAATAATCTTTTTTCAAATAGTAACCATGGAGAAGAAATGTATAAAGATTTGGATGTTTGGCAGGAAGTAGCTCAATAAAGTTCCACTGACTTTACATAGAAGTTAGCTAGAAGGCCTTAGAAAGATAGGGAATTAAAGAGGGAGCTCTGAGGAGTTATTTGGAATCATTGAGCAAAACCCATCATCCCTGAATTATAGAGTATTTATAGGATCTTTATTTTAGGCTTTAATTCAAAATTCATCCTACTAAGGTAGCATCCAATTGCAATTTTAGTTAGTAAATATCCAATGATCTTACAATAGCTCACTGACGAAGTTTTAGCCCATGTTGACAGTTGGGGAGAGAGTTAGAGCTAAACAAAGGAATTGAGAGCTATTTTCTTAAATTACAGTAAAATTAGACCACCGCCTAGTTTGCGATGATACGGTCATGTGTTTGGAAGGTTCTAGAGTCATTCAAGTATTAGCCTAGTGTAGTTTCCACTGGTTTATAAAATGTCTTAGGAAAGCATCATTTTGGAGACCTTTTTTTATTTTTTATTTTATCATTTTTGAGACATTGTTTAGCCAATTTGTCTTACCTAGGTTATCTCATTAGATGGGCCTGCCAGGGTCGATGTAGTGGACCTATAGGCTTCTAATACAAGTACTTGTTTGATTTAATTCCACAAGGATTTGGTTTTGGCTAAAAAAAAACTCAATTGATTTCACTTAGGTCAGCCCAAATGGCTAGCTCATGTAGGCCCATGGGCTGAAATTGCTTGGGCTAATCTTTGGGCATCTAATTGAGAGTCCCAAGGGGTTTGTAGACCTTGCATACATCAAGGTCACTTGAATTGAAGTAGAGTTTTAGGGATAGTAAATTAGGTTGACTTGGTCAACCTAGCTTGACCATGCCTTAGGGTTTAGTCCAATTATATATTTGTAATTTCATACAAAGAATTAAAACTATCTCAAATAAACTAATTAACTTTAATTATTTAAATATTAATCTAAAATGATTAAAAATTTATTATTTTTATTTATTTTTATTAAATTTAATATTTTTTGTAATTTCAAAAATAAATAATTTTTATAGTTTATTTTAATTAATTATTAATATAGTTATTTATTTTAATGAATTATTAATTTAATAGCTTATTTTAATGAATTATTAATTTAATAGCTTATTTTAATGAATTATTAATTTAATAACTTATTTTAATTAATTGTCAATTTAATAAATTATTTAATTAATTAATAAGTTTAATATTTTTATAATTAAAATTTAAATAAAAAAGAGTAAGTTTTTTAACACATTTGCCTATCCAGCAAACTAGCTAGGTCTAGGTCTATGAATTTTTTTTTTCAGATTTAGTTCTTATCCGATAGGCTTAAACGACTGGCAGTATGGCAGCATGGGCGTGCAGCCTGGACACAGCGGTAGGGGAGGCAGCGCTTAGCCGAGCACACAGTCTAGCAGATGGGCAGAAGCACGGGCAGGCATTAGAGATGATTGGGAGGGCAATCGGGCGAGAAAGAAGTTTCCACAGGCATCTTTTTTAATTTAATTAATTTTTTTTAAATTTTTATCGACAAACTTATTCCGCTGGACAACCGTAAGAAAATTTTTCCGGTGGCTTTTTTCGCTGGAAATTTTTTCCTACGTGGGTTTTACCAAAGGAAAAATTTTCGCTACAAAATTAAAAATCCACCAAAAAATGAATAATTTCTGTCGAAAAAATCCACCGGTAATAGATGATTTTCCTTAAGTGAAAGATATTATCGTCCAAACAATATAGAGTAAATTTCTCTCCAAATACACTAATAATAATTGTATTAGGGCGAAATATTATACAACAAAGTTTGGCAGAAAACCACAAGAAAATCAAATTATAAATAAAAACACCAACTTTTATAGACGAAGCTCCTTCTACTGTGTCCGCATGAATTCACTGATGTAACATAATCAAATCAACCACTCATCAATGGTAGCCCATTTCATGATGAGAGTCAACCCATTTCATTTTTAAAGGAAAACTAAAGCCTTTCCATCATAGTTATTGCGACCTCATAACTTATTTAAGAATATTCAATTTATTCAAAAGGACATTCCGTCCTTGTTTAATAGGTAGACCAGATCCTCATTGAAAAGATTATGATATTTATGATCTTTAGACATTTCTCCTCGGAGGTCATCAATTTAACAAGGATAGTCTAACTTATTTTTAGAAGAAGA
The DNA here is from genome assembly GCA_022539455.1 of Dendrobium nobile. Taxonomy (NCBI): domain Eukaryota; kingdom Viridiplantae; phylum Streptophyta; class Magnoliopsida; order Asparagales; family Orchidaceae; genus Dendrobium; species Dendrobium nobile. Next base: position 29,936,302 of record CM039733.1, on the reverse strand, counting down.
TTGAAGCCCCGCCATATTATTGTCTTTCCTACAATCCAATTTATTCAAGGATACTAACCCCTTTTTTGAAGAAAATTAGAGCCTCGTTATAGGGATTTCAAATCTTAACCACCATCTACAATTATGCGTCAAGCAGGATAACTTTTGGCCTAACCTTAAGAGAAAAGCAATGGGAGGAAAATATTGCTCTCTTCTAAACCTCACAAATTAAATTTTTAGGATTTGGAGGGTCGGACAATGAGAGATATTTTAAATTTTGAGACGGTATATTCTTTACATTTTTTTCCTCAGATTTTTTAGGGTGGACTAAATCAATGCTTACCTATAAAAAAGACCAGAAAAAATATATTAAAAATAATATAAGTATAAATTAAAATAGTGTTATTATGTGTGTTAGCCACACTAGTGCTGGTAGGTAGGAGGACCAATTTTTTAAAGGATTTTCATGGCCATACATACATGTATGAGCCCATTTTTGGCCTTGAGATCACCTTTTTCATAGTTTTAGGACTACTTAGGTGAACATTTTGACGCTTTACATTTTATATATTTGGTTCCGTCCAGTTTTTATGTGCAAATTTCATTATTCCGGACAAAATTTATTATTAAAAATTTTCTATTATCAACAATGAATCAACATCACTAAGGTTTGGTTTTGAAAGCTAGAGTATTGACCATTATTTTTTCCATCATTCAAAAATCTTTTATATAAAAAATAGCTTACAAAGCTTAAGAAAGATATCTCAAAAAAACCTAAAAAATATAAAATTTTGACGTTGTCCTGTGTCTAGGACACAAAACGAAAAAAAAAAAAAGATAGCAAAATCCACGTACCTATCCGGCCACGAAGCCGTCACATTGACAGTGTGCTCTGCACGTCTACGTCATTTCTCCCATGTTCGCTTTGAATGTGTTGTATCGCCTCGCTCATCGTTAAATACCGAAGGAGACTAGGCTCTAGCTCTTGCTCTTTTCCTTCCCTCTGTTGCATGCTTCTTCGCTCCTTCATCGTTCATTGACCTCGTTCCTTCCACGACATTCCCTTTAGGTCGAATAGAAAGCTACGACGTTTGGATCGAAAGCAGTACAAGAGCTCGCTCGCTGTGGAGGTAACTTTCTTCCTTGCGTGCGCTTCTTCGTTCCTTCGACGAGTCAGATCGGAAGCTACACATTTGGATCGGAAGCAACCGCAAAAGCCCGCTCGCTATGGAGGAAACTTTCTTCATTGCGTACGCTTCTTTGCTTCTTCAACGGCATTACCTTTGATTCGGATCAGAAGCTACGACATTTGATTGGAAGCTAGAATGGATCTTGCATGCTAACTTTCTGACTAACGCGTGCTCCTTCAGCGCCATCGCTATTATTTGACTTCGCTCTCTCGACGACATTCCCTTCCTGTTGGAGCGGAAGTTTCGACCTTTCAATCAGAAGCAACGATTGGAGTTGCTCGCTATGACGATAGCTTTCTCCCTTTGGGGAGCTTCTTCGGCCAAATCCTGCATAGTTCCTGTTTCCAAACAGCCCTTACGGACAATAAAAAAAATTATTATTATTATTATATAAATAATAATAATAATAATAATAATAATAATAATAATAATTAGTTATAATTAACTTAAATTAATTATAATTAATTATACTAATTTTAATTAATTAAAATTAATTATAATTAATTAAAATTTATTAAGTTAATTATAAATTAATTATTTTTAACTATAATCAATTAGTAATGATCATAATAAATTATAATTAATTAAATTTAAGAATAGCTAATTATTTTATTTTAATTAATTATTATTAATGATAATTAATGATAATTATTTAGGTTAATTATAAATTAATTGTTTTAAATAATAATTAATTAATAAAAAATATTTAATTATAATTAATTAAAGTTAATTAAAAAGAGAAGAAAGAGGTCCGCTTTCTTACCTCGGTGTACCTGATGCACTAGTCAACCACCTATACATGTTTTTCTTAGTATGGTAGGAGGAAACTAGGTGCGACACCTCGAATGAGACATGTATACAACTCTTGGACCCAAAATCCTGTCCTCGATGAATATGACGAGTCGGTCAACCACTTATACACATTTCTTTTAGTGTGGTAGGAGGGAACTTGGTGTGACAGATGCGACGAGGCCGGTAAGCATCTCTCGAACATAAAATTCTGTACACGATGTATGTGACGAGCCAGTCAACCACATATATAGGTTTTTCATAGTGTGGTAGGTGGGAACCCTGTGCGACACATGCGACGAGGCAGATAGGCCCTATACATTAGCATGGCGGAGAGAACTTTAAGTACATGTATGCACCTCAGTGCCTGCGGGGAAACCTCTGTTACTACAGGAAAACAGCTCATTTCTGGAGGAATTTCCGGCGAAAATAAATTCGTCAGACTTTACGACGGATTTTCCTAGCAAGGTGGGATTGAAGACTCCGGCCTCCGTGTCTAAGGACACCTATCATACACACTTTTCTTTGCGTGGTGGGAAGGCCCTGACTCCCTACATTTCCCCCAAATGGGGGATATGTTGGGTTGCTGCTGAAATTAACACTGAAATATACAGAAATTGGACAACAAAAAGACTTCACATGAGCAGAAATATAGAGGACCTGTACTTGAACAAAATTACACATAACTTGAACCAAATATGCAGAGGACTTGTATGAACAGCATGGAATAGGAGTTGAACTAAACTTCAAGAAATTGAACCCCAAATCTTAAAATGCACAACCAAGATCAAAAATATAAGTGTCAAATAACAATTTAATTCATTTAAACAAATACAAGCAAACAAGCAGGGGAATCATAATGAATAAGACCTCGATGTATATAAATAAGAAGCAATACTCGACATCTAAACAATCACAAACAAAGACCGATCATCAATATTGGAATACATAAGCATACAATGACTAATGATGGTTTATATGTGATAGATGCAGATGGCTCCTACAATAATACGTACGAGGTCAAATGCACTGTACTTGCAAGGATAACAGATAGTCGCAGAATGCAAAGGTATCTCCTATATACACTATTGGAATCTCTAACACATGCAATAATGCTTGTTTATCGAAAAAGGCCACACTAGCAATTGATAGTAGAAGGCCCATCACTACAAACAAATACATCAAATCACCTGTGAATGGTGAAGGAGGACATGATGAATGTACGGAATCCCACAACACTTTCTACTTGGTCAAGTGTACTATACTTGCAAGCAATAATAATTAGATTCGTAATGCATGAGTATCTCCCACCTGCATTAATAAAGGCCAAGATTCGAATGCAACAATGCTTTCAATGCATATGAATAATAATATCGAATCAAGTCCAAATAATGTCAGTCCACTCTAAAGGGTATGGATGTCTTCTATATGAAACGATGAAGAAATCATGACACACGCAGAAGTGCCTGTAAATTGAGATGGCAACACTGGCAGTTGATACTGGAAGATCCTTTCCTACAGATAAGTACAAACAACGACCACCTAAGATTGGGGAAAGGTGGATATGATGCAGAAACAATGCATGTTCTACGAACACTTTTTGGAGATCGTATTGAATTCGATTGGTCCCTATAAATATATATGATCCACTTGTGGATAACAATAGTGGGTATATTATTAGTACATTGAAACCCGTGTGGACACAACTACATATGACACCTATGAGAACCTATGGGAGATACACTATGCATAATAGTTTATCTACAAATGACAACGAACAATATGCAACAAATGTGAGATATTTCTTGTAGTCAACAACCATCAAACAATCAAGTTGTTATACTAATTCTTTAATAATCAAATATAAGTACAAAGATGAGTATATGAATCTACCCATAGTCAATAGCAAATAACCGACAATTATTGATGAATGCGTACAATAGTGTCTCCCCTACAGACACCAACAACAGCAGTGATCGACATACTACGACTATATTGAGTATAAAAAATAACTCGACACATAAAGGAGGTATATTGATACATCATCAAAGTGGGATTCAAATAACAACCTGATGATGAATTATATCATGAATAATTCTATGTAGTTAAAGAAAGATCATTTGAGAAAAAATATTTCATCTTATAATCTCTATGGAAATATCAATGACTTCCAACAACGGTAAGCATCTGCAAACTACTATAAGAAGCTTGTCGACATGATGCCAATAGAAGGCCTTAGCTACAATATTATGATGCGATGTCAAACAATTTGATGACTTGAAGAAAAGAGAGAGTGATATCTCATCCTACTATTTCTTTAAAATGCTAGAGCTTCTAAGAACTATGCTGTGCCATTTAAGTGGGGACCTAAATATCAAGTCCCTCTACTGAATGTCCCACCTTTGTGAAGGGTCGAAGGGGAAAGTAGCATAATAATGTATGAATTGAGCCATTAGTCTCACCAGCATTTGATACATCACCTATCACAAAATAAACATCATGGATTCGATCTTTTGATGAATGAGAAAAGGGAGTCTACATCAGAATTAGAGGTGTTTCATGGTAATTAGGTGATAATTCTACGATTAACATATAAGAAAAAGTAGGGAATCAATAGTAAGAATCATAGGCCACTAAAGTATGATGCCACACCACCAGATCCGCAATACTCGTATAAGCAGACAGAAGGCATCTGTGAGCTACCAATTAGAAAAATGAATTCAAATGATAGTTGCCCATATAACTAACCCGCATTAAAAATTTTCAAAAATGCCCTGTACATGCACTTTAATATGTATATACATAGGTACAAAGAAGGGCATCTGTAATCACATGACCCGCATGGGCCCCAACGAGCTTGTTGTAGAATACACTTGACTTCTAGGGATGATACATATAGGTTTAATAAATAATAGTAAAATGCCCCCAAACACCCTCATGGGCTCTGACGAGCATGTTAAGAGTACACACGTGATGTCTAGGGATGCTATGTAGGTCAATAAATAAAATTACGTTTGAGCCCGATCCTTCTATGAGGGTAGATAGGAGTCGACACCGCTTGAACAATCAAATAAATATATGGTTGCTTTATCTATCGAGATATTTATTTTAATATATTCATATAAGTCATTCATAATCAATGACAAAAGGAATTCATCAATAAAGGCATAAAGCTTATAAATCCTAATCCTTTTGTCGACAAACTAATAGAGTTAATAAGGTTCAATCAAGAAAAATAAATATCCTAAAATGACTAAACACCCCGATGATAGTCGTATTGAAAGTAAATCTCAACTAGAGGGGTTAACTCCAACCATTTCAAATGCCTTGATACTTTCTCAAAGTTTAAAATTCTCACAAAATACAAGTATTTTTAAATAACCCCATATACACCCCGATGATAGTCATGTTGAATGGAAATCTCAACCAGAGCGATCCATACCAAACATCCAAAGTGCCACCAAAACAACCACTAAATCTAAAATCCAAAAATTCAAAAAATTCCATAATTTTCCAAATCTAGAATATTTAAAATTGAAATTATCTATCAAAACACTTAAAGCAAAATTCATCCATCATTTGTGATAATTTATCGAGCTTGACAAAATTAAAAATAACTTTAGCTTACTTAGAGCTAATGCCCGGTTAAAAATAATACTAGGATTCATTATCAAAATAATTTCCTACCAATAAGAATATGGTACTTGTCCTCTAATTGGTAGTTTTGCAACAAAATGATATGACATGATAAACAGTTATGAATCAGGGCCCTCTAAACTAAATGGTTCTAACACTAAAAGGCCCCATGAGATAACAGTTATGGCCAAAGACTATACATTCCTTGGTGGCATCAAATCCTTGAAATATAAATCAATAGGACATAATCGATAGGGCATAAAACCCTTTATTAGCTAAGGTGGCATCAAATCCTAAAAACTAACACTCTATGTCTTACTATGAATTTCTCTTAAGAGTGGATAAGGAGAGTTTATGGGTGAGTTTTTTTAGGAGTGAAGAGTGAGAGATCTTATACAAGAAAATTATGAGTGGATTTACAAGGTTTCCCAAAGGTAACGATCTCTTGTTTGTTCTTCAAAATTCTGCCCAACTTCCTTGAATGCTCCTCAGAGAAGATTTTAAAAGAAGATTACGATACTCTGTCATCACCAGGAGGGTGAGAAAGGATATTTATACTCTTCCATTACCTAGAAGGTGAGAAAGGATATTGGTACTCTATTATCATAAAGAGAGTAAAAAAGGATGTTGGTAATCTTCCATCACCAAGAGGGGGAGAATGGATGTTGGTACTCTTCCATCACCTGAAGGGTGAGAAAGGATGTCAATACTCTACCGCACCGAGTTGTTAGAAGAGAGGTTTTGTAAGGGCTTCTCTCTGTTGATGTAGGGGAAAAAGGAGAGTCACTTTGATTTAATGCAATACCTGAAAGAGTCTTTAAGGAGTGAATATAAGTCTTGTTGGACTGAACTATTATAAAATTTGGTGTTCTTTTGTTCTTTTACTTTTTTACTGCATTTTTATTTCCTACACTTTAAAATACTATAGTTACAAAATATTTTGTGAAAATATATAATTGAGTAAAAATTCTTAAAATGGGTGTCTAAAATTTAAGAGAATTTTTAAATTACCAATTCACCTCCCTCTTGGTTAGCCTTGGGAAAATTTTATTAGGTCTAACATTCTACTCAAACTTTCAAGTGTTATTAGAGTCTATTTCAAAAATTAAGGTTTAGACAACTTTTTGAAAATCATGGCTACTTTTTAAAACTGGAACACTCTTGACGGATATTTGATCACTAAATCACCTTTATATAATAGTATTGCTTTAGACTTTTGGAAAACTCTTATATCTACTTTTTTGTAATCACTTGACTATTAGATGTGGATTTTTGTACAGGAATGTTACACTAGACCCACTAGACTTGTTGATGACATTATGATTGAAATACTGTTAACTGATTGGATATTACAAGAAAAAGACCTAACTGAATTAAATACAAAATGTCCAAACAATTTTTTTTTGCTTAAAATCAGAGATTATATGCATGTTTCAACTTATAAAATTGGAAAAAAAAATTTGGATAGACTTTGCATAATGTATAAAGGAATTAATGAGGTGAAACAATCTAGATTGAACATTCTATTACACGACTATGAACTTTTTTATATGAAAGTGAATAAATTACTCACTGACATGTATACACATTTTACACAGTTAGTTACCTAATTGCTTGCTTTAGGTAGGGTACTAAGAAATTTGGAAAAAATAAAATAAAATTATATGTTCTTTACCTACTACTTATGATGCAAATATAACTATCATAATTGAGTCAAAAGTTTTAAATATTTATTCTATTAATAATCTGATTGGATCATTGATTGCTTACAACCAAGGAGTGACTCAAAAATAGATTGATACATATGACAAGCAGAATGAGAAGAATATAACATTGATGAAAATTCGTTAGGGATGTTAAGCCCTTAAGAACTAGCCCAAGGCTAACCAAGAGGGGGGGGGGGGGGGGGGGTTAATTGATATTTTAAAAAAAATTTCTTTATGTAAAGAACTACAAAACTTAAAACCAAATCACCACAGAAATCAAAGTGCAAAAATAAATATATGCGGAAGTAAAATAAAGAAAGATCACACTGGATTTATAGTGGTTCAGTCAATCATTGACCTACGTCCACTCCTCGGAGGCACCCTCCGAGTATTGCACTAAGTGTCTCTCCTTTGGCTACCACATCTAGGCGGAGAAGCCTTTACAACAGACTCCTTTTCACCAACCCCGGTGCGGTAGAGAATCGACTCTTTTGCTTCCTCCTGAAGCGGGCAGAGAACCCAAACCTTTTGCTGAAGTAGACCTCCCATGAACCTCCCAAGGACGAAGGACAAAGAACATAGACGATGACTTCGAACCTTTCTTGGAGCAACCTTTGTGAACCCTCTCACAAACCCCCCTCATAAGTTCCTCTCTCTCTCTCTCTATCTCTCTCTCTCTCTCTGTAATATCAGCTTTTGCTTCAGGTTCGTCTGGACGAAGTTGGATCGTCCGGGACGATCGGTTCAGGTTGTGTAGAAAATCATGTTTGGCTGTATGGTTCGTCTGGACGAAATCAGGATCGTCTGGACGAAAATAAGTCAGAGAACCCTTCGCCAGGGACGATATGTAATTTTTCGTCTGGACGAAATTCTTCTCTTCATGGATCGTCCGGTACGAAGCTCGATCGTCCAGGACGATCAGTCTGGATATATATAGAAATGAGATATTTTGAAGAGAAAGAAATATCTGAGGAGAGAGAAAGAGAAAAGGAAAAAGAGAAAAGCTGGTTTTCGGAGACCGCGGAGCGCTTTTCGTCCGACGCTGCTGTTGGGAAAAGTGAAGATCTCGTGGTAAGGACTCCGAATCCTGTTTCTGTTTTCAAAGATGTTGAGTTTTGACCGAGTTGTGATTTGTTTTGTATTTTCGTAGTCAACTTTTCGACGTGATTTGAGATTGACACAACTTTCACCGCACAAACTTTTAGAGTGTTATAGATATGATTATTCTACACGATTTGACTGTATTCTACGAATTTTCTTCCGGTCGGAATTGGTTCTACGCGGTTTTTTATCGAATAGAAAATTATCAAGATGTTTTCTGACTTGGTTTCTATAGAATAATAGTCTTGTATTGATGCCGTGGATCTTCGTCTGTAATTTGGAAAGATTTGGAATTTGTGTCTTTTTGCAGGATTTTTGTGTAAACTTGACCGACTACTGTTACGCTGCCCGATTTTCGTATGATTTCTGATTTTCCTGAAATTGATAGATTGAATTGATATGTGCATGACTATTGATATGATTGTTCTGGATTGCTTTAATATTGATTTTTGCATTGATTATAGATTGATTATTGAATTGCTTACTGAATTGACTATTGATACTGAAAGACAAGTGGGAACATGGTTGAACATTGGTTGGAGATGATACCTGTACAGGATGGTGGGCCGACGGGCTTTCCTTTAAATCACAGATCATGGATCATGGATATAACGATGGGAGTCATAAGGAGATTATATGCCGACGGGCGGCCGACGGGCAATAGAGTGACGACTCTTTTTCATAGAACCAATGTATAGATATCTACAACAGCAATACGGATTCTACAACAGCAACATGACCAGCGTTTGTGCTTGTCTAGTAAGACCATTGAATGATTGCATCGTACGGATTTTCTGATGTGCATGGATTTACGGATTTACTGTTTTGTACGAATTCATTGATTTTATTGACTGATCATTGATAATCGTCGAACATTGATACTATTGACCATTGATTATTGTTTTGGATTCATTGATGATTGATCATCGAGCATTGATACTATTGATTATTGACATTGATACATGGATATGGACGGCATAGATTTATAGATTCATTGATACCATTGATCCTGCATTGATTCGACTTGCTACTATAGATTTATCGTATTGTCTTTTCGATTGATTTTATCGACTTGATCGTATAGATTTGATTTATTTTGATTGATTTTCTCGACTTGATGGACTTGACGGATTTATTGTTGGATTTATGGGTTTAGCATTTCGATTGTACGTTATGGATTCATAGATACCGGCACCAATACTGATATAGATTCTGCGTATTGATTCATAGAGATTGACACTGTTATTGATATAGCTTGTAGCGATTGATAGATACCGACATCGACATTGATATGGATATGATATGGACATTGATAGATATAGATACTGTATTGATAGCATGAACATGGACATCGTACTACTGCCTACCGATTCATTGATATTGTTGCCTATAGATTTTATAGACTCGCTGTTGCTACTGTTCTGCACCGTATTGACTGTCATATAGATTCATTGTTCCGTATTGCTTTTCTCGACTGATTTCATTGATTTGACCGTATTGATTTGATTGACGGATATTGATTGATTGATTGAATTGAAATGATTGATTTGCCTGCCGCTGCATTGACTGGTTTTATTGACTATTGATTTTCGGATTGCATCGATTACTGATTTGATTTCCACTGCATAGACTCATTGACCATTGACTGATATAGATTGATTGACTGTGATTGACTGACATGCATATTGATAGCATAGCCGTGCTTTGATTTCAGTTATAGGTATTAGGTGACCTGCTGGGCTTTGTAAAGCTCATTATATGTGGTTAAAATTTTCAGGTCCGAGCATGGGAGCTGCAATGGAGATTGATCAAGACTGTCAGACGAATCCTTTCACTATTGATATCTGGGGCATCACACTCTCTCTCTCTCTCTCTCTTTCCCTATCCTAAGGCTCTCTTAGGTCAAGACAGTAGCACTCAAGGTCTTGTTGCATGAGAAAATTTGGGTCCTTTAAATAGAATTTCAAGAACCGACATTATCGTCCAGGATGATAGAAATATCGTCCTGGCTGATAAGTACAAAATAAGCTCAATCAACCAGGATGAATCAGGACGATCAGAAGAAAATTGGTTACATTGTCCAGGCGGATACAATATCATTCTAGACAATTAGTTCAAATTCAAGTACAATCGTCCTGAACAGGTTCTGGATGATGTCAATCGTCCAGACCATCGTCCTGGCCGATTCTGTGGACGGCCTGGCTAATGTGATTGTATCAATCAGCCTTAATTACTTTCCATAATTGCCAGATTAATTTAGGCATAATTATACCGTATCATTCAGGAAGATATGGAGATCATCCAGGCTAATAATTTAAAATAAAGAATACCTAAATTGATCATGGCTGCTGATTCTTTTTGATTTGAGCCTATCATCCTGGCCAATATAAGTATCATCCAGGATAATTAGCTTAATGAAGGCTGCTTAACCAGGATGCCCTAATTAGGGTTTCTGTTTTTAGTTGAATTGTCCTAGCTGATAAGAATATCGTCCATGCCGATGTACTCAAAACAGAAAAACTCAAAAAACCCCTCAAGTGTGAGTGTGCAAGGTTACTTAGCATCAAGAACCACTTTTATAATTGACTCAAGAAAGGAAAAAATATAGGCTTGACTCAACCTAAATTTACCCGTTCTTGAGCTAGCCTGATTTTCATTCGATCGTGTGATCTTGAAAAATTAGTAGGCAAAGCAGTCGTAGAAAAACATGAATGTTTGCTATCATCAAAAGTCTAATCCATAATCTCAAATTTGTAACAATCTCCTCCTTTTTGATGATGGCAAACATAAATAGAGAATTCAAACAGTTATGGCAGTTTAGTAAAAAAATTTGTTCATTAAGTTCAAGAATTTAAAGTACAAGATATATCATACTACTCCTCCTTTTGACATCACAAAAAGGAGGGAAACACAAATAAAAATATAACATAAACTAAAATAAAACATAAAAAAAATAAACTACAGAAAATTGAAAATAAAACTAGAAGAGAAATAAACTAAAAAAACACAAAGAAAATCAAAGAACGAGGGACCCTGATCATCAGACGGAGGTGGTGGTGGTGGTGGCTATTGGAAGAAGGTGGAAAACGTGGCAAATTGTGCCCTAAACCAGGCCATGTCATGGTCTTTCTGCTGCTGTTGGTATGCAACATAGGCATCGAACCGGGCCACGTCCTCAACGTGCTGCTGCTGGTGGTGTGCTACGAATGTGTCGAAGCGGGTCTCCAATTGATCAAATCTCTCCACCAATTGATCCAGTTGAAAGTGCTGGTGGAGAGGAACAGGTTCAAGAACAGGAGCGGGAGCGGGAGCCTCCTCCTCCTCTGCCCCCTGAGCTTTCCCATCCCCTGGGTGGAGATGAGTAATATGAAGGACATTGAAGGAATTATTTGAGTAGAAATATGGCGGATGGTTGGGAGGAACAAGATATTGAAGGTTGTATTTAGATTCTAAAACATATGCAATGATGTGTCCTAGAGCAAGATTGGGCTTTCTTCTATGACCTAGATCTCGAATGGTAGTCAAATGCTCGATGTAGTAAGTGAAAGAAGTGGAGTGATATGGACTAGGTCCCCTGCTTTTGGAATAACAGAAGTGCGAAGGACATACTGGATTGTCCTAGCATCTATAAGTAAAGAGCTAGTCTCTCCAACATGAAAGTGTGCGTTGGTGTGGCAAAGAAAGTGATTTGTAGTGGTCCAGTCAAAGTTAGGATCAGATACAAGGGTATGCAGCTTATCCCTAGTGGTGGACAGCTGCAATAGTTCAATACAATAATGATTTGTGATTTCGACAGGACGTCGATTCATATAAGTGGTGAGCGTAGTGTAGGAGGAATTAATGCAGAGGTTTGCGTAGAATTCAAAAAGAAGTTCAGAACTAAAGGGGACTGCAAGGGTGAGAATAAAGCAAAGAGAAGTGTGAGTGAAAAGATCTAGTACTAGATAGGAGAGATAGGCTGGATTGATTGTGCGGGACAGAGTAATGCCGCACTATTTTAATGATGGTAGGCAGCCTAATCATCTGCCTCCCAAAAATGAGAGTCCAGCATGCCCCTCGAGGAGCTGCCAGACATCTGACGAGCATGCTTTCTGCCAGCCATAAGTAAATAAGAAGTAAACAAGGGAGGAGAACAGTTTTGATGTGAGAAACAATGGCTAAAAGGCTCTAAATTTAAAGGATTGCCCGGATCATCCAGGACAATCTGGTGCAATTATTATGAAAGGCCGATTGATCAAAAAGGAGGTCTAATCGTTTAGGCCAATTAGATATTGGCCGGGATGATTAGACACAGACGATCATCCCGAGGAGTCAGGCCGGACGACCATTAAAAAAGCAGATCGTCCAGGTCGAATAGGTGGATCAGCCAGGATGATGCTCAATAATGGATCATACCGGCTAAATTTAAAATGTTTTAAATTATGTGCCACATGTATCATATAGGACGAATAGTGGATCGGCCAGGATGATTGTCCAAAAAAGGTTCGTCTCAGGAAAAAATTATAGATTTTAAACGAGCGACATGTGTTTCATCTAGGACGAATAGGTGAATCGGTCGGGACGATAACCAATAAATGTTTCGTCCAAGATGAAAAAAGATATCAGCCATGACGATCAAGATGATTATAGCAGAGGTCGATCATATCTTCTAGGATGAAAAGGATCATTCAGAACGATTAGAGCAAAAAAATTAGAATATTCAGTATATGGAGTTTTTGAAGCACGGAAAGCTTATCATCCATGATGATATAAACATCGGCCAGGAATTTGTGACAAAAAATTTCAACTCAAACGAGGGATGGAAATGATTAGAGAAGGCCCAAAAACAACAAGAAAGAAAAAAAAAAATAACAACGATAAAACAAAAGTCAAAAAGTTTTTTTTTAATCAAGACATGAACATGATATAGTCTTCATGTGATTGATTCTAAAAATTTGTAAGTTAATGAGTTAACAACTTCAAAAATCCAAAAATGGTAAAATATCCGATCATGTTAACCCTAAGCTCGGACTTCTTTTAGGGAAAAATCTTCTTTTGAAATCAAAAGGCCTAACATAAAAAAACATTTGGATAAGAAAAAGAGATCTAGTCAAGACTTGGTTTAGAAAAAATATCTTATATAATAATATATGAAAGTAGTTTGTTACAATCGTGAAATTTGAAATCAAGTCTTTGAAAATCTCAAGTGATACATCAAAATCTTCTAAGTTTTAAGAGTTGGAGGAAAGGAAGATAGCTTGCTTTTTGATGGGCTAATTTTATGCCTCTTGTCCATTGAATGGCGCACTTTGCATATCTTATAATTTTTTATACACTTTGTGTGTGTGTGTGTATATTCAATTTGGCGTCATTGCGCATCTTTTATTTTTGACATAATTAGCCACCTTTTTTTTCATTATTTTTGCAAGCTAGATTCTTTTTTAAAAACTCTTAAATATTCTTAGTTGTGAGTATATCTTCCAGATATTAGAGAAGAAAAACTCACTCTCTAATATAGGGAAGAATAATCCACAAAACAGAATCAAAAATTATGTGAGAGATGCATTGACATGATAACGAGAAATCTTGAAGTAACATAAAAACATTGATTATTATAGTATAAGCTAGATTACTGTAGAAAGGTAGAAAAGATCTCAATTGCAAAATTCAGTTGTTAATTTGAGATAGACTTTTGGTTAGAAAAGAAATTTTTATCACCAAAATAGGTTAGATAAAGATACACAATCAATGGTATTTTTTTTACCTTTTAGTAGATTAGGAGATGTAAAACATTAAATACAAATTTTTAAAATAAAAAATAAGGCATAAGATATCAATTCAACGATGATTTGAAAAGGAAAAAAAAAGCAAGGCATATGAAATTAAAGTACCAAAGACAAAATAAAAACTAACTAACTAAAAAAACAACTAGCAAAGAAATCAGTAGATAAAACATTAGTATAAATCAAGTTCATGCATTAATTTCAATCACACCCAATGTAGTCCTTAAATTGCTGAAAGTGTTGAAGGCTAGTGGTTTAGTAAATATGTCAGCCAGTTGATTCTAAGTCGCCACTTGATGTAACTCAATGTCTCCCTTAGTCACATGGTCTCTAATAAAGTGATGCCTAATATCAATGTGCTTAGTCCTTGAATGTTGGATAAGATTCTTAGAATTACAGATGACACTAGTGTTGTCACAAAGAATAGAGATGGTGTATACAGGTAATACTAAATCCAGTACTTGCTATTTTAACCAAAGGACTTGGGCCACATAACTTCCTAAAGCAATGTACTCAGCTTCAGCAGTGGAAAGAGCAACAGAGTTTTGCTTTCTACTAGACAAGGAGACTAAAGACTGTTCTATGAATTGATAAGTTTTAGAAGTGCTTTTTCTACCCACTTTATACCCTATAAAATTAGAATCAGAATATCCAATTATCTTAAAAGAAGTGTTGTGCCTAGGGTACTAGATTCCTAAGTTTTGGGCCCCTAAAAGGAACAATTATTACGTCCTCCGACCGGAGGTAGAGCTACATCCGGTCGGAGCTAAAATTGCGCCAAAAAACCAGAAATACCGAGCAAATACCGAGCAATACCAAACAATAACGAGGAATACCATCATGTGAAGACCCAATACCGAGCTATACCGAGCAATACCGAGTTATACAAAAAAATACCGAGTTTTTCTCGGTATTTTTTGTATAACTCGGTATTGCTCGGTATAGCTCGGTATTACTCGGTATTGGGTCTTCACATGATGGTATTCCTCGTTATTACCAAATAATACCTAGAAATACCGAGTTTTTTGGCGGGATTTTAATGCCGACCGGACGTTCCTCTACGTACGTTCACCGGACCAAATAAAATTCCTCCTAAAAGGTAATCTAAGAATTCTCTTAACTGCAGTCAGGTGGGATTCCTTAGGGTTTACTTGAAATCTAGCACAAAGACAAACACTAAATATCAGGTCGGCTAGCAGTCACGTAAAGTAAAGATCCAATCATCCCCCCTGTACTTCTTCTGATCAACTGATTTTCCATTTGCGTCCTTGCCTAATTGAATTCCTGAGGTTATGGGAGTATTAATTAGCTTGGCTTTGTCCATTTCATATTTCTTCAAGATGTCCTTTATGTACTTTGTTTGACTCAAAAAAGTTCCATCATTTAATTGTCTAATGCTAAACCCCAAAAAGTAAGATAATTCTCCCATCATACTCATCTCAAACTCCTTACTCATTATTTTAAAAAAATCATCACATAGCCTTTTATTAGAAGATCTAAAAATTATATCATTGACATAGATCTGAACAATGAGTAAATCATCTCCTACTTTCCTCAAGAAAGGGTGGTGTCTACACTCCCCTTAACAAACTCCCTTTTTAGAAAGAATGTGCTAAACCTCTCATACCAAGCTCTGGGTGCCTGCTTTAATCCATATAAAGCCTTTTTTAATTTGTAAACATGATTTGAAAATTGGAAACTCTCAAAACCTGGGAGTTGTTCTACAAACACATCCTCTTTGATTTCCCCATTTAAAAAGGCAGTCTTAATGTCCATTTGGAAAAGCATAAATCCCTTATAACAGGTAGAGCCTAATAGCACTCTAATGGCTTCCAATCTAGCTACAGGGGAAAAAGTCTCCTAAAAATCTATCCCTTTTATTTGGTTATATCCCTTAGCCACTAATCTTGCCTTATTCCTAACCACCACTCAAGAATCATTCACCTTATTCTTAAAGACCCACTTAGTTCCAACTACACTTTGTCCCTTAGGTCTTTCTACAAGCTCCCAAACATCATTTTTAACAAACTAGTTCAACTCCTCCTCCATGGCTAAGATCCAAAACTCATCAGTAAGGGCTTGGTTTATGTTGGTGGGTTCAGTCATTGAGATAAAGGCAGAGTAGTTCACTTACTTCCTAAGTTCATGTCTAGTCCTAACTCCATCAGAAGGGTCTCCTAAAATCATATCTTTAGGGTGACTCGAAGAGTATCTCCAATATCTAGGCAAAGTGTCTGAATGTTCAACCCTTTTCTCCAGATCGACATTTTCTACTCCTTGGTTTACCTCTCCTACTCATTTAGTGTTCTGGTGCTCTACCCCCTTCTCCAAGTTTTCTAATCTAGTGGTAATCTCTCTATCATCATCATCCTCAACTCTAGGCTTTCTAGGATCAGACTCATCAAACACTACATGTGTAGTCTCTTCTATTACAGATCTATGGCTTATGATTTTAATAATAACAAACATTCTTTTTCTCTATGACTATCTTATCTACTGACATTTCAGGTTCACATGATCCGACTGCAATTTGGAATCAGCTCAAGATTGGGCAAACTAGGTCTGAGTCAGTTTATACTCTTTTTCCTTTCTTGAGTCTATTGTATTTAGTGTGGCTCCTGATGCTTTGTAACTTAGAAGATTTCTGACTGTTCCCTAGAGTTTACTATTTTTGGTAACATCGTTCGGGATGATCTGTTCAAAAGCAGAAACCCTAATTAGGGCATCCTCATTAAAGTAGCCGTCATTATGCAAAACACATCATCCTGAATGATTTTGTATCGGCCAGTATGATAGGATCAATTCAGAAAGAATCTGCCACCAGATCTATTAAAAAATAACCTATTTTTGGACATCGTCTAGGTGGATCGTCCAAGACTATAAAATATCATCCAGGATGACCCAGGTCATTTTTTCCAAAATTTCTCTGGAATTTAAAGAAAGCAATTATGACTTGTTTTCACGGTCAAATCATCCTGGATGATCGTAAAATGGTCCGGGATGATCTACTGAACGATTGGACATCGGATAGCTATTTTTTAGGGCGATGTTCAAGACGATATTCCATGATCTGTTCTGATCGTCCAGGATGATATATTATCGTCTGGGATGATATGAACAAACTTCTTTTGATCATTTGAAATCGTCCCGGCTGATTGAGCTTAAATTGTACTGATCGTACAGGACAATATACTTATCGTCCTGGATGATAATGTCGGCAACTTACATTAATGACCTTGTTTTGAGATCTTCTATTTAAGCTTTGTCAAGGCACTTGTTAAGTGTCTTTGGCAGCCATTGTAGCTTCGTTCTTTTGGGGGAAACTTGAAGAGAGAGCTTGAAAGGGAGTGAGGAAAGAGTGGAGTTTGAGAGAGGGAGAAGATCCGGTGAGGAGGGACTCATGGGAGTGTGGAGGGGGTTCCACACGATTGCTCCGGCAAGCTCGCACTTGAATACCGTCGGATTTAAGGCTTGTCTGGAGGGAAGTTCACCAAAGAAGAAAATCTTTTTGGTGTCAAAGGACCCGGCGACTCCGCTGCATCGGGGAAGGTGGAAGTGATTTTGTAAGGGCTTCTCCGCCTAGCTGTGGGGGCTAAAGGAGAGTCACTTTTATAGTGCAATACTTGGAGGGTGCCTCCAAGGAGTGGACGTAGGTCAAGGTTTGACCGAACCACCATAAATCTGGTGTGTTCTTTCTTATTATTTCTTCCGCATTATTTTCTTCCACACTTTGATTTCTGTGGTGATTTTGGTTTGAGTTTTATCTTTAGTTTTAAAGTTATCCAATTCACCTCACTTTTTGTTAGCGTTGGGCCAGTTCATAAGGGCTTAACATCCCTAACGAACTTTCTAGTGCCATCAGAGCACTTTCATCTTCCACCACCAAAGTCCTCTTATTAAATACCCTAAAAGACTTCCCAACACTAGAATATCCTAAGAACACTCCGTCATCAGATTTTGGGTCAAATGTTTCTAAGTGAGACTTCCCATTATTGTGAATGAAAATCTTACAACCGAAGACATGAAGATGGAAAAGATTGGGTGTCCTACTCTTAAGGATCTCATAGGGTGTCTTATCTAATTTGGCTCTAAAATCCACCCTATTCAACACATAACAAGTTGTGTTAACTGCTTCAGCCCAAAAGTATTTTGAAAGTGAATTCTCAGCAAGCATGTCTCTAGCGACTTCCACTAAGGTCTGGTTCTTCATTTCAGCTACCCCATTCTGTTGAGGAGTCCTAGGAGCTGAGAAGTTGTGGCTAATCCCTTTGTCCTCACAAAAATCTCCAAATGTCTCATTTTCAAACTCTCCCCCATGGTTACTGTTGACCTCATTATTTGAGGTCAATTTCCCCGAATTCATCTCTAGCACCTAGGTCTTCCTAGCCTAGTATAGATGTCGCACCCATAGGATTTCACTTAGGTGGATTCCTAATGATGTAACGTTGACTCGAACCTTTAATTCAATCCAAATCTAAATCGATTCAATCCAATTCTAATTCAACCTCAAATCAACTCTTTTAAACCAAAATTTGCTACACCAATCGAAGTGAAATCAAATCAAATTAACTCAAATTGAATTCGATTTCAATGGCTTCGATTAACCCGTTTTGACTCGTCACAAGTATATATATAATAATAATTGATACGTCGTCAAAAATTATCTTAATCAGGCACGAATCTCTATGCAAAATCAAGTTTGGAAACTTCAAAAATTAATTCGGAGACCATCCGAACTTCGATTTCAGCAAACTTACAGTCGAACTGAGCGTCTCAGGAATACAAACACAACGACACCAAGATCAACCCAATCCGAGCCCAAATGAGTCCAAATCAAGGGCTCAAAGCACTGTTTGAAGGTTCAAACCGCAATTTGAGTTACCAAACGGTCTCCGATTTTGACGAGCTTATACTCGAATCGAACGGCTCGACGAGACAAATCTAATGAGCCCAAGATCACCAAATTCCGAAATCACTAAGGCCTTCAAATTTCCAACGAACGGTCCACGGTCAAAGGGTTTAGCAACAACCCATAACCACCCACTCTCCCTCTCCCTCAACCCATAACCACCCACTCTCCCTCTCCCTCAACCCAAAAAACCATCCAAGCCTCCCTCCTCTCATACATGACACGTCTAAGCCTCCTCCTCTCATACATGACACGTCCAAGCCTCCATTCTGACGTCGCTGCAGTTCACGATCTAAGCATGAGAAATCCACACGAAGCCTCTCCATCGCCCCCTCCAGAGATCCAAGACAAAGGAAAGTGGTGAACTTCCTTTTCTTATTGATTCTTCTTCCACTCTTCTCCCTCTCATCATTTTTTTTTTATGGATAATTTTTGTTGGATAGTTAGCCTATCAAATAAGGTTATTTAGTAAACGTTCATTCATTTTATGCTTAAATTCCTGCACTTGTTTGGGTTGAGTATTATCCTATTCGTAAATGCTTATTCTTCAAGACTTAACTAGATAACCTCATGAATCATGAATGTGTTTATGGAAAAATCCATGTCGTTTGAAACTAAGTTCTTTGTGTGTAAAATCTGCATAATACTATGGTTATTGTAGTTCATATCATGAGATGTATGCATAGATTGGAGGAAATTGTAGCGTGATCTATTAAATGCATAAAATATGTTTGTGTTATTGTCTATTAAAGAATGCGATGAGTTTTGGTTAAATAAAAGTTAGTGGGAAAGCATATCTATGTTTTATTCCATTCATACTCCCAAGAGATGAATGAGTTTAAAGAATTTTCATAAATTTTATGCAAGGTTGTGTTGTGTTTGAAAGGTGAAATCTATGTATTTTAGAGAAGTTAAGTAAATGTGTAAAAGTATAGTATGATATTTTTGGGAGGGTGAAGTGGATAAATCTTGTAGTATTTATTTGTGTTGGGAAGTATACAAAGTGTATATTGAAGAGAAAGTGCATAGAGTATGGAAGATGAAAAGTATTTGTTTTGAAATATAAAGTAGGTGAAACGTGTGCATTTTTGGATAAGTTAAATAAATGTGGTAAAGTCTAATATGATATTTTTGGAGGATGAAGTGGATAAATCTTGTAGTGTATATATATATTGGGAAGTATATGAAGTGTATATTGAAGAGAAAGTGTATAGAATTTGGAAGGCAAAAGGTATTTGTTTTAAAAGTGAAATTTGTGTATGTTTTGAAGAAGTAGAATTTTTGTATAAGAAAAGTAGGGTGTTATGTGTATATTTTGGAAGTTTCGGAGATGTAGAGTTTATGCTTGTATTAAAAAAAAGTAATGTATAAAGATGAAGTTTTATTTTGAATTATGTAAAAATGGAGTTATGTTTAAATTTATGTGATTTGGAAAAGTGAAAGGTGTATATATTTTAAAGGGTGATTTATGAATGTAAGTGCTAAGAGAGAAGTGTATGTTTGAAAATTGAAGATGTATGGTTTTGAGAAGAAAGAGAGTGTTTGTGTTAGAAAATGTTTGATTTGGGTAAATAATAAAAGAATGCAGGACTCTCTTTTCCTCTCTCTATTCTTTCCTTTTACTTCTCTTTTCTTGTACCTTGGGGTAAAATATTGGAAAGATATATAATATGCTATCAAAAGTCAAAAGTTCAGAAGATAGTCAACAAACTGGTGTTCAAGCCCGAAGAAAGGCACGCCTTTATTTTTTATAAATTTCAATTATTTTATTTTTAATTATTAAATGTGCTTTCTAATCCCTGTTTCTCGATTTTCTCTTATTTATTTGCATGAACTGCGAGGAATGGTACTAGTCAAGGGAACAAAAGGACAAGGAGCTAATGACGTCAGTCGCCTCTATCCAGCCGGGTAGAGGTGCTACGGGCGGAACCACCGGGTCGTAGCCCCCGGTGACTGTGAGTATTCTAAACTTAGAAAACCTTTAGGGACCCCTTTGATGTGGTTTGCGTTAACCCTTCCCTTTTAGGTTCTTGTAGTAATTTCAATTTATTAGATTTACTTTTATTTTATCGTAGATCCCTAAACCCTATTTCTACGTACGAAAAGTCCAAAGGGTTAGTAATAACAAAGATTTTCACCTATATAACAGTAGTGACATTTAAGGACGAAAATTAAAGACCGGGTCTTAGAAAACTTAGACTTAGGATGCATGCACACTATAGGATAGAAACATATAACATAGAAAATTTAGTGACACTTCACTTTAGGGTTAATGAATATTATCAAATTAAAATTTAATCAATTAAAAAACTTTAGCCAATAATTGACATAGGACATATCAAAACCTCATAGCTTATTACACACACTTAGAATTGTTTGCTAGGACAACCGACTCTTGTTTTAGGTTAGGCCGGTGTTTATTTCCTTACTGCATTGTGACAGGCTTTTTCTCGGCTTTCATTGAATGCTGATTGTAAAATTGTTGGTGTGTTTGTTTATTTATTTTTACTGCACTCAATGTTATGATTTGAGTGACGATTAGATTACCCATAGGTTAGGAGCGATCTGGGTTGTTAACATGATTTTCTGTAGGTGGTCACACTCATGTAGGGCAAAGGGGGCTAATTAATCAATAATTTTATAAATACTACAGGTGCTTCAGCTGCTTAGCCCCCAAATAAAAAGAGTGTGGCCAAGTGTGGCTAATTGATTTAAGTTAAATGTGAATATATAACTGCTTGGGATGATTTTTTTATAAATTGCTTAGGATAACCCTGCAGGTGGTCTAGATTTTCTTTTTCTTTCTGTGAAATATAATGTAATGTAAATGTATTTGAAAAATGTGAAAGTGATTTTGAAAGTGGGATATCACATCCAATTTGGAATCCAAAGAAAAGAGAATATACCTTAAAGGATTATTCTCTTTTATTTGGAAAGCCAAATTAGGATGATTTTAGTATCCAAATAGAAAAGAAAATACCCCTCTTAGGGATGAGTTTCTTTTCAATTGGATATCCAGAACCCGGCGGATCCGAGAAGCTTGTAGAAGAAGAAAAGACAGAATGAGAAGATTGAAGAAAAAAGACGAGGAAATAAAAATTCAAGGAACAGTATATCCCAGTTAAAAAATCACTTGCGTCATTCTTAGGATTAGAATCCGGGTTTGTTGTCAGTGGTACCTGGCCACTTTACTTTTCTGCAAATTCTGGGTGTAATATGGACATTGGACATTGGACATTATATTTGGATTATTAAAATTGATTGTTTACATTATTTGTGCAGTAGATTTTTTTAAGACCTTGCATGCTGTGTTTTGTTTTAGCCTGGATACGAATCAGAGTACTTTTTTTTCGTAAGGGTACGCTCAAAATTCTTTTAGTTGAAATTATAATAAAAGTTTTAGGCTCACATAGTAACTCTAACGATCTAAGAAGTAAGCTCGGGATCGCCGATAGTCAGCATAAGCATATTAATACTTTCTCTTCCTTGTTAGGCACCTCCCCGCCTGCGGGTTCTGGCAGACCACTTGACCTATGAGGGTGCAGTTCTCTCAAGGGAAAGTTGTGCAATCTCTAGGGAAAAATCTATTTTCTAAGCCTAATTTTTAAACTACTTCATATTCATTTTATGCATTCGAGTCAATTAGCATGCATTGCATTAGATACAAATTAAAGAGAGTCTAAAATATTAATTGCATTTCTAGACATTTATCACCCAACATAAGTTGAGGGGCCAATTAAGATCTATCTTAGATGTCGGCCCCCAATTCCTTAAAACTTAAATAACGTCCCTACCCATCTTTCATAAGAGACTAGATACATGGATTTAAAGTGCCTAGGTGGTTAGCTGACTCCCCAATCCAGGCTGGGGTAAGTCCAGATTTGCACTTCATTAGTTAGGTTCGGGTCACTACTTTGTAGTACCCAAATTAGATTTAGGTTCTGAGGTAGATTCTTTTAGATCTTAAGTCCTCGTCCTTCGGGAATATAATCTCAACTTTCTAATAAAATGTCAATTTAAACATAAAATTTCTCTCTTAAAATGTAAAGCCCAACATAGGATAGACTGAGGTTGCCTCTGAGCTTCTCCGAATCCGGCTCCTCCTACTTTTCCTCCTTTGACTCGCTAATAAATGTTCAACATTGAGCTTTCTCCTTGAAAAATCTTTATTTCTGTTTCCTTGTCTTTTACTTTGTAGTCTGAAGGGTATGAAATCACTGCTTTAATCGAGAGTTTTCTTAGGAGCCTCTCTCCTAGGATGTAATTAACTATAGGGACTTGCCTCTATAGGGATTTGAGAACCCCAGACTAAAATAAACCTTGTTTTATTCGTATAAAACAAGGGAAGAATCTTTGGGAACGTAGATATTTTTAAAACCTCTTTTCTAATTTTGAATAGACTTGTAGAATGTTATTATTATCTTTTCAGATAATATAATATTATACTTGTTATATTCAATTTCAGAAATGATGAATTTTATAAAACTCATTCTCGCTTTTGGATATCTTGAAGAATGTTATGTTCATCTTTTAAGATGATATAATATTCTTCTTTCCATATCTAAATAAAAGAATGAATATACTTTTTCAAAAATGTATTTCTATCTTTAAACATATTCTATAGAATTTCATGTTCATCTTTTGAGATGATATGTTATTCTTTGAATTATGTTTGATTATAGAAATATCAATTTTCAAAACCCTATTCTGATATTGAATCAATTGTAGAATATTGTGTCGGCCTCTCGAGACTGTACTTTATTCTCAATGTAGTATTCGATTACAAAATAGGAGAAAATCAAATCTGCGTGGTGATACATAAATTTTCTCACCAAGGTTTTTCTGGCGACTCCGCTGGGGATCAATCTTCTCTCCATCTTTAGCAGTATTTTATACCCTTTTCGTCGGTAGTATACTTGTGCTCGTCATAGGTTGTAACTACCTTTCTTCCGCCATTTTTTTTTATTCATTTCATTCTTGAATAATTTGTCCGGTATCTAAAAAATTTTAAAGGTTTTATTTTGGACCCGGTTAGAAATTAACGGGAAACTCCTTTGTATGTTCTTTTTATAAAGTAAATTCCAGTGCTAATTCGAATGTTGTAGTTACATTTTTCTTGTAGCTTGATGTTTGACTTAGCACTGGGTCCAAAATCTCTTTGCCCAATCTTTAGTAATATGTATAATTACTTCTTTTAGTAACTTAATGTATTATTTACATTGGGTCCAAAAAAAAAAATTTTAAGACTTGAAAAATTTTAAACTTCTGTGTCCTAGCTAATTTATTACAGTTATAAATTTTTATAACTCGATATGTAGCTGAACAAATCTCAAGAAAATTTGAGCTTTTAAATCAAAGTTTTCTCCTTATCTAAACCAACATATTATAGTTATTTTTTTTTATAGCTTAATATGTGTGGTAGGACAAGGTCCAAAAGCTCAAACCTTTAAATCAAAATTTTTTGATTGTCCTAATAACATATTGTAGTTACATGTCCTTTGTAGCTAGATATGTTTGCTAGGACAGGGTTCATAATTTGATATATGCAAGATTTTCAAGATTAAATTCAATTTATATTGAGAAAAGTTTGAAGATTCAAATACAAGTCAAGCTTATAAAAATAATTTTTCTTAGAGAAAATAGCAGTTTGATTTCTTTTAAAAAGAAATGTATCTCTATCTTCTTTAAATTGTAATTAAAATTTTATTGTGGTTGACTCCTCTAAACCTTTAAGAATAAGACCTATGGTTATCAATGCTAAAATGAAAAGTGTGTTCCCTCCCTCCCTCCACTTGAGTGGATTAACGCTTTAGATGAAGATATACTTAATCTCATTTCCTTTTGGAACCTCAAAGCACAAAAATTTTGCTAAAGTTCCTAGCAATCGTCTGAATTAAATTCAAATATATTTTTAAATCTCATATTCAACCATATTATGATTTTTCTAATCTTAGGAATGAATAATTATTGGTTGATATATTGAAGTTTGAAAATATTTTGAATTCCCTCATCTTTAAGCCTTCTTGTAGGTTAGAATTTAAGATGCTTTTAAATCCTATTTCTTAAGGGTACTACATGGATACGACGATTTGTCCTCTACTATGTGATTTAACTCTGATAGAAAATGGATTTTAAGGCATGCAATATAGATAAATGATCTAATCAATTATATAAATGCCTTCGCTTACCGTCTGAAGTTTTCTCTTATGGTAATATTTTTAAATCAAATTTTAGCTAAGTTTACTCTTGGCTTTATTACTCTATTTGAGAAAACTCATGAGCAGTTCTTATTAAAGATTGATCATCTTAAATTTTTGTTTAGTCAAAAAATTTAGGACGATTCAAGGTTCTTTATTATGGTTAATCCATGATATGGTTAATATTCCCTCTATCATGTGATTTTCCATCAAAATAAATTGACATTTCTTGAATTGATACTAAGTTAGTCGACTTCATAACATCTTTAATGATTTCCATCTTCAGTAGTAATAAAAAAAAATTATCATATTTGGGTTCACCCATTATGATATCCATAAATAACTTCTTTTAAATTAAGATTTATGTCAAATTGAAATTGGAGGAGGTGGAAGTTTTATTCATCTTTTTATCGTTATACATCTCATAAGCATCTTGCGAGTTGATGAATTTATTTTATAATTATCTCAACTAAGTTGTCTATTCATACTATAGGATCGGGTCCAATTTGTAAATCAATCTTCCTTGTATAAGAGTGTTAATTTTTTTACTCTTATACTTGGAAGATGATTTTACAACTGAAATAATAATTACAAGATTTAAGTAAAGGAAGCCTCTTAAAAAAAAAAAAAAAGTGAAGAAAGAAAAGAAAAGAAAAGAAAAAAAGAGACACATTCATTAAATGTGTAGCCAAAAAAAAAAAAGTGCCTTCCCTTTCTAAATCTTAAATATCAAAGGACTTATTTATCCTTTAGTATTTTTAACATTTGATTTTGAGAATTCAAAATTTTGGTTCATCATCAAGCATTGATGTTCTATTAGATGTAAAATATAAATATCATCTACAAGATTTGGAAATATTGAATTTCTACCTCTAATTTGATTCTCTTTTGATATAATTCTTAATTTAATGAAAACATAAAGAAGGAAACCCCAGTTTTGCTTGTAGGGAGCTTTGATCTGGGTTAACAAAATCTAAATCTTGAGACCTCTCTAGTTATCAACTTGAGTAGGTCAGTTCATATCTTCAAATAATTTTCAAGAAAAATCACATAGATGATCAATCTAAATGGAATTATAATGGTGTTAGTTATGCATTATTTGGGTTTCACATATATAACCTAATTGAGATGCATAAACAAATCATGATCCAAAAAAAATCTTTAACCCTCTTTTGGACATCTTCCAATTTGAATGAGATTCTAGACATGATCCTGATACTGGATGATTTATAGTGATATTTATGGATATAAAAATCACTTTCTTTAGATTCAAAATTTTGAAAATAAACTAAGGAACATCCCTTAGTTAGTTCTGAGATGATTGTCTAATGTTCTCATTCACTATTGAATAACTATAACTTCCAAATTTAAATATATTATTGACTAAACTAGGATGTTAAAACATGAGGGGTTTTATCCCTAGTGATGTCGATGATACATTTGTTTGAATATTTGTCAAATTTCAAAACAAAATCAAGCTACAATTTGACTAAGTCCATAATTGACTAATCTTAGATGTTAGAATTGGAGGGATTCTATTCCTGATAAAGTCTATGGTAACTTCGTCAAAAAGATATAAAATTCAATTTAAGGTATATCTTTATCATAAACTAGAATCAAATGTTAGAGTCTAAATAACTCTATTCCCATTAAAGAATCTTTCTATGGCATTGAAATTCAAAATCTTTGAAACTATATTTTTCTTTAAAGAAAATTGTTAAGTTTTGGATATTTTGATTAAATTCATGTTGGTCATATTCAAACTATATAATTTAGGAGGAGTCAACCCATATTTCATTGAGTTTTTGAATCTTTTCCCATGTCTTTTTCATTGGGTTAAGATGATTAAAACTTAAGCGATCACTTTTAAATATCATAAGAAAATTATCAAATGAAAAAAAAAGCTTTCACTTTTTGATGAAAATCAAACTTTTCTCAATCATTGTCAGTATTTGATATTCCTTAGTGCTTTCACTATAAATGATGCTCAAATATACTCATTGTTCTATAACAACTCATGCAAAAGTTAAAATTTTCTAAAGGAAATTTTATCATGTTGCATTTAGTTCTCTTAGAACATGTAAATGAAGACTCTAGAAAATTCATATTATTTTCTTTGAGTTACTCGAAACAAATTCAATTACAGAATGAATCTTTAATCAAAATCTTGCATTTCTTCTCCAGTGGTCGAGATGCTTTGATAAGTCTTTACTTATCAAAGATGATCAAACTACTCCCCTTTTGTTTTCCTCACATATAATGATCCGATATAAAAATATAATCCCTAGTGGATTATTTGTAAGTTATAAAGATCATTTATAATGAAGGATAAAACAAAATTTTAATCAAAAGATTTTCAAGTCTATCAATCTTCAAAATATTTTTCTTTCCCTTATAGAAAATGACATGTATAAAAGCTTATGATCTATAGTAGAACATTTGCAAGTTATCAATATCATTTGTGGTTAAGGGAAAAGATTCAAAGCTATAAAGAAATTAAGTTTACTTTAAAAATTCACAATCCAGTTTAAATCAGTCTTTAGGTCTAAGTCCGCTTTTACGGCATCCTATTGGCTTTCTGGCTTAAGTCCGCTCTTACGACAGCCAATCCTGTTTAAATCAGTTTTTAGGTCTAAGTCTGCTTTTACGGCATCCTATTGGCTTTCTGGCTTAAGTCCGCTCTTACGGCAGCCAATCCTGTTTAAATCAGTCTTTAGGTCTAAGTCCGCTTTTATGGCATCCTATTGGCTTTCTGGCTTAAGTCCGCTCTTACGGCAGCCAATTCAGTTTAAATCAGTCTTTAGGTCTAAGTCAGCTTTTACGGCATCCTATTGGCTTTCTGGCTTAAGTCCGCTCTTACGGCAGCCAAACCTGATTAAATCAGTCTTTAGCTCTAAGTCCGCATTTACGGCATCCTATTGGCTTTCTGGCTTAAGTCCGCTCTTACGGTAGCCAAACCTGATTAAATTAGTCTTTAGGTCTAAGTCCACTTTTACAGCATCCTACTAGCTTTCTGGCTTAAGTCCGCTCTTACGGCAGCCAATCCAGTTTAAATTCGTCTTTAGGTCCAAGTCCGCTTTTACGGCATCCTACTGACTTTCTGGCTTAAGTCCGCTCTTACGACAGCCAATCCAGTTTAAATCTATCTTTAGGTCTAAGTCCGCTTTTACGGCATCCTATTGACTTTCTGGCTTAAGTCCACTTTAACGGCAGCCATCCAGTTTAAATCCGTCTTTAGGTATAAGTCCTCCTACGGCATCCTGTTGACATCTTTGAAGTTAGGAATAAGCATCCCTAGTGGCATCCTAATCTTCGTCCCGAGGAGAAGTATAAGCATCCCCAGCGGCATCTTCTCTTCATTAAATTGTAAATCTTAAATCTGTCATTAGGTCTAAGTCCACTTTTACGGCATCTTATTGACATCTTTGGAGTTAGGAATAAGCATCCCTAGTGGCATCTTCCCTTCATTAAATCTTAAATTTTAAATCGATCCTCAATGATTAGGTGTGAGTCCCCACACTTAGGCTTCCTTTTCATATGATCATCCGATCCTCTAAGGTTAGGTGTGAGTCCCCACACTTAGGCATCCTTTCCTTACGATCATCCGCTAGAGTTGGAGAACGCCCCTCGTGGCACCATCCTAGTGTAAATCTTAAATCTTAAATCGATCCTCTATGATTAGGTGTGAGTCCCCACACTTAGGCTTCCTTTTCATATGATCTTCTGATCCTCTAAGGTTAGGTGTGAGTCCCGAGACTTAGGCATCCTTTCCTTACGATCATCTGCTAGAGTTGGAGAACGCCCCTCGTGGCACCATCCTAGTGTAAATCTTAAATCTTAAATTGATCCTCTATAATTAGGTGTGAGTCCTCACACTTAGGCTTCCTTTTCATATGATCTTCTGATCCTCTAAGGTTAGGTGTGAGTCCCCACACTTAGGCATCCTTTCCTTATGATCATCCGCTAGAGTTGGAGAACGCCCCTCGTGGCACCATCCTAGTGTAAATCTTAAATCTTAAATCGATTCAATATGATTAGGTGTGAGTCCCCACACTTAGACTTCCTTTTCATATGATCTTCTGATCCTGTAAGGTTAGGTGTGAGTCCCCACACCTAGGCATCCTTTCCTTACGATCATCCGCTAGAGTTGGAGAACGCCCCTCGTGGCACCATCCTAGTGTAAATCTTAAATCTTAAATCGATCATCTACGATTAGGTGTGAGTCCCCACACTTAGGCTTCCTTTTCATATGATCTTCTGATACTCTAAGGTTAGGTGTGAGTCCCCACACTTAGGCATCCTTTCCTTACGATCATCCGCTAGAGTTGGAGAACGCTCCTCGTGGCACCATCCTAGTGTAAATCTTAAATCTTAAATCGATCCTCTATGATTAGGTGTGAGTCCCCACACTTAGGCTTCCTTTTCATATGATCTTCTGATCCTCTAAGGTTAGGTGTGAGTCCCCACACTTAGGCATCCGTTCGTTACGATCATCCGCTAGAGTTGGAGAACGCCCCTCGTGGCACCATCCTAGTGTAAATTTTAAATCTTAAATCGATCCTCTATGATTAGGTGTGAGTCCCCACACTTAGGCTTCCTTTTCATATGATCTTCTGATCCTCTAAGGTTAGGTGTGAATCCACACACTTAGGCATTCTTTCCTCACGATCATCCGCTAGAGTTGGAGAACACCCCTCGTGGCACCATCCTAGTGTAAATCTTAAATCTTAAATCGATCCTCTATGATTAGGTGTGAGTCCCCACACTTAGGCTTCCTTTTCATATGATCATCCGATCCTCTAAGGTTAGGTGTGAGTCCCCACACTTAGGCATCCTTTTCTTACGATCATCAGCTAGAGTTGGAGAACGCCCCTCGTGGCACCATCCTAGTATAAATCTTAAATCTTAAATCGATCCTCTAAGGTTAGGTGTGAGTCCCCACACTTAGGCATCCTTTCCTTACGATCATCCGCTAGAGTTGGAGAACGCCCCTCGTGGCACCATCCTAGTGTAAAACTTAAAATTTTAAACCTTCCATGATTATATACAATCTTTTCCATATGTTGCTTTCTTTTCTTAGAAGATGCCCTCTAGTTTGTTGAGTTAGGTGTAAATGCCCACTTGGTGGCATCCTTCCTCTTGGACTAGAAAGGAGACTTTTAGTCTTATCAAAATTACATTCAAATTCTTGCATTCATGTTAGATCACATTCAAACTATAACATTGAATTATTTCATACCTTGGTTTTACTAAATGATATTAATCCTATTAATAATCTTTTTGTTAAAACCATCAATAATGACATCAAAATTACTTCAATTCATATATTCAGATCTTCAACTTCAACTCTGGATCTAGTTGATAGTTTCGGTCAACGCCAATACGCACGATAAACTTTGGCAAGTTTGTCATACTTATTGGGGGTCCATTTGTTGACCTCATTATTTGAGGTCAATTTCCCCGAATTCATCTCTAGCACCTAGGTCTTCCTAGCCTAGTATAGATGTCGCACCCATAGGATTTCACTTAGGTGGATTCCTAATGACGTAACGTTGACTCGACCCTTTAATTCAATCCAAATCTAAATCGATTCAATCCAATTCTAATTCAACCTCAAATCAACTCTTTTAAACCAAAATTTGCTACACCAATCGAAGTGAAATCAAATCAAATTAACTCAAATTGAATTCGATTTCAATGGCTTCGATTAACCCATTTTGACTCGTCACAAGTATATATATAATAATAATTGATACGTCGTCAAAAATTATCTTAATCGGACACGAATCTCGATGCAAAATCAAGTTTGGAAACTTCAAAAATTAATTCGGAGACCATCCGAACTCCGATTTCAGCAAACTTATGGTCGAACTGAGCGTCTCAGGAATACAAACCCAACGACACCAAGATCAACCCAATCCGAGCCCAAATGAGTCCAAATCAAGGGCTCAAAGCGCTGTTTGAAGGTTCAAACTGCAATTTGAGTTACCAAACGGTCTCCGATTTTGACGAGCTTATACTCGAATCGAACGGATCGACGAGAAGAATCCAATGAGCTCAAGATCACCAAATTCCGAAATCATTAAGGCCTTCAAATGTCCAACGAACGGTCCACGGTCAAAGGGTTTAGCAACAACCCATAACCACCCACTCTCCCTCTCCCTCAACCCATAACCACCCACTCTCCCTCTCCCTCAACCCAAAAAACCATCCAAGCCTCCCTCCACTCATACATGACACGTCTAAGCCTCCTCCTCTCATACATGACACGTCTAAGCCTCCTCCTCTCATACATGACACGTCCAAGCCTCCATTCTGACGTCGCTGCAGTTCACGATCTAAGCATGAGAAATCCACACGAAGCCTCTCCATCGCCCCGTCCAGAGATCCAAGACAAAGGAAAGTGGTGAACTTCCTTTTCTTATTGATTCTTCTTCCACTCTTCTCCCTCTCATCATTTCTTTTTTATGGATAATTTTTGTTGGATAGTTAGCCTATCAAATGAGGTTATTTAGTAAACGTTCATTCATTTTATGCTTAAATTCCTGCACTTGTTTGGGTTGAGTATTATCCTATTCGTAAATGCTTATTCTTCAAGACTTAACTAGATAACCTCATGAATCATGAATGTGTTTATGGAAAAATCCATGTCGTTTGAAACTAAGTTCTTTGTGTGTAAAATCTGCATAATACTATGGTTATTGTAGTTCATATCATGAAATGTATGCATAGATTGGAGGAAATTGTAGTGTGATCAATTAAATGCATAAAATATGTTTGTGTTATTGTCTATTCAAGAATGCGATGAGTTTTGGTTAAATAAAAGTTAGTGGGAAAGCATATCTATGTTTATTCCATTCATACTCCCAAGAGATGCACGAGTTTAAAGAATTTTCATAAATTTTATGCAAGGTTGTGTTGTGTTTGAAAGGTGAAATCTATGTATTTTAGAGAAGTTAAGTAAATGTGTAAAAGTATAGTATGATATTTTTGGGAGGGTGAAGTGGATGAATCTTGTAGTATTTATTTGTATTGGGAAGTATACAAAGTGTATATTGAAGAGAAAGTGCATAGAGTATGGAAGATGAAAAGTATTTGTTTTGAAATATAAAGTAGGTGAAATGTGTGCATTTTTGGATAAGTTAAATAAATGTGGTAAAGTCTAATATGATATTTTTGGAGGATGAAGTGGATAAATCTTGTAGTGTATATATATATTGGGAAGTATATGAAGTGTATATTGAAGAGAAAGTGTATAGAATTTGGAAGGCAAAAGGTATTTGTTTTAAAAGTGAAATTTGTGTATGTTTTGAAGAAGTAGAATTTTTGTATAAGAAAAGTAGGGTGTTATGTGTATATTTTGGAAGTTTCGGAGATGTAGAGTTTATGCTTGTATTAAAAAAAAGTAATGTATAAAGATGAAGTTGTATTTTGAATTATGTAAAAATGGAGTTGTGTTTAAATTTATGTGATTTGGAAAAGTGAAAGGTGTATATTTTAAAGGGTGATTTATGAATGTAAGTGCTAAGAGAGAAGTGTATGTTTGAAAATTGAAGATGTATGGTTTTGAGAAGAAAGAGAGTGTTTGTGTTAGAAAATGTTTGATTTGGGTAAATAATAAAAGAATGCAGGACTCTCTTTTCCTCTCTCTATTCTTTCCTTTTACTTCTCTTTTCTTGTACCTTGGGGTAAAATATTGGAAAGATATATAATATGTTATCAAAAGTGAAAAGTTCAGAAGATAGTCAACAAACTGGTGTTCAAGCCCGAAGAAAGGCACGCCTTTATTTTTTATAAATTTCAATTATTTTATTTTTAATTATTAAATGTGCTTTCTAATCCCTGTTTCTCGATTTTCTCTTATTTATTTGCATGAACTGCGAGGAATGGTACTAGTCAAGGGAACAAAAGGACAATGAGCTAATGACGTCAGTCGCCTCTATCCAGCCGGGTAGAGGTGCTACGGGCGGAACCACCGGGTCGTAGCCCCCGGTGACTGTGAGTATTCTAAACTTAGAAAACCTTTAAAGACCCCTTTGATGTGGTTTGCGTTAACCCTTCCCTTTTAGGTTCTTGTAGTAATTTCAATTTATTAGATTTACTTTTATTTTATCGTAGATCCCTAAACCCTATTTCTACGTACGAAAAGTCCAAAGGGTTAGTAATAACAAAGATTTTCACCTATATAACAGTAGTGACATTTAAGGACAAAAATTAAAGACCGGGTCTTAGAAAACTTAGACTTAGGATGCATGCACACTATAGGATAGAAGCATATAACATAGAAAATTTAGTGACACTTCACTTTAGGGTTAATGAATATTATCAAATTATAATTTAATCAATTAGAAAACTTTAGCAAATAATTGACCTAGGACATATCAAAACCTCACAGCTTATTACACACACTTAGAATTGTTTGCTAGGACAACCGACTCTAGTTTTAGGTTAGGCCGGAGTTTATTTTCTTACTGCATTGTGACGGGCTTTTTCTCGGCTTTCATTGCATGCTGATTGTAAAATTGTTGGTGTGTTTGTTTATTTATTTTTACTGCACTCAATGTTGTGATTTGAGTGACGATTAGATTACCCATAGGTTAGGAGGGATCTGGGTTGTTAACATGATTTTCTACAGGTGGTCACACTCATGTAGGGCAAAGGGGGCTAATTAATCAATAATTTTATAAATGCTACAGGTACTTTAGCTGCTTAGCCCCCAAATAAAAAGAGTGTGGCCAAGTGTGGCTAATTGATTTAAGTTAAATGTGAATATATAACTGCTTGGGATGATTTTTATATAAACTGCTTAGGATAACCTTGCAGGTGGTCTAGATTTTCTTTTTCTTTTTGTGAAATATAATGTAATGTAAATGTATTTGAAAAATGTGAAAGTGATTTTGAAAGTGGGATATCACATCCAATTTGGAATCCAAAGAAAAGAGAATATACCTTAAAGGATTATTCTCTTTTATTTGGAAAGCTAAATTAGGATGATTTTAGTATCCAAATAGAAAAAAAAATACGCCTCTTAGGGATGAGTTTCTTTTCAATTGGATATCCAGAACCCGGCGGATTCGAGAAGCTTGTAGAAGAAGAAAAGATAGAATGAGAAGATTGAAGAAAAAAGACGAGGAAATAAAAATTCAAGGAACAGTATATCCCAATTTAAAAATCACTTGCGTCATTCTTAGGATTAGAATACGGGTTTGTTGTCAGTGGTACCTGACCACTTTACTTTTCTGCAAATTCTGGGTGTAATATGGACATTGGACATTATATTTGGATTATTAAAATTGATTGTTTACATTGTTTGTGCAGTAGATTTTCTTAAGACCTTGCATGTCGTGTTTTGTTTTAGCCTGGATACGAATCGGAGTTCTTTTTTTTCGTAAGGGTACGCTCAAAATTCTTTTACTTGAAATTATAATAAAAGTTTTAGGCTCACATAGTAACTCTAACTATCTAAGAAGTAAGCTCAGGACCGCCGAGAGTCAGCATTAGCATATTAATACTTTCTCTTCCTTGTTAGGCACCTTCCCGCCTACGGGTTCTGGCAGACCACTTGACCTATGAGGGTGCAGTTCTATCAAGGAGAAGTTGTGCAATCTCTAGGGAAAAATCTATTTTCTAAGCCTAATTTTTAAACTGCTTCATATTCATTTTATGCATTCGAGTCAATTAGCATGCATTGCATGAGATACAAATTAAAGAGAGTCTAAAATATTAATTGCATTTCTAGACATTTATCTCCCTACATAAGTTGAGGGGCCAATTAGGATCTGTCTTAGATGTCGGCCCCCAATTCCTTAAAACTTAAATAACGTCCCTACCCATCTGTCATAAGAGACTGGATACATGGTTTTAAAGCGTCTAGGTGGTTAGCTGGCTCCTCAATCCAGGCCGGGGTAAGTCCAGATTTGCACTTCATTAGTTAGGTTCGGGTCACTACTTTGTAGTACCCAAATTAGATTTAGGTTCTGAGGCAGATTCTTTTAGATCTTAAGTCCTCGCCCTCCGGGAATATAATCTCAACTTTCTAATAAAATGTCAATTTAAACATAAAATTTCTCTCTTAAAACGTAAAGCCCAACATAAGATAGACTAAGGTTGCCTCTGAGCTTCTCAGAATCCGGCTCCTCCTACTTTTCCTCTTTTGACTCCCTAATAAATGTTCAACATTGAGCTTTCTCCTTGAAAAATCTTTATTTCTGATTCCTTGTCTTTTACTTTGTAGTCTGAATGGTATAAAATCACTGCTTTAATCGAGAGTTTTCTTAGGAGCCTCTCTCCTAGGATGTAATTAATTATAGGGGCTTGCCTCTATAGGGATTTGAGAACCCCAGACTAAAATAAACCTTATTTTATTCGTATAAAATAAGTGAAGAATCTTTGGGAACGTAGATATTTTTAAAACCTCATTTCTAATTTTGAATAGACTTGTAAAATGTTATTATTATCTTTTCAGATAATATAATATTATACTTGTTATATTCAATTTTACAAATGATGAATTTTATAAAACTCATTCTCGCTTTTGGATATCTTGAAGAATGTTATGTTCATCTTTTAAGATGATATAATATTCTTCTTGCCATATCTAAATAAAAGAATGAATAAACTTTTTCAAAAACGTATTTCTATCTTTAAACATATTCTATAGAATTTCATGTTCATCTTTTGAGATGATATGTTATTCTTTGAATTATGTTTGATTATAGAAATATCAATTTTCAAAACCCTATTCTGATATTGAATCAATTGTAGAATATTGTGTCGGCCTCTCGAGACTGTACTTTATTCTCAATGTAGTATTCGATTACAAAATAAGAGAAAATCAAATCTGCGTGGTGATACATAAATTTTCCCACCAGTTACTATGAATGGTCAAGATCTCACAACCTAGCTTTTTCTAAATCCAAGTAAAGAAGACTCTAAACTCAACAAATGACTCAATTTTATGTGACAGAAATCTAATCCAAGTAAACCTAGTGTAGTCATCGACAGTCACAAAACCATAGACTTTCCCTCCCAAATTGACAGTGCCAACAGTCTAAAAAAATCCATGTGAAGGACTTCTAAGATATAGAGGTGCTAATGTCCTTAATGGAGTAAAAAGTGGAGTGGATTTCTTTCCTATTTGGCAGGTATCACAAAGGTGGTCTTTTGAAAACTTAAGCTTGGGGACACCTCTAACTAGATCTTTTTGGGTCACTTTTCTAAAGGTTTTCATACTGGCATGACATAATATCCTGTGCCACAAACATGAATCATCAATAGCAGTTTTTAAGCAAAATGAAGCAGTACATTCAATGTTATTTAAATCAAGAATGTAAACATTATTGATCCGCTTTCCTTGCAAAATAGTGTTATTATATAAGCTCATAATGCATGAATTTGCCAAAAATTTTATGATAAAGCCCTTGTCACAAAGCTGACTAGTGTTGAGCAAATTATGTTTCAGTCCATTAACAAGAAAAAATATTTTCAATCAGAAGATTCTTAGAATTACCAATATACCTGCTCCTCCCACCTTCCTGGTGGTGTTGTCTCCAAGAGTCACCTTGCCTCTTGTCCTGGTCTCCAGCATTATAAATTAACTGGCATCGCCAGTCATATGTCGAGAGCATCTACTGTCCAGGTACCACATGCTCTCATGACGTCTTTTTTATGAGAGCTTACCTACAAAATTATCAAATGTCAGATTTAGGAACTCAAACATGTTTGGGTTCCTTCTTATAGAAAGTAGAATGCAATGCATGCTGTGGATCATGTAACTTGGGTCTTTAAACCCAATGTGGGCATTGGTGAACAGTGCAAGTGTGTGTTATGTATCCTAGCATGCCACATAAAAAACATCTAACTCCTGGAAAAGGATGCACTAATCTACTCCTATGGTGATGCTTTTTATGCATTGTATGGAATGAAGATTTTTTATTTTAAAAGGTTTTTGAATTTTCTAATTTTTTATATTATTTTTCTAAATTAGAATGGGACAATTTTAAAGAATTATGAGAATCAGATAACTCAATATACTTTTTGTTTAATGCATCAAACTCATCAAGTAAAGCTCTGTGATATGAGTCAATTATTGAATGATATTTGAGAAGATTTTCATGCTATTTTTGTAAATTAAAAAATTCCAATTTTAGGCTAACATGAGTTTTCTTAAGTTTTCTATATGATGCATGTATTTTTTTAGAAACTTCAAGGAGTTGCTTATAGGTTAGTTCACATACATCTTCTTGGTCACTTTTACCAAGATTATTGTTCGCCATTAAACACAAGTTTGTTGTCTCCTCCTCAGGTTCCGTTTCAGAGGAATATGATGCAGAATCCACCCAGAACACCTTTTGGAATTGCTTCTTACTCTTGTCCTTTTTGAGGTTTGGTTTCTCCTTACCCTTCTCCTTACTTGGGTGTGCCTTAAGCGTAGGACTATCAGCTTTAACGTGCCCAGGCTTCCTACATTCAAAGAAAATTGTTTCATTAGAATTCTTAAAATTTTTGCTACCCTTACCTTTATTCCACTTTTGATGATTCTTCTGCTTCTTCCTTTGAAAGCTCTTAAATTTCCTTATGATTAAAGCAACATCATCGCTTTAAGACCAGGAAGAATCAGTGTCTGAATCGTTCGCCTTAAGTGCCACAGTTTTTTCCTTCTTTCTTTCACCTATATCAAGATTTCTTTGGTTCACCCCTTGCTCGTAAGCAATGAGTGAACCAAGTAACTTATCGATCGAATGTGTATTTAAATCTTTAGATTCAGATATTACAGTAATTTTTGCATCAAAGGAGGAAGGCAAACATCTTAAAATTTTGTTTACTTTTTCATAGTTAGAAAGTTCTTTTCTTAATGCATGCAATGAAGTAACAATCTGAGTAAACCTTGTATACATTTCAGAAATCGATTCAGAAGGTTTCATATGAAAATTTTGTAGTCATACAAGAGAATATTCAAACAGGATTGCTTGACTTCATTAGTACCATCATAGGTGATACACAATTTATCCCAATTGTGTACCAGTAGTGCAAGTGGAAACACGCATGTAATCTTCCGATTTCAAAGCATAGAAAAAATAGTTCAAATATTTTGCATTTAATTGTGCTAAATCCTTATCATCTATAGTCCATTCAATAAAAGGAAGTGGAACAGTAATGCCATTTAATTTTTTAGTTGGAGGTGTATAACCATCCTGAACAAGCATCCACATGCGATAATCAATTGATTGTAAAATGTAGACATGCGAGTTTTCAAAAAATCAAAAGGGATATTATCAAACAAAGGTGGTCGGGTAATAGAATACCCTTCCACAGTATTACGATTTTCGTTGTTAGCCATGGATAAAAAATTCAAAAAGTCTTCAAACTTAATTTTTATGAATCTCGCTCTAATACCAGTTGAAAGTTTGTTAGGGATGTTAAGCCCTTAAGAACTAGCCCAAGGCTAACCAAAGGGGGGGGGGGGTGAATTGGTTTTTTTTAAAATTTTTCTTTATGTAAAGAACTACAAAACTTAAAATCAAATCACCATAGAAATCAAAGTGTAAAAATAAATAAATGCAAAAGCAAAACAAAGAAAGATCACACCGGGTTTATAATGGTTCGATCAATCCTTGACCTACGTCCACTCCTTGGAGGCACCCTCCGTGTATTGCACTAACTAAGTGTCTCTCCTTTAGCTCCCACATCTAGGCGGAGAAGCCTTTATAAAAGACTCCTTTTCATGAACCCAGGTGCGACAGAGAACTGACTCCTTTTGCTTCATCATGAAGCGTGCAGAGAACCCAGACTTTTTGCTGAAGTAAACCTCCCAAGAACCTCCCAAGGACAAAGGACGAAGAATGGAGACGAGGACTTGGAACCTTACTTAGAGCAACCTTTGTGAACCCTCTTACAAACTCCCCCTCATAAGTTCTTCTCTCTCTCTCTCTCTCCCTCTCCCAAGGCTCTCTCAGGTCAAGATAGCAGCACTCAAGGTCTTGTTGCATGAGAAAATTTGGGTCCTTTAAATATAATTTTAAGAATCGATATTATCATCTAGGATGATACGAATATCATCATAGCCGATCAGTATAAAATAAGCTCAATCACTCGGGAGGAATCAGGATGATCAGAAGAAAATTGGTTACATCGTCTAGGCCGATATAATATCATCCTGGATGATTAGTTCAAATTTGAGTACAATCATCTTGAACATCGCCCTGAACAGGTTCTGGATTTCAATCATCTAGAGCATCATCCTAGATGATTCTGCGATCAGCCCGGCCGATGTGATCGTATCAATCAGCCTTAATTGCTTTCCATAATTGCTAGATTAATTTAGGTATATCATCCAAGATGATATAGAGATCATCCAGGCTGATAATTTAAAATAAAGAATACCTAAATTTATCATGGCGACTGACTCTTTCTTATTTGATCCTATCGTCCACAAGTATCGTCCAGGATGATTTGCTTAATGACGGCTGCTTAACCAAGATGCCCTAATTAGGGTTTCTATTTTTAGTTGAATCGTCCTGGCCGATAGGAATATCATCCAGGCCGATGTACTCAAAACAGAAAAATTTAGAAAACCCCTCAAGTGTGTGTGTACAAGGTTACTTAGCATCAGGAATAACTTTTACAATTGACTCAAGAAAGAAAAAAATACAGACTTGACTCAACCTAAATCTACCTGATCTTGAGCTGGCTTGAGTTGCATTCGATAGTGTGATCCTGAAAAATTAGTAGGCAAAGTAGTCGTAGAAGAACATGAATGTTTGATATCATCAAAAGTCTAATTTATAATCTCAGATTTGCAAAAATTGAAAGTGGATGATTTAGAAAGTGATCAATCAATGCCTAACAATAAAGAAGATATTATAATCATGATGAGGCAATTCAAAAGTTTCCAAAAAAGAAAGTAACAGAGGTGTCAGTAGTGGAACTAAGGTAAGTTCCATAAGAATGTAAAAATTTCTAATGATGTTATTTGTGTTGATTATGTATAGGTTCTTAAACCTAAGCAATTGTCCCAAGGCTAACTAAGAGGGGGGTGAATTAGTAATTTCAAAATTTTCTTGGATTTTTTAATAGAAAATAGTTTTAAATTTTACAACAATTTAATTCTAGATTAAAATAAGCTTTTCACCACAATAAACAAATTGTAGAAATAAATATTAAAAATAAAAGACACAAAGATTTATTGTGGTTCGGTCAAATATGACCTACATTCACTCCTTGAAGACTCCCTCTCTAGATATTACACTGTTACCAAAGTTTCTTTCATTTTGCTCCCATAGCCAGGCGGAGAAATATTTATAATTCCTCTTTTAACCAATCCCGGGTGCGGCAGAGATCCATCATCTTTTCACACCCTCCAAGTCTTGGCAGAGAACCATTATCCTTTCACACCCTCTAAGTGTCGGCAGAGAACTTTTATCCTTTTACACTCCTAAGGATCGGTAGAGAATCATCATCCTTTCATACCCTCCAAGTGTTAGTAGAGAACTAGATCTTCTTTAAAGGTCTTCTCTCGAGCAACTAGAAAGAAGAAAAAGAAGAGTATAACCAAAAACCAAAAGAAATTCTTATATTTGAGTAATCTTATGAACCCTTCACACTCCACTTGTAAGAACTCTCTCACAAACACTCTCCTAAACTCACTCTTTCACTTTCTCTTAAAAAATCATGAAAAACAACATTTTTCATGTCATCTTTTATGGACCTTTTATATGAAAAAAATCATCCAGAAAACTGAAAATTTTCATTTTGAGCGTGTACGATCGTACAATACGATCTTATGTTCGTATGTACGAGTAGTTCAAAAACTATTGCATACAAATCTTATGTGAATCTATATGAAAAGACTTCATACATGATGATCATCTAGTATGAACTGAGTTCATATTATATGAATAGTTAGAAAAATTTTTATCTTCATCGGGATGAAGAGGGACCCCACATTTTCATACTCTGGACGGCATCTGTACGGAGATGACATCGTACAATATGATCTGTTCAAAAAAATTTTAAGTTCGTCGGGATGAAAAGGGACCCGTGTAATTCGTACTCTGGATGACATCTGTATAAAGATGACATCGTATAATATGATCCGTTCAAAAAATTTTCATGTTCGTCGGGGTGAAAAGGGACCAGTCCAATTCGTGCTCTGGACTGCGTCTGTATGAAGATGACATCATTTAGTATGATCCATTTAGAAAAATAAATGAATTTTTTGGGATGAATAGGGACCCATCCAATTCATACTTTGGATGATGTCTATATGAAGGAAGCTTCGTACAATATCATTAGTTCTTAGAAAAAATTTCTCCTATAGTTCGTTTGACTATTCGTAGCGGAAAATAACTGAACAATTCATCATGTATAAAATGGGTTCTTACAGTATGATTAGTTAAAAAAATTTACAATTTTGAACAGTCTTCGAGTGTGTGCGTGTACATTTACTCAATTATAATCACACTCTCTCTAACACAATAAAATGAAAATTACAGACTTCATTTATAATGTACACTAATTTAATCTGATTTGAAGTCTTCAACAATCTGAAGTATAATTTTCTTGAAATATTAGTACACACAAATAACAAAAAAATACATCCAAAATATGTTAGGATAAATTATAATTAAAACAATAATATTTGAAATCATCATAAACATACATGTGCATGAATCTTAACAATAAAAAAACTATGTTACAACAAACTCAATAATCTCCCCCTTTTTGATAATGACAAAATAATTATTATTTGTGTTAACATGTATATCTTAAAATTCTCCTTAGCTCCCCCTAAAAGAATAAAACATGTGAATATAGGAAATTTCTATGAAGAGCTCACAATGTTTTTATTTATTTTTAAACATATAAAACACAAACAACCAACATAAACACAAGATAAAAAAACTCAAACACACAAAACAAAAAACACAAAATAATATTACTCCCCCTTTTGACAACAACAAAAAGGGAATAAGAAAGTTAAAAATGAAAGATGTCAAATGAGAAATTGTAATAATAGATCTTTAAAGAGATTGAAATATAGTTGTAATAACAAAGTTAATTACATAAGATTAAAAAGAAAGATTCAAAAAGTTTAAATAAAAGAACAACTTTGATAAGAAAAAAATTATAAAGATCATGAATCATTCTAGACAATTATATAAGGAGGATTATTGCAAAAGTGATGAAATGAGGATTATCTAATTTCAATTTTCAAAATAAAATATAATTGAAAATTAGATTGATTTGAATTAAAAATTAAACAATAGAGGAAAGAACATATTCAATTAGTAACATTACACATCTTTTCAAATAATTGTGGCACATTTTATGTATCATTTTCTGTTTGAGCTAATTTTATGCCTCTTTTTATTTTACAAACCATTGCGCATTTTTTCGATTTTTGTACATATTGTACATTTCTTTTTAGATATACTCCCCTTTCCCTCTTTTTTTATTTGATCTATCCAAAATCAATAATTTAAAAAAAATTCTTTAATTGAAAAAGTAATTATATTAAAAAAATAAAAATAATAATAAAACATCAAAATTGCAATAATGATATTCAAATTATATTTGCCTAAAAAGGACATGAGATTGATAAGCTTAACTTGATGGAGTTATAAGTTAACTTAAATTATTTGAAAAATTAGATTTCATAATAAAATTAATTTTGTAATGCAGGTTAATTTATAACACTTTTTAGATCAATTAAAGGAGGCTTTTCATATAGGCAAACTCACATTACAAATAAAAAATAAAAGCATCTAAACAAAACATGATAATTTTATTGATATCAAAAAGATCGGATACATTAAAGCCCTTGA
The DNA here is from genome assembly GCA_022539455.1 of Dendrobium nobile. Classification (NCBI taxonomy): domain Eukaryota; kingdom Viridiplantae; phylum Streptophyta; class Magnoliopsida; order Asparagales; family Orchidaceae; genus Dendrobium; species Dendrobium nobile. The sequence goes on along the minus strand of CM039733.1, from coordinate 29,893,208 downwards.
TATCAATAAACATAACTTTTAAACATCATAACATAAACACAAATCTAAACATAGAAACAATTACTACAGAAAAAATAAACATATACATCATCATATCATCACATCATAAGGAAGGGACTGGCAAAAGCAACTAAGAAGAAATTCAACTAAAACTCTAAAGGACCTTGATCTGGAGGAGGAGGTTGGTTGAAGACTTATAAATAGCTATTCATCATAGCTACATTTGTGTTCAATCTGACCTCGAAACCACCCCATATTTTGTTGGTACTGTGCATCTTGCTAATTTAAATGAGTCTGAATTTGATCAAAATGTTGATCAAATTGATGGACCATCTCCTGAAAGTTGTTTTGATCAGATCTCTGAGTAGGTGCAGGTGCTCCCCCTTCTCCCTCAGTATCCTCACTTGAATTCTCATCCCTCCCAAAAAGTGATCGAAAAGAGGCAACATTGAAGTAGATTGGCATTTCAGTGGGAATATCATGATGAATAATGTTATACTTCCTTTCTAAAATGTAGGTCACTAACTGTCCTAGAGTAATATTTTTCTTCCTCTTATGAGAATGAAACCAAATTTTAGATAGGTTATAAACGTAATCCAAAATGAGTTGGGCCTTATTAATTTGTTGTCTAGTCATGATCAAATAAGTAACAGTGGACAGAAGAGAAGTTATATTTATGCGATCACCAGCCTTATGAATGATTGAAGTTCTTCAAGCATGCTACAAGATCCTAGCATTTTAATTTAAAGTGTAGATTCTAGCCAAGTGACAAACTTGAGTTACACCACTAAGAGTTTTGTTTATCTCGGCTAGTCATGATCAGATTTAGAGGTTAAAGTGTGTGCTCTAGTCCCACGAGTTCTTAAATAAAGAAAGGTTCCTAAATCTTCCTTAGTGATTTCAACCCGCTATTTTTTAATAAATGATGTTATGTTACTCTCATCCTCACTAAACCTCATATTTGCTAGGAAATAGTGATATGTTTCTTTGTGGTAAACATGAATTAGAGTTAAAATGAAAGAGAACTAGGTTGAGGCAAAGAGAAGCATAATAGAAAGTGGATATCATCTTGAATCATAAGTTTTGAAGGAGTTATTTCGGAGGCAATATACCTAAAGAAGAAATCCACATTATCTCTAGATAGAAAGTTGTCATCACCACACCCGAATGATGATCCCTTGGTTACTCTAGAGAGATTGCTAGAACTTTCCATTCCTAGGTTATTACCTCTTGAAAAATTCAAGAAGGGTTTGGAAGTGAATGAAAATAAATTCTATAACCCTCTTATTTAAAGAAAAATGACCTATCGTACAATACAAAAATGGATTTGTACATACAATATTGGGATTATACGGGATGAAAAAAATTTTGTATGGACGAATGATAATGTCAAAAACGAAATGAGTTTTCATAAACACATAATTTATGAGGTGTCCTTTGTATAAGCTTTTTGACCATACAAAAAAAAACATGTGTTTGTTTGAGATGATCAGTTATTTAAGATCATTTTAATGATGGTTTGGTTCACCCCCCATAAAAAATGACATGTGGATCATACAGACAAAATTTGTTTTCGTACGTACGATCAATTATAATAATTGATTCTTCCCAGATAACCGTCTACATGCGTACAGACAAATGTATCAAATCGTATGGGATGATAACAACATCATACAGTACAATTAATGTGAAAAACCAAAATTTATGTATTTAACTCCAAAACAATGATTAATATGCTACATAATTTGTATGGTACAAAAAATAATTTTGTGCAGTACAAATAAATTACTTAGAAAATTAAATCTAGAAAATTTTTCTCTAAGTCAATCAACCTTACACAAGTGACAAATGTCTAAATAAAAAAAAAATCTTAAAACCTAAACTAAAAATAAAAACACACTACTAAAAACAAAAATAACACAAAAATATAAACAAAAACACATAAAAACATATCAAGTTTGATGAAGATTTTATCTAAGCATTAAGATTAATCACACCTAATATTATTCCTTATGTGCTAAAAGTATCAAAGGTTAATAGTTTTGTAAAAATGTTTTCTAATTATTTTTTTTTTAAACATGATTTAATTCAATTTCTTCTTTGGTTAAATGATCTCTAATGAAATGATGCCTTATGTCTATATGTTTGGTTCTAAAATGTTGAATAGGATTCTTTGAAATAAAAATCATATTAGTGTTATGACAATATATTGGGATTGTGCCTATTGTAAATCCTAAATCAATCAACTGTTATTTTAACTAAAGAACTTGGGCCACATAACTTCTTAAGGTAACGTATTCAATTTCAGCAGTAGATCAGGCTACAAAATTCTGTTTTATGCTGGACTAATAAACTAAAGAATTTTCTATAAATTGACAAGTTCTAGATGTACTCTTTCGATAAACCCTATAACCTATAAAGCCTAAATATTAATATCCAATAATTTCAAATGAAGAGCTTTACTAAGGATATCAAATCCCTAAGTTCTTAGTTCCTAAAAGATATCTCAAAATCCTTTTGGCTGGTGTCAAATGTGATTCTTTTGGATCTAATTAAAATCTACCATATAAATAAACACTAAACATAATATCTGGTCTGCTAGCAGTCAAATAAACTAAATTTCTTTTGATATATAGATTTTTTCTTTGGGTCCTTATCCAACTGAATAGAGAAACTCATTATTGTACTTAATGGTTTAGCATTGTCCATTTCATAGTTCTTGAGGATGTCCTTAATATACTTTAACTTACTAAAAAATTTTTGCTCCTCAATTTGCATAATTCTTAAACTAAGAAAATAACTTAAATCTTCCATTAAACTCATCCCAAATTCACTACTCATTATTTTAGAAAAATCATTATAAAATTTTTTATTTGTAGACACAAAAAAATGATATCATTATCAACATAAATTTGAACAATGAGTATATCATCTCCTAATTTCTTCAAAAAGAGAAGGGTGTCCACACTTTCTATTATAAATGATCTCCCTAATAGAAAAGTGCTTAACCTCTCATACCAAGCTCTAGGTGCTTTTTTTAATCCATATAATGGCTTTTTTAATTTTTATACATGATTAGGGAATTTAGAACTTTCAAAACCTAGAGTTATTCAATATAAACATCCTCTTATATCACCCCATTCAAAAAGGCACTTTTAATATCCATTTGAAATAATTTGAATCCTTTAAAATAAGAAAAGGCTAACAAAACTCTAATTACTTTAAGTCTTCCTACAAAGGCAAAAGTCTCCTCAAAATCAATCCCTTTAATTTAATTATACCCCTTAGCCACCAATCTAGCCTTATTTTTAACAACAATTATACCCCAAGTACCAAATGCTCACATGAGGCCTTGTATGAGAGTGTTTCTGCAAAACAATCAAAAGTCAGACTTAGGAACCCAAACAAGTTTGAGTTCTCCTTTTAACAAATTAAAACTAGATGCATGTATGATTTGACTTTATTTATATATCTTTGGTTTCCATACAAAATGAGTTTTTCTATCTAAAGTATAAGTATGTGATATATGTCCAATCATCACACAAGTAAAGCACTTAACTCTAGGAAAAGGGTTTTTTAATGTTTGATAATAAATCTATCTCTTCCTAGGTTTTAAGATTTTTGACCTCAAAATATAATTAGTAAAATCTTCAAGTGTAGGGGGTATCCTTTTTTCCTCAAGAGCTTTCACTTTCACTTAAGAAATGAGTTTGCATCTTCTGACACAGTGTTATCATATTTAAGAAGTACTCTTTATTCTCAGGTTCATCCCTAAAATCTTTAAAATCTTTTTCAAATTTAGTATAGGATGATTTTTGAACGTTCTTAGGGATGTTAAGCCCTATGAACTTAGTCCCAAGCTAACCAAGGGGGGGGGGGGTGAATTGGTATTTTAAAAACTCTTTTCACAAAGAAAGAAAATTGCATAAACCAAATCACACCACAGAAATAAATGTGGAATTTAAAAGCGCGGAAGCAAGAAAAAGAACACAGAAATTTATAGTGGTTCGGTGGACTCGACCTACGTCCACTACTTGGAGGCACCCTCCAAGTATTGCACTACAAAACATGACTCTCCTTTCGCCCCCACGGCTAGGCGGAGAAGCCCTTACAAGAACCTCCTTTTTGCCACCCCGGCAAGGCAGAGAACCTACCTCCTTTTGCTTCCTCCTGAAGCTGGCAGAGAACCAAAACCAAAAGCAAACTCCTTACCTCTACCGACCCTTCCACGGAAGAGAAACTCTAGACGAAGACGAAGCAGAGCGATCCTTGAAGCAACCCTTGTGAATCCCCTCACAAGCTCCCCCTCACAAGATCCTCTCTCTCTCTCCTCTCTTTCTTTCTCTCCTCAAGGTCTTCTCAGGTCAAGGCAGCAGCCAAAGGTCTTCAAAAACGTTGAACAAGAGCTCTTAAATAGAAGAGCTTCAAAGGAGCTCATTAATTGCAAGTAGCCGACTTTATCGTCCAGGCCGATATGTACATCGGCCTGGCCGATCAGTACAAAACACAGAAGATCGGCCAGAGCATCGCCCTGGATGGACTCCTGGACGATTGAAATTTGGCTTGATCGTCCAGGCCGATACCACGATCGTCCTGGACGATAAGTTCAAATCAGAGGCAAATCATCCTGAGCATCGCCCTGTTTTGGAGCTGGCTGATATTTATCGTCCTGAAGTAACTTGTGGTTTTTGACAAGATCGTCCTGGACGATCCTTAGATCGTTCAGGCCGATATGATCGTATCAATCATCCTTAATTACTCCCTTGATTTTCTGATCAATTAAGGCATAATTTGGTAATTTCGTCCAGGCCGATCCGAGGATTGTCCTGGCCAATAATTTAAAAATACAGTATACCTTAATTGTTTATGGCGGCTACTTCTTTCTATTTTGAGCTTATCATCGCCGATACACGTATCGTCCAGGCCGATAAGTTAATGACGGTTACCTTAATTAAGAATCTTTATTTAGACTTTCTGTTTTAATCCTGATCATCCAGGCCGATATAAATATCGTCCTAGCCGATGTGAGCAAAAACAGAAATTCTAAGTCTCTCAAGTGTGTGTGTGTAGGGTTACTTAGCATCAGTCTCTTTGACCATTACAGGTAGACTCAAAAGGTGAAAAATAAAATTATAGACTGACTCAACCCTAAACCTACGCAATCCTGAACTTGGCTTCTTCTTGATCGTCCGATCTTCAATTCCTGAAAAGTTAGAAGCAACAAGTAGTCCAAGAGAAATAGTGTTTATCAATCATCAAAACACAAGCCATGAAAAATAGATTTGCAACAAGCTCCCCCTTTTTGATGATAGCAAACACAAGTAGGAAAATTAAAAAAAAAAATAGGTTCATTAGAAATTCAAAGTTACAAACCCAAACCCAACAGCTTTTTCCTACCACACCCTACTCCCCCTTTTATCATCACAAAAAGAGGGTCCAGATACAAAAAGAAAACACACCACAACAAACAAAGACTAATAAAGCAAACATAAAAAAAATATGAAACACACAACAGAAAGTACAGACTAAAAGAGCGAGGGATCCAGATCATCTGATGGAGGTGGTGGAGGTGGCTGCTGAAAGTAGCTGGCAAGTGTGGTGAATTGAGCATTGAACCAGGCGATGTCCTAGTCATGCTGCTGCTGCTGAGTAAGAAAACTGTCAAATCGGGCTAAATCCTCAGCACGGTGCTGCTCGTAGCAGGCAATATCCTCAGAGTGTTGCTGCTCCTGTGTAGCAACGTAGGTGTCAAAATGAGTCTCCCAACGATCAAACCTTTCTATCAACTGATCAACCGGTGAGTGCTGGTGGAGAGGAACAGGATCAGGAATGGGAGCGGGAGCAGGACCCTCCTCCTCTCTAGCCCCCCGACCTTCCCCATCTCCTGGGTGGAGACGAGTACTATGAAGGGCAGTGAAGGAATTGTTTGAGTAGAAAGGAGGGTGAAGGTCAGGATGAGTAGGATATTGAAGATTGTATTTGGTTTCAAGAACATAGGCAATGATGTGTCCTAAGGCTAGATTGGGCTTTCTCTTATGGCCTGGATCGCGAATTATGGTTAGGTGATCGATGTAATGAAAAAGTAGATCAGTGGCATTGAATTCTCTCTAGGCCATCATGTAGAAAGTAGTGAGGGAAAGTAGTGGGGTGATGTAGGTTCGGTCCCTGGCTTTTGGAATTATGGAGGTACGAAGGACATGTTGGATTGTCCTAGCATCTTTAACTAAAGAGCTAGTCTCCTCAACATGGAAAGGTGCATTGGTCTGGCGAAGGAAGTGATTCGCCGTGGACCAGTCAAAATCAGGATCAGAGGCGATTAGATGCAGCTTATCCCCGGTGTTGGATAAATGTAAAAGATCAACACAATCCTGATATGTGATTTCGACAGGGCGTCGATTCACATAGGAGGTCAGGGCTGTGAAGGTGCGGTTAATGCGCAGGCTTGCATAAAATTCAAGGAGGAGTTCAGAAGAGAAAGGGACGGTGAGAGTGAGTATGAAATAGAGAGAGGTGTGGGCAAAAAGGTCCATTACCGGATATGAGAGATGTGTAGGATTAATTGTCCAGGAGAGAGTATTGCCACACTCCTTGTAGCGACGATAGGCAGCCTGATCTTCTACCTCCCTGAATCAAGGGTCCAGAGTCGCCCTCGAAGAACTTCCAGATGCCTGGCGAACACGTTTCCCACCAGCCATAGGAGAGAGCTAGCAAGAAAACACACAAGGAAGAAAGGTGGAGGGTGAGAAAACATGGCTGGAATTGTCCTGAATTTAAAGAAACGGCCATATCGTCCTGGCCAATCGCAGAATAGTCCAGGCTGATATGGTTCAATAATTACGTACAGGCCGATTGGTCAAAAAGCGGTCTGATAGACCGGGGCGATCAGATATCGGCTAGGCCGATTAGACACAGGCGATCGTCTCGAGGAGTCATTCCGGACGACCGTTGAAAAAGTAGATCGTCCGGGCTGATTAGGTGTATCATCCAGGACGATGCACAATAATTGATCGTACCGGCCGAAGTTAAAACATTTCAAATTCTTGCCACGTGTATCATCCAGGACGAACAGTGGATCGGCTAGGACGATTGTCCAATAATGGATCGTCCGGGGCCGAATTTAAAGATCAAAACGTGCTGACACATGGATTGTCCTGGACGATCCAGTGTATCGGCCAGGACGATGCACATAAATTACATCGGCCAGACGAAATATTCTATCGGCCAGAACTATCACCATGAGTTCGATCAAATCATCCAGGACGATATAGGATCGTCTAGGACGATGAGTTACAGCAAGCACAGTAAAAGGTCAGCAGATGGATTTTGAAGATGATTTGTCCTATCGTCCAGGACGATAAAAATATCGGCCAGGACGATGTGACTAGGAATTGAAAACAAGGAAAAGATGGTGATGATCAAGACCCTAAAAAATAAAACCAAAGAAAAAATAGTCAAAACACAGTAAAACAAAAAACAAAAACACAACGAAAATCAAACAACGAATATTTTTAGATTTTAATTTTTCTAAATATTTTTATTTTATTTTTTTTTTGTTTTATGGAGGCATCATATTTGAATTCTTTTCAAAAAATTAAACTTTTAAAGTTCCAAAAGATTAAGAAGTTTAACAAATCCCAATCAGAAGAAGATAGAACATCTGATTCTGTTAACCCTAGATCGGACATCCTTCAGGGTACAAAATTCTTTTGGAAAACAAAAATCCAACTCAAAATAACTAAATAGGATAATAAGATCCATTTAAGACTTGTTTACAAAGAAAATATCTCATAATTAATAACCCAAAGTAATTTTTCTCAATCATGGAAATTGAAATCAAGTCTTTGAAAACATCACATAATCAATGAGTTTTCTAAGTTTTAAGAGTTTTACCAAAGGGAGGATAACTTGCATTTAGTGGGCTCATTTTATGCCTCTTGTTATTTTGATTGGCTCTTTTGAGCATCTTTTGAATCTTTGATATACTTTTGTGTATATATATAGCTTTCGTTTCAATTTGGCTTCATTGGCCTCTTTCCTTTTTAACTCTTGCAAGCTAGAAACTCTTTAATATACCCTTAAAAAAAAAACTTAGTTATGAGTATATCCTCCAAATATTAGAGAATAGGAGCTCTCTCTCTAACATGGGGAAGAACAATCCACAACACAAAATCAAAATCATGTGATAAATGCAATGGCAAGATTTCAAAAGCTTGAATGATATATAAGAACTTTGGCTATTATGTATAAGATAAATTAATGTAGCAAGATAAGAAAAAGATCTTAAGTAAAAAGCCATTGGTTAAACTGAGTTTAGACTTTTTTTTAGAGAAGAAAATCATACCACTAAACAAAGTCAGAAGGAGGGAAAACATCAACAGTATACTCCCTTTAACCAATTTAGAAAAGCTAAACACTATCTCCAAAACTCCAAAATCTAAAAGCTTGAAAATATTCATCATATGGAAGGCCAAATTTAAAGAACAATGTGAAATAAAACACATAAAAAACAAAACAAAAAATGAAAATAAAGTAAACTAAAAACAACACAAAGCAAGCACAAAAAAAAAATAAAAAAAAGACACAAAAAACTAAAAATTTCAAGCACATGATAAAGCTGCAAGTTGAAGCAATTTTGAGCTGCAAGCCTCTTTATGTCCAGTTATCCTATGCTCCCATGAGGTCTTTGGTGAGAGCACTCTTGCAAAACTCAACAACAGTTAGATTTAGGAACCCAAACAGGTTTGGGATCCTTCTTAAGAAAAATAGAGTGCAATGCAGATATGGTATGCTGTGAATCATGCATCTTAGGTCTCCACACCCAATGTGTACTACGGTGAGTGGTGCAAGTGTGTGAGATGTGTCCTAGCATGCAACAAGAAAAACATCTAACTCCAGGAAAAGGGTTTCTTAAATGATTTGAATTATAATGCCTCTTCCTAGGTTTTGGCTTAAGATCAAAAGTGGAAGTCATCCGATTTTTCTTATATGTATCAAAATCATTTTGAATTCTCAAGTTAGTTTTTTTTAATGCATCATTTTCCATCCCCAAATTTTTCTCAATCTCTTTAGATTTCTTAAGATCAAAAATAAGTGAGGTGTGTGAAACTTTTAATGCCTTACGTTCATCAATTAATTCTGAATATTTTTTGTTCAACTCATCAAATTCATCAAGAAGAGCCATGTGATTTGAATCAATCGTTGCATGATCTTTGAGAAAAACTTCATGCTCTTTTTGTAGATTTGAATGTTCTAATTTTAAGCTAGCATATGTCTTCTTAAGTTTTTTGTATGATGCATGGATTTTTTTCGCAAATTTCAAACAATTCATCATAAGTTGGTTTACATACCTCTTCCTCATCACTTTAATCTTCTCCCATGAAACACAAGTTTGTAGTCTCTTCCTCTAGTTCAGTCTCAGAGGAAGCAGTACCAGATTCTGCCCAAAATCTCCTTTGGATTTTCTTCTTATCCTTCCTAGACTTAGCTTTCTCCTCACCTTTTTCCTTTTCTTTGCTCGAGTGATCTTGGAGTGTAGGACAATCGGCTCTCACATGTCCAGGCTTCCTGCATTCAAAACAAACAATATTAGAAGATCCTTTAACATGTTTGTGATCCTTACCTTTTCTCCAACTTTGATGATGCTTTACTTTCTTCCTTAGAAAGCTTTTGAATTGCCTTGTGATGAAGGCAACTTCATCGCTTTCAGACCCAGAAGATTTAGAATCCGATTTGTGCGCCTTCAGTGCAATTGTTTTCTCCTTTTTCTTCTCACCTGCATCAAGATTTCTTTGATTCACCCCTTGCTCGTAAGCAATGAGTGAGCCAAGTAAGTTATCAATAGAATAGGTGTTCAAATCCTTAGATTCAGTAATTGCAGTGATTTTAGCATCATATGACGAAGGCAAGCATCTCAAAATCTTATTAACTTTTTCATAGTTTGAAAGTTCTTTTCCTAGTGCATGCAATGAAGTAACAATCTGAGTAAACCTAGTGTACATGTCAGAAATTGATTCATGAGGTTTCATACAAAAAAGTTTGTAGTCATGCAAGAGAATGTTTAAACGGGATTGTTTAACTTCATTAGTACCTTCATAAGTGATGCAAAATTTATCCCAAATCTCTTTACCAGTTTTGCAAGTTGAGACACGCATGTAATCCTCAGATTTTAAAGCACAGAAAAAGCAGTTCAAACATTTTGTATTTAATTGAGCTAAAACTCGTTCATCAAAAGTCCATTCAGTAAAAGCAACTTCAGTTTTAACACCATTAATTTCATGAGAAGGTGGAAAATAACCTTCTTGAATAAGCATCCACATGCGATAATCAGTAGATTGTAAAAACGTTGACATGCGAGTTTTCCAAAAATCAAAAGGTAGGTTATCGAACAGGGGAGGTCGGGTAATGGAATACCCTTCCGTAGAGTTGCGATTCCCTAGGTTAGCCATGGATCTAATTCAAAAAGTTTTTAAACTTTAATTTTTGAATCCTGCTCTGATACCACTTGAAAGTTTGTTAGGGATGTTAAGCCCTATGAACTTAGTCCCAAGCTAACCAAGTGGGGGGGGGGTGAATTGATATTTTAAAAACTCTTTTCACAAAGAAAGAAAATTGCATAAACCAAATCACACCACAGAAATAAATGCGGAATTTAAAAGCGCGGAAGCAAGAAAAAGAACACAGAAATTTATAGTGGTTCGATCAACCCGACGTACGTCCACTCCTTGGAGGCACCCTCCAAGTATTGCACTACAAAATGTGACTCTCCTTTCGCCCCCACGGCTAGGCGGAGAAGCCCTTACAAGAACCTCCTTTTTGCCACCCCGGCAAGGCAGAGAACCTACCTCCTTTTGCTTCCTCCTGAAGCTGGCAGAGAACCAAAACCAAAAGCAAACTCCTTACCTTTACCGACCCTTCCACGGATGAGAAACTCTAGACGAAGACGAAGTAGAGCGTTCCTTGAAGCAACCCTTGTGAATCCCCTCACAAGCTCCCCTCACAAGATCCTCTCTCTCTCCTCTCTCTCTTTCTCTCCTCAAGGTCTTCTCAGGTCAAGGCAACAGACAAAGGTCTTCAAAAACGTTGAACAAGAGCTCTTAAATAGAAGAGCTTCAAAGGAGCTCATTAATTGCAAGTAGCCGACTTTATCGTCCAGGCCGATATGTACATCGGCCTGGCCGATCAGTACAAAACACAGAAGATCGGCTAGAGCATCGCCCTGGATGGACTCCTGGACAATTGAAATTTGGCTTGATCGTCCAGGCCGATACCACGATCGTCTTGGACGATCAGTTCAAATCAGAGGCAAATCGTCCTGAGCATCACCCTGTTTTGGAGCTGGCTGATATTTATCGTCCTAAAGTAACTTGAGGTTTTTGACAAGATCGTTATGGACGATCCTTAGATCGTCCAGGTCGATATGATCGTATCAATCATCCTTTATTACTCCCTTGATTTCCTGATCAATTAAGGCATAATTTGGTAATTTTGTCCAGGCCGATCCGAGGATCATCCTGGCCGATAATTTAAAAATACAGTATACCTTAATTGTCTATGGCGGGTACTTCTTTCTGTTTTGAGCTTATCAACCTGGCCGATAAGTTAATGACGGCTGCCTTAATCAAGAATTCTTATTTAGACTTTCTGTTTTAAGCCTGATCGTCCAGGCCGATATAAATATTATCCTGGCCGATGTGAGCAAAAATAGAAATTCTAAGTCTCTCAAGTGTGTGTGTGTGTAGGGTTACTTAGCATCAGTCTCTTTGACCATTACAAGTAGACTCAAAAGGTGAAAAATAAAATTACAGACTAACTCAACCCTAAACCTACGCAATCCTGAACTTGGCTTCTTCTTGATCGTCCGATCTTCGATTCCTGAAAAGTTAGAAGCAACAAGTAGTCCAAGAGAAATAGTGTTTGTCAATCATCAAAACACAAGCCATGAAAAATAGATTTGCAACAATTTTATTAATTTATTTTGCTTATTCAAATCATCAAATTCATCAAGTAAGCTCATGTGGTTGTTGTCTATATGTATGTGATGTTTCCTAAGGGTTTCATGCTCTTTTTGTAATTCAAACAATTCTAAGTTTAATTTAACATTCATTTTCTTAAATTTTCTATATACATTATGTATTCTTTTAGAAACTTCATGCAATTCATTATAGGTTAAGTCACATATATATTTTTGTTCTGTCTGATAGATATTATCGACCATTAAACAAAAGTTGGTGACTTCCTCTTCCTTTTCTATTTTTGATGAATTCAAAGCTGAGTTCGCCCAGAAAGCTCTCTAAAATATCTTCTTTCCCTTCTTCATATTTACTTTCTTCTATACTTTCACCTTGCTAGAAGTGGCTTTAAGATTAGGGCACTCCAATTTTATATGTCCAGGTTTCATGTATTCATAATAAATTACATCATTAGAAACTTTAACAATTTTGTGTAACTTACCTTTTTTCCACTAATGGCATTTCCTTTGCTTCCTTTTAAGAAAACTCCTAAATTGCCTTCTCATCAAGGAAATATCATCTTCATCCTCAGGTTGTGACTGATTAATCTTTGAGCCATCTACTTTCAGTGCTATATTCTTCTCCTTTCATTGTTCTACTACATCAATCTTCCTTTGAGTCACACCTTAGTCATAAGCGATTAGTGATCCAATGAGAATATCAATAGAATAAACAATTAATACCTTAGACTCTATAATAGTAGTTATTTTAACTTCATAAGTAGAAGGTAAAAAATAAAGAATTTTATTAACCATTTCAGTATTTATTAGTTCCCTACCTAATGTATGCAAAGAAGTGACTATTTTAGTAAATCTTTTGTACATGTTCGAAATGGATTCATTAGGTTTCATGCAAAATAATTCATAGTCATATAGCAAGATATTCAATCTAGATTATTTTACTTTATTAGTCCATTCGTAGGTAATACAAAGCCTATCTCAAATGTCATTTCTACTTTTGCAATTGGAAACCCTTATGTAATCTTCAAACTTAAGTGCACAAAAGAAACTGTTTAAACATTTTGTATTTAATAATGTTAAGTCACATTCTTCTATAGTACAGTCAGCAAAATGTGTTTCAACTCTAATGCTATCTACAAGTCTAGTTGTCCTAGTATACCCTTCCTGAACTAAAATCAACAAGCAATAATCAAGCAATTGAAGAAATGTAGACATTTGTATTTTCCTAAAATCGAAAGGAATATTGTCAAATAATAGAGGTCTAGTGATCGAATACCCTTCAAGTGTGTTTCAGTTTTCAAAAGTAGCCATTATCTTTTTTTAAAAAGTTGTCTAAACTTATAGTTTTGAAACGAATCTTTGATACCACTTATTGATTCCTTATAGGTTGTTAAACCTAAGCAATTGTCCCATGTCTAACCATGAGTGGGGGGGAATTGGTAATTTAGAAATTCTCTTGAATTTTTAAAAAGAAAACCATTTTAAATTTTATAGCAATTTGATTTTAGATTAAAATAAAATTTTCAACCATAGTAAAGAAATTACAAAAAAAAATGCAGGAAATAAAAAGACATTATTATTCTAATCATCCCTGATGAATATGTGTTCATTTGTATGATCGTACTGGTCGAAAAGCTATATGAAATGACTCACCAGGAAAGATAATTTACTAAAAGTTGTTTCATTTTTGGCAGTTTTTATTCATATATACAAAGTTATATTTTCCCATACGATCACATAATCATATGTATGAACACATTTGTATAATACAATCGTGCCATTTTTCTTAAGTTGCAAGGTATTCGATGTTTTTTCTTAACAATCTTCTTCAATCTCAAACCATCTCGTATTTTAACTCTCAAAATGGCTAGCAATAGCAAGCGATCACACACTTCTAAGACCTCTTCCTCTCATTTTTGTTAACTTGATGAGAACTTTTTCTTAAAAGATATTGAAGAAGACTACACTTATTTCTTTGAGGCAAAGATAATTCTATCTCGTCTCCTAAGCTAAAGAGAAATTAAATTTTCAGTAATGCCTCTTCTTGAACCGACTCAACTCTCTTTCATTCTCACTCTGATTTATGCTTACCATCATGAAACATTCCACTATTTACTTGCAAATATGAGAATGAATGAAAATCATACTAGGATATCTTCATATATTTTTAAACAATAAGTAGATATTACAAAGGAAGATTTAGGCACCTTCCTACACCTTAGAGCTGAAGGGGTTATGGCGCACACATTGACTTCATGGTTTTATTTTGACTGGTCTATAATTAATCAAACCCTTAGAGATGTTGCTTTAGTTAATCGCCTACCGCATGAACCTAAAGCTAGGATCATCCATAATGTATTAAGGACTTCTATTATACCTAAATCTGGTGGTAGTATCAACATAACTCCCTTACTTTCTATGGTCACATATCTCATCATGAAAAACACTCCTATAAATGAAGCTTAATTGATTATGGACTATATCTTTAACCTTACCAATTTTATTCTTCCTCATTATAGGAGAAAGAAAAATGTTACTTTAGAACATTTTTGTGGCCTATATTATACAAAATAAATACAAGTTTATTCATCATGATCCACCTACTAACCTTCCTACCTATTTTATCAATGCTTCCTTCCGTTCTCTTTTTAACTGAGACCAAGGGGATGTGGAAGAAGAATATAATGAAGGAGGACTTGATCTTGCTCCTGCATTTGCACCTGGTCCTAGACCTGACCATCATTTCTATCAATAAATGCTCCAATGATTTGATAAACTCGAATCTCATTTTGATCAATGGTTTTATCAAATTGAGACTCACTTAAACCAATAGGACGCAAGATATAATAAGGACATAGGGTGGATCCAAGGATAGTTTGACTCGATCAACACTTAAGTAGCTACCATCAATAGCTACTTTATGATGTTCACACCTCCTCAGCCACCTCCAGATTAGGGTCCTTCAGGATATTAGTTGTTATCTTCTGCTGTAGTTGTTGTATAATTTTACTTTTTAGTGTTCATCAGATGGTATTTGGATGTTTGTGTATTTGGTTTTGTTGAATTTATATTTGTATCATTAATTTGTTTAATTTTGTGTTGAGGTTAATCTTCTTAAATTGTTTGAGATTTCTATAGACTAATCAAATGTAGGTGATCTATGGAATGAATTTCTAAAAGGCATTACTCTACAAATTAATTTCCTTACAAAATTTAATTTCTCAATGTAGAATAGAAGATCATCTTCGTGCTCATATAGACAAATATTTTTTAGCTATAATTATTGCAAAAGAGATGTCTTATTTATATTTTATTTCTTATTTAATGTGTTTATTTTTATTATTTATTGGATTTTGTATTAAGATTTTTTGTTAATGGAAAGAACAAAAATGTAAAAAGATGCATAAAATGTGCCAGGCTTGAAAAGATTCACAAAATGTGCCACAAGTTTAAAAAGTTGAGCAATATTTGTCAAAAAATGAAAAGAAGCATAAAATTAGCCCAAATGGAAAAGATGTACAAATCGTGTCAAAAACTAAAAAGATGTGCAATGTCCCCAATTGAAAGTTTCATACAATTCTTTCCTTGATCTTTGTATTTCATACATAAATCAATTTTATCAATAATAATCTCCACTATTGAATTAGAAACTAATTAATCTTTATTTCATTATTTTTGAAATATTGTTTTTATTTGATATGTCTAAAATGAACAGTAATCCTGATTGACTTTTTATTTCTTAATTGTTCTTTGATTTAAAATATGAGACTTTCCTTTTTGCATAAGGACATTAATGTTCTCTTTTCAAATAGTTTAAAATCTTCTTCTTCTTTATCTATTAGACTTGCCAATAGAAACTTGCCTTTTCAAAAAGTACTTTCCTTTTTGCTGTTGTCGAAACGGGGAGTCATTATTTATTATTTATTTGTTTGATTTAATTATGTGTGTTTGTTGTGTCTAGTGTGTATGTCTTTTATTATTGTGTTTGATGTGTATGTTTTATTTTTAAATCTTATTGTTATGGTTGGTGGTGTATGTTTCATTTTTATATTTTAATTTTTAAATTTGTTTATTTTTTTCAATATGTTTTTGTTTTGATTTTGATTGAAATCCCATATTTTTAATTGAGCATTCATTGAGGGGGCGCTTAGGAGAAAAAAGAACTTTAATGTTAATTTAAATAATATTTATATTGTTAACATAAAAAAAAGAAGAGATTATTGTAACTTAGAATTCAAGATGAGTTCGATATATTGTGATTTTTTTATGATAACAAAATATTATTGTTATGATTAATTTTCTCGTTACATACATTGGATACATTTTCTTTTTATTATTTGTGTGTACTAACATTTCAGGAAAATAATACTTCATACTATTGAAGACTTCAAGATAGAGTAGATTATGGTTTCATGTAATGAAGTTTGTGAGTTCGCTATTTTTCTTGATTCTGAGAGAATGTGATTGTAATTGGATAATCATATACACACACACACACACAGTGGGGGAGTGAGTCAAATCTTAAAATTTTAAAACTAATCATATTGTATGATTCAAAATCATACATGATGATTTGTCATGGTATTTCCTCCAAAACAAAGTTAATCAAATCATGCCTGAATTTTTTTTGTACTGTTCGTACAGTACATTGGTGGTTCATACAAATGACTCAGAGTACAAAATGGGTACATACTAGTTTGTCCCAAACAAACTCATTATTTTTTGAATTGTTTGTACTGTAGAATTGAGTTTCATACATATAACTCACAGAGTATGAAATGGGTGTGTACCATTTCATCCCAAACAAACTCATCAATTTTTGAACTCTTGGTATTGTATGAAATATATGTTTATACAAATTACTCATAGAATACAAAATGGGGCCATCCACATTCGTACCAAATGAAGCATGTTTTTTTTTTTTTAATTATGTGTACTGTGTAATGTTAATTCATACAGATGACTGGCATAGCACAAAAAGAGGTTCGCACAGGATCATACTAGACAAATTAGTTCAATTTTGAACTGTTAGAACATTACGATGTCAGTTTGTATAATCGATTGATAGAGTACAAAATCAAGCTTATATAGGATCATACCAAATGAATTAATTCAATTTAGAACTATTAATACAGTACAATGTCATTTCTTACAGATGTCTGATAGAGTATGAAATCAGGTTCATACATAATCGTACAAGGATTTTTGAACTCTTCATATAGATGATCCTTGATCATACTAATACGATATGAGTATGTCCAAATTATAATTTTTAATTTTCTAGATGGTTTTTCTTATCTTTCAAATGTAAGGGTCCTAAAAATAGACACTCTATATATTACTGTACTTGAAGTTTGTATAAGTTATTAGACCTAACGTAATTGTCCCAATGCTAACCGAGAGAGGGGGGTGGGGGGGGGTTGAACTGGTAATTTAAAAAACCTCATTCAAATTTTATAAAAAACCATTTTATAGTTTTTTTACACAATTATAATTTTTATTAATCTAAAAACTTTTTAACAACAAAAATTTAAACATGCAGAAAAATAAAAATGTAGTAAAAATAAGAACATAGAAATTTATAGTGGTTCGATCAAACAAAACTTATGTCCACTCCATGAAGACGCCCTCATCAGGTATTTCACTATTACCAAAGTGACTCCCATTTTGTTCCCATAATAAGGCAGATAAGCTTTTACAAAACACCTCTCTTCCACCAATCCCCTGTGCGGTAGAGTACTTTCATCTTTTCACATTCTCCAAGTATCGGTAGAGAACTGTCATCGTTTCACACTCTGCAAGTGTTAGTATCTCATAGAAATTTTATAAAAAACCCTTTTATAGTTTTTTTTACACAATTATAATTTTTTCTAATCTAAAAACTTTTTAACAACAAAAATTTAAACTTGTAGAAAAATAAAAATGTAGTAAAAATAAGAACACAAAAATTTATAATGGTTCGATCAAACCAAACCTATGTCCACTCCCTAAAGACTCCCTCATCAGGTATTTCACTATTACCAAAGTGACTCTCATTTTGTTCCCATAATAAGGCTGATAAGCTTTTACAAAACACCTCTCTTCCACCAATCCCTGGTGCGGTAGAGTACTTCCATCTTTTCACATTCTCCAAGTATTGGTAGAGAACTGTCATCGTTTTAGGCTCTCCAAGTGTTAGTAGAGAACTGTGTCCTTTCACACTCTCAAAGTATCAGTAGAGAATTATCTTCCTTTCACACCCTCTAGATATTAGCAGAAAACTGTTATCCTTTCACACCCTCCTAGTGTCGACAGAGAACTGGTTCTTCTCGAAAGATCTTCTCTCAAGTAACTTCAAAGAAGTAAGTGATTTGGCAAAATTAATAAATAGATCCTTACCTTTGGGCAACCATATAAATCCTTCACAAATGCCACTTACAAGATCTCTCTCCACAATCTCAAACACTCTTCCAAAGCACTCTCACACTTGCTCTCAAAGAAAAAATGACCAGAAGGATTTATCCACAGTTAGTTTTTAAAACTATATATATGAAATGCATAAAAAACCAACCATAAAATTAAAATTTTCAAATTAATCATCCATAATCATACAGTACGATCGACGATCATATGTATGTACAACTCAAAATTTGCTCATACGATCTAGCATGAACTGATTTCATACTCTGATTTACCTATATACAAACTGAGATCTTAAGTTTGATCAATTCAAAATAGAACAATTTCATCCGGTATGATTCAGTTGAAACCAATTTCGTACACTAGATAATTTATTATAAGAAATCCATATCGTACAGTATGATATGTTTTAATCAAATCATGTTTCATTTGGTATGAAAATGGATGCAACTATTTTGTACTCTAGAAGTCATCTATATGATCATAGGATTATATAGTACAAACAGTTCAAAAAATTTACCTATTCGTATGGATGAAAAGATATTATACTATTTCATACTGTGGACATTGTTTGTGTGAACTTAAGATCATACAGTACAAATAGTTCAAGAAAAATTAGGAGTTTGTCAAGATGAACTTGTATATATCTATTTCATACTCTGGAATTCATTTGTATGAAGGTAACTTCATACAGTACGAACAAGACGTAGAAAATTTTCTTAGTATGGTTTGATTGACTACTTTTTGGAGGATCACTTGGGTTAAATCATCCTGTATGATCTAAAATTGTACAACACGATTAATTTTAAAAATACAAATTTTTATACTCCCCTGATGTGTGTGTATGGTTACCTAATTACAATCATAGTCTCTCAGATAAAAAAAAAGTATAAAAAGTATAGACTTTAAAAATAGTAAACCATAATCTAATATAACTTGAAGTCTTCAGCAGTCTGGAGTATGATTTCCTTGAAACATTAATACACAAAAACAACATAATCAATATTTCTAATACATGTTAGGAGAAATAGTCTTCAATATAATAATATTTTTGAATAAACTAAAACACACATGATATGAAAACATATTTATGAAAACTAAGTTGCAACAATCTCCCCCTTTTATATGATTGCAAAATAATTATTATTTGAGTTAATATTTAAAACAATTTTTCTCCTTAGCTCCTCCTAATTGAATAACCAACTAAATAACAAGGGGTTCCTATGAAGATAAAACATAACAAACCTAAAAAAAATAATAACAAACAATTACTACTCAAATCAAAAAATAACTCGAACAAAAATGCATACTAAAAACAACTGGAACAAAAACATGAATGCAAACAACAATTCAAACATACTCACATTCACTCAAAACATTCAAAACATACACACAAGCAGTGAAAAAATACATATACGCAAATACACATTCATAATACACGCATAATACACTTTATAAATAGACATCAATCATCAAACAATATTCTAACTTTCCCTTTTGATAACATCAAAAAGGGAAGTACAATTGAAATGCAAGGTTTTTAAAGATAAACCAAAAGTGTTGATGGAGAAAAAGATTTTAAACCAATTATGAATATAATATTAATTCCATAATACTAAAAAAAATTTAAAATTTTAAATCAAAGAACAACTAAAATAAAAAAAAGTCAATCGTAGTCATTATTCATGCTAGACAAATTAAATAAAAATGATAATTGCAAAAATGATGAAATGAAGGTTAGTTAACTTTGAATTTAATATTATATATGATTATTAATTAGATGAATTTGGATTAGAGATTGAATGATAGTTGAAAAAATGCAATAAAAATTTTCAATTGGCGACATTGCGCATCTTTTCAAATGTTTGTAGCATACTTTATTTATCTTTTCTATTTTGGCTAATTTTGTGCCTCTTTTCACTTTACGAACAATTGCACATCTTTCCTATTTTTGCGCAATTTGTGCATTTTTTTGTTTACTTTTTTGGGTTTTTTAATATCAATAATCTAAATTCAAATTTCACTAATAATAAAATAAACATATTAAAAAAGAACTTAAAAATAATAAGACATCATTCTTGCAACAATTATAACTTAGTTATGTTTGTCTAAAAGAACATGAATATCATCTCCATATCTAAATCTAGTTATAATTTTAATTTAAATTTTTTAAAAGATTAAATTTTGTAAAGAAATTAATTTATAGTGCAAAGTAATTGATAACCATTTCAATGATCTATTTTAAAAGTTTTTTGTCATTAAAGACACAAATATTTTAAGAAATATTACATGTCAATAAAACATATCACATTGCATTGATTTTTCAAGTTCATACAATAACAAGATCAGCACAAGACAATACTAACATATGACAATTCTAAAATCAAAATAAATATACCTCAACATCAGACATAACTACTAAGAAGCAAGAACAACATAGAAGTACAACTAGAATTCAAAGGGGCCCTGATTTGGAGGAGATGGCTGGTTGAACATTAAAAAGTAGGTATTCAACATAGCTGCATTCGTGTTGACCATATCAAATTTACCACAGAACCAACCCATATCTTCTTGATATCTTGCATCCTGCTGCTTTAAGTGATTCTTAATTTGATCGAAGAGTTGATCAAATTGAGACTACATTCTATAAAAGTTTTGGATAATTACCTGGTAGAAATTCTGATCAAGTCCATGTGTAGGTATTGGAGTAGGAGCTCCCCCTTGTTCCTTAAAATCATCACTCTCTGAACTTTGAGCTAGCCCAAAAAGTGCCCGAAAAGAGGCATCAGTGAATTAAATAGGAACTTTTGTGCGAGAATCAGGATGGGTAAGATTGTACTTCTTTTCTAGGATGTAGGCAACTAGATGTCATAAAGCCACTTTTTTCTTCCACTTATGATGTGGAAGTTCAATTTTAGAAAGATTATAAATATAGTCCATGATGAGTTGGGCTTCATCAAAGGGTTTTTCAGTCATAATCAGATAGGTGACTGTAAATAAAAGTGGAGTCATATTTATGCGATCACCAGCTTTAAGGATAATTGAAGTTCTCAAAACATGTTGGATGGCCCAAGCATTTTTATTTATAGTGTAAACCCTAGACAAATGACACACATGGGAGATACCTCTAAGAGTTTAATTAATTTTAGTCCAATCAAAATTGTCTCTTGAGGTCAAAGTGTGGCATCGAACCCCTTGGGTTCTCATACAAAGAAAGTTGCCTAAATCTTCTTTGGTAATTTCTACTCATTATTTCTGATCTTAAGAAGTAATCCTCATTAAATCTCATGTTGGCTAAGAAGTATTAGAAAGTCTCTTTGTGGTAGGCATATATGAGAGTAAGGATGAAAGAAAGTTTAGTCAAAGCAAACAAGGGCATGATAGAAAAATGAATATCACCCTAAATGAAAAGTCTAGAAGGGATGATTTTGGTAGTAGAAAATGTAAATTAAACATCCTCATTCTCCTTAGATAAAATGTTTCCATCCCAACCACTTCTAAAAGAGGAACCCTTACAAGATGGGGTCGTTTGCTAGAACTTGTCATTTCTAAGATGAGGGCTCTAGAGAGTTTTGATATGGATATGAAAGTGAATGAAAACAATTTCAAAGACCCTTCTATTTAAAAAAAAAAAGACCTATCGTACAATATGAAACTTGAATTGTACATACGATTATAAAATCATATGAAAAAAAATTTTTTCATACATACGAACAGAAATGGCCAAAAATGAAATGGCTTTTTGTAAAATGCAATTTCTGAGGCAACCTTTTGTATAAGCTTTTTTTACCATACAATCGTAAAGAAGAAAAGGTGTTTGTCAGAATATTAAAGATCATTTTAAAGACAGTTAGGTTCATCCCCCCAAAAAACTAACAACTAGATCGTACAGATAAAATAAAATTTTGTATGTATGATCAACAATTAATAACTGACTCCAATTAGTAAACTATCCCCATGCATATATACGAAATTGTACAAATCATACAGTACGATGACATAATTGTACTATAAAAACCCTATGAAAAACTAGGTTTCATGTGCTCAACTCCGAAACCTACCATGCAATTGCTATAGAATTTGCAGGGGGTGAAAATTTTTTGTACAATACGAACATAATACTTATAAAATAAATCATGCTAATAAAAAAATCTTCTCAAAACCAATCATTTCTCATCAAGTGACATGCTTCATAGTGAAATTTTTTTTGAAAAATACACAACTAAATACACAAAAATAAACAAAACAAACACATATTTACAACACAACAAGTTTGTAGAATTTGTAATATAAGCATTAAGATCAATAACACCTAACCTGATTCTTAAGGTGTTAAAAGTGTTAAAGGCCAATGGTTTGGTTAAAATATCTACAAGTTAAATTTTCATAGTAATGTGATTCAATTTAATCTCTCCCTTAGCTACATGATCTCTAATGAAGTGATGCTTTATGTCTATATACTTTGTTCTAGACTGTTGAATATGATTCTTTAAAATGCATATGGTAGTAGTATTATCACAAAAAAATAAAATTATGCCAAATGAAAATCCTAAATTAATTAATTATGATTTCAATAGAAGAACTTATACCACAGAATTACCTAAGGGAGATTACACGATTGCTCCATTCTTGCTGCATCTTACTCCTCCTAAGGCCCGTGAAGAACTTGTGGGAGGCTCTCTGAGGGGGAGACTCTTCTACATCCGTGTCCTGGAAGGTACTCTGCCTTCTCTAGGAGGGAGAAAAATGAGAAGGTATGCTGTCATCGCCAGGAGGGTGAGAAAAGTGCTTAGCTCTCCGCCACGCTGAATTGGTGAAAGTTATCTTATAAGGGATTCTCCGCCTTGCCGAGGGGCCAAAACGAGAACTATAGTTTTGTAGTGAAATTCCCAAAGTGGAGGACTCCAGGGAGTGGATGTAGGTCATGGTTTGATCGAACCACTATAAAACTCTGGTGTGTTTTTCCTTGTCGCTTTTTATTTTTTCTTGCACTTTATTTTCATTATTTTTGCTTGGTGATAATTATGAAAGAAAAGAATTTTATTATTGCAAATTGTTTTTCAAATAATTGCTTCTGCGTTAGATAAATTTTTCTTGACTAAAGATTTAAAAATAAAAGAAACTATTAGAATTCTTGTTTAGGATTTTTTATTGCGACAAGTTTTTTGCAATACACCCCCCAATTGGCATCTAGTAACTTCAATTGGTATCAGAGCGGGGGTTTTAAAAATAGTGTTTTAGAATACATTGAAAATTGATCATGTCGCATTTTGGTAATCGTAATACTACGGAGGGTTATTCAATAACCCGTCTACCTCTTTTTGACAAAATCCCATTTGATTTCTAGAAAATTAGAATGTCTATTTTTTTACAGTCTATTAATTATCGCATGTGGATGTTAGTTAATGATGGTTACGTTGCACCTTTTAAAACTGTGAATGGAGTGAAAACTCAAGTGCCTTTTAATGAATGGAGCAATAAGGATAGGGAATTAGCCCAATTAAATGTGAAGTGCTTAAATTATTTCTTTTGTGCTTTAAAGTCTAAGTATTATATGAGAGTTTGTACCTGTACTACTGGTAAGAAGATTTGGGATAGACTGTGCATCACGTACGAAGGAACTAGTGAAGTTAAACAATCTAGGCTTAACATTTTAATGCATGATTATGAACTCTTCAGTATGAAACCTAGCAAAATAATATCATACATGTACACTAGGTTCACCCAAATTATGGCATCCTTGTATGCATTAGGTTCAAGAACTTTTTGAAAAGAAAATAAAGGAGTCATCAGAACAGATGAATAAAGGTAAATGCTCGAGGTTTAATAAAGTTTCATCTGATATAATCTATTTTGAGTACAGGAAACCAGGTCACCTTCAAACTGATTTCCCCAACCTAAAGAGCTAGCCTGCTAAAGAAAAAGGCGAGGATAAAGCCAAGTATAAGAAAGGAAAGATAAAGATGCAAAAAGCTTTTTTGTCTGACTCTGCCTAAGAATTGTCAGAAGAAGAAGCAAAGGAGGAGGAAACAAATTTGGGTCTAATGGCTAACAGTAATCTTGTATGTCAGCTTTCATACGAGGATTTATTACTTATTTCCAAAAAAATTCATGACTCGTATAGGAAATTGAAAAAGATGCATGCTAATCTTAATATTAATTTTAGTACTTTATAAACTGAGCAAGCTAACTTATTTAAAGAAAATTCTACTTTTGATAGAGATCATATGTTGTTTCTTGATGAGTATGATGCATTAAATAAGAAGCATATTGAACTAACAAAAGCGTATGAATCCTTGAAAACCACTCATGTTGAACTAGAAGTGGCTTTTCATAGACTAGAAAAATTTGTATTAGAAGTAGATCACAGTGAGCATTTGTTAAAATAGAAATTCCTATATTGACATATCAAAATAACACTTTTAAAGAAAAAAAATCAAATAACTAGAAAAAGAAAATGCATCACTCATATTAGCCCAATCTAGCAAACCCCCAACACTGCATGCATCACAAAACTTTAGAAAAAGGCAACACCACTCATATAGGTTAGTAAACCTATTTCCCGATGTTAGGTGCTTCTCTTACGGCATGGTTAGTCACATAGCTTGCACATGCGCAATTTATCGTAGGACACACCTAGTATGGAGACCTAAACTGCATCCATCACAGCATAGCATGCGTCTATCTCATTCATGCAAGCATAAGGAGTAACCCACACTCACTTGGATTCTCAAATCTAACCCTTGAAAGAAATTATAGGGAACTCTCTCACAAAAGACCTTGTGAGAGCATGTGGTACTTGGATAGTGGCTGCTCGCGACACATGAGTAGAGATATGAAGAAGTTCATTTTACTAGTGACCAGAATTGGAGGCAAAGGAACATTGGAAGACAACACTACCAAGAAAGTGATAGGCTCAGGTATTGTTGGTAATGCTAAGAGTTTTTTAATTGAAAATATTTTATTAGTTGATGGTTTGAAGCATAATCTACTTAGCATTAGTCAATTATGTGATAAATGTTTTGACATTAAATTTCTATCTAACAAATGCCTAATTATTTTAAATGACAAACTTGTTTTAGAAGAAAAATGAATGAACAATGTTTACATGTTAGACCTTGATTGCATTGATCTTTCAAATTCTTTTTGCTTAAAAATAATAGAGATGTCTATTGGCTATGGCATAGGAGACTATGCCATGCTAGTATGAAAACACTTAGAAACATCAGTAAAAAAAAATCTAGTTAGAGGTGTACCTAAGTTAGACTTCACTAAGGATCATTTATGTGATGCTTGCCAACTAAGAAAATAAGACAAATCATCCTTTCATTCAATTAAAGAAGTGATCACCTCTAGGCCATTAGAAATCCTACACATGGACTTATTTAGACCCGTTAGTACAGCAAGCCTAGGTGGAAAAAATTATGGATTTGTAATTATATATGACTTCTCTAGATTCACTTGGATAAGATTCCTAGCACATAAGAATGCATCTTTTGAGGAATTTATGGTATTCTCCACCTGGATTCAATGAATATTAGGATGTCAAATCTCAACAATCCATAGTGATCACGGTGGAGAGTTTCAAAATAAAAAGTTTGAATCATTCTGACAAGAGATAGGAATAAAGCATAATTTCTTAGCCCCTAGAACACCTCAGTAAAATGGTATAGCAGAAAGAAAGAATAGAACCTTGGTAGAAGCTGCAAGAGCAATATTAGCTGAGTACACCCTTCTTAGACATTTTTGGGCAGAAGTAGTAAACACGGTGTGTTATGTATTAAATAGGGTGAACATTAGATCTAAGATGAATAAAACTTTTTATGAACTCCTTAAGGGCCGAACATTGAATCTTTCACACTTACATATCTTTGGGTGCAAGTGCTTCATCTTGATTAATGGTAAACTACCTTTAGGAAAATTCGATCCGAAGTCTAATGAGGGTGTCTTCTTAGGTTATTCATCTATAGGTAAGGCCTACAAAATCTTTAATAAGAGAACCCTAGTAGTATAATAGTCCACCCATGTAGTGTTTGATGAATCAAACAAGCCCTCTGAATCTAAAATTGAAGATGATGAAGTAGAGGCAATTCAAGGAGTAGAGACTATGACCTTAAAAGAAATGGTATAATCTCATGAAGATTTGCCTAGAGAATGGAAATATTCATCTAGTCGTCCTAAAGAGTTAATTTTAGGAGACACTTTAGAAGGTGTAAGAACTAGGCATGGACTTAGGAAAGAGGTTAGTCATTCAGCATTCATCTTTATGATAGAACCTACAAGTATAGATCAAGCTCTAGGAGATGAATTCTGGATCCTAGCAATACAAGAAGAATTGAACCAATTTATTAAGAATGATGTTTGGGAGTTAGTCAAGAGACCTAAAGAACAGAGTGTTGTTGGAACAAAATGGGTCTTAAAAAATAAGGTGAATGATTCAGGAACCATAATAAGAAATAAAGCCAGACTAGTATACAAGGGGTACAACCAAATTAAGGGAATAGACTTTGAAGAAACCTTTATCCCAGTTGCTAAATTAGAAGCCATAAGAGTTCTCTTAGCTTTTGTTTGCTTTAAGCATTTCAAACTATATCAAATGGATGTAAAGAGTGCTTTTCTGAACAGGATAATTAAGGAGGATGTCTATGTTGAGCAACCCCCTGGATTTGAAAGTTCACAATTTCCATACCATGTATATAAATTTTAAAAGGCATTTTATGGATTAAAGCAAGCACCTAGAGCCTAGTACGAAAGACTTAGCTCATTCCTATTAAATAGAGGATTTGTAAAGGGTACTGTAGATACTACACTCTTTTTATAAAAGACCAAAAATGAAATTCTCATTGTTCAAATCTATGTGGATGACAACTTATCTGGATCTTCAGATAAAAATTTGTGTGACGAATTATAAAAAAAATGAGTAATGAGTATGAAATGAGCATGATAGTAGAATTTAACTATTTTCTTGGCTTTAGTGTGAAATAATTAGGTAATGGAACATTCCTTAGCCAAATGAAATATATTAAATATATTCTAAAAAAAATATGAAATGGATAGTGCTAAGCCCATGAACACTCCAATGAGCTCAATAATTCAATTAGATAAAGATCTGAATGGAAAATTAGTAAACTAGAAAAAATATAGAGGAATGATCGGATCTCTCCTTTACCTGACTGCTAGTAGACTTGACATAATGTTTAGTGTGTGCCTTTGTGCCCATTTTCAAGCTAATCCTAAAGACTCTCACTTAATTGCGGTCAAGAGAATCCTTAGATATCTATTAGGCACCTCGAGCTTTGGAATTTGGTATCCTAGGCACAACACTTTCTTTGAAATCTAAGGATACTCAGATTTTGATTTTGCAGGATATAGGGTAGATAGAAAAAGTACCTCTGGTACATGCAAATTTTTTTCATAGGACAATCATTAGTATCTTGGTCTAGTGGGAAGCAAAATTCAGTAGCCCTCTCCACAACCGAGATAGAGTACATTACAGTAAGAAGATGTGTTGCACAAGTACTATGGTTAAAGTAACAAATTCTTGATCTTGGATTACCTGTAGGAACCATCTCATTCATGTGCAACAACACAAGTGAAATATGAATCTCTAAAAATCTAATTCAACACTCTCGAACAAAACATATACATATTAAACACCACTTTATAAGAGATCATGTGGTTAAAGGAGATATATAACTACATCACATCGCTAGAGGAGCTCAACTAGCAGACATATTCACAAAACCATTAGCATTCGATACCTTTAGCACTTTAAAGACTAGACTAGGTATCATTGACATTAGTGCATAAAAAAAAACATAAAAGTAAAAAAAAAAAAATAAAAAAAAACAAAAAAAAAATTCTTCTAAGTTTATTCCTGATTATCATACTATACGAGAAACTATCATACTATACGATATACCTAAATCTATACAGAGCACAACCCAGATACAAAATTTGCCTCTATTTATCGTGCTGTACAACACACATCGTACTGTATGATACAAGTGCAGTTCATTGATTTTGTTTGGTACGACATTTAATAATCATCATCTGGTATAATTTCACCTCTTCATACTGTACAATCCACGTCAGCGAATGGATTTGGATGAATTTATTCAGTTTGGTATGATATTATTGGTGATTGTACTGTACGGTACGTCCTATTCATATTGTACGATCCACCTCAACAAAAATAGATGAGAATGACTTAAAGCAACTGGTATGATATAATTGTCATTCGTACTATACGATACACCTATTCATACTATTCGAAGCTTTTAGTTAAGGGTCATACCGACGACCCTTGAGACGATCAAAATTCTTCTGATCGTACTGTACGATACATATCATACTGTACGAGTCGACCACCTTTTCACAAATCAATTTGTCAGAATAATAATTTCCATATCATACTTTATTATTTATAAAAAAATTCTATAAATAGGCTTCTTTAGCAGATCACTTCCTTCACTCACACTCACTTCCTCACCTTCACTGAGCCTTTACACAATGTCGAGCTCTAGCAAGAGCGGTCGTCTCATTGTGGGAAGCTCGTCTTCCTCTCGTCGTCACAGTGCTCATTTCCTAAGTGTTGAAAATAAAGATTCTTATCACAAGTACAAAGTCTGTAAGATTACACCATCCAAAATGCTCAATCAGGTATCCTTAAGTTTCGAGGTACTGAACCTCTTCGATTCCATCACTTTCCAGTTTCTTCTTACCCTGGCTTTCCCCTACAATTCAAAACTCTTATTTGAATTTATAGCTAACCATATCTACACCATCGACAATACGAGCTTCCACTCCTTTGTCTGTCACCAAAATATAGAAATTACCAAAGCTGACATCGCCCAATACATTGGGCTATCCACTGAAGGGCCTAGGGTTTATTCCTTTCTCACAAATGAATTTGACTAGAGTGATGTCAATCGTGTCCATAGGAATGAAGCCTTCAATCAACACTAGCCCCTTTTCCAATCCTTAAACCAGAATGCTCGAATTATTCAGCACGTCTGTACCTTGATCATACCCAAAGCTGGTGACCGAGTCTGCATGACGCCAAACCTATCAGTCACTACCTACCAAATAATATTAAACACAAAATTTGATGAGGACGATTTAGTGATTGACTATATCTGCAATATGACTATAATTCACCTCCCTACTACCCGTAAAAAATAGAATCTAGCCCTTGGCCACCTTATAGGATACATCCTTCAAAATAAATACCAATTAACCTATCCTGGTGAAACCAATAATTTACCAATTTTTTATACGGATGCCTCTTTCCGTATTCTCTTTCATCGGGGACAAGAGCCTGAAGAACCAGACTTTGATGATGAAGAAGGAAAAGCTGATCCAGCAGCAACTCCTGCTCGACTATGGCGGCAAGCAGCACCCCAAGCACCTGCACTAGCCTACCCTCACGATGATTTGGTCGAAGCTTCGACAAACTTCAGACTCTTCTTGACACACCATACAAGAATAATATCAGCAACACAATGACGACATGCAGTGGTTTGTAGAACGCTTCACTTCGATTGATCGCCATTTTGACACAATTCTTCAATATTTCCAACCACACCCACCTCCACCTCCAAGTGATCAGGATCCTTCTTTCTGAAGTGTATCTATTTTGTACTTTCTTTCTTAGTGTTGTTTGTGTCTTCCCTTTTTGGTGATGTCAAAAGGGGGAGAAGTTTGTTTGTAGTTTGCATATGTTTAAGTTTGTTTGTAGTTTGCTTATGTTTATGTAGTTTACTCATGTTTCCCTTTGTTTCAATGAAATGCAATTTTTTTTTTCTTTTTCTACTTTCTTTTTTTGTCTATGTTGTGTTATTTTTAATTAATAAAAAAAAAGTGTTGCAAAAATATTATTTGACATCATCAAAAAGGGGAAGATTGTTGCAATCCATGACCCTGAGTTTAAGATTTTAATGATGACAAATAATGTCACTTGAACTACTATTCATTGAATATCTTTGATTTCTGCTATTGTTTGAGTACTAACATTTCAGGAAGATCACAAGTTACTCAGGACAACAGGAAGACTCAAGACTGGGTAGAGTTGGAGTGTGAGTTTGTATCATCGTAATTTTTAATTTATTTTATTTTCTTTTTTCTTTAGTCAAGCCATAGACTGTAGGTAACTCTGAGCAACCATGCACACACACAGTGGGAGAGGGTTTTTAAAGGAAAATATAATTTTTTTTATGTTGATCGTATTGTACGAATTTATATCATACTGTACAATTTGATCTGTTTGAATCATATTTTTATGAACAGGTCGTACTGTATGATTTGTATCATACTGTATAATGTGTTACTAATCCAAAGCCCTAGCAACCAAATTAGTTTAAGTAAGTTTATTAGTCGTTCATACTGTACGAATGTATTCGTACTATACGATTTATTTTGAGTACTTACTTAAATTAATCAGTGATTAGCAGAGTAAATCAAAGTTTGATTGGTACTCGTACTGTACGAACATGTTTGTACTATACGATGAATAGAGACAAGTTTTGATCATCCTATATTTCGTCATGGACGATCTCTTATTTTTGCCTAATCATACTGTACAATGTATATCATTCCATACAATGTATAGAGATGATTTTTTGATCATCCTGGACTTTGTCCTGGATGATGCCTTAATTTTGACTTTTTGTATTGTACGAAGTAGGTCATACCCTATGATATACAAAAATGAGTTTTGATCATCTCGGCTATCGTCATGTATGAACAAAAATATTGATGATCATACTGTACGATTATAAATTATACTGTATGACTTTATTTAAAAATTTTTTGAACTATTCGTAAACCTTCGTACGAGGATGAAGCCTGTTATACCAATCGTACTGTACGATGATAAATCATATTGTACGATAGTAACGACTACTTTGAAAATTTTAGAGATTTTGGAGCCTGTTTTAAGTATCAAAATAGTAATGTTTTTGGGTGTGATAGAAAGTGGGAAATATGATTAGAGAGAGAATCCTTGGGAGAGAGGAAGGAGAGGGTGACCTTGGTGAGGGAAAAGTAGTATGAGGGAGATCACACGGTTGCTCCATTCTTGCTGCATCTTGCTCCTCCTGTGGCCTGAGAAAAACTTGTGGGAGGCTCTCTAAGCGGGAGACTCTTCTACATCCGTGTCCTCGAAGATACTCTGCCTTCTCCAGGAGGGAGAAAAATGAGATGGTATGCTGTCGTCGCCAGGAGGGTGAGAAAAGCGCTTGGCACTCCGCCATGCTGGGTTGGTGAAAGTGAGTCTTGTAAGGGCTTCTCCAACTTGCCAAGGGGGCAAAAGGAGAACTATAATTTTGTAGTGAAATTCTCGGAGTGGAGGACTCTGGGGAGTGGATGTAGGTCATGGTTTGACCTAACCACTATAAAACTCTGGTGTGCTTTTTCCTTATCACTTTTTATTTTTGCTTGCACTTTATTTTCATTATATTTGCTTGGTGATATTTGTGAAAGAAAAAGAATTTCATTGTTGCAAATTATTTTTGAAAAAATTGCTTCCATATTAGAAAAAATTTTCTTGTTAAAGATTTAAAAACAAAAAAAAAAAAAATTATTAGAATTCTTGTTTATAATTTTTTATTGCAACAAGTTTTTCTCAATTCACCCCCCTCTTGGTGCATCTAGTAACTTCATATTCTACTTCAGTAGTATGTAGGACTACTAAATTTTATTTCCTACTTAACCAATAAACTAAATAGTTTCCTATGAATTGACAAGTTCTACATTTACTTTTCCAATCAACCATATAACCTGCAAAATCTAAATTAGAATATCCAAAAATTTCAAATGAAGAGTTATACTTTGGATACCAAATCCCTAAGTTTTGAGTTTCCAAAAGATATCTCAAAATTCTTATTACTGATGTCAAATATGATTCTTTTGGATCAGATTAAAATATAGCACATAAATAAACACTAAACAATATATCTGGTCTACTAGAAGTCAAGTAAAGCAATGATCCAATTATACCTCTAAATTTTTTTTATCAACATATTTTCCCTTAGGGGCCTTATCTAATTGAACCGAGGAACTCATTGATGTAGTCATTGGTTTAGCATTATCCATTTCATATTTCTTGAGGATGTCCTTAATATACTTTGACTAACTAAGAAAGTTCCTTCGTTAGTTTTTTATGCTAAAATAAAGAAAATAACTGAAATCTTTCATTAAACTCATCTAAAATACACTACTCATTATTTTTAAAAAATCATTATAAAGATTTTTATTTATAGATCTAAACAAGATGTTATCAACATATAATTGAACAATGAGTACATCGTCACCTATTTTCTTCAAAAAGAGAGTGGTGTCCACACTTCCTTTCATAAAAGATCTTTCTAATAGAAAAGTACTTAACCTCTTAGACTAAGCCCTAGGTGCATGTTTCAGTCCACCCAATGCCTTTTTCAATTTAAACACATGATTAGAAAATTTAGAATTTTTAAAACTTGGAGGTTGCTCAACATAACATCCTCTTATATCACCTAATTCAAAAAGGCATTTTTAATATCCATTTGATATAATTTAAAACCTTTAAAATAGGTAAAGGCTAAGAAAACTCTAATTTTTTCAAGTCCAGCTACAGGGGCAAAAGTCTCTTCAAAATCAATCTCTTCTATTTGATTATACCCCATGGCAACAGATCTTGCCTTATTTCTGATCACAATTCCCAAATCATT
The DNA here is from genome assembly GCA_022539455.1 of Dendrobium nobile. Classification (NCBI taxonomy): domain Eukaryota; kingdom Viridiplantae; phylum Streptophyta; class Magnoliopsida; order Asparagales; family Orchidaceae; genus Dendrobium; species Dendrobium nobile. The sequence goes on along the minus strand of CM039733.1, from coordinate 29,860,133 downwards.
TATTTTACTTTTAAATATGCACTTAGTTCCAATAACACTTTGATCATTTGGTCTTTCAATTAATTCCTATACATCATTTCTTACAAATTAATTCAATTCTTTTTTGCATGACCAAATTTTAAAATTTATCCAAAAGTGCTTGATTTATATTTATGGGTTCAATCATTGATATAAAGGTAGAATGGTCATAATGGTTCATCTCTTTGCTAAGTCCATGCCTAATCCTAACACTCTTATTAGATTCAACTCAAATCAATTCCTTAGGGTGATTCATAGAAAATTTCCATTCTCTAGGGAAAGGGTTTTCTTTTTCCACATTTTTTTAAAAATTTATCTTTTCAATTCCTTGGGAGTTATTTTCAATATAATCCTCTTCCAAACATGGCTCTTCAAAAATTCTAGATTCATCAAACACAACATGTGTAGTCTCCTCATCTATCAAAGTTCTCTTGTTAAAAACTATATAAGATTTTCCAACTCTAGAGCATCCAAGAAAAATTCCTTTATTAGATTTTGGATCAAATTTTCCTAAAGGAATTTTCCCATTATTATGAATGAACACCTTACATCCAAAAAATATACAAATGTGACACATTTGGTGTTCTCCCCAAAAGAAGTTCATAGAGTGTCTTATTCAATTTGGAACTAACATTCACCCTATTCAGAACATAACAAGCTATACTAATCGTTCAACCTAAAAATATTTTGGAAGTAAATTATCTACCAACATGGCTATTGTGGCTTTAATTAATATTCAATTCTTTATTTTAATTATCCCATTCTATTGAGGGGTTCTAGGTGCTAAACGATTGTGACCAATTCTTTTCTATTTATAAAAATCTTTAAATTTTTTATTTTCAAATTCACCTCCATGATCACTTTAAATTGATAAAATCTTGCATCCTATTTTTTTAATCCAAGTTGAAAAACTTCTAAATTCTTCAAATTATTCACTCTTATGAAATAAAAATTTAACCCAAGTGAATCCAGAAAAGTCATCAATTATCACAAATCCAAATACTTTACCTCTAAGACTTATATTGCTAACCAGTCCAAAAAGATCCATGTGAATAATTTCCAATGGTTTGCAAGTTCTAAGATCCTTAATGAAATAAAAAGAGGACTTCACTTATTTTCCTAGTTGACATGCATCACACAGGTGATCCTTAGTAAAGTCTAGTTTTGATATTCCTCTAACAAGTTCTTTTTTTGATAAATTTTCTAAGATTTTTCATGCAAGCGTGACAAAGTCTCGTATGCAATAACTATGATTCATTAGAATTTTTTTTTAGACAAAAAACATTAAGAGATTTAATACAACTCAAATCAATCATATACATAATATTTTCCCTAATTCCATTCAAAACATCAATTCCATTTTGGCTTATTATGTATATAGTGGATAAAATAATTTAAACTATAATCCTTATCAAATAGCTAACTAATACTCAATAGATTATTATTTAAGCTTTCTACAAGTAAAACATTTTCAATAAAAAATTATTTAATTTTCTAATTATACATGTGCTAACCACCTTTTTTTGTGTATTGTCTCACAGTATAACCTTGCCTCCATTCCTAGCTTCTAGCGATATGAATTATGTAGTGCCTCTAGTCATATGCTTTAAACATTAGCTTTCTAGGTACCAAATACTCTTACGAGGCCTTGTATGAGAGCATTTTTACAAGATAATTAAATGTTAGTCTTGAGAACCTAAACACGTTTGGGTTCCTCTCCTAAAAAGGAATCTAGATGCATGTTCGACATGCTTTTTTTATTCATCTTTGGTCTCCACACTAGATATTATTTATTATGAATAGTTCAAGTATGAGATATATGACCAATCATTCCACAAAAAACATTTAACTCCAGTAAAAGGATTTTTCAATCTATACGAGTCAAATTATCTTTTCGTAGGTTTCAAAATTTTAGGCTTCTTATCAGGATTGAAAAATTATTCAAGTGTGGGTGTAATCTTATTTTTGTCAAGTGCTTTTAATTCAACTTTAAAAAATGAGTTTTCACTTTCTAACACAACATTATAAACTTTCAAATAATGCTTTCGTCTATCATATTCATCCATAAATGTTTTAAAATCTTTTTTTTAAGTTTAGTGTGTAATGATTTCAGTAGTTCATGCTATTTGTTCAATTCATCAAACTCATCCAATAGTTTTATGTGGTTGCTATCAATTAGTGTGTGATCTTTTCTAAGGATATCATGCTATTTTTGTAATTCTAGGAAATGTAAGTTCAATTTAGCATACATCTTTTTGAGTTTTCTATATGCAGTATGAATTTTTTTAGAAATCTCAAATAACTTTTCATATGATAAGTCACATACCTCTTCTTGATCTGACTGATCAAGCTTGTCGGCCATCAAACACAAGTTGGTGGATTCCTTCTCTACTTCTATTTCTAAAGCATCTGAAGCCGAGTCCACTAAATATGCTCTCTACAATATCTTTTTGTCCTTCTTTACATTTATTTTCACATTACCTTCTCCTTATTAGGATTGACTTTAAGATTCAGATATTTAAATTTTATGTGTCGAGGCTTCTTCCATTTATAAAAAATAACATTGTTAGAAGCCTTAACATTTTTGTGGAACTTACCTTTACTCCACTACTAACATCTCCTTTACTTCCTTTTTAGAAATCTCTTGAATTGCCATGTCATCAAGGAAATGCCATCTTCATCCTCTGCCTAAGACTTATCACTCTTTGAGTCATCTACTTTCAAAACAATGTTCTTCTCCTTTTGCTTATCACCTACATCAATTTATTTTCAAGTCACTCCTTGCTTGTCAGCAATTTATGATCCAAGAAGATTGTCAATATAATAAATATTTAAATTTTTTATTCAGATATAGCAGTAATCTTTGCATCATAAATAGTAGGTAAACACCAAAGTATCTTATTCACTTTCTCAACATCTATTAGTTCCTTACCTAAAGCATGCAATGAGATAATTTTTTTTTTATTAAATTTGTATACATATCAGTGATTGATTCATTTGGTTCCATGCCAAATAGTTCATAACCATGTAGCAAAATATTCAATCTAAATTATTTCACTTTGTTAGTCCTTTCATATGTGATATAAAGTCTATCACAAATTTCTTTTCCACATTTACTAATTGAGACACATATATAGTCTTCAAATTTAAGTGTATATAAAAAACTATTCAAATATTTAGCATTTAATTGAGCTAAGTTTTTTTCTTCTACAGTCCAGTCAATAAAGTGTGTTTCATTTCTAATGCCATCTACAAGTTTAGTTGGCCTAGTGTATCCTTCCTGTACTAAAATCGGCATGTAATAGTCAAGCGATTGAAGAAAAGTAGACATACATGTTTTCCAAAAATTATAAGGGAGATTTTAAAATAATGGAGTTCTATTGATTGAATACCATTCAGGTATGTTATAGTTTCCAAAAGTAGCCATGATCATATTAAAAAAGCTATCTAAATCTTAATTTTTGAAAGTATGCTCTAATACCACTTAAAATTTTGTATAGGTTGTTAGACCAAACATAGTTGTCCTGATGTTAACCAAGGGGGGGGGGGGGGGGGGGGGGGGGGGGGGGGGGGGGGGGGGGGGGGGGAAATGGTCATTGAAAAAACCTCTTAGAAATTTTGTAGAAAACTATTTTATAAATTTTTTGCACAATTATAATTTTTATCATTCTAAAAACTTTTCAACCACAAAACTTTAAACATGCAAAAAATTAAAAATGCAGTAAAAATAAGAACATATAAATTTATAGTGGTTCAATCCAACAATACCTACATCTACTCCCTAAAGACTCTCTCTTCAGGTATTGTACTATTGCCAAAGTGACTCACCTTTTGCTTCTATAGTAAGATGGAAAATTCTTTAAGAAATACCTCTCTTCCACCTATCCTTAGTGCGACAGAGTACCATCATCCTTTCACACTCTCCAAGTGTTGAAAAAGAACCATCATCCTTTCACACTCTCCAAGTGTTGACAGAGAACCATCAATCTTTGACACTCTCCAAGTGTTGGTAGAGAACCGTCATCCTTTCACACTCTCCTAGTGTTGTCAAAGAATTATCATCATTTAATACCCTATTGGTGTTAATAGAGAACAAGATCTTCTCTAATGATCTTCTCTCAAGCAACATCAAAGAAGTAAGCAAGAGATTCGACAAAACTGTTGCGGATCAATGGTTTATGATTTTGATGATAGAAAACATTCTTATTTCTCTATGACTGCCTTATGTACTGATAATTTAGATTCACACGATTGGACTATAATTTGGAATCAGCTCAAGATTGGGTAGACTACGTCTGAGTCAGTTTGCACTCTTTTTCTTTTCTTGAGTCTGTTGTATTTGGTGAGGCACCGGATGATTTGTAAATTGGAAGATTCTCTGTTTGATTTCTTTTTTTGGTAACATCATCCTGGATGATATTTATATCGGTCGAGATGATCTGTTCAAAAGTAGAAACCCAAATTAGGGCATCCTCATTAAGGTAGCTGTCATTAGCGGATCGGCCTAGACGATACCTGTATTGGCCAGGACGATAGTCTCAATTCAGAAAGAATTAAATGTCATAATCAGTTTAGGAACTCTTTGTTTTAGGAAATCGGCCAGGACGATATTCATATCATTCAGGCCAATCTAACTCAATTATGCCTAAATTGATCTAGTATCTTTGGAAAGTATTAATGGTTGATTGATATGATCACGTCATCCGGGACGATCACTGGATCGGCTGGGACGATGTCCTGGATGATCTATATTGGACAGCTTGAATTCAGGGTGATGATCAGGACAATTGAAATCAGTTTTAAACTAATCTTCATGGATGATCGTGATATCGGTCAGGACAATATAACCAATTTTCTTTTGATCATCCCAAATCGTCCCGGGCTGATGAGCTGAATTTATACTGATCGGCCAGGATGATATACCTATCATCCTGGACGATAATATCGACAACTTGCATTAATGAGCTCGATTTGAGCTTTTCTATTTAAGCTTGGCATCATACTTTATAAGTGTCTTTGGCAGCTATTATAGCTTCATTCTTGTTGGGGAGACTTGAAGAGAAAGCTTGAAAGGGAGTGAGGAACGGGTGAAGTCTAAGAGGGAGAAGATCCTGTGAGGGGGGACTCAAGGGAGTGTGGAGGGGATTCCATACGGTTTCTATGGTAGGCTTGCACCTTAATATAATCGGATTCAAGGCTTGTCTCGAAGGAAGTTCACCAAAGAAGAAGATCTCTTTGGTGTCAAAGGACCTGGCGACTCCGCCTCACCGGGGAAGGTGGAAGTGATTTTGTAAGGGCTTCTCTTCTTAGTTGTGGGGGCTAAATGAGAGACACTTAGTTTAGTGTAATACTTGGAGGGTGCCTCTAAGGAGTGGACGTAAGTCAAAGTTTGACCGAACCACTATAAATTCGGTGTGTTCTTTCTTATTATTTGCTTCCGCATTTAATTTCTGCATTTGTTTTATTTGTGGTGATTTTGGTTTGTACTTTACTTAAAGTTTCTTCTTTTCCAATTCACCACTTTCTATATTTAGCCTTGGGCCAGTTCTATAGGGCTTAACATCCCTAATAAACTTTCTAGTGCCATCAGAGCACTCTCAAGTGGTATCAGAGCCATTTTCAAAAAATAAGTTTTTAAAAGCTTTTAAATTTTTGATCAATGGCTAACTTTTCTAATCATAATATTGTGAAAGGTTATTCAATCACCAGACCACCTTTGTTTGAAAATATTACATTTGATTATTGGAAGATTTGCATGACTACTTTCTTGCAATATATTGATTTTCATATGTGGCATATGATTTTAACTAGTTATTCATCACTGAAAGTTCGTTAGGGATGTTAAGCCCTATAGAACTGGCCCAAGCTAACCAAGAGGGGGGGGGGGGTGAATTGGTATTTTAAAATTTTCTTTTCACAAAGAATAAAAATTGCATAAACTAAAATCACACCACTAAAATAAGTGTGAAAATTAAAGTGCAGAAGCAAGAAAATAAGAACACATAAATTTATAGTGGTTCGGTCAACTCGACCTACGTCCACTCCCCGGAGGCGCCCTCCGAGTATTGCACTACAAACGTGACTCTTCTTTAGCCCCCATAGCTAGGCGGAGAAGCCTTTACAAAGCACCTCCTTTTTGCCACCCCAATAAGGCAGAGAACCTATCTCCTTTTGCTTCCTCCTGAAGCTGGCAGAGAACCATAACCAAAAGCTAACTCCTTACCTCTATCGACCCTTCCACGGACGAGAAACTCTAGACGAAGAAGAAGCAGAGCGATCCTTGAAGCAACCCTTGTGAATCCCCTCACAAGCTCCCCCTCACAAGATCCTCTCTCTCTCCCACTCCCTCTTTCTCTTCTCAAGGCCTTCTCAGGTCAAGGCAGCAGCCAAAGGTTTTTTAAAACGTTGAACAAGACCTCTTAAATAGAAGAGCTTCAAAGGAGCTCATTAATTGCAAGTTGCCGACAATATCGTCCAGGCCGATATGGACATCGGCCTGGCCGATCAGTACAAATCTTAGAAGATCGGCCAGAGCATCGCCCTGAATGCAAACTATACGATTTAAAATTGGCTTGATCATCCAGGCCAATATCCATATCGGCCTAGACGATTAGTTCAAATTAGAGGAAAATCGTCCATAGCATCGCCCTGAATACGAGCTGGCCGATATTTATCATCCTGAAGTAACTTAAGGTTTTTGAATTGATTGTCCTGGCCGATCCTGCGATCGTCCAGGACGATATGAACATATCAATCATCCTTAATTACTCTCTTGATTCCCTGATCAATTAAGGCATAATTTGAGAATATCATCCAGGCCGATCAATGATCATCCTGGCCGATCAATGATCATCCTGGCCGATTATTTAAAAATATAGTATACCTTAATTGTCTATGGTGGCAACTTCTTTCTATTTTGAGCTTATCGTCCTGGCCGATACACGTATCGTCCAGGCCGATCTGTTAATGATGGCTGCCTTAATTAAGAATCCTTATTTAGACTTTTTGTTTTAAGCCTGATCGTCCAGGACGATGTAAATATCGTCCTAGCCGATATGAGTAAAAAATAGAAATTCTAAGTCTCTCAAGTGTGTGTGTGTAGGGTTACTTAGCATCAGTCTCTTTGTCCATTACAAGTAGACTCAAGAAGTGAAAAAATAAAGTACAGACTGACACAACCCTAGACCTACGCAATCCTGAACTAGCTTCGTCTGTTTGTCCGATCTTCGATTCCTGAAAAGTTAGAAGAAACAAGTAGTCCAAGAGAATCAATAGTGTTTGTCAATCATCAAAACATAAGGCATGAAAGTAGGTTTGCAACAATCTCCCCCTTTTTGATGATGGCAAAACACTACGAAGATAATTAGCAGTTAAAGTTCAGGATCGACAAGTAAAAAGAACATCATTAACTTCTCCCCATTTTGACATATCAAAAAGGAGGAGGGAACACAAAAGAACAATAGCAAATCACAAACCCCCCCCTCCCTTTTTTATAACCAAGGCATGAAAATGATGTAGTATTCCATGTGATTGATCTAAAAACTTGTGGGTTAATGAGTTAACAATCTCAACAATCCATAGAATAGTAGAATATCCGATCATGGTTACCCTTAGCTCAGACGTTCTCTTAGGGTAGAATCGTCTTTTGAAATCAATGACCTAACTCAAATAATTAATTGGATATGAGAAAGAGAATCCATCCATCACTTGGCTTAAGAAAAAACTATCTATATAAAATAATGAACCAAAGTAAATTTGTCACGATCGCAAAACAATCAAAATCAAGCCTTTGAGAACCAAAACTTCAAAGTTCTAAAAGATTTAAAAAGAGAGAATAGCTTGCTTTTGAGTGGGCTCATTTTATGACTCTTGTCAATTGAGTTGGCACTTTGCGCTTCTTTTGTTGGCATCATAGGCCAATATTTTTTTATTTTTGCAAGCTACATTCTCTTTTATAACCTCTTAAAAAAAATCTTAGTTGTGAGTATATCTTCTTAGATATTAGAGAATAGGAGCTCTCTCTCTAACATAAGGAAGAATTACCACAAATAGAGTTAATAATCAAAGACAAGAGTAACAAAGGATCTTGATGTGACAAAAAACTTTAAACATTATAAATACAAGATAGATTTGCTTAAGCAAGCTTAAGAAAAGATCTCAATTTCATAAACAATCTTTAATTTGAGATAGATTTTTTATTAGAAAAGAAAACTATGCCACTAAAATATGTTAGAGAAAGAGACACAATCACAAAATATTTTTCCCATCTAAGAGATTGGAAGATAAAAACCACATTGACTACAAATTTTCAAAAGCAAGGACAAGGAATATAATATTATTTCAGCGATGATTTTGAAGACTAAGTAAAAAGAAACAAAAGAAAATAAAACACACTAAAAACTAATAAAAAACAAAAGCAAAAGAAAGTAACTAAAAGATCAAGTTTCATGCATTTATGTCAATCACACCCAATCTGGTCCTTAAAGAACTGAAAGTGTCGAAGGCCAGTGGTTTAGTAAAGATGTCAGCTAGTTGATTTTTAGTTGTCACATGGTGTAACTCAATGTCTCCCTTAGTCACATGATCTCTAATGAAGTGATGCCTAATGTCAATGTGCTTAGTCCTTGAATGTTGGATTGGATTCTTAGAGATGCATATGGCACTAGTGTTGTCACAAAAAATTGAGATGGTGCCTACAGGTAATCCTAAATCCAATACCTGTTGTTTCAACCAAAGGACTTGGGCCACACAACTTCCAAGAGCGATGTACTCAGCTTCAGCTGTGGAAAGAGCAACAGAGTTTTGCTTCCTACTAGACCAAGAGACCAAAGACTGTCCAATGAATTAACAAGTTCCTGAAGTGCTCTTTCTATCCACCTTGTATCCTACAAAATCAGAGTCAGAAAATCCAATAACCTCAAAAGAAGTGCTGTGTCTAGGGTACCAAATCCCTAAGCCTTGTGTCCCCAAAAGGTATCTAAAAATTCTCTTAACAGCAGTCATGTGGGACTCCTAAGGGTCAGCTTGAAATCTAGCACAAAGGCAAACACTAAACATGATATCAGGTCGGCTCGCAGTCAAGTAAAGTAAATATCCAATCATGCCTCTATACTTCTTCTGATCAACAGACTTACTACTTGGGTCCTTATCTAATAGAGCACTAGAAGTCATGGGATTTTTAATTGGCTTAGCTTTGTCCATCTTATATTTCTTCAAAATGTCCTTTATGTATTTTGTTTGATTTAGAAAGGTTTCATCCTCCAATTGTTTTATGCTAAACCCAAAAAAATAGGACAATTCTCCCATCAAACTCATCTCAAACTCTCTACTCATTATTTTAGAAAAATCATCACATAATTTTTTATTAGAAGATCCAAAGAGTATATCATCCACATAAATCTGAACAATGAGTAAATCAACTCCAACTCTTTCATTCTCAAACTCTCCCCCATGATCACTATGGATGGTCAAAATCTCACAACCTAGCTTTATCTGAATCCAAGTAGAAAATGTTTTAAACTTTTCAAAAGACTCATTTTTAAGTGAAAGAAATCTAGTCCAAGTGAATCTAGAGTAGTCATCAACAATCATAAAACCATAGACTTTCCCTCCCAGGCTGGCAGTACTAATGGGTCCAAACAAATCCATGTGAAGGACTTCTAAAGGTCTAGAGGTGCTAATGTCCTTAATGGGGTGAAAGGTGGAGTGGACTTACTTTCCTAGTTGACAGGCATCACAAAGGTGATCTTTTGAAAACTTAAGTTTGGGGACACCTCTAACTAGGTCCTTTTGGGTCACTTTCCTAAGGGTTTTCATACTTGCATGACAAAGCCTCCTGTGCCACAACCAAGAATCATCAATCACTGTTTTTAAGCAAAAAGAAGCAGCACATTCAATATTATTTAAATCAAGCATGTAGACGTTGTTGATCATCTTTCCCTACAAAATAGTGTTGTTACTTAAACTTACAATGCATGAATTTGCAAAGAATTGCACGATTAAGTTTTTGTCACAGAATTGACTGATGCTGAGCAAGTTGTGCTTCAATCCATCTACAAGCAAAACATTTTCAATCATAAGGTTCTTTGAATTACCAATTATACCTACGCCTACCACCTTCTTGGTAGTGTTGTCTCCAAGATTAACCTTGCCTCTAGTCCTAGACTCTAGTACAACAAACTGGCTGGCATCACCAGTCATATGTCGAGAGCATCCACTATCCAGGTACCACATACTCTCACAAGGCCTTTTGTGAGAGCCCTCCTGCAAAATTACCAAATGTTAGATTTAGGAACCCAAGCAGGTTTGAGTTCCTTCTTATGAAGAGAAGAATGCAATGCATATGTGGTATGCTGTGGATCATGCACCTTAGGTCTCCACACCCAATGTGTACTATGGTGAACTGTGCAAGTGTGTGAGATGTGTCCTAGCATGCCACATGAAAAACATCTAACACCAGGAAAGTGATTTCTTAAGTGGTTTGAGTTATAATGCCTCTTCCTAGATGTTGGCAATTGATCAAAAGTAGGTGTCATCCTAGTTTTCTTACATGCTTCTAATTTATTTTGAATCTTCAAATTTGTGCTCTTTAAGATTTCATTTTCATTCCTCAAATTTTTCTCCATCTCCTTAGACTTCTTAAAATTAGATTCAAGTGATGTGTGTGAAACTTTTAATGCTTCATGCTTTTCCACTAACTCACAATGATTTTTATTTAACTCATCAAATTTATCAAGCAAAGTCATATGATTTGAATCAATCATTTGATGGACCTTTATCAAAATTTCATGCTCTTTTTGTAGATTTAAAAATTCTAATTTCAAGCTAGCATGAGTTTTCTTTAATTTCCAATATGATGCATGAATTTTTTCTGAAACTTCAAGAAGTTAATCGTAGGAAAGTTTACATACCTCTTCTTGATCAGGATTGTCGTCTGCCATCAAGCACAATTTTGATGTCTCATCTTCTGGTTCCGTCTCTGATGAGTCCGATGCCGAATCTGCCCAAAATGCTTTTTATACTCTCATCTTGTCTTTCCTTAGCTTAGGTTTCTCCTCACCTTTTCCTTTGCTTGAGTGGTTTTTAAGTGTAGTGCAATCAGTTCTCACGTGTCCTGTTTCCTGCAATTATAGCAAACAATATCAGAAGATTCTTTAATATGTTTATGATCCTTACCTTTTCTCCAATTTTGATGATGCTTTTGTTTCTTCCTTAGAAAGCTTTTGAATTGCCTTGTGATGAAGGCAACTTCATCGCTTTCAGACCTAGAAGATTCATAATTCAATTTGTGCGCCTTCAATGCAACTGTTTTATCCTTCTTCTTTTCACCTGCATCAAGATTTTTTTGATTCACCCCTTGCTCGTAAGCAATGAGTGAGCCAAGTAAGTTATCAATAGAATATGTGTTTAAATATTTAGATTCAGTGATTGCAGTGATTTTAGCATCATATGACGAAGGCAAGCATCTCAAAATCTTGTTAACTTTTTCATAGTTTGAAAATTCTTTTCCTAGTGCATGCAGTGAAGTAACTATCTGAGTAAATCTAGTGTACATGTCAAAAATCGATTCATAAGGTTTCATACGAAAAAGTTCATAGTCATGCAAGAGAATGTTCAAACGGGATTGTTTAACCTCATTAGTACCTTCATAGGTGATGCACAATTTATCCCAAATCTCTTTACCAGTTTTGCAAGTGGAGACACGCATATAATCCTCAGATTTTAAAACACAGAAAAAAGCAGTTCAAACATTTTGCATTCAATTGAGCTAAATCTCGTTCATCGAAAGTCCATTCAGTAAAAGCAACTTCAGTTTTAACACCATTAATTTCACGAGAAGGTAGAGAATTACCTTCTTTGATAAGCATCCACATGCGATAATCAGTAGATTATAAAAACGTTGACATGAGATTTTCCAGAAATCAAAAGGTAAGTTGTCAAACAAGAGAGGTCGTGTAATTGAATAACCTTCAGTAGTGTTACGATTCCCAAGGTTAGCCATGAATCAAATCAAAAAGTTTTCAAACTCAGTTTTAATGAATCCCACCCTGATACCACTTGAAAGTTTGTTAGGGATGTTAAGCCCTATAGAACTGGCCCAAGCTAACCAAGAGGGGGGGGTGAATTGGTATTTTAAAAAAAAAATTTCACAAAGAATAAAAATCGCATAAACCAAAATCACACCACTAAAATAAATGCGGAAATTAAAATGAGGAAGCAAGAAAATAAGAACACAGAAATTTATAGTGGGTCAACTCGACCTAAGTCCACTCCCCGGAGGCGCCCTCCAAGTATTGCACTACAAACGTGACTCTCCTTTAGCCCCCACAGCTAGGCGGAGAAGCCTTTACAAAGCACCTCCTTTTTGCCATCCCGGCAAGGCAGAGAACCTATCTCCTTTTGCTTCCTCCTGAAGCTGGCAGAGAACCATAGCCAAAAGCTAACTCTTACCTCTACCGACCCTTCCACGGATGAGAAACTCTAGACAAATAAGAAGTAGAGTGATCCTTGAAGCAACCCTTGTGAACCCCCTCACAAGCTCCCCCTCACAAGATCCTCTCTCTCTTCCACTCTCTCTTTCTCTCCTCAAGGCCTTCTCAGGTCAAGGCAGCAGCCAAAGGTTTTTCAAAACGTTGAACAAGAGCTCTTAAATAGAAGAGCTTCAAAGGAGCTCATTAATTACAAGTTGCCGACAATATCGTCCAGGCCGATATGGACATCGGCCTGGCCGATCAGTACAAATCTTAGAAGATCGGCCAGAGCATCGCCCTGAATGCAAACTAGACGATTTAAAATTGGCTTGATCATCCAGGCCGATCTCACGATCGTCCTAGCTGATTAGTTCAAATTAGAGGAAAATCGTCGAGAGCATCGCCCTGAATACGAGCTGGCCGATATTTATCGTCCTGAAGTAACTTAAGGATTTTGAATTGATCGTCTGGCCGATCCTGTGATCGTCCTGGATGATATGATCGTATCAATCATCCTTAATTACTCCCTTGATTTCCTGATCAATCAATAATCGTCCTGGCCGATTATTTAAAAATACAGTATACCTTAATTGTCTATGGTGGCAACTTCTTTCTGTTTTGAGCTTATCGTCCTGGCTGATACATGTATCGTCCAGGCCGATCTATTAATGATGGCTGCCTTAATTAAGAATCCTTATTTAGACTTTCTATTTTAAGCCTGATCGTCCAGGACGATGTAAATATCGTCCTGGCCGATATGAGTAAAAATAGAAATTCTAAGTCTCTCAAGTGTGTGTGTGTAGGGTTACTTAGCATCAGTCTCTTTGTCCATTACAAGTAGACTCAAGAAGTGAAAAAACAAAGTATAGACTGACACAACCCTAGACCTATGCAATCCTGAACTGGCTTCGTCTGTTCGTCCGATCTTCGATTCCTGAAAAGTTAGAAGAAACAAGTAGTCCAAGAGAATCAATAGTGTTTGTCAATCATCAAAACATAAGGCATGAAAGTAGGTTTGCAACAATCACCGTCACGTATTGTTAATGGAGTTAAAACTGATATTCCTTTTAATCAATGGAATTGGGAAGAACAAGTAAATGCTCAATTGAATGAAAAATCTTTAAATAGCTTTTTCTGTGCTTTAAATTCTGAAGATTTTATGTTAGCATCCACATGTACTACTGGTAAGGAAGTTTGGGAAAAATTACACACCATATACGAAGGCACTAGTGAAATCAAGCAATCCAAGTTAAATATGTTAATGCATGATTTTGAACTATTTTCCATGAAACCTTATGAGACGATCTTAGACACGTATACTAGGTTCATTCAAATTGTAACATCATTGCATGCCTTAGGAAAAGATTTTTCAAATTTTGAAAAAGTTAACAAAATTCTTCGTTGTCTATTAGATAAAGTTGATACTAAAGTTATTGCTATTTGTGAATCTAAAGATTTGAATGTATATTCTATTGATAATTTGATTGGCTCACTCATTGACTACGAGCAAGGGTTGGGTCAAAGACTTTTGGATGCAGGTGAAACGATTGTTTTAAAAACGGAAGATAGAGAAGAAGATAGCTTAGTTTGTGATGACTTATCAAGAAAATCACAAAACTCACCAAAGCATAAGCAAAAGTGAAAAAAGGTAAAAATGGTAAAGAAATTCATATTTCTTTTGATGTTATTTGCTTTCGTTGTAGGAAGCCTGGACATATGAAAAATTAATGCCCTGATTTAAGAATTCTTCCTACGAAAGAAAAGGGTAAGGCAAAGCTAAATTTAAATTGGGGAAATAATAAAAAGCAAAAAATCTCATGGGCAGACCTAGTTTCTGAAGTATCGGACCAGGAGAGAGATAATGGTTAAAAAGTCTTCTTTGTTGTGTTTTGTTTTTATTTTTTTCTTATTTTTTTTTCTTTTCTTATTTCGTGAAATTTGTTTTTCTGATCAACACACACATTCACTTTTCTAGAAATGAAAAATCTACTTCCTATTTTTTCTTGAAATCTTTGATAAGTTGCGATTGACATCTTTAAAAACAGTCAAAGGAAGGAAACTCATGTGTTTGACTCTCAATCTCTATTTCCTAAAAGAGGCTATTCTACTTTTGATTTAAAATCTTTTTCATCTTTTAAATTGGTTTTTGAAATAATTTTTTTTATCTCCCTACATTTTATTTATTGCAGAGGAATCTTTTTACAAGTTGTTGAATCTAATTCAAAATTTTCTTAATCAAGAAATTTCTTTTATCAATAGTATGGGTTTACTTTTGGTATTTAAGATTTCAGAAAGGTAGCATATTCAAAAAAAAAAAAAAAATGGCCAATGATGTCAAAAATAAAAAATGCGCAAAGCACCAAATTAAAAAATATAGAATAAATAAAGTGTATCAAAAGATGCGTAGTGCGCCAACCAATTGTCAAGAGGCATAAAATGAGCCCACAAAGTTTAATGCTTACCATTCTTATACTTCTTAAAAGCTTAAGAAAACCCTTGATACTTTCGATACTTGAGTTTGAAAATCTTGATTCTTGATTCAACAATTCGTGCATTGATATTCTATTAGATATATTTTATGGAAGGAGTTTTTGAAAAATGATTGTTTCTTTCTCTAATTTATTCCTTGATTTAAATATGAAATTAAAAAGTTTTTGAGCCTTTTTAAAGAATTTGAGTTTGGATTATCAAATTCTGAATTTATAACCTTTTCTGGGCTATGCGTTGTCAATCCAATTCTACAAAGTTTTTTGATTAAAACTATGAGGTAAATTTCTTATTTTAAGAATATTTGCTTTTTCACTAGATCAGGGAAAGTTTTTTTTTCTTTTGTTCGTTTTATTTTTTTGTGCCTCCTCTCTTTTTGATAATGTCAAAGGGGGAGAACGTAATGTTGAATTTGTATCCTTTTTTTCTTTTGAAAAAATTTAAAACAACAAAAATATTTTTTATCTCCCCTATTTTTTAAAAGAGTTTATTCTAGTGAGGGGGAGATTAGGAGAAATTATTTTTTTTTGAAAATTCAAATTGAATTGTTTGCCATCATAAAAAGGGGGAGATTATTGCGGATCAATAGTTTATGAGTTTGATGATAGCAAACATTTTTATTTCTCTACGACTGCCTTATGTACTGACCTTTTAGGTTCACACTATCGGACTACAATTTGGAATCAGCTCAAGATTGGGTAGACTAGGTCTGAGTCAGTTTGTACTCTTTTTCCTTTCTTGAGTCTGTTGTATTTGGTGAGGCACCGGATGATTTGTAACTTAGAAGATTCTCTGTTGGATTTCTATTTTTGGTAACATCGTCCTGGATGATATTTATATCGGCCGGGATAATCTTTTCAAAAGAAGAAATCCTAATTAAGGCATCCTCATTAAGGCAGCTATCATTAGCGGATCAGCCTGGACGATACCTGTATCAGCCAGGATGATAGTCTCAATTCAGAAAGAATCAACCGCCATAATCAGTTTAGGAATTCTTTGTTTTAGAAAATCGGCCAAGACGATATTTATATCATCAAGGTCGATCTAACTGAATTATGCCTAAATTGATCTGGTATCTTTGGAAAGCATTAATGGTTGATTTATACGATCACATCGTCCAGGACGATAGCCTGATTGGTCGGGATCATGTCCTAAACGATCTATATTGGACAGCTCGAATTCAGGGCGATGATCAGGATGATTGAAATCGGTTTTAAACTAATCGGCCTATACAATCGTGATATCGGCCAGGACGATGTAACAAATTTTCTTCTGATCCTCCCAAATTGTCCTGGGCTAATGAGCTAAATTTGTACTGATCGGCCAGGACGATATACCTATCATCCTGGATGATAATGTCGACAACTTCTATTAATGAGCTCATTTTGAGCTTTTCTATTTAAGCTTGGCATGACACTTTATTAGTGTCTTTGACAGCCATTGTAGCATCGTTCTTGTGGGGGAGACTTGAAGAGAAAGCTTGAAAGGGAGTGAGGAACGAGTGAAGTCTGAGAGGGAGAAGATCCTGTGAGGGGGACTCAAGGGAGTATGGAGGGGATTCCGCACGGTTGCTCCGGCAGGCTTGCATCTTAATACCATCAGATTTAAGGCTTGTCTCGAGGGAAGTTCACCAAAGAAGAAGATCTCTTTGGTGTCAAAGGACCTAGCGACTCCGCCGCACCGGGGAAGGTGGAAGTGATTTTGTAAGGGCTTCTCCGCCTAGTTGTGGGGGCTAAAGGAGAGACACTTAGTTTAGTGCAATACTTGGAGGGTGCCTCCAAGGAGTGGACGTAGGTCAAAGTTTGACCAAACCACTATAAATTCGGTGTGTTCTTTCTTATTATTTGCTTCCGCATTTAATTTCCGCATTTGTTTTATTTGTGGTGATTTTGGTTTGTACTTTGCTTAAAGTTTCTTCTTTTCCAATTCACCACTCTCTGTATTTAGCCTTGGGCCAGTTCTATAGGGCTTAACATCCCTAACGAACTTTCTAGTGCCATCAGAGCACTCTCAAAAACTTATAAAGAGATCCTCACCTTTGGGCAACTTAGTGAACCCTTCACAAATTCCACTTGTAAGATCTCTTTCCACACTCTTAAACACTCTCCCAAAGCACTCTCACATTGGCTCGCAAAGAAAAAATGAAGAAGGATTCATCCACAACTAGTTTTTAGGACTATATATAAGAAAGGCACATAAAATTGTCTAGATAACTAAAATTTTTTGTTTGACTATCCATGATCGTATAGCACGATTGATGATTATATATTTCAATAGTTAAAAATTTGCTCGTATGATTCAGTATGAACTGATTTCATACTCTGATATACATGTGTACGAACTGACAATGTATAGTATGATTAATTCAAAATTGAACAATTTCATTTGGTACTATTCAGTACAAACCAATTTCATACACTAGATAACATACTGTACAAAATCCATATTATATAGTATGATATTTTTTAATCAAAGCATATTTTGTTTCGAATGAAAGTAGATGTAACCATTTCAAACTCATGAAGTCTTCTATATGATCCTAGGATTGTACAGTATGATTAGTTCAAAAAGATCACCTATTCATATGGACGAAAAGATATGCTATCATTTCATACTCTAGACATCATCTGTATGATCTAAGATCATATAGTATGAATAATTTAGAAAAAATTAGGTATTTGTCAGGAAAAAATTGTATGTATCTATTTCATACTATTGAAGTCATCTGTATGAAGGTAACTTAGTACAATATGAATAAGACTTGGAAAATTTTCCTTACATGGTTTGATTAACAACTTTCTGGAGGAACGCTCAAGTAAAATCATCCCGTATGATCTAAAATCATATAGTATGATTAGTTTAAAAAAATTACAAATTTTTACACTCCCCCAAAATGTGTGTGCACGGTTACCCAATTACAATCACACTTTATCAGATTTAAGAAAACTAAAAAAGTACATACTTAAAAAATAGTAAACCCTAATCTAATCTAACTTGCAGTCTTTAACAGTCTAGAGTGTGATTTATCTAAAATGTTAGTACATATAAACAAAAAAAGTAATATTTCCAATATATGTTAGGAGATTTGGAGTAAATACAATAATATTTTTGAATCATAAGAAATACACATGATATTAAAACATAGTTATGAAAACTAAGTTACAACAAATATGAATTTCTATTAAGAGTGGATATGGAGAGAGTTTGGGAGAGTGTTTTTTGGAGTGAAAAGTGCGAGATCTTATACAAAATAATTGTGAGGGGATTCATAAGATTGCCCAAAGATAAGGATATCTTATTTATTCAATAAAATTCAACCCAAGTTCCTTAAGTCCTAGAGAAGATTTTCAAAGAAGATCATGATACTCTACCATCACCAGGAAGGTGAGAAAGGACATTGTTACTCTGCCATTACTAGAAGGGTGAGAAAGGATGTTGGTACTCTTTCATCACTAGAAGGGTGAGAAAGGACGTCGGTACTCTATGGCATCGAGTTGGTGGAAGAGAGGATTTGTACGGGCTTCTCCACCTTGTTGTTGGGGCAAAAGGGGAGTAAATTTCATTTAGCGTAATACTTGAAGGAGTCTTTAGGGAGTGGACGTAGGTCTAGTTGGACCGAACCACTATAAAATTTGGTGTTCTTCTATTTTTTCACTTTTTACTACATTTTTATTTTATACACTTTAAATTATTGTGGTTGAAAAATATTTTGTGAAAATCTATCATGGAGTAAAAATCCTTAAAATGGTTTTCTAAAATCTAAGAAAATTTTTAAATTACCAATTCACCCCCCCCCCCCTCTTGGTTTGCCTTGGGAGAGTTTTATTAGGTCTAACAACCTACTCAAACTTTTAATTTGGATCATGTGCCCTGGTATCTATGATCAAAAGGGCTCTATATAAGGGTAAACAAGAATTAAGGCTGAAGCCTTGGATAGAGAATATGATTGAAGAAAGAGAAACTTCAACCATGACATTTGAAATAGTCTCCCGAAGATCCTCTGCCAACCAACTCATCAGAGATGGGTCTAAAAGAAGGCCCATGATGACAATCATAGTGATGGTCATCACCTTGGAGAGTCCTCTAGGGGATCCCATCATTCACCTGCCTCAGCTAGAGAAGAAACCCATTTCGACTATAGCCTATAAATTGAATAAATAATCATTCTGAGTAAGAAACTAGAATCATCTCTCCAATATTCTTAAACAATTGGGTGGTAACATTCCACCTGGTTGTGATGGCATTTCTTATTCATTTATCAAAGCTTATTGGAGTATCATCAAAGTTGACTTTGTAAATGCAATCAATTAATTTCTTTGCCATGGTGAGATGGATAAAACATGGAAGGATACTTTAATAGTTCTTATTCCTAAAGTTTCAAATCCTTTGCTTCCTTCTAATTTCTGGCCAATTAGCTTGTGTAATTTGGTTTACAAGGTGGCGGCTAAACTGATTTTGAGTAGGTTAATTTCAGTTATTGCCAAACTCATCTCAGAGGAGCAGGTGGCTTTCATCAATGGCATATCTAACTCAGACCATGTGTTTGTTGCTCAAGAGGTTTTCCACAAGTTCAGGTATTCAAAATCTTCCAAAGGCCTTGCACCTTATAAAATTGACATGGAGCAAGCTTATGACTCAATGAATTAGGTCACTCTCGAAGGTGTCTTTAATCATTTTGAATTCACTCCTATATTTTCAAAGCTTATATTGGAATGTGTGCTTGAACCAAGGTATTCTTTGATTATCAATGGTAGTCTTTCTGAATGGATTGAAGCTAAGAGTGGCTTTAATCAAGGTTGCCCATTGTCACCTCTTCTTTTCATATTTTGCTCTCAACTCCTCACTAATGCTCTTGCAATAACTTCTATTGGAATTAGTATTTATCCGAATGGTCCACGGATATCACACCTATTATTTGCTGATGATGTGATGATTTACTATGAAGCTAATAAAAAGGCGACAATGGAGATTAAGGGCATTCTTTCCAAATTTAGCAAATGGACTGGACAATGCAAAAGCATTGACAAATGTTCCATCCTTTTTGGGAAGATGGTTAATAGAAGGAGAAGAAAGTCCATTACATGAATTTTTGGTTTTAAGGAGGTGAAAGAATTTTCTTATCTTGGTATAAAAATGACATTAAGGAGATTGGTGGCTAATGATTTTCAATTTATCATTGAAAAGTCATTGAGTAAGCTTAACATATGGGGAGCAAGTTCATATCTTTGGATGGCAAACTAACCTTGATTAAATTAGTTATTTTGTCATTCCCAAATTTCTATAGCACACATTTTCTTGTTCCTATCCGTTTTCTTGAGGAGATTGACAAATTTTGTAGGAGTTTTCTATGGAACAAATTGAATGTAAGGGGGATTACATTATGTAAGCTGGAATATGAGTTGTGTAAACCGATAGGATGGGGACGACATGGGTTGTGCTCCTCTACATCTAAGGTGGCTGCTCTGAGAGCAAGATTAGCTTGTCATTTTTTGAAAAACAAAAGCTCTCTCTTACACAAAGTGTTGGCTCCTAAATATGGTACCAAGATTGATGTTGAAGATAATAAGATAAGTGTCTCATCCTCATGGAAGATAATTACTGATGGTGGAAAAGATCTAAATCCCTTCTTAAAATGGAATATTTCTAATGGCTCATCTATTAATATCTTTGAAGATAAGTGGCTGCTGGATAGAAGTATCAACAAATGGCCAACATTTGTTGTACCTCAAGTTGAGGAGACTATTATGCTGGATAGATTTATTGAAGACAAGGAATGGAATGTTGCTGATTGTTGAAGACGTTTGGGAGTGAAATGGTGGAGCTTATTCTACATACCATCATAAAATCATCTCAACAGGAGGATGATCAGGAGATTATTTACCAGAATTTAGGGAAGACAATTTCTAGAATGATTGTTGAAGCTAAGCATCAGACTCTAGAAGGATGCAGATTTTCAAAATGGTTAAAAAGCAAAAGTTGTTCCTCGGGTGAAAGTCTTTTGCTGGAGGCTTTTTAAAAATGCAATTCCAACATATCAATATCTAACCCATAGAAGATTGCAAAACATTGAAGCTTGTCCAAGGTGTTTGGATCGTATTGAGGACGTGGAACAAGTTCTTGTCAAATGCAGCAAGCTGAAGGAGGTCATTTCACATCTAAACAAATAGGATTTGGGATTCAAATGTTTGAAAGCTTTGAAAAATGCTATGCTTGGATGGATTCAATGGTGAAACATAATGGTATGCTTCTTAATTTGTTTTGCAATGTTATGTATCTCTCATGGAAGGCTAGGAATAAACTATTACATGAAAAAGTGGTAGAAAGTGCAAACTCAGATGCTGCAAAGCTGTCAGCTTTTCTTCAATTTCTAAATTGATTGTAACTCAAAATCAGAAATATGGGATGCTAACCAGTCTTTTAGGTTGTCTAATACTTGGTATCCCCCTCCACCTGATTGGTTAAAAATCAATGTAGATGCTTCACTCGGTTCTTCTTATAAAGCCGGTATTGGAGGTGTTATCCGAGACAACAAAGGAACGTTCTGATTGGCTTTTGGTAAATCTTGCATACATTGGGACATTTATCAATTAGAGCTCTTATCTATCAAGTCATTGAAAGAAGTAATTAAAGATTGGATGTTCAAATATAAGGGAGCAATCATTGAAGGTGACAATTCAAATGTAATGAGGATCATTCATAAGGCTCGGCTTGATGATTTCATGGGGATGGAAGACTTTGAATTTTTTAAATAATTTAACTATGTCATCTTTAATGGTGTAGATAGAGGTAGCAACAAGTTAGCAGATATGTGTGCTAAACTTGCTATGATTAGTAATTTTATTTGGGAGTATTTGGATTTGAATAAGATTCCTCCTTATTTTCTTAGTTTGTTGAAGGAGGAATCAACATTGTAGTTTCTGCTTTTATCTATTAATGCATTTATTGCTCTTTTCAAAAAAAAAAAAGAAACTAGAAATCCAATGGCAATGTCGCTTGAAAATTTATGTATAAGAAGAAGAAGAAGAATATAGTGATGAAGACACTATGTAAATCGAGGTGTTTTTCATGGTAAGCCATAATGATGATGAGGATAGTGATGATGAAGAAAACTAACGCTTGTTATCGTGTGAACGTGCTCATCGACGTTGCTATAGGGAAGGATCTGTTGCCAACCAAAGTGTTTACTCCTCAAAAGAAGGGGAAGAAGAAGTTGAAGAAAATTCCTTCACTGCCAAAAACATAACACTCACTGAAATGAGAAGGTAAGTGAGGTGACAAATGAGAGCAAAAGATAAAAAAATCTCTCAATTAAATAAAAAAATGACTGAGATAGTGACACAGATAACAACGATGATGGAGATGATATAGAAGGCCACTTTTGTAGGTCCTTCACCAACACAGGCCATCAACCAAGCCGCGAGTAGCTCTCTAACAAACCCTCCGAATCTCCAGGAACCTCAAGCCTTAGGAGTAAAAGGTGTGCCTGAAAGAGGCAAAGAAACTAATGCCCAGCCCATCAACACACTCCATAAAATGAGGCGAGCACCTCCAAACATGTAACTTCAGCATAGTTTGAAGACTTAATCAGTGAAAATATTAAGGCCATTATAATAACTTAATAGGAAGACAAGTTGGTAGGAAAAGGACTCCCAAACCAAGTGGAGCACGACCAGGTGTCGTATCCAAAGGGACATTCTCTACTAAAATTCAATGCTTTCTATGGCAACAAAAATCCTAAACAACACCTAGCATAGTTCAAAGCTACCTGCTTGAATAAAGGGGATAATGATGCTCTATTATTCTGGCAATTTATCAGTAGCCTAACTTGAACTACTTTCAAGTGGTGCATCAAATTACCTAATGATTCTTTAAAGATGTTTACATAATTAGAAGCTTCATTCATAAAAGGTCTGCCATTGCAACAAAGAAGACTACCATCACTAATCTTGCCCTGGATAAAAGGAGAAAGAATGAGTCAGTAATAATATATATACTTAATAAGTAAAATAGGTAGCATATGATATTGATAAAAGTAAAAGGGTAATATGTAATATATATATATAAAGGATAACAACCAATGCAATATAAGGATAAGCTAAAATAGGCTTATAATACTAATCCTCAGCTAAAATTGGTGCTTGATGGAAATGATAAACCTTGAGCCTTTCCTGGTTATGGAGATCATTTAAGGAAAGCAATATGAGCTGGTGAAAGAACATTCCCATCCCTCAAGAAGAAAATAAACAAAGAATATTCATTCAAGAGAAAAAGTGTAGCTAAACTATTTCGACAAGCACTCAAGACCAATCTGGAATTGCTAAAATACAAAAGACCTGAAGAGTATAAACATAGTAGAGACCCAAATTACTATTTGTATCATCCTATAATCATCCATCAAATGTAAGATTGTTATTTCTTCAAAAACTGGCTAAAGAAGAAATATAAAATGGTGAAAGTTCGATAGGGATGTTAAGCCATTATGAACTAGTCCCGAGGCTAACCAAGAGGGAGGGTGAATTGATATTTAAACATTCTTTTAAATAAAAGACAAATCTTTTTATATCTTAAAGTGTAAATTAATTGAATCAATAATAAAAAGATCAATCAGAGATTTTACCCAACCAGTTAATCACAATAAAATTAAAGTGCGGAAATAATAAAGGAAAGAACACATTAGATGTGTAGTGGTTTAGTCAAATCTTGACTTACATCCACTCCTCAGAGGCACCCTCTTAGTAATTCACTCAACTCATTGTCTCTCCTTTAGCCCCCAAAGCTAGGCAGAGAAGCTCTTACAGAATCACGTCCACCTTCCCCGGTGCAGCGGAGTAGCCAGGTCCTTTGACACCAAAGAGATCTTATTCTTTCCAAAACTTCCCTCAAGATGACCCTTGAATCCGATGGTACTAAGGTGCAAGATTGCCAGAGCAACTATGTGAAACCCCCCTCCACACTCCCTTGAAACCCCCTCCAAGGATCTTCTCCCTCTCTCAAACTCCACCCTTTTCTCTCTCCCTTTCAAGTTCTCTCTTCAAGTTTTCTCCAAAAAAATGATGCTATAATAGCTACCAAAGACACTTACTAGGTGCATTGTCAAAGCTTAAATAGAATAGCTACAAACTAGTTCTTATTTGCAACAAATCGATATTATTGTCCAGGATGATATAAACATCATCCTATATGATTAGTACAAATTAAGCTCAATTAGCCAGAGCAATTTGGGATTATCAGAAGATTTTATTCATATCATTCTTATTGATAGGATATCATCATGTACAATTAGTTCAAATCCCCAAATATCATCCATAACATTGCTCTAAAAGGAAGCTGGCCAATGTTTGGTCATTCAAGAATAATAAAGGTTTTTGAATTGATCATCCCTGCCGATCCTACGATCATCTAAGATGATATAATTGATCAATAAAACCTTAATTATTTTCCTTAATTACCAGATTATTTTAGGCATTATTATGTTACATCATCTAGGAAAATGTCTTGGATGATGTCAAAAAATAAATAATACCTAAATAGATATAGTGGAAGATTCATTCTGATTTGAGCCTATCATCCCGGTCAATACGAATATCATCCAGGACGATGAGCTTAATGATGGATGCCTTAACCAGGATGTCCTAATTAGGGTTTCTATTTTTAACTGACCGTCCAGGCCGATTTATGGATTATCTCGGATGATATGATGAAAAATGAAAAACTCTAAAAAGATAGAATTAAGTGAGCAAGGTTACAAGCAAGCATACACCCTTACAGAATAAAAATACATTAATAAAATTATAAATAAAACTTGTCTGCCAAAACTTGAGTCTTGTAAGGTGCACTGTAATCCTGAAATGTTAGTGAACATAAAAATAAAAATATATTACAATACAGGTGGATAATAGAAAGTGAGTTACAATATTTATTTTCATTAGAAACATAAACACATAAGCTCGAGTTACAACAATCTCCCCCTTTTTGATGATGGCAAATATTACTGGTTGAATTTACAAAATTAAAAATATTTTCTCCAAATCACCCCCTCACTATAGTAAAAATTTAAAATTAGGGGAAAACATTTTTTTTGTTTTTTATTTTTTATTTAAAAAAAGTTATAAATGTAACAATACATTCTCCCCCTTTGACATTATCAAAAAGAGAAGGAGCACAGATAATTAGAATAATAAAAATGATTAAAAAAATGATCTTTGATATAGTAAAAAAATATTCTTAAAATGAGAAAGTTACTTCTTGATTTTATTCAAAAACTTAATAAGGAATGTATTGACAATGTATAACCCTGAAAGATTAGAAATTCATAAATTGTTAATCCAAGCTCTAGTTCTTTTAAAGGATCAAAAACTTTTTAATCCAATATCTAAATCAAGGAATAAATTAGAAATAAAAATACTAATTTTTTCAAAACTCCTTTTATAAAACATATCTAATAGAAGATTAATGCAAAAATTGGTGAATCAAGAATCATGATTTTCAAGCTCAAGTATATAAAATATATCAAGGGTTTTCTTAAGCTTTAAAAAGTACAAGAAAGGTACGCATTACTTTTGTGGGCTTATTTTATAACACTTGTCAGTTTTTTGGTGCACTTTGCACATCTTTTAATTTTTGATACACTTCGTGTACCATTCCCAAATTGGCATCATTGCATATTTTTTGATTTTGCATCATTAACCACTTTTTTTTTTAATATGTTATCTTTCTAAAATTTCAAAAACAAAAGTAAACCCATCTTATTGATAAAATGAACTACTTGATTAGGAAAATTATTAGGTAGATTCAACAACTTACAAAAGATTCCTTTGCCTTAGACAAAATATAAGGAGATGAAAAAGTTCAGTTTCAAAATCAAAATTATAATATGATGAAGATTTTGAATCACAAGAAAAATAACTTATATAAGAATTCAAGAAAAATAGGAGGTAGGTTTTTCATTTTTAGAAAAATGAACATGTGTGTTGATCAGAGAGAACTTCACAAAAAGTAAAGTAAAGAAAAATTTAAAATTATAACATAAAACAAAAAAGAATAAAAATAAACAAATAAATAAATAAACCAAAAGAAAACATAGAGAACAAACAAAAATATAGCGAACAAAATAATGCATAACAAACAAATAAACACACAAACAAGGGTTTAAACATCATTTTGCTCCTGGCCTTATGATTCAGAAGCAAGGTCTGCCCAGGAGATTTTTTTATTTTCAATATTTACCATTTTTACAATTTGCTTAGCTTTACCCTTTTATTTTACAGGAAAAGTTCTCAAATTAGGGCACTGATTTTTCATATATTTAAGCTTCCTACATTCAAAGCAAATAATGTCAAAAGAAATCTTAACATTCTTACCATTTTTACCTTTATTCCACTTTTATTGATGCTTATGCTTTGTGATATTTTTAATTTACTTCTTAAGACATAGCTTTTGTCAGCAACTAAGCCACTTTTCTCCATGTTTTTAGCATTTAGCACTATCATCTCTCTTGCATCCAAAGGTCTTTGGCCTAAAATTTGCTTGTAGGCAATGAGTGAGCCAATCAAAATATCAATAGAATATTCATTCAAATTTTTTGATTCACAAGTAGCAACAACTTTAGCATCAAACTTATCATGTAGACAACATAGAATTTAATTGACTTTTTTAAAGTTTAAATTTTTTTTATCTAATGCATGTAATGATGTCATAATTTGAATAAACCTAGTATACATGTCTAAGATCGTTTCATAAGGTTTCGTGCAAAATAGTTTATAATTATGCATTAAAGTATTCAACCTAGATTGCTTGATTTCACTAGTGCCTTCATATATAGTGTGTAATTTATTCTAAATTTCCATGACAGTAGTGCACGTGGATACAAATATGAAATCTTCAGAATTTAAAGCACAGAAATAATAGTTTAATGATTTAGCATTCAATTGACCATTGATTTGTTCTTCCCCACTCCATTGATTAAAAGGAATATCTATTTTAATTCCATCTTATAACATGTGATGGTACAGAATAACTAGTTATAATCATTTGCCATATTCTATAATCAATAGATTGCAATAAATTAGATATACGAATTTTCTTTAAATCAAAAGTAATATTTTCAAACAAAGGTGGTCAGATGATTAAATATCCTTCCGTAATATTACGATTATAAAAATTAGCCATGAATCAAAATTCAAAAGTTTTAAAAACTAGATTTTATCAATCCTACTCTGATACCACTTAAAAGTTTGATAGGGATGTTAAGCCCTTATGAACTAGTCCTGAGGTTAACTAAGAGGGAGGGTGAATTGATATTTAAATATTCTTTTAAATAAAAGAGACATCTTTTATATCTTGCAATGAAAATGAATTGAATCAATAATAAAAAGATTAATCAGAGATTTCACCCAAGCAATTAATCACAACAAAATTAAAGTATGGAAATAATAAAAGAAAGAACACATCAGATTTATAGTGGTTCAGCCAAACCTAGACTTACGTCCACTCCGCGGAGGTACCCTCAAAGTATTACACTAAACTCAATGTCTCTTCTTTAGCCCCCACAGCTAGGCGGAGAAGCCCTTACAGAATCACTTCCAAATTCCTCGATGCGGCGGAGTAGCCAGGTCCTTGACACCAAAGAGATCTTCTTCTTCCCAAAACTTCTTTAGAGACGACCTTTGAATTCGATGGTACTAAGGTGCGAGCTTGCCTGAGCAACCGTGTGCAACCCCCCTCCACACTCCCTTAAAACCCCCTCTAAGGATCTTCTCCCTCTCTCAAAATCTACCCTTTCCTCTCTCCCTTTTAAGTTCTCTCTTCAATTTTCCTCCAGAAGAACGAAGCTATAATGGCTACCAAAGACACATACTAAGTGCCTTATCAAAGCTTAAATAGAAGAGCTCTAAACTAGATCTTAATTACAACAAACTGACATTATCGTCTAGGATGATATAAATATTATCTTGTACGATCAGTACAAATTAAGTTCAATCAGCAAGGATGATTTGGGATGATCAGAAGGTTTTTATTCATATCATCCCGGTTGATAGGATATTATTCTGTATGATTAGTTCAAATCCACACATATCATCTAGAACATCACCCTGAAAGGAAGCTAGCTGATGTATGGTCATCCATGAATAACTAAGGTTTTTGAACTAATCGTCCTGACCGTTCCTGCAATCATCCAGGATGATATGATCGAGCAATCAAACCTTAATTAATTTCCTTATTTGCCAGATTATTTTTGGCATTATTATGTTATATCATCCATGATGATGTTCTGGATGATGTCCAAAAATAAACAATACATAAAAAGATCTAGCAGTAGATTCTTTCTGATTTAAGCTTATCATCCCGGCCAATACGAATATCATCTAGAACGATGAGCTTAATAATGGCTTCCTTAACCAGGATGCCCTAATTAGGGTTTTTATTTTTAACTAATCATCCAGGAAAATTTATGGATCGTCTCGGAC
Source organism: Dendrobium nobile (assembly GCA_022539455.1). Classification (NCBI taxonomy): domain Eukaryota; kingdom Viridiplantae; phylum Streptophyta; class Magnoliopsida; order Asparagales; family Orchidaceae; genus Dendrobium; species Dendrobium nobile. The sequence continues at coordinate 29,831,692 of CM039733.1, read as the reverse complement.
GATATGACCAAAAATAAAAAAAACTCTAAAAAGACAAAATTATGTGAGCAAGCAAGCATACACCCTTACAGAACAAAAATACATTATTGAAAATTATAAATAAAACTTGTTCTACCAGAACTTGAGCCTTGTAAAGTGCACTGTATTCCTGAAATATTAGTAAATACAAAAACAAAAAAAAATATTTCAAATAAAGGTAGACAATAGAAAGAGAACCATAATATTTGTTATAATAAAAAACATAAACTCATAAGCTCGAGTTGCAATAAATGGGATAGTTTATATTATTAGATAACATATTAAATAACCTTAAAAAGTAATACACCCAGTAGGTTATGTCCACATTTGTACCCCCACCTAAAGAAACAACAAAAAAGAACCTATTCAAGAAGAGCATTGGGAAATTGTGTTCACCAAGAAGACAACCAATATGCTGAAATAGCTAGAAGGATTTCTAGGTATTATGTGGAAGTCTCCTACTAAGCTAGTATTGAATTTAATGTGGTTGTTAGGGCTACATGCATCCACCTCCAAATAGCAACCTGGCCAAGCTTGCTCATTCAAGTCTTTTAAGGAAAAGTCAAAGTCTTCTAAGAAGAAAGCAAAATCAAAGAACCCAACGAAAAATAAAACGGCAACACAAATGGCCATTGATTGTTTGTATGAATACTACCATATCGCCACTAGGCCTATCAAGCTTGCTGACTTTATGAAAGAGCTCTAAATGGCTAAAAAGGAAGAAGCTGAAGAAGAATTTCTTCCTACAAAGATATTTGGTGTGATCTCAATGACATTAAAGAAGCATCCCTTAAATTGTACATGATGGTATCATCAATGGATTATAGTTTAGAATAGGATCTATATTTTCAAAATGAAGATGATGCAGATCCTGACATAGCGTCGCAAATGGAGAAAGTGAAACTGGAGGATGATTCTAAGTATATAAGTGAATCTCCAGATGCTATAATGGTTGACACCAAAGAGAATACTCATTAAATGAGTCTGAATCATATGAGGTGGCCAAAGTGCAGATGAGAAGTGCCATGGTACTACCACTTTTTCCAAAGAAAGGGGTTTCTAATAAAGAAAAAGAGAAGAACATAATTATCAATAAAGATATTATTCCTAAAGACTCTAAGAAGAAAGAGACTTCAACGATGGGGATATATTATAATATCTTATCCCACTTGAGGAAGATCCCAACAAAACTCAGTATATATGATGCCCTTTTGATGTTTAAAGACCTTCGAGAAACTCTGATTCAAGCTCTCAAGGATCCCAAAAGATATGAGGCATATTTTTCCAAGCACAATATGACGGAGGTGTTATAAGCTAAGAACAAGCCAATAATTACTTTTATTGAGGATGATCTGATACTTAGAATGATATATCATAACCACCCTTTATATGTTACGACGGAGAGCGATGGCATGATGATTAGTTAGATTTTTATTAATCCTAGGTCCTCCATAAATATTATAACCTTAAAGGAATTGAGATTATTATGCCTCAACATGAGGCATGTTTGATAAGAGAAGTTAATGGTACACGACTTTAATGAGAAGAAGTATAAGGCAATGGGATCATTTACGCTATCCCTCACATTTGGAGAACTTCATACATATGCTAAATTTTATGTAATTGATACATATACTTCATTTAAAGGCTCTTCTGTGTCACCCTTGATTATATGAGTACGACATCATCCTGTCAATACTACATCAATTCATGAAGTATGTAAGAGATGGTGAAGAATTTAGAATCTCTTGTGAAATGTATTTCTTTATAGTCCATAAAGTAACAATTTACGAATATGCTAAATACTTTATTCTAAAGAAGCTAAATCCATCATGCTCTCTTGAGACCTAGGAATCAAATCCAGAGACTACAAAGAAGCTCAAACAAGAAGGCTTAAAAAGTATATGGCAGAGAAAAAAGGCAACGACAACTCTTTCCAAAGCACCGACCAGTTCAAAAGAAAAGAAACATGTGCCTCATCTAGGGAGTGACAAATATAAAAGTGTTATCACCCCTACCAAATCCTAGAGGGTATGCCGATAAATGACCAAAGGGAGAAGGAAGGTTAAATATTCAAAGGATAAATATGACAATGTCTCTATCTATATAAACATGGTGTAAGAAATATTCTCAAGAAGAATAGGTAGCCTGTCGCTCTCTGATGATGTACTTGTGGTTACACAGGTTTCCCCGCAACATTTCAAAGAAATCATTCCCTGAGATATGCATAATGTTGAGGAGCTTGTAAAATTTTATGTGCCTCCTCTGAGAAATAGGGATGGACCTAGGACCCTATTTTATAAATCTAAAAGTGCAAAGAAGAAGGGAATCGAGATTGGCTCCACAAGCCCTCAAGCATAGGGAGTTAATGCCTACAAGAATGACCATATTTATTACTAGAAATATTTAGAGGATGTTGTTAAAATAGGAGGGAGTTCCTACTCCTATACAACAAAGTTTCCTATGGTTTAAGCTTTGGTCTCGAAGAAACTCCCATATATTACAAAGAAAAGATATTCTCTCAAGGAGAGGTCTCAGATTCATTATACAAAAGTACCCTAAAAAAGAGACATATCAAATTAAATAATAGTAATAGAGAGAAGTTATAGAGAGAAGGCATAGGATTTTAGAGAGTGTAATAATTTTTTCAAAAATCTATTTTGCACATTTGCAGGGTTTCTCTGATGATGGGGAAAGGTCACTGGCCTCCTAAGGCTAGCGATCCTTTCGATGGTCGGCATTCTACAACTAGTCCACTATTCTCAGCTCACTTGAATATGGACTCATCTTTGTCTTCTTTTGGTGATGTAAGTTCAGGGGTTACACACGAAAGAAAGTTCAAGTTTATGTCTGGTAAGCCTTTGGTTATCAATGAAGGCGGATTGCTTAATCCAAAAAAACCTATTGAAGATATAGGTAAAGGGAAAAATGTAATTGCTGGTAGCTTGGTTAAAATTTTGTATAAATTTGGATCTCTCCAAGAGTCTAGATTTGATTTAAAATAATATTGTGATGCTTCTCCTTCTTTTGGTTCAAAGATGGTTTCGAATGTTTCGGAAGTGACTAAACTAGTGGCAGAGGATTCTGAGTGGTTAGGTTCTAAATTAATGGTACCAGAAAGATTATCTCGGATGCTGATAAAGGAAATTTCAACTATTCCAAATCTATTGATACTCAAAAACTTGAAGAAGTTCATTATATTCAAACGGTGGCTAATCTGGAGAAGGTTCGTAACTGTGAAGAAGGAGATCTGGGTGAGTGCAATAAGGTTGCAAATCGGCCAGCTGTTCCTAAGAAACTATCTAGTAATGTATTGCTGAATTCTTGCAGTAAGAAGTTGAATATCAATGTTATGGATCTGGATTATGGTGAAGGTTTTGTTAAGAATGGTTCAATGGTGAAACTGCATTTACAAAATGAATTGGAGAACTAAAAAGAACTTCAAAATTCATTGGTGGTCAAAGTATTTGGTGAGAATGTTCCATTTCATGTGGTTAGTATCGAGTTAGTGAGACAATGGTCTCAATTTGGTAAATTTCACCTAACAATGCTTAGATTAAGATGGGTTCTATGTGCATTTTATGATCCAAAAACATTGGAATCAGAATTTTCTAAAGGACCTTGGTATATTAGTGGACATATCATTAGATTGGATAGATGGGCTCCATCCTTTTCGCCTATCTCTTTGAAGGGGCTATATGCTCTTGTATGGATTAGAATGCCAATTTTACCATTACAATGTTGGGATGAAATTAATATATGCAGGATTGCTTCCATGGTTGGTATGATGTATATGATTGATGGAAACATGTTCCAATGTGGGAGAAGGGAATTTGTAAGACTTTGTGTTCACGTCAAGTTAGATTGAAATTTTCCATTGGGTGTCTGGATAGAAGGAAGTCCAAGAAGATTTTTTTCAAAAAAATTGAATATGAAAGGATACCAAACTTATACTTCAATTGTGGTAAGATTGGACACTTAAAGAAAAATTGTTTGGACAATGCTTTGGAGGTGAATCAGGCTTCTAATCCTAAAGGTATTAAGGATACAAATGTTAATTCATGTGAGTTGGGGAACTCTAAAGTAGCTAAAGGGTTTGTAATTGATGCTGTATCAAATAAACTTGAATATGGACCTTGGATACATGTTAAATATGGGAAGAGAAGTTTTAAAAGTTTTGGTTTTAGAAATAATGGGCATCATCAATTGAAGAAGGATGTTGGGAAGGGGACTGTTCTAATGAAGCTTCCTAGAACTATTAAGGATCCTAAGAGTGTTGATCATAGAATTATTAAGGAACCTAAGGTTGTTAAGGTTCCTAACAAGAGTGTTGTTCCTGATTGAATTATAGGAGGTGTACAAACTGAAGATGCAAATCTAACTTTAGAGGTTATTCAGGATTGTTCCATGCAATTACTGGCAACAAAAAATGTAGTCGGTATGATTTCTAACTTTTATGTTATTCCTATTGATGATAAGAAATTCGAAGTCTTAGATGACATGTTTGAGGAAGGGGAGTTAATTTGCCCAGAGAATGTTACATCTCCTAGCATCGTGGTTAACAATAGAAGATTGGAAGATTGAATTATGGAGATGAAAATGGAGGTGATGAATGATGATTTGGGCTTCAGAGAAGGTGGTTCTTCTATTGCCAAATTCTAAACAACTTAAAGGATTAGGTCCTATTAAATTGGCTCCTAAAAGTAGGATAATGGATGGATGGTGAACAAAAAGATAAAGTGGGGATCTCATCCCCTCTTGGACAATGATGTCTTTTATTGCTTTCTGGAACTATAGAGGTGCTAGAAAAAGGAAAGCTTCTCTATACCTCAAGGACTTCATGAAGGATCATGTTGTCTTTTTTCTGGGATTGATGAAAACCAAATTATCTTTGATTGACAGAAGGGATGTGAATTTGTTAATTGGTGCTGGTTGGGATTTTTTCCAACTCCCATTAGAAGGATTGTCTAGATGTATTTTGGTGTATGGAAGTCTACTATGGCTACTTTTAATATTTGGAGTATTCTCACCAATTTGTTCTTGAAGAGTTAAATGTTCTTAATAAAGTAAGATGGAGGATTGCAACTATATGGGAGTAAGGATGTTTAAAAAAGGAGGATTCTTTGGGAGAAGCTTGAACTTTATTCTTCCAAGGACTTTGCTTTTGTGGTAGGAGGATATTTTAATTGTCAACTTGCTAAGGAGGATAAAAGGGGAGGGAAAAGATTTACTTTTTTCCAAGGTCCTAAGAAAATGAAGTCATTTTTGGCTAGTAATGTATTTCATAAAGTGGGGTGTGTTGAGACAAAGTTCACTTGGTGTAACAAAAGGACTAGAGCTAATCAATTCCTAGAAATATTGGATAGATGTTTTTTGAATTGACCTATATTAAGCTCTTCCCATCGTATGGTGGTTAGGCACCTTGCTAGAGTTGCATCGGAACACTGTCCGATCTTAATAAATCTAAGAGCTCTCAATCCTATATTTAATTAAGCAATTAAATTTGAACATGTATGGACATCTATTTTGGCATCAGCTGCAGTGGTGAGAGGTGTTTGGATGAAGAAATTGGTTGGTAGTTTTGCCCAAATCCTGAACTCCAAGATGAAAAGATCTTTGAAGGCCTAGTTTTATTGGAGTAAAGCTAAGCATAAATGCTTAGTTCAGTCAAAGGAGTGCTTGTTGAAGGAAATTATGAAGCTAAAGTAAAATAAGCTAATGATGGAGGTCTTTCAATTGAAGATAGTTGGAATCTCAATGTAAAGGTGGGAGAGCTAAACTCAACTTTGGCTCGATTGAATATATGGTGGAGACAGCGTGCAAAATTCTTGTGGTTTATTGAGGGTGAATGTACTTCCAAGTTCTTTTGAGCTTTTGCTAGCCTAAATAGTAACTCTAATTACTTTTTTAAGATTAAAGATGATAACGGATCTCTGGTAGAGGATTAGCATCAAATTGAGGATGCTCATTTTTTATTCTTTAAGGAAAAATAAAAAGATTGAAGTTGTATATTGGAAGGTTGGCCAGCCCTGTGGAAGTGTTTGGATAAAATTGACATACGGATGTTAAGTAGAGATTTCTCATTTGAAGAAGTGGAGATTGTGATAATGGAAGTTCGCAACAATTTTGCTCAGGAAATGATGGTATTTCCTACTCCTTTATTAAATTTTATTGGGGAAGATTTTTGGAATGCTATATATATGGGGCATATAAATTATAATTGGAAAGAGACTTTAATTGTGCTAATTCCTAAAGTGATAAATCCTATGGCTCCTTCAAATTATAGACCCATTAGCTTGGGTAACCCTGTTTACAAGGTGGCTGCCAAGGTTTTTTTGAATAAATTGTCTTCTATTATTCCTAAATTAATTTCTGAAGAGCAAGTAGTGTTTGTGAAAGGAAGATTGATGTTGTATCATGTTTTGGTTGCTCAGGAGGTTTTCCTTGAATTTAAATACACAAAATCTTCCAAAGGTTTTGTTTCTTTCAAAATATATATGGAGCAAGCTTATGATTCTATGGGCTAGCCTACTTTGGTGAAAGCTTTGGAGTATTTTGGATTTCCATTAAAGTTTTCTAAGTTGATCTTGGTTTGTGTTCAAGAACCAAGATTATGTTTGTCAATTAATTGCAATCTTTCATGTTGGATTAATGCTAGAAATAGATTCCATCAAGGTTGTCCCTTATCAACTTTTTTATTTGTTCTTTTTTCTTAGCTTTTATTAAGTACTTTTAAACAAAAGGTGGCTAAATTGGAGTTCGTATTAGTTCAAATGGCCAAAGGATTCCACTAACAGAAAGTGACTCTCCTTTTGCTTCTTCAGTAAGGTAGAAAAGCCCTTATAAACCTCTCTTTCACCAACCTAGTGTAGTAGAGATCCCAAATTTCTTTTACAGGAAGAAAAACTAGACTCCATTTTCTCCCTCCAAAAAAAGGTAAAAAATCTTAAGGATCGACTAAGAAGCCTCTCTCCATAGAGAGTTCCCATAAGACTCACCAAGGCCACAGGAGGAGCAATTGTGCAGTTAGCCTAGAGAAACTGTGTCATTCCTCTCACACTCCTCACTCACACTCAAGCTAACATTCTCCTTCCTCTTACAAGCCCTGATTTTCTTCAAAAACTCCCTCTCAGAGTACCTCTTTTAGCCAAGTTTCTCTCTTCACATCATTTAAAAAAGGATAAAGGGTTGCTTTTATAATAGGCTTCAACAAAGCCTAAAAATTCAAGTTAGTTGTAATTATTTGTATAGTATGATCAAATTTTGTATTTCTTGATTAGTTTAAAACTAGTCCCATCCAATACGAAAGAGAACAAACAATTCACAATTTTTCAACATATCATATAGTACAATATAAAGATCATCCAGTAAGATCTATTATATTTCCTTTGTTCATAGGGATGAATCCTGGGACGATTAAAAGCCATCTTGAAAGTGCTCTGATAGCACTAGAAAGTTTATTAGGGATGTTAAGCCCTATGAACCGGCCCAAGGCTAATTAAAAGAGAGGTGAATCGGTATTTAAAACAAAACTCAAACTTAAAACAAAGATCAAGATTCACCATAACAAAACCAAAGTGCAGAAATTAAATGAGGAAGTAATAAAGGAATGAATATACTAGATTTATAGTGGTTTGATCAAACCTTGACTTACATCCACTCCTTCGAGGCACCCCCTAAGTATTACACTAAACTAAGTGTCTCTTCTTTAGCCCCCACAGCTAGGTGGAGAAGCCCTTAAAAAATTACTTCCACCTTCCCCGGTGCGGCGAAGTAGCCGGGTCCTTTGACACCAAAAAGATCTTCTTCTTTGGTGAACTTCCCTCAAGATAATCCTTAAATCTGACGGTATTAAGGTGCAAGCCCGCCGGAGCAACAGTGTGGAATCCCCCTCCACACTCCCTTGAGTCCCCCCTCACAGGATCTTCTCCCTCTCTCAGACTTCACCCATTCCTCACTCTCTTTCAAGCTCTCTCTGTAAGTTTCCCCAATGAACGAAGCTACAATGACTGTCAAAGATAATTACATAAGTTGTTGAATCTACCTTTATGAAATTTTAAAAACTAAAGTAAACCTATTCTATTGACACAATGAACTACTTGATTAGGAAAATTATGAGGCAGATTCAACAACTTGCAAAAGCTTCCTATGCGATAGATAAAATGTAGGGAGATGAAAAAAATTCAGTTTCAAAATCCAATTTAAAATATGATGAAGATTTTAAATCAAAAGTAGAATAATCTCTTTTAGGAAACAAAAATTGAGAGTTAAAATCATGAGTTTCCTTCCTTTGACTGTTTTTAGAGAAGCCAACCACAACTTACACAAGAATTCAAGAAAATTAGGAGGTAGATTTTTCATTTTAAAATTTTCAATTCCTGTTTTTTTTAATTTTAAAAGGATGGTGATAAGTGAGTTGACAAAAAAGAAAAAGTAGACATAATTAAAAGTTAAAGAAGAAGAAAAAAGAAAGGAAAAGAAAGAAAGGATGAAAAAAATAAATCCAAAACCAAAAAAACACACAAAAAACACACACAAAAAAATAACAAAACATGCAAACAAAAAAAAAAAAAATACAAACAATGGTTTAAACACCATCTTGCTCCTGATTAGATGATTCAGAAGCTAAGTCTGCTCAAGAGATTTTTTGCTTATCATTTTTTGGCCATTTTAAAATTTGCTTTGCTTTTCCCTTTTCTTTTCCTAGAGGAGTTCTCAAATTAGGGCACTGATTTTTTATATGTCCAGGTTTCCTACATCCAAAGAAAATAATGTCAGAAGTAATCTTAACCTGTCCATTATGCATGAAGCTCCGGACTAATGATTTCTCTTCACCGACATAATAAAAACTTAAAGGGTTTAGGTCATCAACATTTACCCCTTCATCAAGCCCGCCAAAGTTAGAAGCAAAGGAAAGAAAGCATACAAATTTCTTGATAAGTCAGTAAATATAAATCAGGTCATCCTTTGCCAACTCCACAGCCCAAATCACAAAAAAGAAGGAACCAAAATCTCAAGACTCAAGCCAAAGCCGCGAAATGAGTATCTTGAGTGATACATGCAAGTATCCCTAAAAATTGGGAGTATTTTAAATATTTATTTAAGTCGATATCACGCCGCATGCTGAGATCCCCAAATAAATATTTAAAACTTTGCGAAGTTTCAACAAGAGGAAGGAAAAATAAAAGTTCCTCAGTAAACTAAATGTACCATCAACAAAAACTATAATTTAAGCAAGATACAATTAGTATAGAAAGCAATAAAATCCTACCAATTGATGAATATGCAAAGTTCAAGAAAATCCTGAATAATACTTGCAATTATGCAACAAGATTACTATATCCACATGTAATCATGATAAAGAAAGATGTTGATCCATTATGAATGGGCTAGGAGCTAAAGTGAAAAGTGTCGAAGGAAGAAAAAAAGGTGGCAATCATATCTACCAACATTAATCTATAAAGCATTGCTCTAGGGACCCAAATATGAAGTGCTATATCATTGTTCTAGGGGTCCCTATTTAACTTAAGTTAACATGTCAACTACTTATAGATACATCAAAATGTCTATAAAGAAAGAAAATCAGCATGACATCCAAACAAATTCTTGGTGATCTATTAAATGAAACCCCTAGTGTGACATCAAATGCAAGTTTCTAGAGATCAGCAAGGTTAATCAACATGCAATAAATATGGTTCACTCTAGATGCATAACAAATTAATTGGGGGGGGGGGGGGGGGGCATTTATTGACTTATTTCTAAGACAAAAAATGAAAAAAAAAAAAAAAAAAAAAAAAGATTAGAAAATCCATGTACCTATCCCATCATAAACCCATTACATTAAAGGAGTGATCCACATGTCAACTTCATATCTCCCACATTCTATTTGAATGCGTCGTATTGCCTTACTTGTCACTAAATATGTAAGGAGACAATGCTCTTGCTCTTGTTCTTTTCCTTCCCTCTCTTGCACATTTCTTCACTCCTTCGTTGTTGATCAACCTCATTCCTTTGATGACGTTCCCATCATGTTGGATCAAAAGCTATAACATCTGGATCGAAAGTAACTACAAGAGCTTGCTCGCTGTAGAGGTAACTTTCTTCCTTGTATGTGCTTCTTCTTTCCTTCGATGATGTTCCTTTGAAGTCGGATCATAAGCTATGACATTTGGATCGGAAGAAATTGCAATAGATCACTCTCCATGGAGGAAAGTTTCTTCCTTGTGTATACTTCTTTGCTTATTCAATGTTTTTCCCTTTGAGTCAGATTTGAAGCTATAGTATTTGATTGGAAGCCCAAATAGGAGCTCACTTGCTAATTATCTCTCTGTCGCATGCTCCTTCAGCACCCTCGCTGTTGTTCAACTTTGCTCAGTCGAAGGCATTCCCTTCCTGTTGGAGTGGAAGTTGCGACCATTCGATCAGAAGCAATGATTTGAGCTACTCGCTATGAAGGTAGCTTTCTCCCTTTTGGGAGCTTCTTCAACCAAATCCTATATAACTCCTGTTGCCGAACAGCCCTTTATGGTAGTTAAAAAAATTAGTATTATATAAATAATAATAATAATAATAATAATAATAATAATAATAATAATAATAACTTAAATTTAAATTTGATTATTTCTATTAATTTAATTATTAAATTATTTAAGTTAATTATAAATTAATTATTTTAAATTATATTTAATTATTAATGATTATAATTAATTTTAATGAATTAAATTTAATTATAATTAATTATTTTAATATTAATTAATTATTATTAATTATGATTAATTAATTTAATTATTTTATATTATAATTATTTAAAATTAATAAGCTTCTATTTTAATAATTTTTTAATTATAATTAGTTATTAATAAAAAAAATTATTAAAGATAATTAAAAAGAGAAGAAAGAGCGCTGGTCTCTTAACTCGGTGTTAGTAATGTGTTGGTCAACCACTTATACACACTTTTCTTATCGTGGTAGGAGGGAACTCGGTGCAACATCTCTGATGAGGTAGGTAAGCAGCTCTAGGACCCAAAATCCTATCCTTGATACATGTGATGATCCGGTCAATCACCTCTACATACTTTTTCAGCATGATAGGAGGGAACTTAGTGTGACACATATGATGAGGCAAGTAAGCAGTTCTCGAACCCAAAATCCTATCCTCAAAGTGGGTGACAGACTAGTCAACCACCTATATACACTTTTTAAAAGTTCGTTAGGGATGTTAGGCCCGCTTGAACTTAGTCCCAAGCTAACCAAGAGGGGGGGGGGGGTGAATTGGAAAACCTTAAAACCAAAGATAAAGTTCCAACCAAAAAACACCACAAACAAAGTGCGGAAAAAATAAATGCGGAAGCTAATAATAAGAAAAGAACACACCGGATTTATAGTGGTTCGGTCAAACCTTGACCTACATCCACTCCTTGGAGGCACCCTCCAAGTAATGCACTAACACAAGTGTCTATCCTTTAGCCCCCACAGCTAGGCGGAGAAGCCCTTACAAAATCACTTCCACCTTCCCCTGTGCGGCGGAGTCGCCGGGTCCTTTGACACCAAAGAGATCTTCTTCTTTGGTGAACATACCTCGAGACAAACCTTGAATCCGATGGTACTTAGGTTCGAGTTCGCTGGAGCAACCGTGTGGATCCCCCACCACACTCCCTTGAGTTCCTCCCCCTCACAGGATCTTCTCCCTCTCAAACTCCACCCTTTCCTCTCTCCCTTTCAAGCTCTCTCTTCAAGTTTCCCCTACAAGAACGAAGCTACAATGGCTGCCAAAGACACTTACAATAGTTGCCATGCCATAGCTTAAATAGAAGCTCTCAAAACGAGCTCATTAATGCAAGTTGCCGACATTATCGTCCAGGCCAATAGGTATATCATCCTGGCCGATCAGTACAAATTAAGCTCATTAGCCCGGGATGATATGGGACGATCAGAAGAAACTTGGTTACATCGTCCTTGCCGATCTCACGATCGTCCTGGCCGATTAGTTTAAAACTAGTTCAATCGTCCTGATCATCGCCCTGAATAGAGTCTGGCCGAAGTCAATCGTCCAGGCTATCGTCCCGGCCGATCTCACGATCGTCCTGGCCGATCTGATCGTATCAATCAGCCATTAATTCTTTCTAAAGATACCAGATCATTTTAGGCATAATTGAGTTAGATCGTCCTGGACGATGTGTATATCGTCCTGGCCAATTTCCTAAAAGATATAATGCCTAATTTGATCATGGCGGCTGATTCTTTCTTATTTAAACATATCGTCCTGGCCGATACAAGTATCGTCCAGGCCGATTAGTTGACGGCTGCCTTAATGAGGATGCCCTAATTAGGGTTTTTGGTTTTGGACAGATCGTCCAGACCGATATTAATATCGTCCGGGACGATGTTACCAAAAACAGAAATCATATAGGGAGCAAGAGAATTTCTACCAAGTTATAGCCACAAAAAATACAACAGACTCAAGAAAGGAAAAAGATTACAAACTGACACAGACCTAGTCTACCCAATCTTGAGCTGGTTCCAGATTGCAGTCTGATCGTGTGGACCTGAAATGTTAGCACATAAGGCAATCGTAGAGAAATAAGGAATGTTTGCTATCATCAAAACCATAAACCATAGATCCGCAACACTTTTCATAGTGTGGTAGTGGGAACTAAGTGCTACACAAGAAAGTAGATAGGTAAGCCCTATAAACACTTTTCCTATAATGGTTGGGACAACTTTTAAGTACCCGTATACATCTCAATGCTTATGGGGAAACCACTATGCTTTTTTTAAGCAGGTACCTCTGGAGAGCCATACACACTTTTCTTAGCATTGTGGGACCGAAGACTATGTCCATAGTGTCTTAGGGCACCTACCATACACGCTTTTCTTAGCATGGTGGGAAGGCCAAGACTCCTTATATTTCACCCAAATGGGAGATATGCCAGGATGCTGCTAAAATTCAAACTAAAATATATAGAACTTGGACAACAAAAAGTTTGTAGTTGAGAAGCAATATAAAAGACTTATACTTGAACAGAAATATATATACCTTAAACCAATTTTGTAGAGAACTTATCCGAATAACAGGGACTTGGACTTGAACTAAACTACAAGAAATTGAACCCGAAATCCTAAAATACAAAATAAAGATCAAAATACAAATGTCAAATAATAATTTAATGCAATCAAATAAATACAGTCAAATAAGCAGGGGTCACATGATGAACAAGACTTTGATTCATACAAATAAGAAGCAATACTTAATTGATAGCATCTAAACAATCACAACTAAAGACCAACCATCAATACTTGAAAAAAAAAACACGTAATGAATAATGCTGGTTTATACATGAACGATGCAGTGGGCCCATATAACAATTCCTATGAGGATAAATGCACCATACGTGCAAGGACAATAGATAATTGTAGAATATATAGGTGTTTCCTATATGTGCTATTGGAATCTCTAACACAAGTAACAATGCTTGTTGATTGAAAGGGCCACACTGGCAATTGATAAATAAAAGGCCCATCACTACAAACAAAAACATCAAATCATTTGTGAATTGTGATGGTGGACATAATGAATGCAACGGACTCCCATAATAGCTCCTTCGAGGTCAAGTGTACTGTACTTATAAGAAATAGCAGTTAACTATAGAATGCATGACTATCTCCCACCTATATTAATGAAGGCCAAGATACAAATATAACAATGCTTTCAATGCATATAAATAAAATATCCAATCAAGTACAAAAATAGCCATTCCACTGTAAAGGGTATAAACTTCTTCTATATGCAACAATGAGGAACTTGAGACATATGCAATAGTTCCTATAGATTGAGATGGCAACACTAGCAATTGATAGTGAAAGTTTCATCCCTATAAAAAAGTACAATCTACAACCACATGAGATTGGTGAAAGGTGGATATGATACAGAAATAATGGCTCTTCTACGAACACTTCTCGGAGATCATATTGAATACGACTAGTCCCTATAAATAAACATGATCCACTTGTGGATAACAACAGTGGGTAGATCTGAAATATAAAGAATCCCTTTTGGCATAAATACATACAAAATCTATGAGTAACTATGGGAGTTATACTATGCATAACAATTCATCCATGAATGAAAATGAATAATGTGCAATAAATGGCAGATTCGTTTTGTAGTCAATAACCATCCAACAGTCAAGTTGTTATAATGATTCTTTGATAATCAAATATCAGTACAAAGATGAGTATTTGAATCTGTCCATAGTAAATAACAAAAAGCTAATGATTATTAATGAATGCATACAATAGTGTCTCACATGTGGATAGCTATAGTAGTAGTGATCCAGATGTTCCGAGTATATTGGGTATAAAAAATAACTATATGCACAAAGGAGGTTTGTTGATACATCATTAAAGTGAGATTCTAATAACAACCCGAAGATGATTGATATGATGAACAATTCTGTAGGGTCAAAGAATGATCAGTTGAAAAAATATTTCATCTTATCATCTCTATGAAAATATCAACAACTTCCAGCAACTGCTAGCATCTTCAAACTACTACGAGAAGTTTATCAACTTGATGCCAATATAAGGCCTTAGCTACAACATTATTATGTGATGTTAATCAGTTTTCTGAATGATTACTTGAAGAAATGAGAGAGTGATATCTCATCCTAATATTTCTTCGAACTGCTGGAGCTTCTAAAAACTCTATCGTGGCATTAAAGTGGGGGCCTGAACATTAAGTCCTTCCACTCAATGTCCAACCTTCATGAAGGGTCAAAGGGTAAAAGAGCATAACAATGCACGAACCGGGCCATTAATCTCACCAGCTTGTGATACATCATCTATCACAAATTGACCTCTCATCATTTAGATGTGTTTACCCAACCTAAACAAAGATCGATTAATTCATAGATTTGATCTCCCAATGAATGAGAAAATGGAGTCTACATTAGAAAAAGGAGGTATCTCATGGCAATTAGGTGACAATGCTACGATTCACCTATAAGCAAAAGCAGGAAATCAATAGTAAGAACCACAGACTACTGAAGTGTGATGCCACCCCACTGGATCTACACAGTCTTACAAGTAGACAGAAGGCATCTACAAGCTTCCAAATATAACGATATATTCAAATGATAGTTGTCCATATAACTAACCATCATTAAATATTTTCAAAAATGCCCCTGTATATGCACTATAATATGTATCATAGGGACACGTAAGGGCATGTGTAAGCATATAGCCCGCTTAGGCCCAAACGAGCATGTCGTTAAGACACATGTGACTTCTAGAGATGTCGAGGGGGTTAATAAATTTAATCATGATCCTTCTAAATAAGTAAATATGAGTCGATAAGGTTTAACAAATAATTAAAAAATACCTCTAAACACATGCATGGGCCCTAGCAAGCATGATAAGGGTACACACACAATGCCTAAGGATGTCGCACAGGTCAATAAATGAAATTATGTTCAAGCCTAATCATTTTATAAGGGTTGATAGGAGTTGGCTTGGCTCAAACCATCAAAGAAATAGTCGGTTATGGTATCGAATAAGATATTTATTTTAATGCATTTATATTAGGCCTTAAAGGTCAATGAAAAAAGGAATTCATTAATAAAGGCATAAAACCTATTAAACCTAATCCTCTATCACAAAATTAATAGAGTTAACAAGGTTTAATAAACAAAAATTAAATTCTTGAAATGACCAAACACCCCAATTATGATTGTGTTGAAAGCAAATCTAAATCATAGGGGTTAACTCTAACCATTTTAAATACCTCCATACTTCCATAAAGTTCAAAATTCTCAAAAAATATAAGTATTTTTGAATGACCTCATATACACCCTTATGATGGTCGTATTGAATATAAATCTCAACTAGAGGGGTCAATTCAAAACATCCAAAGTGCCACTCAGACAACCACTAAATCTAAAATGCCAAAATTCAAAATTCCAAAATCATCCAAATCTAGAATATTTAAAATTTAAATTATCCATTAGAACACTTAAAGAAAAATATATTCATCCTTAGCAATAATTTATCGAGGTGGACAAATTTGAAAAAATTTTCAGCTCACATAGAACTAATGCCTAGTAAAAAATATGACTAGAATTCATTCTTAAAATAGTCTCCTATGTCTAAGGATGTGGTACGTGTCCTTTAAGCAGTGGTTTTTCCACTAAATGCATTGCATGATAAATGGTTATGATCTAGGGCCCTCTGAACCGAGTGGTTCTGATGCCAAATGGCACCACTAGATAATAGTTATGGCAAGATCAAATACATTTCTTAATGTCATAAAATCCTTGATATATGAATCAATAGGATATAATCGATAGGGAAGAAAGCCCTTTGTTAGTTAAGGTGGATTAAAATTTGTGCTCTTAAATAAACACTCCCTTTAGGTTTACAAGGTACCCCCAAACGATGCAACTCGTGGCTACCGACAAGGATCCTTCTGTTTGGTTGGGTCGACTACCTCCTCTGACTATGTAGACTAGGGTCCATGATGGCCCAAGAGGATGGAACCAAGGATCTTGATTGTGTCCATCATCCATTCCTCCACCATTCGCTTTAAGTGCTAGATGGTGAAATTTTAAATATTAATGTTCCATTATTCCAAGCATACGCTGCTACTATATGCCAGATAGCATGTATATATATGTATTTGATTGATGACTAGACTTAATCGAACTTTCTCTCTCATGTTTGGAAGGAGGAATTAACTATAGAGTCTTGCACTTATAGGAAATAATAACTCATATCATAAAGTCCTCAAAAAATATGGGCGAAATCTTTGGGTAGTGTTAAATCTACAAACCCATTTTCCTTTCAAAAGTTTACCCCGGAACTTATTTCACTAAAACTCCCCCGAAGAAAAATAGTTAGGGAGGCCGGGGAAAAATTTTTGGATCACACAGACCATAATATAAATATTTGTTTTATAATGCCCAAGAAAATCCGTATTTACAATCATATAATTTTTTAGAGATTCTTATTTTAAAATTAAAATTTTTTAAGACTTGAAGTATTTTCGGACACATATTTTAATGTCTAATAATAGAAGGCTAATTATCTTTTGTTTTTATATAATATAATCTAGAAATTATTCTATAACATTTGATATTACATTATAACATATGATTATTAATGAATAGAGAGATCTAACATTTCTTAGTAAGATTAGGTTATTACATTTTTTTTTTTTTGGGAATTGGGGTATCTACCCGCTGCCACCTCCCGAAAGAGATGCTTAGCTGCATAAGAAATCCCTTGGCAAATCTACTAGCAACCAACCTCACAGGTCCAGGACCCACAGTTCTTTTCTCTCCACTTAAGGAGTCATGCCGTATGAGAGGGGATTCGAACTTGAGATGTGGTGTTCCCAACCAAGCATGCCCACCAACCCACCTAAGCTTGGTGGTGTAGGTTATTACATAATTAAATTTGATAAAATTAACTCTAAAAGAGATGCTCACTGAGCTTTCAAACATATTTAGGTTTGAATGAAATAATTTGAAAAGCATTTATGGTGGATTTATTGTAGATTAATTTGAAATGCATTTGACAATTGGTTTTATATTTACTTGCCTGATTCGCTTATATCATTAAAGTTTATCGCAAATAGAAAAAAAGAATAATAATATTTATAATTTATTGATTATACACAAACATTCATAAACACTTATATAATGTTATATTTGTACTTTTATAGACACTTATCCTATAAAAATATGAATGAAACTTTTGTTCAAATGCACATGAATTCTTTATTTTCTTTTTTATTCAACTTTTATCTGATTTCTAGTATCTATATCATACTCGCACACATAAGGCAATAATATAAAAAATAAAAGATGCTTGAATGACAAACATAAACATATACCTACTTCATTGCATTTCACTCACTTGCCAAAAGATTTTTTTTTATGTTCATAGTAGTAGTAAGATAGTAGCCATAGTGGTCGTAGAAAAATGGATAACATAACCACAGGAAAAATCTCAGTTGATTCTTATGAAATTAAGAAAACAATCTTTATTTGTGATCCCTTAAATATACAATATAGAAGAAAATAAGCACTCATAAAAATAAGCCACAATTGCCGCAGCTCATTTACATTGTTTCTAAAGCTTTGTCTCCACTATTGATGATGATTCTATGGATCTTAATGATTGAAAACATGAAGGTCCGTTTAAAGGTAACAATTACATTTCTAGCTACGAAAGAATTGAAAAAGTGAAAGAACTCAGTCTCATTTGCTCACCTGAGTGTCTTGTCCATTAGCATGGAAGCTTGAATCCTGAAAGGCGCTTGAGCGAAACAAGTTGAACACATAACCTATTTTAATTAACTATTTTTCATAGGAAAATTAATATATGGAAAAATTAAAAGCAGTCAAAATACATCTTACACTTAAATGTTTCTTCAAAGCCTGCCCTTCTTATAATGAGTCCTACCACATGTCCTACTTCCCTTTTCTTTAAAAACTAAAGTTCCTATTAATTTAAATTTATGTATTTTCTTGCTATGGATGTTGAAGTAAATTTTAAATAAGTACAAAGACCAAAGAGAGATCTATGTAGCAACTTCTAAATTTGCTTAATGTCACAGATAAAGTTATTTTAGTGCTCTCTAGCAAAGCTTGCCCTTATAATGATAAGAAGAAGATGATGAAGAAGAGGAGGAAGAATATGATAGGAGGGAAGAACTTTCGTTTCATTTCATTTTCCATCAATAAAAGAGTGTTATAGTGACTGGTTCTACATCCATAAAATAATACCTAACAATATGTAATCTCTTTTTTTACTTAAGGTAGGGAATTATTTTGTTATTAAAAGTAAATATTTAAATGATAGCATGAACCTTAATATATATTGATCTGATGAGGTTTAGGAGATCAAGAAAGTTTGATGAAGTGCATAAGATATAAATCTAAAATTACTTGTTGTAGGCTAAGGGGCATTCCCTTTAGGGAGATTCACCCTAGCTTGATGGGTACACTTTCCATAGGAAGAGTAGCCCTACCCTAAAGGGGACATTCGCTTGAGGGGCACTTGCCTCAATAGGAGGCACTTTAGAAAAATTGATCATTACCGACAAATTTTTCAGATGGAACTTGGCGTATTTCAAGAAAAAATGAAGTTTTTCGATGGTTTTTTGGCGACTTTTTTCTACAGATATAAACCATGCAGGAAACGAAAGCCGGAGACAAAAAAATTTTCTAGCACACATAGATGTCATAAATTTTAAAAATAAAATCAATAAAGAAATGAAGTCGCCCACCTGGCTGCTCGCTCGCATTGCCTACCTGCCTAGCTACCTCCCGGGCTGCTCACTGCCTGCCCACCCGCCCTCCCAGCTACCTTCCTATGTTGCCCGCTTCACTCCCATGTTGCCCGCTGCCTACTCGTGCTCGCTTGCCCTACTAGCCACTTGCCTGCCCACCCATCCTGGGATTCAAACAAAGTGTGAAAAAAATTTCAAAGACCCAACTATTTTACTAGAAGGGAAAATGTGTTAAAACAATACAACACAACAACAACAACATCAAGCCTTTATCCAACTACTTGGGGTCGGCTACATGAATCCTTTTTCTCCATTGTATCATATTAAAAGTCAATTTTTTGTTTAAATCTAATAAAGAAAGGTCATTCCTAATATTTTCTAACCAAGTCTTTTTAGGTCTACCCCTACCTTTTGTTAACATAAGTCAAATCTAATACCTTTACTCTCCTAACCGGATCATCGGAAGGCCGCCGTTTTATGTGACCAAACCATCTAGAAGACTCTCTCTAATCTTATCATCTACTGGAGCTACTCCAACCTTTTCACGTATATGCTCATTTTGTATCCTATCTCTAAGGGTAAAGCCACTCATCCACCTGAGCATCCTCATCTCCGCCACACTTAACTTAGTATTATGCTTCTCTTTTAATGGCCAACATTTGGCACCATAAAGCATTGCAGGCCTCACTACCATCTTATAGAATTTTCCCTTAAGTTTGAGGGGTACAATTCTATCACATAGCAAGCTCGATGCATTCCTCCACTTCAACCATCCAACTTGAATTCTACTGATAATATCCCCATCTATTTCACCATCACTCTGAATAATAGATCCAAGATATCTGAAACATGTACTCTTATTAATGACTTGATCGCCCAAAGTCACAATCCCTTCATAAGGTCTATTACTACTAAAATTACACTCCATATATTCCATTTTAGATCTACTCAAGAAAAAACCTTTAGACTCTAAAGTTGACCACCATAATTCAAGTTTACCTTAAAATCCCTCTCTAGTCTTATCAACAACAAGAATATCATTAGCAAAAAGCACACCAAGGTACATCCTCTTGCAAATGTCTAATGAGAACATCCATGACTGAAGGAAAAAGATATGGGCTTAAGGCTGAACCTTGATAAAACCCAATCAAAATAGTGAAATACTTGGTTAAACCACCTTGTGTTTGAACACAAGTAATTGCTCCTGCATACATATCTTTATTGATTTAAATGTAAGCATTATTGACTCCTTTCTTTTCAACAACTCTCCATAGCACTTCTCTTGGAACTTTATCATATGCTATTTCTAAATCAATAAATATCATTTGTAGATCCTCCTTATTTACTCTATATTTCTCCATCAAACCTCTTAATAAATGTATGGCTTCCTTAGTAGACCTACCCGGCATGAATCTAAATTGATTTTGAGAAACATTAGTATCACGCCGCAACCTATGCTCCATAACTCCCTCCCATAGTTTTAAAGTATGACACCTTAACTTAATACCTCTATAATTCGCACAGTCTTGTGCATCACATTTATTCTTAAAAATAGCAATTAACACACTCATTCTCCACTCATCTAGCATCATTTTAGTCTTCAAAATATTCTTAAAAAGTTTAGTAAGCCAATAAATTCCTTCATCTCCTAAGCATTTCCACACCTCTATTGGAATATCATCAGGTCCAACAACTTTTCCACCCTTCATTTCTTTAAAGCCTCTCTAACTTCAATTTTAGTAACACGCCGATAAAATAGAAATCGTTATTTTCATTTAGCGTGCTAAGGTTACTATAGTCAATCTTATTTTCACAATCTTCATTAAAAAGTTTAGCAAAATATTTCATCCATCTTTGTTGAATATCATCTTCTAAGAAAAGTATTTTTTGATCTTCACCCTTAATACACTTCACTTGAACTAAATCCTTACTACTCCTATCTCTTTGTTTGGCTAACTTATACATATATCTTTCTCCCTCCTTAGTATCTAATCTATTATATAAATCACTAAAAGCTAATGTTAAAAGTCTTTTTTATTTGAAATATAATTATTAAAAATTGTTGAAAATTTTGCTGAAAATAAATCCGTCAGAAAGCTGCCAAAAAATCTACCACAAAATTAGTCAAAAATATTTCAACGTAATCCATAAAAAATCTGCTAGAAAACCACCAAGAAATAGTCTGCCGGAAAGCCACTAGTAAATGATGATTTTCCTATAGTGAGGGGTAACTTATCCAATAAAAAAAAGATCCACTTATTCATGTTCAGAAATGAAAACATAAAGCACGCATTTGGTTGTTCATTCTAGATACTTTCAAGAGGTGTCGCTAGCCCTTATCAGAGATAGCTCTCACCTTGTATATACTGGGGGCAGGTTCGTGTGTATGTAACAGTCATGTCATGTATTTTTTTTCTAGTGTTTTCTTTGTACATTAGAGGTGTATCCACTCATGTAGCCATTTAAATCTTATAAATGGTTAAAGAGTAACTTTTCACATATTATATTATACAGTGATATATATGTTTTTTTTGTTGGTAATAAATTCTTGGAGCTTCTCTCCCTATAATTCTCTTCTACCCACTTTTTCTTTCAACAACTTTTCTTCTCTTATTCCTTCCCCTCTTCCAATTAAGGTCCGAGTCTCATTCATGAAGAAATTGGGATCCAAATGATAATTATTGTAGCAATAGCAGTCCTATTGATAGCTCAATCATTATAGAATAATATAATTTTCACATCTCCCCTCCCTTCCAAGTTGTATGTTTGGTTAGACAACCTATCTCTACATTGTTGAAGATGGGTACTGGAGAAATCTTTAGGAAAAATGTATAAAAGTTGATTAGATGAGTTAATGTGATGCACATTAATATCATTGGATTTGATGCAGTCTCTAATAATTTGGTAGTTAATTTCAATTTTTTTTTTAGATAGGAAGGTGAGACTATGCTATCACAATATAGAGGTGTAGCTAATAATTTATTAATTTCATTTTCATGATGTGACTGATGAATCTATATGAAATCCATAGTTGTAGTGATAAGGACATGATACTAAGTTTTAGTTGATGAAGATGCAATAGTACTTTTTTTCCTAGCATAATAAGAAATTTGACTTTTACTTAGTCATGCATAAAAACTAGTAATGGACTTGATCTTGAGGATCACTTATCTAGCATGGGTTTTGGTAAACATGAAAATAGATTTGTCCTATTTATATTGGTAGACCATACATAAGACTTCCTAGTACATCTACGAAAGAGAATATAAGAATATACAATTACATAAGTAATAAAGGTTGAGTAAATGAATCTTGTTGTAACTTAGTTTTTATAACTATATTTTTATGTCATTTGTGTTTTTGATGATTCTAAAATCTTATTGTATTGATTACTGTTTCTCCTGAAAAAATATTTGAAATATTACTTTTGTTGTTTGGGTGTACTAACATTTTAGGGAAATCATACTTCAAATTACTGAAGACTTCAAGACAGATTATATTAGGATTTATTGTAATAAAAGTATGTACTCTTTATATTTTTCTTGAGTATGAAAGAGAGTGGTTGTAATTGGGTAACCGTGCACACACACACACTAGGGGAGTGTAAAAATTTGTATTTAATTAAGCTAATCATATTGTACGATTATTAATCATAGGGGATAATTTGACTAATTGTTCCTCCATAATGGAGTTAATCAAACCATGGCAAGAAAATTTTTCTAAGTCTTGTTCATGGTGTACAAAGTTATACCAGTTCATCCCAGGCAAACTCAAAAAATTTTTCAACTATTTGTATTGTATGATCATAGGTTCATACAGATTACATCCAGAGCATGAAATGAGTGCGCAATATTTTGTCCATACAAATAGGCAAAATTTTCAAACTATTTGTATTGTATGATTATAGTATCATACAAATGAAATCTAGAGTACGAAATAGACTCATCCATTTTTGAACAAAATGAAATAAGGATTGGTGAAAATATATTATACTATATGAAATGGCGTTCGTATAGTACATTATCCTGAGAATGAAATCGATTCATATAGAATCATACCAGATGAATTTGTTCAATTTTGAACTAATTATTCTATACAATGTCAATTTCTACACATGCTAATTAGAGTACAAAATTAGTTCATACAGGATCGTACAAGTAAATTTTGAACTGATCATCTGTTTGATATGCGATCGTAATGTACAATCTAGGATGATAAAATTTAAATTTTTAGTTTTTAGACAGTTTTTCATGTCTTTCCAATTTAAGACTCCTAAAAACTAACTAAAATGAATCCTTCTTTGAATTTTATTTGAGATAAAGAGTGAGAGTGCTTTAGGAGAGTGTTTAAGAGTGTGGATAGAGAGATCTTGCAAATAGAAATTATGAACGGTTCACAAGTTTTCCCAAAGGTGAGGATCTCTTTATAAGCTTGTCAAATATCTTTCTTACTTCTTTGGAGAAAAATTGATTCTCTGTCGACACCAGGAGGGTGAGAAAGGATGCCAATACTCTGCTGACACCACGAAAGTGTGAAAGGATGCAAGTTTTTTGCTGACACAATGAGGGTGTGGAAAGATGATAGTTCTCTACTAAAACTTGGAGGGTGTGAAAGGACAACGGTACTCATGCCATAATAGGGATAGGTGGAAGAGAGGGTAATTGTAAGATCTTCTTCTCATCTACGTGGGAGCAAAATTAGAGTCATATTAGTATAGTGCAATACCTTATGGAGTCTTTAGGGAGTGGACATAGGTCTTGTTGGACCGAACTACTTTAAATTTCTATGTTATTTTTTTATCTTTAATTTTATTTCTACATTTTTATGTTTTTTCAAGTTTAAATTTTGTGGTTAAAAAGTTATTTTGGAAAAATTACCAAGATAAATTTTAAATTACCAATTCACCCCCCCCCCCCCCTCTCGGTTAGCCTTAGGACAATTGATTTAAGTCTAATAACCTATTCAAACTTACAAGTGGTATCAGAGCCAACTTTAAAAAATTAAGATTTTGACAACTTTTTGAAAATGATCATGGCTTCTTTTGGAAACTGTAACACTCCTAAAGGTTATTCAATCACTAGACCCTCATTGTTTGATAACATACCTTTTAATTTTTGAAAAACACATATGTCTACTTTTCTTCAATCACTTGACTATCACATATAGATTTTAGTACATGAAGGATACACTAGACCAACTACACTTGTAGATGGCATTAATACTGAAATATAGTTTACTGAGTAGAATGTAGAGCAAAAAGATTAAGCTCAGTTAAATGCTAAATATTTTAATAGTTTTTTTATGTACTTAAATTTAAAGATTATATGCAAGTCTCAACTTGTAGAACTAGAAAAAAAATTGGGATAGACTTTGCATTACATATGAAGGAACTAATGAGGTAAAGTAATCTTGGTTGAATATTCTATTACACGATTATGAACTATTTCACATGAAACTGAATGAATCAATCAATGACATGTGTACTCATTTCACACAAACTGTCACCTTATTGTATGACTCAGATAGGGAATTAACAAATACTAAAATTGTAAATAAAATTAGCACTGTCATTGCTAGGTCCCAAGTCTGAATGATTACATTAGGTAGTCGATAGTCAACGTAAAAATTGTCAAATAATCATGACATGAATCATTTAAAAAATTGTTTTAATGTTAGGGCATCCCCTGGAGGAGACGTGCTGTTTAATCTGAATATAGTAATAAGTGTGTAAGGGCTGTTGCACCGACGCCCGGGTGAAATGATATATAGGCAAGAGTTTCCACGTAAAGGATGGTGTGGGTAAAGAAGCACATCCATAAAACTAAAATTTGGATAGGAAAATGGAATATAGGATCCCTTATTGAAAAATTAATGGAATTATTAGATATTATGATTCATAGAAAGATAAATATTTTGTGCATTTAGGAAACTAAATGCATTGGAGATAAAGCTAAGGAGATTAATAATTTAGGATATAATTATGGTATTCTTGTAGGATTCATACTAGAAATGGCGTATATGTGATTATAGATAAGAGTTTGAAGGATAAGCTTATAAAAATTAATAAAATTATAGATAGAATTATAGTTTTAAATATTATTTTTGATGCTAATATTGTTAATATTTTAAGTGTTTATACTCCTCAAGTAGGTCTAGATATGAGTTTAAAATGAAAGCTTTGGAATGAATTAGAAGACTTAATACAAAATATACCTCTTAAAGAAAGAGTTTTTATTGGAAGAGATTTAAATGGACATGTTGGTAGAGAGGTATAAGATTTTAAAAGCATCCATGGTGGCCATGGATTTGGAATGACAAATGAAGGTGGTAAGACTATAATAAATTTTTCTTAGCTTATGATTTCTTAATAGCTAATACCTTATTTAAGAAAAAAGATGAGCATCTTATTACTTATAAAAATGGTTATATTAAAATGCATATTGATTATTTTCTTATAAGAAAATTAGATTGTTTAGATTGCAAAGATTGTAAAGTTATTTCAAGTGAAAATTTAAGCACCCAACATCAAGTATTAGTTTTGGACTTTAAGATAAGTGGAAAAAAATAAAAAATAAAGTAAAATGCTTTTATAGGATTAGATGGGGGCATATAAAGAATATTAACAAAACTATTTTTGAGAGTAAGATTTTAGATCATAAGATTCTATATGTGCATGAGGATTTCAATATTATGTGGGAAAAGTGACTCATGATATTAAGAATATTATAAAAGATATGCTTGGAATATTGAAGGGAAAAGCTCCTAATAGTAAAAAATAGTTGGTGCTGGAATCCAAATATGCAAGAAAAGATAAAAAATAAGAAGATTTATTATAAAAATTAGTTTAGATATAAAAATTTTGATAAATGGGAAAGCTATAAAGACGCACGTAAGGAATTTAAAAAAGCTATTTGTGATGCAAAGAGCTTAGCTTTTAATGATTTATATAATAGATATATATATATATAAGTTAGCCTAACAAAGAGATAGGAGTATTAAAGATTTAGTTCAAGTGAAGTGTATTAAAGATGAAGATCAAAAAGTACTTCTATTGGAACATGATATTCAATAAAGGTGGATGAGGTATTTTGCTAAACTTTTTAATGAATAATGTGAAAATATGAATGACTTTAGTGACATTATCACCCTAAATTAAAATAATTTTTTTATTTTTATCAGCATTTAAGTAAAACTGAAATTAGAGAGGCTTTAAAGAAAATGAAGTGTGGAAAGGCTGTTGGACTTGATGATATTCCAATAGAGATGTTGAAATGCTTAGGAGATGATGGAATTTCTTGGCTTACTAAAATTTTTAATACTGCTTTGAAGACAAAAAGGATGCTAGATTAGTGGAGAATGAGTGTGTTAATTCTTATTTTTAAGAATAAACATGATGAATAGGATTATGCGAATTATAGAGGAATTAAGTTAATGTGTCATGCTTCAGAACTATAGGAGCGAGTTATAGAGCATAAGTTGCGGCATGATACTAATGTTTTTCAAAATCAATTTTGATTCATGCCAGGTAGGTCTACTATGGAAGCCATACATTTATTGGGATGTTTGATGGAGAAATATAGAGAGAATAAGGAGGATATACATTTGATATTTACTGATTTAGAGAAAGCATATGATAAAGTTCCAAGAGAAGTACTATGAAGAATTCTTGAAAAGAAAGGAGTTAATAATGGTTATATTCAAATCATTAATGATATGTATGTAGGAGCTATTTTTGTGTTCAAACACAAGGTGGTTTGACCAAGTATTTTCCTCTTTCGGTTGGATTACATCAAGGATTAGCCTTAAGCCCATATCTTTTTGCTTTAGTCATGGATGTTCTTACTAGACATTTATAAGAGGATGTACCTTCATGTATACTTTTTGCTGATGATATTCTTCTTGTTAATAAGATTAGAGAGAGTTGAAGGTAAACTTGAATTATGGAGGTCAACTTTAGTGTCTAAAGGTTTTTTCTTGAGTATATCTAAAACTGAATATATGAAGTGTAATTTTAATAAAAATAGACCTAGTGAGGGGATTGTGACTTTGGGTGATTAAGTCAATAATAAGAGTACATAAAAAAGTCAATTCTTAAAAGTGCAAATAATTTAGAGTGAGAGAAGCTCTGTTCTAGTGAGAGAAAGTTTGTTCTGATTTTGAATTTTGATTTCGCGGCTTTCATGGCGGTGGACATTCGCCGGCCGGCATCAACGACTGGTGGACAAACGATGAGTCGACGTGTGATTCTGACTCCTTTCATCCCTTCAAGATCGATCTTGCCTTCTTCTCCTCCTGCTTTTGGTGACGGCTCTATCGCTAACAAGCTAGACAATAAAGTTAGATTTGGAAAAGCATTGGTAATAAATGATGGTGGTCTCTTGAATCTGAAGAAACCATTGGAGGTGATTGGTAAAGGAAAAGATGTAAATTTTGATAATTCTGGGTTTTTCAAAAATAAGAATTCTCCGGTCGAATCAGTTGTGATGGCTACTGGAGTTTCTGGAGAGAATTAATCTAAAGAAAGTTCGTTGTTGTGAAAATGCGGAGCTGAATGATTGTCCTGAGAATTCTGTTCAAAAAGATATTGCTCCAAATAAATCTATGCATTGGGCTCCTAATGTTTGGACTAAAAAGAATAACATTAATGTTAGTGAACTTGATTTTGGGAAAGATTTCACAGGTGGAGATAATGTTGTCAAAATTCATTTGCCTAAGGAGCAGGAGAACACAGTGAAGCTTCAAAATTCACTAGTTATCAAGGTTTTTGGCCCCAATGTTCCTTTCCACTTAATTTGCTCGGAGTTGAGGAGGCAATGGGTACAGTTTGGAAAGTTCAATTTAACCATTCTTGGTTTAGGATGGATATTATGTGCCTTTGATGAGAAAGATGCGTTGGATTCTGTTTTAACAGGTGGTCCATGGTATGTAAAAAACAATATTATAAGCATGGACAAATGGTCTCCATCCTTCTCCACATCTTCGTTGGAATGGCTAACGTCCTCGGTTTGGATCAGATTTCCAAACCTTCCTCTTAACTGCTGGGATGGAATCAACATGTGCAGAATCACCTCCATGGTTGGAAAACCATGTATGGTAGATGGAAATTCATTCCAATGGAATAGGAAGGAATTCGATAGGGTTTGTGTACACATAAACCTGGACATAAAGATTCCTCTAGGAGTTTGGGCTGAAGGATCTTCAGGTAAATTCTATCAAAGAATTGAGTATGAAAAGATACCCAACTTCTGCTTTTACTGTGGCAAAATCGGACATTTCATTGAACAATGTCCAGAAAAAGTTATGAAGGATTCTCCTCCAGCACAGGTTGAAAATGATGTTAACAATATGGGATCTACTCAAAATGATGGAAGTTTTCAAGGGGTTAATCCTAACATGAATGACTATGGTCCATGGATTCACGTCAACTTCAGAAGAAATAAATTCAAAAAGCAAGTTCCGGATCCAATTATTAATTCCCAGAACAACTCCATATCACAATCTGTAACTGGTGACAGGAGATCAAAGGCCAACTTGGTGTATAAAAACGTGGAGAAAAAGATAAATGTAGATCCTGAAAGGCAAATCAATGAAAAGAGGAACTGTTTTGCAGATAAGGAGCAGGAAATATCTGGAGAGGATGTTAATTCTGTCTCTCATCAGGAGGAGGGGAAAAACTGCTTGGGTATGTCAGATTCTATCCCAATTATTCCTATTGATAATAACAAATTTTTTCTCTTAAATAATTTGATTGAAGAAAGTGAAATTGTGGAACCGGTTATTGAAAATTCTAATGCTTCTAATGGTTATGAAATCAATAATCCCTTGAGCATGGAGGAAGGTGATTGTGATAATAATAGTGAGCTAGTTAAAGCTCCTAGTTCTAGAAAGAAATGCTCTAAGCAACTTAAAAGCATAGGTCCTATCAAATTGAATCTAAGGAGTAGAAGACTGGAAGAATCTCTAAAAGAAAAGTGGGGAATTCTTCCCTCGTTTTTGAAATAATGTCTTCCTTTGGATTCTGGAACTGTAGGGGAGCTAGGAAGAGGAGAGCTTTCTTATATTTGAAGGAGATTGTTAAAGAAAATGGTATTTTGTTTATGGGATTGTTGGAAACTAAAGTCACTTTGTTCAATAGAAGTGATGTGGATATGTTAATTGGAACTGGATGGGATTTCTTTCAAGTTCCCTCTATTGGAAAATCTGGTGGTATATTAATTATTTGGAAGTCTAATATGGCATCATTCACTATTTTTGAATCTTCAAACCAATTTTTCATTGGGGAGATAGATATCAAAAAGAAAGGTAGTTGGAGGATTGCTACTATCTATGGCAGCTTAGATGATTATAAGAGAAGTACCCTATGGGAAAAATTGTAGCTTTATACATCTAATGACATTGCTATGGTCATTGGAGGTGACTTCAATTGTATTCTTGACAAAGAAGACAAAAAAGGAGGAAGAAGATTTGAATATTCAATGGGTGCCAAAGAAATGGACTCTTTTCTTATCTCAAATGATCTTCATGAAGTAAGGAGCATAGGACCCAAATTTACTTGGAGCAACAATATTTCTGGAGTCAATAGAATCCTTGAGAGGTAGGATAGGTGCTATTTGAACTCGGTGGCTTTAAGTTCTCATCATCATATGGTTGTTAAGCACCTTGCAAGGATTGCATCGGACCACTGTCCAATCATCTTGAAATTTTAGAATTTCAAAGCTAATCCTTATAAAGTATTCAAGTGTGAAGATGTTTGGGTTTCTAACCCTGCTTCATTTGTTGTAGTCAATAAATCCTGGAGTAAAAAAACTGAGGGAGATTTCGGACAGATTCTCAATAAGAAGATGAAGTGGGCTATGAAGGCACTGTTCTACTAGAGCAAAGCCAAACATAAATCTTTAACGAAAGATAAAGATTCTCTCAGTAAAGAAATCTTAGAGCTGCAAGAGAAAGATTCCAAGGTTGGTCTGTCAGATGAAGAATGTCTGGTTCTTAAATCAAAGGTTGGGGATCTTAATTCCAAATTGGCTCATCTTGATACTTGGTGGAGATAGCATGCTAAGGTTAAATGGGCCTTGGAAGGTGACACTAATTCCAAGTTTTTCCATTCTTTTACTATTGCTAGGAAGAATGCAAATTTTATAAACAAAATCAAAGATGAAAATGGAGTAGAGACGGAAGATCAGTTCTTGATTGAAGAAATTTTTTTCAAATTCTTTAGAAAAAAATAGGAATTCGGAAATTGCAATTTGGAAGGCTGGCCAAAGAATAACTTTCATATGGAGGAAGAAGAACTTCTCTTTTTAAACAAGGAATTCTCATTTGAAGAAGTTGAAGTGGTTGTAAAGAACACAGGGAAGTTCATTGCTCCTGGGTTTGATGGAGTTACTTACTCTTTCTTGAAGAGCTATTGGGAAATTATCAAAGAAGATGTTTGGAGAGCTATGAACCAGTTTTTTCTTTCTTGGAAGATAAATTACAATTGGAAAGAGACTCTTATTGTCTTAATCCCGAAAGTTTCCAATCCAATCTACCCCTCAAATTTCAGGTCAATTAGTTTGTGCAATGTAGTGTACAAGGTGGCTGCCAAAGTGTTATTAAATAGGGTTTTCTCTATTATTCACAAAGTTATCTCCTTCGAAGAAGCTGCATTCATTAAAGGAAGAAGTATGACTGACCATATCATGGTTGCACATGAGATCTTCCACAAATTCAGGTTTTCTAAAAACTCTAATGAGATGGTATCTTTCAAACTGGATTTGGAACAAGCCTATGACTCTATGGAGTGGCCTACTTTGGAGAAAGCTTTGAGGTACTTCGGTTTTCCTCCTTTTATATCTTCCGTAATTATGGAATGTGTTTCAAATGCAAAATTTGCTATTATAACTAATGGGAATTATTCCAATTGGATTGAGGCTAAATGGGGCTTTCGGCAAGGGTGCCCATTATCATCTTATATGTTTATTCTTTGTTCTCAATTGTTATCTAATGCTCTTAATCAAAGAGGTGAAAAATTTGGCATTAGAATTTCTCCTAATGTACCTAGGATCTCACATTTGTTATATGCGGATGATATTCTTTTATTTTTAAAAGCAAATGTGAAGGAGGTCAAAAATATTAAATGTATTATCAATGACTTTTGTGGTTGGACCGATCAAAATGCGAATACAAACAAATCTTGTGTTCTCTTTGGAAAATCTGTGAATAGAAAAATGAAGAAGAAAATAAAGAAGATTATGGGGATTCTTAGTGTAAAAGAATTTCAATATCTT
Organism: Dendrobium nobile; assembly: GCA_022539455.1. NCBI lineage: Eukaryota > Viridiplantae > Streptophyta > Magnoliopsida > Asparagales > Orchidaceae > Dendrobium > Dendrobium nobile. The sequence goes on along the minus strand of CM039733.1, from coordinate 29,800,114 downwards.
GGAACAAAAGTTTGCTTGAGGAGATTAGTTGCTCATGACTTCCAATTCATCAATGAGAAAGCAATGAAAATGATTAATGTTTGGGGAAGCAAGTACATATATTTGGCCGAAAAATTTAGTCTTGTCAAAACTATTTTGTTATCTTACACCATCTTCCATAGTACTCATTCCTTGATCCCTAAAGGCACTCTTTAGGAGATGGACATGTTGTGTAGAAGCTTTATTTGGAATAAATCTTAGGATAATCAGAGTATGCACTTTGTTAATTGGAAGACTCAATGTTACCCAACAAAATGGGGAGGGAGAGGTCTTCATTCATGCCATGACAAAATTGGGCCTTTGAGAGCAAAAATTGCTTGGAGATATACTCAAGTAGAGAATTCTTTTTTACATAAAGTCTTATTTCCAAAATATGGATCATGTTTTGAAATTCACATTTCAAAAAAGAAAGGATCTACAGCTTGGACTATTATCAAAAATGGTTGAGAGTTCTTATGGCCGGTTGTTAGATGGAATGTAAGTAATGGGAGTTCCATCAATACTCTTAATGACATATGGATTTTAGATAAAATCTTAACAAGTGGCCTACTTTTTTAAATCCCCAAAATCTTGAAGGTGTTTTACTTGATAAGTTCATTACTAATGGAAGATGGAATGAAGATGAGATGAATGAAAACTTTGGCCCAGATCTTGTCAATCTGATTCAGCAAACAAAAATCGTGGATGGTAACTCTAAAGATGAAATGGAACATTAGTATAGTAGATCTAGAAAGTCAATTTCTGCATTGGCTTTTGAAAGTTCTATCCAAATTCTTCAGCAAGATATCTATTGGAAGTGGACTAAGAAAGCAAAGCTGTCTCCTAGAATTGAAGTCTTCTGGTGGATGATATTTAACAGAGTTATCCCAACCTTCCAGTTCTTACATTATAGAAGATTGCAACCATTTTTTGAATGTTCGAGAGGGTGTAAAATGGTGGAAGACATTGAACATATTACTATTAAATGCAGTAAACTGGGAGAAGTTTTCAATCATCTAAATAGATGGGGTTTCAGTATTTCCAAATGTAATTCTTTCTTAGATTTTATTTCCTGATTATCTGTTCAAAATGGCTGGCTAATCAATTTGTATTGTAATGTTGTACATTACAATTGGAAAGCTAGAAACAATTATGTTCACAATGGGATGGAAATGAGTGTTGTATTCGTTGCACTGTAAGCCATCTCTAAGTTCTACAAAAATGCTAAGGCTTCTAATAATGTAATTTGTTATGAAAGTAGGAAGCTTGGATACATCAAATATGAATGCTCAAAACTTAAAGCCAATTTTAGCAAGGAGAAGGTCGAAGAGAAAAGCAATGTAAGGAAGGGCAAGAAGAAATTATAGAGAGCATTTTGGACGGATTCAACTTTAAATTCTTCAAAAATAAAAGCAAAGGAGGAAGTCACCAATTTTTGTTTGATGGCTGACAAACTTGATCAGTCAGATCAAGAAGAGGTATGTGACTTAAATAACAAAGAGTTATTTGATGTTTTTGAAAAAATTCATATTGCCTATCAGAAACTCAAAAAGATGCATGCTAGGTTGAATATAGAATTTTTAGAATTACAAAAAAAGCATGAAATTATTAGGAAAGATCACACACAGATTGATATCAACCACATGAAAGTATTGGATGAGTTTGATGAGTTGAACAAACAGCATGAACTTTTGAAATCACCACATACTGAACTTGAAAATGATTTTAAAATATTTATGAATGAATTTGATAGTAGAGCAGACTATTTAAAAGTTGATAATGATTTTTTAGAAAGTGTTATCTCATTTTTTAAGGAAGAATTGAAAGCACTTGAGAAAAATAGGATTTTACCCATACTTAAACAATTTTTCAATCCTGATCAAAAGCCTAAAATGTCAAAACCTATGAAAAGAAATTTTAATACTCATGGATTGATAAATCCTTTTTCTACAGTGAAATGTTTTTCTTATGGATTAATTGGGTATATCTCACACACTTGTACTATTTATAGTAAATCTCATTTTGTGTGGAGACCTAGGATGCATAAAACAAATCATATAAAAATGCACCTAGATTATTTTTCCTAAGAGGAAAACCCAAAATTATTTGGATTCCCATGACTAATGTTTGATTATCTTATAGAAACACTCTCTTATTAGATCTCGTGAGAGCATTTGGTACCTTGACAGTAAACGTTCAAAGCACATGACTGGAGATATGACACAATTCAAATCACTGGAAGCCAGAAATGGAGGCAAGGTTATACTAGGAGACAATAGGAAAGTGATAGGCACAGGCATGACTAAAAATTTGAACAATTTTTTCATTAAGACTGTTTCATTGGTAGATGGTTGAAAGCACAACTTATTGAGTATTAGTCAGCTATTACTACAAGAAATTTAAGTATTATCGGTGGCTATTATCGACGATACTATAGCTGCTGATAATACTGGTAGTTTAGCCAGTAGTTTGATCACCAATATTAACCGACAGTGTTTAATTTTATATCGGTGCCTTTATCGGTGGCCAGGGTCGCCGGTTTTATGTGACTCTTTCCGGTGGTCTAAACCACAAGAAAATGCCCTTAAATTAGCCATCTAAAGCCTTCCGCTTCATTTCTTCACATTCTTCTCTTCTCTTGCTAGAGATACTCGCCCCCACTCCTCTAGCCTCTCTCGATTGATTATGCCTTCTGCATAGGAATTTAGCCACCGATAACCTCCCTTCGGCCGAAGATCTCACCCCCACTCTGGCATAAGAATATGGCCACAATCCAACTGCAAAATTGTCGTCCGAACAAATTTTTTTTTTGCATTTTGTTTTATAAAAAAATGCTATTTGGTGGTTTGAACATGTATTTTCCTATTTCTCTTGGATTAAATCAAGTATTAGCGTTATGTCAACATCTTTTTGCTTTACTCATGGATGTTCTCATTAGACATTTGCAAGAGGATGTATCTTGGTGTTTGATTTTTGATCATGATATTATTCTTGTTGATTTTGGGCAATCAAGTTATTTAATAAGAGTACACATTTTAGATATCTTGTGACTATTATTCATAGTGATCATGAAATAGATTGGGATATTATTAGTAGAATTGAAGTTGGATGGTTGATGTGGAGGAATGCAATGCTTTATAGTGCAAAATTTTGGCCATTAAAAGAGAAGCATAATAGTTAAGTGTTGCTGAGATCAGAATGCTCAGGTGGATGATTGGACTTACTCTTAGAGACTGGATATGAAACAAGCATATCCAGGAAAAGGTTGGAGTAGTTCCAGTGGCAGATAGGATTAGAGAGAGTCGCCTTAGATGATTGGTGAATAAGCTGAGTTTAGAGTATTAAGCTACATAATATTAATTATGTCTAATATAGCTATAAAATCACCAACAAGTCTACTTGAGGTGATGAGCTAGATGAGAATTATCATTTTAATTTAAACTCATGATTAATACTAAAAATTTACTTTCAAAATTTTTATTTATGTTATGATTAAATGGAAATGAGATTGATATGGTAGAAAACCAAATTTTAACAAAGCTTTTCTTTCTAATCACTAAGAGAGTGGTAGAGCTTTCAATTGGAATAGGAAGTGCAACTTATAATGGGGATTAGTACTCTTATTTAAAGGTAAGATTTGTTAGAGTAAATCCTATTAAGAAACATTATGATAGAAGAAGCACACTTCACCAACCTCATATTTTTCACCAATTTTGATCTAACCAAAAGTTCACAAAACATGCCATTATCAAGAGCACTTCTCCCATATCAAGTGACTTAAAAGAACCAAATTTTTCTATTGATTGAATCTTCACCATCTTTATATTTTTTTTAATTTTATTCTTCATGATATTCTTCATCGCATCATCAAGAAAGAAAGAAACATGTTACCAATATATATAACCAATGCTTCAACTAATATGAATTCTTACCTTGATCATCATATAAGTATCATTTGCACAAACCAATGCTTCAATATTATCATGTTTTATTACAATTTGATTTGGTATGCCAATATTTTTTTACTAAAAGATTTTAGGCGATTGCCTGAGCATAGCATGAGGATCAGAACAAATTTTGAGAGGAGAGGATTGAGCCATCTTAGGGACATGTTCATGGACATTAGAAAGTTCAGGAAGCATCCACTACGGTTAGAGAGGGTGTATGGGCATGTCTGAGTAGAGCTTGGGCAAACCCTGAGTTCATAAAATAAAGAGAGCAGAATAAGTAGAATAAAGTATTTAATTATAGGGGTTTAGGAAGCTCCCTTCATACTAGTGGATTTATTCCTCATACGGAATATAGACGACGACTGGTGAAAGATTCCAATTAGTTTAATAAATATATGTATATTATTTTAAATATATCTTCTATTTTTAGAAAGAGTTTCTTGGTCAGGAGCCGACACCACTGGAGTTGTATACCAGGACTCAACAACATCAAGCTCACCATCAGTGGGTTGATGGAAAGGCTAAAAAAGCTCATGTGAGTATAATTTTTTGGAGTTTGAGAATATAAATTTAATATAAAAAAACTCATTCTAATATCAATATATATTTTGGATTTATTCTCATAGGATAATTTTGTACGAACTCGGGAAAGTTATTAGTCTACTAGTGAGGGATCATCTTCAGCATTGACCTAGTATTATACATGGTCAAATATTATTGTAGGAAGATAAAGGGGGAGGGTATATGGCTTGGGTTCGCAAGGCTATTCTTATGAGGACAGTTCATCCACATCAGCATTTTATGATCCTAGTGGAGTTGAAGAAAATGTAAGCTAGAGAGTTGTAATGCTGACAAGAGAGACAGAATAGATGAAAAAGGTTCGAAATGAGATGCAGATAAAGCCGCGATCCTATTTAGATGAAATCAAAAGAAGAAAGAGCAAGAGTAGACACGTGCATCACCAGATAGGGAGGACATGGAGGATTATTAGTACTCTTATTTGTTTGATTTATTTATGGTTTAAACATTTGCTTTGATGAACTTGTTGTGTGAGAACAAGGACATGGACATGTTGTTATGGATTTATGTGTTATGTTCACTGTAAATGTTATTTAGTTTAATGAGTTTATGTTCATTATTATGTTCTTATTGTGGATTTCATTTCAAAGATGTATATGTTGATTTTGGATTATTATTGTGAGTTGATTATAGTGACATATGTTTGATTAAAAAGTATAATTTTGAAAAATATTAATTTTCTTTATGAAAGATTAATTTCTTGAATTTTGAAATTAAATGCATCATTATGAATGATATATCATCTCAGAAAGAGAATGTATCGTTTCCTAATGAGTTCAAATTATAAAACTTTGAATTTATCCTAATTATTATAGTCAAACTCAGGAAAGAATCACATATGACCTTGGAGGGTCAACATTAAATTAAATCGAGTGTTTAACTATGTTAACTTAGATTAAAGGATCATTAATTTCATAATCAAGATCAGAGTAATATAACGACATATCTTTCAGGAGAAAGAAGATATCACTTATTATTAATCATTTGAAAATGATGATAATTATCATGAGGTTTGATTTTCCCAAAGAGAATTAATTCAAGTTTTGAAAAAAAACTAATTTTTGAAAATTAGATATGGGTTTCTAAATCTCCTATGAGCGCAAGCCCTCGTAGTTAATTACATTGTAGGGAAATCAGAGTTTTTTATGAATACTCTAGATTAAAATAGTGGTAAAAATTTAATTTAATTTTAAGTCTTAATATCAAAGGACGTAAGAGTTGAAAATTCTAATCGAGGTTGGATCAAATTTGAACACTTATTTCTGGTGTCAAAGGAAGAAGGGTAAGAGGTGTTTTAATATTCTGAATTACTTTAGAAAGACTTCAACCTATCCTAAGTATTGGGCTTGAATTTAAATTGAAAGATATTTAAGTTAAATGGTAAATTTTATTAGAAAGTTGGGACTCAATTACTGGAGGTTAAGGGCTTATAGCCTGAGCCTGCCTAAGAACCTAAGCCTAAAGTGGGTACTAAAAATAAGTTATCCAAACCTAGCTATTGCAGTGCAAATCTAAACTTACTCTGGCCTGGATTGGGGAGCCAGCTAAACCACCTAAGCGCTTCAAAACCATGTATCTGGTAAATTAATGTAAAGTGGTAGGTACATTATTTAAGAAATTTTTTTTAGAATAGGGCCAACATCTAGAGCAGATCCTAATTGGCCCTTTGACCTATGTTAGGTATTTAATGTCTAAGTAAATGTAATTAAAAATTTAGACACTTTTAAGTTTGTATCTAACATGATGCATGCTAATTGACATGATTATATACTTAAATTTTGAATATAAAAATTTTAAGAAGGCTTAAAAATATATTTTATCCTAGAAGAATTGCATAGATTTCCCTTGACAGATCTGCACCCTCATAAACTAGGTGGTCTGCTAGAACCCACAGGCAGGAAGGTGCCTAACAAAGGAAAAGAAGATGCAATAAATATGCATATGGGAACTCCCAACTATCTCAGACTTACTTCTTTAATTTGTTAGAATTACTATGTTGTCTTAAAAGTTTTAATTTTGTTTAAGTAGAAATTATTTTAAATGAGTCCTTATGAGCCTACAATCAGATTTCAGTCTAAAACAAATATGACATGCACATAAAAAGACTAGAAAAATAAGTAATTCTACTGTACAGTCAATTAAATAAATCAATTAAATTAATTAATCAAATTGAATGTCTATATGGCAAGTGCCACTTAATATTACAAGCTAGGGTTTGCAAAAAAGTAAAGTGGTCGGACACCACTGATAATAACTCTGATTCTACTCCTAAGACTCATGTGACTTTGAGATTTGGGATTCTTCTCAATCTTCACTTCTTCGTCCTTCTATAGCTCCTTGGATCGTCGGGTCCAAATATTCAAATAAAAAGAAACTCTCCCTTGGATGGGGTGTTATCTTTCCTCTTTGGATATTTTAAGATCATCTAAATTTGGATCTCCAAATAGAGAGGGAGTCTCCCTTAAGGGATGTCCCTTCCTCTTTGGATTCCAAATTTGATGTTTAACATCCCATCTCAATTAGTCACTTTAAATATTTACAACTCAATGCCCAAATTAAATTACACTAAATGAAATTAAAAAATCTAGACTCAACACCTGCAAGGTTATCCTAATAATCAACAGTTAATTTTACATCCCAAGCAGTTATAATCAATCTCAAGTAACTAATACTTGAAATTTAAAATTCTCAAATCATAGCTACACTTGGTCATGCTCTTTTAATTTAAAGGGGGACTTAGCATTTTCTGAAGCATTTATAAAAAACACTATCAATTTAAAGCTTAATTATTTTTCCCCTTTAATTAATGTCTTGTATGAGCATGGCCACCTGCATAAGATTGAATTAATATAAATCACCCCTAACCTAAGGTTAGATTTAACGCACAATCAAACACATCATAGAGAGAAGAAAGTAAGTAAATGATCAATCAATCTAAGCTAGCAAACAACATGCAATGAAAACTACAGAAAAACTTGACACGCAACTGTGAAAACGTAAACACCAACCTAGCCTAAATCTAGAGTTAGTTTTCTTAGTAAACCATCTAGAGTGTATAAGGTTGACCGTTTCATTTGGATATGTCCTATATAGGATATTTGATTAAAGTTTCTTAATCTTCTTGTTAGTTAAAAGGTTTAAGGGAATATTGAAGTTTGAGTTTAAGTACAATGGCTTAAAGTTAATTTTAAAGTATATTTTAAAGGGTTGTTGGTTACCACCTTTGTTTCTCAGCGAGATCGTGAAGTTTATTTCACCTTCCTAGGGGCTAGGCTAATAGCCTCATAGGCTAGGGTTACCTAATGGTAACCAGTATGATTAAGTGATTTGATTTGATTAAGATTTGAAGGTTAATGAATTTTAATTAATATTGATTGGTTGCTACTTTTAAAGTTAAATTAATGTTTTTTGGAATTTTAAAGTGATTTTTGAGTATTAAGAATTTTTGGATTATTTTAATCATTTAATTAAGGGGTCAAAAGTTTACTTTTTAATTAAAGTAGAATTATGGAAAGTTAGCATTTTTTATTAAATATTAGACCTTAATATGAGTTGTTAGACACTAAGTTTGTTGGATTTAGATTTTTTTACAATTTATTGTAAAGGTTTGAAGATTTGACTTAAAATTTGACTTAGATTTGATGAGATTGTTGACTTTTTGACTTTCACTATTTTTCAAGGTTTGATATTTTTAATAAATATTAGATTTTTGTATGAGTTGAATACCTTTGATTTTGTTCAATTTACAATTTTTTGAAATTAGTTATGATTTTTCAAAGTTTTACAATTTATTGAGTTTTTAAAGTGTTTTAATAAAAGGCCCTTTTTTATAGTTTTACTCCAAATGAACTCCAAACTCTTTGAAATCAACTCCAAAGATTAGAAATGAATTGAAGAGAGGGTTCCCAAGTGTTTGGGACTTTTTTTAAAATTTTTAATTATTTTTAATTAATTTAATTAATTAAAATTTGATTTTTAATTAAAATTAAATTAAGCTTGCAATTATAATTCAATCAAGGGGCTTTTATTTTTTGTTTTACTAAGGCTTGAATTTTGACTAGTTTAAGGTATTATTTGTATTTTTTGGAATTAAATTGGATTTATTATAATTTCTGGAAGTTTTTAATACTTAATTAATGGTTTAATCTCAAGTAATTTAATTAAAGGGTTAAATGATTTTCAAAGTTGCTAAATATTTTTAATGGGCTAGAGATATCACTATGTTTAAGTGTTCAAAGTTTCAAGTCAAAAGGATGTATATCATAATTATTAGAATTTCTCTAAGTTTTTTAAACATATCTTTAATTATTATCCTTAATGATATCACTAGATTATGTAGGTTTGAATCAATGTTTCTAACCCTTGACCAACATATACATGCATAAACACAACCACAATAAACTCCTAAATCTTGGAGAGCCTAAGCTAAGTGGTGTGTCCTTCCTAAGCATGCAAAGATAAAAATAAGACTTCATTAATTAGAAAATTAATTAATGAATAATTAAGAAATTAATTATTCATTGATTACCAATTACTCCCCATTAATTTCATTCAATACAACTTCATCAATGTTTAAAATTTCAAGGACAAACTCAAAACTCTCAAAATTTAACCTATATAATTTTAAAATTAATTTTATATAGGAAATTATCTTGATTTTAAGATTGATATAATTCAAAATAATTTCAAAATAGCATTAGAAAATATCATAATAATTTAAAATTATTTCAAAATAAAAGTTTCTAATTTTGAGATTTGAAAATAATTTAAGCCAAAAATTAATTAAATATTAATAAAATATTCAAGTATTTAAGTAATTACATATTTAAATATATCTAAAAATATCTTGAATTAAATTTAATTTTTAAATTTAAAATGTTTAAAAATATTTTAAATTAAAGCTCGAATTTTTTTAAAGTATTTAGTTTAATATTTAGTTAAATATGAATTAAATATTTAACTAATTAAAAAGTTTAAATTATTTAAAGAATCTTAATTATTTTAATATATGTTAAAAATTATATATATATATATATATATATATATATATTTTTTTTATTTATTTATAATTTAAAATATTCTCCATAATTTGAAATAATCCCAAATAAAATTTATTTTGAAACTATTTAGTTAATTCATTTTTTTAATTAATTAATAATTAAAATATCAAATTTTAAATGTTTTAAAATTATTTAAAATATATTAAATATTTTAAAATAATTTTAACTTTATTTAAAAGTTTTTAAAATTCTTAGTGTTTTGACATAAAATATGATTTTTTTTTATTTCTTAAATATTTTTTGAATTATCTATATTTTAAAGTCATTTTAAAATAACTTTAAAGATTAAATGCCTTAAAACACATCGGCTCTAACCCTTGACCGACATATACATGCATAAACACAATCACAATAAACTCTTAAATCTAGGAGAGCCTAAGCTAAGTGGTGTGTCCTTCCTAAGCATGCAAAGATAAAAATAAGACTTAATTAATTAGAAAATTAATTAAAGAATAATTAAGAAATTAATTATTCATTGATTAATAATCACTCCCCATTAATTTCATTCAATACAACTTAATCAATGTTTAAAATTTCAAGGACAAACTCAAAACTCTCAAAATTTAACCTATATAATTTTAAAATTAATTTTCTATAGGAAAATATCTTGATTTTAAGATTGATATAATTCAAAATAGCATTTGAAAATATCTTAATAATTTAAAATTATTTCCAAATAAAAGTTTCTAATTTTGAGTTTTGAAAATAATTTTAGCCAAAAAATAATTAAATATTAATAAAATGTTCAAGTATTTAAGTAATTACATATTTAAATATATCTAAAAATATCTTGAATTAAATTTAATTTTTAAATTTAAAATGTTTAAAAATATTTTAAATTAAAGCTCAAATTTTCATAGTATTTTGTTTAATATTTAACATATTAAATAGTTTAAATTATTTAAAGAATCTTAATTATTTTAATATATGTTAATATATATATATATATATATATATATATATATATATATATATATATATATATATATAATTTAAAATATTCTCCATAATTTGAAATAATCCCAAAATAAATTTATTTTGAAATTATTTAATTAATTCGATTTGTTTTAGTTAATTAATAATTAAAATATCAAATTTTAATTATTTTAAAATTATTTAAAATATAATAAATATTTTAAAGTAATTTTAATTTTATTTAAAAGGTTTTAAAATTATGAGTATTTTGTCATAAAATATGATTTTTTTTTATTTCTTAGTTATTTTTTGAATTATCAATATTTTAAAATCATTTTAAAATAAATTTTAAAGAATAAATGCCTTAAAACACATCGGCGACGGTGGGAGGTCCACGTGGTGTTCACTGGTTAGCGTGAATAAAATGCAACGACGGTAGGCATTTAATGCTAAGCAATCATTAACATTAAATGTTAATCATCTGTGGTGGGGTTCAGACGGTATTACTTATTTGTGTAAGCAGATTGTAATGGTCATCAAATGTACACTGGTTCCATCCGACGGTAGAGATCAAATCCCAATATTTAATCTCGGTTAAGCAAGATCAGACGACGGACAATTAATCCAGCAATCTGGAATGGAAGACCTAGATTCAACTAGACAAAAACTAGATCAACTAAACACTTATGTAGGTTAAATGAACGATGGGATGATGAAATATGGGCTATTGATCATGAAATCAATGTTCAAATTTCATTCTCTGCATACAAAGGGTTTGACCGAACCTTAAAGATGAATACGCGCTCATTCTCACAAATGACCAAACCAAAATTCTTGAAAATTTAAACAGAGCTTAAGTATGATTCAATGAATAATGGGGAGTAGTTATTATGGTTTAAAAAGTGTGTTTTGAAAAGCCATTTTAAACTATGTGTCTAAAGCTAGGGTTTAAGATTTTACCCAAGTTAATGGATGATTTGACCCATTTATGGAATTGTTACATTTCTGGACTGTCCACACTCCATTTTATAGAAGACCACTCAAACTTTCAAAGTCTAGATCGAACAATAAGGCTCCTTGGATGGATTTATCCTAGGTTCACCAAAATATCATCATAAATAGCTTTCACTAGCGAGATTTGAGTGGGGAAGTGTTGAAGAGGGTCTGGTGAGCTCCAGGAAATTGAAGGTTAGGCTTTAGGGGCTCTGGTTGGAGAGAGAATGGTTAGGTTAGAATGAAGCTCAATTTTTAGGTTTTCCCTATTCAAGCCTCTCCAGCTTGAATGGACGATTGAGATCAGCTGGGGGAGTTCCTAGATGTTTGCCACCTACCCCTGGGGTGGTTGGAAAGCTAGGAGCAAGGACAAGGGAAGGACATCCTACTTAAAAAAGCTTCCTTAGTCCCCATTTGCACATGGGGATGATTTGAACCATTTGATCATGATTGAAAGGCCTGGATGGAGTGTAGGAAGGTTCTAGAGAGGGTTAATATTGCTTGAATGATTTGGATTAAATGGGATTATGTTTAAATGGGGTTTTGACTAAGTTTGGCCCATCCTTAGCCTTGGTTTGACTATTTGACTAGTCCCCATGCCATATGGACTACTGAGGTGGAATGTGGGAAGCCTTATGCTGCTGGAGTAACAGGTTGAAGAGGGTTTGATGCCTAGGATTGAGGCTTGTAGGCAAGGAAGGGAGTTTAAGCTAGTTTGAACAAGTCTAAAGGTGTTGACTTGGTCAAAATGACCATGGATTGACTCATTTCATATGAAGGGATATTTAAGATGTTAAGTGAAGTGGATTCAAGGGTTCTCAAATCAATGAGGCTTAACATTTGAGTGGAAAGGTGTATTGAATACATGGCTTTGATAATAGGTTAATGTTTGACCATGTCAAATCAAGGTGACTTGGCTTCAAATAGGTTTGAATGGATTTGACTCAAGTTCAGAGATAGGTTTGAAATCTTAAGGGGTTTGATTTAATCAAATGGGTTGGAATAACCCATTTAGGCCCTTAAGGAACAATTGGGTCAACTAAGGTTAACCTTGTCAACTAGGTTGACCCAGGGTTCTTGTTTAGGTTCATCAGGTTTGATTTAATGTTTGAAAATGGTTGGAAGTTGTTCCAAGAAATTTGGAGATCATTTGATTTAAAATTATTATTTGAACCCCTACAAGCATTTTGGTCAAAACTAGTTGACCAGGTCAACCATGTTTGACTAGGGTCTGAGCTTAAATTGATTACATTCCTAATGGTGATTAGGATGCATTTGAAGAAGTTTTCAAGTTTGATTTGAAAATGGCATATTGAAGTCTAGATAGAACTTCAAAATTGCCCTAATGGAACATTTATATCCCTGGTAAAATGGGGTTCAAAGTGGGTCTAGCAAAATATAATTTAATACTCAACAGGTCAGGTTTAAGGTTCTGGATATGAATATAGGTTTTGGGGAAAGCTCTAAGGTCAAGCTCCACTAGGTGGAAGGTCTAGTGGCCTAGGCCGTAAATATTTGAAGGTTTTACAGCCTTTGGGTTTCAATCCATTTTTTAGGGTTAGAAGACTCATAATGAGCTCAAATTGGGAGGTTTGTCTTTAGAGACATGTGTTATCAATATGCAATTTATAGACTCTAAATCAGAGGTCATTTGATTAGATTTTAAAGTATTTGAAAATTCTTTAGAAAAGGCTTTTAGGACTTAGACCTTTGGCCTTAGATTTGAGTCTGGATTAATCTAAGATCTAAATAGATCCTAAGGTCTGGATTGATCTAGGGTTTGGATGATCCTAGGGTTTTTATTGGTTTAATGTTTGGATAGATCCTAGGGTCTGTATTGGTCCTAGTGACCACATATAAAAATGCGGTAAACATCGTGTTACCCATATTATGATGATTATTCTCTATTATGTGCAGGTTTATGGAAATTTGAGTATATAAAGGGGAGCTTGTTAATTTTTTTTAAATACTATAGGTTTTGGCGGCCAACCGACAGTTTGGCTGCTAGAAACCTCGATACTATACGCTTATTATAGCCACCATAAATTAAATAAAATTATCAGTAAATATTAATAGTTTGTCGACTGTTTAACCACTGGTAAGCTACTGGTAAATAAATAATGATTTATTGGCAGTGACTATGTTAAATCGATGGTGACCTGGCAGTTTAACTATCACTAATACCAACAGTTTTAATGGTTGGTCGGCCAGTAAGATGCTGGTGATTAATCGGCAATCATCGGTGTTACAACCGTTGGGAATTATCGGCTAACTAAGCTTCCAGAAAACTGCCGGTATATATAACAGCCAGAAATAAACCGTCAGAAATTATTTGCTATGCAGTTTATTCCATCAGTTTTTGAACTACTAATTTTTTACAAAATTGCTAGAAATCTATAATTAACTACTAAAAAAAACCACCAGTAATACTTGAATTTCCTGTAGTATATGTGATAATGATTATAGTATAAAGTTTTTTCCCACTAGCTTCATAATAAGCCAAAATATAATTAATGTTTTGCAAGGAATTAGGATAAATAATATGTACATGCATAATTTGTATTGTATTAAATTTTCTAATTCTTTTTATCTCAAAACAATTTTTTATGAATCATGGTTATGACATAGAAAACTTTGTCACGCTAGATTGGAAAAACTTAGAAAATTTACCCAAAAAGAACTGGTTAGAGGAGTAACCAAACTAGAATTTATTAAGGATCACCTATATGATGCATGTCTGTTAGAAAAACATGTGAAGTCCTCTTTTCATTCTATTAAGGATCTTATAACTAGTAAATCATTAGAAATAATTCATATAGATTTTTTTTTATTGGTTAGCACTGTAATTCTAGGAGGTAAAGTGTTTAGATTTGTGCTAATTGATGATTTTTCAAGATTAACTTGGGTTAAATTTTTATTTAATAAGAGTGAATCTTTTGAGCAATTTAGAAATTTTGCACTGGGATTCACAGGAAATTATGGTGCGAGATTTTATCAATTCAAAAAAATCATGGAGGTAAATTTGAAGATTTTTGTAAAGAGAAAGGAATTGATCACAATTTTTTAGAACCTAGGATCCCTCAGTATAATAGGATAGTAGAAAGAAAGAATAGGACATTAATTAAAGCTTCTAGAGCCATGTTGGCAGAATACTCGCTTCTAAAATATTTTTGGACTGAAGTGGTTAGTATAACTTATTATGTTCTGATTAGGGTGAACATTAGATCCAATTTGAACAAAACATCCCATAAACTGCTTAAGGGGAGAACACCAAATTTGTCACATTTGTATGTTTTTGTATGTAAGATGTTCATTTATAATAATGAAAAAACTCATTTAGGAAAATTTGATCCAAAATCTGATAAAAAAAATTTTCTTAGATAGGAAAATTTTTCTTAGATAACTCTTACATATTTTTGACGGGGCAGGCAAAGGCGAAGGTGAAGGGGAAGGTGAAACAGGAGCAGAGCGAACGTTCTTGGCGATTTTGATGGAATGAAGGCAAAGGGTGGTTCTCCGTCGGCCAGGGATGGCCGACGGAGATCCTTGGTGGTGTTTCTCTGTCAATTTTGACTGAATGAAGAATAGGAGCGGTGAAGAGCGAAGAGCTATTTCAGTGTTCTTGGCGATTTTGACCGAACGAAGGCATTCAGTGGTTCTCCGTCGACCTGGTATGGCCGACGGAGGTCCTTGGTGGTATTTTGGTATAGAAGCTATCCATTTAAAGTGGATTTGGGCGGAGATGTTGTTTCTTCGTTAGACTGATTTAGCCATTCTTCATGTTTGTGGTTTTACTCTTTTGTCGTTAGATTCTTGGTTGATTTCAGTAGGATTTCAAGTCTGGAGGTGATTTTAAAGGAGATTTGTTGTTTGCTCGACATTGCCTTTTGGTTTTCTTGGAATAAGTCTTCCGCTCAGGGGCTAATTTTTCTTCTGTTTCTAATGGTGGAATTTTTGACCAAATTTTGCTTGTGGTTGGGATGTCCTGCTAGAATTATTCTTGAATTTACCTGTGGCGATTGCTATTTGAATTCGGTTGTTTTTCATGGATATCGGGAAATGGTGCTTGGACCAGAAAAAAAAAATTTATGATTTACTGTTGGAAAATGAGAGATTCTTGAAGAGGAATTGTTGGTTGTTCAAGAAATTTTATTGTGAATTTTATTCTCAAAGATGTGGTATGTTTTGTTCTAAAGATTTATTAATGAAGGTTATGGGGTTTGAGGTTGTTTCTTGGTCTCTTGAGGTTGGAGCTATTGTTATGGATTTGTCTGCTTTGTTTAGTTCTTCTAAGATGTTTGTTGTTGGATGCATAGGTGATGTACTTAGGTGGGATCTCATCCCAACTAAGTCAATGGATTATACTGATTTAATCTTTGAAGATCTTGGTGTGATTGCTGAAGGCTGGAAGGGAATGGAGACTTTTGTTTTGTTTCTTGATTCTCAGCTGTTCTTTGAAGTTCAAGTCTTATTCATTAAAGACTTGAAGTATTTTAAGTTTATTGGTTTGTCTCATGTTAGTGTGATGAGGGAGGTGATGATTATCAGTTCATATGGCTTTGGAAAGGATGAGGCCGATTATTGGCCACTTGAGTTGGGTGTCGGTATTATTGCTTCATCGACTTTGCTTTGTTCATCCATGGTGATTGTTATTGGAAGCTTTGAAGTTTCAACAGATTCATCGCTTGATTGGAGCAAGTTAGCCTCTAAGGATGTTGAAGATGGTCATTTTGGTGTTTTGACAGCTTTTTTAGTTGCTCATTTACTTTTTGTAGTTTGTTGTTTTTATGGTTTTCTTGTAGGGTTTATGTCCTTCTTGAAATTATTGTAATGAAATGTACGATTTTTACTATGTTTCATTTTTCATCTATTGGGAACTCTGGGATACTAACCAACCTTTTAGGTTATTTTAATGTTTGGTGTCCCCATCACCCCAATGGATTTAAAATGAAATTTAGTAGATCGCATACCTATTATGATAATTTTAAAGGGTTTGTCTTTACTTTCTATTTTGTAATAGTTGTTTCTTTTTTAATGCAATTTGAATTTCTTCAAAAAAAAAAGATATTCTAGTGTTAGAAAATCTTATAGAATTTTAAATAAGAGATCTTTGGTAGTTGAGTAGACCATACATATTGTATTTGATGAATCTTGTATTTTAGAAGAGCCAAAGTTTGAAGAGGATCATATTGAAAATATCTCCCAAGGAATTGAAAAGATAAATTTGCAAGAAGATTTTGGAAAAGAAGACCCTTTGCCTAGAGAATGGAATTTTTTTAAGAATCACCATAAGGAATTGATTTTAAGTGAAACTAGTGAGGGTGGTAGTGTTAGGTATGGACTTAGTAAAAAAGTAAACCATTCTACTTTTATATTGATGATTGAACCCACTAATATAAATCAAGCACTTTAGGATGAATTTTAGATTTTGGCCATACATGAAGAATTAAATCAATTTATAAGAAATGATGTTTTGGAATTTATTGAAAGGCCTAAGGATCAAATTATTTTTAGAACTAAGTGGGTGATCAAAATTAAAATGAATGCTTCTGGAGTTATGATTAGAAATAAATTAAGATTGGTGGTCAAGGGGTATAATAAAAAAGAAGAGATTGTTTTTGAAGAAACTTTTGCCCCTTTAGTCAAACTTGAAGCAATTAGGGTTTTGTTAGCCTTTGCCTATTTTAAAGGTTTTAAATTATATCATATGGATGTTAAGAATGCCTTTCTACATGGGATGATATAAGAGGTTGTTTATGTTGAGCATCCTTCAGATTTTAAAAATTCTAAATTCTTTAATCATGTGTTTAAATTAAAAAAGGTATTATATATACTGAAATATGCACTTAGGGCTTGGTATGAGAAGTTAGCACTTTTCTATTAGAAAGATCATTTGTGAAATAAAGTGTGGACACCACTCTCTTTTTAAAAAGGATAGGATATGCCATACTCATTATTCAAATATATGTTAATGACATCTTATTTGGATCTACAAATAAAAATCTTAATGATGATTTTTCAAAAATAATGAGTAGTGAATTTGAGATGAGTTTGATAAGAAATTTAAGTTATTTTCTTGGTTTTAGCATAAAGCAAAATGAGGAAGGAATTTTTCTTAGTCAGTCAAAATATATTAAGGACATCCTCAAGAAATATAAAATGGATAATGCTAAATAAGTGACTACACTAATGAGTTCCTTATTGCAGTTAGATAAAGACCTTAAGGAAAAATCTGTTGATCAAAAGAAATTTAGAGGAATAATTAGATTATTTTTTTACTTGACTGCTAGTAGACTAGATATAATATTAAGTGTTTATTTGCATGCTAGATTTCAATGTGATCCAAAGAAATAACATTATACAGCAGCTAAAAGAATTCTAAGATATCTTTTAGGAACTTAAAACTTAGGGATTTAGTATCCTAAGATTAGCTCTTCATTTGAAATAGTTGGATATTCTGATTCAGATTTTGTAGGATGTAGGATTGATCAAAAAAGTACATCTTGAACTTGTTAATTCATAGAAAACTCTTTAATTTATTGGTCCAATAGAAAATACAATTAAGTAGCCCTATGTACTACTAAAGCATAATACATTGCCTTAGATACTTGTGTGACACAAGTTATTTGGTTAAAATAATAATTAATTGACTTAAGATTTACTATTGGTATAATTTCATTTTGCTATGATAATACTAGTATCATATGCATTTCAAAGAATCCTATTCAATAATCTAAAACTAAGTATAAAGACATAATACATCACTTCATTAGAGATCATATAGATAAGGGAAAAATTGAATTACATCACGTTGCTACTGAAAATCAACATGTAGATATTTTTATAAAACCACCAGCCTTTGACTCATTTAGCACCTTAAGAAATAGGTTAGGTGTGAATGATCTTAATGCTTAAATTGAAAATTATGCAAATTTGTTTTGTTGTGAATATTTATTTGTTTAGTTTTTTCTATGTTTATTTATCTTGTTTGGTTTTTTTTTTTTTTTTTTTTTTTTTTACTAGAAGCATGTCATTAGATTTAAGGTGATTGGTTTAGATGATTTTTTATTTATTATGTCTTATTTTCTAAGTGCTCTTTTCCTACTGTACGAAATTTGTTTTTATCTTGTATGAATTATGTATCTTATATATGATAGGTTTCTAAGTTAAGAACATGAGACTTAGTTTTTTCATATGAGTTTGTACTTTATGATGATGTCATCGTACTGTATGATATGCATTCATTTGTCTATTTGAGTGGGGACGATTTTCCAGTTAATGTCAGTTATTGAATACATATCATATGTATGAAATCGCATTTTGTCTGTATGATCTTGTTGTTAGTTTATGTAGGGGACGAACCTAACCACCATTAAATGATCTTTAATATTCTGATCATCCCAGATGAACACCTGTTCGTCTATACATTCGTATGGTCAAAAAGTTTGTATGAAAATATGCCTCAAAAATGGTATTTTATGAAACGTCATTTCATTCTTGTTCGTATTTGTTCATATGAACAAAACTATTTTTTTCTTGTACAATTTAAATTTATACGTATGATCTAAATTTTATACTATACGATTGGCCATTTTTATTTAAATAGAAGGGTCTTTCGATATATTTTTTGTGACTTTCTTTCCTATTTCAAACCTTCTAGAGCCTACATCTTAGGAATGGCTAGTAGCAGCAAACGACCGCACCACTCTAAGGGATCATCCTTTAGAACTTGTATGGATTCTAACCTTCTATCCAAAGAGAACGAGGATGCCTTCTTTAGGTATTTTGCTGCAAAAATCACCCCTTCTCGACTTTTCATATAAACTGATATTCATTTCTTTATCATGCCCTTATTCGCTTCAACCCAACTTTCATTTATCGTGACTCTCATCTATGCCTACCATAAATAGACATTCCAAATCTTTATGGCCAACATGAGAGTAAATCAGAACCACACTAGGATTACCTTCTATGTTCTCAAGCAACTAGTAGTTATTACAAAGGAAGATCTAGGCAGTTTTCTCCACCTAAGAACCCAATGGATTAGAACGCATACTTTAACCTCTAGAGCCAAATTTAATTGGTCTGAAATTAATCAAACTCTTAGAAGTATCACCCAAGTCAGTCATTTATATCGTGTTTACACTCTCAATCAAAATTCTATGATCATCTAGCACATTTTGAGAACCTCAATTATTCCAAAAGCTGGTGATCACATTAAAATGACTCCCATTTTGTCCACAGTCACTTATTTGATATTGACTGAAAAATTATTTGATGAAGCACAACTTATCATGGATTATATTTATGATCTTTTTGAGATTAGACTTCCTCATCATAAGAGAAAGAATAAAGTGGGTTTAGGACATCTAGTTTTCTATATCTTAGAAAAGAAGTACAATTTTATCAATCCTGATCCTCCAACTAAACTCTCTATTTACTTTACTAATACCTCTTTTCGGGCACTTTTGGGTGGGATCAAACTTCAAAGAGTGATGATTTAGAGGAAAAAGGGGGAGCTCCTGCTCCAGCACTTGCATTTGCACCTAGACCTGACCAAAATTTCTACCAATAAATGGTCCAGTGCTTCAATAGATTGGAAACTTATTTCTATCAATGCTTTGATCAAATTAAGAATCGCTTAAATCCACAGGATGAAAATTATAATAAAGACATGGGTTGATCTCAGAGTAATTTGATTAGATGAATATGAATATAGCTACGATCTATAGTTACTTTTCAATATTCAACCCTCCACCTCCACCAGACCAAGGCCCCTCTGATTTCTAGATGTACTTCTGTCCTGTTGTTGCTTATGAGTCTTTGTGTTTAATGTTGTTATGTTTCTTCTATGAGTTTAGTGTTTTCATGTGTTGTTTTGAATATCTAAGATGATGTTAGTTGGATGATGTAATGTGGAATGATGTGAAATAAGAAAAATGTTTATTTGTGCTCCTTGATAATCAATGAAATGGTGGAATATTTTGTTTACTTGCATTGAATTTCATTTCTTGAAATGTTTATGTTTTTAATGACAAATCTTTTGTAGTTGATCATTGGAATGAATTCTCAATTACTTTGCCTTACACATTAATTTCTTTAAAAAAATTAATCTTTCAAAATTTTAAATTAAATTATAAATGTATGTAGATAAGGAGATTAATTTTATATTCTTATAGACAAACATATCTATGCTATCATTATTATAAGACTGATGTCTTACTATTTGTATTTCTTTTTTAATATATTTATTTTTATTATTAGTGGAATTTGAATTTAGATTACTGATATTAAAAAGACCAAAAAGGTAAAAAAAAAAGGAGATTCACATAGTGTGCAAAAATAGAAAAGATGTTCAATGGCTTGCAAAGTGAAATGATGCATAAAGTGTTCCACAAATATTTGAAAAGATGCACAATGTCGTCAAT
Source organism: Dendrobium nobile (assembly GCA_022539455.1). NCBI lineage: Eukaryota > Viridiplantae > Streptophyta > Magnoliopsida > Asparagales > Orchidaceae > Dendrobium > Dendrobium nobile. Next base: position 29,779,171 of record CM039733.1, on the reverse strand, counting down.
TAAAAATTTTTATACTATTCTTTCTTTTATCATTCTATCTCTAATTCAAATCCTTCTAATTAACAATCATATTCACTATTGAATTCAAAATTAATTCATATTTATTTTGTCATTTTTGCAATAATCATTTTTTATTTAATTTGTCTAGCATGAATAATGAACATGGTTGACTTTTCTTATCTTAGTTATTTTTTGATTTAAAATTTTGAAAAAAAATTTTAGTATTACAAAGTTATATTATATTTGAAATTGGTTTAAAATCCTTTTCTTCTTCGACTCCTTTGGTTTATCTATAGAAACTTTTCATTTCAAGGGTTTCTTCTCTTTTTGTTATTATTAAAAGGTGGAGACATAATATTATTTTGACTATTTGATGTTATTTTTTGTTGTGTGTATATATGTGTTGTATTATGCAAGTGTGCAAGTTGTGTGTATGTATGTGTTGTAATAGGCATGTGTGTATATTTTTGCAAGTTGTTTTTTGGTTTTAGTAGTTATTGTTTCTTTTTAATTTTTAGTTTTTTTTTTTTTTTATCTTTATAAAAACCCCTTGATTTAAATTGGTCATTCATTTAGGGGAAGCTAAAGAGAAAATTTGCTTTAAATGTTAACTCAAATAATATTTTTTTTTTTATCTTAAAAAAAGAGGAGATTGTTACAACTTAGTTTTTATAACTATATTTTTATATCATGTATATTTTTTTATAGTTCCAAAATCTTATTGTATTGATTACTGTTTCTCCTTACATATATTAGAAATATTACTATTATTTTTTATGTGTACTATCATTTTAGGGAGATTATACTCCAAACTGTTGAGAACTTCAAGACATATTATATTAGCGTTTATATTAATTAAAGTATGTATTTTTTATATTATTTCTTGAGATTGAGAGTGTAATTGTAATTGGGTAACCGTGCACACACACATTAGGGGAATGTAAAAATTTGTATTTTTTAAACTAATCGTAATATAGAATCGTAGATCGTACGGGACAGTTTGACTGATTGTTCCTCCAGAATATAGTTGATCAAACAAGGGAAAGAAAAAATGTCTAAGTCTTGTTCATACTATATGAAGTTATATTTGTACAGGTGACGTCTAGAGTATGAAATGACTATGAACTAGTTTGTCCTGAACGAACTCAAATTTTTTTTTTAAATTGTTCGTATTATATGATCATAGGTTTATACAGACGATGTTCAGAGTACAAAATGGGTGTGTAACATTTCATCCATATGACAGGTAATTTTTTTTGAACTATTCGTACTATAAAAATATAGGATCGTATATATGATGTCCAGAGTATGAAATGGACTCATACATTTTAGTACCAAATGAAATATGATTTGGTTAAAATAGATTATACTATATAATATGGTGTTCGTACAGTATATTATCCAAAGTACCAAATCAGTTCATATAGAATCGTACTGGATGAATTTGTTTAATTTAGAACTGATCATATTGTATGATGTTAGTTCATTCACATGCCAATCAGAGTATAAAATAGGTTTGTATAGGATCATACAAGAAAATTTTGAACTAATCACACATATAATGTACAATAGTACTGTATGATCCAGGTCGGTCAAATTGAAATTTTTACTTTTCTGGAATGTTTTTCGTCTCTTTCCTATTTAAGACTCCTAAAAATTGACTAATATGAATCCTTCTTCAATTTTTCTTTGAGAGAAAGAGTGAGAGTGCTTTGGGATGGGTTTTAAGAGTGTGGATAGAGAGATTTTACAAGTGAAAATTGTGAAGGGTTCCCAAGGTTGCTTAAAGGTCAGGATTTCTTTGTAAGTTTGATAAATCTCTTCCTTACTTCTTTGAAGATGCTTGAGAGATGATCTTTGGAGAAGATCTGGTTCTTTGCCGACACCAGGAGGGTATGAAAGGATGCTGGTACTCTGCCAACACAAGGAGTGTGTGAAAGGACACTGGTTCTCTACCGACACCAAGAGAGTGTGAAAGGATGACGGTTCTCTACTGACACCAAGAGGGTGTAAAAGGATGATGGTACTCTAGAACATCGGGATAGGTGGAAGAGAGGGTAATTATAAGTGCTTATATGCCTTGCTGGGGGAGTAAAAGGAGAGTCACTTTCATATAGTGTAATACCTGAATAGGGAGACTTCAAGGAGTGCATGTAGGTCTTATTGGACCGAACCACTATAAATTTCACTATTTTTTTCTTTATTTTTATTTTCTATATTTTTATGTTTTTTGCAAGTTTAAATTTTGTGGTTGAAAAGTTATTTTGGAAAAACTCATTATTGTGTTTAAAATTATAAAATCAATTTTCTTAAACTACTATGAGAATATTAAATTAGCAATTCACTCCCCTTTTGGTTAGCCTTGGAAAAATTTCTTTAGGTATCACAACCTATTCGGACTTACAAATCTTATCACAAAAATTGAATCAACATAAAAAAATTATTTTTGTTTTGTTTTGTTTTTTAATCATCAAAATAGAGTGTCAATGTATGGAAGATAAAATGACAAAGTAATATGTAAACAAAACTCACTATGGGTTGGTCCTCAAAGGAATTAGTTTTCCTTGAAAATACGGTCATTCATTTTTTCTACAGTAAAATCCTATTAAATCATTACCATAATCAGATTTGGCATTATAACCTACCATTTTATTGGAAACCTAGGTTCATTTATTTGCTACTATAATTGACCTCTATCACTAGGTTAAATTTAATAATAACCTTTTTAAATGAGTTAAAACTCCTCAAAAAAACATAATTAGTGCCAAGGGATTGGGCTGGGATCCTAGGGGCTAAGCCCTTTGCTAGAAATTTTTTTGTAAACTGGGTTGGGAGCCTAAATGCAATGGTGCCAGTGAATCTAAATCCTACATGCACACTTTTAACATTATATACTACTCAAAACACTACATTTGCTCTTTTTTTTTGTAAATTTTACACATGAAATCCTCTCAACAATGCAATTATTTTAATTAACGGATTAAATTGAATTAGTTTGGCGAAATTGAAATTATGTAAAAATAATTTTTTATGTGTCATTTTAGTAGTTCTATTTTGTAGCTAGATTTTTTATTTAATTTATTTTTAAATAATTAAAAAAACCATTACAATGATTTTAAAATATTCATTATAATTAAACTCCTATTTTTATTTCATATACATATTGTAATAAAATGTTCGAGAAAAAAATGCATATCTATAAGGTTTTAGCAATCCCAAAGTTGAGGCACTCGTCTTAGTGCCTAGTCTTTAGTTTTTAGAATTTAGGTGTGAATCTTATAACCTAGGTACATTCCTTTAATACTAAGAAGCCAAGTCTAACCTTAAGAGCAGTCCTCACACACAGGCACCTAAAATGACAATTTTTAGAGTTTTAAAAAGAAGCTTGGTGGACAGGTTCCTAAAACCAAAACCCATGCACCTAACTAGAACCCATGCAAATTTTGATAAAGTTTTATCCTCTTTTTTAAGGGCGGAACTTTGGGGCAAAGCTTGTATATTAATAAGAAAGGAACACAATTACAAGTTTGGAAACAAAATAAAAATAAAAACCAGGGAAGAGAGTTGTAGCTAGCACTGAAGGATGCTACAATACCAAAATCATGGAGACATACATCAAAATAAAATCATATGATGTCAGCATAGAGAAAAATCAATCCTTGGTTTCCAAGAGACCATCCAAGGGGCCACATGTTGACAGCATCAATCATTATCATTCTTCTAAAAAAATATCCCAAGCATAATGATAAGCATAGCAAAGATCATAGGGTGGAAAAACTGAACACTGGAAGGAAGAGCAGTGGGCTGAAAAACATTCCTCATAGATGAAGCAACATTAAGAGAGTGATGGTTCTTCTATAAAAAAATCTTTCTCAAAATAACCTTCTTAGTTTTAATTGTTAGTGTGGCTTGGCAGTGAAAGGAATTATCAAAGATTTTGTCATTTCTTGCACTTGAGGTGAAATAGATGACAATGTAAGTGGATAACATATAGAACCTTTCCTCAATACAAATAAGACCCTGTTAACTAATGCTTTGAAATGTTTGATGCAGATTGGGGTGAAGAAGTTGCTTCCCTAGATAGGGGAGGAAAGACTAAATGATGGAAAACGTAAATTTGCATTCAAAAATATATATGGTTGTGGAATTCCAGATGAGAAAAATAGAAAGAGCATTTGAATAATGGATCCAAAGTTGAGCAGGAACATCAGTAGTTTTAAGGCTTCCACTAAAAGCCATCCATGCAAATGAAGATTAGCATAAGGAAAATCTTTTATGCCATAAATAATTATGCCAGCTAACCACTTGACAGGTTCATAAAAACTGCCAAAGAAAGGACATGAAGTTTGGGTTTATTCTACCATCCACAGGTGCCCCAAGTTGAGCTCATCAATAGGAGTATCATGTATCACAGAGGCATAGTAGAGTTGAAAGAGGTAGGGAGGGCCCATCTACCATTCAAAATTATCTTAATTACTTCCCAACAGTTGAAATTTGAAGTGAAATTTTCTACATTATGAATAAAGATCATTTTAGCAGTAGAGTTATAACTACACCATAGGTCCCAAAAGAGGGAGAGGTTGTTATAATTGTGTATGGTGAGCTTTATACAATGTCTGATGATAACAATAACATAACAAAGATATTTCTAGTAGAGTGATGCTTGATAAACATTAGGATTCCACGGAGATAGGTATTTAGAGTGCCAATAGTTAAATAATAGGTTATTGGAATTAAGGAACCTCCAAAGAAGATAAGAAGTGAAGACATGGTAGAGGGAATCGATGTGAGGAATGCCTAAACCACTAAGGTGCTTGAGCTTGCAGGTTTCTTTCCATGCAATATTGTGCACTTTTCTTGTATTAATATTACCAAAGAAGAGGATCCTGGAGCATATCTGATTAACCATATTTGAATAAGCTTTAGGTAAAATAGAGCCTATGATCTAAGTCAAAGTGTTGCAGATATTGTATTTAATAAATTGAATTCTATGAGCAAAGGATAGAGTTCTAGCTTTCCAGTAATTTAAAGAGTTAGAAATCTTATACATCAAGGATTGGAAATTAGATAACCTTAGTTTTTATAAAAGATAGGAATGCCCAGGTATTTCATGAGAGCGTGGCCTTGAGAAATGTTTAAAATATTACAAATTTCCAACCCAGAGAATAGTTTTTAGAGAGGGGGAGAATACACTTAGTGGGGTTAACATGGAGGTGTTGCAATCAAGGATCCCTAGTCTATAATTTTGATGATCATAAACATTATTGTTTGAATTATTATGTTTCTTAATAGATAATTTAGATATTATTTTTATCTTTGAGCACTAAAATTGTAGGTGAAATATACACTACTTAAGGCTACTAGAAATTCAAGATTGGGTAGAATATGATGTCAAGTAAAAGATTATGTACTTTTATTTTTCTTTATTTTATATTTCTTGAGTTTGGCCACATAAGATCGCACGTAATTGGTTGACCGTGCACACACACACATAGGGGGAGAGAAAATTTTAAAGTTAAAAGTTTTTTATACTAATCATACTATACAACTTATGATCATACTATATGATTAGTTATGCTAAGAATGGGTTTAATAGCTAATTGGACAATTAATTTCTGTGAACTAATCATTCTATATGATTATGATTCATTTTGATCTAAAAAACCCTAGTTGTTGGATAAATTAAGTAAGACATTAAAAAAAATTAATTTTGAACTAATCGTACTGTACAATGTGATTCTTACTGTAAAAAATTTAAAATCTTACTTAAACTAACCCCAATAATTACTTAATCAAATCATGATTTAATTAATTGTAGCCAATCGTACTGTATGATGGCCATCTTTCCATACAATTGACAAAGATAAAGTTGGGTCATCCCAAAGATCGTACCAAACAAAACCATACTTTTTGAACTAATTCGAATATATTATGTTTATATTATAGAAGATGAATCACTAAAAATGAACTAATTATATTATATGATGATAGTAGTGAAAGTTCAAAATAGGTTGTAAAGCCTGATACAACTATCCCAAGGCTAACCAAGAGGGGGTGAATTGGTAATTATAAAAAAATCTCTTTGATTGTAGTTAATCGATTTAAAATATTTTTCAACTATAATAATTTAAAGTGCAAAAATAAAAATATTGGAAAAAGTAAAAGAATAGAAGAACACCAAATTTTATAGTGGTTTGATCCAACTACACCTACGTCCACTCCTTGAAGACTCCTTCAAGTATTACATGAAATCAAAAGTGACTCTCTTTTTTCTCCCATAGTAAGGTGGAAAAGCCCTTACAAAACATCTCTTCCACCACCCTGGTGTGGCAGAGTATCAACATCCTTTCTCACCCTTTTAGTGATGGCAGAGTACCAATGTCCTTTCTCACCCTCAAAGTTATGGTATTATACCAACATCCTTTCTCACCCTCCTAGTGATGCATAGTACCAATATACTTTCTAACCCTCCTAGTGATGGTAGAGTGTTGTGATCTTCTCTAAAATTCTTCTCTCAAGAGCCTTCAAGGAAGTAAGAAGAATATTAAAGAATAAATATGATATCCTTACCTTTGGGCAACCATGTGAATCCCCTCACAATTTCCTCTCAAAAGAGCTCTCACACTTCACTCCTAAAACTCTCCCAAACACTCTCCTTATCAACACTTAAGAGAAATTCACAGCAAGATCTTAGAGTGCCAATTTTTAGGACACTTATATATGAAAGATAAGAAAAATAGTCTAGAAAATTAAAAATTTCAACTTAAACGTACTCAGATCATACAGTACGATTGAGGATCATATGTACGAATAGTTCAAAAAGCCATATACGATCCTGTATGAACATAATTTCATACTCTGTTAGTCATCTATACAAACTGACATTATATTGTATGAACTGTTCAAAACTAAACAAGTTCATCCAGTACGTTTATATATGAACCCATTTTGTACACTATGAGTCATATGTACAAACCATACATCATACAATATGAGCTATTTAATCAAATCATGCTTCATTTGGTACAAACATGGATAACCCCATTTTGTACTTTATAAGTTGACTGTACGAACCCAACATCATACAGTATGATCATTTCAAAAATTTATGAGATCGTTTAGGACAAATTCGTACACACCTATTTTGTACTCTATAAGTCGTTTATACGAACTCCTCTTTGTATAATATGAACTACTAAAAAATGGTGAGTTCATTTGGGATGAACTGGTACACACCCATTTTATACCCTATGAGTCATTTGTATGAAATGTTATCATTCAGTACAAACAACAACAAAAATTTCCCAGGCATTATTTGATTAACATCATTTTTGAGGAACTACCATGACAAACTATCTAATATGGTTTAAAAATTATACAGTACGATTAGTTTAAAATCTTAAAGTTTTAATTCACTCTCCCAGTGTGTGTATGCACGGTTACCCAATTACTATCACACTCTCTCATAATTGAGAAAAATAGAAAAATTACATACTTCATTACAAGAAACCCTATTCTAATCTATCTTGAAGTCTTCATCTATCTGGAGTATGATTTCCCTAAAATATTTATACACACAAACAACACAAATAAAATGTATGCAAAGTATGTTAGGAAAAATAGTAATCATAATAATAATATTTTGGTATCATCAAAAATCATATGATATAAAACTTAATCTTGAAATTTAAGTTGTAAAAATCTCTTTCTTTTTTATGATAGCAAAATAATTATTATTTGAGTTAACCCTAAAGGACATTTTTCTCCTAAGCTCCCCCTCAATGAATGATCAATTTAAAAATAAAGGATTCCAACAAAAATTAAAACAACAACAAATTAAAAACAAACCCAAAACAAATTCTAAAAATACACATAAAACACAACAACAAGATTTAAAAATGAAAAATACAAACGCAATAAAAGACATACATTTATATCACATGTAAATCACACAAAAATCATGCACACATCGAACACACAAAAATCATGCACACATCGAACACACAAAAATCATGCACACATCGAACACACAAAGATCATGCACACATCGAACACATCAAATAATAATTAAAATCATACACACATTAAATATTAACTAATTACTCCCCATTTTGAAAACAACAAAATGGGAAGTACATCTTGAATAATAAAGTTTCTATTGACAAATCTAATAGATGATCAAGAAGAAAATTTTAAACTATTTCCAAAAACAACATTAACATTCTAATGTGAAAGGAAAGTAACATATTTTAAATCAAAGAATAGTTAAGATAAGAAAACTCAACTAGGTTCACTGTTCATTCTAGACATATGAAAAAATAATAATTCTTGCAAAAATGATAAAATAAAGATTAATTAGTTTCTAATTCAATAGTGGAGATTATTGCTGATTAAATAGATTTGTATTAGAGATAGAAAGATAAAAGAAAGAATTGTATGAAATATTCAATTGGCAATATTGTGCATCTTTTCAATTTTTAACACACTTTGTGCATCTTTTCAGTTTGGGCTAATTTTGTGCCTCTTTTCACTTTGGCAAATATTGCACATCTTTTTAAACATCTTGGCATATTTTGTGGGTATTTTTAAGCATGGCACACTTTATGCATTTATTTACATTTTTTGTCTTTCCACTATCAATAAATGTTAAAATAAATTTCAATAACTAACAAAAATAAACACATTAAAAAAGAAATAAAATAAAAATAAAATATTTATTTCTCAATAATTATAGATAAATAATATTTGTCTATAAGAACATGAAGTTGATCTTCTCTACAACCAAATATAATTTAATTTAAATTTTTGATAAATTAAATTTTACAAAGAAATTAGTATTTAAAGCAAAGTATTTTAAATTTTCATTCTATAAATCAACTACATTTGATTAGTTTATAAAAATTTAAAATAATTTAAAAAGGATAATTCAACATAAGGCAAACATCATTTCATTAAGTACATGAAACAGATACATCTAATACATCATACCAAAAAAGAAAAAATATAACTTAGTGAAGCCATCACATGAGATCAAAAGAAACAACACAATAACAAGTACAAAAAAAACTAATATCTTGGAGGTCCCAAGTTCGAAGGTGGCTGAGGGCTAAACATCACAAGGTAGCTATTTATCATAGCTACTTGAGTGTTGACAGAGTCAATTTATCCTTTAATCCACTCCATGTCTTCATTATACCACACATCCTGCTAGTTTTGGTAAGTCTCAATTTGATCAAAATGTTTATCAAAATGAGATTCTAGTCTAACAAAACACTACACAATTTTTTGATAGAAATGCTGATTAGGTCTAGGAGCAAGTACAAGTGCTGGAACAGGTGCTCCTTCTTCATCAGATTCTTCTCCCTCAGTTCCTTGGTCTTAATTAAAAAGTGAATAGAAAGAAGCTTCGATAAAATAGATAGGAAGCTAAGTAGGTGGATCAAGATGAATCAAGTTATATTTCTTTTCTAGAATATAGACAAAAAAATGTCCTAAAATTGCATTTTTCTTTCTCCTTTTATGAGGAAGTCAAATATCAAAAAGCTTATGGATATAGTCCATAATCAATTGGGCTTGGTTTATAGGAGTTTTGGTCATGATGAGATATGCGACAGTAGATAATAAAGGAGTTAGGTTGATACGAACACAAGCTTTAGGTATAATAGAAGTCATCAGTGCATGATGGAAGATCCTATCATTTTAGTTAAGGGTATACACACGAGATAGGTGATTGACTTAAGCAACACCTCTAAAAGTTTGACTAATTTTAGACCAGTCAAAATAAGATCTAGAGGTCATTGTGTGCACCCTAACCCCTCAGTCCTAAGATGTAAGAAGGTATCTAAATCTTCCTTGGTAATTTCTACTCACTTCTTAAAGACAATCTAGTGTAATTTTCATTCATTCTCATGTTTTCAAGGAAAAAATGGAATGTGTCATGAAGATATGCATAAATCAGACTGAGAATGAAAGAGAATTGAGTTGAGTAAAAAAAATTTATAATTAGAATGTTAATGTCTATTTTGATTAGGAGATGAGATGGGGTAATCTTAGTTACAAAGATATGACCGTAGGATTCTTCATTCTCATTTGAGAGAAAGTTTTCATCAAGTTTTCCTAAACGAGAGGAACAAGCCTTGAAAGTTCATGGGCACTTGCTGTTGCTAACCATTTCTAGAGTTAGAACACGAGATGGTTTGAGATTGAAGATGATTGTGAAAAAAAAAACATCGAATACCTTTCAATTTAAAGAAAAATGAATTATTGTAAAGTACAAAAATATGGTCATTCGTACAATTTTAAAATCATATGGGATAAAAATAATTTCGTATATATGAAAGAAAATTGCTAAAAATAAAATGACTTTTTGTAAACTGCCATTCCCGTTGAGTCATTTTGTACAGCTTTTTGACCATACGATCATATAGATGAACTTGTGTTTATCTGAGATGATCACAAAAATAATGATCATATCTGATGGTTAGGCTCATCCACAAGATAAACTAATAATCGGATCATACATTTGAAATGAGATTTTGTACATATGAACTGTGAAAAATTACTAATATTGGAAAATTGTCCCCAATCGTACAGACAAAAAATAAAAAGATTGTGCAACACAAAGATGTATCGTATAATATGATAGCCTTACAAAAATCTCACTTTATTCTATTTAACTCAAAAAATATATCATGTACAGACTATAGAATTTGTATAATACAAAAGTGGTTCGTACAGTACTAAGGAAAAATTAACACAAGACATGATAAATAATAATTGTTTTCAAAAACAAATCATCCAAGATTCATGACATGTAACAATGAAAATAAAAATAAAAAAAATGCTAAAGAAAAAATAAAAAAATACAAACTAGAGAAACAAATAACCACTAATAAGCAAATAAAGAAACAAACAAAACACATCAACATACATGAAATACATTACAAATCCAATTTATAGAATGACAATTTTAAGCATTAATATCAATCACACCTAATATGGTTCTTAATGTGCTAAACATTTCAAAAACTAATGGTTTTGTAAAAATATCTGCAAGTAAATTCTCAATAGCAACATGGTGTAATTCAATTTCTCCTTTAGCCACATGATCTCTAATGAAGTGATGCCTTATATCTATATGTTTGGTTCTAAAATGTTGAATAAGATTCTTTGAAATACATAAGGTAATTTTATTATCATAGAAAATTGGAAAAGTGCCAATATAAAACCATAAATTAATAAGTTGTTATTTTAACCAAAGAACCTGTGCCACATAACTACCTAAGGCAATCTATTCTACTTCAGCAGTAAAAAGGGATACTGAATTCTATTTTTTGCTAAACCAAGAAACTAAAGAGTTTTTTATGAATTGATAAGTTCCAGACATAATTTTTTGATGAACCCTACATCCTATAAAATCCAAATCACAATATCCAATGATTTCAAAAGAAGAGCTATCTTAGGATACCAAATTTCTAAGTTTTGAGTTCCCAAAGGATATCTCAGAATTCTATTAACAATAGTCAAATGTGATTCCTTTGGCTCAGCTTGAAATCTAGCACACAAACAAACACTAAACATGATATATAGTCTGCTAGTAGTTAAGCAAAGTAATGATTCAATTATTTCTCTAATTTTCTTTTGATTAATAGATTTTCTCTTACAATCCTTATCTAATTGCACTGAGGAACTAATTAATGTACTCACTAATTTAGCATTATCCATTTTATATTTCTTGAGGATGTCTTTAATATACTTTGATTGGCTAAGAAATATTTAATCCTCATTATGCTTCATGCTAAAACCAAGAAAATAACTCAAGTCTTCCATGAAACTCATTTCAAATTCACTACACATTATTTTTGAAAAATCATCAAAGATTTTTATTGGTGGATCCAAATAAGATATCATTAATATATATTTAAATAATAAGTATGTCATCTCCTACCCTTTTTAAGAAGAGAGTGGTGTCCACACTTCCTTTAACAAATGAGCTTTCTAGCAGGAAAGTGCTTAGCCTCTCATACCAAGCCCTCGGTACTTATTTTAGTCCATATAATGCCTTTTTCAATTTAAACACGTGATTAGGGAATTTTGAATTTTCAAAACTTGTAAGCTACGCAACATAAACATTTGTATCACTCTATTAAGAAATGCACTCTTAATATCCATTGGATACAATTTAATACCTTTAAAACAAATAAAGACTAGTAACACCGTTATTGCTTTATGTCTGGCTATAGGTAAAAAAGTTTCTTCAAAATCAATTTCTATTATTTGATTATACCCCATGGCCACCAATCTAGCCTTATTTACAACCACTACACCTAAATCATTCATTTTATTTTTGAAAATCGACTTAGTTCTAAAAACACTTTGATCTTTAGGCCTTTCAATGAATTCTCAAACACCATTTCTAACAAATTGATTCAATTCTTCCTGTATGGCCAAAATCTAAAATTCATCAAACATTGTTTGATTTATTTTAGTGGGTTCAATTATTGATATAAAAGCTGAGTGGTTCACTTCTTTGCTAAGACCATGCCTAGCTCTAACACCCACACGTGGTTCACCTAAAATCAATTCTTTAGGTTGACTCTTAGAAAATTTCTATTCTATAGGCAATGAATTTTATGTTCTAAAATTCTCTTCAAAATTTGTCTTTTCAATTACTTGGGAGATACATTTATATGTTCTTCCTCCCATCTTGGCTCTTTAGAAATACCAAATTCATCAAAAACTACATGTGTGGTCTCCTCAACTACCAACGTTCTCTTGTTAAAAACCTTATAGAATGTTCCAACACTAGAATATCCTAACAAAATTTCTTCATCTAATTTAGGAACAAATTTTCCTAAAGGAATTTTACCATTATTATGAATTAACCCCTAACATCCAAAGACATACAAATATGAAAGATCAAGTGTTCTCCCCTCAAGAAGTTCATAGGGTTTGTTGTTCAACTTGAATCTAATGTTTACCCTATTTAGAACATAACAAGTAGTAAAAACCGCTTCAGCCCAAAAATATTTTGGAAGTGAATATTCAGCAAATATGGCCTTAAAAATATATATTACAGTTTTGTTCTTTCTTTTAACAACCTCATTCTACTAAGGGGTCTTAGGTACTGAAAAGTTGTGATCAATTTCTTGCTCTTTACAAAACACTTCAATTTTATCATTTTTAAACTCTACTCCATGATCACTTTGAATTGTTAAAATTTTACACCCTAGCTTCCTCTGAATCCAAGTAAAAAAATTTCTAAATTCATCAAATGGTTTAATCTTATGAGATAAGAATTTAACTCAAGTGAATCTTGAATAATTATCAACAATTGTATAACCAAAAATCTTCCCTCCTAAACTTACAATGCTAATTAGCCCAAAAAGATCCATGTGTATAGCTTCAACTGGTTTGCTACTTTTAAGATCTATAATTAAATAAAATAAGGACTTCACCTATTTTCCTAATTGATATACATCACAAAGGTGATCCTTAGTGAAGTCTAATTTGGGTATCCCTCTAACCAACTCTTCATGGGTATTCTTTCTAAGATTTTTCATACTTGCATGATAAAGTATTATATGCCATAACAATGATTCATCAATGATTGTTTTAAGAAAAGTATTAAAAGATTTAACAAGGTATAAATCAAGCATGTATACATTATTTACACTATTTTCATGTACACATTAATTCAATTTTGGCTTATAATGTAGCTTGTAGGAAAAATGTTAACACTATAACCCTTATCACAAAACTGACTAATACTCAACAAGTTATGTTTTAAGCCTTCAATCAAAATTATATTTTCAATAAAGACATTATTCTTTTTGCTAATAATATATGTACCTACCACTTTCATAGTGGTATTATCTCCTAGTGTTATTATGCTTCCATTCATGGCTTCTAGTGATTCAAATTGAGTTGCATCTCCAGTCATATGCTTCAAACATCTTCTATCTAAGTACCAAATGCTCTCACAAGGACATTTATGAGAGTGTTTTTACAAAATTATTAAATGTTAAACTTGGGAACCTAAATGAAATTGGTTTTGCCTCTTGGAAATGATAATTTAGATGCATGTTTGATATGCTGTATTTTTTTTATCTTAAGTCTCCACACTAGATGTGTTCTACTATGAATTATACAAGTGTGTGAGATATGTCCTATCATTACATATGACAAACATTTAACACCAGGATAAGGATTTACAAATCTATGTGAGTTATATTGTCTTTTCCTAGGTTTTGAAATTATATGCTTCTTATCAGGATTAAAAAAAAATTTAAGTGTATGGTGTGTCTTATTTTCTTTAAAACCTTTCAATTTTTCTTTTAGAAATGAGTTTGCACTTTCTAAAAAAGCATTGTAAACTTTCAACTCGTGTTCTCTTTGATATTCTTCATCTATAAACACCTTACTTTCATTTTAAATATCACTATATGATGTTTTTAATAAATTATATTTCTTATACAAATCATCAAATTCATCCAATAATGTCATGTGGTTGCTATATATGGATGCATGATCGTTCCTAACTATTTTATCTTCTTTTTATAAATTTAAAAAATCTATATTCAATATAGCATGCCATTTCTTGAGTTTCCTATATGCAATTTATATTTTTTTTATAAACCTCAAATAACTCATCATAGGATAAATCACATACCTCCTCTTGATCTAACTAATCAAGTTTGTCTATCAATAAGCATAAGTGTCTACATCTTCTGCTTCTATTTATGAGGAGTTTAAAGCTAAATAAGCCAAGAAATCCCTTTGTAGTCTTTTCTTGCCCTTCCTAACATTAGTTTTCTCCTCAACTTTTTTCTTGCCAGGATTATCTTTTAGATTCAAGTAATCAAATTTAATATTACTAGGATTATCTTTTAGTTTCTTCATACACTATGCAAAGTCTATCCCAATTTTTTTTTCCAGTTTATAAGTTGAAACATGTATACAATCCTTAGACTTCAGCGCTTAGAAAAAAATTTTTAAACATTTTGCGTTTAATTGAATTGGTTCTTTTTCCTCTAATGTCCAATCAATAAATGGTGTTTCATTCCTAATCCCATCAATAAGTCTAGTGGATCTAGTGTAACCTTCCTATACTAAAATCCACATGTGATAGTCAACTGATTGTAGAAAAGTATACACGAGTTTTCTAAAAGTCAAAAAGAATGATATCAAATAGGGGTGGTCTAGTGATCGAATATCATTTAAGAGAGTTATGATTTCTAAAAGTAGCCATAATCATTTTTTCAAAAAGTTTTCTAAACCTTAATTTTTGAAATAGCCTCTGATACCACTTAAAAGTTTGAGTAGGTTGTTGACCTAATACAACTATCCCAAGGCTAACTAAGAGGGGGTTGAATTGGTAATTTAATAAAATCTCTTGAATTATAGATAACTGATTTAAAATTTTTGACAAAATGATAAAGTTTTTAAAATATTTTTCAACCATAATAATTTAAAGTGCAAAAAAGAAAAATGCAATAAAAAATAAAAGAAGAGAAGAAAACAAAATTTTATAGTGGTTCAATCCAACTAGACCTATGTCCACTCCCTGAAGTATCCTTCAATTATTACACTAAATCAAGAGGGACTCTTATTTTGCTCCCAAAACAAGGTGGAGAAGCTCTTACAAAACCTCTCTTCCACCACTTCAGTGCGGCAGTGTACCGACGTCATTTCTCACCCCCCATGTGATGGCAACATACGAACATCCTTTCTCACCCTTTTGGTGATGAAATAGTACCAACATCATTTCTTACCCTCCTGGTGATTGTAGAGTAACAAAATCCTTTCACACCATCGTGTTAATGGTAGAGTACCATGATCTTCTTTCAAATTCTTCTCTCAAGAGCCCTCAAGGAAGTAGGGAGAATCTTGAATAATAAATAAGAAATCCTTACCTTTGTGCATTCCTGTGAATCCCCTCACAATTTCCTCTCAAAAGATCTCTCACTCTTCACTCCTAAAGCTCTCTCCCAAACACTCTCCTTATCCACACTCAAGAGAAATTCATAGCAAGATCTTAGAGTGTCAGTTAGAGGACACTTTTATATGAAAGATAAGAAAAATCATCTATAAAACTAAAATTTCAACTTGAACGTACAAAAATCGTACAGTATAATTGAGGATCATATATACAAATTGTTTAGAAAGCCATATATAATTCTATATAAACATGATTTTATACTATATTAGTCAAAATTGAACAAGTTCTTCCGGTATGATTATGTATGAACCCATTTCATACAATATGAGTCATCTATATGAACCATACATCATATAATAAGAAATATTTAATCAAGTCATGCTTTATTTGGTATGAATGTGGATGGCTCTATTTTGTACTCTATAAGTAATCTATATAAAACTAACATCGTACAGTACGATCAATTCAAAAATTGATGAAATTATTTGGGACAAACTGGTATGCACCCATTATGTACTATGTGAGTCATCTATATGAAATCATACTCATACAAAATGAAACTTTAAAAAATGGTGAGTTTTTTTACAATGAACTGATACATACCCATTTCATACTCTATGAGTTATCTATATGAAACATAATCGTACAGTACGAACAATAAAAAAAATTCTTTGGCATGATTTGATTAACATCATTTTGGAGGAACTACCATGAATAACCATCCAATATGATTTGAAAATCATACAGTATGATTAGTTTAAAATTTTAAAGTTTTAGCTCACTCCCCAGTATGTGTGTGAATAATTACCCAATTAAAATCACACTCTCTTAGACTCAAGAAAAATAGAAAATTACATACTTCATTATAGGAAACCCTAATCTAATATATCTTCAAGTGTTCTGTAGTCTTGAGTATGATTTTTCTAAAATATTAGTACACATAAATAACACAAAGAAAATATATCCAAAGTATGTTAGGAGAAACAGTAATCATAACAATAATATTTTTATATCATCAAAAAATTGCATCATATAAAACTTAATCTTGAAATTTAAGTTGCAACAAGTAGTGTGGGGTGATTGATAAAGGTAATTTCCAATCAAACAAGGAATCATCATATACAAATATAGATAAAGTAAATAGATCGTGCTGGATGATCTTAGGATCACATTATATGATGTTTTCAAAAATTTAAACAATTCATCTAAATGATTGTTTACATTGTTCTAAAAGGGTCTAATTTTTTAACTGATTATATCATATAAATTCCAATCATATTGTACAAATAGAGATGACCAACTTAAATTTTTAGGGTTTTCTATGACCTAATACTTAAGCAATGTTTCGAAGAATCTCTTTGAAATAGAGCGGATTATGAGACTATTGAAGTAATTAGAGAGGTGCTTTGAGAGAAAACCAGGGTATTATAAGAATGGGAAGGTGAGGTTGAGTATGAGGAAAAAGGAGTGTGAGGTAATCACACGATTTCTTTGGGCTTGCTACACCCTTGCTTCTCTTATGTCTTAGGTAAGTCCTTGATGGCCCTCTAGTGAGAGAGGCTTCAAAGTCAAGTACTTGAGGTACTCTTCCTTCTCCAAGAGGGAGAAAAAGATTGGAGGTACTTTGCCTTCTCAAGAAGGGAGAAATAGATTGGAGGTATGCTGCCTACTTTATTAGGGAGAAAATATTTGGGTTCTCTACCTTCTCCAAGAGGGAGAAAATAAATTCAAGGTCTGCTTCTGTCACCAGTAAGGTGGCATAACGTCCAACACCACTTGCTTAGAGATTTTTAAAATTACCAATTCAACTCTCCTTGGTGCACCTCAGTCTAGTTCTATAAGATTTAACAACCTTCTTAAACTTCTAAGGGGTATCAGAGCGAGTGTTGTAATTTAGATTTTAAAATCATCAAGAAAAGATTAGTGGTGCATTTTGGTAATCAAAATACTATGGGGGGTTATTCAATAACCAGTCCACTGTTATTTGATAATATATTGTTTGATATCTAAAAATATTGCTTGGTTACCTTTTTTGTAATCTATTGATTATTGCACATGGTTTTTAGTACAATAAGGTTATTGTGTATCATCTGATTTGATTAATGGCATTAAAATTGAATTACCATTTAATCAATGGAGCAATGGGGATAGAGACTTAGCTCAGTTAAATGCTAAACTCTTAAACTATTTTTCATGGGCTATAAAGTCTGAATATTATATGTTTGTATTAACATGTACTATTTGGAAGGAATTATTGGATAAACTTTGCATAAAATATGAGGGAACTAGCGAAGTAAAACAGTCTAAGTTAAACATCCTACTTTATGACTTCGAACTATTTTTCATAAAACCTATGAGTCAATTTTAGAAATGTACACTAGGTTTACATAGATAATGACATACCTACATGCATTGGGTATAGAACTTTTTCATTCAAAAAATGTTAATAAATCCTATGTTGCCTGCCTAGTGCATATGATGCTAAGAATATTGCAATTATTGAATCTAAGGATTTTAATGTCTATTCTATTGACAACTTACTTGGGTCACTCATTGCCTACTAGAAAGGAGTGAGTTAGAGGAAAAGTGATGTAGGTGAAAAGTAAAGGAAGAAAATTGTATCACTCAAAGAAAATGAGTCAGCAAGTGATAGGTCTTTAGATGAAGGAGAGGTAGACAATGCACTGATGACATGGTAATTTAAAAGCTTTCTAATGTCTTTAGATATGGGAAATGTGATGCAGGGAAAAGTAGAAAGTGAAAACAAAGGCATCATCAATAATGGAATAAAGGTAAAACAAATAAAAATTCTAAAGTGTATTCTAAAGTTATTTATTTTGAATGCAGAAAGTGGAGAAACTTGAGAATGGACTATCCAACCTAAAGGCTCACCCAAACAAAGAGAAGGGTAATGAAAAGCTAATGTTTAAGAAGGGCAAGCAAAAGACACAAAGATCTTTTTGGCCTGAATCCTCATCAAAATCTTCAGAATCAAAAGCATAGGTGAAGGTGACAAACTTATGTCTTATGACTAATGATAATCTTGTCAATCAAATCAAGATGAGGTACCTCATCTTTCCTATGATGAATTGTTTATTATTTAAAAAAAAAACATGATTCATATAGGAATTTTAAAAAGATGTATGCTAGTCTCAATACAAATTTTAGTTCATTACAAAAGGAGCATACTAGTTTGGTAAGAAAGAATTCTACTTTAGATAGCTATCATATTACTTTACTAGATAAATTTATTGCATTAAATAAGAAGCATACTGGCCTATCTAATACATATGACTCCTTATAAACATTGCATATTGAATTAGAGAAAGCATACAAAGGATTAGAAGCATGTGTAGATGAAATAAATGGTAGGGAACATACATTAAAAATTGAAATTTCCATTCTTGAAAGTACGAATACATTTTTAGAAGCAAAACTAACTACACTTTAGAATAATAAACCACCACCTACATTAGAATAATTTCATAAACCGTTATTACATCAAGCATCATTAAAACCCTGGACAAGGTACCACAACCCACATAGCCTGGTAAGTCCATTTTCGGGTGTTAGGTGTTATTCCTGTGGCATGCTAGGCCACATATCCTGCATTTAAACAATCCATCGTATGACACATCTAATGTGGACGCTAAAATTACATTCATTATAGCATAACATGCATTCATCTCATTCATTTAAGCATAAGGTGGAACCCAAACTCACTTGGTTTTCTAAATATAATGTTTAAATGACTATTATAGGGTTGCTTTCATAAAAGGCCTAGTGAGAGCATGTGGTACCTGGGTAATTGATGCTCAAGGCACATGACTTGTGATATGAACTAGTTTATTGCACTAGAGGCTAGGTCTTGAGATAATGTGACACTAAGAGACAACACCTCTAGGAAAGTTATGGGTACAGGTATAATCGACAACACTAAAATATTTATTATTGGAAATATTTTGTTAGTTGATGGTTTAAAACATAATTTACTGAGCATTACTTAACTATGAGGTAAAGCTTCTTTCTAAAAAATTCATACTTAGTTTAAATGAAAAACTTGTGTTAGAAGGAAAATAATAAATTATACTTGCATGCTAGATTTAAATTGCATTGAATATTCTAACTCTTTGTATTTTAAAATAATAATTGATGGATCCTGGCTATAACCTAGGAGATTATTCCATGCAAGTATGAAAACTCTTAGGAATATTACATATAAATATCTAGTTAGAGGCATACCTATGTTTGTGTTCACAAGGACCCCTCAATAAAATGGAATAGCTAAAAGGAAAAATAGAACCTTGGTTGAAGATTCTTAGGCCATGATAGTTGAATACCCACTCCCTAAATATTTTTGGGCATAAGTAATAAATATTGTTTGTTATGCTTTAAATAAGGTGAATGTTATATCCAAGCTGAATAAAACACCCTATGAACTCCTTAAGGGTAGGACACCCAACCTTTATCACTTATATGTTTTTTGGTGTAAATGAATCATAACTGATCAATGGAAAATCACCCTTAGGAAAATTTCATCCAAAATCTAAAGGACTCTTCTTAGGTTAATCATCTATAGGGAAAATCTATAAAATCTACAATAAGATGACCTTGGTAGTAGAAGTGTCTACCCATGTAGTATTTAAAAAATAAGATATAACCTTTGAAACAAAACCTAAAAAAGTCGAAGTAGAGGTCATGAAAGAGGAAGAAGCAATTTTAATATGTGATAGAGTATAACCTCAGGACCCACTACCTAGAGAATGGTGATAGTCTTCTACTCATCCTAAAAAACTAATCTCAAGAGATCCATCTAAAGGTGTTAGAACTAGGCATAGACTTTGGAAGAAAGTTAGTCATTTTACTTTTATTTCTATGATGGAGCCCACCAATATAGATTAAGCCCTAGGTGATGAATTTTTTATCTTAGAAATACAAGAAGAGTTAAATCAATTTATTAAAAATTATGTATAGGAACTAGTTAAAAGACCAAATGTCTTGAGTATTATTGGAACAAACTGGGTATTCAAAAATAAAATGAAGGACTCCAGAATAGTGATAAGAAATAAGGCCAGATTAGTAGCTAAGGGATATAATTAGATTGAAGGAATCAATTTTGAGAAAAACTTTGCCCCTGTAGCTATATTAGAAGATATTAGGGTACTATTAGCTTTTATATGTTTTAAGGGATTTAAATTGAATGAAATGGATGTTAAGAGTGCCTTCCTAAGTGAGGTGATTAAAAAGGATATATATGTTGAGCAACCCTTAGGCTTTTAAAATTCAATTTTCAAATAATGTGTTCAATCTAAAAATGGCATTATTTGGACTAAAATAAACACCTAAAACATGGTTTGAAAGCCTAAGCAAATTCTTACTAAATAGAGACTTTGTTTAGGGTAGCGTAGATACCACCCTATTCCTCAAAAAGGTCAGAGAATAAGTATGCATTGTCTAAATTTATGATGATAACTTGTTTGGATCCTGAGATAAAAATCTATGCAATGAATTTTCAATAATAATGATTAGAGAGTTTGAGATGACTATGATGGGAGAGCTCAACTATTTTCTTGGATTTAGTGTAAAGGAGATGGATGATGGAATCTTCTTTAGCCAATCTAAATACATCAAGGACATTCCTAAGAAATATGAAATGGATAATGCTACAGAAATAAATACTCCTATGAGCTCTACTATTCAGTTAGATAAGGACCCAAATGAAAAGATAGTTGATCACAAAAAGTATAGAGGGATAATTGAATAACTTTTCTATTTGAATAGCATTATACTGGATATAATGTTTAGAGTGTGTCTTTGTACCAGACTTTTGGCTGATCCAAAAGAATCTCACATGACTTCAATTAAGAGATTCCTTAGATACCTATTAGGCACCCAAAACCTAAGTATCTAGTACCCTAGGCATTATTCATTCTTTAAAATCATAGCTTATCTAAATTCTAATTTTATAGGATGTAGGATATATATTAAGATTACATCAATAATCTATATGTTTATTAGATAATCATTAGTTTTCTGGTCTAGTTGAAAGAAGAACTCGATAGCCTGTAGAATCCATTGTTCCAGGAAGCGTTTTTGCTCAAGTCTTATGGCTAAAGCTAGGGCTGTAAATGAACCAAACGTTCGACGAACTACTCGTTGTTCGGTTCGATTAAAGCTCGTTTGTGTTTGTTTAATTAACTAAACAAACGAACTTGAACAATATTTTAAATACTCGATTCTTAAATAAACAAACTTGAACACTAATGTGTTCGGCTCATTTATGTTCGCGAACAACATCATTTGAAGTTCGTGAACAAGCTCGACATTAAGTCGATAAGAAGCTCGATTCGTGTTTGATTTTTAACTCGTGAATGAGCTCGATAAAAATAATTAATATTTGACTATATAATTAATAAATATAAATAATCATTTCCTTTGTTACATAGACTATTGCTTTTATTATAAATGTGTTTGTTCATAGATATGTTCATGAACGTGTTTGCATGATAGTTAAAAATTTTTTGTTAAATATGTTCGCGAACAAGCTCGTTAAGCACTAAATGAACGAACATGAACTGAACATGAACCAAACATGAACACTCATTAATTTAAATGAACCAAAAATGAACATAAACAATAAAGCTCGAACAAACATGAACCAAACTTGAACAAGCTGATATTAAATGAACACAAACACGAACACTCACATACTCAGCTCGGCTCGGTTCATTTGCAGCCCTAGCTAAAGCAATAAATATTAGATCTTGGAATACATTTAGGCACCATTTATATTATGTGTGATAATACTAGTGTCATTTGTATATCCAAAAATCTAATTCAACACTCTCACACAAAACATATAGACATTAGGAAACACTTCATAAGAGATAATGTAACCAAGGGAGATATAGAGTTGCATCATATAGCTACTAGAGGCCAAATGGCAAACATTTTTACTAAATCCTTAGCCTATGACACCTTTAGCACCTTGAGGACTATATTAGGTCTTATAGAAATTCATGTTTAACTAAGGATAAATCAAGATTGTTATCATTTGAAATCAGTCATTTGTATGTGTTACATTATATGTGTTTATTTTTGTACATTAATTTATGTGTTACCATTTTTGCACATTTTTGTTCAAAATATATTTTTTGATTATCACATACACACTCTTCATTAGCTCAAAAAATTTAAAACAAAAAAATTGAAAATACAAAAAAAAATTATCGTACAATATTATCCATATTTGTACTATATGTTATGACCATTCATGCACATATCACAGACATTACTAAATCAACGGCCCAAAAAACTTAAATTATTGGTGATCATATTATACGAAGCACCCTTCATACTGTATAATATGCATGTTAGAATTTTTTTGGTATGAATTCAATTTGGTCGGTACAATCATAATTATACTTTATATTTCTTGAACCTCCATGTGTACTATATGATCCACATGTTAGAGTCTATTCGGACAAATTCAATTTGGTTGATATGATCATAATTACACTTTGTACTATGTGAATAATTGTTTGTACAATAAGCTATGTTTAGTCAAAAGTCATTCAGATGCTCCTTATGTTGAACATAATTCCTTAAGATCCATCCACAGAAATATATTTACAATCCATAGAATCAATAAGGAATTTTTTTGGGGAGTATATTGGTCTTTCTACTAAAGGCTCTCATCCACAATCTACGGCCTCTAAAATTGATCTTGAATGGAGTTCTATAAAGCTATCCATAAGGAATGTGCATTTAAATCAACATCAACCCTTAGTCCACTCTCTAAATCAAAATGCCTAAGTTATCTAGCATGTTCTTCAAACTTCAATTATATCCAAAGCTGGTGATCATGTCAACATCACTCCACTTCTTTCCCTGGTCACCTATTTTAAAATTTGTAATGCTAAATTTGATGAGGCTCAAATGAGTATTGACTATATATCCAGAATATGACTCCAATTCAACATCCCAATAACAAAAGAAAGAAAAATGTCACATTTGGACACGTCATAGACTTTCTCTTAGACAAGAAATATAAAATCACCTAACCTGGTCCTCCTGATAATCTTTCCATTTTTTATACGGATTCATCCTTCCGCATTCTTTTCCATCAAGGGCAAGAGCACAATGAGCCAGATTTCATGAAGAAGAATAAGTTGTTCTTGTAGGTGGACTTGCACCACCACCAATACCACCACATGCACCTACCTACCCTACCTACCCTCATAATAAAATAATTTAGAGACTCAAGAGATTAGAAACTCTGCTAGACTATCACATTTAACAACAAAAACAACAACAAGTGGAATAAATGGGATGGTTTGGAGAAAATTTTTTCTAAATTGAAGATCAATTCACCTCTATCTATAAATGTTTTCAACAACCACCACCACCATCACCTCATCAGGATCCATCTTATATTTAGTACATATTTGATGTGTTTTATTATTTTCATGTCTTGTAATGTTCATCTTATATTTTCTTTGTTCCTCCTCTTTTTGGTGATGCCGAAAGGGGTAAAATATGTATGTTTGTTTGTATGTTTTATTTAATAAAATTCTATTTGGATTTTTTTCTGTTATTTTATTTTTATGTCTTATAATGGTTTGAAGAAAATGTATGTTTGGTTGTATGTTTTACTTGGGTGGGGGTATTGCGAGTCTTTTGGCTGGTGCTTCTGTCTCTTAATCAAGTGGGATTTTGGGTCTGACAGATGGGACATTTTTGGCAAGAGGTAGGCGGTGCATGATGAAGCCACATTGAGAGCATGGTTCTTCTTCTTCTCAAGTGGATATGAATAGGTCTGATCCTCCTATACATAGAGAAGAAAATTTAATCAAGGAGAGGGGAATAGTTGATAAATTGAACGCAAAACCTAGAAAAAGGTTAAACAAGTCTTGGCTACAATGAGGGCTTCAACATTAAGTGGGATGCTGACATAGCTTATGATTTTAGAGATTCCCTCAGGAGTTCAATAAGAAAGGGGAAAGTTCATTATTTTGATCCATAAGGGAATTAAAGGGAACTCTTCTCTCTTGGGTGTGAAGTCTGGGGTCCATGTGACAACACTTAGGTACCTTATTAGGCATTATTAAAAAAATTATCTATTTTGGAGAAAAAAAAATTCCTTTTTAGCTAAAATTTTTGTAATAAAAGGATTTTGAAGGTGATTTTTGCAGATTTTATAGGAGAGTTTCTAGAGAAGTTTGCTCGTGGTTGAGTAAAAATGTAGTAAATTATAATGAAATGGAGCTATAGTTCAAACCACTATATTTTTCTTTCTTCTCTCAATCATGTTTATGCTATAAAATATGTTTTTAATTTTTTTTTCTAATCTAGTAGGGACTAAACTCTTTATTTATATATTAAATATAGTATATTATATTTTTATGGACTCTTATTTAATATAATTAATTGTGTTTTAAAACTTTAGTTTTATTGCTTTGTATTTTACCCTACAGTATGTTTACTTTTAATTGATTGACATCCCTTTATAAGTGTAGGAGTTCTACTCAAAATTGAGAGATGAAGATGATACTCAAGATGGGTAAATTTTCCTGCTAGATCATAGGATAAAGATATCTACATTAAATTTCTATAATATGAAAAATCCCCTATACCATAACTGAAATCTACTTTAAGTTAAATCTAACATCAAGATATAGGGAGTTTATTAAGTGAAATTTGTTACCTAAAACTTTAGATTTAAATTTAGATGTAATAATTCAAATTTCAAAAATGATTTTTAAATACAAAAATTTAAATCCTATCTAAATTGCATCACAGAGGTGTTATTCCATTGAACATCTATGCAGTAGGTTTTAAAGTGTAGTGGTGCCTGAATTGGTTGTTACAACATTGAAGCCTCTATTTTACAGTAAATTTAGATTCAACATAAAATGTTGTGGGGTTGAGTAGTGGTGCGGAGGAACTACCCATAAGAAAACATTTTAAATAATATTTTACCATTTAGCATCCCTCATTTCCCCCAGCCAGCTCCATCTTGTGCGAGAAGAAATGGGAGAGGAAAATAGTTAACATTTTGGTCATTGATTTGCTTCATCGCTTTTATGAAAATTTTTTCAAATCGAGATAGGTGACTCAAATCCAATCTTTTTTTTTTTTTAATATTTTGATTTTGGCTAGTGAATTCTCCTCAAAATTGATTTTACTATGTTTTCCTAGGTTTTATAGAACTTCCACTACATAACTTTTATATGTTAGGGTATTGAATATTTTGAATGATTTTGCTAGTTGATTTTGAGATTTAACTAGGTAAAATAAAAGTTATGCTATTTTATTTTATTGACTTAGTATAAAAATGTAATATTTAATAAATGCATATTATTTATGCAAGTATTGAAAACGAACTATGTTTTTGGGTAATAGCTGGTATCTATTACTTTTATTATAATGTGTGTGTGTGTGAAACAAGTAAAGACTGGTTGACCCCCCATTATTGAAGATTTATAAATATGTATAGGATGGTGAGCCGATGGACTTTCCTTTATATAAAAAAAATTGGTGTTATCCTCCAGTAATTCTTGTGATATAACGATACCATGATTAAGAGTTATAACAAGTTATTACTATGCCGATGGATAAGAAGTAATGACTTTGTTTATCAAGCTAGTGGTTGCCAACTACCAATAACTAAATACTGAAAAAGCACTATGATAACCAGAACTCCTTACTTCTTGAATAATATTGGATATTATTACTAAAATGTATGTTATTAGTTTATTGTTATTATTCAACCTTATAGTTTCTATTACCATCACACTATTTTACTATTCAACTAATTACCATTCTATTAACACGGTATTGTTTACTATTTTCCCATTGGTTTATAGATATTGGTATTGTTACTATTATTGATTCATTATCACTACTACTACTATTGATTGACTATTATATATTTTGATTTCTAGATGAGCAAAAAAATATTACTATTATGATAGATTGGTTCCAGATGATATCTTATTAATTCATATCTCAAGGATCAAATGTCATTGGAGAGCTTATGCAAAACATCTTCTAGCATTCATTGTGAAGGATGTTATTATGTATGCTTCGGATCCCCTGTTGTTGCTTGCACGTGTCTACACTACTTCCAATTTGTTACATTTGCTTATTGGAGGTGTGTTGCATAAAAGTCCGTTAGGGATGTTAAGCACTTGAGAACTAGCCTGAGGCTAACCAAGAGGGGGGGGGTCAATTGGTATTTAAAAAAAAAAAATCTTTCTTAGATTAAATCACATTAAGCACAAATCAAAACCAACACAGAAAAATAAGTGCAGAAAATTAAAATGCGGAAGCAGTAAAAAGAACACAAGGGTTTATAGTGGTTCGGTCAACTTGTCCTATGTCCACTCCCTGGAGGCGCCCTCCAGGTATTGCACTAAGTAAGTGTCTCTCCTTTAGCTACCACAGCAAGGCGAAGAAGCCTTTACCACCGACTCCTTTTCTCCAACCCTGGTGTGGCAGAGAACTGACTCCTTTTCATTCCTCCTGAAGCGGGCAGATAACCGACTCCTTTTGCTTCCTCCTGAAGCAGGAAGAGAACCCAAACCTTTTGCTGAAGTAGACCTCCCAAGAATGAAGGACGAAGACCGGAGAAGATGACTTGGAACCTTGCTTGGAGTAACCCTTATGAACCCTCTCACAAACTCCCCCTCATAACTTCCTCTCTCTCTCTCTCTCCTTCTCCCAAGGCTCTCTTAGGTCAAGATAGTAGCACTCAAGGTCTCTTACATGAGAAAAATTGGATCCTTTAAATAGAATTTTAAGAATCAACATTATCGTCCAGGACGATATGGAGGCCGATCAGTACAAATCGTTGACTATCGTACTGAACATCGCCCTAAATGGGGGTCTGGACGACTCAAAATTAGCTTGATTATCCTGGACGATCTCATGATCATCCCGGACATTTAGTTGAAATCAGAGGTAAATCATCCAGAATATCACCCTGAATATGATCTGGCCGATGTTGATCATCCAGAAGAAACTAAGGTTTTTGAACTGGTCGTCTCGGCCAATATTGAGATCGTCTAGGACGATGTGATCATGTCAATCATTCTTAATTGGTTTCCTTAATTATCTGATCAATTTAGGCATAATTATATTAAATCGTCCAGGATGATACACGATCGTCTTGACCGATATCCAAAAATAAAGAATTCCAAAATAGATCATGTCGGTGAATTCTTTCTATTTTGAGCATATCATTCTGGCCGATACATGTATCGTCCAGGCCGATATCCTAATGACGGCTGCCTTGACTAGGGATCCTGATTAGGGTTTCTATTTTAAACCCAATCGTCCAGGATGATATAAATATCATCCGGATGATGAGAGTAAAAACAAAAATTCTAAATCAGTTAAGAAAAGAATCACTCAAGTGAGTGTGTGTAGGGTTACTTTGCATCAGACAGTTCTAAGATTATAATATACTCAAGAAAGTGAAAAGAAAAGTTACAGACTTACTCAACCCTAATCTACCCAATCTTGAGCTGGTTCCGTTTGTCGTCTGATCTCTTGGCCCTGAAATGTCAGAAGAAAAAGGTAATCGTATTGTTTGCTATCATCAAAACCATAATTCATGAAACCAAATCTGCAATAATCTCCTCCTTTTTGATGATGGCAAACACTCCGATGATTATTTTAAAAATAGTAGTGTAAAAATAGAAAGGCTTTCAAGATTCAGAATAAAAGTTCAAACATACAAACCTACTACTCCCCCTTTTGACATCTCAAAAAGAAGGAAGAAACTAAGAAATAAAGTAAACAAACCCTTTTTTTTCTTTTTTTTTTTGATAAATCAAGGCATGAGCATGATGTAGTATTCCATGTGATTGATTTTAACAATTTGTAAGTTAATGAGTTAACAACATCAAAGATCCAAAAAATTGTAGAATATCCGATCATGATTACCCTTAGCTCAGACTTTCTTTTAGGGTAGAATCGTCTTTTGAAATCAATGACTTAACTCAAAATTTTAATTAGATATGAAAAAGAGGATCCGTTCACCACTTGGTTTCAGAAAAAAATATCTTTATAGAATATTGTATCAAAGTAAATTTATCACGATCGCAAAACAATCGAAACCAAGTCTTTGATTTTATCAAGTGATACATGAAAACTTCTAAGTTTTAAAAGACTTGAAAAGAGAGGAGAGCTTGCTTTTGGTGGGCTCATTTTTTGCCTCTTGTCAATTTGAATGCCGCTTTGCACATCTTTTGATTGTTAATACACCTTGTGTATTTTTTTTTTAATTTGGCATTCATTACACATCTTTTGTTTTTGGCATAATTGGCCTTTTTTTTCATTTTTGCAAGCTACATTCTCTTTCAAAATCTCTTAAATAATCTTAGTTGTGAATATATCTTCTAGATATTAGAGAAGAAAAACTCACTCTCTAATATAGGGAAGAACAATCCACAAAACAGAATCAATAATCGTATGAAGAAATGCAATGACAAGGGTAATGATGAATCATGATGTGACATAAAGACTTTGACCATTATAAATACAAGATAGATTTGCTGTAGCAAGGTTAGAAAAGATCTTAATTTCATATTCCATTCGTTAATTTGAGATAGACTTTTGATTAGAAAAGAAAATTGTACCACTAAAATAGGTTAGAGAAAGAGATACAATCAACAGTATATTTTTACCCTTAAATAGATTAAGAGATGTAAAACATTGACTACAAATTTTCAAAAGCAAAGACAAGGCATATGATATCATTTCAATGATGATTTTGAAAACCAAATCTAAAATAAAAATGAAAGCACAACAATCCAAACAAAAACTAAAAAGTAAAGCAAAGAAGAAGAAACAACAAAACAAAGAGCAAAAAGAAAAGCAAAAAGAAAAAAAGAAAAAGAACAAAGACAAAAGAAACGCAAGTAAAAAGATTAAGTTCATGCATTTATGTCAATCACACCCAATCTGGTCCTTAAAGAGCTGAAAGTATTGAAGGCCAGCGGTTTAGTAAAGATGTCAGCCAGTTGATTTTCAGTTGTCACATGGTATAACTCAATGTCTCCCTTAGTTACATGATCTCTAATAAAGTGATGCCTAATGTTAATGTGCTTAGTCCTTAAATGTTGGATAGGATTCCTAGAAATGCATATGTCACTAGTGTTGTCACAAAAGATTGGGATGGTGCCTACAGGTAATCCTAAATCCAATACCTGTTATTTCAACCAAAGGACTTGGGCCACACAACTTCCAAGAGCAATGTACTCAGCTTTAGCAGTGGAAAGTATAACAGAGTTTTGCTTTCTACTAGAACATGAGACCAAAGATTGTCCTATGAATTAACAAGTTTCATAAGTGCTTTTTCTATCCACCTTACATCCTGGAAAATTAGAGTCAGGAAATCCAATAATCTCAAAAGAAGTGTTGTGCCTAAGGAACCAAATTCTTAAGCCTTGGGACCCCAAAAGGTATCTAAAATTCTCTTAATGGCAGTCAGGTGGGATTCCTTAGGGTCAGCTTGAAATCTAGCACAAAGACAAACACTAAACATTATATCAGGTCGGCTCGCAGTCAAGTAAAGTAAAGATCCAATCATGCCTCTATATTTCTTCTAATCAATATGAAATTGCTCTGAACGACAAGAGGGGGTGAATTGGATGATTAAAAACTTCTTTAATGAAAAGAAATATCTTTTTATAACTTTATGCGGAAGCGAATTTCATTCACAATAGAAAGATATGTAATCAATTTCACCCACGCAATTAATCGCAATAAAAATGAATGCAGAAATAAAGTGCGAAAATAGTAAAGGAAAGAACACACCAATTTATAGTGGTTCGGTCAAATCATGACCTACGTCCACTCCCCGGAGGCACCCTCCGAGTATTACACTAAACCTTTAGTGATTCTCCTTTAGCCCCCACAGCTAGGCGGAGAAGCCCTTACACAATCACTTCCACCTTCCCCGGTGCGGCGGAGGAGCCGGGTCCTTTGACACCAATGAGATCTTCTTCTTCCCAAAACTTCCTTCAAGACGAACCTTGAATCCGATGGTACTGAGGTGCAAGCTCGCCGGAGCAACCGTGTGAACTCTCCTTCACACTCCCTTGAAACCCCCTCCAAGGTTCTTCTCCTCTCTCAAACTTCACCCTTTCCTCTCTCCCTTTCAAGTCCTCTCTTCAAGTTTTCTCCAAAAGAATGAAGACACAATGGCTGCCAAAGACTCTTACAAAGTCTTATGAGAGTGCTTAAATAGAGGTTTCAAAAAACCCTAAAAATACTCAATTCAGCCGTCAAATATCGTACTGTACGATCGCAAGATCGTCCAATACGATGTGCAGAAATTGACCTGTTAGTACTGTACGATGTCCTGTACGATGTGCTGTACGATCCAGTTCGTACAGTACGATACAGTTCGTCCAGTACGATCCAAATGACAAATTTCAGCCGTTTTGATTGAATAATCTCAGGATTAACTTAGGCAATATTTTAAACATCGTACAGTACGATTATGATCGTACAGTACGATTATACAACCTTTCAAATTCAAATTTTTGCCTAATTTAATGGACGGCGGGCTTTCTTATTATAACAAATCGTACAGTACGATATGGTGATCGTACAGTACGATTAGTTATATTCAAAAATAATTTTTCCAGGAAAAATAAAATATTTTAATTTATTTCTGTTACACCAGATCGTACAGTACGAAATAAATTCGTACAGTACGATGAACAGAAAGTTAAAATATTTATAATCATTTTTTGCTCCCTCTGTTTGTGTGCTTGATCAACAAACTAACATACATCATTACAAGACTTGACTCAATAAATGAAAATTACAGACTCATTTAATACAACCAATTCTATGCAATCTTGAGCCTTGAATCTTCAAAGAACGGTGCATGATGTACCTGAAATATTAGTCAACATAGAAAGACATATGCACTGCAAATACTAGGAGAAATAAAATATTAATAAATATTATTTGTTATCATCAAAATCATAAACTCGGAAGCCCGAGTTGCAACAATCTCCCCCTTTTTGATGATGTCAAATAATATTGGTTGACTTTGCAATTTAAAAAATAATTTCTCCTAAACTCCCCCTCAGTAAAAGAATTACATTAAAAATTAGGGGAAAGCTTTCTTTTTTTTTATTTAAAAAAAAATAGTAAAAAAAATAGAATAAAAAACATTAAACAACAATACTTTCTCCCCCTTTGACATTATCAAAAAGAAGAGATAAAATAAAATATAAAATAACAACACAATAACGAAACAAAAACATACAATTATAAAACAAGTTAAACATACAAGACAAAAAAAAAGCATACAAAACACATAAAAAAGTCACATAAACAAAACACACAAACAAACCTTAACATACTTATACCTCATCATCTTGCTCCTGTTCTGATGAATCAGAAACTAAGTCTGTTCAGGAGACTTTTTGCTTTTTATCTTTTCCCCATATTACAAATGGTTTGTTTTTACTCTTTTCATTTGCAGAAAGAGTTTTTAAGTTGGGGCATTCACGCTTGAAATGTCCGAATTTCCTACACCCAAAGCAAATTATGTCAGAACAAAACTTAACATTTTGACAATTTTTACCTTTACTCCGCTTTTGTTGATGTTCATGCTTATGCTTCAATAGACTTTCAAATTTATTTGTTATCGATGGTATCTCCTTGCTTTCATCATCTACTAAGCCATATTCATCTGTGTGTTTGGCTTTTAGCACAATAGTTTTCTCATCACCTGCATCCAAAAATCTTTGACTCACACTTTGCTCGTAGGCAATGAGTGAGCCGATTAGATTATCTATAGAATAAGAATTCAAATCTTTTGATTCACATATAGCTGTGACTTTGGCATCAAATTTATCAAGTAAAGAATGTAGAATTTTACTAACTTTTTCAACATTTGAAAGTTCTCTACCTAAATCATGCAATGACATCACAATTTGATTAAATCTAGTAAACATGTCTAAGATAGTCTCATATGGTTTCATGCTGAAAAGTTCATAATCACGCATTAGAATATTCAATTTCGATTGTTTGACTTCACTAGTACCTTCATATGAAATGCATAATCTATCCCAAATTTTTTTCCCAGTGGCACATGTAGAGATTTTCATGCAATCGTCAGAATTTAATGCACAGAAAAAACAATTCAAACATTTAGCATTTAGTTGTGCATTGACTAGTTCTACTCTACTCCATTCAGTAAAAGGAATATTAATTTTGACTCCATCTATCATACGAGAAGGTAAAGAATAGTCAGTTTGAATCATATGCCACATTCGATAATCAATTGATTGCAAAAACGTTGACATGCGAATTTTCCAAAAATTAAAAGAAATATTTTCAAATAAAGGTGGTCGTGTAATACAATAGCCTTCCGCAATGTTACGATTTCCAAAATATGCCATGATCGATTTTTTCAAGGTTTTCTAAAACACTATTTTTGAAACCCGCTCTGATACCAATTGAAATTGCTCTGAACGACAAGAGGGGGTGAATTGGATGATTAAAAACTTCTTTAATGAAAAGAAATATCTTTTTATAACTTTATGCGGAAGCGAATTTCATTCACAATAGAAAGATATGTAATCAATTTCACCCACGCAATTAATCGCAATAAAAATGAATGCAGAAATAAAGTGCGAAAATAGTAAAGGAAAGAACACACCAATTTATAGTGGTTCGGTCAAATCATGACCTACGTCCACTCCCCGGAGGCACCCTCCGAGTATTACACTAAACCTTTAGTGATTCTCCTTTAGCCCCCACAGCTAGGCGGAGAAGCCCTTACACAATCACTTCCACCTTCCCGGTGCGGCGGAGGAGCCGGGTCCTTTGACACCAATGAGATCTTCTTCTTCCCAAAACTTCCTTCAAGACGAACCTTGAATCCGATGGTACTGAGGTGCAAGCTCGCCGAGCAACCGTGTGAACTCTCCTTCACACTCCCTTGAAACCCCCTCCAAGGTTCTTCTCCCTCTCTCAAACTTCACCCTTTCCTCTCTCCCTTTCAAGTCCTCTCTTCAAGTTTTCTCCAAAAGAATGAAGACACAATGGCTGCCAAAGACTCTTACAAAGTCTTATGAGAGTGCTTAAATAGAGGTTTCAAAAACCCTAAAAATACTCAATTCAGCCGTCAAATATCGTACTGTACGATCGCAAGATCGTCCAATACGATGTGCAGAAATTGACCTGTTAGTACTGTACGATGTCCTGTACGATGTGCTGTACGATCCAGTTCGTACAGTACGATACAGTTCGTCTAGTACGATCCAAATGACAAATTTCAGCCGTTTTGATTGAATAATCTCAGGATTAACTTAGGCAATATTTTAAACATCGTACAGTACGATTATGATCGTACAGTACGATTATACAACCTTTCAAATTCAAATTTTTGCCTAATTTAATGGACGGCGGGCTTTCTTATTATAACAAATCGTACAGTACGATATGGTGATCGTACAGTACGATTAGTTATATTTCAAAAATAATTTTTCCAGGAAAAATAAAATTTTTAATTTATTTCTGTTACACCAGATCGTACAGTACGAAATAAATTCGTACAGTACGATGAACAGAAAGTTAAAAATATTTATAATCATTTTTTGCTCCCTCTGTTTGTGTGCTTGATCAACAAACTAACATACATCATTACAAGACTTGACTCAATAAATGAAAATTACAGACTCATTTAATACAACCAATTCTATGCAATCTTGAGCCTTGAATCTTCAAAGAACGGTGCATGATGTACCTGAAATATTAGTCAACATAGAAAGACATATGCACTGCAAATACTAGGAGAAATAAAATATTAATAAATATTATTTGTTATCATCAAAATCATAAACTCGGAAGCCCGAGTTGCAACACAATAGACTTACCACTTGGGTCCTTATCCAACGAAACACTAGAAGTCATGGGAGTATTAATTGGCTTGGTTTTATCAATCTCATACTTCTTCAAAATGTCCTTTATGTATTTTGATTGATTTAGAAAGGTTCCATCATCTAATTATTTTATGTTAAACCTCAAAAAGTAGGAAAACTCTCCCATCATACTCATCTCAAACTCTCTACTCATTATTTTAGAGAATTCATCATAAAGTTTTTTATCAGAAGATCCAAAAAGTATGTCATCCACATAAATCTGAACAATGAGCAAATCATCTCCAACTTTTCTAATAAAAAGGGTGGTGTCTACGCTCCCCTTAACAAACTCCCTTTCTAGTAAGAATGTGCTAAGCCTCTCATACCAAGCTCTGGGTGCCTACTTTAAACTATATAAGGCCTTTTTTAACTTAAAAACATGATTTGGAAATTGGGAACTCTCAAAACCTGGGGGTTGTTCTACAAACACGTCTTCTTTTATTTCCCCATTTAGAAAGGCACTCTTAACATTCAATTGAAAAAGCTTAAATCCTTTATAATAGGCAAAGGCTAATAGCACTCTAATGGCTTCCAATCTAGCTACATAGGAAAAAGTCTCCTCAAAATCTATCCATTCTATTTAGTTATACTCCTTAGCCACTAATCTTGCTTTATTCTTAACCACTAGTCCAGAATCATTCACCTTATTCTTAAAGACCCACTTGGTTCTAACTACACTTTGTTCCTTAGGTCTTTCTACAAGCTCCCAAATATCATTCCTAACAAATTGGTTCAATTCCTCCTACATGGCTAAAATCCAAAACTCATCAGAAAGGGCTTGGTTTATATTGGTGGGTTCAGTCATTGAGATTAAAACAGAATGGTTCACCTCCTTCCTAAGTCCATGTCTAGCCCTAACTCTAATAAAAGGGTCTCCTAAGATCAAATCTTTAGGGTGACTTGTAGAGTATCTCCAATCTCTAGGAAAGGTGTGTGAAGGTCCAACCCTTTCCTCTAGATCTACATTTTTTACTCCTTGGGTAACATCTCCTACTCCTTCAGTGTTTTGGTGTTCTACTCCCTTCTCCAGATTTTATATTCCAGTGGTAATCTCTCTAACATCATTATATCATCATCCTCAGCTTCAGGCTTTCTAGGATCAGACTCATCAAATACTACATGCTTAGTTTCTTACACCATCAAAGTTCTCTTGTTAAACACCCTAAAAGACTTCCCAATACTAGAATATCCCAAGAACACTCCTTCAGTAGATTTTGGATCAAATTTTCCTAAGTGAGACTTCCCATTATTGTGAATGAAAACCTTACAACCAAAGACATGAAGGTGGGTAAGATTGGGTGTCCTACCCTTAAGGATCTCATAGGGTGTCTTATCTAGTTTGGCTCTAACATTCACACTATTCAACACATAATAAGCTGTGTTAACCGCTTCAGCCCAAAAGTATTTTAGAAGTGAATACTCAGCAAGCATGGCTATAGCAGCTTCTACTAAGGTTCGGTTCTTCCTTTCAGCTACCCCGTTCTGCTGAGGGGTCCTAGGAGTTCAGAAGTTATGGTTAATCCCCTTATCCTCACAAAAATCTCCAAACCTTTCATTTTCAAACTCTCCCCCATGGTCACTATGAATGGACAAGATCTCACAACCTAGCTTTTTTGAATCCAAGTAAAAAAGGTTCTAAACTCCTCAAAAGACCTATTTTTGTGTGAAAGAAATCTAGTCCAAGTGAACCTTGAGTAGTCATCAACAATTACAAAACTATAGACTTTTCCTCCCAAGCTAGCTATGCTAAAGGGTCCAAACAAATCCATGTAAAGGACTTCTAAAGGTCTAGAGGTGCTAATGTCCTTAGCGGAGTGAAAAGAGGAGTGGATTTGCTTTCCTAATTGGCAGGCATCACAAAGGTGGTCTTTAGAAAATTTTAGTTTGGGGACACCTCTAACTAGGTCTTTTTGGGTCACTTTCATAAGGGTTTTCATACTAACATGACATAATCTTCTGTGCCACAACCATGAATCATCAATAGCAGTTTTTAAGCAAAAAGATGCAGCTCATTCAATGTTATTTAAATCAAGCATGTACACATTGTTGATCCTCTTTCCCTGCAAAATAGTGTTGTTATTTAAACTTATAATGCATGAATTTGCAAAGAATTATATGATGAAGCCCTTGTCGCAAAGCTGATTGATGCTGAACAAGTTGTGTTTTAATCCATCTACAAGCAAAACATTTTTAATCATAAAGTTCTTGGAATTACCAATTATACCTACGCCTACCACCTTTCTGTTGGTGTTGTCTCCCAAATCTTTTTTCCAGTAGAGCAAGTAGAAACATGCATATAGTCTTCAGATTTTAAAGCACAGAAAAAACAATTCAAATATTTTGCATTAAGTTGAGCTAAATCTCTTTCATCAAAAGTTCATTCAATAAAAGGCACTTCTGTTTTAATTCTGTTAAGTTTATGAGAAGGTGGAGAATATCCTTCTTTAATAAGCATCTAGATGCGATAATCAGTTGATTGTAAAAAAGTAGACATGTGAGTTTCCCAAAAATCAAAAGGTAGATTGTCAAACAAAGGAGGTCGTGTGATAGAATATCCTTCAGTTATATTATGATTCCCAAAGTTAGCCATGGATCAAAATTCAAAAGTTTTCAAACTCAGTTTTTATGAATCCTACTCTGATACCACTTGAAAGTTCATTAGGGATGTTAAGCCCTTGAGAACTAGCCCAAGGCTAACCAAGAGGGGGGTGAATTGGTATTTTAAAAAAAAAAATCTTTTTTAGATCAAATCACAATAAGCACAAACCAAAATCATCACAGAAAAATAAGTGCAAAAAATTAAAATGTAGAAGTAGTAAAAGAACACAAGGGTTTATAGTGGTTTGGTCAACTTGACCTACGTCCACTCCCTGGAGGTGACCTCCAGGTATTGCACTAAGTAAGCGTCTCTCCTTTAGCTCCCACATCTAGGCGGATAAGCCTTTACAACCAACTCCTTTTCACTAACCCTGGTGCGGCAGAGAACTGACTCCTTTTGCTTCCTCCTGAAGCGGGCAGAGAACCCGGACCTTTTACTGAAGTAGACCTCCCAAGAACCTCCTAAGAATGAAGGACGAAGACTGGAGAAGACGACTTGGAACCTTGCTTGGATTAACCCTTGTGAACCCTCTCACAAACTCCCCCTCACAAGTTCCTCTCTCTCTCTCTCTCTCTCTCTCTCTCTCTCTCTCTCTCTCTCTCTCTCTCTCTCTCTCTCTCTCTCTCTCTCTCTCTCTCTCTCTCTCTCTCTCTCTCTCTCTCTCTCTCTCTCTCATTCTCCCAAGGCTCTCTTAGGTCAAGACAGTAGCACTCAAGGTCTCTTACATGAGAAAAATTGAATCCTTTAAATAGAATTTTAAGAACCGACATTATCGTCCGGGACGATATGGATATCATCCTGGCCGATCAATACAAATCGTGGACTATCATACTGAAAAATGCCTTGAATGGGGGTCTGGACGATTCAAAATTAGCTTCATCGTCCTAGACGATCTCACGATCGTCCCGGATGATTAGTTCAAATCAGAGGTAAATCATCCAGAACATCACCCTGAATATGATCTGGCCGACGTTGATCGTCCAGAAGCAACTAAGATTTTTGAACTGATCGCCCTAGCCGATTTTGAGATCATCTAGGATGATGTGATCGTACCAATCATCCCTAATTACTTTCCTTAATTGTTTGATCAATTTAGGCATAATTGTATTAAATCATCCTGGACGATACACGATCATCCTAGCTGATATCTAAAAATAAAGAATGCCTAAATAGATCATGTCGGCAAATTCTTTCTATTTTGAGCATATCGTCCTGGCCGATACATGTATCATCCAGGACGATATCCTAATGACCGCTGCCTTGACTAGGAGTCTTGATTAGGGTTTTTGTTTTAAACCTGATCGTCCATGATGATATAAATATTGTCCGGGATGATGAGAGTAAAAATAGAAATTCTGAATTAGTTAAGAAAAGAATCACTCAAGTGAGTGTGTGTAGGGTTACTTAGCATTAGACACTTCTAAGATTACAATTGACTCAAGAAAGGGAAAAAAAGTTACTGACTGACTTAACCCTAATCTACCCAATCTTGAGCTGGTTCCATTTGTCATCTGATCTCTTGGCCCTGAAATGTCAGTAGAAAAAGGCAGTCGTATTATTTTCTATCATCAAAACCATAATTTATGAAACCAAATCTGCAACATTGCATGCATTTGCCACTAACCTGTTCATGTACGTTGACCAATGGGTTATTATATCTCTTGCACATTGACATTTAGTATATTTAGGGAATTATGGTTTTCACTTACAAATTAATCACCGTCTTTGAAGGGATATTATAATATCCTTTGCATATTCCATATAGTCACAACAAACTTCTCTTCCACTTGTAGGCAAGATGTTGTATACATGGAAGCTCTCTTGCTTATATTGCTAGCTGAGACTTTGCTCACAATTATTCAAATATTGCATGTTAATTAATCTTCACTATCGTTTATAATCATTCACAAGTCTTCTTGTAGTTACTTGAAACTAAACTATCATGTGTAGTAAGTTTATATTCTTGCTTGCGAGTTGATTAGCATTTGATGCAACTCGGGATTCCGAGTTTATGAATTTGATGATAACAAAAATTATTGATTAATCTTTTATTTCTCTTAGTGTTTGTAGTGTATATTTATTTTAGTGTTAACTAATATTTAAATTACACCAAGCACCATTCATTGAAGATTCAAGACTCAATATTATGTAGAATTGGTTATATTAAATAAGTCTGTAGTTTTCATTTCTTGAGTTAAGCCTTGTAATTATGTATATTAGATTGGTGATCATGCACATACACAAGGGGAGAAAAAGATAATTTTTAATATTTTAATTTTTTTATAAATCATACTATACGATCTGGTATAATAAAAATTAATTAAAATATTTTATTTTCCAAAAAAAATATTTTTAAAATATAACTAATCATACCGTACAATCACCACATCGTACTAGACAATCTATTATAATTAGAAAGTCCATCGTCCATTAAATTAGGTAAAATTTTCAATTTGAAAAGTTATTCTAATCGTACTGTATGAACATGATCATATTGTACGATGTTTAAAATATTGCCAAATTTAATCTTGTGATTAATCAATCAAAATGGCTTAATTTTGATACTTTGATTGTACTGTATGAATTGGGTCGTACTATTCGATCAATAGAGACAAATTTTGGTCGTCGCATGCTTCATCCTGCACGAATTACTTTTTTATTGAACTGTTCGTACAGTACTAACAGGACATCGTATAATACAAACAGGCAAATTGAACTATTCATACAATACTAACTGGTGATCGTACTGTATTTTTCTTGAATTATTTGTACAGTACTAACTAGACATCATATAGTACAAATAAGAAAATTGAACTGTTCATACAATACTAACAGGTGATCACATAGTAATAACATGTCAAATTCCGTACATCATACTAGACGATCCTTAGATCATACTATACAATCTTTGATGACTAAAATGATTTTTTAGGGTTTTTTGAAGCCCTCTATTTATGCTTTCTCATAAGACTTTATAAGAGTCTTTGGCAACAATTGAAACTTTATTCTTCTAGAGAAAACTTGAAAAGAGAACTTGAAAGGGAGAGAGGAAATGGTAGAGTTTGAGAGAG
The DNA here is from genome assembly GCA_022539455.1 of Dendrobium nobile. Classification (NCBI taxonomy): domain Eukaryota; kingdom Viridiplantae; phylum Streptophyta; class Magnoliopsida; order Asparagales; family Orchidaceae; genus Dendrobium; species Dendrobium nobile. The sequence goes on along the minus strand of CM039733.1, from coordinate 29,738,602 downwards.
GGAGAAGATCTTTAGAGGGGATTTCAAGGGAGTGTGAAGGAGATTTCACACGGTTGCTCTAGCAGCTTTCACCTTAGTACCACAGGATTCAAGGTTTGTCTTGAGGGAAGTTTTGGGAAGAAGAATATCTCTTTGGTGTCAAAGGACCCGGCTCCTTCACCACACTGGGGAAGGTGGAAGTGATTTTGTAAGGACATTTTTGCCTAGTTGTGGGGACTAAAGGAGAATCACTAAAGGTTTAGTGTAATACTCGAATGGTGCCTGGACGTAGATCAAGTTTTTGACCTAACCACTATAAATCTAGTGTGTTCTTTCCTTTATTATTTCCACATTTATTTTCATTACGATTAACTACGTGGGTGAAATTGATAATCTATCTTTTTATTATGAATGTAATTCACTTCTGCATCAAGTTATAAAAAATATTTTTCTTTTCATTAAAAAATATTTTTTAAATATCCAATTGACCCCCTTCTTAGCAACCCTCATACTTTTAATGTGTATTAGAGTGAGTTTTCAAAATTAGTGTTTTAGAAAACCTTGAAAAATTGATCATGGCTTATTTTGGAAATCCTAACATTACAAAAAGCTACTCAATTACACGACCACCTTTATTTGAAAATATTTCTTTTAATTTTTGAAAATTTTGCATGCCTACTTTCTTACAATCAATTAATTATCGAATGTGGCATATGATTCAAACTAGCTATTCTATACTGTCATGTATTATAGATTGAGTTGAAATTGATATTCCTTTTATTGAATGGACTAGAACATATTAAGTCAAGGCTCAACTAAATCTTAAATGCTTGAATTATTTTTTATGTGCATTAAATTATGACGATTGCATAAGAATCTCTATATATACTATTGACAAAGAAATTTGGGATAGATTATGTATTACATACAAAGATACTAGTGATGTCAAGCAATTTAAGTTGAATATTCTAATTCATTATTATGAACTTTTTTGCATGAAATCTTATGAGATGATCTTAGATATATATATATATATATATATATAATATATATAATATATATATATATATATATAATATATATATATATATATATATATATTAGGTTTACTTTGATTGTGACCTCATTGCATGCCTTAGATAGAGAACTTTCAAACTTTTAAAAGATTAACAAAATTCTACATTCTATACTTAATAAATTTGATGCCAAAGTCACGACTATATGTGAATCAAAAGATTTGAATGCTTATTCTATAGACAATCTAATATGCTCATTCAATGCCTACGAGTAAAGTATGAGTCAAAGACTTTAGGAAGCAGGTGATGAGAAGATTATAGTGCTAAAAGCCAAAGACATGGATGAATGTGGCTTAGAAGATGATGAGAGCAAGAAGATACCATTGATAAAAAAATAAATTTGAAAGTCTATTGAAGCACAAGTATAAACATCAAAAAAGCGAAGTAAAGGTAAAAATGGCAAAAATGTTATGTTTTTTTTTATATTTTACTTTACGTGTACAAAACTCGAGCATCTAAAATTTGAATGCCCCAACTTAAAAACACTTCTGAAAGTTCGATGGGGATGTTAAGCCCTATGAACTTAGTCCCAAACTAACCAAGAGGGGGGGTGAATTGGTATTTTAAAAACTTCGTTTTTTTAAACAAAGAAATAAAGTTGCATAAACCAAATCACACAACGGAAATAATGCGGAATTTTAAACGTGCGGAAGCAAGAAAAGAAACACAGAGATTTATAGTGGTTCGGTCGACTCGACCTACGTCCACTCCTTGGAGGCACCCTCCAAGTATTGCACTACACAAAAAGTGACTCTCCTTTAGCCCCCACGGCTAGGTGGAGAAACCCTTACAAGAACCTCCTTTTTGCCACCCTGGCAAGGCAGAGAACCTCTCTCCTTTTGCTTCCTCCTGAAGCTGGCAGAGAACCAGAACCAAAAGCACAACTCCTTACCTCTACCGACCCTTCCACGGACGAGAAACTCTAGACGAAGACGACGCAAAGAGATCCTTGAAGCAACCCTTGTGAAACCCCTCACAAGCTCCCCCTCACAAGATCCTCTCTCTCTCTTCTCTCTCTCTTTCTCTCCTCAAGGTCTTCTTAGGTCAAGGCAGCAGCCAAAGGTCATTGAAAAACGTTGAACAAGAGCTCTTTAAATAGAAGAGCTTCAAAAGAGCTCATTAATTGCAAGTTGCCGACTTTATCGTCCAGGCCGATATGGACATCGGCCTGGCCGATCAGTACAAATTAATGAAGATCGGCCAGAGCATAGCCCTGGATGCCAGAGTGGACGATTGAAAATTAGCTTGATAGTCCAGGCCGATCTCACGATCGTCCTGGCCGATCAGTTCAAATCAGACGAAAATCGTCCTGACAATAGCTCTGAATATGGTCTGGCCGATATTGATCGTCCTGAAGTAACTTAAGGTTTTTGACTAGATCGTCCTGGCCGATCCTGCGATCGTCCAGGACGATATGATCGTATCAATCATCCTTAATTACTTCCTTGATTTCCTGAACAATTATGGCATAATCTGTTAATATCGTCCAGGCCGATACGAGGATCGTCCTGGCCGATAATTTAAAGATATGTTATACCATACTTGTCCATGGCGGCTACTTCTTTCTGTTTTGAGCTTATCGTCCTGGCCGATACACGTATCGTCCAGGCCGATCGGTTAACGTTGGCTGCCTTAATCAAGAACCCTTAATTAGACTTTCTGTTTTAAGCTGATCGTCCAGGCCGATATAAGATATCGTCCTGGACGATATGAGTAAAAACAGAATTTCTAATTCTCTCAAGTGTGTGTGTGAAGGGTTACAAAGTATCAGTCTTTTTGACTATTACAAGTGGACTCAAAAGGTAAAAATAAAAGTACAGACTGACTCAACCCTAACCCTACGCATTCCTGAACTTGGCTCCTTTTTGATTGTCCGATCGTCGATTCCTGAAAAGTTAGAAGCAACAAGCTGTCCAAGAAAAGCAGTGTTTGTCAATCATCAAAACATAAGACATGAAAAAATAGATTTGCAACAATCTCCCCCTTTTTGATGATGACAAAACACAAGTAGAGAAAAAAAACATTAGAAAAAAAAAAAACAAGGTTACAACATCATCTTTTCCTTACCACATCTATCCTACTCCCCCTTTTTGTCATCACAAAAAGAGAGTCCAGAAAACAGAAAAAAAAAAAAAAAAAAAAAAAAAAAAAACAACAAACATCACGAAAGACTACTACAGAAAGACAAGAAACAATAACTCAAAGTACAAACTAAAAGAACGAGGGATCCTGATCATCAGATGGAGGAGGTGGAGGTGGCTGCTGAAAGTGACTGGCAAGGGTAGTAAACTGAGCAGTGAACCAGGCGATGTCCTGGTCATGCTGCTGCTGCTGGTGAGTGAGAAAACTGTCAAAACGAGCTAGGTCCTCAGCGCGGTGATGCTCGTAGCGGGCGATGTCCTCAGAGTGTTGTTGCTCTTGGGCAGCAACATATGCATCAAACCTGGTCTCCCAACGATCAAATCTTGCAATCAACTGATCTACCGGAGAATGTTGGTGAAGAGGGACAGGGTCAGGAAAGGAAGCTGGAGCGGGAGCCTCCTCCTCTCTAGCCTCCCGTGGTTCATCCGGGTGGAGACGAGTACTGTGCAGGGTGCTGAAGGAATTGTTTGAGTAGAAGAGAGTTGGGAGATCTGGTGGATTGGGATATTGAATTTGGTATTTGGTTTCTAGAACATAGGCTATGATATGTCCTAAGGCTAGATTTGGCTTTCTTCTGTGGCCTGGGTTGCGAATTGTTGTGAGGTGATCAATGTAACGAAAAAATAGATCTGCAGTGTTAAATTCCCTATGTGCCATGATGTAGAAGGTAGTGAGGGAAAGTAGAGGGGTAATGTGGACACGGTCGCCGGCTTTTGGAATGACAGATGTGCGAAGGACATGTTGGATTGTCCTAGCATCTCTGACTAAAGAGCTAGTCTCTCCAACATGGTAACGGGCATTGGTCTGGCGAAGAAAGTGGTTTGCCGTGGACCAGTCAAAATCAGGGTCAGAGGCAATAAGGTGCAGCTTATCTCCGGTGGTGGATAGTTGTAAAAGTTCAACACAGTCTTGATATGTGATTTCGACAGGGCGTCGATTCACATAGGAGGACAGGGCTGTGAAGGTAGAGTTTATGCGGAGGTTTGCAAAGAATTCTAACAGGAACTCAGAATTGAAAGGAAAAACAAGTGATAGAATGAAACAAAAAGAAGTGTGTGCGAAGAGATCCATTACCGGGTAGGAAATGTGGGTCGGATTGATAATTCTGGAGACCGTAATTCCACAATCCTTATAGCGATGATAAGCAGCTTCATCTTCTGCTTCACGGAACCGAGGGTCAACCCTTGCCCTCGAGGAACTTCCAGAGGTCTGACGGACGCGCTTCCCACCAGCCATATGAGAGAACTTTAAGCAGAAAATCAAAGGAGAAAGGATAAGGTGTGAGAAAACATGGCTGGATCGGCCTGAATTTAAAGAAACGTTCATATCGTCCTGGCCGATAGCAGAATCGTCCAGGCCGATATGTGTCAATAATTACGTACAGGCCGATTGGTCAAAAAGGCGGTCCAATCGTCCGGGCCGATCCGATATCGGCCAGGCCGATTAGACACAGGCTATCGGCCCGAGGAGTCAGTCCGGACGACCGTTGAAAAAGCAGATCGTCCGGGCCGATTAGGTGTATCGTCCAGGACGATGCACAATAATTGATCGTACCGGCCGAAGTTAAAACGTTTTAAATGCTTGCCACGTGTATCGTCCGGGACGAACAGTGGATCGGCCCGGCCGATGGTCCAATAATGGATCGTCCGGGGCCGAATTTAAAGATCAAAACGTACTGACACGTGGATCGTCCGGGACGGTCCAGTGTATCGGCCAGGACGATGCACATAGAATGCATCGGCCAGACAAATATACTATCGGCCAGGACTATTATCATGAGTTTTGATCAAATCGTCCAGGACGATAATGTATCGTCCAGGACGATGATTTTCATTAAGCACAGAAAAAGGTCAGCAGATGGATTTTGGAAAGAATTTGTCCTATCGGCCAGGACGATATAAATATCGGCCAGGCCGATCTGACTTGAAATTGAAATCAAGAAAGGAATGGTGATGATCAAGACCCTCAAAAATAAAACAAAAGAAAAGACAGTCAAAGACACAAAAATAAAACAAACATCGAATATTTTTGGATTTTAATTTTTCTATTTTTTTTTGTTTTATGAAGGCATCATATGAGAATTCTTTTCATGAATTTAAACATTTAAGGTTTTTAGGAGATCAAGAGGTTTAACAAAATCTAATTAGAAGAAGATTGAAAAACTGATTCTATTAACCCTAGATCGGACATTCTTCAGGGTACAAAAATCTTTTAAAAACAACAGAGTCCTAACATGGAATAACACAAGAGGTTTTAAGAAGATCCAATCAAGACTTGTTAACAACTAAAGAATCTTATAAATAATAAACCAAAATAGTTTTTCTCAATCATGGAATTTGAAATCAAATCTTTGAACGTATCACCTAATCAATGAGTTTTCTAAGTTTTAAGAGTTTTATCAAAGAGATGATAGCTTGCAATTAGTGGGCTAATTTTATGCCTCTTTTCACTTTTATTGGCTCTTTGAGCATCTTTTGATTTTTGATACACTTTTGTGTATTTTTCTTTTCAATTTGGCTTCATTGGCCTCTTTCCTTTTTATCTTTTGCAAGCTAATAACTCTTTTAATATACCCTTAAGGAAGATACTTAGTTGTGAGTATATCCTCCAAATATTAGAGAATAGGGGCTCTCTCTCTAACATAGGGAAGAACAATCCACAACACAAAAATCAAGATCACGTGATGACAGCAATGGTAAGATTTCAAAAGCTTGAATGATATCAAAGAATTTTGACTATTATGCATAAGATGACTTAATGTAGCAAGATTAGAAGGATATCTTAAAAAGCCATTGGTTAAACTGAGTTTAGACTTTTTGTTTTATAAAAGAAAAATCATGCCACTAAACAAAGTCAGAAGAGGAAAAACATCACCAGTTTACTCTCTTTAACCAATTTAGAAAAGCTAAACCCTATCAAAAAAAAAACTCTAATATTTAAAAGCTTGAGAAGTTTTATCATATGGAAGCCCAAAAAATAAATAAAGACCAAAATGAAAAACAAAAACAAACAATAAGCAAACTAAAAGACAACAAAAAATAAACACAAAAACTAAAAATAAAAGTCACACAAAAACTAAAGATATCAAGCAAGTGATAAAACAACAGATTTTAGCAATTGAGCTGTAAGCCTCCTTATGTTCAGTTATCCTATGCTCCCACGAGGTCTTTGGTGAGAGCACTCCTGCAAAATTCAACAACAGTTAGTTTTAGGAACCCAAACAGATTTGGGCTCCTTCTTAGGAAATGTAGAGTGCAATGCAGATGTGGTATGTATTGAATCATGCATCTTAGGTCTCCATACCCAATGTGTACTGCGGTGAACTGTGCAAGTGTGTGAGATGTGTCCTAACATGCCACAAGAAAAACATTGAATTCCAGGAAAAGGTTTTCTAAATGGTTTGAGTAAAAATGCCTCTTCCTAGGTTCTGGCCTTTGATTAAACATTGGTGTCATCCTAGCTTTCTTACATGTTTCCAAATTATTTTGAATTCTCAAGTTAGTTCTCTTTAATGCATCATTCTCAATCCTCAGATTTTTCTCAATCTCTTTAGATTTCTTAAGATCATCATTAAGTGAGGTGTGTGAAGCTTTTAATGCATTACTTTTATCAATTAATTCCAAATGCGTCTTGTTTAATTCATCAAATTCATCGAGTAGAGCCATGTGATTTGAATCAATCGTTGCATGATCTTTGAGAAAAACTTCATGCTCTTTTTGTAGATTTGAATGTTCTAATTTTAGGCTAGAATGAGTTTTCTTAAGTTTTTTGTATGATGTATGGATTTTTTCACATATTTCAAACAATTCATCATATGTTGGTTTACATACCTCTTCCTCATCACTTTGGTTTTCTCCCATGAAACACAAGTTTGTTGTTTCTTCCTCTGGTTCAGTCTCAGAGGAATCAGTGCCAGATTCTGCCCAGAAGCTTCTTTGGATTTTCTTCTTGTCCTTCCTAGACTTTGCTTTCTCATCACCTTTTTCCTTTTCTTTGCTTGAATGATCTTGAAGTGTAGGACAATCGGCTCTTACATGTCCAGGTTTCCTGCATTCAAAACAAACAACATCAGAAGATCCTTTAATATGTTTATGATCCTTACCTTTTCTCCAACTTTGATGATGCTTTTGTTTCTTCCTTAGAAAGCTTTTGAATTGCCTTGTGATGAAGGCAACTCCATCGCTTTCAGACCCAGAAGATTCAGAATCCGATTTGTGTGCCTTCAATGCAATTGTTTTCTCCTTTTTCTTTTCACCTGTATCTAGATTTCTTTGATTCACCCCTTGCTCGTAAGCAATGAGTGAGCCAAGCAAGTTGTCAATAGAATAGGTGTTTAAATCTTTAGATTCAGTAATTGCAGTAATTTTTGCATCATAGGTTGAAGGCAAGCATCTCAAAATCTTGTTAACTTTTTCATAGTTCGAAAGCTCTTTTCCTAGTGCATGTAATGAGGTAGCAATCTGAGTAAACCTAGTGTACATGTCAGAAATCGATTCATGAGGTTTCATACGAAAAAGTTCGTAGTCATGCAAGAGAATGTTTAAACGGGATTGTTTGACTTCATTAGTGCCTTCATAAGTAATGCACAATTTATCCCAAATTTCTTTACCAGTTTTGCACGTTGAAACACGCATGTAATCCTCAGATTTTAATGCACAGAAAAAACAATTCAAACATTTAGCATTTAGTTGAGCTAAATCTCGTTCATCAAAAGTCCATTCGGTAAAAGCAACTTCCGTTTTAAAACCGTTAATTTCACGAGAAGGTGGAGAATACCCTTCTTGTATAAGCATCCACATGCGATAATCAGTAGATTGTAAAAAAGTTGACATGCGAGTTTTCCAGAAATCAAAAGGTAGGTTATCGAACAGAGGAGGTCGGGTAATAGAATACCCTTCCGTAGTGTTGCGATTCCCAAAGTTAGACATGGATCAAATTCAAAAAGTTTTTAAACTTTAATTTTCGAATCAGGAGCTCTGATACCACTTGAAAGTTCGATGGGGATGTTAAGCCCTATGAACTTAGTCCCAAACTAACCAAGAGGGGGGGTGAATTGGTATTTTAAAAACTTCGTTTTTTAAACAAAGAAATAAAGTTGCATAAACCAAATCACACAACGGAAATAATGCGGAATTTTAAACGTGCGGAAGCAAGAAAAGAAACACAGAGATTTATAGTGGTTCGGTCGACTCGACCTACGTCCACTCCTTGGAGGCACCCTCCAAGTATTGCACTACACAAAAAGTGACTCTCCTTTAGCCCCCACGGCTAGGTGGAGAAACCCTTACAAGAACCTCCTTTTTGCCACCCCGGCAAGGCAGAGAACCTCTCTCCTTTTGCTTCCTCCTGAAGCTGGCAGAGAACCAGAACCAAAAGCACAACTCCTTACCTCTACCGACCCTTCCACGGACGAGAAACTCTAGACGAAGACGACGCAAAGAGATCCTTGAAGCAACCCTTGTGAAACCCCTCACAAGCTCCCCCTCACAAGATCCTCTCTCTCTCTTCTCTCTCTCTTTCTCTCCTCAAGGTCTTCTTAGGTCAAGGCAGCAGCCAAAGGTCATTGAAAAACGTTGAACAAGAGCTCTTTAAATAGAAGAGCTTCAAAAGAGCTCATTAATTGCAAGTTGCCGACTTTATCGTCCAGGCTGATATGGACATCGGCCTGGCCGATCAGTACAAATTAATGAAGATCGGCCAGAGCATAGCCCTGGATGCCAGAGTGGACGATTGAAAATTAGCTTGATAGTCCAGGCCGATCTCACGATCGTCCTGGCCGATCAGTTCAAATCAGACGAAAATCGTCCTGACAATAGCTCTGAATATGGTCTGGCCGATATTGATCGTCCTGAAGTAACTTAAGGTTTTTGACTAGATCGTCCTGGCCGATCCTGCGATCGTCCAGGACGATATGATCGTATCAATCATCCTTAATTACTTCCTTGATTTCCTGAACAATTATGGCATAATCTGTTAATATCGTCCAGGCCGATACGAGGATCGTCCTGGCCGATAATTTAAAGATATGTTATACCATACTTGTCCATGGCGGCTACTTCTTTCTGTTTTGAGCTTATCGTCCTGGCCGATACACGTATCGTCCAGGCCGATCGGTTAACGTTGGCTGCCTTAATCAAGAACCCTTAATTAGACTTTCTGTTTTAAGCTGATCGTCCAGGCCGATATAAGATATCGTCCTGGACGATATGAGTAAAAACAGAATTTCTAATTCTCTCAAGTGTGTGTGTGAAGGGTTACAAAGTATCAGTCTTTTTGACTATTACAAGTGGACTCAAAAGGTAAAAATAAAAGTACAGACTGACTCAACCCTAACCCTACGCATTCCTGAACTTGGCTCCTTTTTGATTGTCCGATCGTCGATTCCTGAAAAGTTAGAAGCAACAAGCTGTCCAAGAAAAGCAGTGTTTGTCAATCATCAAAACATAAGACATGAAAAAATAGATTTGCAACAACTTCCTACAACGGAAAAGAGTAAGAATAAACCGATTGTAATATGGGGAAAAGATAAAAAGCAAAAAATCTTCAAGGCAGACCTAACTTCTAAATCATCAGAATAGGAGCAGAATGATAAGGTATAAGCATGTTAAGGTTTGTTTTTGCATTGTGTTTATGTCTTTTTAAGTGTTTCTTTATCTGTTTTATTTGTTTAATTTTTATTATATTTTATTATATTTTAAGTATAATTTTATATTTTTGTTTCTTTAATTTGTTATTATTTTATGTGTTATTTAATCTCTTCTTTTTGATAATGTTAACGGGGGAGAATGTATTGTAGTTGGTTGTATTTATGTTTTTTTAGCTTTAAAAAAAGTAAAAAAATAAAAAAAAATACTTTCCACTATTTTTTAATCTAATTGTTTTAGTGAGGGGGAGTTTATGAGATTTTTTTTTCAATTTGCAAAGTCAACTAATATTATTTATCATCATCAAAAAAAAAAAGATTGTTATGATTTTGATGATAACAAATAATTTTAATTAATATTTTATTTCTCCTAGCATTTGTTGTGTATATTTATTTGTGTTGACTAATATTTCAGGTATACCATGCACCATTCTTTGAAGATTCAAGACTCAAGATTATATAGAATTAGTTATATTAAATTAGTCTATAATTTTCACTTCTTGAGTTAATCCTTATAATGATATATATTAGATTGATGATCAAGCACATACATAGGGGGAGCAAAAAATAATTTCAAATTTTAATTTTTTGTAAATTATACTGTATGATCTAGATCGTACTGTACGATCTGGTGATCTAGTGTTAAAAAAATTAATTAAAATATTTTATTTTCCTAGAAAAATATTTTTAAATTATAACAAATCATATAGTACGATCACAATATTGTACTAGACGATCTATTATAATTAGAAAACTCACCATCCATTAAATTAGGTAAAATTTTGAATTTGAAAAATTATTTTAATCATACTGTACAAACATGGTCATATTGTATGATGTTTAAAATATTATCTAATTTAATCATGTGATTAGTCAATCAAAATGGCTTAATTTTGATATTTTGATCGTACTGTACGAACTGTATCGTACTATATGATCAATAGAGACAATTTTGGTCGTCTCATACTTCATCCTGGTTGAACTACATTTTTATTAAAATGTTCGTACAATACTAACTGGACATCGTACAATACAAACAGGCAAATTAAAATGTTCGTATAGCACTAACTAGTGATCATACTGCAATTTTCTTGAACTATTTGTACAATACTAACTAGAAATTATTGTAAATCTAATTTCATGGATTAAAATTTTGATGATAGCAAACATTCATGATTTTTTATAACTGCCCTGCCTACTAATTTTTTAGGTTCACAAGATTGAGTGCAACTCAAGCTTGTTCAAGATTTGGTAGATTAGGTCTGAGTCAATTTATAATTTTTTTCCTTTTTGGAGTCTATTATAAATGATGTGGCTTCTAATACTAAGTAGTCTTGCACACACACACATGGTGGAAATTTTTTGTCTGTTGGTTATAGTTCTTTGTTTTGATCACATCATCCGGGACTATACAAACATCATACTGGACGATCTGTTCAAAATAGAAACCCTAAATTAGGGCATCCTAGTTAAGGAAGCTGTCATTAAGCACATCTTCTTGGATGATAGTCGTATCGATCAGGATAATAGGCTCAAATAAGGAAGAATCAGCCAATAAATCTATTTAGGTATTCTTTATTTTTGGACATTATCCAGAACATCGACCGGGATGATGCAGCACAATTATACCTAAATTAATCTAGTAATTAAGGAAAGTGATTAAGGTTTGATTTCACGATAACATCATTCAGGACGATTGCAGGATAGTCCGGGATGACCTCGTGGATGATTGACATCGGCCAGCTTCTATTCAGGGTGATATTCAGGATAATTTTCCTCGAATTTGAACTAGTCATCCAGGATGATATTATATCAGCTTGGATGATATGACCAAAAATATTCTGATCATCCCAAACCGACCGGGCTAATTCAGGTAAATTTATACTAATCGGCCAGGATGATATCCATATTAGCCTGAACGATAAAGTCAGTTTGTATAAAATAAGAATTATTTTGAAGCTCTTTTATATAAGAGCTCTTATTCTACCCTTTAGCTCATCTTTTGCTGCTGTTTTGACCTGCGAGAGCCAAGAGGAGAGGGAGAGTAAGGGAGAGAGAGAGGATCTTACGAGGGAGAGTTAGTGAGGGAGTTCACAAAGGTTGCTCCTAGCAAGGATCTATCGTCGTCTTCTCCAATCAGCATCCTTAGTTCTTTGGGGGTTCTAGAGAGGTAAATTTCAGCATCTGATCAATGTTCTCTACCTGCTTCAGAAGCCGAATGGATGAAATATTAATCAACACACAAATAAATATAATAATGGGAAGTCACACTTAGGGAAATTTGACCTAAAATTTGATAAAGGATTGTTATTAGGATATTTAAGTGTGGGGAAATCCTTTAGGGTGTTTAATAAGAGGACATTAGTGGTGGAGGAGACAACTCATGTAGTGTTTGATGAATTTGATCCTAAGAAGTCTAGAGTTGAGGAGGAAGATTAAGTTGGAGAGAATACCACTAGAGTTAAAAATTTGGAGAAGAGGGTAGAGCCCTAAAATACTAAAGGAGTAGGTGAGATTATCTAAGGAGTAGAAAATATAGATCTGGAGGAAAGGGTTGAACCTACACATACCTTGCCTAGAGATTGGAGATATTCCTCAAGTCATTCTAAAGAATTGATCTTAGGAGACCCTTCTAAAAGTGTTAAGACTAGGCATGGACTTAGGAAGGAAGTGAACCACTCTGCCTTTATCTCAATGATTGAACCCACCAACATCATTCAAGCCCTTTCTGATGAGTTTTGGATATTATCCATATAAGAGGAGTTAAATATCAATTTGTTAGGAATGATGTTTGAGAGCTTATAGAAAGATCAAAGGGACAAAGTGTAGTTGCAACCAAATGGGTCTTTAAGAATAAAATAAATGATTCTGGTGTGGCGGTTAGGAATAAGGCAAGATTAGTGGCTAAGGGTATAACCAAATGGAATGGATTGATTTTGAGGAGACCTTCACCCCGTAGCTAGATTAAAAGCCATTAGAGTGCTACTAGCCTTTGCCTATTATAAGGGATTTCAACTTTTTTGAATGGATGTTAAGAGTGTCATTTTAAATAGAGTAATAAAAGAGGATATCTTTGTAGAGCAACCCCCAAGTTTTAAGAGTTCCAAATTTCTAAATCATATTTTCAAACTAAAAAAAGCCTTATATGGATTAAAGCAGGCACCTATAGCTTGGTATGAGAGGCTTAGCACATTCTTACTAAAGAGGGAGTTTGTTAAGGGGAGTGTAGTCACCACCCTTTTTCTAAGGAAAGTGGGAGATGATTTACTCATTGTTCAGATCTATGTCGATGATATATTATTTGGATCTTTTGATAAAAGGCTATGTGATGATTTTTCTAAAATAATGAGTAAGGAATTTGAGATGAGTATGATGGAAGAGTTATCCTACTTTTGGTATTTAGCATAAGATAATTAGATGATGAAATCTTTCTAAATCAATCAAAGTATATAAATGACATCTTGAAAAGTATGAAATGGATAAAGCTAAGCCAATTAATACTCCCATGACCTCTAGTGTTCAGTTTGATAAGGACCTAAATGGAAAGTTTGTTGATCAAAAGAAGTGCATAGGGATGATTGCATCTTTACTTTACCTAACTACTAACCGACCTGATATAATGTTTAGTGCTTGACTCTATGTTAGATTTCAAACTGATCCTAAAGAATTCCACTTAACTACAGCTAAGAGAATTTTTAGATACCTCTTAGGAACCCAAAAATTAGGAATTTGGTATCCTAGGCACAACACTTCTTTTGAGATTATTGGATATTCTGATTCTGATTTTGTAGGTTGTAAGGTGGATAGAAAAAGCACTTCTGGGACTTGCCAATTCATAGGATGGTATTTAATCTCCTGATCTAGTAGGAAGCAAAACTCTGTTACACTTTTCACTACTAAAGCTGAGTACATTAGCACTTCTAAGTACATTTACCTTCAGATTTTTGTAATCTTCTCATTGAATTTATCATATGATTTTTTATTCTGTTTTATGATTCATTCTTTCTTATATTAGAGAATGATTTTTTGTTCTCTAATCTCTAGAAGATATAATCACAACTGAAAATTTTTAAGAATTTTGAAAAAGGGATCTAGCTTTAAAAGAATAAAAAGAAAAAAAGTGGCCAATGATGTCAAAATCAAAAGATGTGCGATGATGCCAAATTGAAAAAAAAAATATACACAAAGTGTATCAAAATTCAAAAGATGCATAAAGAACGCCAATCAAATTGATAAGAGGCATAAAATGAGCCCACTAAAAATAAGCTCCTTCTCTTTCAAAATTTTTAGATCTTAGAAGAATTCATGTGTCACTTAATATTTTTCAAAGGCTTAATTTCAGATTTCATGATTGTAACTAATTACATTGATATATTATTGTATAAAATATTTTTTTTAAAACCAAGTCTTGAATGAATTTCTTTTTCTTATCTAATTGATTTTTATGATTTAGATTATTATTTTCAAAAGATGATTTCCCCTGGAAAAAGTCCGAGTTAAGGTTAATATGATCGGTTGTTCTACCATTTACTCGAATTTCAATGATGTTAACTCATTGATTCTTACAAATTTTTAATTCAATCACATGGAAAACTTATCATATTCAAGCTTTGATTAAAAAAAAACTTTCTATGCTTTTGTTCCTGTCTTTTTTTGTAGTTTGTTTCTGTTTTTAGTCTCTACTTTTGTTTCTATTTTACTTTTCTCCTCCTTTTTGTGATTTCAAAAGGGGGAGTAGTTAGTTATACTGGTTGCTTTGTAGTTTGATTATGTTATTGGATAGTTAAAATTGTGTTTGTTTTCTTCTTACTATTTCTTTTAAACTGTTATTGAATTGCTTAGATAATTTTTGGTTTGTCATCATCAAAAAGTGGAAGATTGTAGCAAATTTGATTTCATGAATTAGAATTTTGATGATAGCAAACATTCATGATTTTCTATGACTGCCATGCCTACTAACTTTTTAGGTCCACACGATCGAGTGCAACTCAAGCCAGCTCAAGATTGGGTAGATTAGGTCTGAGTCAATTTGTATTTTTTTTCCTTTCTTAAGTCTATTGTAAATGATGTGGCTCTTAATGCTAAGTAACCTTACACACACACACATGGGAAAAATTTTTTGTCTGTTGGTTATAGTTCTCTATTTTGATCATATCATCAGGGACAATCCAAACATCATCCTAGACGATATGTTAAAAACAGAAATCCTAAATTAGGGCATCCTGGTTAAAACAGCCGTCATTAAGTACATCATCCTAGACGATAGTCGTATTGGCTGGAACGATAGGCTAAAATTAAAAAGAATCAGCCGTTAGATCTATTTAGGTATTCTTTATTTTTAGATATCATCCAAGACATCAGCCGAGATGATGCAGCACAATTGTGCCTAAATTAATCTGATAATTAAGAAAAGCAATTAAGGTTTGATTACATGATCATATTGTCCAGGATGATCACAGGATCATTCGGGATGATCTCATGGATAATTGACATCAGCCATCTTCAATTCAGAGCAATGTTAAGGATGATTTTTCTCATATTTAAACTAATCGTCCAGGATGATATTATATCAGCCTGGATAATATGACCAAAAATTTTCTGATCATCCCAAACTGACCGGGCTGATTGAGCAAAATTTACGCTGATCGGCCAGGATGATATCCATATCTGCTTGGATGATAAAGTCGGTTTACATAAAATAAGAGCTATTCTGAAGCTCTTCTATATAAAAGCTCTTATTCTACCCTTTAGCTCATCTTTTGCTACTACTTTGACCTGAGAGAGCTAAGAGGAGAGGGAGAGCAAGGGAGAGAGAGAGAGAGAGAAGATCTTGTGAGGGGGAGTTTGTGAGGGAGTTCACAAAGCTTTCTCCAAGCAAGGATTCATTGTCATCTTCACCAATCATCATCCTTAGTTCCTTGGGGGTTCTAGAGAGCTAAACTTTAGCATCTGATCAAGGTTCTCTGCCTGCTTCAGGTGGAAGCAAAAGGAGTTGGGTTCTCTTCCTTCTTTAGGAAGAAGCGAAAGGATTTAGGTTGTCTACCTACTTTAGGAGGAAGTAAAAGGAGTTGGGTTCTCTGTCTGCTTCTGGAGGAAGCAAAAGGAGTTGGGTTCTTTGCCTCACCTGGGTTGGTGGAAAGGAGGTTTGTATAGGCTTCTCCACCTTGCTGTGGGGACAAAAGAAGAGACACTAAGTTTAGTGCAATACTCGGAGGGCGCCTCTAGGGAGTGGATGTAGATCAGGTTGATCGAACCACTATAAATCTTTGTGTTCTTTATTACTGCTTCCGCATTTATTTTTCGCACTTTGATTTCTATGGTGAATCTTAGATTTTGTTTTAAGATTGTGTTTTGATCGAAAGATTTTTTAAAATACCAATTCATCCCCCCCCCCCCCCCCCTCTTGGTTAGCCTTGGGACTAGTTCATATGGGCTTAACAACCCTAACAAACTTTCTAGTGCCACCACTACAGTTTTAGACATCATATAGCACGAATAAGAAAATTGAACTGTTCGTACAGTACTAACTGGTGATCGTATAATACTAACATGTCAAATTTTGCACATCGTACTAGACGATCCTTAGATCGTAATGTACTATCTTTAACAGCAAAAATGATTTTTTAGGCTTTTTTGAAGCCCTCTATTTATAATTTCTCGTAAGACTTTGTAAGAGTCTTTGGAAACCATTGAAGCTTCATTTTTTTGGAGAAAACTTGAAGAGAGAACTTGAAAGGGAGAGAGGAAAGAGTGTAGTTTGAGAGAGGGAGAAGATCCTTGGAAGGGGTTTTTAAGGGAGTGTGAAGGAGATTTCACATGATTGCTCTTGCGAGCTTGCACCTCAGTACCATCAGATTCAAGGTTCATCTTGAGCGAAGTTTTGGGAAGAAAAAGATCTCTTTGGTGTCAAAGGACCTAGCTCCTCCATCTCAACGGAGAAGGTGGGAGTGATTTTATAAGGGCTTCTCTGCCTAGCTTTGGGGGCTAAAGGAGAATCACTAAAGGTTTAGTGTAATACTCAGAGGGTGCCTCCAGGGAGTGGACATAGGTCAAGTTTTGACCAAACCACTATAAATCTAGTGTGTTCTTTCTTTTATTATTTCTATATTTATTTTCATTATAATTAACTGCATTGGTGAAATTGATATTCTATATTTTTATTATGAATGTAATTCACTTCCATATCAAGTTATAAAAAAGATTTTTATTTTCATTAAAGAAGTTTTTTAAATATCTAATTCACACCCCTCTTGGCACACCTCGGACTTTCAGCATTGATAACAAGATTTCAAATGATTAATTATATATTAATATTGGCCATAAGATGTTGCATTTGTTATATATCTTATTTTCATCTATCTTTTGTATTTTGTTTATAAATGACATATATTACACTCATCTTGCCCCACAAATGAGTTTCCATATTTGCGCAAGCATTATGTTCATATCCATAATCATGTATGGGTCTTTGTATTTCATATGCAATGATTTTCATGTTTGCTTATTTATGTTCACCTGAATATTCTAAGTTCTCATTTAGCATTTGGTGTTCACTTTCTACTGTTCATATATCATATTGGAATTCGACTCATTGCTTGTTAATTTAGATTTTGTTTCATTAGTCATGTGGAGTTCAACTTCTTCATTGTTAGTTCAATATCAAGTCCTTTGCGTCATTTTTAAGTTCAAATTCATAGAGATTTAGGTCCCCTATCGTTTAACTAGCAAGTTCATGTCCCCTGTATTTCCTCTAAATTTTAGAAGCCTCCTAGCATCTCCCCCATTTAATAGAATTTTAAAAGACTGCGCTACCCCACCATGCTATAAGAACATGTATGGTAGGTGTCAGATGACACCATGACGGTATTTTATTGATCCCACCATGCTACGAGAGCATGTATGCGGCTTCGAAGTACATATTTGAAAATGCAATTGGCTTTCCACGCCATGATACAAAATGTTCCCTACATGTTACAAAAGCATTTACAAGACTTACCTGCCTCGTCGAGCGCATCGCACTGGGCTTCCTCATATTATGATATGAGATCACATATATGGGGTTTTTCAACTTGACCCAAACACTAAAAGCAGGGTTATTTTTTAATTTAAAAATTATATCTTCATGGGGATGTCGCCGGTGATGAGTGGTGAGAATGCAAATAACCCTTTTCCCTCTTCTTTTTATTTTTGCATTTTTTATTTTTTCTATTTCCCATTTTTTAAATTTTCTTCTTCTTCTTTTTTTCTTTCTTTTTTTTAGAAACACACACACACACACACACACACATATATATATATATATATATATATATATATATATATGTATATATATATATATATATATGTATATATCTATATATATGTATATATCTATATATATGTATATATCTATATATATGTATATATATATATATATATATATATATATATATGTATATATATATATATATATGTATATAAAGTAATAATAATGATAACAAACAACTAATGACATTATGCGGTGATAATGGTTGATGCAAATAATGCAAAATAGGGTAAGTTCACTGTTGAGCTATGAGGTGGATTTGAGGCTGATGGGTTGGTTATCGAGATGATTGTTTGAGCTTAGATGTGGGTTAAGGTAGTGGGTTTAGATGCACTAAATGATAATGGTTGATGCAAATAATGCAAAGTAAGAGATATTAATAAAAGAAGCTTATGTTACTGTAGAAAAATAGGGTAAGTTCACTGTTGAGCTATGAGGTGGATTTGAGGCTGATGGGTTGGTTATCGAGATGATTGTTTGAGCTTAGATGTGGGTTAAGGTAGTGGGTTTAGATGCACTAAATGAGTTAATGAAGATTGAAGAGGTCGGGTGTCTGGGTCATCAGATGAAGGGCTTTATGGCTAAGGTTTTGAATCGGGTATAGGTAGGGTTTGGGTGAGGAAGGGAAGGAGGCTAAGGCAGAGGTATCAAGTTTGACTTCTTCTGGACATAGGAAGTGCGGGTTGTGGAGGAAGAAGCTTATCGATAGAGGCCGAAGGAGGCTTGGAGTTGCGGCTTGGGTAGAGCTTGCAGTAGGAATCAGTTGGGGCTTACAACCATGGTCGTAAGGTTGATTAGTGTCGTCAAGATGGAAAGAGACGGGTCTGAATCATGTAGCAGGATTTGACCTATAGAGGGAAGCTAGGCTTCCGATTTTTATTGGAGAAGGAGGTGGATTAGGTTGAATAAGAGAGGTCGGCTTTGGGAAGAACCGTGGCTAGGATTTCAAAAGAGATGGAGGGAGTGTGGGGATTTTGGTTACTGGAGATTTGTGTGAGTAGAGGAAAGAGTCGAGAGCTCTTCTCTTGATGCTTTTAAAGATAGTGGGAGAAGAGTTGAGGCAAAGCACATGAGGACTACAAATGGTGACATTCGAAGGGCATGAGGCACTATAGATGCAGAGAAATTATTCTGTGTGGAATTCGGTCACAGAGGTGTGTTCGGTCACTTACGTGGAAAGTAAAAAAGTCAATTAACTCGCTCAACCCGCTAAGGCCCGACTCATCATGTCAAATGCCCGACCTAGAAGATAACGTTAAATTTAGGTTGGCGCTTCTTTTTTTTCAGAATTTAAGGCGCGAATTGCCGTATTATATAATGCTTTCAGCCAAATTTTTAACAGAAAAAATGCCGATGAAGATGGAGATTCATCTGGATCTGGAGGAGGATGTTGGTTTTTATGAGCAGACAATATTTTCGCAGGTCTCGGAGGAAGCCGATAACCTGGATAATGCCGACGTCAAGGAAACAAGCGTACATGAAGCAGAAAACCTAAAACTAGTGTGACTGGACGAAAAGTTCAGCTTATCGGTAAAGTTCTCCTTCTTCCAAGTTTTCTTTATAGCAATGTTGCAATTAAATTTTTTTATAGAGTCATTTTTTTAATGTAATTATTTTAGGGTACAAAGATTTTTGATGTATTTATTGTGTTTAACAAAGATGCTTAGTTTTATCAACAATGTACTTAATGTTAAATTGTAATTGATTTTAAAAGAAGACTCAATGTTCCCTTCTTTTAAAGTATTATTGAGATAGGGTACAATAACGAATTTCTAGTTCGATTTTTTTATTGCCAAGTTTTTTGTGTATTAGTTGCGTATGTATTGCTTATCTGTTTGATATAAATTGAGTATTATCTGCGTATTAATTTGGTTTACATTGCGTATTAATTACGCATATGTTGGGTTTTTATTGTGTATTGGTTGCGTATTGGATGCGTATTGTTTTGCTTACTTACTGCTTATGGGTTACGTATTTGTTGCATATTGGATAATTCATTTATTGTGTATTTATTAGGATGTTTATGTTAATGAGAAAGAGGCATACGAGGCTTATCGTAATTATGGCCAAAATCTTGGTTTTAGTGTTCGTAAAGATTATCACAGTTACTGGCCAAATTCCATAAACTTAAAATCCAAGGACTTTGTTTGTTCAAAAGCTGGTTTCAGGAAGTTGCTTGATCTTAATATCCAAAGGAAATATCAAAAATCAGATACGCGAACTGGTTGTCCAGCTATGATTAGGTTTATAGTGGATAAACCTGGATATTGGAATGTGAAAAAATTTCTTGAAATCATAATCATGATTTGCCTAGGCCAGAAGACTGGCATCTTCTTAGATCATGCAAGAATATGTGTGATGAAAAGCTTCTGTTCTTAAAGCAATGACAGATGCTGGGATAAAAACCATTGAAGCATTTTCCTTCCTTGCTGATGAAGTTGGAGGTGTCGAAAATATTAGATTCATAAGGAGGGATGTGTACAACTTTATTCAAAAAATAAAAAGAGCAAAGATTGAACTTGGGGACACTAATACTTTGATTGAGTTATTTAAAGAATGTCAACTTAATGATAACATGTTCTCTTGGGATGTCCAGAAGGATGAATTTGATAGATTGTTAAAAAATTTTTTGGGTTGATTGGATTGGTAAGATAAATTATGACTACTTTGGTGATGTGGTAATTTTTGATATAAGTTATAGGCTTAATAAGTATAATTTGGTATGCGCACCATTTATCGGGGTTAACAATCATTGGCAAAACATTTTGCTTGGGGTGGCCTTCTTGTCTGAAGAGATAATTGAATCATTTACGTGGGTGTACAACTTTTGTTCGAATGATGGGTGATAAACAGCCAAAAACAATATATACAGATCAAGACCAAGCAATGGCTAGGGCCATAGAAGTTGCACTACCTCACAGTCACCATAGACTGTGCCAATGGCATATCCGTAAAAAGGCTCCATCAAAAGTATCGTGCTACAATACCAACAACAAAGTCAAAGGACTCTTTAATAAGTGTTTGAGCAGAATTGACTCTGAGGAGGAGTTTGAGAATGCATGGGCTGAATTGATCTTACAAGGGAACCTCCAAGATCATGTTTGGTTGCAGGATCTTTATAGGATAAGGAAAAAAGTGGTCAACATCCTTCAATAAGGATTATTTTAGCATGGACATTCTATCCACACAACATAGCGAGTCTACTAATAATGTGTGTCATGGCATTTCTAAGCCCACAAGTTCTATAATTGATTGATTTCTGGGTTTAGATAAGGTGATGAGGAATTAGCGCCGGAATGAACAGGATGAGGATTATAGATGCAGCCAGTCCGAAATAGAACCTGTAATAAAAAACTGCTCAATATTAAAGCAAGCTGCTCAATTTTATTCAAAGAAACTATATTCATTTTTTGAACAAGAATTTCTACAAGGTGTAGGTTTAATGAGTGCAGTGCTTGAGTCTAGTGATTTTTCTAAATTTTTTGTCTATTTCACAGAGAAAAAGGATCACTCTAAACCATGGGTTGTTGATTTTGATGCACAAAATGGTAACATTCAATGCTCCTGCAAAAAGTTTGAAACGATGGGTTTATTGTATTCTCACTGCATAATAGTTTTGAGGCAAATGGCTATTGGGAAAATCCCTGAGAAATACCTACTATTGTGATGGTCAGCACGAGCTCGACAAGATATATATTCTGGTGTAAATTTGAAAGAAAATTCTTAGAATAGCTCTGAAGCTAGTAGCAGATTCATATTCAGAAATTATATCAGCAGGTTTGCATATGAAATGAGTACACGAGCATAGCTGAATGAGGGTGGTGAAGAATTCCTATTGGCTTCGATGAAGGATACATCTGAAAAACTCGATTTGGTTGTTTTTGGGAAGAGAAAGACATACAAGTCTATACAGGGTGGCTGTGTACAACTGAAAGACCCTCTAAAGTGTAGGCCTAAAGGCATATCCAATGCTAGGCTAAAAAGCCACTAGGAAAAGAAGCCAAAGAGTATGATTTTATTTTCTAACTAATTTGATTTATTTCCTATTGTAACATATTGTTATTAATTTTTTTAACAGGAAAACCACCAGTGAAGAAATACACAACAAAAATTGAGACTCCTTCAAGCATGCCCGAATGCTTAACGGATGATTTAATAAATTCTGTACACTCCAAGCAACCATTAGCTCAGCAGTGTAATTTCACAAGCATGCCCAAATGCTTCACTGAGGATTTCATAAATTCTATATAGTCCAGTCAGCCATCTCCAGCTAAGCAGTACAATTTCACAAGCATGCCCGAATGGTTAACGGAGGACTTCATATCATAAGCATGCCCGTCTAGTCAGGCATCAGTACAGCAGTTCACAAGCATGCCCGAGTGCATGACCGACGATTTCATAGCCGGGAAACCGTCCAGTCAGCCTTCAGTAAAGCGAGCAAAGTATTCTAATTTCACAAGCATACCCAAATGCTTCACTCAAGAACACATAAAAGGTGTACGTTCAAAAAAGCCATCAGTAAAGTACTTGAAGTTGATGATGGATATCATTAAATTAGAAAATTATATGTAATAAGAATATTTGTATTATTATCTTTAGAGATATTTATTTTATGAAGAATATTCGATTTGCGTATGGCCTGCGTATACAATGCGTACTGGATGCGTATATAGAGCATATTTTCTATGTTTCTGAAAATGCAATATATTTAGAAAAAAATATCTTTGATTCTCCATATACTCCAATGACTGCTACACCATTTTATAATGATAATAAAATGAGTATTTACATAATTCATACTGAAAGAATGCGTTTAATCAATTAAATTCGAATCAAATAAATTTGTTTAAGGAAAAATCCAAGGACTATGATTTGCGTATTGATTGCGTATGCCGCGCGTACTGAATGCGTATACCAAGCGTAAGTACTGCGTACTTTGCAACCCTTAGAATTCCCTCTTAATCGCAAGGAATGAAGGTTCAATGGAGAGAAACACTATATTCAAACCTTCCTGATTCTTTAATTCATGAGACGAAGCATTCCAAACACCTATGATTCTCTATATACTCCAATGACTAAAAAACCAGTAAAGCATAACACCCACACTCTAGAACCATCACTTGTGTAGCACAAGGGATACACAAATACTATGTCTCATTGAGAAATTTTTTATAATCATTCTATAATGATGGTACAATGAGTATTTACATGATTCATACTAAAGGAATGCATCGAATCAATTAAATTCGAATCAAATAAATTTGTTTAAGGAAAAATTTAAGGACTGTGATTTGCGTATGGATTGCGTATACCGCACGTACCGAATGCGTATACCAAGCGTATGTACTGCATACTTTGCAAACCCATAGAAGTCCTTAATTGCAAGGAATGAAGGTTCAATGGAGAGAAACACTATATTCAACCCTTCCTGAATCTTTTATTCACTAGACGAAGCATTCCAAACACCTATAATTCTCCATATACTCCAATGACTGCTAAACCAATAAAGCATAACACCCACACTCTAGAACCATCACTTGTGTAGCACAAGGGATACACAAATACTATGTCTCATTGAGAAATTTTTTATAATCATTTTATAACGATGGTACAATGAGTATTTACATGATTCATACTAAAGGAATGCATCGAATCAATTAAATTCGAATCAAATAAATTTGTTTAAGAAAAAATCCAAGGACTATGATTTACGTATGGATTAAGTATGCCGCACGTACCAAATGCGTATACTAAGCGTATGTAATGCATACTTTGCAAACCCATAGAAGTCCCTCTTAATCGCAAGGAATGAAGGTTCAATGGAGAGAAACACTATATTCAACCCTTCCTGATTCTTTTATTCATGAGACGAAGCATTCCAAACACCTATGATTCTCCATATACTCCAATGACTGTTAAACCAGAAAAGCATAACACTCACACTCTAGAACCATCACTTATGTAGCATAAGAAATACACAAATACTATGTCTCATTGAGAAAGTTTTTATAATCATTTTATAATGATGGTATAATGAGTATTTACATGATTCATACTGAAGGAATGCATCGAATCAATTAAATTCGAATCAAATAAATTTGTTTAAGGAAAAATTCAAGGACTGTGATTTGCGTATGGATTGCGTATTTTGCGCGTACCGAGTGCGTATACTAAGCGTGTATAATGCGTACTTTACAAACCCATAGAAGTCCCTCTTAATCGCAAGGAATTAAAGTTCAATGGAGAGAAACACTATATTCAACCCTTCATGATTCTTTTATTCACGAGACGAAGCATTCCAAACACCTATGATTCTCCATATACTCCAATGACTGTTAAACTAGTAAAGCATAACACCCACACTCTAGAACCATCACTTGTGTAGCACAAGGGATACACAAATTCTATATCTCATTGAGAAATTTTTTATAATCATTTTATAATGATGGTACAATGAGTATTTACATGATTCATACAAAAGGAATGCATCGAATCCATTAAATTCTAATCAAATAAATTTGTTTAAGGAAAAATCTAAGGACTGTGATTTGCATATTGATTGCGTATGTCGTGCGTACCGAATGCATATACCAAGCGTATGTACTGCGTATGTACTGCGTACTTTGCAAACCCATAGAAGTCCCTCTTAATCGCAAGGAATGAAGGTTCAATGGAGAGAAACACTATATTCAACCCTTCCTGATTCTTTTATTCACGAGACGAAGCATTCCAAACACCTATGATTCTCCATATGCTCCAATGACTGCTAAACCAGTGAAGCATAACACCCACACTCTAGAACCATCACTTGTGTAGCACAAGGGATACACAAATACTATGTCTCATTGAGAAATTTTTTATAATTATTTTATAACGATGGTATAATGAGTATTTATATGATTCATACTGAAGGAATGCATCGAATCAATTAAATTCAAATCAAATAAATTTGTTTAAGGAAAAATCCAAGGACTGTGATTTGCGTATTGATTGCGTATGCCACGTGTACCGAATGCGTATACCAAGCATATGTACTGCGTACTTTTCCAACCCATAAAAGTCCCTCTGAATCACAAGGAATGAAGGATCATTGACCCTAAACACTATATTCAACGATTCCTGGTTCTTTTTTTCACGATACGAAGTATTCCAAATAACTTTTATTTTTTTAAGAAAAAATCAAGGATTATTATTTGTGTATGGAATGCGTATTCTATGCGTCTATATTGCGTATTATAAGCATATAGAATGCGTACTTTACAAACTCATTGGAAATCCTTATTAATCATAAGGAATGAAGGATCATTAACCCTAAACACTATATTTAGCGATTCCCGATTCTTTTCTTCACGATATGAAGTATTCCAAATAACTTTTATTTTTTAAAGAAAAAACCAAGGATTATTATTTACGTATGGAATGCGTATTCTATGCGCTATACTGCATATTATAAGCGTATCGAATGCGTACTTTGCAAACTCATTGGAAATCCTTATTAATCCCAAGGAATGAAGGATCATTGACCCTAAACACTATATTTAACAATTCCTGATTCTTTTCTTCACGATACGAAGTATTCCAAATAACTTTTACTTTTTTAAGAAAAAACTAAGGATTATTATTTGCATATGGAATGCGTATTCTATGCATCTATACTGCGTATTATAAGCATATCAAATGCGTACTTTGCAAACTCATTGGAAATCCTTATTAATCACAAGGAATGAATGATCATTGACCCTAAACACTATATTTAACGATTCCTGATTTTTTTCTTCATGATACGAAGTATTCCAAATAACTTTTATTTTTTAAAGAAAAAACCAAGGATTATTATTTGCGTATGGAATGCATATTCTATGCGTCTATAATGTGTATTATAAGCATATATAATGCGTACTTTGCAATACCATAGGAAATAGTCACAAGGAATAAAGGATCATTGACCCTAAACACTCCATATATCACGCATTGATAAACATTTTATGCTCAGATAATTTATATTTTATGCACAAATAATTTATATATATCAGTTAGAAATACATAAAAATAAAATATGAAAAGTTCATTTCAACGCAGCATAAAACAATACGTATGAGAATTCTGCCCTATATTTTGGCATTTTTTCCTGCCAATCTTGACTCTCTCTCCACTTTGAGTTTTTTTGTTGAATAATATTCTCCATGTATTTGCAAACAAATATTCTGCAATCTGTATTGTTGGACTGAGTTGGCGCCTTCTTTATTGTCTTGAAACTCCATTTGTTGATATTATCATCAAAAGCTTTTTTACAATCCCTATATAAGCTTACAATTTGAACAATATATGGAATAGAATTTAGTTCACTGAAAAATAATTTCAAAATTTTTAGCAATATAAGCTTACAATCAAACTCACAATCTTTATAGCAATACTTCTATGCATAGGGTATAGAACAGAATCGTAAAATTCTCACTTTTTCTGATTTCGGTAACCAACCAGAAGTGTCTAGTACGAACCGTCAATAATTGGATTAAGTATAATGTTGCATGAATGAACAAAACTGTAGTTTATGTGTTCGATGAACAATTTTAAACTTTCATCCTACAACTTGTAATGCTGCAAGACATAAATATAAGAATAAAATAGTCAAAATATACAATTATATATAAAATAAACTAGTATACTGACCCAATACATTGGTGAGATGTATTGAAATTTATGATACTTGTCTGGTGAAATTTTAGCTTTCTCATTTAATAAAATGGCAAAGGAATCAACATGATCATTGTCAAGGTAACCGTCGGATAATATTTCGTCCATCTCACATCTTGAAATTATAACATTCTTGGCTTCAAATATTGGCATGCTACTAAAATCATTAAAAGAAAAAATACTCATTAGGTACGCATATAAATTATGCAACCCATACGCACAAATTACGCACTACGTACGCATATGTTATGCATACCATACACACAAATTATGCACACATTACGCAAATAAAATACCTGTCAAGATAATTCTTTATGGTCTCCTTGATAAAAAGTTCCTTCTCTGGACTCAACATCTTCAAGCCATTGAAGATCACTGTAGGACTAGCAGGGAAACCCTTTACTATAACATTATCAACATTGATTACTTCTTTTGGTTGTGAAACTTTTTGGGCAGGTTCTTTTTCCAGAGGTTCATTTGGGGATGGTTACACTTGAGGAGGTTCTTTTGGGGATAGTTTTATTGGGGGAGGTTCTTTTGGGGATTCAACAATTTGATTTGGTTCTTCTTGGGGAGCTTCTTTTGGTGATGGTACTTGATGGGATGGTTCTACTGGGGGAGGTGCTTTGGGGGATGGAACTTTCTATGATGGCTCTTCTTAGGCAGATTCTTCTTGGGGGTACTATACCCTTTTCCGCTTCTTGTTCTTTTTTGGGATTATTTTTTTTCTAATTTCTGCTTTTTGTAGACCCTTTCAGCAGCCTGGGTCATCTCTTGGTCAGCAGCCTTGGTCATCTCTTGGACATTGATTTTCTCTGGGGCTTCAATCTTTGTGTGTTCAGAAGATATATGAATATTCTTCATTGTATGGGGAATGAATGATGATGAGGAGGGAGCAGCTTGCTGATCAGGATTAAGAATTCCTTGAACAATGCAATTTTGGAGCTTGTTATCAATAAGATCAACTCTTTTCACAATTTGCTCAAAATTCTTGATCATCCTAGCTTCAAATTCTTAGAAGAGATTGACCATGGCATCCTGCACAATTTTCATTACTTTCTCCTCTAGATCATCGAATGATTGGCATTGGGTTTTCAAGGTAGATTTGGTTCGGGCTACTGGGGAGATTATGGGGGGAGAAGATGTTCAGGTGAGTTGGTTTGAATGAGTGAAAGAGGGCTTGATGGATATTTCTTGATACCCAGAAGATTAGATTCTTCAGGGGTAACTTATTTGATGTCAACAAAAATCTGTAATAAATACGCAATCGACACGCATTAAATACGCAATATATACGCAAAATGTACGCAATATATACGTAAAACGTACACAATCAATACACAATACATGCGCAATACATACGTAATAAATAAGCAATATATAAATATTTTTACAATATATACCTATCTTCCTTTTAAATTAATAAATAATTTAGCTTTCTTCTCAGTGTTATATACAATGCATCACCCTATCGAAGGAAATGGGGCCTTCTCTCAGGGTACTTCGGGAGATGAACGGAAGTGTGCTCCAGGAACCAAACCTGTATAAAATTGAGATCTTCTCAGTAAATTTTAGCAAATCAATCAGTCAAATTAAATGTTAAATTAGAATTGTTTTAGCACTCACAATTAGTAGTGACACAAATTCATTGACATAACCTACTAGCTTGTTCTTTGATATCTTCAAAGATACATTATTAAAATCTTGAACCAGGCATTCCCAAATTAACCATGCCTAATTAATTGATGAAAAATCATCAACATTTTTTGCTATTGTTTTTAACAACCTAGGAACTTTGAAGTTGCTTTGTTGAAAAAATAAATTTGAACATAAGTATATAATAAATGTTTTCAACATATTCTCTGGGGCACTTTCTCTTGTCAACTCAAGCATTTTAGACTTTATCTCCTTTAAAGTGATGGTTAAAGTTGGCAAGGTCATCCAGGTAATCTCCTCACCTTTGTTAGGAAGACCAGTAAGCAGGGTCACTTCATCAGCTGTGAACAATACAACATGACCCTCTATAATAAAACTTTGCTTTTGAATACTCCACATTGTCAGCAGCTAGTAGATAAGTGGGGCGTTTTACTCAAATCCAAGGAATTTAAAAAATTGGAAGATATTCAGGTTCTTCAATTTCTCTTCAACTTCAAAAGGAATTATCTCAGAAAAAGTATCACAGATTGTTCTAAATGTTGAAACATAGCAGCGATAGGATATAGGACGGACAAAAATCTGCGTAAATTAAGAAACTAAAATTAATTTAGAGAAGCAGATGATACGCATTAAGTATGCATATCAAACGCAATATATACGCAAATAATACACATATTATATGCATTTCATATGCAAGGTATACGCATTATATATGCATACTGTATGCAAAGAATGCGAAAAATATCAACAGAAATCAATAATTGTTTACACTAAACATTTTTCTTTATTGGAAGTTTATTTTTATGATTTAAAGATCCAAAGTATTTATTATAAAATGTTAGGGTTTGTCTTCAACATATACACAGAAAATAAGCAAAATATACGCAAAATATACACATTATATACAAAGAAAATACGCTGAAAGAACTTAAATGGTGAGATAAATATAATTTTTTATCGTTCTTAGAATGATTTTATTTTTTATTTTTCTTTCTTCCGCAAATACGCATTGAATACCAAAGAAATACGTAGAATATTTTATGTCAAAGTAAGCAATAACGTACATTTTTCTTTGCAGGTGAATCTTTCCATTTCTCCATTTGAGCAGGAGAGAGTGCTAGATATTTTTGAGAAGATTTTTTGGCAGGAACCCTCGGGAGAGAACTGGAGCGAATGGCTGAAATGTGAAAATGTGAAAAAAATTTGCCTTTTTCATCCTTTTACTGTTAAATTCGATGGGCGGGAGGGTGTCTCGAAGTCTGCAGTAAATGGGGCGGGTCTTAACTTTCCACGTAAGCACAACACGCGTAATATTTTTATTGGCAACCGAACACACCTCTGTGACCGAAATCCACACAAAATAATTTCTCGTAGATGCAACGGGGCTTGCGATCATTTCGAGCAGGATAATCAACAGGAAATGATTTGAGCCATTTTTTATCTTTTTTTTTCTCTTGGTTTCTTTAGTAGAGGTCAAGAGGCTCGTTGCATTCATCTTCTTAATATGCTTATTTTGATCATAAGCATTTAAGTAGTGTATTTGATCTTTCCACTAATCTCATAGAGTTTCTAATAATAATTTGAGTGTTTTATTTAGGTTTATTTGGAAAAGAATCAAGACACCTTTGGTATTATTAAGTTTGCCTCATTGGAAAGCTAATCTTAGTTATCAATTTGTCTAAAATTGAGCTTGAATGAACCTAAAAATAAATTCAAAAGTATACAACTTAAATATTTGAGTGTTTTGAGATTCGGTAACTATCTCAAGATTCATATTTAAATAATGAATTTTCTTTTTTTTTTTTTTTGGAAAGTTAAGGGCATAGCCCAATTCCATTAATAAATACTAGTTATATGTGTAAAAAGAAAGCTATAAATAGCAAAAGGAAGGGGAGAAAAAACCCCCTAAAAATAAAAAATGGGACAACACCTTTCTGCACCAAAATACACATGACAAAAAGCATAACAGAAGAAACAAAAAGCTGCAAAGTAACCGATAGGGCTTAGGGATAGAACAGATTGCTATCACCGGAAAGAACACAACTCCCCCGGTTACGAGGACTGCCATTAAGAGGGAATCAAGTTGCAAGAGACCGCCATCCAGGGCGGTAGTAAAAGCAATCTAGCATCATTGCCCCAAAAAATTGCAAAATTCATCTTGTGCCTGCCAAAATAGTCTTAGAAATGAGAACCAGAGAACCAAAAAACTGTGACGGTAGCAGCTAGAAGGGATACTTCTCACTAAATTCAACAACATAGAGTATCATTTAGGTCTGCAACCGAAGAAGCTAAACCTTATAGTAGATCCAGCAATATATTCCCATCTTTCCATTTGTAGACTTTAGAAAAAACTTTTTTTTTGATCTTAAGACAAATCATAGAATAACTAGAAGTAGAATGAGCAAACCTTCTCTCATTTCTCTCCTTTCACACATGATAAATAGTGCGGCAAATGATAAGATAAAAAATCTTTTTGATTTTAAATTATTGGGATTATCATCTACCCAATCAAATAACTGCATCATGTTTGGTCTAAGCTGAATAGAACAGCAAGCAGGAATCAAGGAGGTAATAATGCTATAAGTGTAAGAGCATTCAAAAAAGAGATGCATAGAGCTTTTATTATAGGAATGACACAATGAACAAGTTGAATCCACCAAAATACTATTTTTATTGAGCTCTATAGCAGTTTTAAGCCCTCCCACAAGAGCCAGCCAACTAAAAATTGAATAATGCAAAGCATGGCCCTTATGGCACAAGAATTTATACCAATTGCAAACAAGTGATGGTTTGTAAAACTCAGTAATTAAATCCCTAAATTTAGGATTGGCAAAATCACCCCAAAGTAAGCATTTTGAGTCTTGCTCATAAATAATAACCCTCAAAATCTCATCAGAAATAACCATTGGAAAAAAACTAGGGAGACACCAACTCCCCCCAATAATAAAATTACTAATAGAGGCTCGAGCAGCATATAGACACTTGGGAGAGTGGCACAGTAACAAGAGAATCCATCAGACGGTTCCTAAAACACCAATGATCCTAGAGGAAAGAAACAGGGGAGTTAGAAGTAATATGAAATATGGAATTTGTTTTCACTGTAGAAGCAGTAGAGCAAATATATTTCCAGAACTTAGTAGCTCGGGTTCAGCCAATTTCTAGGGGGAATTTTATTTAGAGAAGAGCCAAGTAGCTAAAGAAGACTTGGTATTATATATCCTGAGTATGAGGGAGAAATTAAAACCAAATTGAAGAGCAAGGATGGATGACAAACCAAGACCTCCAACATCCTTTGGCTTTAGACATTGTGCCAGGCTACTAAATGCAACTTTTTATTAGCCGTTGAGTCTCCAAAAAAAAAAATTTAGAGGAAAGCTTCTTGAAAATATTTCATAACCATTTTAAGCAATATAGAGCCTCTTATCCAATAAGCTATAGAATTTAGCATAGTAATTTTAAGAACTGAAGGCACCCTGCAAAGGATAAGAGATTGGCATTCCAACCCGACAGTTTCTTAATAATGGTATCCAAAAGCGATGAGAAATCCACAACCTTAAGCCTTTTGAAAGAGACCGGAATCCCAAGATAGGTGATTAGAACCTTATGGCTTGAAATACAAAGAGCACTACAAATATCATCAGCGTGACTAAAATTCTTGAGGAGTAATAAAGAGCTTTTTTCATAATTGATTTGTTGACCTGTTGCAAATATAAAGATATTCAAGTCATTCATTAATGCATTGCAATTAGGGATAGATGCCTCTCCAAAAATAAGCAGATCATCAGCATAAAGTAAATGGATAGTAGAAAAGTTACCAAAAGAAGCCCCCATAAAGTTACCATCATCTATAAGAGAGGAAAAAGTGTCCATCACTATGTAAAAAAGATACGAGCTTAAAGGGAAGCCTTGACGCAAACCAGCGGATGAGGGAAAAATCCCTTCGAGAGCACCATTAATCACAATCGAGAAGTTGACATTTGTAATGCATTCCATAGACCAATGTATGAATTGCTTAGGAAAGCCTTTTTGGAGCATTCTAGCAAGGGGAAATTCCCTATAAACCATATTAAAGGCTTTCCGAATTTCAAATTTGGCACAAAAAAGTTTGTTATCCCCTTTAAAATAAAAAAAAAGTAACTCTTGAGCAAAGATAATGTTGTCAGTATAAATTCTTGACTTGATATAACCAGCTTGGTTGTCTTTCACAATGAAAGGCATGATTGGTTTAAGTCTAATGGCAAGGATTTTAAAAATAATTTTGTAAATCACATTACAGAGAGCTATAGGCTTCAAATCAACAAAAGATGAAGCATGTTCAATTTTGGGAATGAGGGCCAAGGCAGTTGCTTTGATAGCAGGAGATAGGCGACCTTTATGAAAAATTGATTTAAATGCCTTACAGACACAAGAACCTATGATATGCCAATTCTTTTTGTAGAAATAATAATTGAAGCCATCGGGTCCAGAGGTGGAGGAATCAGCTCCGACAAAAACAACATTTTTGATCTCTTCATCTATAACAGAAATCGTCAGGAAATTCGATAGAGAAGGGGAAAGAATATTACCAGTGGGGAAGAGATCTATATTAATAGATTCCAGAGGAAGCGGGTTATAAAGAGCACTGAAATGCTGAATGATATCATTGATTGCCTCAATTCTAATAGGATGAAAAGACGCACCCAAATTAAGGATGACATTACTAGAAGCCACCCTACGCCATATCTTAGCATATAAAAATTTTAAGTTATCTTCACCCTAAGTAAGCCACAAGGATTTAGCCCTTTGAATGATCCACGAAACATGAAGAGCTATAAATTCCGCAATCAGTTTGGAGATATGCTTTAAAGAGGCATTCAGGGAATCATTAGAGGGATACACCAAAATTTGATCCAAGCAAACAGATTGCTTAGCATGAATATTGTCCAAAAAGACTTTGATGGAATTGGAATTAGTCCAAAGTTGCATCTTTAAATTTCTTTTAAGATTTTTGAGCTTGGAGCATAGGTTAGCCATAGGATTCCCATAATTAGGAGCAGAAAAAACATCTAGCCATAGGATTCCCATAATTAGGAGCAGAAAAAACATCTAAAAGAATACTCCAAATGTTATCTATAGAGGCCCAGTAGTTTTTAAAGAGAAACTTGTGGTGAAAGGGAGTTAGGTCAGTAGCTTGGAGAATTAAAGGGCAGTGATCAGAGCATGATGGGGCCTACACCGAGTAATACGAATGGGGATAGTTGGCATTCCAATTAGCATTCACAAGAGCTCTATCCAATTTAACGTGGATAGGATTGATAATTCTTTGATTAAACTAGGTGTAAATGCTACCAACATAATGAAGTTATTTAAGCTTGACATCAAAAATCATAGAGTTAACTCCCATAGCCTTCTTTGAGTCAAGTCATTACCACCTAACTTATCGGTGGCAAATATACAATAATTAAAGACCCCAATGAGAATCCAGGGGGTATTTTGATCAGGCACGGTGGATTTGATAGAGTCCTAGAGACGGGATCAGTCAAGGGAATCATTAACTGCGTAAATGATTGAGAGTGTAAAAGGAGGGCTATTTCTATACACAACCAAACCCGAGATCATCTGCTTAGAGATATAAGAAGGTGTGAATTTATTTTGGAAGAGTTCCACTTTATCCAAATGCGCCCAGAGGAAGAGAGCTCAAAATTAAGACAGGAATCCTCAAATGGGAAGACCTTGTGATTATCAAAGAAGAAGAGGTGTTGGAGTAAGGAAAGGTGAATCCTATTCTCCAATATCCATATCATGTTAACTTTAAATGATGCAATCAAACGCTTGCAGCAGAGGACCTTGTCAGGACTATTAAAACCTCTAATATTCCAGCACGCAATGCCAGGCACGGACATGATTATTTATGAGAGGAAGGGGATTTTTTGTCTTGCTTCCCCTTAGTAGTTTTGGTGGACTGAGATCGGTTGGAAATGACAGAAACTTTCGAGTCAACAACATTAGGCGGGATTTCCTTTACAGAAATAAGCTAGCAACCGGGGGAACCAATTCGTCATGTAGTAATTGTAAGGCCTCGAATTTATTGGGAGAGTGAAATTTGGTGGAGGGTAGTAAGGCTAGCAAAGGAGTGCTCGTGGATGAGGAGGCCTCATCAGTAGGGGAGTTTAAATTTGTTAAGTTTGGAGCAGGCAGGTTATCAATGAGAGGCATTGGGGATGTAGTAACCAAGGCAGTAGGGGCAGTAGACAGAGGGGGGAAAGAGGAAGTTTTGGGTTGATGGGATGGGGGGCAATAGCAGGGAGTGATTGCATCAATGAAGAGCTCGATGCAGCAGCATGAGGAGGATTGGAGATAGGTGGCCTTATAGAGGGGGGTTTTATGGGAGAGGCAACATGACCAGATGGCCGGGCAGGGGGTTTTCTATTCCTACTTCGGTCATGAAAAGAGTTACCACGTGACATGTTCGGCTCTATCGGAACTGGGATATTAACAAATTCAGATTTTTTTTTTTTTTTTGGACAAGAAGAAGAAGAATGAACTAATGATTTGAAAAAATAGTTAATAGTAGGTTTCCACTCATATTGGATTTTCAGACTAAATACCTCATCCTCAATAGATATAGGAATTTCCTCCGGAAAGCTAGCATCCGCCGTGACATGGATGCAGCGCGGGCAAAGGTGAGGTGGGTCCTCTGACCAGTGAGAGCATCTACAGCAAGCGGGATTCCTGTCTTGCTAGCAATATGCAAAATCCCTTTGGAATTCCAACACACCAACAGTAAATTATGGATCTTTACCCAAACAGGAAAAGAAGAAAAATTTTTGCGCATGGGGTGAAATTTAGGTGACCATTTCTGGAGAAGGAATAGCTTACTCAGGATGAACCATACACCCTTGGACCAGGCCATCTCATAGTCCTCCGTGGTGGAGAAATGGAGAAGGAAGAAACCTTTCGAGAAGGATAAGAGCTGGAACGATCCTTTCAGAGTCCAGGCTTTCCGGATGGCACCCAAAAGGGCCTCGTAGTATGCCCGTCGACCAATAAAATAACCTACCAAGCATACATTCCATTGTTATGAGCCATTCACTAATCTTTTTTCTGCAAAAGGAATAATGGCTGGTTCTAGAGGGAGGAAAGACACCGAGAGATCTTTGGAGACTAGGTCAGCTTCAACCACTAAGTTTTTCTAGTTTTTGGCAGGAGGAGTGGAGGATCCTCTTATGGAGGAAGGGAGAGGGGGGAAGTCCATGGAGGAAAGAGGCTCCATAGAGTAGGCAAAGTAGAGGCGAGTCCTCCGGCAGGAGCCGGAGGAGGCGGAGAAGAGGGGGACCTGGCGGGAAGAGAAAAACCCTAGCATAGAGCACCTCGCTCAGGAAACGTGTGCATTTTCAGTCTGCTAAATATTTTCTAATATTTTACTTGCATATATAACATTTGGTCAAAAAAATAATATTGAGTTTTAGGGAAAAAAATGGATCCTAATAAAAATTTATTTATTTAGAATTTAAAATTATTATATTATTTAAAATAAATGTATATATTAATAATTATTTAAAATTTATATTATATTTATTTCAAAATAAATCTATCAACTTTATAAATTATTATTATAATTTTTAGCTTGCCAACATAAATAAAAGCTAATCAAACTAGCATAAGAGAGAATATATATATATATATATACACACACCAATAACCGAACATTAGGACCTCATTTGGCAAAGGCGACTCCATAGATTCCAAAATTCACATTGCACTTCGCTGTTCGAACCACGCTCACGCAGAAAATCATATGGTTCGGAAACTAGCAACGTGGGGACCTCTTTTACCCCTTAACCCACTTCATGTCCCACCACGTCGGATCCCGGAAATGTCACGCGATTATTTCTAGCCTTCCACGTGTTGTAAACTCATTTATTATTCCTTGAGACCAGATAATTCTTCCAACTCATTTGCTCCCAATCAGACCACGTATGCCCTCATCTCACCGTTCATTCCACCCATTAACCAACATGGACCGTCAGATGCCACGCAGCCCCGCCTCTATCAATATATACTGTGATTATTTTTTAAAAATATTTCGACATACTTAACTTAACTATACATATAGTTTTCAATAATAAAAAAAATGATAATTTACGTAGTTTTAATTAAAATTATCTTTATTCATAAAAGTAACGCCTATTTTTTTGTTCATATATTTGCTAAGTATTTTATCAGAATATATCTACTAAACTCTCTCAGTTATTAATACTTATTATGAGTGCAAACAATAAAGTGGAATAAATTATTATATCAAAGTAAACATAAAAATCGTAATGTACATCGAGCTGTGACTTATTAGTTGAAGATAAAAATAACTTTTATATCGATTGTTCTCAAATTGTCTTAAACACCCAAAATATATATAAATAGGAAAAAAAATATCATCTTTTTTATATGAATATATATTTTTACTTTAATTATATGCGATTATACGCTTCATTTGTAGTAAATGCACAATATTATATATATTAACCTTACGCCAAAGTCCCAATTAAACGATTAGGTCGAGGTATAACATTAAATTGGGTGAGAATTATTAGGGGTGTCAAAGTGGATCAATAGGTCTGATTTGAGTCCAACTCAGCCTAACCCATATACAAACGGGTCAAATCGAACCGGCCCGATTTTGCAAACGGGTTAGGCTTCCTAACCTGGACCCACTGCGAGTGTTGTCGTGTTGACCCGACTAGACTCGACTCGCAAACTCAGATACAAACAAGCGGGTTACGGTTCCAGTATTCAAGCTACATGCACTACACTAAAAGCTTCGAGACACAGCACGGCATCGAGCAGGCGAGCTCAGCAGTCCAGTGCAGGCTAAGATCTTGAGGTGGTGCCGGCGTGGCCTGCTAGTGCGGGGTGAACGTCAACCAGTTGTGTGGACGTGCAGGACATGGCACGGTGACTACGGTGCAATATAACTTTTGGCTGACTTGCCCTTTGCGATCTAGGACCTCGGTCTCGCGATACATTGCACAGCGGCAGCTACGACTCGACTAAATGGCAGATGCAGTCACTGGTCACATGTCACACGAGTGTGGCCGACGGACATGACAAGACGACAAACGAGGTCACACGACACGCACTAGACACAACAACCATTTTTCCATGTCAATTTGGATTGAGTTTGGATTTTCGGGTCAATCAGAATCCGACCCAATTTTTTAAACAGGTCAAAAACTTGAACCCAAATCTTACCCGTATGATAAACGGGTGGATCCGGGCCCAAAACTTTTAGAATCGAATCCCGATCGAGTTTTTGACCCGGTTGGATTTTGACACCCATAAGAATTACTCCTTAGCTTTGTAGCCATATTTGCATGGCGGTAAAAAAAGAGCCAAACAAGACGATGGAAATCAATAAAGAATACAAATTAATGAATTTATATTTTAGCCCAACTGCTCTTTCGCACGAGGACAATAAGAAGCGTGGTTCTACAGTAAGTTTAAACACAACTTTCCTTGGCCTATTGGTTGAGAGCTTAGGCTTCCAACTAAGAAGTCCAAGGTTCGAGTCTATGTGTATGCGTTGTGTGTGTGAGTTTGCCTTAAATGACCTAAATGTCCCAAAAAAAAAAAACAGTAAGTTTAAGCCCTGCATACTTATCACTTATCGCTGCTATTATTTAAATGTCAAGATGCTCAAACATTGAAATTTCTAGAAGGTGAACCATTAACCAGAGTTTCTCCGCCATTTCAGCCCTTCCTAGAAAAAACAGAAGCCTCACCCTGTTCTTTCCTTTGTTGCTGTTCTCCTTTTCTGCTCTAAGTGGAAGTTTGCTGGATTCTCTGCCTGCGTTGACGTTTGTGCTTGGCATCACTTGCAATGGGCGTAGTCACCGTTTCCAGCACGCCGTCGAGGACATCGCCCCTCGGCATCGGCTCCGGTTACTCCGCCGGCTGGTCGCATCCGCTCCGGCGTCGTCCGGTCTCCATCGTCGCCTTCAAATCATCGGATCCGAACTTGGTAAAGCCCTTAACCAAATCTAGAAAGCAACCGAAGCGAACCCAGTCTGTTTCCCTCGAATCCGCCTCTGCTTCCCCTTCATTGAGCACGGTGGATGTGGACTACAGTGAGGTTGCCGAGGCGCTAGAGAACATCTATAAGCTGAGCCCGGCAGAGGTTTCTGACATGGAGTTCGATTTCAATCTTGGTCGTGTGGGGCACACGAGGAAAAGGGTCAAGCAGAGCGTGGAGGGAGAAGAAGGGATCGTGAGAAACAGGAAGAGCAGGATGAGAAGATTGAGTTTGGATGCGAGGATTGCCTTGCGGCGTACAAGGAAGGAGGAAGGAGATGTATTTGCCAGAGATGGTGTGAGGAAGAGGGCCACGGAGGGGGAGATGGAGGAAGTAGAATTGGATAAGTTGTTGAGGGAGTATTCTGTATCGATTGACTTGGTTAGTTTGGATTGGAGGAAGATGAAGATTCCGCCAGTTCTCTCTTTGGCTGAGCATAACTGGCTTTTCAAGCTGATGCAGCCTACGAAGGTAAAAGATCCAGATGTTATTCGTTTATTTTTTTATTACTTCTAAGGGTTAGTTTCTGGGATTTTGGAATTTTTAAATATTCATCATTTAAATTCTCCGTTCTGGTTGGTCTCTGGTAAAAAATTGAAGGTTTTTTTTGTTTAACATTTTAGAGCAAAGAGACAAGTATTTCTTGCTGATTATGTATTTCAGTTTGCACTGTTTTACTTTTTTTTTTTTTTTTGGCTAATCGTTATAACTATTTATACCCCAGTGGTTTGCTTAGGTATAATTCATTGTTGTCCCTTATTGCAAAATGAGTTGATTTTGATTAGGAATGGTTTCCTAGTGAATTTCAAGTCCTCTCTTTTCTGAAGTAAAATACTTAGATGCCATGATACTACCAGACTTCTAAGTAGAGTGGTATTATGTTTGAGGTCCCTAGATGATTTCCAAAGGAGAAGTCAAGAGATTCAAATGGCACCTCCGAAAAGAAAAAATTTACTTTTTGATGTAACTCAAAGCAACTATCATTCTCTTTT
Source organism: Dendrobium nobile (assembly GCA_022539455.1). NCBI lineage: Eukaryota > Viridiplantae > Streptophyta > Magnoliopsida > Asparagales > Orchidaceae > Dendrobium > Dendrobium nobile. Next base: position 29,699,067 of record CM039733.1, on the reverse strand, counting down.
TGCTTGCTGATCGAAGCTTCTGCTGATCCGTGTATTTTCTTTATAGCCTTTCATGTGAATCCTTCCTAATCAATTTCATTTGCTATTTCTTCCTGGATAGGGGATACTAAAGGTGAAAGAGAATCTACATGGGGACTTGAGTAGAGAACCGACAAATGGAGAGTTAGCAGAAGCAGTTAACATGAATGTTACAAAAATGAAAAGAGAGTTAGAAGTTGGTCATGCTGCAAGAAACAAAATTATCAAGGTTTCTACATTTTGCTCGATCAGCTGAAGTTATGTTGCATGTTATTTTGTGCTTATTTTCTGATATTGATCAACCCCACCTACTCACAAAATTTTCTTCGCATATTTATGTTTTGCTCAAATAGTTCAGTTTGTTTTGTTTAATACCAATGCTACATCACTTTGAATGTTGCTTGATTCGTGTTAAATAGACACTTAATATGATACAAGATGCACAAATTTATTTTTTTAATTTGTTTGTCAGTTGTTATAAAGGCAACATAATTGCTAATGATAGAAATGACCTACAGAAAATTGCATAGTTCGTGGATATACGAAAATTTTAAACCTTAATGGGTAGATTTTAAGATTGATAAACTCTTTTTTTTTTTTTTTTTTTTTTAACCTTATGTAACAAAAGGTTTTACTTCTCAACCAAAAAGTACTCTTTGACAAAGAATGTTTGAGGGCTATGTTCGATTTCCCTGGGGTGTGTAAACTACATTTCTCTGATTCTTCCATTACAAAAATGCCACATCCAAAGTATTTTAACTTAGGGGTTAGTGAAAGATAAATTTAAGCCTTTTAGATAAGTTACCTTGACCTTACTTTAGTTTGAGACAGGCTGATGTTAAATCACTAAGATTTCTTCTAGTATAGTTATTCTAATGTCCCAAGAAAAAGATCCTCTTTTATACCATTTGTTACGTGTCTATGACTTGATTCCTTTGGGTTTGCATATAAATTATCTGACATCTACTTGTTCTCTTCAAAAAAAATTTTTTTGTTCTTTCTGTTCATGTGTTTTTCTTGTCTTAAATAGAGACATTATGCTAATGTATCACTGAAGAATTCAATGCAGTTTCATCTGAATAGTTATTTCATATTACAAAACTGCAGCACAATCTTCGGCTGGTCTTGTTTGTGATTAACAAGCATTATCAAGACATTGCAAATGCTCAAAAGTTCAACGACCTTTGTCAAGCAGGAGTGAAGGGACTTATTATGGCGGTTGATCGCTTTGAACCAAAGCGTGGTCTCCGGTTGTCTACTTATGCTCTCTTTTGGATTCGACATTTTATAGTTAGATCTATGACACTCTCAAGTTTCACCCGTGTTTCCTTCGGTATTGAGGCGGTATGAAGTTCAAATATTTTAACTGTACTTTTCTAATTGTTTTTAGCATCTTTATATTCTTTCATCTGAAAAATGCCCAAAAGTCATCTGTTATACTTGAGTTTTCTGTTTCATATAGTAAAAATCATCCCAATAATGTTCAATGAGAGCATGAACCATGTCCATCATGCTATAATGGGTTGTATAGAAATCTAATAAGGCTGCCTCAAATATTTGGTGATCATATATGCTATATGTATGTTGCCAAGCTTGTGGTTAAAGCGTCAAATTTTTGCTAAACTAGGTCATTTGTTATCTTCATTTAACTTTTGAAAATTTTGCAACTATCCCAAACTATTTTTATTTTTATTTTTTTTGGTTTGTAGCTTTCCATTTGATTTTCAGGAATTAGCCATGCAAACATGATATTTATGGTGCTTTCGTTTGTTTTCATCTAACTATTTTATTCACATCAAACCATGTTCCCAGTTAAAGCTTTCATTATGCTGCTAGAACTTAAGTTGTTACACAATATTCTATGCACTACAATGATATTTTATAACTTAACAAAATGTATCGGAAATCCAATATTTGATAAGTCTCAATGTCTCATACATAAACTCATAATACAGCTTTCTTTCTTCGAATTAATCTCTATTCTGACAACATCATGTTATTGCTATTATCGTGATTGTAGTTGTATGGCTGCACTAGAGATAATCAACCTTACTATAAAACTATAAGAAGATCAATAGGGCCTTTTGACCTTTTCTATCCAAATAACTATCAGCTATGCTTGCATCGGCGAAAGGTAATGATAAATGCTTATCATGCCTTTCTTCTTTCCGGCTTTCTACAAATTTCATTCTTTCTCTCTGTTGTTTCCTAGATAGAGACAACTTTGTTAGCTACGCATTTTTTAGTGATTAGTAATGCTTTCTTAATATTTTCATCGTATTTTATTTCAGTTATCTGCATGCACACTTGTGAATACGTGTTTGGTGGAGCTTTGAATAATTTATCAGACAAAACTGAAGAGTTGAAACAAACTTCTCACTGTTTGCAGGTCAGACAAGAAATCCAGAAGGTCAAACTAGAACTGGCCGTCCAACTCCAGAAGTCACCAACTGATGAAGAGATAATTGAAAGAATGAGAATATCACCCGAGAGATACTACGTGGTGTTAAAGACCTCAAAATCAGTACGTTCTCTCAATGGAAGGCATACAGTTACACAAGAAGAATTTATTGACGGGATAGCAGACATAGATGGTGTGGGTGGCGACAAGCGTAGACAGCCTGCTCTCCGTCTAGCTATTGATGATGTGGTAATTGCTTATTAGATATTTCTTCTGGAATCATCTTTTTTATCAGTATTACTTTCTAAATTGATAATTTTAGAAGCTCCTTTTATGGTGCAATTTAGGAAGGAAGTTCACAGTCCATTCTTATTTGCAAAATAAATAATCCGTAAATTGATCCGCTAATCCAAGTTACCCTTTTCGATAAAATTTCTCAAGCAGTAGTTAGCATCTATAATGATTATCTATTTTGTTCTCTGTTTCTCTTTTCAGCTCGATTCACTTAAGCCAAAGGAAAGCTTGGTCATTAGACAGAGATACGGATTAGATGGCAAAGGAAGACGAACCTTGGGAGAGATAGCAGGAAACCTCAATGTATCGAGGGAGATGGTTCGAAAACATGAGCTGAAAGCGTTGATGAAGCTCAAACATCCAGCTCGACTTGATTACCTTCGCAGATATATTTGAAGTAAAATACATTTTATTCGTTTTTTTGCATCTCCAATTGCAGTAAATGCTTCCCTTCAGTCCCTCATTTTAGATGGGTAATAGCTTGTGTATTATATAGTACAATAACACATCATGAGTATAGAATTTATTTCATCGTTCTTGTGAACGCTACCTTGTGGAGTTTCACATGTAATATATATATATATATGTTATAGATCTGATATTGTAAAGGTTACCAAAGTAATTGGTGTGCTTCTTGAGTTGCTGTTTCTTTTTTTCCTTTGTTGCAACTGATACAAAATCCAGTTGGACTGCTAACGAATATAATTTTTTTCTTTTTTATAATTATCTCAAATTAAGTTTAGTGATTTCAAAAATCATCCTTAATATGCTGACCAAAAAAATTTCATATGATAATGAATTGTCAGTGTCTTCTAATTGAACAAAATAAAAGTAATAAGATAGGAAAATATTATTTCAAGATATTTTGATCTAAATATATTTGAATGATTTATAGAAGATAATTTGTATTGAGATTAGACACATTTTTTAGGATAATGTATATAATATTAATTTGAGTATAAATTGGATGAATTTGAAACATATTTTGATATTTTGATGTGTATTATATTAGGATGTTTTGATATGATTTATTTTCTTTGGATGAGTTAAACATTAAATATTATTGCGAAATTAAGTTAAGTTTTGATTTTTATTGACCTCTGAATAAACGTATGTTTTAGGTGACTAACTGTAATAATTTCATGTGATCAAAATATCAAAATATAGTTCAACGGGGTAACAAAAAAAAAATTTATTTTTTTGAACTGTAGTAAAAATAGTGCAATACTTCAAGTAAGAGAGCATATAAAAACAAAAAAATCAAAATTTGGACTCAAAATAAAAATATAACCCATTAATAATTAAATGTAATTATCGATGTAGTTTTACACAATTGACTGTCATAGAGGCTGTTCATGATGATGCAAAAGAAAGTGCCACATTCATCATATTCTAGTAATCCCACCAACATATATCATTGTATAAGGTATTTGATTTCATGAAATATCTTTCACTTCCCAATTTTGAATTATATAGATCCTTTTTTACTTATATATTAAAGATTATAATTTACCACTCTTATTTATTAAAATTATCGCATCTTTTTTCTTTTTAAATGGGATTGTTTATTGAATTATATAGACCCTTTTAGTTGCTTGTGAAAGAATGCTGCCATTGTTAGTTTAGTTCTAACTTTTAGAAATGAGTATTAAATTGTTATTTCTAATTTACCACTCACTCTCATAAATTTTATGAATTTGTGGCATGAAACTTTGAAGATTTAAAAATATTATAGGGTTAATGATCATGAAAAAATTCATGTGCTTATGGAGCAGAGATTATTTGTCGCAATATTCAAATTATAACTGATACATTTGTAATGCGAGGAAGATTAAGTGATCACACTTAAACTATCAATAAACATCATTATAAAATCAAATAATATTACAATGTGATAGATATTCAACTTCAAGAGCTCAATAATATGTTTGATAAAATAAAAACGGAATTATTTATGTGTGTGGTATGTTTGAATCAATGTCATTCATTTTTTTAGCTTTGAATATAGAACGATTGTCACACCTAACAAAACTTTATCCATCAGGTTTTTCAGAAATGGATCTCATCATATTAGATAATTAAATTAAAAAATTTAAAGTTGATGCAAGATCAACTGATGCATTAATGAATTTAATAGGACTTTGAGAACTTGCTCAGAAAATAGTGGAAACTAGGAAGAATTATATTTATCCTTTGTTGTTCATACCTGTTGCGGGCTAAAATATATGTGGCAATAGAGTTAAGAATCTTTGTCTCAGTGTTGAACAGATATCCAGAACCAAACCAAAGAAAAATGAAACACCATAATTTTTACTTAGAAAACCCTGAAAAAGGAAAAAATCATGGGGCCACATCTAGTTGAAATGATTCTACTATTGTTTGATTAGATTACAAGTTGACGACTCATCCCTGAAATTGAGGGCGATTAGATTACAACAATCAATCGTCGGGTTGAAATGCAGTTACAAGAGGAGATAAAAAATTCAGCGACGTTTAGTGGTCGGGTGTAAGTCTTAGTTCAATTAACGGTCTGGCAGAAGTTGAGCGTCAGTCGACAATCAGGCAAAAGTGCGGTGTCAGTTGACTGCCAGGTGAAAGTCCAGCGGTGGTCGAGAAGGAGTCTAGTGGCAAGAGAACTCATGTTTCTCTTCTTCCTTCTCTTCCTTGCTTCGGTCCCACTCCATGAGAAATGAAAGGTTTATTTATAGTTTTCTTAGAGTGGCATGGCCAGTAAATAGGAGGAGGATCGAGGGTAAATTGGGAGTGGTTTGAATCGATGGCTGATGTTGAATCTCTTGATTGTGGATCATTTGTTAAGCATTTGAATGTTTTAATGATTTTAGAATAAAACAATCTTGAGCTCGTTGGATTCGTCTCATCGAGCTGCTTTATTTAACAATAAGCATGTCACGTTTGAAAATTGGTTGGTAATCCAAATTATGATTTCAAACCTTCAAAATGTGCTTCGAGTCTTTGATTTGGACCTGATTGAGCTTGGATTGGGATGAATTTGGTGTCGTTGGGCTTGTATTTTCTAGACGTTTAGTTCGACTGTAAGTTTGTTGAAATCAGAGTTATTATAATCCTTGATTTAATTTTTGAAGTTATGAACTTGATTTTTCCTTTACATTCATTCCTAGTCAATATAATTTTCTGATGAAATATTAGTTGTCGCCCTATTTTCGGACATTGAAGCTTTAGAATTCCAAAAATACGTTCCACATCCTTGGAAATTACTCGAATCAGAAAAAATGTTGAAAACATTACGCTCCAAAAATTTAAATTGAGTCAAATTTGATTATAGAAGCTTTATTGAGCTCTGAAAGTGCCAAAATATAATCTGGAATGTCTAAAAATGGTTCCAAGGACCACAAAAATGACCAATTTGGATTTTCCGGTCTAAAAAATGGACCCGAACGCATTTTGGCGGCCGAAACGGCTGGTCGGCCGGCCGGCCGCCGCTTAATGTGCGCGGGTTCAAGCATCTGCCAGTTGTCGGCCATAGTTAGTTTTTTTAAGTGGGCCCCATAGGATTGTTTTTTTCTAATTGAGGGGAGGCGAATATATCAAACTCTCTTTAAAAAAAAAATAAATTTTTTTTTTTTAATTTTGAATTTATCAAGAGTGGGCCTAAATTTTTTTGAAAAGTTTCCAGAAGATTATTTGAAAAATTTTAACATTTTTTGTGGTAAAAATCCCCCCATTCCCCCCTCCCCTTCGTCCTATAAATACCCCATTGGGGCATGAATCAAATTGCTCCTCTCTTTTTCTCCCCTCCCTCTAACTCTCTTACATCTGAGACTTTCCACTATTTTTTTAGGTGGCATCCCCTACACAAATTTAGTGCCCCTCTCTTGTGTAGAACTTAGAATTTATCAATCTTCTCTTTATTTTATCCTACATTTTTCTTCTAACTCTAGAGGCTTTCTATTACTTTTGAAAGGAGACATCCCCTACCCAAAGTCAATGCCCCTCTTTAGTGTAGAAGTTGAAATGGGTGGCCACACTTCCACCAAAATTCCCTTAGTCAAAGGAGATCGCTCTGTTGTCCAATCTGAGGGTCTAAAGAAAGCTCAAAAAGTGGCCAAAGCTGATGATATTGCCTCCACTATCCTTGCTTCCCTAATGATCTTGTAATGAAGGTGCCTAAAAAGATGGATCGTGCTTGCTCTCCTCCTCCAGGATTTTTGATGGTCTATGAGTCTAGTTTGCGAGCAAGACTAAGATCTCCTCCACACACCCCCTATTGTAAATCTGAGTTTATGGATTAGACTTTTGATGATAGCAAATATTCATGATTTCCTATGACTGCCTTGCCTACTAACTTTTCAATTCAGATCGAATGCAACTCAAGGCCAGCTCAAGATCGGATAGATTTAGGTTGAGTCAAGTCTGTATTTTTTTCTTTCTTGAGTCAATTGTAAAAGTGACTCCTAATGCTAAGTAATCTTGCACACATACACTTGAGGGATTTTCTGAGTTTTTCTAATTTGAGTACATCGACCTGGATGATGTTCATATCGGCCAGGACGATTCAACTAAAAATAGAAACCCTAATTAAGGCATTCTGGTTAAGCAGCCGTCATTAAGCAAATCGTCCTGGACGATACTTGTATCGGCTAGGATGATAGGCTCAATTAGAAAGAATCAGCCGCCATGATCAATTTAGGTATTCTTTATTTTAAAATATCGGCCCAAACGATCTCCATATCGGCCTGGACGATACTGCATAATTATGCTTGAATTAATATAGCAATTATAGAAAGCAATTAAGGCTGATTGATACAATCACATCGGCTGGGCCAATCGCAGGATCTGTTGGGCCAATTGCAGAATCGACCGGGACGATGTCCTGGATGATTGACATCGGCCAGCATCTATTCCGGGTAATGTTCAGGATAATTGTACTCGAATTTGAACTAATCGGTCAGGATGATATTGTATCGGCCTAGATGATGTAACCAATTTTCTTCTGATCATCCCAAATCATCCTGGCTGATTGAGGTTATTTTATACTGATCGGCCAGGAAAATATTCCTATTGTCCTAGACGATAAAGTCATTTCTTAAAATTCTATTTAAAGGACCCAAATTTTCTCATGCTTAAGACCTTGAGTGCTTCTGTCTTGACCTGAGAGAGCCTTGGGAGAGAGAGAGAGAGAGAGAGAGAGAGAGAGAGAGAGAGAGAGAGAGGAACTTGTGAGGGGGAGTTTGTGAGAGGGTTCACAAAGGTTGCTCCAAGTAAGGTTCCAAGTCGTCGTCTCCGTTCTTCGTCCTTCATCCTTGGGAGGCCTACTTCAGCAAAAGGTCTGGGTTCTCTGCCCACTTCAGGAGGAAGCAAAAGGAGTCGGTTCTCTGCCGCACCGGGGTTGGTGAAAAGGAGTCTGTTGTAAAGGCTTCTCCACCGAGCTGTGGAAGCTAAAAGAGAGACACTTAGTTAGTGCAATACTCAGAGGGTGCCTCAAAAGAGTGGACGTAGGTCAAGGATTAACCGAATCACTATAAATTCGGTGTGATCTTTCTTTATTTTGCTTCCGTGTTTATTTATTTTTACACTCTGATTTCTGTGGTGTTTTTGGTTTTAATTTTGTGCTTTATCTAAAGGAAAATTTTTTTAAATACTAATCCCCCCCTCTTGGTTAGCTTCAGGCTAGTTCTTAAGGGCTTAACATCGCTAACCAACTTTCAAGTGGTATGAGAGCAGGATTCATAAAAACTAAGTTTGAAAACTTTTTGAATTTTGATCCATAGCTAACAACGGAAACCGTAATACTGTGGAAGGGTATTCTATTACCCAACCACCTTTGTTTGACAATATTCATTTTGATTTTTGGAAAACTCACATGTCTACATTTTGACAATCAATTGATTATCACATGTGGATGCTTGTTAAGGATGGTTATACACCTCCGACTGAAAAATTAAATGGCGTTACTGTTCCACTTCCTTTTACTGAATGGACTCTAGATGATAGGGATTTAGCATAATTAAATGCAAAATGTTTGAACTATTTTTTCTGTTCTTTGAAATTAGAAGATTACATGGGTGTTTTCACTTGCACTTCAGGTAAAGAAATTTAGGATAAATTATGTATCACCTATGAAGAAACTAATGAAGTCAAGCAATCCCGTTTGAATATTCTCTTGCATGATTATGAACTTTTTCGTATGAAACCTTATGAATCAATTTCTTATATGTATACGAGATTTACTCATATTGTTGCTTCTTTGCATGTCTTAGAAAGAGAATTTACTAACTATAAAAAAGTAAACAAAATTTTAAGATGTTTTCCTTCCTCTTTTGATGCAAAAATTACTGCAATATCTGAATCTAAAGATTTGAATACATATTCGATCGATAACTTACTTGGTTCACTCATTGCTTACGAGCAAGGGGTGAACCAAAGAAATCTTGATGTAGGTGAGATAAAAAAGGAGAAAACCATAGCACTGAAGGCCAATGAAATAAATTCAAATTCTTCCCGGTTTGAAAGTGATGAAGTTGCCTTCATCACTAGGTAATTCAAAAACTTTCTAAAGAAGAGTCAAAAGCATCATCAGAATTGGAGAAAAGGTAAGGATAACAAAAATTTTAAAGGTTATTCTGATGTTGTTTGTTTTGAATGCAGGAAGCTTGGACATATCAGAGTTGATTGTCCTACACTTCAGGATCACTCAAGAAAAAAAAAGAATGAGGAGAAACCTAAGTTCAGAAAAGATAAGAAGCGAACTCAAAAAGCTTTCTAGGTGGAGTCTGCATCTGACTCATCTGAGACTGAACCTGAAGAGGAGACAACAAACTTGTGCATAATGGTTGATGATTTTGAACAATCTGACCAAGAAGAGGTATTTCAACCAACCTATGACCAATTGTTTGAAATATATGAGAAAATCCATGCATCATATAGAAAACTTAAGAAAACTCAGGCTAGTTTGAAATTGGAGTTTTTGAATTTACAAAAAGAGCATAAAATTTTGAGAAAAGATCACTTTCAAATTGATAGCAATCACATGTCTCTATTTGATGAATTTGATGATTTAAATAAAAAGCAGTTCACTAAGTTCCAGAATTTAAAGTACAAGATACATCAAACTACTCCCCCTTTTGACATCACAAAAAGGAGGGAAACAAAACACACAATAAAAAACATAACAGAAATTAAAACAAAATATAAGAAAAACAAACTACATAAAATAGAAACTAAAACAAGAAAAAAGAGGGACCCTGATCATCAGATGGAGGTGGTGATGGTGGTGGCTGCTGAAAGTAACTGGAGAGCGTAGTAAACTGTGCCCCAAACTAAGTCATGTCCTGGTCGTGCTGCTGCTGGTTTGTAACATAGGTATCGAAACGGTCTCAAACTAATCAAATCTCTCCACCAATTGATCCAACTGTGAGTGCTGGAGGAGAGGAACAGGTTCAAGAACAGGAGCTGAAGCCTCCTCCTCCTCGGCCCCCTGAGCTTCCTTATCCCCTGGGTGGAGACGAGTACTATGAAGGATGTTGAAGGAATTATTAAGTAGACGGGTGGCTGAAGGTCAGGAGGAATAGGATATTGAAGCTGGTATTTAGATTCTAGAACATAAGCAATGAGGTGTCTTAGAGCAAGATTGGGCTTTCTTTTATGACCTGGATCTCGAATGGTAGTCAAATGCTCGATGTAGCAAAAGATCAGGTCTGTGGCATTGAATTCTTTATGGGTTAGAATGTAAAAGGTAGTGAGTGAAAGAAGTGGAGTGATGTGGACTCAGTCCTTGGCTTTTGGAATAACAGAAGTGCGAAGGACATGTTGGATTATCCTAGCATCTTTGAGTAAATAGCTAGTTTCTCCAACATGAAACTGTGCATTGGTGTGGCGAAGAAAGTGATTTGCAATGGACCAGTTAAAGTCAGGATTAGAGACAAGGGTATGCAGCTTATGCCCAGTGGTGGACAACTGCAATAGTTTAGCACAATCCTCTTATGTGAATCGATGTTCTGTCGAGATCACATATCAGTTGGTGGACAGCTTCAGCTCCAGCTCCTGTTCCTATTCCTGAACCTGTTCCTCTCTGCCAGCACTCACAGCTGGATCAGTTGATGGAGAGATTTGATCAGTTTGAGACCTATTTCGATGCCTATGTTACACACCAACAACATCAGCACGACCAGGACATGGCCTAGTTTGGGGCATAGTTTTCTACGCTCTCTAGTTACTTTCAGCAGCCACCACCACCACCACCTCCGTCTGATGATCAGGGTCCTTTTTTTAGTTTTAGTTTCTATTTTATGTAGTTTATTTTTCTATGTTTTGTTTTAATTTTTGTTATGTTTTTTATTGTGTTTTGTTTCCCTTCTTTTTGTGATGTCAAAAGGGGGAGTAGTTTGATGTATCTTGTACTTTGAATTCTGGAACTTAGTAAACTGCTTTTTCATCACACTATTTTTACTGAACTGCCATAACTGCTTGAAATTTTCTGGGTGTATTTGCCATCATCAAAAAGAGGGAGATTGTTGCAAATCTTAGTTTATGGATTAGACTTTTGATGATAGCAATCATTCATGATTTCCTACGACTGCCTTGCCTACTAACTTTTCAGGTCCACAAGATCAAATGCAACTCAAGCAAGCTCAAGATCGGGTAGATTTAGGTTGAGTCAAGTCTGTATTTTTTCATTTCTTGAGTCAATTGTAAAAGTGGTTCCTGATGCTAAGTAACCTTGCACACACACACTTGAGAGGTTTTTTGAGTTTTTCCATTTTGAGTACATTGGCTTGGAAGATGTTCATATCGGTCAGGACGATTCAACTAAAAATAGAAACCCTAATTAGGGCATCCTGGTTAAGCAGCCATCATTAAGCAAATTATTTTGGATGATACTTGTATCGGTCAGGATGATAGGCTCAAATAAGAAAGAATCAGCCGCCATGATCAATTTAGGTATTCTTTATTTTAAAATATCGGTCCGGACGATCTTTATATCAGCCTGGACGATGTCGCATAATTATGCCTAAATTAATCTGGCAATTATGGAAATCAATTAAGGCTGATTGATTCGATCACATTGGCTTGGCCAATCACAGAATCGACTGGGATGATATCCTGGATGATTTACATCAGCCAGTATCTATTCCGGGCGATGTTCAGGATGATTGTACTCAAATTTGAACTAATCGGTCAGGACGATATTGTATCGGCCTGGACGATATAACCAATTTCTTCTGATCGTCCCAAATCATCCTAGCTGTTTGAGCTCATTTTGTACTGATCGAACAGGACGATATTCCTATCATCCTGGACGATAAAGTTAATTCTTGAAATTCTATTTAAAGGACCTGAATTTTCTCATGCTTAAGACCTTGAGTGCTACTATCTTGGCCTGAGAGAGCCTTAGGAGAGGGGGAGTGAGAGAGAGAGAGTGAGTCAGAGAGAGAGAGAGAGAGAGAGAGAGGAACTTGTGAGAGGGAGTTTGTGAGAGGGTTCCCAAAGGTTGCTCCAAGCAAGGTTCCAAGTCATCGTCTATGTTCTTCGTCCTTCATCCTTAGGAGGTTCTTGGGACGTCTACTTCAGCAAAGGGTCTGGGTTCTCTGCCCGCTTCAAGAGGAAGCAAAAGGAGTTGGTTATCTGCCACACCAGGGTTGGTGAAAAGGAGTCTGTTGTAAAGGCTTCTCCGCCTAGCTGTGAGAGCTGAATGAGAGACACTTAGTTAGAGCAATACTCAGAGGGTACCTCCGAGGAGTGGACATCGATCAAGGATTGACCGAACCACTATAAATCCAGTGTGATCTTTTTTTGTTTTGCTTCCACGTTCATTTATTTTTGCACTCTGATTTCTGTGGTGTTTTTGTTTTTAATTTTGTGCTTTACCTAAAGGAAATTTTTTTAAAATACCAATTCACCCCCCTCTTGGTTAGCCTCGAGCTAGTTCTTAAGGGCTTAACATCCCTAATGAACTCCCCCCCATGCGCTTGGAGTTTATTGATATTTCAGTGACATGTGGTGAGTTGGTCCCAGCTTTCTTATAGGGCCATATCAATCATTATGGAATTGGTCGTATTTTTTAGAAATCATGGGCCGGTGTAATCTCCAAATTATCTTTCTCGGATGTGTCAACTTAATTATGATACACAGGGTCATATCTCTTTTAGATCCAAGTGATTGGATATTTATACATGAGACCAGTCAAAGAGATGGGTTAGTAGAATCTTCTTTGTGTAGAACGATTGATATCTATTGGAGAAATGGGGGAAGCTGAAGAAGTTACCCATTCCCATTCATATAAGAGCAGAATATCTACTAAAAGTACTCAACCATCCTGATGTCGATACCCTATTTGAGCAGACATGTATATGAAGAATATTTATTCAAGGTGGGACCATCTACTTGCACAAGGAGATCCCATGCATATATGCTAAAGAAGTTAGCCAAAGTCCCAAAGGCAGTTATCTAACCTTCAAATGCTCCTTCTAAATGATCCGGGAATGAAGGTAATCCACAAGAATCTAAGAAGAAAAGGGTGGAGGAGATTTTGAGAGTTACTAGCAAAGGTCACCACGTTTCCAAGTCATAGATTCTGGAAGATATTTTGAAACATCAATGTGTGGAACGTCAATGAGCTAAGGAATTAGTGAGTTTCCATTTTCTTTTTTATTTTGTTTTAATATATTTATAAGGTTATACTCCTTACAAAATTTATTCTTATTATTTTAGATGCTACAATGTATGGATCTTGAAATTGAATTGACAAAGAACTTAAATGATTGGAATAATGATTTTGTAAAGGTTAAGTATCTTCAAGGAAAATATAAGAAGAAATATATTGGCAAGATCAGGGAGATGAAGGCAGTGGAGGAATAGCTAGTAGAGTGTAGAGCAGAGTTGGCTATTATGGCTACTTCAGCCTCTTTACAAAATCAACAGATGGTTGGCCTTCATATTGAGTTAGTGGATTCACAAGCAGTGATCAATCAGCATGTGAAAGATTAACATATCCTTGAGGAGAAGATAACAACTATTAAAAATGAGAAAAATCTCTAGAGTTTTTTGTCTAAGAAGGAAGCCAAGTCCAAATAAGAATAATCATATTCCAAACTCATAGAAGAATTTAAGAAATTTACTGCCTTCAAGACAATTGTCCAGGATCAGGTTCAGGAGGCTCATGATCATATATATGATGTGGAGGTGAAGGCTTTGGAGATTGAGTGTATGTAGGGAGGCTTCATCAGAGATTTTTTGAAAGATGTCCCTCTAGTGTAGTACAAGACAAAAGCTGAAGTTGCGAGGTTATCACCAAGCTAAACTTCTAGTAACTCTTCTTCAGATTTTGATGGTGATGAGATAGAGAGTGAGTTGTAGAAGGTCTTTGCTAGTATTTTTTTTGTTGTTAGTCGTACCATTGTATATGTGTGATGTATTTATGTTGTCATATAATGTATGTAATATTCAATGATATAGCAAGAAGTTATTGATGTTCTTTTTTTTTTCTTTCTCACATGCATATAAAATTTAAATTTTTATGATGAGAATTATTTTATTGGGCTCACTTTTTCTAGAGAAAATATGAGAGATATCCTCTCAAGATATTTAACATATTAGAAGTTGTTTGTCAAAGTCTTTTCTCGATGACGTTAATATATATGGAAGAGGCCAGATCCTAGGATGTTTGACCTATCCGAGATTGTTTATCAAAGCACTTACTCGATGGTGTCAACCTTTATGGAAAAGATCGAATCGAATCCCCTTACGATATATCATCTAGTGATTGAGACACAATAAATATTATTATTTATCAAATATTGGATAAATATATTATATTCACTATTTATTGTCATTTTTTATCATCTTTAAAAAAGGAGAAAATTTCCAAACGCACTACTGCAAAATATGTGATTACCAGCGGAACATTTCCGTCGGAAATAATGAATTAACACCAGAAATTATTATTTTCCAGCACATTTCCAGCTAAAAACTATACGCTGGTAAAACACACTCCAAAAACAACATTCCGACGCAATAATTTCACCAGAAACATTTCCGGCGGTACTTCCAGCGTAGTACCGGCAAAAATATATAGCATATCTATCATTTTTAATAGGTTTTTCCGACGCAAGTTTCGCTGCTTTTTTCGACATATATTTATGTCGGCAATAGCGGCTTAACTTATGCTGGAATTATTGTCAGATCTCATTTTAACCGAATTACTAGCATATAGTTGTACCGGAAACAGCGGCAGAACGTACGCTGGAAAAAAAGCTAAAACTCTATTTAACTGCTTTACCATCGTAAACACTGCCGGTAATATCGATGTAATATTAAGTCAGTAATAGTAATAGAAGTCGAGGTATCGTATGGCAGCGCACTTACCGGTGGATTTTTGCTGGAAACCTGTAGCAGACAAAAAAAAAATTTCCTTCCAACAATCAAAATGGATTTTCACACATGCAAACAAATTTTCATATTACATCTAAACATCATATAATATCAACATCTGATTCAAAACATATAAATGATACCAAATACATATAAAAACTATAATTTATCTAATAATTAAACCATACTAAAAACAACTAAACATCTCAACTGTTCAAAATATTAAACATTCAATTGTTCAAAAGTTTAAAATTGACACAACTACTCTGATTCAGTCTCCTCCGCCTCATAAACTATATTCTTCTGATTAAGCTGCTCTCTCATCTTTCGTATTTCATCCAATAATTGAGTATTTTTCATTTGCAACTGTTGTTCCATCTATTATTGTTGCATGTACTGCTGCATCTGCATCTATATCTGCCATTCAACTTGAGCTTTTTTAACCTACTCTAACTCGATAGTAAGGGCAGCTATCTGTTGGCTATATGCAGAGTCCTGGGAACTTGATGCGAAGCTGGAGCCAGTAGAGGACTGCCCTTTGTATACATGGGCTTGTGAGCCTAAACCATACACTCTTCCATGTTGCTTCCCTCCTACAACTTGCGATCAAATGAGGTACTCAGAATATTCGGCCGATCAAGTAGAAGAACCTTCAACTGCTGCAGGCTGGCTCTCTCGAAGTCATGTTTATTCCTCCTATGATAGTTATCAAAAATTTAATCAAATTATATATGATATAAAAAAATTTAAAATAATATACTTACATAGGCTTTCCTTGCTTGCTTATCAACCCATTGCTGATCCTGCCACTTGTGAGTATGACTGTGCATTCGACAGATGTCAGCTCTCTACTTAGCACCGTTTCTTGTAGTAAGCATAAATTAGTATTCGTATTAAATTAAATTAATAAAATATTTGCAAATTCCTTACCAAATATCTTCTGTGCTCAGTATGTGTTACAGAAACCCTAGTATGAAGGGAACTACCCATGCCCCCAACATCAGATGCTCTGTTCTATCTATTTTGCTCTCTTCTTCTAATATACTCTGGGCTACCCCAAGCAGCAATTAACTCATTCCACACACTCTCAGCTATCCAGAGTAGTCGCTCGCCAGACTTTCTAATATCAGTGAACATTTCTTGCATGCAAGTCAATCCACGCTTCTCAAAATTCTTTCTATTTTTGTCATTGTGCTGGGGTAGCCAATAAAAATCTTTCTGCATTTGAGAACATATAATATTTATAAGGTGAGAAATTTATATATAATACAGAAATAACTTACCTCAAACTCTCTAAACCACATTTCTTGCACTGCCTTAGGGACTTTGTTCCAAGAAACATAAGGAGCATCGTACTTGCTCCGTATTATGTCCCTATCTTATGTGTTGTTTCTTTTGATGGGTGAAATATATAAAAAATAATATTATTTCACAATAAATATTTAGTCAATTTGACATGACAAATATAATCAACTTGAATTGACAAAACAAATTTAATATTATGTGAGTACGTACATATCACCGTCAGGTTCAATCAATATGCGACCATCTGTCGCCTGCCCTGCCTACCCTACCTGCTTTGTTACAACTCGGGTGGAAGGTCCACCTGTGGCGGGCTGAGGGGGTGGTGGGGGATAGTATGACGGGACATATGGTGGATATGGATATGTAGCTGGGACACCAGGAGGTAGGGGTGGGAAGTAAGGGTAGAAGGTAGTAGTATGTGCTATATCTGACAATGGTAAGCATGGATCTGGTGAGTAAACTATGGGCTACTGGCTACAGGAGTAGGTAAAGGTGGGCTATGCTGACTCTGAGTGGCAGGCTATGATGAAGAAGTCCCCTCAATATGTACAGAACCAGTAGAAGGGCCAACAGTCAACTTCATTTTCTGCCTAATAATTTTTTTTTAACCATTCCTCTGCTCTGCTTATCACCTGAAGATATCTAGCAAAAAGAAATTTAAAACATGTTAGTAACATAAATTAAATAAAAAATTTAAAACATGTTAGCAACAATTGCATAAATGAAATGAAACAATCACAACTTTAGGGTCATGGTGTTTACCTTATGTTGACTCACTTTCATACGATGAAACATCTTCATCACTATTAGAATTTTCATGACTTTTGTCTATATTTAAATCTACTTCCTCTAATTGCAATTCAATCTCAGTAGTAACAATCTAATCATCTACATCATTTGCAATTTCTTTTAAATTTGACAAAAAATATTCTTGATGTACTGTAGGTATTGATGTAGTTTTCTCAATTACACCCTTATGTTTGGTCTTCATAACTACAAGCTAATCTTGTTTTCCTTGTATTCTGCTCAGATAGTTAGCAAAGTACACTTGGCTTGCAATGATGAATGGGTCAAACATCGCATATTTTCTCCCCCACTTTACTTTTGTTATACCGTAAATCAGATGTATTTTTGTTTATGGGATCAAACCAATCACAACTGAATAGATAAACTTTATTCTCACAACCAGGATATTTTAACTGTAATATTTCTTCTAACACCCCATAATATTCAGAATCATCACCTATATGGGTGTTCCCTGTGACACATAATCCAAAATTATCTGTCTTCCTACCTTCACACCATGATTTTGTTTGAAATTTGCAACCATTAACCAAAAAAATATGATAACATTCCACAGCTCTATTTGGTCCCCAAGCCAAATCAAGTAACCCAGGCTTGTCACTCCCTTGAGTGTGCACCTAGATAGTTGATAAATTATATTAATATAATGTTCAAGAGATATTATTTGAAAAGAAAAGTCGAATGTTATATTGTATTTTTAAACCAATTCGGACATTCTTTTTCCACCAACTTTTGGACTTCAACTGGTTCATATGTACTCAAACCATCAACGAAACTCCTAAAAATATTATCAGTTTAGAACAAATTTATGAATAATCAATGTATGAATAAATTAAACCATACTTACTCAAGATATAGATCAACTTCATCACAATTAGCAAGACATAAAAAGTGGCTACACTCATCTCCTTATACGTCAAATAGCACAAGGTGGTAACGCCTACCGGTTCACCACTTCCATTAAATACAGATACATTTGAGGATTTACCCACATTTTGAGGTATAGTATTGCTGCTTGATTGTAATGTTGTGTCAAAGTAGTACGAGTAAAATTGAGTTATCTCATACATTAAATATGCTTCACATATTGAGCCTTCATGATGTGATTTATTTTTAGCAATCTTCTTAAGTTTATTTAAGTACCTCTCAAAAGGATAAATCCACTGATATTGAACTGGTCCACCAATTAGAGCCTCGTGTGGTAAATGCACTGGTAGCTGCTCCATAGAGTCAAACAAACCTGGAAGAAATATCTTCTCAAGTTTACACAGAATGAAAGGGATATGTTGCTCCATAAGAATCAAATTCTTTGCATTTAATTTTAAAGAGCATAAATCCCGGAAGAAGATACTCAACTCGATCAACAACTTCAAAATTGGATATGGCAAATAACTAAACGCAGTTAATAGAAGACATTGCATAAAGATATAACAGTTGTGACCTTTCAATCTAAATAATCTCCCAGTTCTTATGTTAATATATCTATTAAGATTTGAAGAATATCCATCAGGTACCCGTAAGGACTTTACCCAGTCACAAACCAATCGTCTCTGCTCCAAAGTCAATGAAAAAGGAGCTTTCAGTTTGAGAAGTTTATCATTTCCACCATCCTTCCTCTAACACTTTTTTCCTAAAAATCTCCTTTGAGTCCATCCTTGCTTTTTTGTTATCTCTTGATTTATCTTTGATGTCTATGACTGTATTGAATATGTTATCAAAAAAAAAAAAAATTCAATATGCATCACATCCAAGTTATATCTTTAAGTTTGTCCTCCAAAATAATAATGACCAAAATATACTTTTTTTTGTCCAATTATGATTGACACCATACCCTGAAAATTTATACCCTGGCAATTTATAATCAGCTAATGCTGGTGAATCCACTATTGTAGGCATGGAACTAACTCTTCTAAATATTTCTTCACTACTGAATCTAGGAGGAGGCTGCGACATCGCCATTTTATTTTTAACGAATGCATCTTTATTTCGCCTGAAAGGATGAGCTGCAGGTAAGAACATGCAGTTATAGTCAAACCAAGTGTTTTTTCCTCTATGCTTAAAAGTGAATGCCTTTGTATATTCCATACAATATGGACAAGCTAACTTCCCAGAAGTGTTCCAACCAGAGAGCATACCATAAGCAGGAAAGTCACCAGTTGTCCAAAGTAATGCAACCCTCATTATAAAATTTTATTTGGTAGAAATATTATATAAAATAACTCCTTCCCATAATAAATATAAATCATCAATAAATGATTGTAAGAATACATCAATCTTTGATTTTGGATTATGTGGTCCTGGAATGATTATCGTTACAAACATTTAAGGAACAGTCATACACAACTCTGGAGAAAGATTGTATGGGGTGAGTATCACTAGCCAGCATGAGTAAGGTGACGCAGAGTGACTAAAAGGAGAAAAGCCATATGCACATAAAATTAATATGACATTCCTTGCTTCTGTGGCAAAGGAAGGATGTGTACAATCAAAGTGTTTCCAGGCCTCTGCTTCTGACAGATATGTAATCACACCTTCTTTTGATATGTGCTCACTATGCCATCTCATTTGTGCAGCAGATCTCATGGAAGCATATAATTGTTGTAATCTAGAATCTATAGGTAAGTAAAATATCCTCTTGAATGGTAATCCTTTTGCTTTCTTTTGGACACATTTTTAGATTTAAATCTTGGTGCATTGCAGTGAAGACATACAATTTAAGACTATTCATCCTATAGTATAACATGCATTCATTGACACAACAATCTTTTTTTGCGTATGTCAAACCCAATTTGGAAACCAACTTCTTAGTCCAATATAAATATGCAGGAATCATGTTATCCATCAGGTTGGTTTCCTTAAGGAGGCCATTAAATTGATTGAAACATTCACGCGGGACATTATATTCTGCCTTAATACTTAACATCTTAATAGCAACAGATAACTCCGAATGAGTTATGCACCCCTTCCATATAGGTTTTTGGGAAGCCTGCAACAAGTCATAAAAATGTTGTGTCTCCTTATTTGGCGACTCTATTATGTATAGTTCAGAGTGCACTCTTGTTGCATCATGAACTAGGTCCTCAAGATCAGGTTGGATATTATCTTCTTCAGCTATATTAGAACTTATTGATGAACCACATAGAGAATCTAAATATGGCTCATACTCACCATGACAAGTCCAATATAATTATTCTGGCATAAACTCTCTACGGTATAAATCAACAGTTAGATCATCTGGACTTAGGTGCACTTGATTTTTATGTTTGGAACATGGGCAGCAAAACTTTCCATCTAAGATGAAAATGGGCATTTGACTAGCTGTTTAAATGAAATAGTTCACTTCTTTAATAAACTCATTTGTTAATGCCTTTCGTCCTTGTGACAATCGATTATACATCCAACTTTTTTGATTTCTAATATCCATCTGAAATAAAAATATATAAAAATATAGTGATTTAATAAGAATAATTACAATAATAACAACAATATTAATAGTTGTGTAGTCATCAAAATGTCTCATACTGGATGTTAATTTACTACAAAACTCAACTCTTATCAAACACTACGAAATGATAGGTGGCGGGATAGTGTTCGTGCAAAATCACTTCAAAGTGCCCAACTAGTGTTGAAAATCATCAAAGATTATTTATCAAAACCCCTATGATTGATTTGGTTGAACGTTAATGGACAACATTCTATTTTAATGGATAACATTCTGCACCATAAAGCATTACAGGTCTAACAACCATATTATAGAATTTTTCCGTAAGATTAAGAGGGACTTTTTTATCAAACAGCAATCCCAATGCATTCCTCCAATTCAACCATCCAAATTGAATTCTACTACTAATATACCCATCTATTTTATCAGATCGAAAGGCCGTTTGGCCGGTCATTAGAAGGCTGCCATTTTATATAACCAAACTATCTAAGGCAACTCTTTTTTTGTATTCTGTCTCTAAGAGTAAAGCCACTCATCCACCTAAGCATCCTCATCTCTGCAAAACTTAATTTAATATTATGCTTCACTTTTAATAGCCAACATTCTACACCATAAAGCATTGCAGGTTATACCACCATCTTATAGAATTTTCCCGTAAGATTAAGAGGACTTTTTTATCAAACAACAAGCCCTATGCATTCCTCCAGTTCAACCATCCATAGTGAATTCTACTACTAATATCCCCATCTATTTCATCGGATCGAAAGGCCGCCAGGCCGGTCATCAGAATGCCGCCATTTTATATAACCAAACTATTTAAGGCAACTCTTTTTTTGTATTCTATCTCTAAGAGTAAAGCCACTCATACACCTAAGCATCCTCATCTCTGCAACACTTAATTTAATATTATGCTTCACTTTTAATAGCCAACATTCTACACCATAAAGCATTGCATGTTATACCAACATCTTATAGAATTTTCCTGTAAGATTAAGAGGACTTTTTTTTATCAAACAACAAGCCCTATGCATTCCTCTAGTTCAACCATCCAAATTGAATTCTACTACTAATATCCTCATCTATTTCATCAGAAGGCCGTCGGCCGGTCATCGGAAGGCCGCCGACCGGTCATCGGAAGCCCGCCGACTGCTCATCGGAAGGTCCCCAACCGGTCAGCGGAAGGCTGCCGTTTTATATGACCAAACCATCTAAGGCAACTCTCTTTTGTATTCTATCTCTAAGAATAAAGCCACTCATCCACCTAAGCATCCTCATCGCTGTAACACTTAATTTAATATTATGCTTCTCTTTTAATGGAAAACATTCTACACCATAAAGCATTGCAAGTTATACCACCGTCTTATAGAATTTTCCCGTAAGATTAAGAGAACTTTTTTATCAAACAACAAGCCCTATGCATTCCTCCAGTTCAACCTCCAAATTGAATTCTACTACTAATATCCTCATCTATTACATCGGAAGGTTGCCGACTGGTCATCGGAAGGCCGCTGACTGGTCATCAGAAGGCCGCCATTTTATATTACCAAACCATCTAAGGCAACTCTCTTTTGTATTTTGTCTCTAAGAGTAAAACCACTCATCCACCTAAGCATCCTCATTTTTGCAACACTTAATTTAATGTTATGCTTCAATTTTAATGGCCAACATTCTACACCATAAAGCATTGCAGGTCTAACCACCATCTTATAGAATTTTTCCTTAATTTTGAGGGGGACTTTTTCATCACAAAACAAGCATAATGCATTCCTCCACTTCAACCATCCAACTTTAATTCTAAAAGTCACAATCCCCCCCCCCCCCCCCCCCCCGCCTAAAAAAAAAAAAAACTATTATTACTAAAATTACATTCCATATGTTCAACTACAGATCTACTCAAATAAAGGCATTTAGTCCTAAGGATCACATCAATAATTCAAGTTTACCTTCAACTCCCTCTCTAGTCTTATCAACAATAAGAATATCATATGCAACTAGCATACATGCATTAGGGTAATACCTCTTGCAAATGTCTAGTGGAACATCCATGAATGAAGCAAAAAAAAAAAAAACTTGTTTTGAGTATTACTGTAAGAGATTGAAACCGTCACAAGAATCGATACGGGCGAACGAATACCGGCTCACCTTATTGGTGGTAGAGGCCAAGAACATTGGTGAATCCTAATAACGATGGTGGAGGCCAAGAATGGCAGCGAATGGACGACCGAGGTTGGTGAGGCATCATCGCTGCTGGACAACGAACCGAGAACCGAACAAAAGCAAATGAGAAGGAATGGGGCAAAGTGTGGAAATAGGAATCTTTTTGGTAGACTTACAGACAGACATTACGCCGGGTATATTTCTGACGGCCTATGCGCTGGTAATTAGTCGTTGTGTTCAAATACGCCGGTGAACAATATGTCGGAGAAAACACCGGTCATTTTTGGCAGATTCTACGCTGGTACATCAATGCACTGACGAATTAATCGGCATTATATATGACGAAAGATTATCAGTGTATTATATGCTGGTATTTACACCAAACATTATCCGGCGGAATATCCGCTGGTTTAACAGTCACTTTAAACGACATATACAGATCCATCGGAACCTCTATCGAAAATAAACTGTTTTCCTGCATTGACGAAATGAATAACACAATTCTATATTATGTAAGATTATACAATAACTTCCTAGTATGACTTGGGGATTTTAGAGTTACATAATACTCAACACAAAAAGGATACATATTAGGAATACACAATAACTTAGGAGAAAGTACATGACATAAGATAAGAAGAACTATCAATAAATATTGATAATAGTTGCAAAAGAAATACCAAGGATAACTAAGCTACACCATATTAAATATAGAAGAGATACACGGTGAAATATGATAATAAGTATTATTAATAAAAAGAACCAAATTGCTCAGTCACTTAAGGGTACTCTTCTGATATTGATATAGAAGTGAGTTATTTCACAGAAGAAGACTTTTGATGGATATCTTCATTTTGAGGATCAAAATCCTCGATGCTTAGGGTAATGATGGGCGTGGTTGAGTCTTCTTAAGATAACATAATTACACCACTTGTTGGTCTTCTTGATACTTATCCTAGTATGGGTGAAATATTTTAGTTTGAGGTATGTAATAGAGGATACAACTCCAAAGATTGACTGGAAAGGGTCTTCCAAAGATAGCATTATAAGCTGACTCTAATTTCACCATAATAAATTAGATTGTGTGAGTAGATTGTTAAGAAAATTCTCTGAGTACAACTGGGAGATTAATTATCCCTTCTACTTGTACCAAATCCATATAGTAGCCCTGCGATGGGTTGAAAGTTTTTTTATGGTGAGACCCATATTGAGAAAAGTATAGTAGAATAAGACATCCACAGAGCTCTCGTTGTCCAACAAAAATCTTTTGACATTATAATATGGGACACCTATACCACATTAATTATGAGTGGATATTAATAAGGGGTTTTTACTCCCTCCAAATCGAAATCATAAAAAATATTAGAATAATCAAAATGAAACTTCTTTGGTGTCGGCTTTTTATTTATAGACAATAAGACTTGATTAGACAATAAGGGCCCTCCTGTAATAGTTTTTATCTCACCAACTGTTTGATGATTATTCAACAATTACCTTTTGTTGTTATTAATTTTGTCCCCCAGTGGGACGTGCCTTATCTTGAGCATATGAATTTGGATTAAATTGTCAAAGGTAGCCTTATTAGATAAGTCGTTCAATTTCATTCTTGAGTTGCTTATAGGCTTTAGTGGTTTGCCCATGACTACAATGGAAATGACAGCATTTATCATGATTAAAAGTTGGTGAAGATTGTTAGACCTTTAAGAACTAGCCTGAGACTAATCGAGAGGGAGTGAATTGGATATTTTAAAATTTTCTTTAGTGAAAAAGATATTGTTTAAAAATTTTTTAAACCCACACACAATAATTGATACAGCGGATACAAAAATAAGTAAATTTCACAAAAAAAATGAAATAAATCAGATTTTTTAATCACACATAATTGCATAAAATAAAGTGCATAAAATAATTAGAATGAACACACCAAAATTTATGGTGATTTGGTCAACCTGATTTACCTCCACTCCTTGAAGACTCCCTCTCCAAGTGTTGAACTAAACAAAAGTGACTCTCTTTTAGCTCCCACAACAAGACAGAGAAGCCTATACATACACTATTTCACCACCCTGGTGCGACAGAGAATCGTGACCTTTTACAGGTAGAGAACCTCAACTCTATTTTCACCCTCTAGGTGATGATCAAGGAACTGCAACTCTATTTTCACCCTCTTGGTGATGGTCAGAAAAATACAACTCTATTTTTACTCTCCAGGTGATGGTAAAAGAACCACGATCTATGCTGAAAAGCTTCTTCTTCAGAGCCACAAAGAATATAGGCAGATGCTTGTAGATATTAGGCAAGATTCTTACTTGGAGAAACCATTCAAATCCCTTCATAACTTCTCCCTCACAAAATCTCCCTCTCTTCTCTCACAAAGCTTTCCTTCTTCTCTCCCTCAAGGCTCTCTCTTCTGAAGTCTCAACAGCCGAAGATCTTTCTAATAGGATATTATAAAACTTTAAGTAATGGGCTTCAATAAACCCTAATTTTAAGAGATCTATCTTCTATTTATACAGTACGATACATGTATCATACAGTATGATCAGTGTAATTCAGACCCATTCAACAAGGTCGTGCAGATTGTTCAACTTTTATAATATTTTGTACAATACGATCAAAACACCGTATGGTCCAAAATGTAGAAGTTTCTTCTGCTCATTTTGAATTACTCTTAGGATGACCAACTTTGTATATTGTCGATAGTCTAGAACTTTGGACATAATATCGTATGATCAGTATAAAAATCATGAATTTTGTTTGGTATGATCTCTAGGATGACCAGTTTTATACACGGGCAATCATATATTATGAACTGTATCGTATAGTATAATCAGACACAATAATTTTCTATGATTTTATTGCATGATATTGAGGGATTAAATATGAAAAATTTTAATTAGGGAGAACAGTACAAACCAAATTGTAATATACGATCAATATATAATTAGTATCTTCCTTAACCTCTTGCAACTATGATTTTGACAAAGCACAATAGATCATATAGTATGAATTAAAATTATACAGTGCAAATAAGATTGTATGAAATGAAATCGAAATCATACAGTTTGATATATTAAAGAAAACTCTCTCAAAAAATATTTTTTTCTTTCCCCCTGTGTGTGTGCAAGGTTGCTCAGCATATATATCCATCCAATTACATGATACAACTCAAGAAAGGAAAAAATATAAAATAAAATGAAAACTAAATATAACCCTAGTCTACCCAGTCTTGAGCTTGTCATAATTGCAAGTGAACGATGGGCTGATTTCTTGAAACATAAGTACACATAAAATAAAATAGAATATCACAGAAATAGGAGAAAGTGGTAACAAACACAATAATATTTGTTATCACCATGCTTGAATCAAGTTTGCAATACTAATTCCTATATTCAACTTTAAAGGATTTGACCATTTCACATTCTTCTGATCACAAGTGACCATCAACACATTTGCTCAAGATTTGTTGAGTGGTGTGTACTCCTCTTGTTGAAGATGGCGTCATGGAAATGAGGGTCTATGAGTAAGATTATTTTTCCCTTGTTTCTTTCTCAGTGAAAATGAGTTATCAGTCTCTCGTGCACTTTTATGTTTTTCATTCGTTTACTCAAACTATTGTATATGAACATTGATGGATTCATATGAATATGAAGAAACAATGTCTCGCATAAAAGAGATAATGGTAGAGGCCAAGTAAAAGAGATAATGGTAGAGGCCTCCAAGGAAAACTCCTCTAACCAATTCAGGATCCACTCTCCACTCTTGGAATTTACCAAGCCTTGGTGGAAAATCATTGAAAATACTTCTTAAGAGATTCTCCTTCATTCT
This sequence comes from Dendrobium nobile, assembly GCA_022539455.1. NCBI lineage: Eukaryota > Viridiplantae > Streptophyta > Magnoliopsida > Asparagales > Orchidaceae > Dendrobium > Dendrobium nobile. The sequence continues at coordinate 29,672,470 of CM039733.1, read as the reverse complement.
GGCGAATCTCAGAGAGATGAGAAGAATCCTAAGCAATTCTTTGATTAGCTACGAATTGTTCATTGAACACTTTGGCCAATTTGATAAATATGGGAATTATTTCAGCTATAATTGAATAGAACCACGTTCGAGCTTGTCCCTTTAGGGTAGTAGGGAAAACTTTGAAGAGGAGCTCATCTAAGGACCACTGGATATACATAATGATTCTATAATGGTCGATATGCTTATAAAGGTCAGATGTCCTTTCATAAGAATTGATGCTCAGTAGTTTTAATCCTACCAGAATGGGGCATCGAAGGATGGTTTCAATCTGGGATGATGACTCCTGGAAGTCCCAATGATGAAAAGATTATCATCTACCACCAATGGGGAATTCTTCTTGGACTAATCGTCATAGTTCATGACCTAAGACATTACGAGGGAGCTCAGCAATGTAAGGTTGGGCTAAGTCTTCAGGGATATCTAGAGGAATGCGATGTTTTAGACCTATGTGCAAAGGATGGGTAAAGCTTGAAGTACAAGAAAGTTCGTTTTGTTAATGTGATAGTGGATGCATCCTTAGCGAAGGAAGAGGAATCTCAACTTGAATATGTTTGGGTTGAACATCTTCAGCTAGTGGTGGATCTCGAGGGAGAAGAACCTCCTCTTATTGTATTAGCGCTGGTAATCGATTCTCTCGTATAAGTTAAAGGATATCATTTTTAGATTCTTCCATCTTTTAGATATATTATTTTAGGGAAGGTCCTAAAATTCCTTCTCTAGCAGCATTTTTCCCCCAGGATAAAAAGAGGCAGATACTTGGTGTCAATGATTCCTAGATTGATGGTTGATGAAAAGATTATCATCTACCACCAATGGAGAATACTTCTTGGACCAATCGTCGCAATTCATGTCCTAAGACATTACGAGGGAGCTCAATAATTTACGGTTTGGCTAAGTCTTCAGGGATATCTAGAGGAATGTGAAGTTTTCAGACTTATGTGCAAAGGATGGCTAAAACTTGAAGTACAAGTAAGTTCATTTTCTTAATGTGATTGTGGATGCCTCCTTAGTGAAGGAAGAGGAATCTCAACATGAAGATGTTTGGGTTGAACATCTTTGACTAGTGATGAATCTTGAGGGAGAAGAACCTCCACTTATTGTATTAGCACTGATTATCGATTTTCTCATAGAAGTTGAAGGATATCATTTTTAGATTCTTCCATCTTTTAGATATGTTCTTTTAGGGAAGGTCCTAAAATTCTTTCTCCAGCAGCATTTTTTTCCCCAGGATAAAAATAGGCAAATACTTGGTGTCCATGATTCTTAGATTGATGGTTGTTGGAGTGGGAGGCTCCCAAGATGCAAATCATTGGCCTGTTGGATATTGAAGAAGTATTTAGAATTGTGGAATTGTGCTCCCACAGACGACAACAAAAAGTTGCAAGCTAGAATATACGCAGCGATAGAGTTAGAAATTTTTATCTCACCGTTGTATGGATATCCAACACACAAACAGAAGAAAAATGAAACACCAAAATTTTTATGTGAAAAAACTAGAAAAGGGGAAAACAATGAGGCCACACCCAATCGAAATGATTACACTAATATTTGATTATATTATAAGTGGCTGACTCCTCCTTGAAATTGTGGGCAATCATATTACAATAATCAACCGTTGCTTTGAAATCCAGTTACGATCTGAGAATAGAAATCCAGCGACGTTTTACGGTCGGGCGAAAATTTGGCTTCAATTAACAGTCTGGAGGAAGTTTGGTGTAAGTCGGCAGTCCGACAAAAGTTCGGTGTCGGTCGACTGCTAGGTGGAAGTCTGATGGTGGTCAAGGACTCTAGTGGGAAAAGAACTCAAATTTCTCTTATTCCTTCTCTTCCTTTTCTTCCTTTCCTTCAGTCCCCTTCCATGAGAAATAAGGCATCTATTTATAATTTTCTGAGAGTGACATGGCTAGTAATAAAAGAAATATTAAGGGTAAATTGGGAGTGATTTGAATGGACGATCGATTTTGAATCCCTTAATTGTGGACCATTTTTTGGGCATTTGAATGTCTTAATGATAGTAGAATTTTACAATCTTGGGCTCATTGGATTTATCTCATCGAGTCAATTGATTTGATTATAAGCATGTCATGTTTGAAAACCATTTGGTAATCCAAATTATGGTTTTAACTCACGAAATGCATTTAGGATCTTTGATTTGGACCTACTTCAGCTCGAATTGGGTTGAATTTGGTGTCGCTGGGTTCGTATTTTCGATTCGCTCAGTTCAACTATAAGTTTGCTGAAATTAGAGCTCAGATGATCCATGATTTAGTTTTTGAAGTTTTCAACTTGATTTTGCCTTGAGATTCATGCCCGATCAATATAATTTTCTGATGATATATCAGTACTTATAAAGCTTACTTTAATATTGTCAATTGCTACAAAACAACCGAACGAGCACTTTCTGCAATAAACATTATGAAGAACCATTTACGCAATCGATTTATATGAAAAACTCATAGATGAATGACTGTCTACTAATATTAAAAAAGATATATTTAATAGTATTAATAATGAAACGTTTGTACAACTATTTCAAAATATGAAGGCTTGGTATGTAAAAAGAATATCGAGATCTGACATTCTCAATTGTAAGGTTTTTCTTTATCATATATTCTGTTCTATTATGATAACAAATTAAAAAAATTAAACCGCGAATGCCGTTCTCAAGCCCGAATGAAAAAAATTGATGTTTCTTTTTAAATTCAATAATTTGTCCCCATATGAAAAAAATATTGGCTCTGCAAGACAAATTGTTATCATTAGTTAAATGCTCATTAGCTATCAATGAAGAAATCATCTACATAGTTCGAAATAATCTGAATATGCAAAGGTCAAATTTGGATCACAATACTTAAAAAAGTCGGAGAATGTTATCCCATCCCTTCTCAAGCACAAAACAATTCCTTCAGGGAAAACGTATGACTTGCCATTACCTCTCTTGGAATCGAGTAAAATATTTCACTTTTGCTCTTGTCTAAATTTTGCCATATCGTAGTGGATGGTGTTCAAAGATTAATGTTGAAGCTCTTAGAAGCATTTGGTAGCAACATTCAGGAAAACTTTGAAGCAGCAAAAATTATGAGTAATGTTTCATAACGTGATGTTAAAACCTCTCAAATTGATTCCTCCACACATGGTACTCAAATTTCATTTCAAGGATTTTATGGGAACTTTAAAAAAAGTTATATAAAATAAAAAATTAATAATTAAAAAATAATTATGTTACTTATTAATTGATGAGTTGATAAAATAACAATTACAAAAATAATTATAATAATTTACGGATTTATGATCAATAAAAATCCCATGATTTAAAGATATTGCAAAAGAATGGGTAGGAGAGAGTAGAGGTCTTAATAGAGTTTAGGGTTCCAATAAACAGAATTTATAAAGGCATCTCATATATGCATATATGGATCTATACCTAATAAACCTAAATCTATGTATTTATGAATGTAAAATTGACCCAAAAAAAAAAAAAAATCACAGCTTATGTTATAAATCTGATTCAAATCAAAATCAGATTGTGCTAGTCTGTAAGTAGACTTTCCTTGGATGCCATTGGAGCTTTTAAAAGATTTTACAGCTTTTTAAACTCACCGATGATCAGGACATTTTATGGGCCACTTTGAAGTGTCAAGATGTGCTTAAATAATTTACAGTCAACATTTTATAAGCTTTGTCAATCTTAATACCAAAAGAGGCGAAGTATAGCAAAACAATTTATTAAAATGAATGCTTGGTATAAAAAAGGTTGTGGAGTTCTCGTGCACAAACATAACAGGAGTAAGTTACTCCTGCATTTCTTTTTAACAAAAGAAATCCCGCCTGAGGAACTGAAATTAGCTTAGAGGAGCTCATAAAAATAGTCTAGCCCTTGTCCAATCTCCCATAAGGAAAGACCGGCTCCCCAAGCCCGGGCTTCATCCATTCTCATGGAGATCGACTTCAGGGACGGATAGAATACAACATGCTGAAGATTATCGTGCGAATAAATGAAAAAATGTTCTGCGCTTTTTTCATCCCAACGCAGCACAGGCCGGTGCTTCTCCAGCAGTGACAAGTAATCCCTACCAATAATTGCTCCACCAGAGCCTGCTGCAAGCATAGAGGAGAAACAATGAATCATCGAATGTGAAACTAACTCCGGCGTTTCGTAAAGCACTAAGTTTCTTATAAAAATCCAGCTTTATTCAAATATAGTTTTGGAAGTTGTTTTGATGATGGATGAGTAGAATGTTACACGGATGGAGATATTATACTAACACCTAGGATATAAGAGGGGGATGTTAGAAATACACACAGCACATGACGATTTTGGCAAACAAATTTAGGAGTTTTTTTATTGCAAGTATTATGAGTGTAACATTAAAAAAATATTACAGCAGTTCTAGTTCTTCTATAAGATGGTGGTGAGGCTAGCAATGTTTTATTGCGCAAAATGTTGGCCAATAATAATGAAACATAAAACTAAGTACTGCAGAGATGAGGATGCTTAGTTGAATGAGTGGCTTTACTCTTAGAGACAAAATGTGAAATAAGTATATACATGAAAAGGTTGGAGTAGCTCCCGTAGTAGATAAGATTAAAGAGTCACCTTAGATTGTTTGGTCACATAAAACATCGACTTTCCAATGACTTAATTAGGAGAGTACATGTATTAGACTTGACCTATGTTAAGAAAGGCAGATGTAGACCTAAAAAACTTGGATATAAATTATTAGAAATGGCCTTTTTTTATTAGATATATTGAAATTTTGATTCTTAACAAAACATAATGGAGAAAAAAGATTCATATAGTCGATCCCACATAATGAGATAAACATTTAATGTTGTTATTATTTAATTTAAAGTAAATCAAATGCAAAGTATTTGTGTAGGGGATTTGCAATACATAATACGTATTTTTTATTAATTTGGAATTCCCTAAAATTGGATGAATTCCAAATTTAAGGAAAATCATAGCCATTGACCTTATCTTTCCATATATGACCATCACCCATCACCCCAAGGGACAAATCAGCCTTGTTTTTTAGGGTGTACAAATTACTACATATATATAAAAGAAAAAATTCAAAGCAAAGACTAACATTTCATTAGAATTGAGGAAGTGGAAAATAATTACAAGCTTTAAATTGTATTCTGCATTTTCTGATAATATTATATTACAAATTATTTGGGAATCAAGTCAAATACATTTTTCTCAATATATAGTACTAGACAATCATGAAACTAATCATCACTCATCTTGCTATAGTCTATGCTCAACAATCTTTATTGCAGAAAATGCTCTCCACTATAATAATGATAGTAGACAAAATCAATGATAAGATAATAAGCCTATAAAAGTAGATATAAAACATTCTTCTTAACCTTAATAATTTATTTTGCACGATCAGCAATGCTACTCAAAGATTAGAACTCATATGAATAATATATGAAGATAACTAGTATTTAAGAATCACAAGTTCAACTACAGAAAAATTAGCTGAATGTAACTATGCATGATGAATTAATTTCCATTTATCATAAGCAGAGAATGAATCACTTAAGTTTAGACATGCCAAACAAATAAACAACTTAATGTTGGCTTCAAACAATTGATTACTTAACTTAAAGCTGTATATCAATAACAATGTAAAATAAATCAATACAATAATGATGCAATTTTGATTTTCAACATTACTTTGCACTGATCGTCAGCAAGGCTTAAATATGAAATCCATGTTAGGAACATCAATTTCAAAAATAATAAAAAAGAGATAGTTCATCGAATAAAATATCTCATTTATTGTCTCTCATCATCTGCAATTATTGCTTGGATATTTGTACTAATTTCATTGCATTTATAATATCTTTATTTTGTCTTTATAAGACTTGTGATAATTTTTTTGTAATTCATAAAATGTTAATCATCAAACGCATTGTCAAGATAAAGTCAACAGATTCCATTGTATCTATCAAAATACCAACTTCAACTGATTATTGATCATGCACCGAATATCTTTGACAATTTTAAACACTTCTATTACACAAGCATACATTTCATAAGACTAATTAAAATATGAAAATGTGAACCCATCAGGTGTCACCGGTTTATTGCAAATTAATCTCTTGGTTTAGACCTCGACAACTATTTAACTCTCTAGTGGTAAGATGAAAAATTATTTTTATCATGTTGAATAACTTTAAAAGTATCATTACTCTTCCATGAAACTCCAACAGTATTTATAATTTTTGAAGTATTCTAGAAAAAAAATATTTCATATGTATATGATTCTTTGATATAGTCATTAAGTACAGTTGAAGTTGACAGGCAAAATAATGAATATATAATGTATGAGTATTATAATTAAGTATGAGTACTTTCAAACCATAAAACCTCTCTAACATATTAGATGTCCTATCAGAATCTTGACCAAATATCCTATATATGCTCAATAATATTTTCAAAGTATAGCTTCAAAGGAGGCCATAAGTACTACTGCAGTGGTTGAGAAAACATATTTAATATCAATGAATCTCTCAATAACTTGGTTCATCTTATCTACAAATCTCACAATCACAACTAATCGTTTCTTTGTAGACACATCACGTGACTCATCTACTAGAATGAAAAAGTATGAAATATATACATCTTTTATAATAAAAACTAAGGTCTCAACAACTGAAGTTATATATTTCTTTCAAAACTTTTGGAGAAATTAACCTCAACTTTATACTTATATTTTCAAATATAATTTTTTTTATTTCTTCGTTATGATTTGCAAAAAATTGAAATAGCTTCAAATAATTTTCTTAATTGTCAGATCATATGACTGATCATGACCACGAAATGATAAACCTTAACATAATAAAAATCTAACACAATCAATAGTTGCAGTCAACATAATACGATATTCTTTTTTATTCTTCTTATCTTTGCTCAACAACAAAGAAAGACTCCACTTTTAATGTTTTATTAAATACTCATATTTTTGTCTAGCCTTATTGTGTAAACTATTATATTCTCCAACATGGCTAGAAGTTTTGTTTTTCTCATCCAATTTTTGAACTTTTTAACAATAAATGTATCTCCCCCATCTTGGCCTGTAATAATTTGCGCTTTGGGCTTAATAAGATTGCAATAAAAACACATTGTATTCTAACCAATCAGAATATTTTTTGAACCATTTTGTATTAAATTTGCATGTAACAATTATCACTATTATTTCAGAGAAATGATGATTTTTCGATTAATGGTGTCCCTTCAATAATTATTCTTTTCTCACTCTATCCCTCTCATTTACATCGTAACTCCAAATTGGAGGTCAACGTCCAAGGTCAACAAAAAGATTATTAATATCAATCTATATGCATTCTTTCCTCTACCTATACATTTACTAAATACTACATTATAAAATTTTAAACACCACACAAAATCAATGTTTGAATAATTTAAAAGTAAAGGATAATAGACAAATGTAAAATATGTGGATTTTTATCGTCAAAAAGGATACATAGCAAAAAACCTATTTGCGACACAATGGCAAATGATAGCATGTGCTAATTTCTAGATATGCAATTTTTTTCATAACAAGAGTACTCCGGTACACATATTAAATTAAAGGAGCTCAACTCTAACTCAAAATTATCTAAAGAAGCAATAACAAAATGTCAAGAACCCACCATCAAACAAAACCTTTTTCTAAAAGGCCATCATATAGCATATGTCAAGAGCCCACTACAAAATGTTGACCCATTTTGATATTCTACTTTTTAAAATTGTTCAATCATGATAAAAGAAACCATATATCAATGTAAGTCGCAAATCATACAAATCATTTCATCTTAATCTAATCATCGATTCTAAAATCATTTGTTATAGAAGTCTATTACTCTAAAAAAATCTATGAGAAAATAGATGTGCATCACAAATTTAGGTGAACAAACTAAAAATCTTATTAATAATAAAATATCACTCTCATACTTTGATTAACCCGCCTATATATATATATATATATATATATATATATATCAAAGATTTAAATTATGCGTAAATGAGTATGATGACTTGAAAATGCTCGTCTGATAATACTTTAGGCCAATTCTTCAGAGTTTGAACTTTAAACTCTTATATTCTATAAATTTCTCATTTTGTTTTTTATTTTTTTAATATGAGGATCATTTCAACAATCACCATCACTTTTTTTTTTCTATTAATTTCTAAGCCAAAGTTCAATGTTCAAACAATCATTAAAATATATATCATGTTAAGTGCTCAAATTATATTAAAATATCAAATCACAATTTAACTCTCTAATTTTAGAAATAGGAATAACATTCATCATTAATCAAAAGTCACTGTACTAGCCTTGATTTAGAAAAAGCACCATGCAAGTGCTAGGTCGGGCAATCGTGACTCATGAACAAGAGAAATTAAGAGAGGTGCAGCGCTTGTGTGTACAAATTGGACCGTGCAAGAACTGGGTGGCTTAGGGCAAAACGGTTTTTTTAGGGTGGGCAAAATCTCAAAATTACCACCTTATAAATTAGAAATTAAGTTAATTGCCCACCCTCAAATATATGGAGTTCCTCCCGTGGTTGCTTGACCCCTGTTGTATTTGAATACATTTGAAATTTATCATAACAAACAAAAAAATATTTCAATGCATCTCATTTGTGTCTAATCAAATAACTCATACTACGTTTCTAAAATACATTGTGGGCTCCGAAAATTCGGCCCCGGCCTCCGCTAGATCTTCTTATTCGGCGAGGGAGTTTTAACTGAATAAGTTCCGAGGTAAATTTTGGAAGGCAGATGGGTTTGTAGATAAGACACTACCCAGAGATTTCGCCCTCATTTGGTGAGGACTTTATGATCTGAGTTCTGGTTTCCTATAGGCGCAAGCCCCTATAGTTAATTACCCCACCCGATAACGAGAGAGAACTTTCGATTAAGGCTAGTCGTCGATCAGATACGTAGAATATACGTGTTATCTGGCATATAGTAGCAGCAATGGATTTAGAGAATTGAAGATTGGGTTTGGAAAGTTTGGTATTTAAAATAGAAATTTCACCATCGTGCACTTAAAGCGGATGGTGGGGGAATGGATGATGGACCCGATCAAGATCCCATGGTTCCGTCGTCCCGGACCATCGTGGTCCCTGGTCTACTTAGTCAGAGGAGGTAGTCGACCCAACCTGACAGAAGGATCCTTATCGGCAGCCATGGGTTGCTTCGTCCAAGGGTACCTTGTAGACCTGGGGTGAAGGTTTGTCTAAGGGGACAAATTTGAATCCACCTTAGCTGACAGAGGGCTTTGTGCCCTATCGATCATATCCTATTGATTCATATCTCAAGGATTTAACGCCATTAAGGAGTGTATTGGCTCTGGCTATAACCGCTATCTGTGGTGCCATTTGGCGGCAAAACCACTCGGTTCAGAGGGCCCCGGGTCATAACCGTTTACTTGCAGTGCCATTTGGCGGCGAAACTGCCGGTTAGAGGACACGTACCACGTCCTTACTGGCAAAAGATTGTTTGAGAATGGATTCTAGTGATATTTTCGACTAGGCATTTGGCTCTTTTGTGAGCTGAAGTAGTTTTTGATTTGTCCGCCTCGACAAACAGTTGCGGAGGGCGGATGGATTTTGCTTTAATTGCGTTGATGGATTTATTTCACTTTTAAATATTTTTGAGATTTTGGGATTTTTGGATTTTGTGGATTTTTTTGGGTTTTGGATATTTGGGAAACATTTGAAAAAATATTTGGGAACCCCTCCGGTTGAGATAAACAATCAACACGGCCATCATCGGGGTGTTTTGGGGTATTCCCTTTATGGATTGAACCTTGTCAACTCTGTCGGGCTGTCGACAGAGGATCGGGTTTCGTAGGCTTTGTACCCTCGAAAGTGAATTCTTTTGATTTTAGGCATTGAAGGCCTAATATGAATGTATTGAAATAAATATTCTGGTCGTCACGACCACATATTTATTTATTGGTTCGAACCTTGTCGACTCCTATTAATCCGTATAGGAGGATCGGGTTCGAGCCTGAATTCACTTGTCAACCCGCGCAGCATCCCTAGACGTCACGTGCATACCAATAACACGCTCGCCGGGGCTCATGCGGGTTTGGGGGCATTTATAATTAAACCCTGTCGATTCCTTTTTACCTGTTAAGGAAGATCGGGTTTAAAATTTAATAACCCGCGTAGCATCCCTAGACGTCACGTGCATACCAATAACACGCTCGCCGGGGCCCATGCAGGTTAAGCTTGTATTTTCCCCTTTAGTGTACCTATGTGTATACAGATTACTGTGCACGTGCGGGGGTATTTTTAGAATATTTATAGATGCCTTCTGTCCGCTTGCATAGAAGTTACGGATCCGGTGGCGTGGCGTAGCAGCTTCTAAATAGAGTGGTTCGCTGCTTCGTACAGGTAGACTGTCGTGCACTACACGTTGCTTTCGGCAGGTGGATCGTAGTGCACTAACTAATCTCCTGCCTTATACTTGTAGATGCTTGTAAATGGAATGTTTTATGGATCACGAGTTTCTCACAGCGACTCGTTATCATTTGTACTTGTTATGGCCATATAACATTTTGGTTGGGGATGATGCATTGAATGTGCAACAAGTCTCCTACGATAGTTCATGGGAGCTTGCACTTGTTGTAGTACTTCAATATTTGCACACAAACAATATGTTGGATGCACGACTACTGTTCATCAAGAGATTTGCAAGCCTCTATAATCTTATCCAACTAAATGTTCATAACTTAGTTGAATTAAGATTAACTCGATCTTGATTTGATCTGGCTTTCTCTTTCCAAAACTCGTATAGAAATCAATAAGTGCTTTATCAATTATGTCGTCTTCCTTGTCTCCTGTTATTGGCTTGAAGAACCCGCCACTTCTACCTTTGATGATTATATCCTTACCAATTCCTTACACTTCGAAATCAGTGACCAGTATCTTGGATCGATAACTTGCCTTTTTCACTACATTACTGATTCTGACACATGGAATGTGGAATGGATCTTTGGCATCAACTTATGATCATTAGCACCTAATGCGTTATCTTCAACTTTGATTTACAAATACGTCATACGTATGACAAGTCTTCTTTTATAATTCGTAGGCATTTACTACTGTATTTATTTGTAAGCTAGCTCCATATCCATAGGAGACTGTTGTATGAATCTATAAGCAAGTGTAGTCCTTTGATTATTTGTGGGATACTATGTTTCTTGTATATGACCTCTTGGTGTCATTGAGAGTTTGAATGTCAGCTTGTGTTGGTTGTAGAAGAGCAATCTTCAAACATTTCTTCTTTGCACCACCACTTTCTTTCTTTACATATGCATATAGGAGATATTATAATTTGTGTATGATTGATCAGACATTGTGACTTGTCATTAAATTGCATTTGGAATGATATTTCCATTCACATCTTGTTCATAGAATCCACTGTTGCTCTTCTATTGGCATTCATTTGAATATCTGCCAAATCATATGATATATTGAATTTGACTAACTCAAGGCCCCGAGTCCAAATTGAGTTCAATTCATGTTTATTTCTTCAAGTCCAAAGCTTGTAAAGTTCAAGCATGAGTCCATCTTGAGCTTATGCCCATGATACTTGGTTCATTTGTTTCTTTATTCTTATCTTTTGATTTTAAATGCAAGTTCAAGTTCATTTGCAATGTCCAAGTCCACTATAGTTGTCCAAATTTTGTGCAAGCTTGAGTTCAGTTTGTTCTTCTTGAGTTCATGTATGAGTTCAAATTGAGTTCCTGTTCATAGTTCTTTGCTCTTGCTCGAGTACAAGTGTAAGTCCTTGTTCAAATAGTTCAAGTCAAGTCTTTGTAGCCTCTTGAGTTCAATCAAATTCAAGTCTTATGACTTCACATTTATTTGAGTTCAAGTATATTTAGTTCTTTTGATTTGAGTTCTGAGCAAAGTCCCAAGTCCTTGATTGTCCAATGTCTCCAAATTTTGCTTTCTTTGAGTTCAAAAAGGTCCGAGTGTAGCAACATTTCACCCGAAATTTCGGCAGCCTTCCGGCGTCTCCCCCGTTTAGGGGAAAACTACGGAAAACTGGGCCTATCCCACCACGCTAAGAAAAGCGTGTATGGTAGGTGCCCTCTTTCGAGGATACCGCGGCCGTGTATTTTTGATCCCCCACCACGCTAAGAAAAGCGTGTATGGGTATTTTGAAAACATTTTGCAAAAAAAATCATTTTTTTCATAGTATTTTGCAAGAACAGCAGTTATTTCCCCGCAAGCGGGTACTTATGGGTATCCCCGCTTCGTCGTGCGCATCGCACCGGGCTCCTATCCCACCACGCTAAGAAAAGCGTGTATAGGCGAGGTTTCCAAGGCGATACGAACATCAAAGAGGGATTTCAAGTGATCACCCGATTCGTTGAGAGCACCGCGACTAACTTCCTCCCACCACGCTAAGAAAAGCGTGTATAGGTGGTCGTTTCGTCTCGTCGCAAACATCGAAAATGGGTTCTCGGAGTTTTAGGGTTTAGGAGTTATACCTTCGCTTTCGTCGGTGTCAGCACGAGGATCAAGGGAAGAGAAGAGCATATCTAATTTATAACTAATTACCAAGTATATATAATTAATTATATTTGACATATAATTAATTATATACAATTTATAATTAACTATAAATTAAATATATATATGATTTATAATTAACTATAAAATAATTATAATCAATACATAATTAATTATATTTAATTTCAAAATTAATTATAAATGCATTAGATTTATTTTATAATTAATTTAAAAAAATAATAATAATTAATTATATTTAGTCCATAATTAATTATAATTAATTTAAAATTAATCATATCTTAATTAAATTTAATTTATGATTAATCAAAAATTAAATATAATTAATTATATCTTAATATATAATTAATTGTATTAATTTAAATTAATTATAAGTAAATCATTTTAATTTATAATTTATGATAACTTAAATATAATTAATTAATAATTATATTTAAGTTAAAATTAATTATAAATCAAAAATTAAATTAGGTTAAACCTAATCTTTATTAAACAGAGAGTTTAAGTCTCTTAAACTCTCTGTTTAAGAGATTTGGCCGAAGAAGCATGCGAAGGGGAGAAAGCCACCTTCACAGTGGGAGCTCCCGTTTGTGCTTCCGATCAAAGTGTCGGAACTTCCAATCCGACAGTAAGGGAAAGTCGGTCGAGGGAGCTAAAGCCGTCTGGATGGGGAGTTCGGCTTCAGCTGGAGATTCGGAGGGCTCTGGAGTTCGGCAGAGGGAGGAGGTCGCAGGCGTCGGGATGGAGACCTGAGGGATTCGGCTAGGAGAAGAGGTAAGGAGCTCTCTCTCTCTCTCTCTCTCTCTCTCTCTCTCTCTCTCTCTGTGTTCGGGTCGGCCGAGAGGTTGGAGACGGAAGAGGAGTTTCGGGAGTAGCGTGGGCTGAGTGGTTGCAAGCGACTGAACCCGTGGAGCTCGGTTTTGGTACAGGAGGTCGGGGTTTGGCTCTGGTGGAGTTTCGACGTGGGAAGTGGAGATCGGAGGAAGGAGGAGCTCGGCTGCGGCTTGGGGAAGGAGGAGAAGTGGAGTTTCGGTCGTGCGAGAGGAGATCGTGAGCAAGCCTCGAATTGCGAAGGCCTCCCTTTCGTTTTATAGACACAGAGAAGGGTTCGGATCGAGGCGTTGTCGCAGGATTTGAGCAGAACTTCCGAAACAGCGCCGAATGGTACAGTAGATCAGCGGGATTTCTTGTGAATTTTGCGGGAGCGACTCTGCCAGCGGGATTCTTGGATCCAATAGGTTCCTGGTATGATTTTGAGTCCTCATGTTTCTTCTTTGGGTATAACACTAAGGTCAACAAATGCCCCCCAACAAATGTGGTACGCGTCTAAAGCGAATCACGTTTGTTGTATGCTGATTGACCCTATGGATCTCTAGATATTTGTTCTAGATGTCACACTAGGGCTTTCAATTAGTGGATCTCCAAAGTTTTAGTTGGATGTCACACTAAAATTTTTTTTTAGTGGATTTCCAAATTTTATTTGGATGTCACACTAAGATTTTCTTTTAGTGGATCTCCAAAAGGTTTATTTGGATGTCACACTACGATTTTCTTCCTTCATAGATTTTTTTTTTTAGATGTATCCATAGATGGTTGAGATACTGATTTCTTTCGTCTTGTGCTTTGTGCGGCAGACATTGATGGAGAATTACTTGATTTGTCTTTATTGACTTGTCAGGTGATTTTTATTCCTTCGACCCTATGTTTCCTGCTTTGGCGGGCTTGTTGAAGGAGTAGATGACGATGACCCAACCCTTAGGTTTGTATTAGGTCGATGGCGAAAAGTCATCAGTCCAGAGCTTTGTGCATAACGGACTTGTTGATGACAGAATTCTCTTAGTTCAGCCTTGGGCTTTGTGTGAACTTCAAGATAATTTTCTTCGGTCCTTTGCTTTGTGCTTTGGCGGACTTGTTGAAGAAAATTTCCTTCGATCCTCGCTTTGTGCTTTACGGATTTGTTGAAGGATTTGCAGGTTTTGGATTCAATTGATAGTACCGAACGTAGGTAGTATCTTGATCCTTAACCACTTGAGAAGACTTTAATCTGAATCACTTGAGTTCGTCAGATTGGGAGAGCTAGATTTGATAGCTCTTTGTCCTCTGGTTGCTGAGATGGGGGTTCCTCTACTGCGGGCTTTCTTATGGCTTGTTGAGTAGATGGAGCTGCCAGCGATCCGGCCATATTTGGGCTTGTTGGATCCGACCTCTTACACCCATTCAGGCTTCAGACTTGAGCTATGGGAATTGCGCTTCCCAACGCTGATTTTGCTGAAGTTGGTTGATTTGGAGTCACTGAAGTTGGTTGATTTGGAGTCATCCTTCGTGGTTTTGGATTTTGGAGCCTACGAACATTCAGTAGTTGCTCGAAACTCATCTTCCAACGAGAACTTTGATTCTCCAGTCATTTTGGAGAACTACGCATACTACGATCACTCGAACTGGTCGAGTCAAATTGGCCTTCGTTCTTCCTACAGTCCCTACTGACGGGTTGACGAAGTGGGGGTTCCGCTACTACGGCCGTTCTTATGGCTTGTTGAGTAGACAGAGCTGCCAGCGATCCGGCCATATTTGGGCTTGTTGGATCCGACCTTTTACACCCATTCGAACCTTAAGCTTCAGGCTGTTGAAAGACTTCAAGCTTTTTCGGCTCAATTTTGCAGGAGTGTGTAGCCACAAAACTCACTTTCTTGACCTTTGAGTCTTGGTTTGTTGGAGAAAGTGTTGTCTCGATCTTTTGAGAGATCACCTGCATATACTTTGGAAAACAAATATTTATATTCTTTAGCACAAAAGAATATATGGATTGATAATTTTAAATATTTATTCGGGGATCTCGGCATGCAGCGCGATGTCGACCCGAATAAATATTTAAAATGCCCCTTGTCTCGCAGGGACATTTTAGAATGGCTTTGTATTTTTGAGATTTTAAATATTTATTTGGGGATCTCGGCACGCCGCGCGATGTCGACCCAAATAAATATTTAAAATGCCCCCAGTCTGATGGGAGATTTTGAAATGCATTCTTGTTATGCAAGAGAATTTCAAAATATAAGCATGTATTGATAAATATGCATGTAAAAATTTGATCATCATAAAGTACATTGGCCATGAAATTTTCATGCATGATACTTCTTTAGATGTCGACCGTTGATAGGTGGCATAGGCCTCTGACCATTCAGATCGATCAACTGATATGCTCCTCCTTGGTACACTTTCTCAATGACAAAGGGGCCTTCCCAGTTTGATACAAAATTTCCACCGATTTTTCGATGTGGGATGATTGGTCTTCTCAGCACCAGGACCAGTTCCCCTTCTTGAAATGTTCGAGGACGCACCATTCGATCAAAGGACTTTGCCATCCTTCCTCGGTAAATTTCCAGGTTTTGTTGAGCTTGTAACCTGAGTTCATCAAGTGCATCGAGCTCCTCCATTCTGAGACGAGCATTTTGTTCTTGAGTAAGATCATTCTGAATTGCTACCCGGAGTGATGGTAGCTCAATCTCTAATGGTAATACGGCTTCAACACCAAATACCAAAGAGTAAGGAGTGGCTTTGGTTGGCGTTTTGTATGTTGTACGGTACGCCCATAGTGCCTCTGCCATTTTCGTATGCCACTCTCTTTTGTTCTTGGTGAGAATCTTCTTCAATAATTTCACCAACGTCTTATTAAAGGCTTCAGCCAAACCATTGGCCCTTGGATTGTATATGGACGAATATCGCCAATCGATTTTATGCCGATCAACGAACTTGTAAATTTTTGTACTTTTGAATGCAGTACCGTTGTCTGAGATTATCCGGCGTGGTACACCAAATCTGTAGACAACATTGTGGGTGAAGAAGTTAATCACATGTTCGGATGTGACCTCTCTGAATGGAGCTGCTTCTGCCCACTTGGAGAAGTAGTCTGTCGCTGCCAGAATAAAGCGATGTCCCGCTGATGACGGCGGATCTATTGGACCGATAATATCAGTGCCCCAGCATTCGAATGGCCAGGATGCTATTGTTGGGTGCAGTGGATTTGGAGGCTGATGTATAACATCACCGTGGATTTGACACTCGTGGCACCTCTTAGTGTGGTCAATACAATCTCTGACCATAGTTGGCCAATAATAACCCATTCTCTTGATTTTAGCTGCCATTTTGGGACCTGATTGATGTGCCCCACAAAGTCCTTCGTGAACTTCTGCTACCACTTTTTCAGCTTCCTTGATCCCTAGGCACCTTAGCCACATTTGATCAAAGGCTCGTCTGTACAACATGTCATTGACGAATGCATATCGCAACGCCCTTTTTCGGATTTGTGCGGCCATAGACTTTTCTGTCGGGAGTTTGTTTTCTTTGAAGTAGTCAATGAATGGCTGTCTCCAATCATTTTCGACTTCAATATCTAAACAATGCCACCACGATTCTGAAGCTTGACTAGCTTTACGTCTCTTAGCCACATGATTCTCTTCTGGATAATTCTCCATAACAATCTGATGGAGAGGTTGAGGGTCAACTGGAGTTTTATCTTGCTAACTTGAATCTGGCACTTCTTCTGCCCTCGGAAATTGTAATAGAGCGGGCTCCAAGACCCTACGAGTGTAAACTCCGATGAATATAGGACTCTCCTCGTTGATGTTCGTCATTTCTTTGGCTAATTTGGCCAGACAATCTGCTTTAGCATTCTGTCCTCGAGGAACTTGAGCCATTTTGACATTTGGTACTTGCTTCAGAAGCTCGAGGGCTCGCCGATGGTAATGGGCCAATTCGACCTTGCCAACCTTGTAGATACCGAGGACCTGATTTATCACGAGCTAAGAATCACCAAAGATTTGGAGATGTTGGATTCTGACATCAATCGCAATCTCCAACCCTGCTAATAGAGCTTCGTACTCGGCTTCGTTGTTGGTCCGAGGTTCAATCAGACTGAACGAGAACCTCATTATGCCTCCCTCGGGTGCTACGAAAATGAGACCGATGCCGGCTCGGGCTCTTGCAATATTTGGAGGTCGAACAGGTCTAATCGACGATGCCCCGTCGAAGTACATTTCCCAGAACGGTAGCCTTTCATTCTCCTCGACCTGCATTATTTGCTCGTCAGGCAAATCATCATTTAGTGGAGAATCTGCCGGGATTGGGTGTGCAGCAAGAAAATCTGCCAATGCTTGACCTTTCACTGCCTTTTGTGGCATGTATATGATTTCAAACTGCAATAACAATACCGCCCACCTGGCTAGACGACCTGTCAACGCTGGTCTTGTCATCAAGAACTTCAGCGGATCGATCTTTGATATCAGCGTGATTTTGTGGGATAACATATAATGGCGGAGTTTCTGAACTGCAAAAATCAGCGCCAAGCAATGCTTTTCAATAGGAGAATAACGACTTTCTGCTCCAATCAACCTTCGACTGATGTAGTAGAGCGCATTTTCTTTGCCTTCTTCATTATTCTGGGCCAATAGTGCTCTGAGGGACTCTTCTAATGCTGCCGTATACAGTATAAGAGGCTTTCCCGGAATTGGCGCTGCTAGAATGGGCGGATTCAACAGATATCTTTTGATGCTGTCAAATGCTTCCTGGCATTCTTCGTCCCATTTGAAACGGACATCTTTCTTCATTAATTTTGAAAATGGCTGGCACCTACCCGATAGATTTGATATGAATCTCCGAATGAAAGCCAGTTGTCCTTGCAGCGAGCGAAGCTGTCGAAGGTTTCTTGGTGGTGGCATCTCCGTGATTGCCTTAATTTTGTTGGGGTCGATCTCTATCCCTCGATGACGAACAACATACCCCAGGAATTTACCGGAGGAGACCCCAAATGCACACTTGAGAGGGTTCATCTTCAGATCATATTTTCTGATTCTCTCAAATACAATTCTAAGATCTTTTAAGTGATCATTTCGGCCAAGACTTTTGACAACAAGGTCATCTACATAGCACTCGACCTTCTGATGTATCAAATCATCAAATATGTGAGTCATCGCCCGCTGGTAGGTGGCACCAGCGTTCTTCAAGCCAAATGGCATGACTGTGTAACAGAATATGCCGATGGGCGTCCTGAACGATGTATGCTTTTCATCTTCAGGTGCCATCTTGATTTGATTGTATCTTGACGATCCATCCATAAAGGAGAACATGTCGTAGTTGGACGTATTGTCAACCAGGAGTTCGGATACAGGGAGTGGAAAATCGTCTTTTGGGCACGCCTTGTTGAGGTCCCGAAAGTCTATGCAGATACGAATCTGCCCGTTCTTCTTCTTCACTGGGACGATATTAGCAATCCAGTCAGTGTACTTTTCTTCTCGGACGAAGCCCGCATCTATTAATTTCTTTGTTTCAGCAATCACCTGCTCTTCAATCTCCAATCTCATTCTCCTTGGAGCTTGCTTGACGGGCATTACCTCTGGTTTGATTGCTAATCTGTGAACTGCTACATCAGGGGATAAGCCGGGCATCTCAGCATATGTCCAGGCAAAGCAGTCCCTGAATTCACAGAGGAGCTCTTTTATTTCTTCTATTTGTTCTTCGGGTAGGAGAGAACTAATGAAGGTCGGGCGAGGGTCTTCTTCAGTTCCCAAGTTGACTTCCGTCAGCTCATCCATAATGGCTGTCTGTCCACCATCTTCAAGCTCTTCTGGTGCAGGTTCGGCTTCCAAGGGCTGTTCATCATAATTATCAGCTTCGTATGTTTCTTCAGCACCATCTTCCTCGGATTCAATTTCCGTGCATGTGATTGCCCGGCAAGTCTCTGTCCGGAGAAATTTTCTCTTGATGAACCCGATACCTTTATATGCATCTGCATCCTTCTGCCGTAATGGACACGGATTTCTTCCATACCAAAGGCCTAGGCTTGTACGAAGTTGTCGCTTGGTGGTCGGAATATTGACTTGCTTTCGTAGCATTCTTTGAATATTTTTGGTATTGAACCTGGGTAGTCTCGTAGGAAATAATTCATCGGAGTCGATGAATATGCAATCCCAGTCATGATTCTCTTCTTCATGGATTCCCGTAGAATATAATACATTCCCTGGCACAGTCCCGTTTTTAAGAGGAGGAAGATATAGGGTAGCTAGTTCTTCAACTTTATGCATCTCGCGCGGAATGATTTCCTTGAAGTGTTGCAAAGGAACACGTGTGACTATAAGTACACTATCAGAAATTGATAGGCTGTCAATTCTTCTAGAGAACACATTCTGCACCGTGTTCATGTAGATGGAGTCGTAGTCATAATCATCACTTGAATATTCGACTTGCCTACTCCATTCGTCCGTGGATTGACATACTTTTCGAGATTTGGCAGGAATAACATCGTCTTCATCTGTGTCACTCCCAAGATGAGGTACATGTTTCTTTTCTTTTGGAATGATCGGTGCCTTGGGAAGAGTCGGCGCTGCCTTCTTTCTCCCCACCTGTTTTTTCTCACCTTCCCTTTCTGGTCGCTTTGCAGCTTTTGAGTTTGATGCTTTAGCTTTGAGGGAGCTCGAAGATTTTTGCTTCTTTGGCATGAAATATCGTGCATCCTCATAAACTGTTGCTTCATGAACTGTAAAAGGCTGAATATCACCAGAGATCCTGAATTCTTCTCCATCTTTGAGATACTTCATACACTGGTGTAGTGTTGACGGGACAATGCCATACTCATGCAACCAGGGACGACCTAGCAGCGCCTTGAACGAAGTATCCGCATCAATCACATGAAATTTAGCTTCTGTATGGAGCTCTCCAAATACAAGAGGAAGCATGAATGACCCGAGGGTTTTCTGCCCTTTTTCATTGAAACCATGCACCATCAACTTATCTGGCCCGAGGTGCTCCACATCAAGGCAGAGAGATCTCAGTGCTTTCAAGCTTATCAGATTCACGGAGGATCCAGGATCAATTAGGATTCGACTGATAATCAGTTTATCGCTCTCTGCAGTAACATACAGAGGACGATTATGGTCCGCAGTTCCGAGCATCATGTCCTCTTCGGAGAAAGTAATGAATGGCTCATTTCGAGCTTGCAGAACCTCAGTCAAACTACGTTCAGCGAAATACGCCTCGTATCTTTCGGGATCTTTGAGAGCCTGAATCAGAGTCTCCCGAAGGTCTTTAGACATTACCAGGGCATCGTATATGCTGAGTTGTGCTGGAATTTTTCTTAGATGGGATAAGATATTGTAATCTATCCCATTGGCTGAAGTGTTCTTTTTCTTAGAATCTTCAGGGATAATATCATCGTTGATAATTATCTCTTTCTCCTTGTCTTTGTTGGAGACCCCCTTCTTCGGTGGAGGCGGTAGTACCTTACCGCTTCTTAACTGCACTTGAGCAATCTCCTCCGGTTCAGAGTCATTTAACTGCACATTTTCTTCAGAGTCGGCCATCGTCGCGTCTAGGGACTCATCTGTTGATTCAGAATCGCCTCCCAAGTTCACATGTCCCATCCGAGACGCTATTCCAGGGTCTGATTCGTCTTCCTCTGGAAAATACAAATCCTCCTCCGAACTGTAATCCATTGGTAAAACCATCATACAGGACTCAGAGGGTACTTCTTCAGTGTATTCTTCTTTTAGTGAGGTACTCGGCGTCACTGAGATAACCCGACATGTTTCTGTTGGAAGAGAATCTTCATCTCCTTCTTCGGCTTCGTCTATCTTAAGCTCTGACATGAAGTCAGCGAGCTTGATAGGTCGCCTCACAGTTTGATAATACTCATCCAAACTGTCAATAACCCTCTGAGTTGCAGTCTTTTTCTCCTTGGGCTTTTTCAGCTTGGTCTTCTTCTTGGACGGCTTCACCTTTTCAAGTTTAGAAGAACCAGCTTGATTGGAAAATTGTTTAGAAGTAGAAGCTCGTGTCATAGGTAGAGCTTTCATATTTAGTACCGGCTCAATAGAAGACTTCCACTTTACACCTGGAACTCCTTCGAGCTGTTTCAATATTTTCACGGTCTTCTTGGAAACCGCGGTCTCCCACTGTTCTTCTTGAACTGGCTTCTTTTCTTTTCTTCTTTCTTCAACCAGAAGTACGGAAGAGGACGTGACCACCCGAGTTGATTCTTTCTTAGGATGAGACAACACATTGTCGGATAATGTTATCTCCCCTCTTTGATATTTTCTTTCAAGCCAATCCTTGAAGATGTAGCAATCTTCAATAGGATGGCAGAGTACTCGATGGTATGGGCAATAATTTGGATCACCAGTGTGCTTCGACTCTTCGGGCCTCTTGCATTCAGGCAGTTCTAAA
The DNA here is from genome assembly GCA_022539455.1 of Dendrobium nobile. Lineage (NCBI taxonomy): Eukaryota > Viridiplantae > Streptophyta > Magnoliopsida > Asparagales > Orchidaceae > Dendrobium > Dendrobium nobile. The sequence goes on along the minus strand of CM039733.1, from coordinate 29,650,645 downwards.
CCCGATCTCGACACTTGTCGAAATAATTTGGCAACACTCTCCCTTTTGAATGAATATTCTTTATTCATTTTATCTTTAAGGGATTGGAATGTCCTATCACCAGTTCCAATTACTTGTCTCGGGCGTTCTACACCACCTTGATAAGTTCGTGGCTTATCATTTCCCCCTAATATCAGCTTCGGTTAGGGGTTGGGGTTGTAGACTTGCTTAGGCCTTTCTTGATATTGCATCGGCTGTTTGTCTTTGTCTACGTTGTAAATTACCTGCTTTTTTCTATCAGCTCTAGAGAAGAACGTAGAGTCGGCCTCACCCCTTCTAGCACCCGGGGCTTTAGCCTTTTTGAGCTTATCAGAGTGATTTTCTGATCTGGACAAATTCAGTTTTTCAAATTTGGCCACTCTGTCAAGCAAGTCTTGAAATGTGTTTATCGTAGCCATGCACAAGAAGGGTTGCATCTTATCATCAATGTTGCCCATTAGCAACTGTACTGCATGTTCTTCTTCTAACTGCTGCTCACATTTCATACTTAGATTTCGCCAGCGAGTGATGTATTTGGTCACTGATTCTTCTCTTTTTCTCTTATCAAGAGCGAGGTCAGCGATCGTGATCTTCTCTGTTGCACTAGCAAACCTCTTCACGAACATAGATTCTAATTCTGCGAAGGTTTTCACAGAATCATTTGGCAGTTCAGCGTACCATTCGAAAGCAGTTGCTGTCAAACTACTAACGAATTGTCGGAAGAGTAGGGCGTCATTTCCTCCTGTATTCCCACAGGTGGCTTTAAACTGTGCCAGGTGCTGCCTGGGGTTGTTATTACCGTTGAAAGTGTTGAACTTTGGGACCGAATACCCTTTCGGGTATGGTACTTGGTCGTATTCAGCAGGATACGGACGACCCTTGCCCACCAACTTTTCTGCTTGGTCAACAGCTATAATAGCCCTGATTCTTTCTGTTATTATTCCTTCCAACTGTGCAGCAGTCACGGGCTCGGAAGTACTTGCAATATTCTGCGGAGTGGGCTGACGGGTGACATTATGAGTTCGCGACCACCTTCAGGATTACCTCGTACTCCCGAGGCTTGAGGCATTTGAAAATTTGGAGGATCCGGAGGAGGATTGGGCATGGCGCCAACAGCGGCAGTTCTCTGCATCATCTGCATCATTGCCCCCATCTGAGCCATCATTTCAGTCATCTTCTCATTCAACTGAGAGATTTCTCTATCTTTGGCTCTCATTTGTCGCCTCATATGTCTTTGCATTTCTGCAAGTGTGACATTCTCGTCAGCGAAGGGATTCTCCTCGGCTTCTTCTCTTTCTTCTTCAGCTTGTGAATGACCACCTCTACCAGTGGTGGACCCAGCTTCACGACGACGTTGATAAACTCGCCTAATTGGCGGTTGTTGATCGTCATCACCTTCATCGTCATCATAGTAGGTTTCATCGTTAGTATTGGCGTGTCTCACCATGTAGACAACTTCCATGTCCAGAGTGACATTTGTTTCTTGAATTTCTTCTTATAGATTTTCTTCTAGAAATTCATCAATATTTTCTTCTAAATTTTCCTCCATAAATTCATCAATATTTTCTTCAATATTTTCTTCCCCTTCAAGGAATTCTTTTTCTTCAATGTTGTCTCCCCCTTGCTATTTTCTTCCTCTTCTAGTACTCGGATCTCCGAACGGCGCCGCCACTGGATTTCCGGTTCTTGGTTAGGGACGGGGACTTCTTCAATCAACGGGCTGCGGTCGAAGTTGGTCCTTTCCTTTGGAGGAGATGGAGGACGACGGGATCCCCTGGAGGATTCTCCAAGGTGTCTACCGTTTGGAGGAGTATCATTATGGGTTCTTTTTGGGGCCCACTTCTGACGTTGTTTGTAGATGGGGGCGGATCTCCGGGAAGCTGCACCAGATGTCACGCCCAGATCAGTCCTCCTTTCTCTTCTGTCTTCTTTTTCATTTCTTCGAGGCTTTGGCCTCCAGATTTGTTTTCCTTTCCACCGGGACCTTTCAGTGGTGGATCCCTGAACATAGGGTTCAGGTGTCACAGCCCGATGTTCACCGCATGGGGTATATTTTCTTTCTCTTCCTTCTGCAGTAAAGGACAGACGCTCCCTTGGCGGGTTTCTTCTAGTCTCAATCTCTAAGGGTCGTTGGAACTTTTTCTTTTTCAGACCTTTCTCCTTTACAGTCTTCAGGACCCGATAGACCCGGGCTGAGAGAGTTTCAGGTTCTTTTCTCTTTGGAGGAGCTGGGACTTCAGGCCGTTGCTCCCAGAAGGATTTCTTCAGCTCACCAGTAGAGCTGTTTCTTTTGACCCACTTCAGATTTGCAAATCCATTCCGAGTTGGAATGTTAGCTTCAGACTCTTGGGCCGGCAGATTTGATGGGTGGACTGGGAGTTGTTGATGCTGAGCTCGGAGCTCAGCGTTCATCTTCCTTCTTTGCCTCCTTGTAGGCCTTCCTCCAGATGAGGAGGCCTCAGCATCGTATTTTCCAGGTGCAGATAACCTGGTTAACAGAGTGGTGGTGTTTGCAGTCACCACAGAGACTCTTCCACTGCTCACAATTCTTCTAGTGGTCAGGGCCTCAGGCTGTGATAGCCTCTCGAATACGGAAAGCCTCTTGGGAGGATCTTCAGCAGTAGGTCGCGACACTGGCAGATGCGCACGACGGTTAGGAGCTCCGGAAGCTCTTGCGACAACAGCTGGAAAATCAACACTACCAAACTGGATGGTAGCTCCAGCATTTCCGGTCTCTATAACAGCATTAGCCAGTTGGATCCTGGCTCCTCGTCCCAGTTGGACGGTCATCGGGGTGTTCTGTAGATCCATCTGCATAAATGAAAGGCAAGGGTTAGTAATCAGAATCTGATACATCACCCCGCACTTTCAAAATGCAGAGACTTGCACAGAACACAAACAAAAATGAACAAAAATCATTAGCATAAACAAATAATAAAAATAAATTTAAAATTTTGCTGAATGCATATGAATTCGTTGAATGATCATTGCGAAAGACTCAAAATTTTGAGTACGATTTGATATAGCTGCTACTATAGCTTATGAATGACTAGCCAGAGATGGAAAGAGAAACCAATCCCCAGCGGAGTCGCCAGAAATCTGTGGGCTCCGAAAATTCGGCCCCGGCCTCCGCTCGCTCTTCTTATTCGGCGAGGGAGTTTTAACTGAATAAGTTCCGAGGTAAATTTTGGAAGGCAGATGGGTTTGTAGATAAGACACTACCCAGAGATTTCGCCCTCATTTGGTGAGGACTTTATGATCTGAGTTCTGGTTTCCTATAGGCGCAAGCCCCTATAGTTAATTACCCCTCCCGATAACGAGAGAGAACTTTCGATTAAGGCTAGTCGTCGATCAGATACGTAGAATATACGTGTTATCTGGCATATAGTAGCAGCAATGGATTTAGAGAATTGAAGATTTGATTTGGAAAGTTTGGTATTTAAAATAGAAATTTCACCATCGTGCACTTAAAGCGGATGGTGGGGGAATGGATGATGGACCCGATCAAGATCCCATGGTTCCGTCGTCCCGGACCATCGTGGTCCCTGGTCTACTTAGTCAGAGGAGGTAGTCGACCCAACCTGACAGAAGGATCCTTGTCGGCAGCCATGGGTTGCTTCGTCCAAGGGTACCTTGTAGACCTGGGGTGAAGGTTTGTCTAAGGGGACAAATTTGAATCCACCTTAGCTGACAGAGGGCTTTGTGCCCTATCGATCATATCCTATTGATTCATATCTCAAGGATTTAACGCCATTAAGGAGTGTATTGGCTCTGGCCATAACCGCTATCTGTGGTGCCATTTGGCGGCAAAACCACTCGGTTCAGAGGGCCCCGGGTCATAACCGTTTACCTGCAGTGCCATTTGGCGGCGAAACTGCCGGTTAGAGGACACGTACCACGTCCTTACTGGCAAAAGATTGTTTGAGAATGGATCCTAGTGATATTTTCGACTAGGCATTTGGCTCTTTTGTGAGCTGAAGTAGTTTTTGATTTGTCCGCCTCGACAAACAGTTGCGGAGGGCGGATGGATTTTGCTTTAATTGCGTTGATGGATTTATTTCACTTTTAAATATTTTTGAGATTTTGGGATTTTTGGATTTTGTGGATTTTTTTGGGTTTTGGATATTTGGGAAACATTTGAAAAAATATTTGGGAACCCCTCCGGTTGAGATAAACAATCAACACGGCCATCATCGGGGTGTTTTGGGGTATTCCCTTTATGGATTGAACCTTGTCAACTCTGTCGGGCTGTCGACAGAGGATCGGGTTTCGTAGGCTTTGTACCCTCGAAAGTGAATTCTTTTGATTTTAGGCATTGAAGGCCTAATATGAATGTATTAAAATAAATATTCTGGTCGCCACGACCACATATTTATTTATTGGTTCGAACCTTGTCGACTCCTATTAATCCGTATAGGAGGATCGGGTTCGAGCCTGAATTCACTTGTCAACCCGCGCAGCATCCCTAGACGTCACGTGCATACCAATAACACGCTCGCCGGGGCTCATGCGGGTTTGGGGGCATTTATAATTAAACCCTGTCGATTCCTTTTTACCTGTTAAGGAAGATCGGGTTTAAAATTTAATAACCCGCGTAGCATCCCTAGACGTCACGTGCATACCAATAACACGCTCGCCGGGGCCCATGCAGGTTAAGCTTGCATTTTCCCCTTTAGTGTACCTATGTGTATACAGATTACTGTGCACGTGCGGGGGTATTTTTAGAATATTTATAGACGCCTTCTGTCCGCTTGCATAGAAGTTACGGATCCGGTGGCGTGGCGTAGCAGCTTCTGAATAGAGTGGTTCGCTGCTTCGTACAGGTAGACTGTCGTGCACTACACGTTGCTTTCGGCAGGTGGATCGTAGTGCACTAACTAATCTCCTGCCTTATACTTGTAGATGCTTGTAAATGGAATGTTTTATGGATCACGAGTTTCTCACAGCGACTCGTTATCATTTGTACTTGTTATGGCCATATAACATTTTGGTTGGGGATGATGCATTGAATGTGCAACAAGTCTCCTACGATAGTTCATGGGAGCTTGCACTTATTGTAGTACTTCAATATTTGCACACAAACAATATGTTGGATGCACGACTACTGTTCATCAAGAGATTTGCAAGCCTCTATAATCTTATCCAACTAAATGTTCATAACTTAGTTGAATTAAGATTAACTCGATCTTGATTTGAACTGACTTTCTCTTTCCAAAACTAGTATAGAAATCAATAAGTGCTTTATCAATTATGTCGTCTTCTTTGTCTCCTGTTATTGGCTTGAAGAACCCGCCACTTCTACCTTTGATGATTATATCCTTACCAATTCCTTACACTTCGAAATCAGTGACCAGTATCTTGGATCGATAACTTGCCTTTTTCACTACATTACTGATTCTGACACATGGAATGTGGAATGGATCTTTGGCATCAACTTATGATCATTAGCACCTAATGCGTTATCTTCAACTTTGATTTACAAATACGTCATACGTATGACAAGTCTTCTTTTATAATTCGTAGGCATTTACTACTGTATTTATTTGTAAGCTAGCTCCATATTCATAGGAGACTGTTGTATGCATCTATAAGCAAGTGTAGTCCTTTGATTATTTGTGGGATACTATGTTTCTTGTATATGACCTCTTGGTGTCATTGAAAGTTTGAATGTCAGCTTGTGTTGGTTGTAGAAGAGCAATCTTCAAACATTTCTTCTTTGCACCACCACTTTCTTTCTTTACATATGCATATAGGAGATATTATAATTTGTGTATGATTGATCAGACATTGTGACTTGTCATTAAATTGCATTTGGAATGATATTTCCATTCACATCTTGTTCATAGAATCCACTGTTGCTCTTCTATTGGCATTCATTTGAATATCTGCCAAATCATATGATATATTGAATTTGACTAACTCAAGGCCCCGAGTCCAAATTGAGTTCAATTCATGTTTATTTCTTCAAGTCCAAAGCTTGTAAAGTTCAAGCATGAGTCCATCTTGAGCTTATGCCCATGATACTTGGTTCATTTGTTTCTTTATTCTTATCTTTTGATTTTAAATGCAAGTTCAAGTTCATTTGCAATGTCCAAGTCCACTATAGTTGTCTAAATTTTGTGCAAGCTTGAGTTCAGTTTGTTCTTCTTGAGTTCATGTATGAGTTCAAATTGAGTTCCTGTTCATAGTTCTTTGCTCTTGCTCGAGTACAAGTGTAAGTCCTTGTTCAAATGGTTCAAGTCAAGTCTTTGTAGCCTCTTGAGTTCAATCAAATTCAAGTCTTATGACTTCACATTTATTTGAGTTCAAGTATATTTAGTTCTTTTGATTTGAGTTCTGAGCAAAGTCCCAAGTCCTTGATTGTCCAATGTCTCCAAATTTTGGTTAAAATTAATTATAAATCAAAAATTAAATTAGGTTAAACCTAATCTTTATTAAACAGAGAGTTTAAGTCTCTTAAACTCTCTGTTTAAGAGATTTGGCCGAAGAAGCATGCGAAGGGGAGAAAGCCACCTTCACAGTGGGAGCTCCCGTTTGTGCTTCCGATCAAAGTGTCGGAACTTCCAATCCGACAGTAAGGGAAAGTCGGTCGAGGGAGCTAAAGCCGTCTGGATGGGGAGTTCGGCTTCAGCTGGAGATTCGGAGGGCTCTGGAGTTCGGCAGAGGGAGGAGGTCGCAGGCGTCGGGATGGAGACCTGAGGGATTCGGCTAGGAGAAGAGGTAAGGAGCTCTCTCTCTCTCTCTCTCTCTCTCTCTCTCTCTGTGTTCGGGTCGGCCGAGAGGTTGGAGACGGAAGAGGAGTTTCGGGAGTAGCGTGGGCTGAGTGGTTGCGAGCGACTGAACCCGTGGAGCTCGGTTTTGGTACAGGAGGTCGGGGTTTGGCTCTGGTGGAGTTTCGACGTGGGAAGTGGAGATCGGAGGAAGGAGGAGCTCGGCTGCGGCTTGGGGAAGGAGGAGAAGTGGAGTTTCGGTCGTGCGAGAGGAGATCGTGAGCAAGCCTCGAAGTGCGAAGGCCTCCCTTTCGTTTTATAGACACAGAGAATGGTTCGGATCGAGGCGTTGTCGCAGGATTTGAGCAGAACTTCCGGAACGGCGCCGAATGGTACAGTAGATCAGCGGGATTTCTTGCGAATTTTGCGGGAGCGACTCTGCCAGCGGGATTCTTGGATCCAATAGGTTCCTGGTATGATTTTGAGTCCTCATGTTTCTTCTTTGGGTATAACACTAAGGTCAACATACATGCATCTTAAAAATATTCAACCAAACAGCACCCTAGTCTTGGTTAATAAAGATCAGGAACGATCAATTTAATTTGAACAGGCAATGTGTTTTACTACTGAAGAAAGTGTCACAATGTTCATCAGGAGAAATAGTTGTCAGGATTACTTTGAAATCACAAGTTTTATGAACAAACCTTCAGAAAGTACGAAATCATTCCCATAGAGGTTCATGCCAAGGAAGATCATATGGGCATGGCTGACAAGACCGCCTTCATTATTTCCGCCAAGTAGCAGCTGCATAGACGAATGGATCCAACTCAGAGGAGCATTAGGACCTGGATTTTGTGGTCCTGAGAAGTCATAAGTCATTAGAGAGAGACCATCTATAGAATCACTAAGTTCTTGCAGATCTTGAGGCCCGAAATCATATTCAGCGAGATTTTGTGAATGAGGTGCAGGGATGACGTAGATCAACTCAAGGTGATGACTGGCATTTTTCACTGAATTCACAGAATGCATTTCTTGCCCTAGTCGCTTAATGAATTCCAATGCCTATATAAACGAATTTGTCATTTGATACCGTTTATAATAAGAAACATTTGTATTATCATATTTTATCACGTTCTACACATCGCAGCAATAGAATAAAAATAACATCGTTAGTGTTTTGCCTACGATAAAAATAGGCGGATGAGAATAATGCAAGTAGCCGCGTTTGAAGGTACAAATAATCAAAGAACTTAATGAAGCAATAATAACTAGTTAAGACTTTAATGTAGGTCAAGTAATGAGGACTATAAAATTAATTTCAAAGGCCCAATATCATAACAATTAATTGTACCATCTATCCTGATATCTGAAATTAAAATCCATGTTAATGAGCCATTTTGTTACACCTCTTCCTGTCACATACCTATTGTGCTCTTAGAACCTATGAGTGGGTTACATGTACTCTTCCTTATTGAGCTCGCTAATGAGCCTCCTATTACGCCTAAGATATGCATAACTATTGTAGCATCAAATCATTAGTCCAAACTTTCTAATCAATTACCTAATGTTATTTTTGATAAAACATTCTTCTGAAAAGATTTATGTATCATTATCTCCAAACTTTCTAATCAATTACCTAATGTTATGTTTGATAAAACTTTCTTTTGAAAAGATTTATGTATCATGATCATCTAAAAAGAATATATCTGATATGATCTCAAATCCCCAGCCAAATTTTTTTGACCTTTAAGATTGATTTGATGAGACTTCTCTCCCTGAAATGCCTAGTACACAATTTCCCCTTGAGATATACATGCTACGATCTCAAACCCACAACTGGTCTTACATAACACATATATTAAAAATAAACAAGTATAAATTGCAAAATTAAAATTAAAAAAAAAAAAGAAGAGAAAAATTTGTGGCATTAGTTGAACACAAAATGAGACTTACAAGGAACTCTCAATAAATTTAAAGGCTTGTTAATGAACAAAAGGCTTGTAATCAACTTGAGAAGTGACTTAAGAGCACAGAACCTCCTTCCTGCACTAGAACTTTGTGAACTATATGAAATGCAATTGATTGTGGAGATAAACTAAGCAATACTTTCCTATTTATAAGTAGGAAAGAGGTTCTTCGTGGGACCTGCTAGCATAAATCCACTCACATATGAATAAAAGATGCCAATTTCACAACATGTGAAAACTTTTTAATTCACACCAGCTTGCTACTAGATCTGCATACTCACAAACAGATAGGATGCAAACAATAATGAACTTCAAATGAAAGTTATGTGCAACCTCAATGACATCATACAATACATTCACGAGAACAATTGTTACGCTAAACCCTTACACAACTCAAATAGTTGAGTTCACGTGATGGTTTTAAATGAAAACATAGTATAGCATATTGCATGTCACAGGGTATATGAGTGTCCTAAGCCACATGCATCTCGGGAATGAATAGCACGTCCCGTGAATGAAAAATGAATCCCATGAATTAAAATTTTTCAAATGCGGCAAAGCAATACACTGTTAGAGTCGCAAGACCCCTATAAAAAGGCCATATGATGCATCAAATCATCAAAAACAATTTTGTCCGCATATTCTCCAAATGTGTAGTACAAATGCACCAAAGAGTGCAAATGTACTACGCAAATGCATAGAAAAGCACACAAAAGTGTTGTGCAAATGCACAGAAAAGCACGCAAATTTACAAAAATAAGCAAATACACAATTGCATCAAGAAATATGTAAATTCATCATGAAAGTGTATCAAGAAGGATGCATGAGCACCAAATCAAACTCACTGATATCTGCTTTGATAAATATACTAACCATCAAATTTGGAAAATGGAATATTGTGTGGGCTACAAATAGGTCAAACTAAAATTCTCACTTTGAAAATATTACAATTGCTATGTAAAGTCAGCAACTATTTTAAAATTTGTAAACTCCATTTATGAAAAAATAATCACCCACAGGTACTCTAATAAATGTGTTATGTCCAAACTGGGAGATCAGAATGTTGTGTGGGATAAAAATAAAATGAACCCAAACTTCCCTCACTATGAAAAGCATACAATTACTCTATGAAGCCTACAATCATTTTAAAATTCACAAACCCTATATGTTTAGAAATGTTGAGCAGATAAAAAGTAAAACAAACTCAAGTTTGACTATCCTCAAGAAGCATGGAGAAGCAAGCAAATATTATAAAATGTGTGTAATATATTTTGAAACCCTATAAACTCCATTAAAAAAAAAAAGATCATCAACATATTATATGCACTCTCGAGCAGGCCTATCTATAAGAATAGCCATTAGTCTCATATTTAGAATCTACTTCTTCTCCTCACAAGGATTGAAGTTAATAAACCTCATCTTAAAAGTGGCAATTTTTACTTTCACGGTCTAAAAAGACAGACATCATCATAGACCAAGGACAAAATGCATGACTTCAAAATTCAAAAAGTTATTTTATTTTATGTTTATATAAAACTTCAATACATTCTATGAAGAAAATTCATGATAAAATACAAGCTATTAGGGTCACCCCCATCATATGGTAACTCGAAAAGTTAACCTTGAACCCAAATCTCTATGAGCCAGCAGGTTGACAAAATTCAATTAACAAAATATAATTATTCAATTATCCCGATGATAGCCACATTGATAGAAATTTTTAACCATAGAACTTTATTTTTAAAAATGTCCTTAAATCCGTGTACAAATCATTTTGGGTTTAAATTCAAGAAATAAAAATATTTGAAAATTTCACAAAAATCTAAAATAATCAAGTGAAATCTATTGCTTCAAAGCTAACAACAATAATCCATCCACTATCCACAATAGTTTGACAAGGATGACAAATTTATGATTAATCTCCATAACGAGCTAATATCATGACAAATGTATTACTATGTTCACTCTCAAAAGATCTCATGTCAGTGATGACACGTTACAGTCTTCAAACCAAGTAGTTTTGATGCTTAATGGCACCGCTAAATAATAATTATGCCTATGACCCTCTAACTGCATAGTTTTGACAAAAAATAGCACCATTTAATTAATATCACAACTATAACACAGATATTCCCTAATGGCTCTAAATCCTGAGTGGTGGTGAATTATAGGATACACTTAATAGGGCACAAAACTGTTGAGTCTAGTAATTAGGTTGTTAAGTCTAAGTGAATGTCCCACGGCTACCAAGAGGGGGGTGAATTGGTAGTTTTAAATGGCAAAGTTAAAATTTAAGACCCCTTTTTAAATATTATTGAACCGAAATAAAATCTCTTTTAAATTTTGTAGAAAAAGGTTTTTCAACCACAGAGTTTTTAAAACTGAAATAGAAAGTGCGGAAACATAAAAACAGTAAAGTAAATGACACCAGATTTATAGTGGTTCGGTCTATAACCAGACCTACATCCACTCCCCAGAGGCACCCTCTGATTATTGCACTAATACCAATAGTGACTCTCCTTTTGCACCCACAGCAAGGCGGAGAAGCCTTTACAACACACTCTTTTCACCACTCCCCGGTGCGGCAGAGAACCGTCCGTCCTTTTACACAATACCCAGTGTTGGCAGAGAACCGTCCGTCCTTTCACACTATCCCCAGTGTGGGCAGAGAACCCTTCGTCCTTTCACACTCTCCTAGTGTGGGCAGAGAACCCTTCGTCCTTTCACACTCTCCTAGTGTGGGCAGAGAACCCTTCGGCTGTTCACACTCTCCAAGTGTCGGTAGAGAACTGGATCTCCTTGACAGATCTTCTCACAAGAATCTAGAAGGAAGAAAGAAAAGAGTGAAGTAATCCCAATTCACAAGTAGAGACTCTTACCTTTGAAATCCAAGTGAAGCCTTCTCGCTTCAGTGGTAGGAATCCTCCCTTGAATGCTCTCTTCAACTCTCTCCTTGGCTATTCTCTCAATAGGCACGAAGATCAAATGACAAAAAGATTGGGTGGCAGTCTAATTTGAACTATTTATACAAAAGACAAGAAAAACCGCCCAAAAACTGCAAGTATTCAATTCTGTACGCAGTGGATCGTCCTGTACGATCGTGGATCGTCCTGGACGATTTTACTTAAACGATCTGAAACGACCCTATTTGAATATGTGTACGAAATGTCTTCGTACAGCTGATCGTCCTGTACGAACTAGGTTCGTCCATTACGAACGGTTATTACAAGATCAATTCTAGAAACTGCTGAAAACTGTCCTAAGTCGGTTAATCGTTTGGACGAAAATAGATTCGTCTGGACGAAATTTTTACAGAGGACTGATCGTCCTGTACGATAAATTGTTTCTTCTGGACGAAAAATTTCCCGAGGACTGATCGTCCTGGACGATAATTTATTTCCGTCTGGACGAAAATTTTCCAGAGACCCAATCGTCCTGGATAATTAATTTCGTCTGGACGAAAATTTTCCAGAGAGCCAAACGTACTGGACGATAATTTATTTCGTCCTGGACGAATAGGACTTAGAAAAAATTTCAAGCAAGTTCCTATTCGTTCCATATGCTCTATAGGAGATAACTGTCTGATCGTCCAGTACGAACTGAAGATCGTCCTGTACGATCAGTATAAATTCTACATGATCTCCTTATGTGTGAATGTTTTTTTTTCTCAACATACAATCACTCTCTTTCAATTTGATTTCTAAGAAAAGTGCAAGCTTCAAATTTTACAAAGTATCTCATGCTGAATTTAATTTGAAGTCTTCGTATTCTGGAGTTCGTTTTTCCTGAAATGTCAGTACACACAAGAGCAAATACAATTCTTCCAAAATTGTTAGGAGATAACTACACATTTGAACAATAATGTTTGAAATAATCAAAACTTTATAAGTTGCAAAAATGAAAAGCATGCAAATAGCAACTATCTTAACAAAAACTATATTATATAAGGTTGACTTAAATTTATTACCTTAAACAAAACATCCACCCTAGGTTTATAATGTCTCCCTGAATGATATAACTCAAAGTTGTTGATAAAGATCATTTGATCAGTTTTGGTTGATTAACTCTACGGACTAAGTATTCCAGAGTTTATTACAACCTGAGATAATGGAATCATTAGATCTTGATTGGATTCATCATCATTTCTCTCACTATCAGCTTCGAGTTGACATCAAAAAATTGCCTTCAACAATAACAACAACAAGCCTTTATCTCTCTACATAGGGTCGACTACATGAATTCTTGTTCTCTATTGTATCATATTAAGAGTCAAATTCTCATTTAGATCTAATAAAAAATATAATTTCTAATATTTTCTAACCAAGTCTTTTTAGGTCTACATCTACCTCTCTTAACATAGGCTAAATATAATATATCTACTCTCCTAATCGGTTCACCCGAAGCCTGATTTTTTATGTGACCAAAACATCTAAGGCGACTTTCTCTCTCTAATATTATCTGCCACTATAGCTACTCCAACCTTTTCATGTATATGCTTGTTTCAAATTCTATCTCTAAGAGTAAAGCCATTCATCCACCTTAGCATCTTCATCTTTGTAACACTTAACTTAATTGTATGCTTCTCTTTTAATGACCAACATTATGAATCATAAAGCATTGCAAGTCTCACCACCATCTAATAGAATTTTCCCTTAAATTTGAGGGGTACTTTTCTATCACACAACAAGTCCAATGCATTCCTCCACTTCAACCATCCCACTTGAATTCTACTAATAATATCCCCATCAATTTCACCATCATTTCTGGCAATAGATCCAAGATATCTAAAATGTGTACTCTTATTAATGACTTAAAATGTGTACTCTTATTAATGACTTAATCTGCAAAAGTCACAAACCCCCTATTAGATCTATTACTACTAAAATTACACTCCATTTATTTGATTTTAGATCTACTCAAAGGAAAACCTTTAAACTCTAAAATTAACCTCTATAATTCAAGTCTACCTTCAACTCCTCTAGTGTTATTAACAAGAAGAATATTGACAACAAAAAGCATACACCAAGGTACATCCTCCGGCAAAAGTCTAGTAAGAACATCCATGACCAAAGCAAAAAGATATGGACATAAAGTTGATCGTTGACGTAAAACAACTGAAATAGAAAAATACGTAGTCCAACTTCTTGTGTTTGAGCACAAGTAAAAACTCATGCATGCATATCCTTAATAACTTGAGTATAAGCATTATTAACCCCTTTCTTTTCTAAAACCCTCCATAACATGTCTCTTGGAACATTATCATATGCTTTTCTCTAAATCAATAAATATCATATGAAGATTGTCCTTATTCTCCTTATACTTCTCCCTCAAAGATCTTGATAAATGTATAGCTTCCATAGTAGACCTACCCGACATGAATCCAAATTGATTTTAAAAAAACATTAGGGTCATGTCGCACACTCTCTCTCCCAAAGTTTTAAAGTATGAAAAACTAACTTAATTCCTCTATAATTCGCACACTCTTGTGCATCACCTTTATTCTTAAAATAGGAATCAACACACTCCACTCATCTAGCATCTTTTTAGTCTTCAAAATAATAGTAAAAATTTTCATAAGCCAAGAAATTCCTTCATCTCCTAAGCATTTTCACACCTCTATTGGAATATCATCATATCCAATAGCTTTTCCATGCTTCATTTTCTTTAAAGCCTCTCTAACTTTGGTTTTACTAATACGCCAATAAAATCAAAAATCTATATTTCCATTTAGGATGCTAAGGTCACAAAAATCAATGGTATTCTCACAGTCTTCATTGGAAAGCCTATCAAAATATCTCATCCACCTTTGTTAAATATCCTCTTCTAATAAAAATACTTTTTGATTTTCATCCTTGATGCACTTCACTTAAACTAAATCCTTACTTCTCCTATCTCTATGCTTGGCTAACTTATACATACAAATTTTGCCTTCAACCTTAAAACTAAATTGTTGTTACTATACGTTAAGTATCTACTATCTAGTGTCTATTTAATGATTAATCTTAATAGAAAGTTCTCTCTCATCATCTGAAATAAAAAACAAGAACCAAATTATAAAGTTCTCACAAAATGAGAGAAGTTTTTTTAGATGGTGCCTTAATTATAATCTAATGTCTTCTGGAAATTTGATTCGAAAAACCCAAACTCTATCAACAGAGCTGAGACATGAATTTTTTAAGACAGAAATATCATATTTGGAAAACCAAGCCTCATATTGCTCTATTTCTTCCCTCACCACCAACAAAAATTTGCTCAACTCAAAATAAGAATCCATACATAATATCATCGTCAAGGAAATAAATGTTTGCTTAAGAAAGCCAAAAATCAAAGAGGGTACAAAAATCCGAGCACCTCTTGCATTTAATTATAATTCTAAACTAAATCTACAGCCCTCTCAACTTCACATCAGTAAACAAAAAACTAAACCAACTTTACGTCATCTTGAACAACTTATTCTAGTCAAGAAATGTGTTACATCTTGTACCTAGCATCATTTTAGCAACTTTGTGTCATATATTAAGTTTTACCTATCATACCATGGTTAAATCATTAATAGGCATTTAAATTCCAAACAACAGTTAGGAAGCTTTTGGGTAACCATAATAAAAGTGTGTCGTAATGAAAAAACTGGCACCTAGCAAATAATTGAACTTCTAAACTGAAAGAAAGCAGTCAAATGTATGCAGATTTATTCCATTAAACATAACACTTACGAAAGTGTAAATAGATTCAATTTTGTAGCCAAAGATTTCACCTAGTCTTACGGGATAAATTATGATAAGACATTTGCCCTAATTGCTAGACTTAACTTCATTCAAGCGCTACTGTCCCATATGATAAACCTACACTGAACCCAACATCAACTTAATATTAATAATATTTTTTGATATTGAGCTTGAAAAAGTCAATATGAATGTTCCCCCATGATGTAGAACGGAGGGGGTAATAAAAATTAAAGATCTAAAATTCCATCTCAAATTTACCGTAATTATTGGATTTGAATTTAAAATTCAAACAAGAATGAAGGGAAGGAAGAGAGGAAATAATTATCTCCTTGATTGGGGCCTTTAATTAGGAAGGAAATCATTAGGATGGGGGGGCCAAAGGAGGAGGGAGAAAAGATGTCTAAATTCGATCTGTGTGGACTATAGCATTAAATGTGATGGATAATTAAATATGAAATTAATTTTAGATTTAGAGGGATTGGAGGGGCTTCCTAAATTAGATCAATTCTAGAAAAAGGATTTGAAATTCAAATTAGTTTCGATTCAAATTAGAAACTTTCCAAGTTAACAAAAGATTAATTTAGAATGGTAATGAAGATACTATTTTGAATTTGAAATTTCAAACTTGTGCATGAAGAGGGGGGCAGGCAGTTTCAAGGAGAGAGTGGGAGGGAAAATAATTCAAAGGGGTTTCCTAAGTAGAATCAATTAAATTAAAGATGTGATTTAACAATCTTTTTTAATTTAATTCTAATGGGAGATTGATTGAGGAATTGAAAACTTTCCAAATATAACTTATACTAAATTAGGAAATATTTCAAATTTGAATTTGATTTCAAACTTAGATTAATAATCCTTCCAAAACTAACACAATCTATATTAGGAAAGGAGTAAGGACTAGGGCGAATTTTGGAAACAAGGCTAGGGGAGGCCGGCGGCTAAGATCTAGATTAAGGTTAGGTGGCGGTGGGGTTCAAGGCTGAGCTAGCCGGCGGTTGGGGTAGGGGTGTGAGGAGGAGAAACGAAAACTAGTAGTTGAAAGGGGATTGGAGACGAAGGTAGAGAGAAGGGGAAGGTGGTGGCCGAGAGTTGGAATTAGGGGAGAAAAGAGAGAGGGAAGAAAATAGGGAAAGAAGATAAAACGTGAGTCCGGACACATCCTGCGGCTGATGGGTGATGCGTTGCCCTCATCTAGAGACTTCAACCACTAGCCTGAACACATCCTGCAGCTGGTGGGTATTTCATTGCCCTCACATAGGGACTTCCACTCTCCTAAGAACTCTCATAGCTCTCAAGAAAAAAATGTAGAAACATTTTTTTTATTAATCCATCATTATCTAATACAAGAGCAAGGGCCTCTATATATAGGCTTTAAAATAAACTAAAAGACAACTTTTTCCCTTGAGCTTACATAAGATAAGACCCTTAAGTAAGGGTAAAAACGAAAAATGCATAATTAAATCAAAAATACAATTAATAAACTAAGATAAAATGGAGGGATCTCGGCAGTCGATCTTCATCTCTTCCTTTGATTAACGTCCACCGTCGAATTTCCGCATCATTCTCCTGGGGTGGAAAAGAGCTTGACTCTGTCGAGTCCGCACCGCGGGTAACCTGTCTCTGATACCAAACTGATATAGAATGAAGGGGGTAGTAAAAATTAAAGATCTAAAATTCCTTCTCAGATTTCCCTTAATTAATGGATTTGAATTTGAAATTCAAAAAAGAAAGAACGAAGGGAGGAGAGGAAATAATTATCTCCTTAATTGGGGCTTTTAATTACAAAGGAAATCATTAGGATAGAGGGGAGGGGGCGGCCAAAGGAGGAGGGATGAAAGATGCCCAAAATCGATTTTTGTGAACCATAGCATTAAATGTGATGGGGTAGTTAAATCTGAAATTAATTTCAGAATTGGAGGGAATGGAGGGGCTTCCTAAATTAGATCTATTGATTAGAAAAAAGATTTGAAATTCAAATTAATTTGGATTCAAATTAGAAACTTTACAAGTTAACAAAAGATTAATTTAGGAAGGTAATGAAGAGGCCATTTTGAATTTGAAATTTCAAACTTGTGCATGAAGAGGGGGGCAGGCAGTTTCAAGGAGAGAGTGGGAGGGAAAATAATTCAAAGGTGTTTCCTAAATAGAACCAATTAAATTAAAGATGATATTTAACAAACTGTTTTTAATTTAATTCTAATAGGAGATAAATTGCGGAATTGAAAACTTTCCAAATATAACTTATCCTAAATTAGAAAAGATTTCAAATTTGAATTTGATTTCAAATTTGGATTAATAATCCTTCCAAATCTAACACAATCTATATTAGGAAAAGAGTAAGGGCTACGAAAATTTTGGAAACAAGGCTAGGGGAGGCCGGCGGCTAGGATCTAAGTTAAGGTTAGGTGGCGATGGGGTTCAAAGCTGAGCTAGCCGGCGGTTGGTTGCCTGATTTGGTAGCATTTGCCGAAGGAGTTTTGGTGGACGTTGGCCCTTGTAGCTGTGGTGGACCCTTGGTTTCCATGCCCTTTAGCACATCTTTTATATTGCCTACAATTTTATTGCATATGAGGAAATCTCTAGTCGGTTGTTTTGAGGGTAGTCGTTTTTATTTTTAATTTAGTTTTCATTTTTTTGGCTTTTATTTGTTTTGAGGTTTGTTTGATGTTGGCATTCTATGTTTTGAATCGAGAAATGTTCTACTAGTCCTGGTGTTCTCCTCTCTTGGCTTTTTTTTATCTAGTTGTCCACATCAAGTTTGGTATCAGAGCCAAGTTAACATATCCTAGGTTGGTGTGTGTGTGTGTCTTTTCTTAAAAACACAAATGGCTAATCAAAATAATCAAGGGGGAAGGAACGGGCAGCCAGAGGAACCGGAACAGGCAGCCAAGGGGGGAAGGAACCAGCCACGGGAAAAAAGGAGCCAGGGGAAAAACTGAAGGGCCATAGAGAGCGGGAATGAATCTTCAATTTATGAGCTGAAAACAGCAGCTCAACATTAATGAACTGAAGAACAGCAGCTCCCACAGCAAAAACCGAACAACCAAGCTCAAACCGAGAACCACCAGCAGCCAAAGAGTTTGGAACATGAGATGCCCCCCCCCCCCCCCCCTTGCCTACATCAGGTTCTTCCCCGGTTGGAAAAGCTCATCTCCTGATGAGGATGTATAAGAATTTTTATGACGAGATGAAGACACCGAATCCAATTCTTGAATCTCGTTCGCATACTTCTTCAGGATAATTTCCTTTTCTTGCTTGAATTAGTCCTGCAGAAGTCGCTTTTTTCATGTATTGTTCCGTACACATATGCATCTTCATCTGTAGTTTGTATAATTCATTTTGTAACGGATCGATAGAACTACCTTCCGACAGAATCCATCTGTCCAAAGGGATTTGGATTTCAGGATCTTCTGGCTGATTTTCACCCACAACTTGTTCAATTTTTTATGGTTTTCCATTTTTTTAAACACCTAAAGACAACACAAACAACCTAGGAAAATCCTAATATAGGCTCTGATACCAAATTGATGCAACCAAAAGCTCCCAAAACAAGTAGGAGATCCTTGGTCACAAAAAGAAACAAAAAAGTTCCTCATAACTTGAAATAAAGGACATAATAACACCTTAAACTCATAAAAATAGCAAGACACAATCTAAACCTTACAATTGTAACAACCAGAAAATCAGGTAATTATATCTTTTAAAATTTAAATAAGTTTAGTTAATATATTCTAATTACACTTTTAGATAGATTAATAACTAGTTAACAGTTATTTATTATTCAATGAATTTTGTATTAATATTAATATTAAGTAAATTATTAAATGAAATTAATTATTGAATAGTTGCTTTCATAAGATGCAAGTGTGAGATGGTAATTAGATGGCAGTTGCTATGTATTCTGAAGAGGTGTTACGAAGGGCTCTTATCCCTTCTTTCATTTAGTTTCACGCAAGCCAGAAGAAACACGGCACTGTCCTGTGTAAATTTTCGTTAAAGTGAAGGCAGTAAAGGATCGGCTTATTGCTTTGTTGAATTCCTTGATTAGCAAAAATCAAGAAAATCCTGTACCTAGTGGCGGCATAGTGATCCAGAAATCACTGTAGCAAATTCATCCCAGTTCCGCCATAAGCCATTCGCAGAATCTCCTGTAGCAAATTCGGTACAGTGCCGCAACACTGTAGAGAAATTCGATAAAAGAAATGTTGTGCAGGATTGGAAATCAAATATAGAGCAGGAATTTGGAAGGTTTGGAAGAAACAGAACCAAAGAAAATTTAGACAACATGAAGGAGAAAGTAAAGTAGAATGGGAGGAAAGCTGAATGCTAACGAAAGATCAAGGTATTGTGCCAATTTGGGTAAGTGAAGTTATGTTTAAATTCATAATGATTACCAAGAAACTTTTAGTATATTATTCATGTTTATATTGAATTCCACAGCATGATTTGAAAGTGAATTACAGTAAAGAGTCCTGTTAAAACAAAGATAAGAGGAAATTAGGGAAGAACGAATTGAGGTAAGAAATTCAAATTTCTTTAATGATTTGTGTGGAAGTTTAAAGGATAAAGAAAGTTTCTAAAGAAGTGTATATCAATCGAAATTTTAGGATCCATCAGATATATGCAGAAAGGAAGTTTTGGGAGAGTTTATGAGAGGAGAAGATTAAGTGGGGTAGAATTGGAAGAGGCAATTCATCAGAAGGTAAGTTATGTAAAGTTAATTCCTGATTTTTTTAGTATATTTATTATGTCTTTTCAATGATCTGAGTAAGTAAATATATTATGAATATTTACGTATTAACCATGAGATTGTATTGAGATATTCGTGTTAAACAAATGTCTTTTATGTGGAAAAGTGAAATTAATATTTGATCAAGTATGATGTTTCAATCTTTTTAATAATATGTTAAAGAAAGAAGTTTGCATTTGTTAGATAATGCATGTTAAACTCTTCTTGCAACACTTGTATTGTTTTATAAGTGGTAAGAATATGAATTATGAATATGAGAGTTTTTGAATATTTAATTAATAAAGATTGGCTAGTTTATGTTATGATATCTATAGTTTCAGGTGGGCAAAAGGGACCCAATATGAAACCTGAATTATAGATGGGGCAAAAGGGACCCCAAGGGAATGAATACCTGCATAGCAGGTGGGGCAAAAGGGACCCCTATAGAGGCAAAAGGGACCTCTATGAAATTCAATGATGATAATGCCAGATTTACCTGGGCTCCATTGAATATGTTTAAAGTATAGCCAAATCTTTTAAAAGATTAAATATTCAATATATATCTCAAATGACATAAAGGATGATGTTCAATATGATGCTTTTGATGCTTTTCAAATAATGATAAGTTGGTGCAATGATTAGCTCAATATTGTATTTCATTTTATCAATTCATTTTTATTATTATTTAATTTTGCATAGCTTATGTGAGCCTCATAGCTCACCAGAACTTTCTTCTGGCTGTTTTTACAGGCAAAGGAAAAGATAAAGTTGTTGCTGATTAGATTTCAAGTACCTCAATGTTATGTGTTATTTTTATATATGTTAGTAAGGATTAGCAAAGGGTATGTAAACACTCATTTGAAGTATTTTGTTTGGATGTTCCTTAGTGGCTCTGTACTATGTTGTGGATGTATAAAATGTTAAAGTGCTTCAGTTAATGTATCAACGAAGGTTTATGAGATACTTCGTATAGTTATGCAAGTGATTAACTGTTTTCAAAAAGCTCGCAAGCCTTCCCAAGAAGAAGAAGAAGAACAGAACAAGCTCGCAAGTTTTTCCAAAAAAAAAACACTCAGGTTTTGTTCCAAAAATCAGCTCATAAGTCTCTCTCTAAAACTATAAAACATCATATATTTATAGAAGAAATGAGACAGCCAAATAGCCCAAAATATCTCCAACTGAACTAATCAAAATAGGGGAAAACAGAAGGCCAAGGGGTGGTCCAGAAGCAGCACCTCATGAGCCATACAGGGAACTGAAAAGGCTGCCACGAGAGACAAGAACGGGCACCACAGGGAACCGGAATAGGAAGCCAAGGGGAAGGAACCAGCCACGGGAAAAGGAGCCAGGTGGGGAATACCGAAGGGTAATAGAGAAGGGGAAAGAGCAAGAATCCACTCCAAATAATGAGCTAAAAAGTAGGAGAACTTTCCAAAATAATGAACTGAAAAAACAGCAGCTCAAGCATTAGTGAGCTGGAACATAGCAGCCCCCAAAACACAGCCAAAAACCGAGCAGCCAAATCCAAACCGAGAGGCCAACCGCAGCCAAAAATTTGGCACATGAGTTGCCCCCCCCCCCCCCCCTGCCTACATCTCTTTCCAACTAAACAAAAGATTAATTTAGGAAGGTAATGAATAGGCTATTTTGAATTTGAAATTTCAAACTTGTGCATGAAAAGGGGGGCCGGCGATTTCGAGAAGAGAGTGGGAGGGAAAATAATTCAAGGGGTTTCCAAAATAGACCAATTAAATTAAAGATGTGATTTAACAATCTGTTTTTAATTTAATTCTAATGGGAGATTGATTGAGGAATTGAAAACTTTACAAATTTAACTTATCCTAAATTAAGAAAGATTTCAAATTTGAATTTGAAAACTTGGATTGATAATCCTTCCAAATATAACACAATATATATTAGGAAAGGAGTAAGGGCTAGGGAAAATTTTGGAAACAAGGCTAGGGGAGGTTGGCGGGTAGGATCTTGGTTAAGGTTAGGTGGCAGTGGGGTTCAAGGCTAACTAGCTGGTGGTTGGGGTGCGGGTGTCGGGAGGAGAAACAAAAAATTGTGGTGGAGAGGGGATTGAAGCCGGCGGTAAAGAGAGGGGAAGGTGATAGCCGAAAGTTAAAATAAAGGGAGAAAAGATAGAGGAAAGAAGATAGGGAAAGAAGATAAACCGTGAGTCTGGACACATCCTACGGCTGACGGGTAATGCGATGCCCTCACCTAGGGACTTCAACCACGAGCCCAGACACATCCTGCGGCTAGTGGGTATTTCATTGCCCTTACATAGGGACTTCCACTCTCCTAAGAACTCCCATAGCTCTCAAGAACAAAGTGTAGAAACAGTTTTTTTATTAATCCATCATTGTCTAATATAAGAGCAAGAGCCTCTATATATAGGCCTTAAAATAAACTAAAAGACAACTTTGCCTCTTAGACTTACATAAGATAAGACCCTTAAGTAAGGGTAAAAACGAAAAATGCATAATTAAATCAAAAATAAAATTAATAAACTAAGATAAAATGGAGGGATCTCGGACGTCGATCTTCGTCTCTTCCTTTGATTAACGTCCACCGTCGGATTAGCATGTCCCAAAGATTCATGATTAATCCCACCAAAATGCATATGGGGATTGTTTTTAGAATCATTTAATATCTGAACCAAAATCATAAGAAAGGACTTTATTTTAGGAAATCTCCCAATAATAATGTGGAAGCAGTTATTGATGCAGACTGGGCTACTAGCTGGAGAACAACTATTGGATATTGCATGCATGAATAGGAAACTTAATCACATTGAGAAGAAACAAGCTCTTGTGGAACAAAGCAATGTTCAAGTGAGATTCAGGGCCATGTCACATGGAATCTATGAAGTAGAGAGAATACTATAAGAATTGAAGAGATCATCAAGCATTCCAATGAAAAAATTGTGTTATAACAAAGGAAATAATGACTAAAATAGTTCTTTGAATATTCATATGAGGCCAATTAATCTAGAGTATCACATTTTACCAATTTAGGTCATCGACCATATAAAATTGATCCTAGATATCCCCTCGAAAATTAAATTGAGATCAATTTTGTATAATTGATGGACTAAATTGGGATCAATTTTGTATCTCAATTCATCTATTTTTGCCTAAGGGATTGTTTGGGATAAATTTTGTTTAGTCAAATGACTAAATTGGAGAAATATCATACTCTGGGACTAAATTGGCCACATACCAATAGTCAAGGGAGTATTTTCAACTTTTCCTCGATAATAAAGCTACCACCAATATTGCAAAGAACCCAGTCCTTTATGATTGAACCAAACATGTCAAGATTGATCATAATTTCATTAAAAAAAAAAAAAAGAATTGATGATAATACTGGTCAACATGTTTACATTCCTTCAAATTTACACAAAACTGATATGCTCACTAAAGAAACTCACTACAGCAAGTTTTGAGAGCCTCAACATTCAACTTGCGGAGACTAATGGATGCTATTAAGTCTAGCAAAACTAAAGGGTTCACAAATCTTCCAAATTACTTCATTTGTTGTCCATCTGTATGCATCTGTCCAAAAAGTTGCCAAAATTGCTTCATCAACTTCATTAATCCATGGTATTGCCCTTTTTTTCCCTTTAATTATCATTAAATATAACAAAGATCTGAATTCAAATATTCAAATTATGGCTTATGATTTTCCTTTCAAGTTGCTCGGTTTTCCTGGGAAAGCTTGTGCACTAGAATCCTTGAAAAATTGAATAAAGTCTTCAGCATATGTCTACTGATTCTCCCTTCATTTTAGAATAATGGAAATCTTTTTAATTTAAAGTGAGTCCAATTTAAAAATGAAGATCTCTCTTTATTTATAGGTTTTAAAATCTTCAAATGAGAGATTTTCTTTCTCATTTTAGCCAAATATATAGTTTATTCAAAAATTCAAAATTACAAGAGCTTCATTTTAAAATGAATCTCTCATGCTTACATCAAAAAATTACAAAATTAGACGAGAGCCACTTTTTGAAATGGAACTCCCTCACTGTTTATTTGAAAAATTCAAATGAAAGCTTTCTTTCTCATTGCAACTTTATATATTATATAGATTATCAAAAGTGCAAAAAAGATAATTAATTGAACTGGCAGAATACCAACATACAAATGTAGTATAGAATTTACCATCTTACGCATCTCTGGATCATGCAGGACACCATATCGCGCCCACCTTGACCAAGACTCTAGAACAATACCATCATACTCCATTTCCCTATTCACTAACAATTAAATGTTAATGATGGCACACAACAAAAAGTTAGATTGATTAAAAAATTCAAAAATTAACCTATTCTACTACAAAGAAGCATAAGGCCTAGACCATTCATTCTTAAATTTTCATACATAACGATGATTATTTCTCCAAATAATGAATTATATAATTAAAAAATAATAATAAATTTCAACAGCGTTTTATCTTTTTAGAATTTTTATAGAAAGAAACTTATTTTAAACTATGATTATTAAACAATCAGTGACCCTTTAGTTTACAATAATTCTTTCTATTTTCTAACCAATCATTTTAAAGAAACACAAGATGTAATATTTTTACCAAAATGATTTCTTTATATATTCAAAAAAAGAACAAGATTGCAGGTGTAGTTCCACATATGAATGAAAAAAATATGTAGCTTGAATATTTCCAACATCATTTAGATAAGATTCAAATGAAAATAAGATAAGGTAATATTTATTTTATGTTTTTTTTAAATAAATAATATAAAAGTTTAATAGAATTACCATTTTGATTTATTGAATTCATTTATGTCAACCCATTCATAACTTCCACTAATTCGGACCCACACTCCCCAAACTTCCACCCAATTTCCTTCATCTTCTGTTGTCACTTTATTGATCCCCGGACTATGACAATTATTTTGTAATTATTATTCTACCTACAAATCAATTTGTGGACTATTGTAATTATTATTCCCTAATTTTATATGCTTTTTATTATAAGCTCTCCTAGGTTATATAAATACTATACACATATTAGAATGAAATACAAAATAAATTCAATCTAATTATTATCATGGTATCATGTCCTGGGTTTTTTTTTCTCTTTATATTTCCAACCTTCATCTATCCATTACCACAATCCTAATCCTTCATTACCACACTATCTTCATTTTCCCCTATTTTTCCATAACTGCAACCTTCGTCGTAGCATTGCTGCAAATATTTCCCATTGTTATTGCTTTCATCGCTGCATTGCCACAAATTGATCCCATTGTTGCAACCTTAATCACCCATCATCACATTACTTCCCTTTTTTGTTTTTTCCTATGAACAAAACCACAATTTTCCTCTCCATGGATGACAATAACAATATCTACATACCCTTAGTCTTATAGGTTAATCGAGGGATGCAATCTAAATATAAGTTAGTGTTGAACCCCGGCCATCCCTTGGCCCTTTGATCGCATGGCCAGCATGGCGATCCAAGGGAGGCTCACCTTGTTAAATCCCAGCAGTCCCTTTGCCCTTTTATCCCATAGGCAGCAAGGTGATTCGTGGAAGGTTCTCACCTTGTTAAATCTTAGCCATCATTTGGCCCTTGATCCCATGGCCAGCATGGGGATTCGTGGGAGGCTTACCTGGATCACGTCAATCTCCTTCCATATTTGGGTGACGTATTTAGAAAGGATTATATTAGGACAATTATGTATTATTCTGTAATTATTTGTTTTCATATTAAGATATCTTACATAGATCTATAAATAGAGATAATGTTGTGCAATAAAACTAAGCCTTTTTCCATCTCCAATTCTCTGAATTTAACATGATATCAGAGCCTTCATTGTCATTAACAAAATTTTATTTTTTTCCCTACTGTCATACCTTCATTGTCAACCTTCCCTTGTTGTTATCCTATCTATAACAAATGCAACATTCATTTCTACCCTGCTTGATATAGCCTTCATCATTACTCTTGATCGCTGTAATGTCTGAAGCAAATTCCTCCTAAAGCTTTAACCAAATGAAAGACTCTATGGTGCACCAAGGAAAAGAATACCTCCAAAATAAATAACCTTCTATCACTTAAATGGGAAGAATTATTTGAAGTGGTATCAATTTTTGAAGGCATACTTGAAAGGGAAAGGAAATATGAATCACCTCCTTGACATAGGACCAAAAGAAGGAGATCCTAATTTTTTAGCATGGAATGAAGCGAACTCCATGATTATGTCATGGTTGTGAAATTCCATGACTCCAAAAATTAGTGATACTTTCATGTTCATACTACTGCAAAGGACATATGGGAGGTCGCCAACAAACCTTCTCAAAAGCTCAAGATGCTACTCAAGTCTTCAAAATTAAGGTCAATGTGGGAAACGCAAAACAAGGAAGCAAGACCGTGATTGAATATGCCACTTTTTTTAAGGCTCGTTGCAAGAGCTTGATCACTATAGATGTATAGAGACCAAGTGTCCAGAAGATATTGCTATCCTAAAAAGCTTTATGGAGAAAAATAGAATATATGACTTTCTTACAAGATTAAACGCGGTGTTTGACCATGTTAGAGTTCAAATCCTTGGCAAAGTGGAGATGTCTTCACTAAATGAGAAAATTTCTCTTATTCATGCTGAGGAAAGCCAACAAGGATAATGCTAGAACCAAAAGTTGTTGAAGGTTCAGTAATGATGACAACCAAAGAGACGATATAGAAGAAAAGAGGTAAGGATTCTTCAAAACCTAAAGACAAAGACTCCATTTGGTGCAGCTATTACAAGAATCAAGACATACAAAGGAGACCTAATAGAAGTTACATGGAAAGCCCCAAGTAAAAAGTGAAATCAAATAAGTGGACAAAAAAGGACATCACAAACTAACACTATGATAAGTCAACCCAACCCAGAAACAGTCCAGCTTCTGATAGCTCAATAAAGATATTAATAAGCTAAAACAACTCCTAGTATCCCTTAAAAAACTACCTGCAACTTCTTCGCTTGCACTTTCAGGTAAGTTTCCTATATCCATCGGATTAAGTATCTATAGAAATCATTTGAAAGATTTATGAATCATTGATTCAGGAGCTACATATCACATGACACACTCTATTACCCACTTCATCAACTACACTCCTTGTTTGAGTGATAACAAAATCATCATTACTGATGGTTCTCTCACCACAGTAGAAGGCCAAAGAAACCTACCCTTATCTCCCTCTCCCTCTACCACTCTCAAAAAATGTGCTCCACGTACCTTAGTTATCCACAAACTTAATCTTCATACCAGTGACAATAATTGTCAAGTCTTACTTAACCCTACTAATTGTTTATGTCAGGACTAAGGATCGAGGAAGAAGATTGAACTTGCTAAGGAGAATGATGGACTGTGCTAACTAGAAGAGCTGAACAAATCCATTATATTTAATAATGGCGGTTCTATATTATCCCTATTTTATAAAAAATCTACTATTTGACTTTATCATTTTACATTAGGACATTCATCTTTTGACGTCTTAAAAAGCATGTATCCAAATATTCTTTTATGAGTTGGGAAAATAATCCTTTTATTGTGAAACATGTGAGTTAGCCAATCATAAACGAATTTTTTTCAAACAAAAAAGAGAGATGTCATACTCTATTCTATCTTATTCATAATGATATCTAGGGACCCTAAAAAATCTCTAACATTTCAGGGGCTCGATAGTTTGTATCCTTCATTAACAACTGCACTCGAGTCTCTTGGATCTTTCTTCACAAAAATAAATCTGATGCTAGCATTATCCTCTCCATTTTTCACACTATGATCAAGAACCAATTCGGGATAAAAATAAAAAAAAAATATTATTTCAACAATGCCAAAGATTACTTAACCAAATCCTACCCTCCTACTTTCAAATGGAATGTATCATTCATGATTCTTCCTGCACTCACATCCCAAAACAAAATAGAGTTGCATAAAGAAAATATGGTCATCTTCTTGCCTCAACCCGTACACTTCTATTCCGCCACAATGTGCCCAAATCCTACTAAAAGGAAGCCCTTCTGATTGCCACATATCTCATAAACCGACAACCTTAAAAAGCTTGAGACTAAAAACACAAATAGATATTATGTCCTCATTTTACCTTGAATTTTGAACTCATAACAAACTCACACCCAGAATCTTTGGGTGCACTCTTTATGTTCACATTCACAACCAAAATAGAGAAAAATAGATCCAGAAGCACTCAAACATATCTTTCTCGAATATTCATCCACCTAAAGAGGTTATAAGTATTATCACCCATCCACCAAGAAAACTGTTGTATATGTTGACGTCATTTTTAATGAAAAAACTCATCCTTAGGGGAGAGTAAAACTGACAAAGATGATGAAAGTGAGCTTGCCCCCTTGATCTATCAGCTCCACCACAAATTGACCCATCTAAACCTGAAATTGAAGCCAGGAAAACTGAGGACAAAGCTATTATGGATAACATGAGGTTTGGAAAAATATATTATAGCCGTACAAATTCAAACTATGCTCTATAACAAATCCAAGAATCTGAACCATCTCCTGAAATTGATTAAACACATTCACCCAAAAAAAATCTCTCGTGTACCTCATAACCAACTTTGCATCAGTCCATAATTTCTCACATTCATACAAAAACTTTCTAGTCACACTAAATGATATTCATATTCCTAATAATATTTCTGAGGCATTATATGATGAGAATTAGAAAAATGCCATAAAAATTGAAATGCAGACCCTGGAGAAGAACAATCATGGGAGATCACTGACCTATCAATTGGAAAAAGACGAGATGGATGCAAATGGGTATTATTTGTGAAACACAAAGCCAATGGAACACTAAAAAGCTACAAGGCAAAACTGGTAGAAAAAAGGGTACACTCAGATAAAGGCATTGACTACCAGGAAACTTTTGCACCTTTCACCAACATATGCAGCTCCTAAATGTTTAACTATTGATGAAGTTAATGTTCAGGATAATGGTGTAAAGTTAAATGTTGGAGATGATGGTGGTATTGATGGTCATTCTAAAATGAACCCTACATATGGACCATAGATTCATGTTAATTATGGGAAAGGGAACTTGAAGAATTCTGTGAGACGGAGGAATGCTGCTATTCCTGCTAAATTAGCTAAGGTGAATGGGTCTAGTAAGGTTGTTTTGGGTTTGGTTGATAAAAAGAATGATTTGGAGAATGCAAGAGAAGCTACTGATTTGCTGAAGGTTGATAAGGTGATCAATCCTTGATGCTTTGTGACGTTACCTGATGCAATAGACGGTGTGGTTAATCTTGGAGTAGTCACGGGTTGTAAGTTAGTTTTTCCTTCTTCTATTCATTATATAAACAAATTTAGTGTGCTGGCTGATGGTGGCGAGGAGCTGGTTCATTTTACCTCTATGGAACATGAGGAGGGTGAAGTGGAAGAAATGGGGTAAAGTGTTAATACATGTTTTGAAAAGGAGGACTCTGATGTAAAATGCTTGGAAGGGGTTGGTGCAAATGAAGGAAGCTCATCTTTTGCTAAAAGGCAACTGGCTAAAGAACTAAAAAGTCTAGGTCATGTTAAAATATCTAAAAGCAGAAGGAATGAATTGGGGAAGAAAAATAGTGCGGGGGCTGCTCCCCTCAAATTAATTAATGGCTTCAATCGCTTTTTGGAATTGTAGAGGAGCAAAGAAAAATCAGGCTTCTCTATATCTAAAGGAGTTTGTGAAGGAGTTTGATGTTTTTATTGTTGGGTTGTTGGAAACCAAGCTTTCTTCCATAGATAGGAAGGGAGTAGATAACCTTATTTAAATGGATTGGGACTTTATTTATGTTCCAGCTAAAGCATTATCAGGAGGAATTCTTGTTTTGTGGAATTCTAAGGTGTCTTCTTTTAATGCCTTGGAGTCTTTTTCGCAAGGCATTATTGGGAATCTTGATGTTCATAACAAGGGTGTTTGGCGTATCTCTACTATGTATGGGAGTAATGACATTGCTAAAATGAGGGAATTGTGGAGGAAAGTAGATCAGTATTCCTCCAAGGACTTACCTTTAGTGGTGGGTGGGGACTTTAATTGTTTGCTGGAGAATGGAGACAAAAGGGGTGGGAGAAAATTCTGTTTTTCTCAAGGTCCTAAGGAGATGAAATCTTTTCTTATTAATAATGATTATCATGATGTTGGCTTTATAGGGCCTAGGTTCACTTGGAGTAACAATAAGACGAATGGGGCTCAGATCTTGGAGAGGTTAGACAGATATTTTCTGAACTCTAAGGCAATTGAAGTTTCTCAATGGGTGGTGGTGAAACATCTTGCAAGGGTGGCTTCTGACCATTGCCCCATTTCAGTCAATTTGTTGAAAAATAATTTCAAGGTGAAGAAGATTACCATATTTGAAGATTCTTGGGCTTCATGTTATGCTTCATATGCTGTTGTGGCCAAAGCTTGGTCTAGGAAAGCTGTTGGTAGCCTTTCAGAAGTCCTTAACATTAAGTCTAGAAGGACTTTGAGAGCTTTATTTTTCTGGAGTAAGGCTAAATTTCTAGATATTAATTATTTGAAAGATCATCTTAACGAAGAAATCATTGAACTGCAATTAGAGGAGGCTAAGGAAGGTAGCCTTTCGATGGAGAGGTTGGTGATTCTCAAATCAAAGGTGGAGGAACTCAATTGTACCTTAGATAGATTAAATACTTGGTGGAGACAACGTTCAAAGGTGAGATGGCTAGAGGAAGGTGATATAAATTCCAGTTTTTTCCACTCTTTTACAAGTGCTACGAGGAATTCTAATTGGGTATATAAGATTAAAGATGGGTTTGGAGATATGGTGGAAGACCCAAAGCAAATTGAAGAGTTATTTCTTGATAACTTTAGCAACAAATGGAGGCATAGGGAGTGTTCATTAAGTGGCTGGCCGCCACCCTTGAATATGCTGAATGAAGAAAATAGAGTCTATTTGGAGGTGGAAATCACTTGGGAGGAAGTTTTGGGAGTGCTGAACCAGCTTGGTGGATTTAAATCGCCAGGTAATGATGGAATTTCTTATTCTTTCATTAAGATTTATTGGAATATTATTAAAAATGATATGTGGAATGTCATTTATCAATTTTTCTCATCTTGATTTATGGATGAAAAGTGTAAAGAGACCTTAGTGGTGCTAATTCAAAGGTGGAAAAACCTTTAATCCCCTCCAACTTTAGACCTATAAGTTTATGTAGGTTTATTTACAAGATTGTGGCAAAAATTCTTTTGAATAGAATGCTAAAGGTGATTCCAAAATTAATTTCGATAGAACAAGCATCTTTTTTGAAAGGTTGTTCTATGTCGGAACATGTGTTGTTGGCCCAAGAGATCTTCCACAAATTCAGGTTTTCTAAATCAAAAAGTGGTTTGGTTTCTTTTAAGATTGATATGGAGCAAGCTTATGATAGTATGAGGTGGTCAACTCTGAAACAAGTTCTTCATTATTTTGGTTTTCCTGTTAAATTTTCTAATTTGATTATGGAATGTGTGCAATTCCCTACATTTTCTATTTTGGCTAATGGGACATATTCAAATTGGATCAAGGCTCTATGTGGATTTCGGCAAGGTTGCCCTCTATCCCCGTTTATTTTCATTATTTGCTCTCAATTGCTTTCAAACGCATTAACACTTAGAGGAAGTGAGATTGGTATCAAAATTCATTCAAATGTTCCTAATATCTCACATTTGCTCTATGCTGATGATATTGTGATATTTTCTGATGTTTCTCTTAGAATGGTTAAGAAGGTCAAGAGCATCTTATTAGAATATTGCAGCTGGACGGGGCAAAATATAAATTTGAATAAATCTGTAGTTCTCTTTGGAAATTCAGTGAAAAAGAGGAAGAGAAAAGTGATATCCCGGTGTTGACCTTTGTACAAAGAAACAAAAAGAACAAAAAAAAATCTGCATACCTCGTTCGGCCGAAGAAATCTCGGAAATCCCGTTGATTTTCAGACACTCTGCTCTGATTCGCGATCAAATCCCTGCCAAATCCCCGATATCCCGCTAGTTGAAACCTCGAACACCTCTTCCCGCAAATCCCTCGCCTCGGTCGAGTGTCCAAGGATGTCGTTAAATACCAAACCAAATGAAACATTTGGCCTCCTCTCCGCACGCTAAAATCCCACGAGCTCTTCTTCTCCTTCCCAAGCACAAGCCTCTCTCCCGCAAACCTCCACAAGCCGATCCCATCCCGATCGCAACCCAAAGACCTCACGACCACTGCTCTTGCCCTCATCCGAAGCTCCTCCTTCATTCCGACCTCACCCGACCTCAAGACATCCGACCTCCATACCTCAAGCTCCAGCCGACTCCAACTCCTTAGCCGAAGCCCCTCTGTCGGACACCCCAACCTCCCGATTTCCTTGAATCAGAGAGAGAGAGAGAGAGAGAGAGAGAGAGAGAGAGAGAGAGAGCTTAACTACCTTCTTCATCCTCTCACCAAAGCCGCACCCCATTCTCCCCTTTCTGATCCT
The DNA here is from genome assembly GCA_022539455.1 of Dendrobium nobile. Classification (NCBI taxonomy): domain Eukaryota; kingdom Viridiplantae; phylum Streptophyta; class Magnoliopsida; order Asparagales; family Orchidaceae; genus Dendrobium; species Dendrobium nobile. Next base: position 29,618,003 of record CM039733.1, on the reverse strand, counting down.
CTCTGAAGAAAGACTCAACCCGATCCCTAACTGACCCCTCACTTAAAACCTAACCCACTAAGCTCAACCCAGCTCACTCACTCACTCACTCAACTCACTCCAACTCAACCCAATACACTCACAAACCCAAATCGGCTCAAGGTCTCTCTCTCCCTCACTTCAATGTTTTGATGCTAAGTGCATTTAACTTTAATATTAATGTTAATGCTAATATTAATATTAATGTTAATATTATAAATTATAGTTATATTATTATTATTTTCATAATAATAATAATAATAATAATATAGTTTAAATAATAATAATAATAATATATTTTATTATTTTAATATTATTATTATTATTTAAAAAAAATTCTTCTCTCGTGGCTTGCAACAAGCCAGCAAACCCCCTACGCGCTCACGTAGCGTTGTAGGGAGGGAAACCGGCGCGACGCTTGCGACAAAACTAAAAGTCTTCTTCAATGCTAGCGACGAGCCGGCAAACCCCCTACGCGGTCATGTAGCATTGTAGGGAGGGAAACTGGTGCGGCGCTTGCGGCGAGGGAGATAATATATATATATACATACATATACATATATACATACATATACATACATACATATACATATATACATACATATACATATATACATACATATATATATATAGATATATATATATATATATATATAACAAATACCCCCGAATGCTCATGTAGTGCAGAGGGGAAAATCTGTGCCTTTTTTAACTTGTGCACCAAACCGTTAAACGCTCACGTAGCAAGCAGGGATTTTAAATAAAAAAATGCAACCGTGATATCTTTTGACACCTACCTGAAGCGCTCACGTAGCGTCGAGGGAAAGGCTGACTCTTGGTTTTTCCCCTAAACAGGGGAGACGCCGGGAGGCTGACGAATTTTTTGTCCAAAAAGGATAAGGACTTGGAACAAATAGTGGACTTTGTTTGGTCTTGTTTTGAACAATTAAAGTGACTAAATGCCAATGTGAATGATTAATTAAAATACTTAATTCAAAGCTTGATTCAAGCTTGATCAAAATGAACTTGAATTGACAAGATCATATGAGACTTTTGAACTTGGTTTGAACCAAGAGAGAAGGATCTAAACTTGCCTTATGAACGAACAAAAGTGAACTTGAATGTGGACCGAAGCCGACAAAGAACTCGAACCACAGGGGACTTGGACTCAAGCTAAACTTGTGAACATGAGCTGAACTTGTGCTTTGAACTCAAACAAGAACATGAATTGGGACTGAATTTGGTTGGAACATCAAATGAGCTAAATGAAAACTTGAATTAAAACTTGACTATAAACTTGAACTTGATACATACATTATGTGGACTTGATTTGAACATAAACAAAAGAACTTGTAAGCTTGAACTCGATCAAGCATAATGGACCTGAACATGAATTTGAACCAAAGGATCATGAACTCAAATCAAACTTGAGTGAACAAAAGACTTGAATCAAGTCTGATCAAGAAAGACTGAACTTGAATCAATCCTGGACAATGGGACTCAAGCTTGAATTGAGTTACATGGAATTTGAAAGACATCAAATTGAGTATGTGACACATTATATAATATTGGTAAATATGTCCAAATTAAATGTAATAGAGCATGTACAAGACTTGCAATTAATACAAGACTTGGACAATCTAGCCTACAAGCATCATTTATTTACAAATTATGATGAAGAATCATGCAACCAATTGCCATCAAAAAGGTTGATTCATGCAAATCTCATACAAGCAAGCAAAGATCCATGATGGACATTTGCAAGTTGATGGTAATAAGAACATTGTGACATCCCCATAGTCAATGCAAACAAGCACATTAATTCGCTTGCAATCAATAATATGAGATTTTAATCCAATACTAAGATATTATCAGGCACACAAAGAAATGTTATCACCTGATACAAAGTGAAACAACAAATCCCTGATGAATTTGAACTCCTAATCATTGTGGGAGGCTCTTTTATGAAGTATGGTGCTTATGGATAATAGCAGAAGATCTGCAATACATACGGGCTCTTCATGAATACCTATATAGGAACAACATACCATCTATAGGTAGATGCAAAAAGACTTCAGTGAATGCAGTATCCTGTAGTCGATTTCAATATGTGAATGAAGATATCTACCTGCCAACAAGCAGCAATAGTGGAGAACCTATGACGCCACACCACCGGATCTGCAACCTTCGTACAAACAGACAGAAGGCGTTTACAAATATTTTCAAAATACCCCTGCACGTGCACTGTAGTTTGTATACACATAGATACACAAGGGGTAAAAGCAATCACAAAACTAGCATGGGCCCCGGCGAGCGTGTTATTGGTACACACGTGACGTCTAGGGATGCTACACGGGTTATTAAATTTAAATCCGATCCTCCTAAGCAAGTAAAAAGGAGTAGACATGGTATAATTATAAAATGCCCCCAAACACCCGCATGGGCCCCGACTGATGTTGACAAAGGGGGGTCAAATCAAACACAAAAAAATTTGGTTTTGACTTCCCTTGAGCTTGCTAGCTCATTATGAGCTAGTTTTTAGTTCATTTATTGAACTAAGAGTTAGCTTATTATGAGCTATGTTTTTAGATCATTTATTAATTAATTAGTAGTTCATTATTTTGTCTCTTCTTCTTCCCCTTGTCTATTCATTTCCCATGGATGGCTCTTGGGTTCCCGTGCCTTGGCTCCTTGGTTCCCACAGCTGCCTCCTTGGTTTCCTACGGATGGCTCTTGGGTTTCCGTGCCTTGGCTCCTTGGTGTCCACAGTTGGTTGTTTTCGTGCCTTGGCTCCTTGGTTTCCACGGTTGGCTGCTGGTTTTCCGTGCTGGGTGGTTTTCCCGTGCCTTGGTGCCTCGGTTCTGTGCAGGCCTCTTTGGTTTTTGCAGCTGCCTCTTCGGGTTCCGCCTGGGCTGCTTTCCTGTGGCTTTTGGGGGGGTTTTCCCGTGGCTTGTGATGCTTTGTTTCTAGTGTAGAATTATGTGTTGATTCATTTGCTTAGAATATGAAGAGTTTTGGGCTGTTTGTATTCCACTCTCATGCCTATATATAGAGTTGTTTGTGGCTGTTTTAGTAATGTTATATGAATGATTTTTGAAAATGTAAACCTGTGGGTTTTGTTGGAAAAGCTTGCGAGCTTGTTCCATTCTCCTTCTCATCTCCTCTAGGAAAGACTTGCGAGTTCTTTCCACCCTTCGTCTTGGCTTCTAAACTCTTTCGTCTCTCCGCAAGTACCACCTCACATGTATCCTTCTTCTTTTGAAAAGCAAGTTTAGGGTGTCTTGTTTGAGTCAAGTTTGTAAGAGTCCTTGTTTGTAATTCCTTTTATAATATTAAAGTTATGTTTTGTTTTGTTAGTTATATTTTGTCAAGTTTTAAATATTTTATGTCTTTCTATCATCTTAAAAAGAGTATTGTTTTTGTGATTAAAAATTTGGGGCCCTCCCCAAATTTTTGATTGCATTATCGAGGAGCGTGTTATTGGTACACACGTGACGTCTAGGGATGCCCAGTTATGACCCGGGACCCTCTGAACCGAGTGGTTTTACCGCCAAATGGCACCACAAAATACCGATTATGGCCAAAGCCAATACACTCCTTAGTGGCATCAAATCCTTGAGATATGAATCAATAGGATATGATCGATAGGGCACAAAGCCCTCTGTTAACTAAGGTGAATTCAAATTTGTCCCATTAGACAAATATTCACCCCAGGTCTACAAGGTCCCCTTGGACGAAGCAACTCATGGCTACCGACAAGGATCCTTCTGTCAGGTTGGGTCGACAACATCCTCTGACTAAGTAGACCAGGGACCACGATGGCCCAGGACGACGGAACCATGGGATCTTGATCGGGTCCATCATCCATTCCCCCAGCATCTGCTTTAAGTGTAAAATGGTGAAAATTTCTATTTTAAATATCAAATTTCCAAACTTCTAATATCCAAACTCATGATGCTACTATATGCCAGATATTACGAATCTCTATGTATCTGATTGACAACTAGCTTTAATCGAAAGTTCTCTCTCATTATTGGGAGGGATAATTAACTATAGGGGCTTGCGCCAATAGGAAACCAGAACTTAGATCATAAAGTCCCCGCAAAATGAGGGCGAAATCTCTGGGTGGTGTCTATCTACAAACCCATCTGCCTTCTAAAATTTATCTCGGAACCTAGTTTGTTAAAACTCCCTCGTCGAATAGAAAAGCAATCAGCGGGCGGAGGCCAGGGCCGAATTTTCGAAGCCCACACCCGATTAATGGGTTTAAGAGTGGTTAAGGAGACTTTATTTGGGAGTGAAGATTGCATTAAGAAGACTTGGAGTTGATGATTTCAATTTTCTTCTTCAAAAATCGTTGGATAAACTTCACACTTGGAGCAATAAATATATTTCATTGCCAGGAAAGTTGACTTTAGTAAAATCTGTTATTTTATCTCTAACTTCCTTTCAAAGTACTCACTCTCTCGTTCCTATGAGCATACTTTTAGAGTTGGATAAAATGTGCAGGGATTTTTTATGGCATAAACAGGATAGAAATTTTGGAATTCATTATGTGAGCTAGGATGATCTTTGACACGGATATGGAACACGACATTTTTTAAAAATATAGGACACGGGTGCGGCGTGGACACGACATAATAATTTTTTAATATAATATATAGAAATTAAGATGACATTATATTAAAAATGACAAGCAATAATAAATCAATTTCATGATAACTTATTTAGCTTATAACATAAAGATGTTTAGTACAAAATGTCTAGTACAATCACAAAAATATAAGCAAAAAATCATTTATTACAACATGAAGGTTCAACTACTCAATAGAGGGAATAATAAAATTAAATTCAGAGGTAGATCTTTAGCCTTCAATATCATCATCATTGAATATCATTGCTTCCAACTCTGGTTCATCTAGAGAAAGATTTGCAACCTCCAATAATCCCATATCATCAAGTCACTCGAACCCATCTCCAACAACATCCCACATCTTATTATCACATGTCATATAAAGTGAGGTTTTCCTTGATAGAAGGCGAAGATTTATATTCCTCCTAAATCATAATAGATATTCTCTATTTGAACTACTATCCTTCAACATAGAAATTATAATTGATATGAAGTGAAATCAAAATATCTCAATAATAAGACAACATTAATACAACAATATATCGGTCTGTCGGGGGTCCAAGGGGGCGCTGCCCCCTAGCGGGGTTCGACCCGCCAGGGTAAGAGTAATTTTGAAGTTCCGCTTGTTTTTTAAAGTTCGTAAGTTATTTATATGGAAAGATATCAGGCGGTACCGAACATGTACTGAGCGGTACCGAGCATGTACCTAGCGGTACCGAGCATGTACCTAGCGGTATCGAGCATGTACTAAGCGGTACTGAGCATGTACCTAGCGGTACCGAGCATGTACTAAGCGATACCAAGCATGTACTAAGTGGTACCGAGCATGTACACTAGTTTTTTTTTTTTTTGTAAGTTTCAAAAAACAACAATTAATATTTTAGGCGTCGAGAGTCAGAAAAATACCTTCACTGCCAAAAAGAAATTAAAATGAGAATATTTGATGATTGGGTATTAAGTGCGGACGTTGATTTGGTGTTGTGGCTAGGAAATAAGAAATTTAGTTTGAATCCCGTAAAATACAAGAAATTATATTTAAAAAAATTTATAAAATATTTAAGATACGTGTGTCGGACACGCGTCTCCAATTTGCATTTAATATTTTTTAATCAGACACGTTTTTGGCGAGTCTGACACGTGTCGGAGGAGTGTTGGACGAGTGTCGTGTCGGACATGGTGTCGGACACTACACGCCTCTTTGAGGAGAAGTGTCCGTGCATCATAGGTTTCGGTCCATTTGATGGATGATACGGAACTTGATAAATTCATTATTCATGGATGCTGGAATTTAGAAGAATTGAAGACTTGCTTTGGAGAAGATCTGATAACTTTAATTTATCAAATTCAGATTTGTTCTGATCTTCAAAAGGATACTTTTAAGTTGATTCATTTTCAGACAGGAAAAACTTTCTGTTATTGTTTCAGAAGTTATTGCTTCAGGTGATCTAATGGGAAGAGAAATCTTATTGGAATTGGCTTAGGAAACTCAAGCTTATGCCACGGGTGGAAAATGTTTGGTGGAGAATTTTTCAAGAAGCTATCCCAACCTTTGGATTTCTGTTGAATAGAAGATTGAGAACGTATGATGCTTGTCCTACATCACACGTGGTGGTAGGATGCTCCAAACTGATTCAAGAAATCCAAATTATTAATAGTTGGGGTTTCTTGTTGCCAGTATTTGCTTCTTTACAGGAATGTTGTACGTGGATGGAAAGAAATGCTGGTACGAATTCTCTTCTTGTAAAACTTTATTGCACTTTGGTTTTCCTTAATTGGAAATCGAGATGTAAACATGTTCATGGAGAAAAAGAAGACTCTTGCTTGTTTATAATTGCTCAAACTATTTCTCTAGCTTCTTTTGTTGAAAAATGAGCTCTCAAATCGGGCTACTGGGGGCTAATCAGCCTACTAGGCTATTGATTAAGAGTTGGCACCCCCCCCCCCCAAACCCGGTTGGCTCAAAGTAAACGTGGATGCTTCCTTGTTTCCTTCCTATGAGGCTACTATAGGTGGAGTATTCAAAGACTTTAAAGAAAGATTTCTTTTGGCTTTTGGTTTCAAGGGATTACATTGGGACGTTGTTCGATTGGAGTTATTGGCTATTCAAGCGTTAAAGGTCATTCTGCAAAATTGGATGTTGGAATATGAAGGAGTTATTATTGAAGGTGACACTGCAAATGTCATTAATTTTCTTCATAAACTTAATAGAGATCCGACCAAGATGTTGATTACAAATGAGATGGAAGAGATGGATTTCCTCAAAGGATTCAAGCATGTTATTTTTAGTAGAGTGAGTAGAGATTGTAATAAGTTAGCTAATATGTGTGCTAACATTGCTCATTGTAATAATTTTGTTTGGAACAGCTATAATTGGGGATCTATTCCTCCTTTTATTAGCTTGCTAAAGGAGAAAAGTTATCCTTTTCTTAGTTTGTAATCTCTTTTCCTTTTAATAATATTGCTTCTGCATCTTTCTAAAAAAAATTCAGGAGAGAGAAAATAGAAAATATTAAAATCATTAAAAACAAAAATAAGATTAAGGTCGCCTAAATTGATTAGAATAATTTTCGGAATTAGAGCAATAGAAAATACTAGCCCAAATCCAACTTCTCTCTCCTTCTGCTCTATCACCGCACCGACCATGCATGCAAATGGTGAATGAATGGGAAATGGTGAGAAATATTTAAATGATTTAAATGGGCTAGCGCCGCAGTGCTCTCCACTAAGGAAATCAGCCAAGCGAAATAAAGGAGACAGCGCTATAGTGCTCCACATCAATGCCACAGCACTCAGAAAGTCATTTACAAATAGAAAGGTCAGTGCTGCCATGCTCCCAAGTAAAATTTTTTCTTTTTCTATTATAAATTAAATTTTTAGAAATTCATTTAAAAAAATTAAACACATATTCATACAAATGATAAACATGCATGAGTCTTGTGGTTATTACACACCAACCCTATCACAACTAGAATTCACTCCAAATTCAATCACTAAAAATTCTCTCTTTTTATTCCACAACAAATAAGGTTTAAATACAACTTACAACAAGAGAGATAAAAACTTGAAAAGAAGAAGGAAAAAGGTAAGGGAGCCCATGCAATGTAACCACCCACTCCCTCCTAACGTGGTCGTTCACTTCACTCATGCCTAGCTACTTGCTTGGTTGTGCGCTTCACTCCATGACTTAGCCACTTAATGAAACTAATTGTCTTCAACTAGTCCTTTAACACAACATCCACAACACAAAGACCCATGCTCACATAATTACTAGTATAATTTTATATAAAATTTTCACACATAATATCTTCATAATAATTACGTAGAATTATAAAAGAAATTTTCTAGCGCTGGATCTTCAGCTTGCTCCTGGTGATGGGTTCACTATGTTCAACTGCAACATTCCTAGACTGAGCCCCGGTGATTCGACCATTTCTATCATCTTGTGCTTTCGATCCTCTTAGTGCTACACCAGTTCTCTTATACCTTAAAGATCTATTGTCTGAAGAGTTGAAGTCTAAATAGCCAGTTGCAAACTCTGGTGCTAGCTTCTTCAAATCTTCTCTAGTAAGCCAAGTGTCTTTAGCGAATGGTTTGTCTCTCCATCTTAAAAGAAATCTATGATCTCCAATATGGTCTATTTCATTTGTGATGATGTGATCTACCTCAAAGAATTGAGTATTGGTTAAACACCTACAAAGATTGATTTTATGTTCTTACAAAAGAATCATCCTATGTACTTAGAGTCGGTTAACTCTCCTATATGATATAATATCTTTCATATTAAAAATTGGGAAGATAGAGAAGTTATACGGTAATTCAATAAAATATAGATTCGTGCCAATTTTTTAATAATCTCAAATGGCCCAAATGCCCTAGTTTGTAATTTTCCATACCAAGTTGAAGTAAACCACAAAGGATAAAACACATGGTCCCCTACATTATAATATATTTAAAGTTTTTTTTGGTCTTATTTTCAGTGTATTTTTCATTAGTGACTTTTAATTATTGTTTCACATTTTCATAAAAGCTTTAAAAATCTTGTGTAAATTTAAATGAAAAATCAAAAAATGCACTGAGGGAATACTAGCAAGATCAACTAGTTTTCTAGAGTTGTAGTTGAACATAGTGTTATTAACCCTAGAAACTAAATTGTTATTATAAAAGGAATATTACCAAGTCCAAAGTATAGAAATTATCTTTTTTTTTGGAAGTCAAATCCACACTTTATAATTGCCTTTCCAAGCTTCTCACTCCTCTTGGTGTTCACCTCCAATGTTGTCCAGCAATTAGCACGACTTTGATACTAAAATTATGTTAGTGTGGTCACTTAGTGAGCATTAAATTGGGTTGTAACCCATCACAAGAGTCCTATGTAGGTGCATACATATCAACAGCACAAAATGGAACACGCCATGGTGCATAGCGCGGAGCAAAAACGGCATTATTTGGCGTTGCACATCAAAATGACGCGATATTTGCACCATGCATGGGTAATGGCGCATGGCGCAAATAGCGTGCAAAATTTTATTAATACGTTATAAATTTAAATTATAAATTATAATTATAATTTGTAATATTTATATATTAATATCAAAATTAATTATTAATTAATTAAACGTCAAATTAATAAAATATCAAAAAAAAAAATTTATCTTAACATTGTAGGATATAAAGCTTTTACATTTGTTATTTGGTTGGATTTATGCTAAATTATGTTTAAATCTTGCTCAAATCTATTGATGTAAGTTTTGATAGGATTTAAAGTTGTCATTTTTACTATTTGGCAAGATATTTATGCTTAAATTTTGCTCAAATTAGCATATTATATATATATATATATATATTGCATCATGTTTAAAATGACATACGTCGCAGTGTGAGCCATGACTCCACAAAACTTTGCACCGTGATGGGCCATCGCCATTGATAAGTACATGTAGGTGAGAAATATGTTGAAATTAATTTGGTGGTGATTGTTAAGTTTTTTTTTTATTATTTGGTGAAGGATGATCAAATAGCACTGCCGTTGCCAGGTCCCAAGTCCTGGATGATAAAAGTGGAGGGTTGCGTTAGGTAGTCGACAGCCAGCGTAAAACTTGTTGAATAATAATAACATAAATCATTTAAGAAATTGTGTTAATGCTAGAGCGTCCCCTGGAAGTGATGCGCTATGTGGCCTGAATACAGTGATAAGTATGGAAGGGCCGCTGCACCGGCGCCCAGGTGCAGTGTTAAATAGGCAAGGATTCCCACATCAAGGATGGATGTGGGCAAAGAAGTTAGTCCATGAAACTAGAATTAGAATAGGAACTTGAAATATAGGTTCCCTTATAGGAAAATTAATGGAATTAATAGATATTATGATGCATATGAAGATAAATATTTTGTGCATTCAAGAAACTAAATTGTTTGGAGAGAAGGCTACGGAAATTGATAGTTTAGGATTTAAACTTTGGTATTCGGATAGGAGTCGTACTAGAAATGGTGTAGATGTTATTATGGATAAGAGTTTGAAGGATAAAATAATAAAAATTAATAGGATTGGAGATAGAATTATAGCTTTAAAGATTGTTATTGATGATAAAATTGTTAATATTATAAGTGCTTATGCTCCTTAAATAGGTTTGGATACGAGTTCTAAATTATATTTTTGGAATGACTTAGAAGAATTATTACAAAAGATACCTCTTGAAGAAAGAGTTTTTATTGGAGGATATTTAAATGGACATGTTGGTAGAGAGGTAGATGATTTTAAAAACATTCATGGTGGCCATGGTTTTGGAATGACAAATGAAGGTGGCAATACCATATTAGATTTTTATTTAGCTTATGATTTTTCAATTGCCAATACTTTATTTAAGAAAAAGAATGAGCATCTCATCACTTATAAAAATGGATATATTACAATCTATATTGACTATTTTCTTATAAGAAAATTAAATTGTTTAGATTGTAAAGTTATTCCGAGTGAATTTATGTACCCAACATCGATTATTAGTTTTGGACTTTAAGATAAAGGGGTAGAAAATAAATAATAAAGTAAAACGACATTTTAGGATTAGATGGGGGCATTTAAAGAAAATTAACAAAAATATTTTTGAGAGTAAGATTTTAGATCTTATGATTTTATCTGTGCATGAAGATGCAAATGTTATGTAGAAAAAAAATACTAGTGATATTAAGAATATTACAAAAAATGTGCTTGGAGTATCAAAGGGAAAAGCACCTAATAGTAAAAATAACTGGTGGTAGAATCTAAATGTACAAGAAAAGATTAAAAATAAGAAACTTTTTTATAAAAATTTCTTTAATTTTAAAAATTCTGATAATCCGGAAAGATATAAAGAGGCTCGTAAGAAATCTAAGAAAATGATATGTGATGCAAAGACCTTAGATTTAAGTGATTTATATAATAGATTAGATACTAAGGAGGGAGAAAGATATATGTATAAGTTAGCCAAACAAAGAGATAGGAGTAGTAAAGATTTAGTTCAAGTGAAGTGTGTTAAGGATGAAGATCAAAAAATACTTTTCTTAGAAGATAATATTCAACAAAGGTTGATGAGATATTTTGCTAAATTTTTTAAAGAAAATTGTCAAAATAAGATTGACTATAGTGACCTTAGCATCCTAAATGAAAATAAAGATTTATGTTTTTATGCGTATTAATAAAACCGAAGTTAGATAGGCTTTAAAAAAAATGAAGGGTGAAAAAGCTGTTGGACCTGATGATATTCCAATAGAGGTGTGAAAATGCTTAAGAGATGAAAGAATTTATTGGCTTACTAAATTTTTTAAAACTATTTTGAAGACTAAAAAGATACCAGATAAGTGGAGAATGAGTGTGTTAATTCCTATTTTTAAGAATAAAGGTGATGCATAAGATTGTGCGAATTATAGAGGAATTAAGTTAATGTGTCATACTTTAAAACTATGGGAGCGAGTTATGAAGCATAGGTTGCAGCGTGATACTAATGTTTCTCAAAATCAATTTGGATTCATGTCGGGTAGGTCGACTATGGAAGTCATACATTTATTAATATGTTTGATGGAGAAATATAGAGAAAATAAGGAGGATCTACATATGATATTTATTGATTTAGAAAAAGCATATGATAAAGTTTCAAGACAAGTGCTATGGAGAGTTCTTGAAAAGAAAGGAGTTAATAATGCTTATATTCAAATCATTAAAGATATACATGCAGGAGTTATTACTTGTTTTCAAACACAAGGTGGTTTGACCAAGTATTTCCCTATTTAAGTTGGGATACAACAAGGATCAGCCTTAAGCCCATATCTTTTCGCTTTAGTCATGGATGTTCTTACTAGACATTTACAAGAGGATATACCTTGGTGTATGCTTTTTGCTGATGATATTCTTCTTGTTGATAAGACTAGAGAGGGAGTTGAAAGTAAACTTGAATTATGTAGGTCAACATTAGAGACTAAAGGTTTTTGCTTGAGTAGATCTAAAACGAAATATATGGAGTGTAATTTTAGTAGTAATAGACCTAATGAAGGGATTGTGACTTTGGGCAATCAAGTCATTAATAAGAGTACACGTTTTAGATATCTTGGATCTATTGTTCAGAGTGATGGTGAAATAGATGGAGATATTATCAGCAGAATTCAAGTTGGATGGTTGAAGTGGAGAAATGCATCGGGCTTGTTGTGTGATAGAAAAGTACCTCTCAAACTTAAGGGAAAATTCTATAAGATGGTAGTGAGGCCTGCAGTGCTATATGGTGCTGAATGTTGGCCATTAAAAGAGAAGCATAATACTAAGTTTAGTGTAGCAGAGATGAGGATGCTCAGTGGATGAGTGGCTTTACCCTTACAGATAGGATATGAAATGAGCATATACATGAAAAGGTTTGAGTAGCTCCAGTAGAAGATAAGATTAGAGAGAGTCGCCTTAGATGGTTTAGTCACATAAATCGGCAGCCTTCCAATGACCCGATTAGGAGAGTAGAGGTATTAGATTTGACTTATGTTAAGAAAGGTAGAGGCAGACCTAAAAAGACTGTGTTAATATTAGGAATGATCTTTCTTTATTAGATTTAAACGATAATTTGACCTTTAATAGGGCACAATGGAGAAAAAGGATTCACATAGTGAGATAAAGGCTTGATGTTGTTGTTTGTGGTGAAGGATGATCAAATTTGCTAAAGAAACATATAGTATCTATCATCTTGAGGAATCGAACCATCATTAAAACTATATAAAACCTTTATTATCATATTTTCTCTTATAAACCCTTAAATTGAATAAAGAAAAATCTAGCTTTAACACCTACACTTTAGCCGCCCAAGGTTTACAATTGCACAATTAGGCATTGAGGCATTTTTCTTTCGTGAGGAAAGGCATAAGCCTCAAAATTTAAAAATTGTGTAAAACGAAAATAAATGTTAAAAGTGAGTTTTTATATAAAACCCAAATAATACGTTAAAGAATGACATTAACTTTATATTGAACTATGAAGTAAGAAATTTGATTTTACATAAAAATAAATAAAAAATTTTAAAATTAAAAAAATTAAAAAAATTTAAAAAATTAAAATAAAAAAATAAATAATAAAAAAATAAAAATAAATGAAACAAAAAATTGCATAAGACGTAAAGCGGCAAGTGATAAACTACATGAAATCGTGAAAGTTATTTATTTGAGTCGTCATCATAACAAATTACTCTCCCCTACCTCATCCGATGGAGTTCAATGCCTATTAATGTGTTTCTTCTTCATTTATTTTAATTATCTTTCTCTTTTATAAATATTTATCATTAACATAAAAATAAGAATAATACTCCAAAATTTTTAGAGGAGGTGGTGGTGGTATGCGGCTTTCAAGTGATTCCCAAAAGTGGCTATAATGGTGGTAGCTATGGCAAAGGCGGTTTGATGGAGGTTGAGGCGGATGAGAGGAAGTTGTAGTAGCTTGGGGGTGCATGAAAGCATGATTCATTCAAGGCTTTAGTTTAGGATTTAGACAAGTTTTAATATAATTTATATAAATCGGGTGAGGCGTGCATCAAAGCGGGCCTCAACCAAGCTCAAGCGCAAGCATCATTAAAAAAAAAAGTTCGAGCTGTAAGCCTCAAGGATTGCTTCACTGGAAATGCGCTGAGGCGAGCCACAAATTACGCAATTTTAAATAATATGGCCACCCATCATTTATTGTTCTTAAAACCATATTTCCTTCATTAATCATAGATATCAATATCAAATAATTTCATTGCAAAGCTCATGAACAAGAAAAACACAACAACAACATCATGCCTTTATCCCATGAATCCTTTTTCTCCGTTGTGCCCCATTAAAAGTTAAATTCTCATTTAAATCTAATAAAGAAATGTTATTTCTAATATTTTCTAACCAAGTCTTTTTAGGTCAACATTTACCTTTCTTAACATAAGTCAAACCTAATACATCATCTTTCCTAATCGGGTCATCAGAAGGTCATCGTTTTATGAAAAATGGTCTGACACTGGGTCGAATGATCCCTACCTCCAACGTCTCTATTATCAATCTCTTGATCTCATCCTTCAGGATTGGGAAACAATGATACGGACAAACACCGACAGGTGAGACTAATTCCTTCAAGAAGATAGCATGCTTGTATTCCTGTGCAGGAGGCAACCCCTGAACTAGCTAGAACACCTCTCGATACTATAGTTGAACCATGTATGGTACTTCTATATTTTTGTCTTCCAAACTCTGCAGCTCCACCAAAAATCTCATTCCTTCACCCTTTCCTCTCTTTGGAAGTGGCTCAAAAATCACATCCATGTCATCTGTCAACGTAACCGATAATGTTGAGCTGGCAGGAACCAGATTCAAGAACCAGATTCTTCATAGGTGAGGCTATTGAATTCTTGTTCACTTGAGATTGAGAAACTATGGAGGCTTTGGAATCTTTCCCAGTATAAGCAAGGATTATTAAACAGAACTTTGCATCCGATTCAGCTAATTTAGCAAATTTGTTCATGCATTGTTGACAGTTATGCGTGATAAGAATTGAATGTCTTTGAATCTTATAATGTCCTATCACCTATGACATGAAGATCCAACACCATCATTATCATTCCATCTAGATTGGAAATTTTTTCCTCCATTAATGACATTCTGTCCTCAAATGCTAATTTGAGTTGACAAACATTTCCTTTAAGAAGCTCTTCCAAGGCATCAACTTTCTTTGCCACCATATATCCCAAAAAAGTGCTCTAATACCAATTGATAGGAACTTAATACAATTTCCTCGAAATTAATAAACGGCAATAAGAAATTAGAATGAAGAACAAATCAAAACTATTTTTATTGCAAGATATATAAAAGAAAATAGCAAGATACAGTTGGATCTTCAATTCAAGAGGAAGATCCGACTCTCCCAAATCCCAAGCTATTGACTAGAGCCCAAATATCCTAGGAATAAACTAAATTCAGCAAACTCCAAAACATATCCTAAAATCACCCTATTGTTATCGTTAAATAGGCTCTCATAATTCCCTCCAAAATCAGCCCCATTTCCCTAAATAATTCCCTCTCATATTTGAATTCAAATTAGATTTTTTTTTCCCAATTAATTCCCTTAGAATTGTAATTAAAACTTTCCTAGATAATTCCCCCTTAATTCCTCCACCTTTTCCTTAAATAATTCTCTCTTAGATTTTGAATTCAAATTAGATGTTTTGTCCTAAATAATTTTCTCCCAATTTTAATTAAAACATTCATAAACAATTCCCCTTTGATTACGAACTTTCCTAAACAGCTCCCTCTTGATTCGAAAATTTCATACTATCAAGATGGACCTGATAAGGTGGAACATTTGGCATATGTGTATAGAATTCGGAAGTCAAAAGGTTAATATGAAACATTGTAAGGTGTTGTGAAATGATGGACGGGTTGATATCATATATATGATATAATAACCCCATGTGATACCCTCAAGATCCACATAATTTATTACAGGGAGCTATAAAAAGCTAGAGATAGATACTAGAGTCATAAGTGCAGGAGCAAGATCCATGTGATTTACTAAATGGGATTTAGAAGAAGCTGGAGACTGATAGGGGAGTCATAAATGCGAGAAAAAATATCCTCATCTGAATATCTGATACATGAGATTACTAATAGTATCGTTATATATGTAACTGATTTAAAGATATAACTGATTGACTTATGAGATTAAATGAATGATAAGATTGACTGAATGAATAAGACTAATTAAATGATAAAAATATATTGAATAGTTGATTAACTAAACAAGATTAACTTCGCATGTAGACTGATGATTGATAGACTGAGATGTGATATGTAATAGACTAATAAATTGATATAAGTGATATATATATATATATATATATATATATATATATATATATATATATATATATATATATATAATTTCAGTTTTATCTTGCATTGAAAATAGTGATAAGTTTTGATTATTTTTGAGTTTTTATGCTCATTACGTGATTTTAAATCATTTTAGGCAAGATGCCTGCAAGTTGAGGCTAAGCAATTGATGATAGTTTGTTTTATTTTCAGTTTTTAATTTTATAGATATTCATTGTAGTATGTTGTGACTATTGTTTATGTTGTTTTAGACTTATGAATCATAATGTAAATATTGATAGTAGTAATATAATTATATTTTGCAATGTTTATATTTTTCTCGAATGCTCAGCTATGGTTATCAATAGAGTTGTTAATGAAATGAAAACATAAATAAAGAGAAAAAAATGAAATTCTTTCATTTTAGATCTTGGAGAGTGACAAACGTGGAATCAACTTAAAGGTTAGTGGAAGAATTTGATTATAATCAGAGCTGCATTAATTATTGCATTATTTAATGATTAAAATGTATTTGAAGAAAGAGGAGAGAGAGAAAGCTCTCCTAGCCTTTTCGTTCATTGTTCCTATTATGAAAATTATTCTGCTCGTTGTAAGTGACCAAACTCTTTTTTCAATGAATTTGATTCCTATGGGTTTTATCTCACTTAAATTATCAAAAATGCATTGTTCTCTAATTTCGTAAGCTTTCACCGTGGAACTTTGATATGTTATAGGTTATAGATTTGATCATTATGAACAATTTGATATGATTTTATTACATTTTCACTAGTTAAATAGATGTATAAGAATTTCTATGTAAAATGAGTAAAGGAAAATGTATGTTAAAAACGAACTGTAAAGTAATGTACCATGACTTTGATACGATACTAAAATGTGATATTTGTTGAAATAATTGTATGAGAGTATGCATTGAAATGTAACATTGATAGTGATCTGATAAGAATACTGCCACGATGGACCTGATAAGCTGGAATATTTGGCAATGTGTATAGAATTCGGAAGCCAAAAGGATGATATGAAACACCGTAAGATGTGGTGAATGATGGACTGATTGATATTAAATATATAATATGATAACCTCACGTGATACCCTCAATATCCAGGTGATTTACTGAAGGGACTTATAAGGAGTTGAAGATAGATACATGAGTCATAAGTTTAGGAGAAAGATCCACGTGATTTACTGATTGGGAGTTATAATGAGCTGAAGACAAACATGGGAGTCATAAGTGCACGAGCAAGATCAAGATACCCTCATCTAAATATATGATACACGAGAGTAATAATAATACTATTACATATTTTAATTTATATATATAACAGATTGACTGATGAGATTGAATGAATGATAAGAATGATTGATAAAGACAGACCAACTAACTGATTGACCAAATAAAAGTAACTCAATATCAAGACTGATGATTGACAGACTGAGATTTAATAAGTATTAGATTGATAAATTGATATAAGTGACCAACACAATATATATATATATATATATATATATGATTCATTGTTTAAAATTGTGCAATATGAGGCCCGACTCTGTGCAATTCCACTGAAAAATGCCTCGAGGCTTACGCCCCGAACCTTTTTATGAGGCTTGCGCCTCAACTTGGCTGAGACCCGCCTTGAGAAGCGCCTCGCTGGCGTGAGGCAATACGCCTCACCTTAGTTTATATATATATATATATATATATATATATATATATATATATATATATATATATATAATATATATATATATATATATATATATATATATTAAAACTTACCTAAATCATAAAATAAAGCCTTAAACAAATCATGCCTTAATACACCCCCGAGCCACAACTTTCTCTCGACTATCTCGACCTCTAGCCTACTGCCTTCACCGCAGCCACCACTGCCGTAGCAACCATTGGGGATCACTTGAAGGCCGCACACCACCACCACCTCCTTTAAAAAATTATAAGTATTACTCTCACCATTATATTGATGACAAATCTTTATGAAAGATGAAGATGACTGAAATAAATAATCAAGAAGCAGATTGAGAAGCTTGGACTCCACATGATGAGGCAGGGGAGAGACCAATTTGTTATGATGATGACTCCAATAAAAATACCCTCATTGATGGCAGTGTAGATAATTTATGTGTTGTTGACAACTATTTTAGCTTTCTTTATAAATTAATTGTGGATGAGTAAAGAAGTGAGAAAGAAAGAATTTGAAGTTAAACTTGATGTTATATGATACTTTTATGCAATTCTTATAATTTATGTTATTTTCTTCTTGAATTTTAATTCTATTCATGCAATTTATCACTTGTCACTTTACATCATATTCAATTTTTTTATATGTATGTCAATTTGTTATTTCATAGTTCAATAAAAAACTAAAATGTCATTTTTAGCATATTATTTTGTTATTATATAAAAAATCACTTTTAACCTTTATTTTCACTTCACGCAATTACTGGATTTTGAGGCTTACGCCTCGCCTCATGAATGAAAAATGCCTCAATACCCAATTGCACAATTTTAAACATTGATATGGTTTAATGATTTTCTTATATGACTTACATCATACTGTTTCACTTTTGCCTTGCATTGAACATAGTGGTAAGTTCTGATTACTTTTTTTTATGCTCATTATGTAGTTTTATATGATTTCAGGCAAAAGTAAGAAGCCTGCAGGGTTGAGGATAAGCAATGATGATATTTTATTTTTTATTTTCAGCTTTTGGTTTTATAGATAGCCTTTTGTAATATGTTGTGGCTATTATATATGTTGTTTTGGACTTTTTAATCAGGATATAAATATTGATAGAATTTATGTAATTATATTTTCCATTGTTTATATTTTTCCCGAATGCAATTAATCAACTCAAGTTATCAATAATAGGGTCGTTAATGAAATAAAAACAATAATAAAATGCAAAAGATATGAAATTCTTCCATTTTAAATCCAGGGGCATGACAGCCACCTCCACCGTTGACTCGTATGGGCTGAAGTTTTTGAACTTGACAATAGCAAGGACTGAAAGAGAAGCAGCCCTCTCACAAGATTTTGGATGATCTAAACACTACCAAGGAAGTCCCTCTCATGGTTAGGGAAGAATAAGGAAAACAACGATGGTCCTTCGGTCTCTCTTGAAGGATGGAAGCAAGAAGAAATGCCTATTGCTCTCAATTTGGAAAATCTAAATTCCGTCTCCCTGCTCTCTATATCTCTCGGCTTTAGAAAAATGAAACAACCCCTCTACAATTTCCTCTACTGAAAGAAAAAGAATGCTTGGCCCTCGTTCCTCTTGGTTGCATGCAATGAGCCCCCAATCTTCATGAAGGTTTAAACATATTCAGCAGCCAATAAGAGGCCCAATCCCTCTTATTTTTTTGGCTTGGATGCACACCTAGAAAGCCTTCCAACTCTCAATTCCTCAAAACAAGAAACTTAGGCCACTCAATTTGCCTAGCTTGCACGCCCCAGGAGGCTCTCTGGCTCATTTCTCCTCTTGAAGCCAAAAGGAAATAAGGGACCTCTTATTTTCTTTATCTCGAAGACAAAGCCCTGAAACGAAAAGCCAGCTCGGTCCTATCTAGAAGTCTCGAGTTGCCATAAATCCCAAAAATTCTAGGATAAGATAGGAAGACAGCAGTGCCACTCATTATTTATAAGGAAATTTAAGCAGTTAATTTGAGCTTCCTGATTTAGGGAAGGTTGATTAAGGTTCAAATTAGATCAATTGAACTCACTTGAGTCAATCAAACTCAAGTGGACTCAATAAGACTCGATCCGGCTCAATTTGAGTCAACCTGACACAATTTGTGTCAACAATCAACTTTAGCATATCGCACAAACTTAGGAGGTAATCTTGTGACTTGAAGAAAGGAAAAATATAAAATGTGTTGGTAAGATCTAGCGTAGAAGCCCAATTTAGATATATGGCAGTGAGAATATACAAATTATTATGAATAAAAATTTCTTTTGAATGCTTTAAAGGTTGAATGAAAAGGTTTAATAAGGCTCTACTATGATAATAAATCAACCATCAACATTGAACATTAACTTATGCAACATTATCATAAAAAGCATAAATGAAGTTAATAAATACTTTATAAGGAGGACCTTAAAGTGGTTTAATCTGTAATCCATTTGTAATCACAGGAGAACAACTTACTGACATTCGAACAAAAGAATTATCAAGGGCGGCCCTTTAGGCAAGTTTGGAATCTATGACATTTATTAATTTGCATGCAAGGGAAGTGTAAAACGACCACAAAATTTATTGACAATTGCGACCCTCACTCACCAAGACTTCCTCTACCTTTGCAAAGTTTGCCCATTGAGAAAAAACAAAAATTCACCATCATTATGCATCTTGACATGTCAGGACAAAATAAAGTATCATGGAGTACAAATGCCAAGTCTACGGATATCTCGGCTATATGTCTAACTCATATTTTGAAAAAAAAGGGCATACATAATTTTCACAATGATGAACATATGTTGGGAAATATATTAGGCATGTTAGGGTTCAACATATGTCGGATACAAACACAAAAGACGTTTTGATGAGTCTGTGCGCTGTAGTCCATGTGGCTCCTTTTTCTAACATCTTTTGTTCCTAGACAAGTATATGAGCCTATTTTGTGAGGAACGTGCATTTGATGCATGTATGTTCTTTTAAAATATCTTCTTAAAATAATAAACACCTACCTGCATTCTTTTAGAATGATGTTGCATGCCTTACTCCATTGTTTCCTATTAAGCAACAGATCTGCCGGAAATGCTTCAAGAACAACTCTAGGTAGCACCTGCACCGAAAAAGGGAGTTAGGTCCCTGCAATTGTAGTGACCATTCAATAGTTATATTTGTTCGAAATATGGAAAAAAATTAATAAATTTTGGGTAACGGTGTCAGGTCATTAAATCAAAAGCAAAAGCAAGTGTCCTCAAATAGGTTCTAGCAATGATAATATTAGTCAATTTTCATAGCATATAACTACTTTTGGAACGCATAGCATGGTAATGCATGAGTAGTAGAAGGCTCTCTTCTATCGGGACAGAGGCTCTCGTTATCATGCATGACAACCGTAAGTTTGTAGCAATCATTATCACTAGTGACTTTATACCAATCATTTGGATTCAATTTTATGAATCATCATTCTCTACTCATCTACTCATATCTTCAGAAAATTCTATAAGATGTTAATTATATTTTGTGTAATTCATTTGTAAATTTTTATCCAAATCATCTTTAGTTAACCATTTTTCTTCCTAACTATTCCACAAATTTTCTAGCTGACATAATGTCTTCTTGATACTTCTTCTGTCCTCCAATGTATGTAACCAAATTACATAAATCAACTTTTTTAATCCTTTGTCTTAATAGACTACTACCGTTGTGTCAATAATACAATAGTTTTTCAAAATATCAAAGACGTTATCTTAGTGAGGGAAGTTATAATGAAGTAAGAATGAACTCATGATTTTACAAAATGAATACAAAACGATAAACTTAGTAAACTAAAGTTTCTACGTATCTACTTAAAAATGATTTAAAAAATGATCAGAACTGAGCTGTTGGAAATTAGCTTAACCAGAACATTTCCATTCTTGCTGAGATCGTTAACCAAACGCTTGTCAGCATTATCCCGTCCATCCAAAAAAAGCTTCTTCCCTTGACTGGAAAAAAGGGTTTATTTTTCAGTCAACTATATGAAATTAACAACTCACTAACCTTTAACTCACTCCGTACCTTTTTAGCTCATACCAAACCGGTGATATATGTGTGAATTTAGAGGTGAACTCCTTTGCCACTTCATAACCTCTAGAGTTCCTGCATGATGGATGACATAATCCGCACCACTAGAAAACCATTCATGATGAATTCATGTGTATATCCGTCCTCAATTTAGAGAAGCTAATTAGACAAAAGTTAGTTTTGAAGTAAACAAAACTTCAGGAAATCACTTCAGAAATCAACCACACAAAGATGCAATATGAAGGTGCTGTTGTTTCTTTAAAAAAAGATCAATTTTTTTAAGAAACAAAAAGCACGAAATAAAACTGGAATAAAAAATTCAAATA
The DNA here is from genome assembly GCA_022539455.1 of Dendrobium nobile. Classification (NCBI taxonomy): domain Eukaryota; kingdom Viridiplantae; phylum Streptophyta; class Magnoliopsida; order Asparagales; family Orchidaceae; genus Dendrobium; species Dendrobium nobile. Next base: position 29,595,925 of record CM039733.1, on the reverse strand, counting down.
TGATGCAAACCTCTAATGTTATACTCATCCAAAACATAAAACATCTGTTGAGACGAGTGGATTAAGACTCAAAACGTTGATTTTGTTCACATTAGTTTTGCTTCAACACTTTTTGTTTTTTATTAAAAAACATGTTAATAATGATGATCCCAAAGGAAAATGGGTTGTACTCTCTAGTCATTGTGCTGATTTGGTTAGGTTTTAGTTCCCAGCCTGAATTGGATGGGCTAAAATTCTGGCCAAGATGTTACTTCAATTCATATTTTCGAGACTGGTTTGTTTGCAAGCACACACCTAACAAACAACCACACACCTGCACCTTTAACAGATTCATGAACCGCCATGTGCAAGGGCTTTTGTGAGCTATTTACATGTCCATCATCGTGCAAATCTTCACCGCAAATGCGGGCCGCCTAGCTACCTATTTATATGGAGGCACTTAAAGCCCGCGAGTTGTCCTCAGCATGTTTTGGCTGAGTCTTCCAATGAGATCCAGGTAGTCAACTTAATTCTAACACCTTTTGTTATTTATTTTAGGAGAGATTTTATAATTATAAATAAAAGAATATATGTGACATAAAAGTTCAAGTTCAATAATACTTTCTTTGAATTATTTTATGCCCTCTCTATGCTATTGTGTCTGTTGATGTGATTCTAACCTACTATTATTGGTGATTATAAACTGCAGGTGGAAGCCATCTCCAAGCATTGGCCTAAGGCCTGGATGCTATTTTGGGTGATTCTTTTTCCTTGCTCTTTTCTTGATCAACCTGTGCGGGTTGAACAATTATATTGGTAACTAATGTGATTTTCAATCCAAAAATTAAACTTGACAGTGTAGATCAATTACTTTGTATTTCTACACTAACATATTTTTCAACTATCTACATAGGAACTAAGCTTAAAACTTGACATGTTTTAACAATATCCCCTCATGCTATAGCTCTCTATATCTGCCATCACTCTTAAATGAATGTTTTATTAAGTATCATGCACCAAGAGCACACTAAACCAAATGAATCCTTCGTGAGAGTCCCTTGCTCTGAACTTTGCCCAAACATGATAGAATAAAAAAAGACCCATGGGAGCCACAAAGGACATGAACCATTTTATCACAAGCGAACTATTGTTTCTATATCACTTTTTAGGGAGGAATCAATCAAAAAAGGGCCAAAATTGAAACAAATTACTAATGGTCAACAATCCGATATGGAACTCAACCTAAAGCTTCAGATGTCTTAACAAATGGGATTTAGACAATTTTGCAAATCAATTGGCTAAAATACTAAATAAGAAAAAAACTAATCATTTTCATCTGCATGCAATGTTTCAAATTGCATTGCTTGGCCTTGACGCATTTTCTTTTTGTGAGGCAACGCATAAGCTCATAGATATTTTGAGGTCTAAGCCTCTGACTTAAATCATTAAATTAATAAAAAAATATAAAAAATAAGTAGCATACACACATGAAAGTAATATGTCAAAAATAAGATCGCAAAAATGCATACAAGGCTATAAGCACTAAATAATAAGTCTCCCATACTCCCAACTCAACATAGATAAATTGTTTAAGATCATAATTTATAAATACAAAATCCTCCCGAACTCCAATAAGAGGGCCTTTACTAGAATCATCATTGTAATTAATTGCTTTCTCTTCGCTCTTATCTTCAGTTGAATTAAAATCCTCCCAATTGTCCTCAACATCATCAATCTAAGTCATCTCACTCTTCCGTCATCAATGAAAACATATAAACATATTAATTAAAATTTTAAACAATGACTATATTAATAATTCTAATTTTTTTTATGAAAATTTATACTAACATTTTATGTTAATTTCTTGTTGACTTTCGTTAATCTTTTCTTCCATTTAACAAATAAGTCAATATTGAATCTTTTTCTTAAAATTGTGATCACGAAACTTCATTTTCAACCTCCTCAAATAATTCATCATCCAAAGGCGCGTCATTTTTACTAAGAAATTTTCATCATACTCCAAAACGTCCTTTCTCAAATATCCATCTTTTAATCTTTTGTTATACATAATGTAAATCAATGAATTCATCCTAAGAGATAATCAAGTGATTTCATCTCTTGATATAAACTTAGTTATAAGTACTTCAATTTTACTTGCACCACGATGACAAGCATGGAAGACCAATCATTTTGTCTAGAAACCTTTATAATCCAAAACTATCATCTCCAAATTAAGGCTTTGTTTGATTAGGCTCCACGATTAAAAAGGCGTTCGAGGCGGACGCCTCGAGGCGGAGGTCCGGCGAACTGAGGCTTAAGCCTCGAACGTCCGGGCGAGGCTTACGCCTTTTTCCACGGAGGCGTACGCCTCAATACCTGAGGCACCGAGGCGCATCGAGGCAGCGCCTCGAAAGGGAGAACTGGAGAAGGTTACCTTCAAAGCCAGCAAACAGGAAGGGAAAGTCGTCGAAGGAGCGCAGTCGAATAGCCACAAAGGAGCCAAAGAAGCGATGCGTGTAATCTCTACACCTCCTTTGAAGCAACGAAGCCGAACAACAAGGACGAAAAGAGAAGATGAAAGGCAAACCCTAGACGCAGCTAAGTTATTATTGATTAACTTAATTAATATAATTTAAATATTAATAATTAAGCAAATTAATTAAATACTTAATAGTATAATTAGTGCATAAATTAATTGACTAATTAGTACTATAATTATTAATTAAATATTAATATAATTAGCCTAGTTAATATAAATTAAAATATATATTATTAAATATATAATTAATAGTATTAATAATAATTATTGAGTAGCTTGTACCGCTCAGTACATGCTCGGTACCAAGCCAGCACCGCTCGGTACCGAGAAAGTATATGCTCGGTACTGAGCGGTACATGCTCGGTACTCAGCGGTAAATGCTCGGTACCACTAGGTACAAGCTCGGTACCAAGCCAATACCACTAGGTACATGCTCGATATTGCTCAGTACATGCTCGGTACCGAGCCAGTACCGCTCAATTCCGAGCTAGTACCACTCAGTACCGAGCGGTATATGCTCGGTACCGAGGCTTACGCCTCGATCCGCCTCGAGGCTTACGCCTCGCCTCGCTTAGCCAAAACGCCTCGATTCTCGATTTCGCCTTTTAAAACGTTGATTAGGCTTAATTTCTCTGTTTTCATTTTCAAGAAGCCAAAATCAGTTACTTTTAAATATTTGGAAGAACAATTTTTATATAATTCTTTTTCACATAACTCCTTTTTTTTGTCTGTTAAAAAAGTTATTTGATTTCTGTTTATTCCGTTTCAAACTCAATTTCTACAAATAAGCACTTAAAAAAATGTTACTCAAACCAAATTTCATAATTAAAACTTTGTTTTAATAAACCCCTTTTTCTTAACATCTGTTTCTAAAACTTCATTTTAAATAAGCAACAACCCAACAAAACAAAGCCTAAATTCACCTCTAAACTAATTTAAAAAAAGCACAATGAGCATAGAATATAAATTTTAAAAAAAAAAAACTAATCTATGAATACTAAAATTTAGTGTAAATAAAATCCCTAATAGGAGAATACTTTTCTATAGAGTCTTTAGTTTGTTGAAATCCAAATAATCTTTCTTATTTCTAAAAACTATATGTTGCAGATCAGCATACCCCCTCTATTGAGTCAACAATCATTATATCCATGGAATGTAAATTGAATTTGAACTTATGAGAACCAAAAATATATTATTTCATTATTGTGCACCTCCTTTAACTACTTTATTACAATTGTTGCATTCCAAATAAAAGCATGTCTACTCACTCTCATAAATTCACACTTGAACACTGCATTTCTGATGCAACTTAAATCTCTATTAGGATTGCAAATTAAAGACTTACTTTCTTTACAATTTAGACAAACATAAAACAATATAACAATATTATTTTGAATAGCACACCTTACAACTTTAAATAAAAGGGGCAACAACAACAAGCAATTTAAATAAAACACGACGCAACAACACCTTACAATTTATAAAAAGTTTTAGAAAAGAAAGATATAGGTGGATTGGGAATAGTGGAAAGAAGAATAGATAGAAGACCGAGACGAAATAGAAGAAGTAAGGTAGAGAGGATAGCTCGCAAGCTAAAAACCCATAGGTTTCACATTCCAACAATTCATCACAAATCTCTCCATCCTTTTTCAGTAGCAATCAGCTCTATTTATAGGCGAAATGTCTAAATGCCCACATAAATGTGCCCCAAACAGCCAATATAACCAAATAAACAACCACTTTTTTTTAGAAGATAAAAAACTATCCTAGGAATCAAAACAAGGAGGAAAATGAATGGCCAACAGCAGGAAATTCAAAATATGGTAGGGATACCAACAGCCCATCATATTGGAATCCAAAATCATCATGGGGAACAACAACAGGAATCCAAAATCTGCTTGGAAATCACAAAACAGCTAGCCAGCATGGGCCAAACCCATTAAGGAAAAAAAAAAGCCCAATTTTAAATACCCACTTAGCCATCATGAAAGCAAGTAAACAAATTCAACATAAAAAATAAAAAATAAAAAATCCATCATTGACTGCATCAATTCTCCCATGGTGGAAGAATCTCATCCCCTGATGAGAATACCTCAAAACTTTCAAGATGTTTTGATTGCGCTATTTCTGATAGGAAATCTTCCTTTTGAATTGGAACTTCGGCATGAAAATATTATTTATCTGATTCATGTATTAAAGTGTCATACTTCCTTTGGATCATCTCATTTTCTTGTTCAAACTAGGATTGAAATAGATGATTCTTACTTTCACATCTCTCTACACATAAATATTATTGTCTTCATAGTTTAAGAAGTTTGTTCTATAGTGGATCAGTAGAACGTGTTTGAAGTAGTACCTATTTTGCTGTTGAAAATTTATCCTCTGAAATCCAATGAATGGTTGGCTGACTTTCAAAGATAGTATGCTCAAATATTTCTTGGGTAGGAGCTTCATATTATTGATTGTTTTAGTTGTCCTTTTATTTTTAATTTTAAAATAGAAAGGAAGATACACATACGACAACCTAGGCACTTTGATACCAGATGCAACTTAAAGCTCTATTAGGATTGCAACTAAAAACTTCCTTCCGACAAACATAAAATAATATAGCAATACTATTTTAAATAAATACACACCTTACAACTTTAAATAAAAGGGACAACGACAACAAACAATTTAAATAAAACACGACATAATGACACCTTACAACTTATAAAAAAAATTTAGAAAAGAAAGATACATGTGGATTGAGAACCATGGAGAGAAGAATAGATAGAAGACTGAGATGAAATAGAACAAGGTAGAGAGGATAACTCGCAAGCTGAACACCCACAAGTTTCACGTTCCAACATATTTCATTACAAATCTCTCAATCCTTTTTTCAGCTGCAAATCAGCCCTACTTATAGGGAAAAAAGGTTCAAATACCCATATAAATGTGCCACCCAAAACAGCCAACAGAAATCAAACAAACAATCACTTTTTTTGAGAAGATAAAACACTATTCTAGAAATCAACAATGACGGAAATAAACGGCCAGTGGCAGGAAATTCAAAATCTGCTAGGGAAACCAACAGCACACCATATGGGAATCCGAATTCTGCATGAAAAACCAATAGCCCACTATATGGGAATCCAAAATCATCATGGGGAACACCAACTGGAATCCAAAATCTGCTTGGAAATTACAAAACAGCAAGCCAAAATGGGCCAAACCCATTAAGGAAAAAAACAGCCCAATTTTAAATACTCACTTAGCCATCATGGAAGCAAGTAAACAAATTCAACATAAAGAAAAAATAAAGAACCCATCTTTGACTGCATCAACTTCAATGTTAAATCTTTTCTATTTCCCATTAAACTCTCTTCAAAGTCTCTTGTCATTTGAAAATAGCCCAAGATTAACAAATAAAGAAAGAAATAAGAGCAGAAAAGGCAAGAAAAAAAGGAGAATTTATACGAACATCAAGGCTAGTGGAGGTGACATAGCAACTGTGACACGGGAGTAAGTTCTGCATAGCCACACATTCAAAGCTGTTGTAATATGCGGGTATATGGCTCCTTGCAAGGTCCACTCCTTGTATCGCCTTGATCATGGTTTTGAGTGAAACCATGGTTCTGCAAAGTTTGGTATTTCCTCGTAACACCACATTCTCCCCCTCCACCTAAATCTCCAAAGTCAGAGAATTGAGGTCTACCTTCGTCTCCCCAATCGTCCGTAACAACATCATCCTTAGGATCACATCAATGCACCCAAAATCCAAGGGAAGAAAATCATCCACTATTTATATACCCTGGAGTGTCAACACCAACCACTGCATATCCCCCTACTCCTCTCCACCTTTCTTGTTCCCATCATATCCCCAAAGCTCCTTGTGTCCGCCAACTTCAATCACAACTGACGACCCAACTTTAGACGAAGGTATGTGTAGCCCATTATCCACCAATACCACCACTGGTTATTCCCTGATCTGCCCCCTTACTTTCATGGTGTGATTTAGAGTAAACCCCACCACTAAATTAAGGGATACTTCTGTCACATCTAGATGTAATTGCTCCCCTCCTGCTTCCACCCAAATATCCTCATTGTTGGTCTCCTCCCCCTCACAAAACATAACGACCTAGAGTGTGCGGACTTTACATGATGAGCGGGTGCATACTTCTCATCACAATAAAAGTACAAACCTTTCTCTCTCTTATCCTACACCTCTGCTTCTGTGAGGCGGTTAAAGTTGGCCCCAGGGCAAACTCTCCCATTTTTCTCCCTCAGTGCTTCCAGCTAAATGACATCGTATGGGTCCTTAATGCCAATGAAGTTGAGGTACTTCTATAAAAGCCTCTAGCAACCCAGCTCTTACTAATCCTCTCCATCTGTCACTGATCCTCCACTATCTGAGCTAGCTCCATCATTTCCGAGCGGATCAGATATCTAGCTTCTCCACTTGAACCAAGCCAGACCTTTCCCCTCCAGACATAACCCTGCAGCTGTAAACTTCTCCTCCTCTCTTAACCCATTCACAGCAAAATACCTCTCCACCCGATATACCCGTCCATGGGCATCCTCCCCTTCAAACATCGGCATCTTCAACTTCTTCCCCTTCACTTCTCCACCTAAACTTCCTCTCTTGCCAATGGTTCCCCCTTTGCATCAAGGGTGACAATCTCACATTTCTTCCATCTACCCCCCACGATCTGATCCACATACTATCCGATCCCCATGGCTCGGCTCGTCTATCTCCTCCGAGTGTCCACTCCTCTTGCCCAAATAGCCGTTTATAGTGGTTCGTCACCCTACCGCATCCACCATAAAACTCCCTTCCTGCTGTTCCCCAATTTGAAACTCCTATTTGGCCCCTTATCAAAGCCCTCGGAGGTGGCTCTTGATGAAAGAAACTCTCTTCGTAGAAGTCTTCCCGTACGATTTCTTTCCCTTTAGATTCGACCAGGGTTCTCACATCAAGGACGGATGTGGGCAAATAAGCTAGTCTATGAAACTAAAATTAGGATAGAAACTTGAAATATAGGTTCCCTTACATTAAAATTAATTGAATTAATATATATTATAATTCATAGAAAGTTAAATATTTTGCGCATTCAGGAAACTAAATGGGTTAGAGAGAATGCTAATGAAATTGATAGTTTATGATTTAAACTTTGGTATTCGGGTAGGAGTCATACTAGAGATGATATAGGTGTTGTTATAGATAAGAGTTTGAAAGATAATGTTATAAAAATTAATAGGATTGGAGATAGAATTATAGCTTTAAATATTATTGTTGATACTAAGATTATTAATATTATAAGTGCTTATGCTCCTCAAGTAGGTTTGCATATGAGCTCTAAATTAAATTTTTGGAATGACTTAGAAGAATTAATACAAAAGATACCTCTTGAAGAAAGAGTTTTTATTGAAGGAGATTTAAATAGATATTTTGGTAGATATGTAGATGATTTTAAAAGCATTCATGGTAGCCATAGGTTTGGAATGACAAATGAAGGTGGCAAGACCATATTAAATTTTTGTTTAGCTTATGATTTTTTAATTGCTAATATCTTATTTAAGAAAAAGAATAAGCATCTCATCACTTATAGAAATGGATATAGTACAATTCAAATTGAGTATTTTATTATAAGAAAATTAGATCGTTTAGATTGCAAAAATTGTAAAATTATTCTGAGTGAAAATTTATGTACCCAACATCGATTATTAGTTTTGGACTTTAAGATAAAAGGGCAGAAAATAAAAAATAAAGAAAAATGATATTCTAGGATTAGATGGGGGTATTTAAAGAATATTAACAAAAATATTTTTTAAAATAAGATTTTGTCTTTGCATGAGGATGCTAATGTTATGTGAGAAAAAGTGGCTAGTGATATTAAGAATATTACAAAAGATGTGTTTGGAGTATCAAAGAGAAAAGCTCCTAATAGTAAATATAGTTGGTGGTAGAATCCAATTGTGCAAGAAAAGATTAAAAATAAAAAGATTTGTTATAAAAATTAGCTTAATTTTAAAAACTTTGATAATTAGGAAAGATATAAAGAGGCTCGTAAGGAATCTAAGAAAGCTATATGCGATGCAAAGACCTTAGTTTTTACTGATTTATATCATATATTAGATACTAAGGAGGGTGAAAGATATATGTATAAGTTAGTCAAACAAAGAGATAGGACTAGTAAAGATTTAGTTCAAGTGAAGTGTATTAAGGATGAAGATCAAAAAATATTTTTCTTAGAAGATGATATTCAACAAAAGTGGATGAGATATTTTGCTAAACTTTTTAATGAAGATTGTGAAAATAAGGTTGACTGTAGTGACCTTAGCACCCTAAATGAAAATAAAGATTTCTATTTTTATTGGCGTATTAGTAAAACCGAAGTTAGAGAGGCTTTAAAGAAAATGAAGGGTGGAAAAGCTGTTAAACCTGATGATATTCCAATAGAGGTGTGAAAATGCTTAGGAGATGAAAGAATTTCTTGGCTTACTAAGTTTTTTAATATTGTTTTGAAGACTAAAAAGATGCTAGATGAGTGGAGAATGAGTGTGTTAATTCCTATTTTTAAGAATAAAGGTGATGCACAAGATTGTGTAAATTATAGAGGAATTAAGTTAATGTGTCATACTTTAAAACAATAGAAGCGAGTTATGGAGCATAGGTTGCGGCGTGATACTAATGTTTCTCAAAATCAATTTGGATTCATGCCGAGTACGTTGACTATGGAAGCCATACATTTAGAAAGAGGTTTCATGGAGAAATATAGAGAAAATATGGATGATCTACGTATAATATTTATTGATTTAGAAAAAGCATATGATAAAGTTCCAAGAGAAGTGCTATGGAGAGTTCTTGAAAAGAAAGGAATTAATAACACTTATATTCAAATCATTAAAGATATGTATGCATGAACTATTACTTGTGTTCAAACACAAGGTGGTTTAACCAAGTATTTCCCTATTTCGGTTGGGTTACATCAAGGATCAGCCTTAAGCCCATATCTTTTTGCTTTAGTCATGGATGTTCTCACTAGACATTTGCAAAAGGTTGTACCATGGTGTATGCTTTTTGCTGATGATATTCTTCTTGTTGATAAGACTAGAGAGAGAGTTGAAGGTAAACTTGAATTATGGAGGTCGACCTTAGAGTCTAAAGATTTTCACTTGAGTAGATCTAAAATAGAATATATTGAGTGTAATTTTAGTAGTAATAGACCTAGTGAGGGGATTGTGGCTTTGGGCGATCAAGTCATTAATAAAAGTACACATTTTAGATATATTGGATCTATTGTTCAGAGTGATAGTAAAATCGAGGGGGATATTATTAGCAGAATTCAAGTTGGATGGTTGAAGTCAATGTTTAAAATTGCGTATTCGGGTATTGAGGCGTTTTTCATTCGTGATGCGAGGCGTAAGCCTCAAAGCGTTTTGAGGCGTAAGCCTCAAAATCAAAAGATTGCGTAAACATAAAATGGTAATTTTTTTATATACTAATGAGTGAATAATATAAAACATAAAAAAAAAAACATAAGATATGAAGTGAAATCAAAATATCCCAATAATAAGACAACATGAAATATAGTTCAACTCAAAATTCTATCTTTCCCAAATCCCAATATTCTTTTCATTAACATATAATACTAATTTCCAAAAATAAATAGCAATGACATATCACATAAGAACTCATAAGTCATCAGCACTGTCATCACTAAATGGTTCTTCATTTGAATCATCATTATGATAAACTACTATCTCCCCTTCTTCCTCTCCTATAGAGTCCAATGTCGGGCATTTACTTCAAGATTTATGTAAGTTTTAATATATATATATATATAGCGTGAGGCGTAAGTCTCATGCCAGTGAGGTGAGGCGGGCCTGAACCAAGTTGAGGCGCAACCCTCTTCAAAAAAACTCGAGGCGTAAGCATCGAGGCGTTTTTTACTGGAATTGCGTAAAGGAGGACCTCAAGGTGAGCCTCATATTGCGCAATTTTAAAACATGGTTGAAGTGGAGGAATGCATTGGGCTTGTTGTGTGATAAAAAAAGTACCCCTCAAACTTAAGGGAAAAATCTATAAGATGGTGGTGAGGCCTGCAATGCCTTATGGTGCCGAATGTTGGCCATTAAAAGAGAAGCATAAAGTTAAATTAAGTGTGGCAGAGATGAGGATGCTTAGGTGGATGAGTGGCTTTACCCTTAGAGATAGGATACGAAATGAGCATATACGTGAAAAGGTTGGAGTAGCTCCAGTAAAAGATAAGATTAGAGAGAGTCGCCTTAGATGGTTTGGTCACATAAAACGGCGGCCTTTTGATGATTCGGTTAGGAAAGTAGAGGTATTAGATTTGACTTATGTTAAGAAAGGTAGAGGCAGACCTAAAAAGACTAGGTTAGAAAATATTATGAATGACCTTTCTTTATTAGATTTAAACAAGAATTTTACTTTTAATAGGACACAATGGAGAAAAATGATTCATGAAGCCGACCCCACGTAGTGGGATAAAGGCTTGATGTTGTTGATGTTGTTGTTATAGATTTGGCCAAGAAAATCCCAATCAAATCATGATAAGGGTTAGCATTCAAAACTGTCGGTGGAGTTTTGGATTGCATCTCAATGAGCTTCATCATCATCTCCCCCATCCCTCCAAATAAGCTCTGCATCCAATTCTCCGTGGTTGGAAACAATCCTTCCATGGTTGAAAACCTTCCTTCCATGGTGAATAATCTTTTCTTTATGCCGGACTTAATTTGTTCCAATTCGTCTTCCAACGCATCCACCTTCTTTGCTTCCATCTCTCCAAAACCTCGCTCTAATAGCAATTTGATGCGTCTTGGAAGTAGAAATAGCAAAAAAAATAGAAAGAAAATTGCTAGAACACAAAAAAATGGTTGTTTTTTTATTATCTCTTCAACATAAATAAAAGATACAAATGATCTACTATTCAAGAGGTAGATCGGCTCTCCCACAAACCCTAGATGATGCTAGGAGACTCACAAACAACAAAACTACAGCATGAGCAAATTGCATGATAACAAAATAGCAACTTAATTAGGTCTAAATAGGCTCACTTTAACTACCCCCAAAATTAGCCTCCCTTTCTAAAAAAATTCCCCCTCATATTTGAACTCAAATTGGAACTCTTCCCTTAAATAATTCCATCACAATTTTAATTAAAACCTTCCCAAATATCTCTCCCTTGATTTCTCCTTCTCACATAATGAATTATAGGTTTCATGGGCCACACAAGAGCCTAAAATTCCCTCTCTGCTGCTCTAGTTCCCGCCTAGTGTTGCTACTAGGTTCAGTTTGTCTGGGCCAGACAGAACCCCCCGTTCACGCTAAGGTTCTGGCGTAACAAATGCTTATGGTCAAAACATGTATGCTCTTGACCAAGTTTGGAATTTTCTCTCATTTCAAGTCCTTAAAAACATTTAAAATTGCCATCAACTCTATAAATAATCTACACACTCCCCTCTATCAAATCCAGGAGTTTCTAGCCACTGGTTTAACCCATATACCCCATCACAAATTTCTATAACATAAAAGAATTGATCTCAGCCTAGTATTGTCCAAGCCTTATCGAACCACATTTTGTGTCTCCATCTCTCCATCTAGAAGCCCAAACTTTTTGAGCATTTAAATCAAATGGATGGCAGCATTTTACTTCATTTGCAAGCCTCAGGGGCCTCAAATTTACCAAGGGTCACATCAATTTGATATTAGAGCAAATCCTCAATAGTGAAAGTTCTCAACATGGTAACACAAGATTGCAAGCGATAGTGGGAAACCATTTGTCAATTTATTGTTATGGAATTTTCATATTCGCATTAAACCATTTAAATTAATTTTATTAACTTTATTATAAGGTATGCAAATCAAAATGATTTCATTTGATGACATTACCTCTTCATGGCATGATATCATGGTTCAAATGCAAAGAACAAGAGAAGTGTTTGCTAAAGCAAGAGAGAAAATTATTAAAAAGATTTTAAGGAGCATAAATATTTATGGTCAATCTAAGGAACCACATGGACAGTGGTAGTTAAACCTAAAGAAATAATAATTCAAACTTCTAGAATTTTGAATGAGTAAATTGTTAAATTTTTTAAATTCAAAATCATCAAATTTTGAAGATTGAATTTTCAATGATGGAGGGAATGCCAGTTGAATTCAAATGGATAGTGATTATTTGAGTCAAAACTAACCAAATAACCCATTACAATCTTCTATAACCGGCATCCACTCATTTGGAGGGGGTAGTTGCAACTTGGACTTATTGGCTCTCCACTAATTGGCTCTCCATAGCCAATCATTTGGTTCGCAACCTAACTCCTCCCTCCTAATTAATATAAAAACTGACATAAACTTGTTTAAATACTCATTTACTTCAATGAAAGGGATTGATGTTGGTTTATAAATTTTTTAGCTAAATAAGAGAAGCTTGGTGGCCAGCTAAAATCCTATAAGTTATTTAGTGTAAGAATCCACACTTAATATGTAAGAGCAAAATTTTCTCTAGAACGTTATTTCCTTTTGCTATTTTATTATTTGACTGCTAATTGTCTACAAATCTATATCAAGTTCCCTGACCTTTCTTTTCAATAAAAATCATAAAACCCCACTTGAATGCTTACTGCCAGAACCTATCAACTCTTTTCCTAATTTGAAATTTCCATCAACTCTAGAACAATCTGATCAGTCTCCTCTATCAAATCCAAGTTTCCAACCAGTGTTTAAACCCATAGACCCCATAACAAATTTCTCAAACTTAAAAAAAAATTCCTCTCAAATTAATGCTATCCACCATTTTGTATCTCCAGTCTCCACAGCTCCATTACAAGCCCAAACTTTTTGAGTGCTTCAACCACATAACAGGCTAACTTTAATGCATTTGCAAGCCTTGGTGGCCTCCAATTCACCAAGTTCACATCATCAGGTGTATTATAATTACACTATGTTGCATTGATACACCTATTTATGAAGGCGTGTTGTATCCGATACACCGATACACCGATACATCTCCGATACGACACCAACACGTGTCCAATACGGCTTTGCCGTATCCAATTAAAATACTATGTAATTTCAAAAGAACACGCATATCCGATACGTGTGTTCGTTGAAAAACAAAAAAAACTAAAAAAAAAAGACCCGTCGTATTTACTTCAGCGGCTGCGAGCGATGTTCTCTCATTTTCGATATGGATTTGAGTCTCTTGATTTGAATATCAGCATTTTGCATTAATAAGGAAGCAAAAACTAGTTACATGTAAAGACTCAAGCAAAGTGTTAAACCCTATCACTATCCTCCCTCAACAATGTCAAAGAGTTGAGGGGAATTCACTATTATTAACATCAAAGAAAAAGAAACTATCGAGCACCGCTAAGTTGGCACAATAATCTACAGGCCGATTACTGTCCCTGTTTATGTACCGAAAAATAACCTGCTTGAACCCCATCAAAAACGAAAGGTCTGGCCCTTCCCAACTAAAGTGGACCTTATTTCGACGATCATTCAAATTTTGCAGCCACTTAATTGCACTAATGCAATCTCCCTCAATAATAATCTCCTCCACCTCCAGCATCCAATCCATGACCACTTCACGGATAGCAGCATTCGCCCAGATCTCAGCTTAAAAGGTATCCCAATGCTCAACACATCTACCAGCCACAATAAGCAATGCTCCAACATGATTCCGAACCACGATGCCGAGCCCTGCTAGATTAGAAGGTTTTAAGGCTGCGTCCACGTTAAACTTCAACCAACCTGGGGGGGGGGGGGGGGGGGGCATTGCTTGTGAGAAGACAAGCCAAGGGGTTGGTTAATGTCCCATTGCTTCAGAATTGGTGAACCGTAAGGCTTAGGCAAGAGTGAAAGAACAATAGCAGCTATGATGTAGACAAGGAATATAGGAGACCCTATATTTCTTGAACACAAAAGACACACAAGAAGAACACAGGCAAAATGAGTAGAACTTAAAATAAACTTTGTTAAATAAACCCAAACGACTCAAAACTTAACAAACACAACAAAAGATGCTAGGAGTTTTTAAAGAAATAAAGAAACTTAAAAAGACGCTATCCTCAAACAACCGTCAGAGCGGGTTCCTCACATGCATCGAATTAGTAGGATAAATAAGTAAAGTGCATAGAACTAGCAAACCGATGGTCCACCACTGCAAGATTGGTCCAATTCTTCAATAGACGCTTCAAATCAACTCTGATACGACACCCTAAAGTTGCTTTACTTTGAGAAGAAGGATACAGATGGAGTGGCACTTGCGGAGAGACGAAAGAGGTTAGAAGCCCGAGAAGAAAGGGTGGAAAGAGCCCGCAGGATTTCCGAATAAACCCGCAGGTTAATAGCAAATATGCTCACAAATATCAACTCCCCCTTTCTTTACATCATCATCTCATTTTTATAGGCAAAGAAAAGGAATGCCAAAAGCCATCTCATAATTGTTTACAAGCTCCCAAGCATTTTAGATCATAGGATTCCCAAAAGTCCCTTTGGAAATCAGCCCAGGAGATCACGGAAATCAGCCTTTCATTAATCAGAACAGGAACCAAGGAGGCCACTTCACGGACAACAAACAGCCCACAGAAATCAAAGCATCACAGCTTCGGAAAAAGCATTCCAAAGGCTGGCTGAATTCCCAAAGGTAAAATCAGCAACTTCCCCTTTATATTGAATTGAATTCAGCCACCAAGCCATGGTTTTTATTGAAATCAGCCAACATCTCACGGAACCAAGGAGCCACCGAGAATTCAAAGCAGCACAGCAACAGGGAAAAAATTCCAGTTCGGAAAAACAAAGGCCGGATGGACTCCCAAGGGAAAAAGCATTCTTTTATAACTTCTAATGCTTTGAATTCAGCCACCAATTAAAGAGCAAGCCACGGTTCTCCAAGATAATGCATTGAATTCAGCCACCATTAAAGAATAGACCACGGATTCCCAAGAGACAAGAAGAAAGGGGAAGGGGAAGGGACAAGGCCACTCCAAAAGTAAACTTCATAATGATGTACCTTTTTGGATATTAATGAGCTACTAAACTTCAGCTCAAGCAACTTAGAGAATCAGCTCAAAACCAAATGCTCCAAAACAGCCAACCCGAGAACCACCAGCGGCCAGGGACCAATCGAGCCAGCAAACCAAAGGTCTACCAAGTCATATGCACTACCTACCATGATCATTGGATGCTTTCCCATCATTGGATAGCTAAAAAAGAAAAGAAAATAAAATAGAAAACAGAATATACTAATGTTCAAACAAAATAAAAAGTACAGAATTCTTGATTTCATCAAGCTATAATAGACGGAGGCCTGTAATTCCTTCCATGCTTCATATCGTTTCTAGCACGCCATAGTTGATACACTGCGTAACAGCAAATCCGTCCCATACCTAGGTTATTGTCAGCTGCACTAGAAAGCATTGCAAGCAATTCATCAAGGGAGTTAGCCTTCGGCATAACAAAATACCATTTACTGAAAATATCAAAAACCTCAATCAGTTTCCCACATTGAGTAGTGCAGTGATCTAAGTTCTCCTCTACATTGCATCCCCAAGGACAAAGGGCCGTATCAGATAGTCTCCTCTGAAATAACCAAAAATTGGTCGGAATGGCATTCCTGAGAAGTCTCCACCAAAAAAAATCCTCCCTGGGATGCAGCTTCAGCTTTCTCATCCAATTAAACTGGTAATTGTTCACTCCAGTTTTAGCACGATAGGCCCTAGCAGTCAATGTCATACTCATCGGATGATGAATGAGCTCAGGACAGTTAGCACCATTACAATTATTGGTACTAATATCAATAATACGCTGTCCCATAATATTGCCAAAACATTTTTCAACCATTTTCCCATTCCATTGCAAAGAGTCATCCAACAGATCACTTACCTTTGCATTCTCCATCTCAAGAACATTTACAAATGTTGGCCACCTCGCCAACTCACGGTCTAGAATCCAACGATCCTGCATCACCTCAATACGCTGACCATCCCCAATATTCCATCGCAGAATAGAACGGAGGGCCATAGCACCATCATGAATCACCTTCCAGGTGATTGAAGCTTTTCGAACCTGAGTATTCTTCCAAATTTACAAACCATATTTATCTCTTATCACCTTATGTAACATAAAGTCAGCGTTTTGAATCACTTCCCAAGTAACCGAGCCCAGAGGGGACCCTGCCAAGAGGATAGATAGTGAAATCCCAGCCCCCCTTGGTCCCTTGGTTGGCATAATTCCTTCCACTCTACATAGTGCATGCCTCTACTATTAGAATCTTTCTGCCATAGAAACCGTCTTCCCAGTTTCTCAATTGAGTTTAAGACTCCACTAGGAACAGCAGTATGAGTCATTAAGTACATAGGAATCGAAAGAAGAGAGGTTCTGATAAGTAGAGCTCTTCCCGCCATAGAGAGGTGTTTCTTCCCCCAAAGATTCGTCTTCTCATGAGCACCTTTGATGATTTTAGAGAAATCATTAGCTACCAAGTTCTTCATTACCAAGGGGAGTCCAAGGTACTCAAGTGAATCCACCTTCCTGTATCCCATCAGCTTGGCAATTGTCCGCTTCTTCCAACTTGGACACCTTTTATTAAAGAGGATGGCCGATTTTCCACACTTAACTTTTTGACCCGTCCAGTCGCAATAGTCATTTAAAAGGGTCACAACCCGAATGGCATTGCTCCTGTTAGCTTCAGCAAAAACTAAAATATCGTCAACATACAACAAGTGCGATATTTTTTCAGGATTTCTAACAATCTGTATTCCAAGTTATCCTCCCCTCTGTTTAAAAATTTGATCAGCAATTTTGAACAAATAATGAATAAGTAAGGTGACAGAGGGCACCCTTGTCTAAGCCCACTCTTCGCATCAATCCAAGAAGTCCTGCTCCCATTGATCAGAAGGGTAAACTTGGGCCGAGCAATACAATGAATCACCCATTGCATGAACCTATCTGAAAACCTCATCAGAAGCATCACCTTTTGCAAAGTTTTCCATGACATACAGTCGTAGGCTTGCTCCATATCAACCTCCAGTGCCATCCTTCATTCCTTCTGAAGCGAATACTGAAACTTACTCATCATCTCCTGTGCAATCAACCCATGACTAGATATAGACCTCCCGGGAATAAAAGCTCCCTGTTTTTCACCGATGATGTTGCTCAACATAGGTTTCAGCCGATTGATGATAATCTTAGCAATCACCTTATAAAAGGATTGACATAAACTGATAGGTCTTAATTTAGAAGGCTGTTTGGCACTATCGGTTTTTGGGCTACCAAAGTATCTTTCCAGCTTTCACACATAGAATTAGTGCAAAAGAAATGAAGTATAGCTCTAGTGACATCAGATTTAACAATTTCCCAGTAAAATTTCAGGAAAGAGGAAGTAATACCGTCAATACCAGGTGCTCGATTGTTCCCCATGCTAAAAACAGCTTGTCGAACCTCCTGCTCCGAGATCTCTGCCTCCAGACTCACATTCATCTGTTCTGAGACCATATCCTCCCTCGGAAAGTTGGGCCAGTTATCCATCAAGACCTATCTCTCCTTCCATTTGATCCTGAAGAACTTCAAGAACTCCTGAATGAGATTTGGCTTAGTGATCCTTTCTCCACTCGAATTTTGAACTTCAACAATTCTATTCCCCATCTTCGTGCCGAGGCAAATGAATGAAAGAAATGAGAGTTGGTGTCTCCTTCCTCTATCCACTTGGCCTTCGCTCTCTGTCTCCACCAGGTCGCAATACGAGCCAGTGTCGAGTTCAATTCAACAGCCTTTACCCGAAGTTCCTAATCTTGAGCTTCATTCAGGCCATCATTAGAGCATTCCAGCATTTGCAGTTCTTGAATACGACCTTCCAAAGAATCCTTCAATTCCCCAAGTTCCTTCAGACGATTATGGCTCCAAAAGAACAACGCCCTGAGCGTTCTTTGACACTTATGATTCAACACTTCAGCCGGCTGTCCATAATCGTTCTTGGTCCAGTTCTTCCACACCAACCTCCACGTGACTGGATAAGTCATCCAGATGTCCTCAAATCTAATGCATTTGCTTCCAGATCTCGAGATGTTAGAAGACAGGCTCAATAACAGCGGACAGTGGTCTGAAGCTATACGAAGAAGATGCTTCATCGTGGCCAAAGGAGCCATTCGCAATCCTTCAAAGTTCATCAACACTCTATCTAATCTCACCCAGATTTTACTATTGCCAGTCTTGTTATTTGACCAAGTGAACTTTGGCCCCAAGTAACCCAAATCATGAAGGTCATTATCCACAAGGAAACCAACCATTTTTTGAGCACCATTCGAATATTTAAATCTTCTCCCACCTTTCTTCTCACTCTGATCAAGACAACAATTGAAGTCCCCCCCCCCAACAATCACAGGGAGAACAGCATTAATTCCAGAGCCAATAGTGTTCCAAAGAATACGCCTGTCATGATAGTCTTTGCACGCATAGACTAAAGCTATTACCCATTTCTGAGAATTGGGTAACACCAGATGCCCAATTAACACTTGGTCCATAGCCGTAATAACTTCAAATTGCATGACATCTCGTCTCCACAAAGCCAACAGTCCTCCCGATCGGCCCACAGCTGGGAAGTGTATGAAATCCCATTCACTCCCAATAAGCCTATTTACCTCATACCTGCTAATGTCTTTAACCATAGCTTCCAATAACCCCACAAAAAAACCCTCATTGCTCCCACTGAGGTTCCGCAAGTAGTAACTCGTTTGCTTCTTACGGGATCCCCTGCAGTTCCAGAATAAGATGGAGGAGATTAATGAACCCAAGGGGAAGCGTACCCGCTGCTCTGATCCTCAGCCATCTCCTTCTTCCTCTTCCTTGGAAGTTCTTCTATAGGTCCAAGTTGACTAAGCTCTTTATCAATCCTAAACCTATTAGTCCTTGGAATAACTGGTTTCACACCAGCCGTAAACGGTAATGGATTTTTAAATCCCATTCTAGTCTATTTACGGGTAGGCTTAATATTGCTTTGAGGTTCCTTAACCTTGCTCAAGTCCACTTGCTTAGAGATATTAACATTCTGTTTTCTACTACTGTTCTCAAAAGTTTTTGCTTGTGGCCGAGCATTCCTTCTTCGACCGGGGGGGACTTGAATCCACGGTCCCAACTGATCCCCAGTTTCCTCTAAGCATTCCTCCATATTAAGATTAACAGCATCTTTACCTTTCTGAGGCTCCTCCCCATCCCCTTTATCACTAATACCATTAAGCTTTACTTGGCTGCCTCCTTTTGTTTTAACAACAGAATTGATTTTCTTGGTTTGCATCAGGTTCTGCTTCTCAAAGCTACCCGCAGCTTGTTCTGAATTGCTTTCCACCTGTCCACCCTGTTTCCTCTTATCCACATTTCTTCTATTCACAGCATCTCCTTGACCACCCAGCCTAGAAGGATAGAATTCCTTCTGATGTCCCACCTTGCCGCACCCATAGCACATGAGGCCAATACCTTCATACTCTACCTTTTGATAGAATCTGTCATTCATACCATTGACCCAAACCCCAGACTGAAGTTTGTTGGCCAAATTCATTCGAACACAAACTCGGACATACTCCCTTTTTCCCCAATTCCCCGTTTGCGCATCAATCCAGAGAGAAACTCCTATCCTCGATGCAATTCTGGAGATGTTACCATCATCCCAATACTGAAGTGGGATATTCGTCATCCTTATCCATACCGGGTAGGACAGCCCTTCCATAGACGCCAGGGAGAAACTCGGCGTCCACCTATCCAATCCCACTATGTTTCCGCCAATAAACCATGGTCCTCCATACAGGACAGCATCTCTGGCTTCAACTGAAGAAAATACACAAACAAAACAATCATACCCCATGGTGGTTAGCTGAAATTCGCCAAACCTTCCCCACTGTCTCTGAATCTCCGACTTCAGCAGGAAAAAATAAGCTCTTCTACCCAAAATTTTACCAACCACTGCTCTATTCAGCATTGCCAATTTGGCTTTCACATAATCCAAATTAAGATCAACAGAAACTCCATCAGGAGAGATAGCATCTATCTCTTCAGGATTTGGGATCGGAATATGATCCGGTTTCCTCCAAGCATTGCCACCTCCCGCAGCGAATAATGACTCAGTAAACACCATCTTCTCCTTCAGGTTTCCCAGGTTTTCCTCAATTTTTCCAGAAGCAGCATTTCCACAGGCACTTGATAGGCCCTTCGATGGATTATCTAATCCAGTGGAGCTGGACTCCCCTATGTTTACACCTACATCATCAACAGTTGCTACTCCCCCTCTGGATACCATCACATTATCATCCATAATAACATTGTCCATAACAACATTATTCAAATCTTTCCGATTCGAACTCACCTCGATTGAGCTATCGAGTCCACATATAGCCACATCCAATGTTTAAAATTGCGTATTCGGGTATTGAGGCATTTTTCATTCGTGAGGCGAGGCGTAAGGCTCAAGGCGTTTTGAGGCGTAAGCCTCAAAATCAAAAGATTGCGTAAATATAAAATAATAATTTTTTATATACTATTGAGTGAATAATATAAAACATAAAGAAACATAAGATATGAAGTGAAATCAAAATATCCCAATAATAAGACAACATGAAATATAATTCAACTCAAAATTCTATCTTTACCAAATCCCATTATTCTTTTCATTAACATATAATTCAAATTTCTAAAAATAAATAGCAATGACATATCACATAAGAACTCATAAGTCATAAGCACTGTCATCGCTAAGGGGTTTTTCATTTGAATCATTATTATGATGAACTGCTCTCTCCCCTTCCTCCTCTCCTATAGAGTCCAATGTTGGGCATTTACTTCAAGTTTTATGTAAGTTTTAATATATATATAGCGTGAGGCGTAAGCCTCATGCTAGTGAGGCAAGGCGGGCCTCAACCAAGTTGAGGCGCAAGCCTCATAAAAAAAAACTCGAGGCGTAAGCATCGAGGCGTTTTTTACTGGAATTGCGCAAAGGCGAGCCTCATATTGCGCAATTTTAAACCATGGCCGCATCCATCTCTTCCATCGCAGCTCTACCATCCAGAAGAACAGAACTCCAATCAGCTAGATCCGCACTCACCTCCAACGAACAAGTTCGTCCCGGCATGGCTGCATCAACATCAAATACCTCCTACATGTCTACCCTACAATCCACGGTAGGAGCTATCTCTTCCACCTCCATCGACCACCGCATTGAACGTCGGATTGAGCGTCATACTCACATCCGACTTCATCTTCAGCTCCTTAGTCACCGAGGTGAATCCTCCATTTTAGCCCCATCAGATCAAGTCTGACCGGAGCCTCCCTTCACAGAATTTTTATTCCGTCAGGTTACCTGACGTAGAGCTACATCAGGTAGCCTATAATATGTCGTCACGTGCACTTACTCTTTACCGCGCAGCCCAACGACCCGACTCGGACCGAATCGGGGATTACTATGTTTGCGTATTGCTCGGTATTTGCTCGGTATTGCTAGGTATTACTCGGTATTGCTTGGCAATAATGAGAAATACCACTCTATGAAGACCAATACCGAGCAATACCGTGCAATACCGAGTAATACCTAAAAGAACTCGATATTGCTCGGTATTGCTCGGTAATGCTCGGTATTGCTCGGTATTGTTCGGTATTGCTCGGTATTGCTCGGTATTGGTCTTCACAGAATAGTATTTTTCATTTTTGTCGAGCAAAATCGACCAATACCTAGCAATACCGAGCTACGCAAACTCCAGGATCCATTCCGAGTCGGGTCATCGGGCCGTGCGGTAAAGAGTAAGTGCATGTGGCGACATATTATAGCCCTCCATCGATCCCTCCAATACCGATTTGCCTGCAGCCCGAGCTTTCCCTTTCGACTTAATCATCGCGGGTTTACTAGGAGATCGCTCTCCGTGCTTCTTCAATCCTGCAGATCCAACTCCCGATCGCCTCCGCTGGTCGCCGCCTACGTTCCCTTCACCACCACCCCCGCTTGAGCGGGGGGGTTAGCTTCAGTCACCCCCCGCCATACCCAGAAATTCTCTCACAAAAATCGCCAAGAGAGAGAAAGAAACGGGCGAAAATGACGCGTCAGGAGTTTCTTGATGATATGAGAATATTAGAAATTGCTAATCTTTCACTTGATGAGCCTGAATTATAAGCTATGATATTTATTGAAGATGATATGGAAGTTCAAAGACAAACCACTGAAGAAGCTAATCAAATCATTCATTCTATTGAATAATTGAAACTTCATGTGCTAGACAATTTATGTTTATGTTGTTGTTGTACTAGACATTTAATGATTACTTTTATTTTGATATTATAAGATACAAGGCTACAAATGATGTTACTTTCATTTTTTTTTTTACTTTCAAATATTATGCTTTGATTGCTTTCTTAATTTTTATGTATGATTTATAAATTATAACGTCGTGTCCGCATCGTACCCGTATCCTGTATTTTAAAGAATTGACGTGTCCCGTATCTGTATCGTGTCATATCCGTGTCTTCACATCCGTACCGGTGCAACATAGTAAATACATTGTAAAATAAACTAAATATAATTGACATACTTCTTAGTGTTTGATTTTCTGGTAATTAATTTTAGAATAATATTTTTTGGTGTTCGTTTGTTTTTTTTTTAAGAAAAAGCATAAAATGCTTCATTATTAACTAAAAAATGGATTACATCCTAATAGCATTTGATTCCTCCTTTAACAACTTAATAAAAGTAGGAGGAATCTTATTTATGACTAAATCATCCCAAAAGAAAGAACTTAAAATTGTATAGTTAGTACAAAGATCCGCTAACTTATTGTAAAACCCGAAATTCGCATTTGAGTGTGTCGCACACATTTCGATGCGCTGCGACGAACTTAAGTGGAATTTCAATGTCGTCGGAATTCAACGAAATAAATTTTATTAAATTCGTCATGAAATTTCGATCGAATCGATATAAAGAACTTATATCCAATTTCGCACGGTTTTGAAATAAAAATTCACGGAAGATCGTTTAAGTAATTTTTAACCTCATCTTCCATTTTTACCCCTAGGAGTTCTTAAGGGAAATGATAATAGCAAGGGTACATGCGTAATTATCATATAAGTCATTCTCTAAAACTCTCCCTCACTTAAAGGACCGATTATTTCGGTCCCTTGGTGTTCTTTTCGGCCAAACCGAGGGAGAGGGCGACGGGAGAGAGGGGGAAGGCGACGGGAGGAGCTCGAAGGCCGGCGGCCGGTGGGTTTTCTAGCGAGATCCTTTAGGAAAAACGTAAAGGGAGGCTTGGAGAAGCTAGGAGGTGAGTTCTTTTTGAAGAATCTTGTCTTTTTCTTGAGTTTTTCTTTAAGTAAGAAATCTAGGGTTTGGATTTTCTTTATTTAGGGCTTGCTTAGGAATATGTTTTTAAGTAAATTGCAAGAAGTTTTCTTAAGGAAAACTTAGGTTTCTAATTTAGGGTTTGATAAAAACAATTTCTTTTGCTTAGAAATGTTATTAAGAGATGTTTAGAAACATGATTAAGCAAAGATTTGAATTTTATTTTAAGGAAATTTGATTTTTAAAAATTAGGGTTTTTCCTAACTTAGGGTTTCAGGTTTGCATGTTCACTAAAACTATTCCTAAGGGTTTAGGGAGGTCTCTAAATGATAGAAATTGGAATTTTGAGAAAAAAAATATTTTTCTTAATTCTTTTATGCTTTAATTCCGAAAATTTTAATGTCTTATTTATATATATAAGAAAGGGGAGTATTTTAGAAGCAATTAGAATGAAATGAATGAGATTTTAGGTCCCCATAATTTAGGTTTTATTGAAATCCGAAATTAATTGATGTAAAATTTAATTATGTGTGAGAATGAGGATGTATTATATTAAGGATATAAGTAGGAAGAGAATAGGGAGCTTATAAAAGAATTTAATGAGGGGATTAGTGAAATATAAAGATTTATTTTGGCATGAAATTTATGTTATATTATTTTCTTTAGGTTATGACTTGAAGAAGCACAAATAAAGAGGAGAAGATGAGGATTTCATAGTATTTGGAGGTAGAATTCTTTTCCTTACATGTCCACTTGATGTTTCATGCTTATATCACTTTTATATGTTATGCCTTTATGATATTGATTTATAAAATTGGATACTTGTTAAACATATACTACATTTACTTCATGTTTCCTTCATGATTAAGTCTAAAACACATGTTAAATAATCATTACATGTTTATTTAATTCATGTTTAGAATGCATATCAAACATTTGTTCATGTTTTGAAATATTTGAAAGTATATGGAAAGGAAAGAATGTATACTCATATGAAAAAAATATAAAAATGATTGTGCATGATTGATTTTATTAAATACGGTGCAAAAGCACATATGAGCAATACGGGAACATTATGGCCCTTGGGGCAAAAGAGGAAAAGGAATAAATGGCCAAAAGAGGTTTGTGTACTTGATCAGTACACCCCTGATACTCCGGGATGGTTGTATATGATAAATAAGTAAGCATATGAGATTGCATTCATTTCATGATATATATTTGTACATGGCATACCTAAATTATCTCTCATTCTTAAGACAACTAAATTAGCATGTGTAGGAAAAGAAATAAAAGCAAGTCCCCATTAGTTTAAAAAATGTAAATTTCATTTTTAAGTCATGTGAGCATGTTTAAGATTAGAAATTCCTATTGAGCGTTAGCTCATTCCCTAGTGTTGGGATGCTTTTCAGGAGAACCTGCAACAAGAGATGGCTGACAACCCGAGGTGTACATACAGTCGTCGTACCCCAAGTGACAGGTTCTTTTACTATTTTTACTAGTTATAGTTACCTTACTTTTTGGTGGCTTTGTCATAGCATGAATAGTTAGAAGTTTTAGCCACCTAGTATATATTGTGAACTCTCTTTTGAAATGAAATGAAAATGTTTAGAGGTGCTTTATGTTATTGAAGTCTTTTTAGAAATTTTTATTAACATGTAAGATGATTAGTGATTGTTCTGAACGTCCGATTTCGTTCTCGCCTCGTATATACGAGCTAATCGGGCCGGATCGTGACACTTATTGCTTTCTCTTTTAACACAATTAAAAATAACAAAATTGAACTCTTTGATAAATGATAGATCTCCCAATTCATTGCTACCTTTCCTCATAATACCTTGAATGAAATTGATTATATTTTTGTTGTCTCCTTCTATGATTAAGCCCTTGTAAGCAAACATCAAATCTTTAACCACATCCTTTATTGATAAAATAGCTTGAAGCTTCAATGATGCGATATCCCAATGAATCCACTTTTGACCAAAAGCCATCAAGAACCTTCCCTTATGGTCACGAAAGACACCACCGATCCCAACCTTGTAGGAAGGACAAAGGAAGCATCTATATTAACTTTTATCCAATCGGGTGGAGGAGGATACCAATAATAATTGAATAATCTTGCCGGTTGATTAACATCCCAGATACCCGAGTTAAAACAATTTAAAGGCTTAGAGACAGCAGAATAACTCACAGCATTTGTAGCAACTACCAACGGGCTGGTTGCAAGTCCATTATGAACAAACTCATTCCTAGCTTTCCATGATAAGTAGACCATGTTGCAAAAAAGATTAACCAACCAATGATTTTAGCTATCCAACCATATACTACATGATTCAAAGGTATTGAAACCATGAATACCAAAACCCCAATTGTTTAGATGCTGAATGACTTCTTTTAATTTCCTACATTTGGTGACAATGTGCACAATGTCTTCAACCGCCTCACATCCCCTTGGACATCCATTATTATCTTGTAATCTTCTATAGCTTAAGAACTGATTTGTTGGAATTGCATTATTAAGAACTCTCCACCAAAATGTCTCCACTCTTGAACTTTGTTTAGCATTTTTAAACCAATTCCATCCAGAAAAAACTGTAATGCATTTCTCCAATGATTCGGTTGTCATTGCCGAAATTGATTTACCAGAATTCCTATGAATTAAATCCAATTGATCATCTGAACATTCAGAAAAAATCTGAACACTAGATATCAGATTTACGAGATCTGGACCAAAGAAATCTCCAAGCTTCCCTACATCCCAGCAACCATTGCATATAAACCTGTCAACCGTGAGATCACTGCATTCCCTTGATTGCACAAAGGTTGGCCATTTATCAATGCTTCTATCCAATAACCAAGTGTCTTTGATGACATTTACAGATCTCCCATTAGCAATTCTCCATTTGACAATTGGTTTAAGAAATTCCCCTCCATTGCATAATAGTTTTCATGTTGTTGAACTTGCTTTGTCCAAAGACAGATCCTCAAAAATTGGACCATATTTAGGGAAAAGTACTTTATGCATCAAAGAGTCTTTGTCTTGGCAATAGCTCCAAGCCAATTTGGCTCTTAGTGGATCAGCTTTCTTAGAACAGGGAACTATTCCACGTCCACCCAAGTTATTCGGTCTACATATGGAATCCCAGCATACATAGTGAAGTCCAGCTCCTCCATCCTTCTTGCTCCATATAAAACTTCTGCACAACTTATCTACTTCATTCAAAACATCTTTTGGAACCAAAGAAAGAGTTGAATGAAAAGTAGGAAATGTTAGCAAAACTGATTTGACCAAAGTGATTCTTCCGGCCAAAGATATAAATTTTCCACCCCACACACTCAACATACTCAATGCTTTATCTGAGAGGAATTGAAAGTCAGCTTTAACAAGTCTTCTCAATGCAACCTTGATGCCCAAATAGGAAAATTCTTTGATCTCCTTAAAATTCATAACTTTTGGAATTGCTTTTCTCCTCCTTTTGACTGTTTTCCCAAACAGAATTCCAGATTTGTTAAAGTTCACCCTTTGACCCGTCCAACCACAAAAGTCCGAAAGGATGCTTTTAATCTACTTAATCATCTTCATATTTGCTTCCGAGAAAATGATAATCTCATCGGCATAGAGTAAGTGAGTGATCTTGGGCCCATTAGAAGAAATATGAATACCAACCGAATCCTTTTTTTGTGAAAAAGCATTTGAAAGAAGTTGTGCACAAATAATAAACAAAAATGAAGATAATGGGCAGCCTTGACGAAAACCGCTCCTTGCTTTGATCCAATTAGAGAAATTCCCATTGATTGATAAAGAAAAGCAAAAACTATAAACACAATCTAAAATGAGATTAGCAAATTTAATTGGAAAACCAAAATACTCCAAAGCCTTGAACAAAGTAGGCCATCCCATTGAATCGTATGCTTGTTTTATATCTACCTTGAAGGAAATTAAACCTTTAGAATATTTAAAATACCTAAACTTGTGGAAGACTTCATGAGCCACTAAAACATGATCGGAAAGTGACCTCCCTTTCAAAAAAGCCACTTGTTCTTCCGAATTTAATTTAGGAATAACAAGCAATAATCTATTTAAAATCATCTTTGTCGCTATCTTATAAACAGAGTTACATAAACTTATCGGTCTAAAATTGGAAGGAGACAAAGGATTCTTTACCTTTAGAATCAGCACTACAATAGTTTTTTCCATTCTTTACACATCTTTCAGGTTTTGAAGAAGTGATCCAAAGTATTCCATAAATCATCCTTAATTATAGACCAATATGATTTGATAAATGAATATGAAATACCATCGTGTCCAGGAGCAATGTTCCCACCAAGATCTTTGATAACCTTCTCCATTTCTCCCATAGAAAATTCTCTATTCACCACAAGCAAATCTTCTTCATTCAAACTCTTCCACGACTTAGGCCACCCAACCATAGAACAATTCCTCTCATTCCACTTATCCTTGAAGTAACTGAATAATACATCTTCTATTTGTTGCTGGTCTTCAACAATCAATCCGTTCTCATTTTTTATTTTGTGTAGCACTAGCAT
Organism: Dendrobium nobile; assembly: GCA_022539455.1. Lineage (NCBI taxonomy): Eukaryota > Viridiplantae > Streptophyta > Magnoliopsida > Asparagales > Orchidaceae > Dendrobium > Dendrobium nobile. Next base: position 29,567,545 of record CM039733.1, on the reverse strand, counting down.
ATGCATGAAAAAACCTTGAATTTGAGTCACCTTCCATAAGCCATTTAACCTTTGCTCGCTGCCTCCACCAAGTACAAAGCCGAGCCAATGTAGAATTCAAAGCATCGATTTTTGTTTTCAATAGCCACATATCCTCATCTGAAAGAAGACCGAATTCAGCCTCCTTCAATTGCAAATCCAAAATTTCTTAATTTAGCTCATCTTTAGATTGATTTAAGTCTTTATACTTAGTTCTACTCCAATAACACAAAGCCTTTAGAGATCTATTCATCTTCTGATTCAAAATTTGAGGAAATTCTCCAACAGATTTTCTCCTCCATGCATCTCTAACCACTGCCATTGAAGCTGGAATTGAGGCCCATATATCTTCAAACTTGATATTCTTCTTACACGGCAAGTTGAACTCCAATAAGTTCAACAAAATCTGGCAATGGTCCGATGCAACTCTAGCCAAATGCCTAACCACCAAACGGTGAGAAGATTTCAAAGTTGTTGAATTTAGAAGACATCTATCTAACTTCTCAAGGATTCTTTCAGCCCCCTTCTTATTATTGCACCAAGTGTACTTGAGTCCAATACACCCAACCTCATGTAAATCATTACATGTTATAAAGGACTTCATCTCCTTAGGTCCAAGGGAATAAACAAATCTTTTCCCTCCCTTTTTTCCTCCCTAGATATTAAGCAATTAAAGTCTCCACCCACTACCATAGGAATATCTTTAGACACATGATATTCCAATCTCTCCCATAGAGACCTCCTCTTATAAACATCCTTGCTCTCATAAACAGCAGCAATTTTCCACTTTCCTTTTTTAATAACATCTAACTCCCCTACTACAAGTTGGGAAGAAGACTCTAAGATATTGAACGAAGCCATATTGTGATTCCATAACACCATAATGCCACCCGACAAACCTTTAGATGGATCATGAAAAATGTCTCAATCACTCCCTACCAGCAAATTAACATCTCTCCTATCAATAGAAGACAACTTGGTTTCAAGCAAACCAAGAAAGAACACCCCATGGTCCTTTATAAATTCCTTTAGGTAAAGAGAATCTTTACTTTTCCTAGCTCCTCTACAATTTCAAAATCCTATCGAAGACATCATTGAATAATAGGGGAAGAGTTCCCCAACTTCTCCTTCGATTCTCCTTCAAATCTTCTATTCCTTGGAACCAATTTAATAGGTCCCAATCCTTTGAGCTGCTTCGTACCTTTTTTCTTCACATTAGATGAACCATCACCCGAGATGCCCGCTTGAACTACCTTTATTTCATTTTCAGCCTCCAGGATATTGTCTACATTTTCAGATTTAGGTACTGAAGCATTAGGAGACTCCAGTACCTCAGTGTTCAGGCATTCCCCTTCCTCAACCAGTTGACTCAAGACATCAAATTGATTATCATTATTGGGAATGCAAGTAGAATTCGAAACAGCCTTCCTTCTTTTACCAGATGAATCATTCCCTATGTCCTGACAATCATTACAAGGAGGGCCAGAATTTACCTCAAGCTGCAGTTCTTGAACCTGAGAAACTGTTACCACATTAACATCTTCATTTTGTTTTCTTGCAGCATTCCCATCTACCTTCATTCCTTGAATCTTCCCAGCAACTCCATCTTCCTTCACACTCACAGACTTGTTAGCTTCCTTCATCTCGGGTCTAGTCCAAGTATTTGTAAATTTGTAGTTTCTGAATTTTCTCTTCCCATAATCCACATGAATCCAAGGTCCATAACCTTCTTTATCAACCTCATTTACTCCTTCCCATGATCCTGCATTTGAGTTATGCTTGTTTGAAACAGCAACACCTTCATTGGAACTTCTAATTTGATTAGTAACCAGAATATTTTCTGAACCAGCATTTGTACAGCTACTCTTCAAATGCCCAATCTTTCCGCAGTTGAAACAAAAATCAGAAACTCTCTCATATTCAATCTTCTGGTAGAATTTTCCGGAAATTCCCTCCACCCAAACACCCAAAGGCAATTTATTCTCGAGCTTGATTCTACCACAAATTCTGGCAAACTCCCTTCTCCCCCATTGAAACATATTTTCATCAATTAAATATGGAGTTCCAACCTTTGAAGCAATTCTACAAACATTAATTTCATCCCAATGCTATAATGGGAGATTAACACTGCCGTTGCCAGGTCCCAAGTCCTGGATGAGAAAAGTGGAGGGTTGCGTTAGGTAGTCGACAGCCAGCATAAAACTTGTCGAACAATAATGACATGAATCCTTTAAGAAATTGTGTTAATGTTAGGGCGTCCCCTGTAAGCGACGCGCTGTATGGCCTGAATACAGTGACAAGTGTGCAAGTGCCGCTGCACCGGCGGCCGGGTGCAGTGTTAAATAGGCAAGAGTTCCCATATCAAGGACGGATGTGGGCAAAGAAGCTAGTCCATGAAACTAAAATTAGGATAGGAACTTGAAATATAGGTTCCCTTACAGGAAAATTAATGGAATTAATAGATATTATGATTCATAGGAAGTTAAATATTTTGTGCATTCAGGAAACTAAATGGGTTGGAGAGAAGGCTAAGGAAATTGATAGTTTAGATTTTAAACTTTGGTATTCGGGTAGGAGTCGAACTAGAAATGGTGTAGGTGTTATTATAGATAAGAGTTTAAAGGATAATGTTATAAAAATTAATAGGATTGGAGATAGAATTATAGCTTTAAAGATTGTTGTTGATGATAAGATTGTTAATATTATAAGTGCTTATGCTCCTCAAATAGGTTTGGATATGAGTTCTAAATTAAATTTTTGGAATGACTTAGAAAAATTAATACAAAAGATACCTCTTGAAGAAAGAGTTTTTATAGGAGGAGATTTAAATGGACATGTTGGTAGAGAGGTAGATGATTTTAAAAGCATCCATGGTGGCCATGGATTTGGAACGACGAATGAATGTGGCAAGACCATATTGGATTTTTGTTTAGCTTATGATTTTTCAATTGTTAATACCTTATTTAAGAAAAGAAATGAGCATCTCATCACTTATAAAAATGGATATAGTACAACACAGATTGACTATTTTCTTATTAGAAAACTAAATCGTTTAGATTGCAAAGATTGTAAAGTTATTCCGAGTGAATTTATGTACCCAACATCGATTATTAGTTTTGAACTTTAAGATAAAGAGGCATAAAATAAAAAATAAAGTAAAACGATTTTCTAGGATTAGATGGGGGCATTTAAAGAATATTAACAAAAATATTTTTGAAAATAAGATTTTAGATCTTAAGATTTTGTCTGTGCATGAGGATGCTAATATTATGTGGAAAAAAGTGGCTAGTGATATTAAGAATATTGCAAAAGATGTCCTTGGAGTATCAAAGGAAAAAGCTCCTAATAGTAAAAGTAGTTGGTGGTGGAATCCAAATGTGCAAGAAAAGATTCGAAATAAGAAGCTTTGTTATAAAAACTGGTTTAATTTTAAAAATTCTGATAATTAGGAACTATATAAAATGGCTCGTAAGGATGCTAAGAAAGCAATATGCGATGCAAAGACATTAGCTTTTAGTGATTTATATAATATATTAGATACTAAAGAGGGTGAAAGATATATGTATAAGTTAGCCAAACAAAGAGATAGGAGTAGTAAGGATTTAGTTCAAGTGAAGTGTATTAAAGATGAAGATCAAAAAATTCTTTTCTTGGAAGATGATATTCAACAAAGATGGATGAGATATTTTGCTAAACTTTTTAATGAAGATTGTGAAAATAAGATTGACTATAGTGACCTTAGCACCCTAAATGAAAATAAAGATTTCTGTTCTTATCGGCGTATTAGTAAAACTGAAGTTAGAGAGGCTTTAAAGAAAATGAAGGGTGGAAAAGCTGTTGGACCTGATGATATTCCAATAGAGGTGTGGAAATGCTTAGGAGATGAAGGAATTTCATGGCTTACTAAACTTTTTAATACTATTTTGAAGACTAAAAAGATGCCAGATGAGTGGAGAATGAGTGTGTTAATTCCTATTTTTAAGAATAAAGGTGATGCGCAAGATTGTGCGAATTATAGAGGTATTAAGTTAATGTGTCATACTTTAAAACTTTGGGAGCGAGTTATGGAGCATAGGTTGCGGCGTGATACTAATGTTTCTAAAAATCAATTTGGATTCATGGCGGGTAGGTCGACTATGGAAGCCATACATTTATTAAGAGGTTTGATGGAGAAATATAGAGAAAATAAGGAGGATCTACATATGATATTTATTGATTTAGAAAAAGCATATGATAAAGTTCCAAGAGAAGTGCTATGGAGAGTTCTTGAAAAGAAAAGAGTCAATAATGCTTATATTCAAATCATTAAAGATATGTATGCAGGAGCTATTACTTGTGTTCAAACACAAGGTGGATTGACCAAGTATTTCCCTATTTCGATTGGATTACATCAAGGATCAGCCTTAAGCCCATATTTTTTTGCTTTAGTCATGGATGTTCTCACTAGACATTTGCAAGAGGATGTACCTTGGTGTATGCTTTTTGCTGATGATATTCTTCTTGTTGATAAGACTAGAGAGGGAGTTGAAGGTAAACTTGAATTATGGAAGTCAACCTTAGAGTCTAAAGGTTTTCGCTTGAGTAGATCTAAAACGGAATATATGGAGTGTAATTTTAGTATTAATAGACCTAGTGAGGGGATTGTGACTTTGGGCGATCAAGTCATTAATAAGAGTTCACGTTTTAGATATCTTGGATCTATTGTTCAGAGTGATGGTGAAATAGATGGGGATATTATCAGCAGAATTCAAGTTGGATGGTTGAAGTGGAGGAATGCATCGGGCTTGTTATGTGATAGAAATGTACCCCTCAAACTTAAGGGAAAATTCTATAAGATGGTAGTGAGGCCTGCAATGCTTTATGGTGCCGAATGTTGGCCACTAAAAGAGAAGCATAATACTAAGTTAAGTGTGGCAGAGATGAGGATGCTCAGGTGGATGAGTGGCTTTACCCTTAGAGATAGGATACGAAATGAGCATATAAGTGAAAAGGTTGGAGTAGCTCCAGTAGAAGATAAGATTAGAGAGAGTCGCCTTAGATGGTTTAGTCACATAAAACGGCGGCCTTCCGATGACCCGGTTAGGAGAGTAGAGGTATTAGATTTGACTTATGTTAAGAAAGGTAGGGGTAGACCTAAAAAGACTTGGTTAGAAAATATTAGGAATGACCTTTCTTTATTAGATTTAAACGAGAATTTGATTTTTAATAGGACACAATGGAGAAAAAGGATTCATGTAGCCGACCCCACGTAGTGGGATAAAGGCTTGATGTTGTTGTTGTTGCTATAATGGGAGATTAGGCATCCTGATCCAGACAAGAGCTGTTAAGCCTTTTAAAGAAGTAGGCTGGAATGCAGGAGTCCATTTGTCCAAACCAATGATATGCCCATTCACATACCAAGGTCCGCTAGAAAGAACAGATTCAAGAGCCTTTGGGTTTTCAAATGCACATAATACCCATCCCCTTTCAAGTAAAGTCATATGGAATTTTCCAAATTGAGTCCATTGCCTCCTTAACTCCACCCCAATAGCATGGTATGGCACAAATTCTCCAAACACTTTCATCACCAAAGATTTGAGTAATTTGTTTGTATTTTCTACCTCATTTTGCATATGAAGCTTCACTACCCCATCTTCAGATAAACAATCTCCAAAATCAAAATCAACTTTTTTAAAATTAATTCTTTTATTCCAGGCATTGGCTATCACCTTGCTCGATTGGGGAGGAATATCAGAAATCAAATTTTCAACATCTTTGCAATTGCCCAGATCAGCTGAAATGCACTTGCGTACCTTATCCAAATCAACATCAGAATGATGCACATCGTCAGGTCCCCTCATTACAGATGACTTCTCTACAGCTACAGCTTCCGAAACTTAAACAGAGTCTGAACCTCCACAAACAAAATCTTCATTTCCCATTCTAACCGAGACATCAGAAGAAATGACGTCCTTCGACACCACCATATCAGTTTTAATTCCAGAAAACTGAGAATCACCATTAGAGGAATGGAGATCAAATTTTACTTCTCTTTGAAAACCAGACGGATTCTGGGATTTATCCGAGACATCCATCATCACCTTCTTACCCTTTCCAATGCAATCCATCTATTTTTTTGGCTGAAGTAATCCACCCTCATTAATAACCAGGGGTAAAGCAGATTTAAACCTTGACTTGGCATCGTGATCAAACACCAAGTTTGCATCACCGAAAGCAGGAGGAGACAAATCATGATTGGAGCGTGGAAGAATACGAATCGAATTTGACGATGAACGACGACAATCACTGGCGTCGGAGGATGGAGGCCAACGGCCCTCCACCGTCATCGGAGGAAAGCGAGTTTTGCGGGAAATCAGAAATTCAAAACGAAGTTTTTTCTCTCTCTAGAAATCCGGGACTCTCTCTCTAGAAAATCAGGGACTCAGGAGATTATTAACACTTTTTTTTTTTTTTTGCTAAGTTAATCCAATTTTTTTATTTTTTCATCATGTCACGAATCAAGGGCTTACCGTTGGGAACGCATGCGGTTTGTGGAGGTGAAGGTAAGGTCGTAATAGAGGTCGAGCCGGTCAAGGCACTAGCATGGGTTGGTCGCGTGAGTGAGGACGATAAGGTCGCAAGAGTGAGGCCGTGTGGACACGAGCAAGGTCGCATAGACCCAAGGAAGGTGAGATCGTGTGTCGACGTGAGCGTCGAGGTTGGGTATCACGCTGAGCAGGGAGGTGTTGTGGTCGCGTGAGCGGTAAGGTTACGTTCATGATCTTTTAAAATTCACCTGAATCAAAGGAATTCCGAATGCATAAAAAGAACTAGTTGAACTATTCAAAGCCTCTAAAAAAATACCTTGAATTTGATATAACTTCAAGCAAACTCTCAAAAAACTTAAAAACCCTTGTATTTTGAATGCACTGCATTCAAACCCCGTTCAACTAAACTGCCGCAAAATGAAAAACAAAAAAGTGCACTTAAATATGATGGAAGAAGTTAATTTGCAGGACAATTGCTTTAATCTATATAGTATAAAAGCGGATCAGGAGATGCAAACCATGGAGTTATGTACGCCAACACAGGATTTGGAAAATGACGTACAGATCTATTGAACATAACCCTCGCATTCTCCTAATAGAAGAAAGACGGCGATTAGAAACAAAACCAGTAGAGATTTTAACAAAAAAAACTTAGAGGGGTGTCTTCTGCTTTACAATGAGGATCTCTTTATAACAAACATCGGTCTTGACGATGCCTCTCTCGTACACAGAGAGGTGATGTGTCGGAGCTTTTCGAGTAGAGCGACTGCCCCAGTAAACGGCGAAGGAACTTGCGAGCAAGAACAGAACGACGAAGAAAATTGAAGAGGGCGAAATGGGAAGGCGGCGATGCCCATCGAATTCATCAGTTTGATTACCTTTGATGAGCTCATCTGAGACCATCCGGCGGTTGGGTTCCATCTCTGTCCGGCGATGTCGCCTTTTGGGCGCCATGGAATGGACGCTATGAGCAGGAAAGTACAGCTTCCGCTTCTATTTGGCAAAGTCCAAGGGGAATAATTTACTTTTTTTTTTAGTGCAATTATGCATTAAAAGAAGACAAAGAAATTAATTACAATTGATAAAAGGGTAACATTCCTCCTTGATTAAATCTAGCAAAGAGGACGAAATGCTACCAAAAGAAAAATATCAAAAGTAAAACTACCATCTAACCTCAAAGTAGCACAAAAATCAACTACTTTATTACATTCTCTATTAACATGATGAAAAATGACTTTATTGAAATCATTGAGCAAGAATAACTCCTTGACTGGCCAATTCTCCAAATGCCACTTTATTTTCTTCAAAGAATCTTGAATGAATGTAATAACATTGAGATTATCACTCTCAATGATAAGCCCTTTACTTTTAATCATCCAGCGTTGAATGAAGTCCCTTATTGCAATAACCACCTCCATCTCAAGTTGTGCGACATCCCAGTGTACTCTATTCTTCCCAAAGGCAAGAAGAAGTCTACCTTTCTAATCTCTGAAAATTCCCCCAATGCCAGCACGATTTGAATTCAACAATGAAGCATCCACATTAATCTTGATCTGATCTAACGGTGGAGTGAAAGTTCGTTAAGGATGTTAAGCTCTTATGAACTAGTCCCGGGGCTAATCAAGAGGGGGTGAATTGGTATTTAAAAAAAAAATCTTTCAATCAAAATCAACAAACTCAAACCACCACAAAAATACGAGTGCAAAAATTAAATGCGTAAGTAGAAATAAAGAAAGAACACACCGGATTTATAGTGGTTTAGTCAAACCTTGACCTATGTCCACTCCTCGGAGGCACCCTCTGAGTATTGCACTAACTAAGTGTCTCTTCTTTAGCTCCCACAGCTAGGCAAAGAAGCCTTTACAACAGACTCCTTTTCACCAACCCCGGTGAGGTAGAGAACCGACTCCTTTTGCTTTCTCCTGAAGCGGGCAAAGAACCCAGATCAATTGCTGAAGTAGACCTCCCAAGAACCTTCCAAGGACGAAGGATGAAGAACGGAGAAAACAACTTGGAACTTTGCTTTGGAGCAACCTTTGTGAACCCTCTCACAGACTCCCCCTCATAAGTTCCTCTCTCTCTCTCTCTCCCTCTCCCTAGGCTTTCTCAGGTCAAGACAGCAGCAAAAGATCTCCTCTAAGGTAGAGCAAGATATCTTAAATAAAAGAGCTTCGGAATAGCTCTTATTTTATACAAACCGACTTTATCATTTAGGCCAATAAGGGTATCTGCCTGGCCAATCGGCGTAAATTTTGCTTAATCAGCTCGGTCGGTTTGGGACGATTAGAGTAATTTTGGTCACATCGTACAAGCTGATAGAATATCGTCCTAGCCGATTAGTTTAAATCTGAGTAAAATTGTCCTAAATATCGCCCTGAATAGAAGTAGGCCGATATCAATCGTCCACGCCATCGTCCCGGCCGATCCTGGGATCGGCCTAGCTGAGATGATCGTGCAATCAGCCTTAATTGCTTTCCATAATTATCAGATTAATTTAGACATAATTGTACTGCATCGTCCAGGCCAATAGTATATCATCCTGGATGATGTCCTAAAATAAAGAATACCTAAATAGATCATGGCGCCTGATTCTTTCTGATTTGAGCCTATCGGCCCGGCCGATACATTATCGTCCAGGCTGATCGGCTTAATGACAACTGCCTTAATCATGATGCCCTGATTAGAGTTTCTATTTTTGAACTGATCGTCCAGGCCGATATAAATATCGGCTCAGTCGATGTTACCAAAAATATTAAACTCTAAGAAACAATCAGAAATTCTCCCATGGTGTTTGTGTGCAATGTTATATAGAATTAGGAGCCATATCTTTTACAATAGACTCAAGAAAAAGAACAAAGTGACTCGGACTTAGTCTACCCAATCTTGAGCTGGTTCCAATTGTCGTTTGATCTTGTGGACCTGAAATGTTAGTAGACAAGGCAGTCGTAGAGAAATAAGAGTATTTGTTATCATCAAAATCATAATCCATAGATTCGTAACAATCTCTCCCTTTTTGATGATGGTAAACACACAACGAACAATTCTAAGTAGTTTAAGACAATAATGTACTGGAAATAGCAAACATAGATAATATCAAATATCAAAATAGAACAGTACAAGTACAAACATACTACTCCTCCTTTTGACATCTCAAAAAAGGAGGAGACAAATAAAAATAATGCAGAAACTAAACAACAGAAAAAAAATAGAAACTAATCAACAGAAAATAGAAACAAACTAAAAGAAAACTAGTAAAACGATGGGCCCTGATAGTCTGAAGGAGGTGGTGGTGGTGGAGGCTGCTAAAAGTAGGCAGTCAGTGTATCAAACTGAGCACCAAACCAGGCGATGTCCTGGTCGTGCTGCTGTTGCTGGTGAGCAACGTAGGCGTCAAAATGGGCTAAGTCCTCCGCATGTTGCTGCTCCTGTGCAGCAACGTAAGTGTCGAATCGGGCCTCCCACTGGTCAAAGCGCTCCACCAACTGGTCCAGCTGTAAGCGCTAGCGGAGCGGAAGAGGTGTAGGAATAGGTGCAGGAACCTCCTCTTCCCCTGCCTGAGCTTCCCCGCCCCCCGAGTGGAGACGAGTACTGTGAAGAGTTTGAAAGAAAATGTTAGAGTAGAGAGTAGGTTGGAGGTTTGGTGGAGCAGGATATTGGAAGTTATACTTTGATTCTAAGACATAATAAATTATATGTCCTAGGGGTAGATTTGGTTTTCTCCTATGACCTGGATCTCGAATGGTAGTAAGATGGTCGATGTAGCGAAAGATCAGGTCAATAGCATTGAATTCATGATTTGCTAAAATATAAAAGATGGTGAGTGAAAGAAGGGGAGTGATGTGAACACGATCACTAGCCTTAGGAATTATCGAAGTGCGAAAGACGTACTGGACGGTCCTAGCATCCTTGAGTAAGGTGCTAGTCTTGCCTATATGAAAATTGGCATTATAATTGCGAAGAAATGATTGGCTGGAGCCTAGTCAAAATCAGGATCAGAAAACATGGTGTGAAGTTTATCCCCTGTGGTGGAAAGCTGCAAAATCTCTGCACAATCCTAATATGTGATCTCGATAGGGCGTCAATTCACATATGAGGCAATAGAGGTAAAAGCAGAATTAATGTGAAGACTTGCAAAGAACTCATAGAGTAATTCAGAATTAAATGGGACAACAAGAGTGAGAAGAAAGCACAATGAGGTATGGGTAAATAAGTCTAATATCGGATAAGTGTGACAGCCTAGGCATCTATAGTGAAAGGATTCATCGACATACATTTCTTTTATTCTTTCTTCTTGCTCAGATCAATACAGACATCCAGAAATGATAATTGTATTAAAGAAAACAAATACATCATAAAACTATAATTCACATTACAACATTTTATATTTATAATCTAAAAGTTGCATCCAAAAAAACATATACAATAGCCGCTCGGGCTACAAAATAATAAATAATAAACTAAAAACTACGAAAACTATACTAGTGGCTGAAAGAAGCTTCATGCGGGAGGCTCTGCACCTTAAATCATTAACCACATATAATGAGCTTAAAAAGCCCAGCAGGTCACCAAAGCCTACAATTGAAATCAAAGCACGGTACAGAAGCAATATGCATGTCAATCTATAAAATTAATATCAGTCACTTGTAAATGATCATTGAGTTAATGCAAAATATAAATCGGTACAGAGGCAGTAATCAATATAGAAACGGTAGTCAATGCACAAACAGTATCAATACAAAATAGTAAAATCCTCAATCGACAGTAGAAGAATTAGTAAACAGTATAAAAGTCCATAAAGCTCAATGAATCAGTACATGCATCAAATCAATAAAGAAATTATCGGATCAATCATATCAGTCAGTATCAAGAGAAATCAATTCCGGTCAATAATATTCAATCGGTATAGAATCATATAAACAATCAAATCAAAACATCGTTAAGAATAGTTAAAATCACAACAATATAGTAAAAGCATATTCTATATCACGTGTTTGCTATATCACATGTATCAGTATATCACATGTATCAATCAGTATTCGGTGTATCACATGCTATAAAATCAGTACAATAAATCAGTAGTATCGGTGAATCAGTAGTATCGATAAATAGTATGCAATATCAATGAAATCGTGTAGTGACAGTAAACTCATAAATCCATTAGTAAATCCATTCAATATCAATAAATCAGTAAATCCATAAAGAAATCATAAGAACAATATTTTACACATTCATTCCAGTGCAGTAGTCTTACTTAACAAGTACAATCACTAGCTATTAAGGCATTTTTCAAGGTTAGTATCAGTGTTAGTAATCCGTTGGCTTAGTAAATAGAGTCGTCACCCTTGCCCGTCGGCATAGTAATCTCCTTATAACTCCCTTCAATAACATGTGATCAGTAGAGGATAACACCAAACCCTTTTTAAAGGAAAGCCCATCGGCCCACCATCCTGTACAGGTCAATCTTCAACCAACGGTTCAACCAGTCCTTACTTATCTTTCAGTAATATAACAGTAGTAGATTCAATCATATAACCACAGTCATATACATCTCATTAATACATTGAAATCAACAAACACAATTTAAGTCAATTGAGAAAAATCCTTAAAATATCGTACGGTCGACAAAAATCCCAAACAGAATCAAAATACACATATTTAGAAAATTATCAAATTACCAGAAATCGAATAAAACATAATTTTAAAGCTTTACTTGTACTGAAGCACTATTTTTCGACATCAAGATAATTTTTTATTCGAAAAAAATCTCACAGAATTCAGAATACCAGGTGAAAAATCTACAGAAAATATTCAAAATATGTAAAATCTTCATTTAAACAACATACCACAAGTTAAGCGGTAAAAGTTGCGTTAATACAAAGATATGCTCGTTTTTCGGTAACAGAAACACAAAACTGAGAAGAAAAATACCAAAACACGAAATATTCGAAATCAAAAATAGGATTCGAATTCCTTACTGTGAGACGAACAATTTTTCCAACTGCGTCGACGGACGAAAATCGCTCTGCAGCCTTCGAAATCAAGCCTTTTCCTTCTCTTTCCTTCTCTTTCTCTCTCCTCTCTTCTTTCTCTTCAAAATATCTCAAACGGTCCTTAAATAGAGAAAATATCTTTACGTTCATCCAGACGTCCCGTTCAAGCCTTTTCCCATTCGTCCCTGGATAAATTTCTCTAGATACGAGCGTACAAACGATAATTAATTTCGTCCCTGGACGATGATTTCAGGCAAAATTTTGTTATGTTCATCCCGGATGAACTCAGGTTCGTCCAGACGAACCTGCATTTTACTCAGTTCGTACAGGCAGTTCGTCTGTACTAACCTTACAGATTTTCACAATTTTCTTCAGTTCATCCTAGACTAAGGTCAGTTCGTACAGACTAATTGCACTAAAAAAATGAAATTCTGAGGGGTTTTACAATAAGAGAGATAATTTGGATTGACTGTCTGGGAGACTATAATTCTGGCCTCATTGTAGCGCTGGTAGGCGGTTTGATCATCTGCCTCCAGGAAATGAGGGTCCAGAGTGGCCCTCGAGGAACTTCTGGACGGGTGACGAGAGCGCTTTCTTTCAGTCATTTTAAGAGAATAGAGCACTAGTTTGAGAGAGCTTGATTGAAGAAAAATGGTTGGAAGGCTCTGAATTTAAAGGATCGGCCAGATCGGCCGGGTCGATCACAGGATCGTCCAGGCCGATAAAGTTCAATAATTATGTATAAGCCGATTGGTCAAAAAGGCGGTCTGATCGTCCGAGCCGATCAGATATCTGCCAAGCCGATTAGACACAGGCGATCATCCCGAGGAGTCAAGCCGGACGACCGTTGAAAAGCAGATCGTCCGGGCCGATACGGTGGATCGTCCAAGACGATGTCCAATAATGGATCGTACCGGCCGGATTTAAAACGTTTAAATCATGTGCCACGTATATCAGCCAAGCTGAACAGGTGGATCGTCCGGGCCGATTGTCCAAAAATGGATCGTCCCAGCGATTTTAAAGATTTTAAATGTATATCCACGTGTATCGTCCAGGACAAACACGTGGATCGGTCAGGTCGATTTTCCATAAAGAGGAGAACATCGTTCGGGCTGAAAAACATATCGGCTAGGCCGATAAAAGATTGAAGCAGAAGTCGATCAGATCGTCCAGGTCGATAATGTATAGTCCAGGATGATCAGAAGCTGAAAATCAAATCAATCGGTAAAGTGAGTTTTTAGAGTAAATTGATCAGATCATCATGGCCGATAGTGGTATCGGCCGGGACGATGTGAATAAAAATTGAGAATCAGAAGATTGATGGAGATGATCAGACAAGGCCTAAGAACCTTAATAACAATAAAAACAGCCAGACGAAAAGGACAAAAACATAAAGAAAAACAAAAACAAAAAAAATATTTTTTTGAGTTTTAGCAAGGCATGAATATGATAAATGCTCCAAGTAATTAAATTTTAAAGATTTGTAAGACCAATGAGTTAATAATGTCGAAATCTGAAAACGGTAGAATATCCGATCCTGTTAACCCTAGCTCGGACTTCTTTCAGGGCAAAATCATCTTTGGAAAACAAAAGACCTAATTCAGAACAAACTAATTATGTAAGAGAAAAATATTTCAAAACTTGGTTCCAGAGAAAATATCTTATAAAATAATATACCAAAGTAATTTGTCTCAATCATGAAATTTGAAATCAAACTTTTAAAATATCAAATAACCCATGAATTCTTCTAAAATTTTTCCATCAACGGTGTTTCTCCCTTTAACTGATTTAGATATGCTAAATATTGGTTATAAATCTCCAAAAAATAAAAAACTAGAAAAAATTATCATAAAGTAAAAAAGAAAGCTAAAGTAAAAGAACTATAACAACTAATATAAAAAAGCTAACACAAAAACAAAAGACAGACAATAACAATAATCAACACATGCAATTCTAGAAATGATTAAGCAGTAGGTTTAAGCAATTTGAGCTGCGAGCCTCCGTTTGTCCAAGTATTATTTGCTCTCACGAGGTCTTTGGTGAAAGCAACCCTACAAAAATCATCAACCGTCAGATTTAGGAATCCAAACAGGTTTGGGTCCCTCCTTATGAAAAGAAGAATGTATTTCATCTATGTTATGCTGTGAAACATGCAGTTTTGGTCTCCAAATCCAATGTGTACTACGGTGAATGGTGCAAGTGTGTGCTATGTGTCCTAACATGTCACATGAAAAATATCTAACACCAGAAAAAGGATTTCTTAATCGGTTCAGGTTATAATGCCTCTTCCTAGATTTTGGCTTTAAATCAGGTATTGATGTATTCCAATTTCTCTCTAGTGTATTCAATTTTGCTTTAAACCTCAAGTTAGAATTTTCTAAATCAACACCCAAATAGTGTTTTTATGCTCGTATTCTTTATAAGAAGCTTTAAAATCATATTCAAGCGAGATGTACGAAGCTTTCAAAGAATCATGCTCAACAATTAATTCAGAATGCTTTTTATTTAAATCATCAAATTCATCAAATAGAGACATGTGATTGCTATCATTTTGGAGGTGATTTTAATCAAAATTTCATGCTCTTTTTGTAAATTCAAAAATTCTAATTGCAAACTAGTATGAGTTTTCTTAAGTTTTCTATATGATGCATGAATTTTCTCACATATTTCAAGAAGTTGGTCATACGTTGGTTCACATACCTCTTCTTGGTCACTTTGACCAATATGATCATCTGCCATTAAACACAAGTTTGTTGTCTCCTCCTCTGCCTCAGTCTCAGAGGATTCAGCTGCAGATTCCGCTCAGAATGCCTTTTAGACTCGCTTCTTATCCTTCCTAAACTTAGGTTTCTCCTCGTCTTTCTCCATGCTTGGTTGCTTCTTGAGTGTAGGACAACCAGCTTTAACATGTCCAGGCTTTCTGCATTCATAACAAATAATATCAGAAGAATTTTTACGATCCTTACCACTTTTCCATTTTTGATGATAATTGTTGTTTTTCCTTATAAAGCTTTTGAATTACCTAGTGATGAAGGAAACATCATCGGTTTCAGATCCGGAAGAGTTGTTGGCCTTTAGTTCCACAGTTTTCTCCTTCTTTTTCTCACCTTAATCAAGATTTCTTTGATTCACCTCTTGCTTGTAAGCAATGAGTGATCCAAGCAAATTATTAACAGAATAAGTATCCAAATCCTTATATTCATTAATTGCAGTAATCTTAGAATCAAAAGAAGAATGCAAGCTTCTCAATATTTTATTAACTCTTTCATAATTAGTAAGCTCTCTTCCTAAAGCATGCAAATAGGTGACAATTTGAGTAAACCTTGTATACATATCAGAAATTGATTCATGAGATTTCATATAAAAAAGTTCATAATCATACAATAAAATATTCAAACATGATTGCTTAACTTCATTAATTCCTTCATAAGTAATACACATTTTTTTCCAAATCTCTTTACCAGTAGTGCAAGTTGAAACATGCATATAATCTTCATATTTTATAGTACAGAAAAAATAGTTTAAACACTTTGCATTAAGTTGTGCTAAATCCCTATCATCATGAGTCCAATCAGTAAAAGGAAGAGGAACAATAACGTCATTAAGTTTACCATTCGGAGGTGTATAACCATCTTTAACAAGCATCCACATGCGATAGTCAATTGATTATAAAAACGTAGACATGCGAGTTTTCTAGAAATCAAAATGAATATTGTCAAAAAAAGGTAGTCGGGTAATGGAACTCCCTTCCGTAGTATTACGATTACTAGAGTTAGCCATGGATCAAAAATTCAAAAAGTTTTCAAACTTAATTTTATGAATCCCGCTCTGATACCACTTGAAAGTTCATTAAGGATGTTAGGCCCTTATGAACTAGTTCCGAAGCAAACCAAGAGGGGGGTGAATTGGTATTTAAAAAAAATCTTTCAATCAAAATGAACAAAATCAAACCACCACAAAAATACAAGTGCGAAAATTAAATGCGTAAGTAGAAACAAAGAAAGAACACACCGGATTTATAGTGATTCGGTCAAACCTTGACCTACGTCCACTCCTCGAAGGCACCTTCCGAGTATTGCACTAACTTAGTGTCTCTTATTTAGCTCCCACAGTTAGGCAGAGAAGCCTTTACAACAGACTCCTTTTCACCAGCCCCAGTGCGACAGAGAACCGACTCCTTTTGCTTCCTCCTGAAGCGGGCAAAGAACCCAGACCGATTGCTAAAGTACACCTCCCAAGAACCTTCCAAGGATGAAGGATGAAGAACGGAGAAGACAACTTGGAACCTTGCTTGGAGCAACCTTTGTGAACCCTCTCACAAACTCCCCCTCACAAGTTCCTCTCTCTCTCTCCCTCTCCCTAGGCTTTCTTAGGTCAAGACAGCAGCAAAAGATCTCCTCTAAGGTAGAGCAAGAGATCTTAAATAGAAGTGCTTTAGACTAGCTCTAATTTTATACAAATCGACTTTATCGTCTAGGCCGATAGGGGTATCGGCCTGGCCGATCAGCGTAAATTTTGCTCAATCAGCCCGATCGGTTTGGGACGATTAGAGTAATTTTGGTCAAATCATCCAAGACAATAGAATATTGTCCTGGCCGATTAGTTCAAATCCAAGAAAAATCATCCTGAACATCTCCCTGAATAGAAGTAGGCCGATGTCAATCGTCCATGCCATTGTCCTAGATGATCCTACGATCGTCCTGGCCGATGTGATCATGTAATCAGCCTTAATTGCTTTCCATAATTACCAGATTAATTTAAGCATAATTGTGCTGCATCGTCCAGGCCGATAGTATATCGTCTTGGATGATGTCTTAAAATAAAGAATACTTAAATAGATCATGGCAGCTGATTCTTTCTAATTTAAGCCTATCCACCTGGCCGATACTGCGATACACTATCATCCAGGCTGATCGGCTTAATGATAGCTGCCTTAATCATGATGCCCTGATTAGGGTTTCTATTTTTGAACTGATCGTCCAGGCCGATATAAATATCGGTCCGGCCGATGTTACCAAAAATAGCAAACTCTAAGAAATAGTAAAAAATTCTCCCAAGGTGTGTGTGTGTGCAAGGTTACTTAGCATTAAGAGCCATATATTTTACAATAGACTCAAGAAAAAGAAAAGTGTATAAAGTGACTCGGACTCAGTCTACCCAATCTTGAGCTATTTCCAATTGTCGTTTGATCTTGTGGATCTGAAATGTTAGTTGGCAAGGCAGTTGTAGAGAAACAAGAGTGTTTGCTATCATCAAAATCATAGTCTATAGATTCGTAACATGGAGGGCACCAAGTATTGTGGGACTCCCTAGGGAGATTAGTACCCCAGCTATCTAGTATGGACTAGATTTGAACACGGCTAAAGAAAGAGCTTTTGCTGTCACTAAGGAACTAGACATAACAGTCTTACCATGCTTCACCCCATTCCGGTTCTTCCAGGATAGAAAAACTGCAGCACAATATATTCTAACCACACCAGAATTTCAAACTGAAATTCTTCTCAGTTCCTCTAAACAGCAACCAAGTGTTTGAAAAACAGGAATATAAAATCTCCAATCTCTAATTTTTGAAATAACATCAACAAGATATTTGCAATGAACCACAATATGTTCATAGTTCTCAACCTTTTGACATCCTCTAGCACAAGAGTCATCAATAGCAAGCCTTCAAAATTTAAGAAAATGATTTGTAGGGATAACAAACTTACTGAGGTGCCACCAAAAGATTTCCACCTTAGTATTCAGCTTTATCTTCTTAAGCCAATTACAGAAACCTCCATCATCTTCTTTACATCTCCCTTTCATCACATATTCATAAGCCAATGCAGAAATTAATCTACCCGAGAATTTGCATAAGGTCTCCACCCGGTCCTCCTTCCAAATACAGTCAATTTGAATTTGCCTGATTAATATTATAAGTTCTTCATGAAAGAACCTCTGTAGCTTCTCATCATCCCAATTTGCTTCATCTGTAATGAGCTGCTGAACCGTCATGTCCTCCAAAGCACCACAGTCAGCAAATGTAGGCCAAGTATTAATACACTTGTCCAGCTGCCAAATGTCATTTAAGACATTAATTTTATTACCTCTACCCACCTTCCATTTAACAATGTGTTTAAGATGTTCACCTCCAACCATCATAATTTGCCAAGCACTAGAGGAGCTCTTTTTACAAGTTCCATTCATGATATCATCTCCATATTTAGCAATTAAAATTCTATGAAGTAATGAATCAGGATTCTGGATAAATTTCCATGCCAACCGCGCCCTTAGACCCCCGCCTCTAAGTACAGCTGAATGCACTCCCAAACCTCCATCACATCTTGGTTTACATATATCCTCCCATGCAACATAAAGCAAACCTTTCTTCCCATCTGGTTTGCGCCAAATAAATCTCCTACACATTTTTTCCAGCTCATACAACACTATCTTAGGAACCAAAGAGTGTGTAAGTAAAAAATTTGGCATAGTTAGTAATGAAGTCTTTATGAGAGTAATTCTACCTCCCAAAGATAAAGACTTCTTCCCCCAAACATTTAATCTATCCATCACATGACTCAACAGGTCTTGAAAATCAGCCAAAACCAATCTTCTTAAAGTAATTTTAATACCCAGATAATACATTTCCTTTACAATTTTAAAACCAAGAATTCTAGCAACCTTCTTCTTATAAGATTTCAAAACAGCCTTACCAAATAAAATTTGGGACTTGTTGATGTTAACACTTTGACCCATCCATTTACAGAACTCATCCACAATACTCTTCAATAATCTTGCCAATGTAGTGGTTGCTTATGAAAAAACAAGCACATCGTCAGCATATAGAAGGTGTGTAATCCTTGGTCCTCTAGGAGATACCTGAATACCCAATTCTTGTCCCCTTTTCTTAAACGAGTTGGAAAGAAGTTGGGAACACATAATGAACAAATATGGTGAAAGTGGACATCCCTGCCGGAATCCACTAAGAGCATTGATCCATCTTGAATTCTTCCCATTCAGAATAATTGAAAACCTTGCATTCACCACACATTCCATGAGTAAATCAGAAAAAATAGTGGGGAAACCATACCAATTAAGAAATTTATGAAGAGTTGGCCATCCCATGCTATCATAAGCCTGCTCCATGTCAAGATTTAATGACCATCATAACTTTTTTATTCTTAGAAACTTTAAACTTGTTAAAGATCTCTTGAGCCAATAAACAATGTTCTGACATTAATCTACCTGGTATAAAAGCCAATTGCTCCTCCGAAATCATCCTGGACATGTATTTTTTCAGTCTATTAACCAACATAGTAGCAATAATCTTATAAGTAGTTTGACAAAGGCTTATAGGCCTATAGTTGGATGGCAAAATTAGATTCTTAATTTTGGGGATTAATACGATTAATGTATCTTTCCACTCCTTGTGCATAACTCCAGTTGTAAAGAAGTTTTTAATAGCATTCCATGTAGTTTCCCTCACTATGCTCCAATAACATTTAAAAAAAGAAGATGTCACTCCATCCATACCAGGTGACTTGTTATTACCTTGCTTGAATACCGATTCCTTAAACTCCTCCAAGGAAAATTCAGCAGCCAAAGCTTCCACGTCTGAAGCAGCCAACCTCTGTTTATAAAAAATTACAGGCCAATCACTAATTTGCAATCTTTGTATTGCCACTTCTTCTAAAAAAAACTGTATAAACACCTGCTCAATCTGATCATCCTCCTCCAGCAATTGATTATTAGCATCTTTGATTTATCTTACCTGCTTTGCACTTCTTCTAGCTGATGCAAAGTTATGAAAAAACTTAGAATTGGTATCTCCTTCCTCTTGCCATCTTGCCTTAGCCCTTTGATTCCAAATGGAAAGCCTTCTTAAAGTGACATTAACTTCATGTACCTTGCTTCAAAGAAGAAATAAATCTTCCAAAGAGAAATCCTCAACTGTGTCTTCCGTAATCTGTAATTCCAGAATTTCCTGAAAGTTCGTTCGAGATGTTAAGCCCTATGAACTTAGTCCCAAGCTAACCAAGAGGGGGGGGGGGGGTGAATTGGTATTTAAAAAAACTTTTAAGACAAAGAAATAAAATCACAAACCAAATCACACCACAAGAAATTAATGCGGAATTAAAAAGCGCGGAAGCAAAAATACGAACACAAGATTTATAGTGGTTCGGTCGACTCGACCTACGTCCACTCCTTGGAGGCACCCTCCAAGTATTGCACTACAAAACGTGACTCTCCTTTAGGCCCCACGGCTAGGCGGAGAAGCCCTTACAAGAACCTCCTTTTTGCCACCCCGGCAAGGCAGAGAATCTACCTCCTTTTGCTTCCTCCTGAAGCTGGCAGAGAACCACAACCAAAAGCAAACTCCTTACCTCTACCGACCCTTCCACGGACGAGAAACTCTAGACGAAAGACAAGCAGAGCGATCCTTAAAGCAACCCTTGTGAATCCCCCTCACAAGCTCCCCCTCACAAGATCCTCTCTCTCTCCCTCTCTCTCTTTCTCTCCTCAAGGTCTTCTCAGGTCAAGGCAGCAGCCAAAGGTCTTCTTAAAATGTTTGAACAAGAGCTCTTAAATAGAAGAGCTCTTAAGGAGCTCATTAATTGCAAGTAGCCGACTTTATCGTCCCGGCCGATCTGGACATCGGCCTGGCCGATCAGTACAAATCAAAGAAGATCGGCCAGAGCATCGCCCTTGGAACAGTCCTGGACGATTGAAATTTGGCTTGATCGTCCAGGACGATAATACTATCGTCCTGGCCGATTAGTTCAAATCAGATGCAAATCGTCCTGAGCATCGCCCTGTTTAGGACCTGGCCGATATTTATCGTCCTGAAGCAACTCAAGGATTTTGAATGTATCGTCCTGGCCGATCCTGCGATCGTCTAGGATGATAGGATCGTATCAATCATCCTTAATTAATCCCTTGAGTTCCTGATCAATTAAGGCATAATTTGGTAATTTCGTCCAGGCCGATACGGGGATCGTCCTGGCCGATAATTTAAAAATACAGTATACCTTAACTGTCTAAGGCGGCTACTTCTTTCTGTTTTGAGCTTATCGTCCTGGCCGATATGTTAATGTCGGCTGCCTTAATTAAGAATCCTTAATTAGACTTTCTGTTTTAAGCTGATCGTCCCAGACGATATAAATATCGGCCGGGCCGATGTGGGAAAAATAAAAAATTCTAAGTCTCTCAAGTGTGTGTGTGTGTAGGGTTACTTAGCATCAGTCTCTTTGACCATTACAAGTAGACTCAAAAAGAGAAAAACAAAAGTATAGACTGACTCAACCCTAAACCTACGCAATTCTGAACTTGGCTTCTTCATGATCGTCCGGTCTTCGATTCCTGAAAAGTTAGAAGCAACAAGTAGTCCAAGAGAAGTAGTGTTTGTCAATCATCAAAACATAAGCCATGAAAAAATAGATTTGCAACAATCTCCCCCTTTTTGATGATGGCAAACACAAGTAGGAAAATTTTCATTAAAACATCAAGGTTACAAACCCAAGACCAAACAGCTTTTTCCTACACCCTACTCCCCCTTTTGTCATCACAAAAAGAGGGTTCAGAAACAAAAGAAAAACATCACAAAAGATCAAGAAGCAAACTACAAAAAGAAAGGAAACAAAACAACACAAAGTACAGACTAAAACAACGAGGGATCTAGATCATCAGATGGAGGTGGTGGAGGTGGCTGCTGAAAGTAGGTGGTAAGTGTGGTGAACTGAGTATTGAACCAGGTGATGTCCTGGTCATGCTGCTGCTGTTGCTGAGTAACGAAACTGTCAAATCGGGCTAAATCCTCAGCGCGGTGCTACTCGTAGCGGGTAATATCCTCAAAGTGTTGCTGCTCCTGTGCAGCCACGTAGGCGTCAAACCTAGTCTCCCAACGATCAAACCTCTCAATCAACTGGTCAACTGGTGAGTGCTGGTGGAGAGGGACAGGATCAGGAACGGGAGCGGGAGCGGGAGCCTCCTCCTCTCTAGCCCCCCGACCTTCCTCATCTCCTGGGTGGAGACGAGTACTATGAAGGGCAGCGAAGGAATTGTTTGAGTAGAAGGGAGTTGGGAGGTTTGGTGGAATAGGATACTGAAGTTGGTATTTGGTTTCAAGGACATAAGCTATGATGTGTCCTAAGGCTAGATTGGGTTTCCTTTTGTGGCCTGGATCACGGATTGTGGTTAGGTGATCGATGTAGCGAAAGAGTAGATCAGTGGCATTGAATTCTCTTTAGGCCATAATGTAGAAAGTAGTGAGGGAAAGTAGCGGTGTGATGTTGGGTAAGATTAATTGTCCGGGAGAGGGTGATGCTACACTCTTTGTAGCGACAGTAGGCAGCCTGATCTTCTGCCTCCCTGAATCGAGGATCCAAAGTCGACCTCGAAGAACTCCCAGACGCCTGACGAACATGCTTCCCACCAGCCATAGAATAAGGTTTTAACAAGAAAACACAAAGGAAGAAGAGTGGAGGGTGAGAAAATATGGCTGGAATTGGCCTACATTTAAAGAAACGACCATATCGTCCTGGCCGATCGAAAAATCGTCCAGGCCGATATGGTTCAATAATTACGTACAGGCCGATAGGTCAAAAAGGCGGTCCGATCGTCCGGGCCGATCAGATATCGGCCAGGCCGATCAGACACAGGCGATCGGCCCGAGGAGTCAGGCCGAACGACTGTTGAAAAAACTGATCGTCCGGGCCGATTAGGTGTATCGTCCAGGACGATGCACAATAATTGATTGTACCGGCCGAAGTTAAAATGTTTTAAATCACTGCCACGTGTATCATCTAGGACGAACAGTGGATCGGCCTGGACGATTGTCCAATAATGGATCGTCCGGGGCCGAGTTTAAAGATCAAAAACGTGCTGACACGTGGATCGTCCAGGACGATCCAGTGTATCGGCCAGGACGATGCATATAAAATGCATCGGCCAGACGAAATATACTATCGGCTAGGACTATCACCAGAGTTCGATCAAATCGTCCATAACGATATAGGATCGTCCGGGACGATGAGTTATAGCAAGCACAGAAATAGGTCACCAGATGGATTTTGAACAGAATTTGTCATATCGTCCAGGACGATACAGGTATCGGCCAGGACGATGTGACTTGAAATTGAAATCAAGAGATGAAGGCTGATGATCAAGACCCTCAAAAAATAAAACAAAAGAAAAACAGTCAAAACACAGAAAAATAAAAACAAGGAACACAAGGGAAAAAAATGAATATTTTTGGATTTTAAATTTTTTATTTTATTTATGGAGGCATCATATGAGAATTCTTTTCAAAAAGTTAAACTTTTAGAGTTCCAAGAGATCAGGAAGTTTAACAAATCCTAATCAGAAGAAGGTAGAACATCTGATTCTGTTAACCCTAGATCGGACATCCTTTAGGGTACAAAATTCTTTTGGAAAATAAAAATCCAACTCAGAATAACTAAATAGGATAATAAGATCCATTCAAGACTTGTTTATAAAGAAAATATCTCATAACTCAAAGTAATTTTTCTCAATCATGGAAATTGAAGTCAAGTATTTGAAAGCATCACATAATCAATGAGTTTTCTAAGTTTTAAGAGTTTTTCCAAAGAGAGGATAGCTTGCATCTATTGGGCTCATTTTATGCCTCTTGTCATTTTGATTGGCTCTTTTGAGCATCTTTTGATTCTTTCATACACTTCTGTGTATATAGTTTTTTTTTTCAATTTGGCTTCATTGGCCTCTTTCCTTTTTAATTCTTGCAAGTTAGAAACTCTTTAATATACCCTTAAAAAAAACTTAGTTGCGAGTATATCCTCCAAATATTAGAGAATAAGAGCTCTCTCTCTAACATAGGGAAGAACAATCCACAACACAAAATCAAAATCATGTGATGAATGCAATTGCAAGATTTCAAAAGCTTGAATGATATCTAAGAACTTTGGCTATTATGCATAAGATAAATTAATATAGCAAGATAAGAGAAAGATCTTAAATAACAGGCCATTGGTTAAACCGAGTTTAGAATTTTGTTTTAGAGAAGAAAATCATACCACTAAATAAAGTCAGAAGGAGGGAAAACATCAATAGTAAACTCCCTTTAACCAATTTTGAAAATCTAAACACTATCTCCAAAAACTCCAAAATCTAAAGCTTGAAAGGATTAATCATATGGAAGGCCATATTTAAAGAGCAACGTGTAGACAAAACAAAACAAATGAAAATAAAGCAAACTAAAATCAACACAAAGAGAGCACAAAAACTAGCACAAAAAAATAAATAAAAGACACACAAAAAAACTAAAAAATTCAAGCAAGTGATAAAGCAGCGAGTTTAAGCAATTTTGAGCTGCAAGCCTCCTTATGTCCAATTATCCTATGCTCCCACGAGGTCTTTGGTGAGAGCACTCCTGCAAAACTCAACAACAGTCAGATTTAGGAACCCAAACAGGTTTGGGATCCATCTTATGAAAAGTAGAAGGTGATGCTTGTGTGCCATGCTGTGCTTTATTTAATTTTGGTCTCCACACCCATTGTGTACAACGATAAACTGTGCAAGTGTGTGAGATGTGTCCTAGCATGCCACAAGAAAAACATTGAACTCCAGGAAAAGGTTTTCTTAAATGGTTAGGGTAAAAATGCTTCTTCCTAGGTTCTGGCTTTTGATTAGTAGTTGGTGTCATCCTAGCTTTATTGGATGTTTCCAAATCATTTTGAATCCTCAAATTTGTTCTTTTTAATGCATCAATCTCAATCCTAAAATTTTTCTCAATCTCTTTAGATTTCTTAAGATCAACCTTAAGTGAGGTGTGTGAAGCTTTTAATGCATTATGTTCATCAACTAATTCCAAATGCTCTTTGTTCAACTCATGAAAGTCATCAAGAAGAGCCATGTGATTTGAATCAATCGTTGCATGATCTTTGAGAAAAACTTCATGCTCTTTTTGTAGATTTGAATGTTCTAATTTTAGGCTAGCATGAGTCTTCTTAAGTTTTTTGTATGATGCATGGATTTTTTCACAAATTTCAAACAATTCATCATAGGTTGGTTTACATACCTCTTCCTCATCACTTTGATTTTCTCCCATGAAACAAAAATTCGTAGTCTCTTCCTATGGTTCAGTCTCAGAGGAATCAGTACCAGATTCTGCCTAAAAAACTCTTTGGATTTTCTTCTTGTCCTTTCTTGACTTGGCTTTCTCCTCACCTTTTTCCTTTTCTTTGCTTGAATGATTTTGAAGTGTAGGGCAATCAGCTTTCACATGTCTAGGTTTCCTGCATTCAAAACAAACAACATCAGAAGATCCCTTAATATATTTGTGATCCTTACCTTTCCTCCAACTTTGATGATGCTTTTGTTTCTTCCTTAGAAAGCTTTTGAATTGCCTTGTGATGAAGGCAACATCATCGCTTTCAGACTCGGAAGATTCAGAATCTGATTTGTGCGCCTTCAGTGTGATTATTTTCTCCTTTTTCTTCTCACCTGCATCAAGATTTCTTTGATTCACCCCTTGCTCGTAAGAAATGAGTGAGCCAAGTAAGTTATCAATAGAATAAAATCTTTGGATTTAGTAATGGCAGTAATTTTTGCATCATAAGACGAAGGCAAGCATCTCAAAATCTTGTTAACTTTTTCATAATTTGAAAGCTCTTTTCCTAGTGCATGCAATGAAGTAACAATCTGAGTAAACCTAGTGTACATGTCAGAAATTGATTCATGAGGTTTCATACGAAAAAGTTCGTTGTCATGCAAGAGAATGTTTAAACGGGATTGCTTAACTTCATTAGTACCTTCGTAGGTGATGCTTAATTTATCCCAAATCTCTTTACCAGTTTTGCAAGTTGAAACACGCATGTAATCCTCAGATTTCAAAGCACAGAAAAAACAGTTCAAACACTTTGCATTTAATTGAGCCAAATCGCGTTCATCCAAAGTCCATTCAGTAAAAGTAACTTCAGTTTTAATACCATTAATTTCACGAGAAGGTGGAGAATAACCTTCTTGAATAAGCATCCACATGCGATAATCAGTAGATTGTAAAAACGTTGACATGCGGATTTTCCAAAAATCAAAAGGTAGGTTATCGAACAAGGGAGGTCGGGTAATGGAATACCCTTCCGTAGTGTTACGATTCCCAATGTTAGCCATTGATCAAATTCAAAAAGTTTTCAAACTTAAATTTTCGAATCCCGCTCTGATACCACTTGAAAGTTCGTTCGGGATGTTAAGCCCTATGAAATTAGTCCCAAGCTAACCAAGAGGGGGGGGGGGTGAATTGGTATTTAAAAAAACTTTTAAGACAAAGAAATAAAATCACAAACCAAATCACACCACAAGAAATTAATGCGGAATTAAAAAGTGCGGAAGCAAAAATACGAACACAAGATTTATAGTGGTTCGGTCGACTCGACCTACGTCCACTCCTTGGAGGCACCCTCCAAGTATTGCACTACAAAACGTGACTCTCCTTTAGCCCCCACGGCTAGGCGGAGAAGCCCTTACAAGAACCTCCTTTTTGCCACCCCGGCAAGGCAGAGAACCTACCTCCTTTTGCTTCCTTCTGAAGCTGACAGAGAACCACAACCAAAAGTAAACTCCTTACCTCTACCGACCCTTCCACGGATGAGAAACTCCAGACGAAAGACAAGCAGAGCGATCCTTGAAGCAACCCTTGTGAATCCCCCTCACAAGCTCCCCCTCACAAGATCCTCTCTCTCTCCCTCTCTCTCTTTCTCTCCTCAAGGTTTTCTCAGGTCAAGGCAGCAGCCAAAGGTCTTCTTAAAACGTTTGAACAAGAGCTCTTAAACAGAAGAGCTCTCAAGGAGCTCATTAATTGCAAGTAGCCGACTTTGTCGTCCCGGCCGATCTGAACATCGGCCTGGCCGATCAGTACAAATCAAAGAAGATCGGCCAGAGCATCGCCCTGGGATCAGTCCTGGACGATTGAAATTTGGCTTGATCGTCCAGGACGATAATACTATCGTCCTGGCCGATTAGTTCAAATCAGATGCAAATTGTCCTGAGCATCGCTCTGTTTATGACCTGGCCGATATTTATCATCCTGAAGCAACTCAAGGATTTTGAATGTATCGTCCTGGTCGATCCTGCGATCGTCCAGGATGATAGGATCGTATCAATCATCCTTAATTAATCCCTTGAGTTCCTGATCAATTAAGGCATAATTTGGTAATTTCATCCAGGCAGATACGGGGATCGTCCTGGCCGATAATTTAAAAATACAGTATACCTTAACTGTCTAAGGCGGCTACTTCTTTCTATTTTGAGCTTATCGTCCTGGCCGATATGTTAATGTCGGCTGCCTTAATTAAGAATCCTTAATTAGACTTTCTGTTTTAAGCTGATCGTCCCGGACGATATAAATATCGGCCGGGCCGATGTGGGAAAAAACAAAAATTCTAAGTCTCTCAAGTGTGTGTGTGTAGGGTTACTTAGCATCAGTCTCTTTGACCATTACAAGTAGACTCAAAAAGAGAAAAACAAAAGTATAGACTGACTCAACCCTAAACCTACACAATTCTGAACTTGGCTTCTTCATGATCGTCCGGTCTTCGATTCCTGAAAAGTTAGAAGCAACAAGTAGTCCAAGAGAAGTAGTGTTTGTCAATCATCAAAACATAAGCCATGAAAAAATAGATTTGCAACATTTCCCTCTTCAAGTCTTCCTTCAACTTACATAAATCCTTGCATTTGTTTTTATTCCAGAAGAATTAAGCTTTCAATGTTCTTCGAAGCTTTCTTTGAAGCACCTCTACCTCATCATCGAAATCAGATTTCTTACAGGAATTATACACAATGTTCCAAGCAGCTTGGTATGATCTCCAAGTGTCTTCAAATCTATTGATCTTCGTCTTGTTAAACTGCTTAACTTCCAATTTAAATACAATTGGACTATGATCTGATGCCACCCTTACAAGATGCCTGACAGTTCCTGAAGGGACCATATGTAAAGATGCAAAATTTAGCAAGCATCTATCAAGCCTTTCCCATATCCTTGAAGCACCTTCTTTATTGTTACACTAAGTAAAACTTGGTCCAACAAAACCTACATCATTAAAATCAAAGTTAGTCATAAAATCCCTCATATCTCTAGGTCCTCTAGAAAAGAGGAACCACTTTCCACCCTTCTTCTCCTCCTTATTCAAAATACAATTAAAATCCCCCCCCCCCCCCCACAATGGAAGGAAGAGAACCCGACATATAGTTCTCTAACTAGCTCCAGAGACTCCTTCTTCCTTACAATACCTACTCCCATACATAGTGGCCACCTTCCAAGACCCCAAAGATGGTGTAGATAGAACTCCAACCACCACTTGAGAAGAGCTCTCCATCACCACAAAAGAAACCACCTTCCTATTCCAAGCAACCAAAATCCCACCAGAAGTACCCACAGTAGGATGATGGAAGAAATCCCAATCACTCCCAACAAGGCAATCAACATCCCTTCTATCAACACTAATTAACTTAGTCTCCATCAACCCAATAAAAAAGACATCATGATCCCTAACAATCTCCCTAAGATACAGAGAGGCCTCCTTCTTCCTGGCCCCCTACAGTTCCAGAAGACAAAGGAAGACATTCAAACAATCAAAGGGGAAACATCCCCACCTAACACGTTCCCCTTACCATCCCTCCTTTTTTTTCCTATGTTCAGGTTCTAAAGGACCCAAGGACTTTAATTCCTTGGCCAATTTAAGTCTGACCAAACTGCTATTATGAGCAATAGCAGCCTCCATTTTATCAGGACTCTTTTCAATAGCAACAATGTCCTGCGGCTTCTCCACTATGAGATAACTAACAAGTTCTCCTTCTTCAATATCTTCAGTCAAAACATCAAATTTATTAGCTACAGCAATATCCGTCTCCTTCTCCCTATCAACTTCCCCCTTGCCAGCCAAGGTAAGTTGATCCATTAGCACCACCTCTGTATCCACTTCATCAACCTTATATTGGACTGATTTCTGCACAACATCATCATGAACTTCAATCATCTTCTCCTTCACATCATTCACCTTTATTTCAAACCTCCCCCCACCAGCAAACCTTCCATTTATGAACCTTCTATTTTTAAATTGAACATGAATCCACGGTCCATACTCACTATTATGCAAAGCAGTTTTATCTGCAGCTGGTTCCACCATATCACTTTCAACAGCCAAATTTTGTTTCTTCACTGTCCGGTCATTACAAACATGCACCACATCATCAGAGAAATCCTTTCTATCATAGAGTAAGTCTATCTTCTCATACTCTAATTTTTGGAAGAATCTTCTTGCTATTCCATCAACCCATATACCATTCGGAAGCTTGTTTTCCAAATTTATTCTCACACACACCCGAGCAAATTCTCATTTTCCCCATTTAATGGAATTGCCATCTACATACATAGGAACTCCTTCACGCAATGCAATTCTCACAATGTTCTCCTCATTTCAATAGTATAATGGCAAACAGGGAAGTTGAATCCATACTGGTGCGGTAATACCTTTAAACGAATTACGATTAAACAAAGGGGGCCATTTGTCCATGCCAACTATGTGCCCTCCTACATACCAAGGGCCACCATTCAATACTTCTTCCATTGCTTCAGCAGACTTGAAAGAACTCAGTATCCAGTTCATACCAAGCGTAGTCATGTGAAAGCTACCGTATTTATTCCACTGCCTCCTCAACTCTAGGTTGGAAATAAGAAATGGTACTTTGTTTCGCAAAACTTTAATAACCAGTGAATACTTTAGAACTTGCAAATTCATATGCTCCCTATCAGCTTTTAATTTGACTACAATCCCGTCATCCGACATCTCTGCTTGATCACTGTTGAATGAAATCTTGATATGCTGAGGTTTCTTCCAGGCTTCAATAAAATTCTCATTGACAGCAGTTCTATCACTATTTCCACCATCATTGTTGATCCTTTTTACATTAATCTCAGGATTCTTCTCAAGATTAATGTCTTCTGCATCTTCTTGATTTCCCACAGAATCAATTTCAGACGCAATATTTCAGCCACCATTTTCTTCAAGAATTCCCACAAACTTATTTACCTTTAAAACCAAATAAGCAGATGAAGACGCCTCATGATTAAGACTATCTAAATTAACGTTCACGTATGCATTCTCTTTTGCAATTCTCGCAGCATGATCAATCAACACCTTCTTCCCTTTTACTTCAATCAACATTTCTATACAAACCGGAGGTCGTGTTCCCTCTCTGATCACAAGATTGTTATTAGTTTTACCAATGTTGTGATTGATAACTGATGGATGAACGGAGGCCATGATCTCAGTTGAAGATAGCCGACGATCAGCCATCCGACGAGCAGCCGTCGTCAATTCCGCCGTCCGCGGAGAAACCGTGAAAAGAAAAAAATTCAAAAAAAGAACTTTCTCTCTCTAGAAATTCAACCGGGAGCTTCTCTCTCTAAAATGAACTATCTCGAGTCAAATCTTAAGAAATCCTGAATAATTTACTTACAATGCACATGAGACCCCTAATTTAAATATTCAACATTAAAATCTTAAAATTATTCGCATATCATTTAATTTTAAAAATAATATCATCAAAACTATTTTTCTCATTTTTTTTGGAAAATTACAGGCATAGCCCAAATTCCATTAATAGAGAAAAACTAGTTACATGTGTAAGAAGAAGAAAAAAATTTAAGGAAAAACCCTCAACAAAGACAAATGTGCTCTCCAACAAAGTGCAAAAAAGAAGGTACACATGTGAAAAAATAGGTTCCAAATAAAATGAGATTCTCTTGAAATGACTGAGGGGATGGGCTCAAGAAAAATGAGGTTGCTTTTAAAAAACCTTCCCACATCATCCCCGGTTGTGGAGATGCCTTCCAAAATAAGTTGCAAAATAACCGCCATCTAATGGGGATAGAGATAGCAACCTCTTCATTATTGCCCAGCGGTCTCAGTGAAAAATTCGAAAGCACAGGCCATAGAGATAGTGTTCTCAAAAACATGGAGAACAGGAAATAATAACTTCCATCATTAAAGTAAAAGAACCAGCTCATCCCCATTTTTCCATTTCACAATTTTTAGCCTAATTGCCTTTTTAATAATCCGCTGAACCGTAGAATAGTTATTAATACTCTTAGAAAATTTTCTATCATTCCGCTCCCTCCAAATGTAATAGATAGCTGCTCAAAGAATAATCAGATCAAAGTATTTCTTACTCCCCATGGAATAATTAAGTTCCTCTATATATTCCACCACTTGGCTGAGATATGGCCTCATAAGAAACGATCTTAAAACTAGGAGAAGATTCAAGATGATGGAATAAGAGAAGTCACAATCAAAGAAAAGATGAGAAATACTTTCAGGTTTGGTGTTGCAAAGATAGCAAATGGGGTTCACCACAATATTCCTCCCGATAAGATAATTAGCTGTCTTAAGGCCCCCAAAAAAACATAACCAACCAAAAATCTAAAATCTTGTGGCACGATACTTATGCTACACAGCTTTATGCCAAAACACTTCATTCTCCATCTTATAAAAATCTTGCAAAAAGGAATTAAACTTAGCCTTATTACCATTGAGCCAAGATAAGCAGCTAGCACCTCCCTCATTAAAAGTTGGAATGCTACATATAGCTTCCAACACATCAGTGTGACAACCCGAGGGAAGCTTCCAACCAGAGGCATCAAAAAATTGAGAGAGCATAGCATGATCAGTAGGGCTGCAAGTGAACCAAACATTCGATGAGCTACTCGTTGTTTGGTTTAATTAAAGCTCGTTCGTGATGGTTTAATTAACTAAACAAACAAACTTGAATAATATTTTTAATACTCGATTCTTAAATAAACAAGCTTGAACACTAATGCGTTCAACTCATTTATATTCGCAAACAACATCATTTGAAGTTCGTGAACAAGCTTGACATTAAGCTCGATTCGTGTTCAATTTTGAACTCGTGAATAAGCTTGATAAAAAATAATTATTATTTGATTATAGAATTAATAAATGTAAATAATAAATATTTTATATTTATTATAATATAATGATATAATTATTATAAATGTGTTTGTTCATAGATATGTTCATGAACGTGTTTATTTGATAGTTAAAAAAATATTTGTTAGATATGTTTGCGAACATGCTCGATGTCATCATTTATTAGGAAGCTCAATAAAGCTCATTTGTTAAGTTAATGAACATCTAAAAGTAGAGCTCGTTTATGTTTGCTTGTTTAAAGCTTGATTAGCACTAAATGAACGAACATGAATTGAACATGAACCGAACATGAACACTCATTAATTTAAACCAAGCATGAACACAAACAATAAAGCTCGAACAAACATGAACCAAATTTGAACAACCTGATATTAAATGAATACAAACATGAACACTCACATACTCGGCTCGGCTTTGTTCTTTTGTAGCCCTAATGATCAGGAAAACATGGAATGAAAATATGATGTTGATGCAAATCCAAGAGATGGTTCCCATTACACCAAAGATACTATTTGAGGCTAATGGGACTATCCATAGTTATTTTTGGTAATATTAGCTGTCTCACAAATGCTTTTCCACATCGCAGAAGAGGAATGTGGGGGGATCTTCCAAGGAGAAATATAGTTGGTAAAAAAACCAAGAGGATAGCAGAGAAGAAGTTTTAAAGATCCTCAAAATAATATAGCAGTTGAAGCAATATCTAAGAGCTTGTGGGGATACACAGACTTCCCTTATCTTTGGGTTTACATGTGTTAGCCCAAGAAACTAAATGAATTTTCTTCGATTGAATATCTCCAAAGAAGAGGAATTTGGAAGCAATTTTTGCAATTTGCTTACAATAAGTTTTGGGTATGATTGCTCCACATATCCAATAAGCAATGGCATTACATATGGTGAAACATAACATTTGGAGCGTACCTATAAAAGAGAGAGTTTTAGCTTTCCAATCGGAAAGCTTATTAGTAATAATATCAATTAGGTGAGAGAAATCAGATAAGAGAGTTCTCTTAATGGAGATGGGGATGTCCAAATAAATGAGCTTAGTGCAGGAGGTGGGAATATGAAGGGAAGCACAAATTTTAGTAGTATTGGGATTGGAATGTCTAAGAATCATATCACTTTTATCAGGATTAATCTTCAATCCTATAGAGCTAGCAAAAATTTCAAGAATGTTGTTTAATGTGTTACAATTATCAATATTGGCTTTCC
Source organism: Dendrobium nobile (assembly GCA_022539455.1). Taxonomy (NCBI): domain Eukaryota; kingdom Viridiplantae; phylum Streptophyta; class Magnoliopsida; order Asparagales; family Orchidaceae; genus Dendrobium; species Dendrobium nobile. Next base: position 29,533,843 of record CM039733.1, on the reverse strand, counting down.
CAAAAAATAAGCAGGTCATCATCATAGAGAAGGTGAGAGATATGGAGGCCATTAATATCCACAGCCTGAAAAATATTAGCACCTTTAGGTTTATCTAAGAGACACGAGAAAGCATCCATAGCAAAGATGAAAAGATATGGACTTAGAGGATAGCCCTATAGAATGCCAATATTAGAATGAATAAAGCCCTCTAAACCACCATCAATACATATAGAGAAGTGGACATTATATATGCAAGCTTTAACCCAACTAACAAAATTTGGGGGACTCCCCTTTTGAACACAAATTCCCTTGATATGGAGTCAAAGGCTTTTTTAATGTCAGGTTTAGCACACATGTAGTTGCCATTAGAACATTTTTTGTAGAACCCCAAAAGCTTAGATGCTAAGATCACGTTATCAATAGAAATCTGTTTATTAATAAAGCAAGCTTGAGATGGATTACTAACAAAAGGCATGATAAATTTAAGTCTAGTGGCCAAGATCTTGGAGATAATCTTATACAAAGTGTTGTATAAGGATATCGGTCTGAAGTCTGCAATAGATGAAGTGTGCATTGATTTGAGAATGAGCACTAATGTCATGGCTTTAATACTTTTTGGAAGGTAGCCTTTGATAAAGAAAGACATAATTGCTTTACATAGAGTTGCCCCCAAAATATGCCATCCCGTTTTATAAAAATGGAAGTTAAAACCATCTGGTCAAATCGATGGAGATGAAGCACCATAAAAGAAAGTATTTTTAATTTTAGCTGTGGTAATGGGGTCTAAAAGAAGTGATAGCATGTGTGAAGGGACCACCTTTCCCTTAGGAAAATGAGACACATCAGGATTGGGAATGGTAATATGATTATACAGATTTTGAAAATGTAAGGCAATGGCTTCCTTAGTATTAGTGATATTACCATATCCCAAAGCACTATAAAGAGTTGAGTTATTAAAGCTTCTCCTCATACAAATCTTAGAGTAAAGGATTTTAAGATTATCCTCACCCTCCTTTAACTATTTTGTTTTAGCCCGTTGAATAAGCCAAGAGGCCCAAGAGATAGATAAGCTTGTAATTACCTCATTAACAATACTTAGAGAAGCATTAACCTAAGAATTATATGGTTCCAATTACAGAATGGATGAAAAGTAGTTTTGCCTTTCCTTGAGAAGGTTTAAAGAGTTCTCAATAGAGTTAGCAGAAGCCCAAATCTTGCTTTCGAGAAGGACTTTAACTATTCTGAGTTTTTCAATAAAATCCACCAAAGGATTGCCATAGCATGGGACCATGATCACATTAAGTAAAATATCCCAGTAGTCATCTCTAGAAGTCCAAAAGTTCTTAAGTTGGAAATGAGAAAGAGTAACATGCCTGAAACCATTATTAAGCACAAGGGGAGAGTGATCAGAGCATAGAGGATCATCAATCCGATAGTGGGAATTAGGAAAACATGAAAGCCATTTTTCATTAACAAGGGCATAATCCAGTTTAATCCGAATGGGATTCTCCAATTGATGGTTAGACCACGTGTAGAAAAACCCAACAGAAGAGAGATCATATATTTGAGTATCAAAAATAAGGGAGTTGAAATCCCCAAGACAGCTAGAGTGTAGAGAGGAGCCTCCAGATTTTTCATTTTGGTATCTACATCAATTGAAGTCACCAATGAGGATCCAAGGCATAACATGATTGGGGTTGATTTCTCTTATTTGATGCCAAAGAGTGTTACATTCATCCGCAATGATAGATCATATAAGATGGAAATAAGAATAGTCTAGGATGATCCATAGGTAACAAGACCACTTATCATTTGGGGGAAAATGAATGTTGGTTTAAATTGCATCTTGCTTTGAGACCACTTTATCCAAATTCTACCTGAGGTAGATAAGGAAAAATTATTGCAGTTTTCTTCAGGATCAAAAAGCGTGTGAGATTTTAGGAACCAGAGATTAGAGATTGAACCACTGTGAATCATATTCTCAAAAGACAAAGCATATCTAATTTGTGAGTTTTTATAAATCTCTTACAGATAATAACCTTTCTAGGGTTGTTGAAACCTCTAATATTCCATGATGTAATATAGGGAAGGGTCATTGAGATTTGGATGAGGTAGCCTGAGGCTTTTTGCAATGCTTGCCTCTAGTATTTTTCGTGTGAGAACTAGATGTATTTTTTTGTTTTGTGGTTTTTGGCCTTGTCTTTGAAGATGATTCCTCATCCTAAGTGGAAGAGAAGCTTGTATTGACTTCATTTTTGTTATGCAATAGAGCATCAAACTTGTTAGGAGATATTATATGGATGTGTTGTTTGCTGATGACATTAGGAATGATGTCCCCCAAAATAGCATCCTCTGAAGGGAAATTTAGGTTGGGCATAGTGGAGGTAGATGGGTTTCCTGAGGGGGGAGGGAGAGAGGTAAGTTTTTTTGTCGGAGGAGGGAGAGAAGATTTTTTTCTATAGGAAATGTTTGATTATGAATGGAAGGTTCTTGTTATTGGGTGTTAGGAGGATTGATAGTGGAGGAATTGGGAACAACGAAAGACGAGGGGTTGTTTGTGGGGATATTGGAGTTTTGTTTAAGAGGAGGAGCTTTTAATCCATGATTTTATGAATAGTTGATGTTCAAGTTCAGGGTTCTGTTATTTCTAATCCCACTGTTTCGGCCTCTAGCAGCAGCACGAGATGTGCTTATGCCTCTGATAGGAGGGGTATTGTTCTATTTTTCCACTAAGCCAGGCATAGGTTTTGTTGGACAAATAGCAGCTGAATGAAATAGAGACCCACATAAATCACATGGTGATAGTCTCCATTCATACTTTATCTTTAAATTGATGATCTCTCCTTCAACGGAGATGGGAATATGCTCGGGATAGGTAGCTTTGTTGTTAACCTGGACACAAACCCTGGCATAGGTAAGTCGTGATTTTTTGTGTAGTTATCACATGAACAACAAGAGGGATTCCAACTTTACTCACAATTCACAAAATACCCTATGAATCCCAACAACAAAGGGGGAGGTTCATGATTTTAAACCAAATTGAAACAAATGACAAAATTTCTCTAAGCGGTTTGAACTTAGGAGTCCATTTTTGGAGGATGAAAGATTTTTCCAAAAGGAACCACACACCCCCATTCCAAACCATTTCTTAATCCACAATAGAAAAAACATTGATTAGAAAAAAGCCATCACTCATGTTAAACAACTGAAACATACCTTGAAGCTTCCAAGTATTTTGCATGGAACCAAGAATGGCCTCGTAATAAGGCCTTTTACCTACCGAAATGCCAACCAACGAGAGGTTCTAGTTCTCTGCAATAGCATTAGTATTCACTTTCTGAAAAATATCAACCTTATCAGGCTCTTACCAAAACGAAGACGAGAGATCCTTGGAGGAAATACATTCATGACTAACGATATTCGACCAGTTGAGCTAGGAGAAAAGGGGGTTAGCAGTTGGGAGGGTAGTGGAGAGGGGGGGGGGGGGGGGGGATTTTGGTGGTGGAGAGGAGAGCCCATGGAGGGGGCGAGGCCCTTCGGGCAAGAGGAAGAGGAGAATCACCTAGAGGAAGGGGAACTCAGAGGCGGCTAGTATTTCTTTTCTCATCTTTCCATTAACTTCTTTTTTTCAAAGTTGTCATTCTGTGTGCCAACTTACTCATCTAGATGTCGCATTTGAGCAAGATTTAGGCTAAATCTTCTTAAACATAAAAATAATTTTAAATCCTACAAAAATTTAAATCCCATTCTTTCTTTGTTTTACCTTTAATCTTGATATTAGTAAATCAAATAATTTGGTGGATTTATAAGATTTAGTAGAAGAAGCACATGAATGGAGAGAAAATAGTTACCTTTTGCGATCAACTCCCATCTTTACTCCCGATCTGACACGAACACTGTCGTCAAAGATGAGTTATGTGTCGAAGAAGAAATGAAATTAGTTTCTTAACATTTTTCTAGTGTGAAAATGCATTCAAAGAACTTCAAATTTGGTGATTGAACAAACTAAGTTTAGTCACCACAAGTAGATGTCTTCATTAGAGAATGATAGATTTTACTACTTAAAGACCCTCTAAAGGGGATTTATAGGAGAATTTTATAGCTTGACAAATTCTATTTATAGCGGTGATTTAGGGATGACTATTTCTACTAGGGATAATAAATATAGCCTTTAAAAATCCATGAGAAGGTAGATTGGTGTTAAATGGAATTTTGTTGAAAGAGGAAATAGAATTACATTTTTAAAGACATCTTAAAGAGAAAATCAATTAAAAAGATCAAAATATTTTATTAGAAAAAACAATTTTATACATAAAAGTTCTTAAAATAATGATATCTTCAATGGGATGAGATTTAGCCTTTTGAACATCTACTGATTGGTAGGTCTATGTCAAAGTAGATTCCATTAAGAGTGTAGACATATTTAGATTTTTTAGATTCTTTTAAAAAATCTATTTGAAAATCATTAACTTATATGATTTGGAAAGCTAAGTTTATTTACATACATATTTAAAACAAAGATATCCTTCTACAAACTAATATGATTTTTCTTGAAAGGATCTATCAAGATATTGATCTATCTATGTCAAAAGAAGTTATATCAAAAGTGTATACAGAATTAGCTTCTGAAACATCTCCGAAAAGAATATTAATTTAAAAAGTGGGGAAAGCTATGATTAGATAAACTGCATTTTTACATAACCATATTTGAGAGAGGGCTATCTCTACTATGGTTAATATTTCCTATCCCTTAGAAAATCTATCATAGAATAAATTTGTACTGAGGAAGGATTTGTCAAGTTAGCTAATTGAATTAGCATCTTAATACTCTTAAATAAATAATATATTTAACAACTTAAAGTATTAATTTAATCATTAAAGTTGATTAAAATTCCTTTAGTTTAAATTTAAAATGATTTGGACCTCAACCTATTGGTCAAATTAAACTTATCATCTTAATGGAGAATAATTTAACTTGGTTTTAATAATCAGCTTATAGATCCAACTTAAATGGTCTAAGTGTATTCAACATCAATCACAAGGCAATCCTAATATATTCTTAACTTCAAAGGATTTTTAGTTTAATTTTGAAGAGTAAATAAAAGATTAAGAGAGAGATCAAGTATCTCTTTTAAATTATGTAAAAAGATTGAATCTCATGATAGAGGGGATGTTTATCATAAAATAAAATTATCCTTTCATCCTCTTAATAAGAAACTTGAACCTTTTTCTTTTAAATGAGAAGAAAAAACTACATGATAGAGGGTACATTTATCATAACATATTATTATATATCTTTTATATGATTTGTTTTGGAGTTCTTTAAATCGACCTCCTAATTCTAAGTGATGGAACCTTAAACTTAACCCATCTAAACCTAGTTGTAAGGCCTAAATCATTTGCAAAATGTGAGTGTAGCCACACATTTTACCCTTTCTTTTTTTTTTTGAAAGAAATGCATCATATAGCATTAAACCCAAAAGAAAACTAAGTACAAGTAATAAGGGGATCACATTCTTCCTTGATTAAGCCTAACAACAAGGAAGGAATGCGATCAAAAGAAGAGCTATCAAAGAAAAAGCTATTCTCCAATGCCATAGTAGCACAACAATTTGCTACTTTATTACAATCTCTATAAGCATGGAGAAAGACAACCTTAATTAAATCATGTAAAAAACATAAATTCTTATGTGGCCACTTACCCACATTGTCCTTATTATCCTTCAAAGAATTCTGAATGAATTTGATGATATTCATATTATCACTTTCTATGATAAGACCTTTACATTCCAACATCCAGCTCTTCAAAAACTCCTTAACCGTGAGGATTGCTTGTTATTCAAGATGGCCAATATCCCAATGCATTCCATTCTTTCCAAAAGCACTAATAAATCTTCCTTTGTGATCCCAAAAGATTCCTCCAATGCCAGCCAAATTAGAGCTTGTCAAGGATGCATCTACATTTACCTTAATCCATTCTTTCGGTGGAGGGTACCAAGTTCTTTGAGACTCCCTAAGGAGGTTAGTACCCCAGCAAGATAGAAATGGACTAGATTTGGAGACAGCATAAAACAGAGCCTTAGCAGCAATAACAGAACACAGCACAGCATTCTTACAATGTTTAATATCATTTCTACTCTTCCAAGAATAATAGACAGTAGTGCAATACAGCCGAACAATCCCAGGATTCTTTACAGACATCTTCCTTAAGTTCTCCAAGAAGCAATCTAGCCAATGAAAGGTAGGAATAAAAATTCCCCATTCCCTCAACTTCAGAATTATTTCAATCAGATACTTGCATTTTACCATAATGTGTTCATACGTTTCATCAACATGACAACCTCTAGGACAAAGACCATTATCTGAGATTTTACGATTCATGAGAAACATATTGGTTGGTATGGCTGATTTACCTAGTCTCCACCAAAACATTTCAATATTTTTACTCATCTTCAATTTCTTCACCCAGCTGAAATATTCCACATCCTCTATATTGCATTTGTTGAGCCAAATTTGTTCAAAAACCATAGCAGACACTGTCTTCCCCGAACCAATCTTCATCAGCTCCATCTGATCCTCCTCATTATACTCAATTGGAATTTGAGTGATTAAAGAGATAAAATATGGATGAAATGCTCTTTGTAACAATTCATAATTCCACATACCATTATCAAGGATTAATTGCTGCACACTCATACCATCCAGGAAATTGCTGTCCACGAAAGTAGGCCAACGATTAATGCATTTATCAAGCACCCAAGTGTCATTTAAGATGCTGATTTTATCTCCTTTCCCCACCTTCCTTTGAACCACCATCTTCAAATTTTTTCCACCATCCAGTAAGATTTTCCAAGCATTTGAGCTGATATTCCTGTGAGCTCCATTCATTACATTATCCCCATATTTACTTTCCATGACACGGTGAAGCAAAGAACCAGGCTTTTGAATAAAGTTCCATGTCACTTTGGATCTTAAAGATCCGATTCTCTGTAAAGGAGAATGTAAGCCCAATCCTCCCATACTACTAGGCTTGCAAATATCATTCCAAGCAATGTAATGCATCCCCTTAGTGCCATCTTTATTATTCCAAATAAAACTTCTACATAGCTTCTCCAAGTCATGTAAAAGCCTCTTAGGTACCAGAGATTGGGTAATAAGAAAATTTGCCATAGAGAGCAAAGAACTTTCTACAAGAATCAATTTACCTCCCAAGGATAAAGATTTCCTGCTCCAAGCATTAAGTCTTTCCATGGCATTACTAAGAACTTCTTGATAATCAGCCATCTTCATTCTTTCAAGTGAGATTTTTACTCCTAAGTATCTCATTTCTTTCACTATCTTAAACCCAAGAAGTCTGCCAATCTTCCTCCTCATATGATAGTTGACTACCTTTCCAAACAGCAATTGAGATTTGCCAATATTAATCTTCTACCCAGTCCACTTACAAAATTTTTCCACAATTGTCTTCATACTTTTAACAAGCTCAACAGATGCATAAGAGAAAATTAGAGCATCATCTGCATATAGTAAATGCGTAATCTTTGGCCCTCCACTTGAAACTTGAATGCCAAGGCTCTTCCCTCTTTGCTCCTATGAGTTAGTAATCAATTGGAAACACATGATGAATAAATATGGTGAAAGTGGACATCCCTGACGGAACCCACTTTGAGCATTGATCCATTCAGAGTTCTTCCCGTTAATAATGATGGAGAATCTCACATCTACAACACATTCCAAGAGTAAGTTAGAGAAAGCAATAGGAAAACCATACCATCTCAAAATATGACGAAGAGTAGTCCATCCCATGCTATCTTAAGCTTGTTCCATATCAAGCTTAATGGCCATCATTCCCTTCTTATTCTTTGAGATTTTAAACTTGTGGAAAATCTCCTGAGCAAGTAAACAATGTTCAGCAATAGATCTGCCATGTATGAAGGCAGCTTGTTCTTCGGAAATCATTCTAGCCATTCCCTTCTTCAATCTATTAACAAGCATAGTAGCCACAATTTTATAATTGGTTTGACAAAGGCTAATGGGCCTATAATTCGATGGAGACAAAGGGTTCTTTAATTTAGGAATTAAGACAATCAACGTGTCCTTCCATTCCTTATTCATATGGCTGGAATTAAAAAAATTCCTTACTGCATTCCAAAGAGTTTCCCATATAATATTCCAATAGCTTTTGTAGAAGGAAGAGGTAACGCCATCCACACCAGGAGATTTATTGTTCCCTTGCTGGAACACCGCAATCAGTAATTCATTTTCATTAAACTCAGCATTTAACAACTCCATGTCTTCGGCATTTAACTTCTGATTCTCCATAATAGAAGGCCATCCCGTGACTTCACATTCCCTATATTCCCATTTCTTCTCAAAGAATTTGGTGAAGACTTTCTCAATTTGATCCTCCTCCACTTGCAACTTATTTGCTTCATCTTTGACTTGAAAAATACGATTCCCATTCCTTCTAGCTGTTGCAAAGTTATGAAAAAGCTTAGAATTTGTATTGCCTTCCTCATGCCACCTAGCCTTAGCCCTTTGATTCCACCAAGTTGAAAGTCTTCTCATAGTGATATTGAGTTGATTAACCTTATTTCTAAGTTCAAACAGGTCATCAGCAGACCAATTACTACTCAATGCTTCTTTGTTTTGCAAATCAAGTATCTCTTTCTTCAGTTTATCCTTTAAGGCATTCAAATCCTTGCATTTATTTCTGCTCCAGAAAAATAAGGATTTCAAAGTACGATTAAGCTTCTTTTGTAAGACTTCATACTCATTACCATCATCATGCTTCTTTCAGGAGTGATAAACTATGCTCTTAGCCGCCGGATAAGATCTCCATGTATCTTCAAATTTGATTGTTCTCGGCTTAAGCCGTATTCTATCATCCATCTTGATCACAATTGGACAGTGATTAGACGCCATCCTTGCCAAATGTCTGTTCACTACCAAAGGAAGCTTTTGCATAGCCAAAGAATTCAAAATACATCTGTCTAACCTTTCCCATATCCGAGAATTACCTTCTTTGTTGTTACACCATGTGAATCTTGGCCCAACATATCCAATATCATTAAATCTGAATTTACCATGAAGCTCTTCATTTCTCTCGGTCCCTTGGAAAAAAGGAACCTGTTACCTCCTCTCTTCTCATCTTTGTTTAGAATACAATTAAAGTCTCCCCTTATGATGGAAAGACTAGAATTCTCCATGCTTCTCTCCAATTGATTCCAAAGATCACTTCTCTCCTTGTTGCAACGACTTCCATAAACCGTAGCAATCTTCCAAATTCCTAAGCTAGGAATCGAAAGATTACCAATGATCACCTGAGAAGAAGCTTCACAAACCTCAAATGACACCAACTTTATGTTCCACAAAACCAGGATACCACCAGAAGTCCCAACAGCAGGTTGGTGAAAATAATCCCCCTCATTTCCCATTAGGCAATCCACCTCCATTCTACCAATGCTGGACAGCTTTATCTCCATAAGCCCAATAAAGAAAACATTTTCATCTCTAACCATTTCCTTAAGATACAGGGAAGCTTCTTTCTTCCTCGCTCCCCTACACTTCCAGAAAAGAATTGAAGACATAATTAATAAGGTATAGAGGATCTTCCCCCACTATTGAGGTTCAACCTTCCATTCCTCTTCTTCTTCTCACTATTAACAGGTCCCAATGACTTCAATTCTTTGGCTAATTTAACCTTGACATCTTCACTACCAAAATTCATATCAAGATTTACCTCTGGTTCCAATAGTTCCGAGCCTTTGTCAACCACCTTATCATTACTAACAGCTTTACCCAGAAGTTCTTCCTCATTCTCCTCAACCAGAACAGCAAACCGGTTTGTTGATTGTTCGAACACACCAGTTACAGCATCTTTTCCAGAGACTTCATCTGCCTTATTACTGTTACGCTCATCCTGAACTTTCTCCTGGACTTCTTCAAGCTGAACATTCTTCTGACCAACAAAAATTCTATGTTCTGTTTTCCTTCCAATATCCTGCTCATATTTATTTACTGCATTGCTTCTTCTACCTCTTCTATTCTTGAATTGGACATGAATCCATGGACCATATTCAGTACTCACCACATAATGCTTATTGTCATGTCTCACCAAATTGTCCTGCCCATTATCTGATCCCATACTCTTCAACGATTGATCTTTAATCACCAATGTTACATTTTCCGGACATGTCTTCTTATCATGGCCTACCCTTCCACATTGGTAGCACATAAGATCAATTTTTTCATATTCCACCCTTTGAAAAAATCTCCCAGCCGAACCTTCAACCCATGTACCATTCAAAAGTTTCTTCTCTAAATCAATTCTCACACAAACACGTGCAAATTCTCGTTTACTCCATCGGAAAGTATTTCCATCTACATACATAGGTGATCCAAAGCAAGAAGCAATTCTAGCTATGCTATCTTCATCCCAGCAATATAAAGGTAAGCAAGGTAATTGGATCCACACCGGTGCATATATACCTTTAAACGAATTTGGATCAAAAGTAGGAGTCCACCTATCCATACCAACGATTAATCCATTCACATACCATGGGCCCCCATTCAAAACTTCATCAACCACCTCACACGAATTGAACGAACATAGTATCCAATCCAATCCAATTGAGGTCAAGTGAAATTTACAGTATTGGCTCCATTGTCTTCTTAGCTCCGAACTGCAAACTGAGAATGGAACTCCATTACCCAGAACTTTGAGTACAATCGAATTCTTCAATACTCTAGCATTCTCAGCTTCCCTTTCCGCGTTCAATTTTACCGCCACACCGTCCTCAGAGAATTCCATCAAATCTCTGTCAAATGTAATCTTGATTGGCTTCGGTTTCGTCCAAGCCTCAGCAACTTCGCCCATATTCTTCACGATATCTTCCATTCGGGTTTCTAAAGAAACAAATCCATCACCCATATTACGCCTTTCTGTGCATCAAGAACCTCAGAAAAATTTCTCACCCGTAAGACAAGATTTTGTGAAGCCGAAGACTCAACATTCATCAAACCAGGTAGGTCTTCAACAATTGTATCCACTCGTGCATCCAATTCATCCATTATCACATTCTTTCCCTTACCTTCAACATTTTCTTGACGGCTCAAAGGCTTACCTCCTTCCCTAATCACTATTCCATTGGATTTTCTATCACTGGACTGAAGAGAACCAGATGACCGTGGAACAATCATGGATGCCGGCTGAAAATGCCGACGATCCACCGGCGCAGTCACCATCGATCGCGGAAAAACTCGCGAAATTCGATTTCAAAACCAGGAAGAACTTTCTCTCTCTAGAATTCAAACCGAACTTTCTCTCTCTAGAATTCAAACCAAACTTTCTTCATCCATTTTACCCTTTCCAAGATAAATAAAATATTCTTAAATTGAGATTATCAATCAAATAGGAATTAACAGTCAAAATATATTTATGTGTCCTTAATTAGGAAAATCTAATGATAATCAATTAAAGCCAAACAAGTTAAGGTTGTTTTATATAATTAACCTTAAGACATGATATCTGGTCAAAATATTTCCTGATGAAAGGAATACTAGACTACAATCATTATCATATATTTGAAACAGGATTTTTCTTTATTACTACTTGTTGTGTCTTGGAGAATTCACGGTGGTAGAGAAATATAAAGCTTAATGTCTTAGCATTATACAAAGATCCACCACACAAGCAGATGAAAGAGAGGGTGTAGCGTTCATTAGAGACACTAGAGTTTTTACGTGGAAACCCTTGAAAAGGGGGAAAAACCATGGGGCATGGCCCAGTTTGATTGAATCTGCTTGTATTTGCAGTCGATTACAAATGAGGCCCTTCTTAGGGAGAAGGCCTTGGCTTGATATCACAAATGTACATCATACAAAGAGCATTACATTATGGGAGTTACAATAATTAACATAGACATATTTATTTGGTCAGCACGACCATAGTTGATAAGAAAGAGGTCAGAAGACAATAATAGATAGGAGACCGGGTTTAGAAAGACCATTATCCAATAATATAGGTCGAAAGGACTGTAGCATGCAGGAGACAGTGGTCAGAAAGATTATTGTCTGGTGATGTAGGTTGGAAGGACTGTAGTAGGTGATGGAGCTTGAAAGGATCAGAGTCGGCAGGAGACAGGGGTCCAAAAGACTGTAGTTGGCAAGAGATTGGGGTTAGAAAGATTATTGTAGTAGGGTGATACTTTGGTAGAACTTTGGGCATTAGGTGGTGGCCTGACAGAAGTCAAAATCTTATATGGTGATCTTATAGAAGTCGGGGCCTCAGGTGGTGGTCTGAAAGAATTTTAGGCATCAAATGGTGGTTCGGCAGAAGTTTGGGCCTCAGTTGGTGGTCCGATAGAAGTTTAGACCTTAGGTGGTGGTCCGGTAGAAGTCCGGGCCTCAAGTGGTGGTTTGACAGAAGTTCAGGCTTCAGGGGGTAGTTTGGCAGAGCTAAGGGCATTAGATGGTGGTCCGATAGAAATTTGGGCCTCAGGTGGTGGTCTGACAGAAGTCTGAACCTCATGTGGTGCTCTGGCAGAAGTCAGGGCGTCAGATGATGGTCCGACGGAAGTTAGAGCCTCAAGTGGTGAATCGATTGATGTTTGTACCTCACATGGTGATTCAGCGGAGCTCAGGGCATCAAGTGGTGGTCCGATAGAAGTTTGGGCCTCAAGTGGCGGTCTGACAGAAGTCCGGGTCTCAGGTGGTGGTCCGATAGAAGTCTGAGTGTCAAATGGTGGTCTGGCAGAATTTCAGGCCTCAGGTGGTGGTCCGAAAAAAGGTTTGGGCCTCAGGTGGTGGTCTGGCAAAAGTTCGGGCCTCAGGTAGAAGTCTGGCGGAGGTCTGGGTCTTAGGTGGTGGTCCGGCGGAGCTCAAGCGGTGGTTGAGGAGGAGCGAGGAAGCAAGAGCGATCTCTGATCTCACTCTTGCTCTCTTACTCGGAGCCTCCTTTTCAAGAGGAATGAGGGGTCTATTTATAGATTTTATAGAGTGGCATGGCCCGTAAATAGGATAAGGATCAAGGGAAAATGGGGAGTGGTTGGATGGATGGCCGATGTTGAACCCCTTGATCATGGATCATTTGATGGACATTTGAATGTATTAGTGATTTCAGAATTAAGTGATCTTGGTCTCATTGGATTCATCTTGTCAAGCTGCTCGATTCGATTATAAGCACGTCAAGTTTGGAAATCATTTGGTAATCTAGATTATGGTTTGATCCTTCAAACAGGGCTTCGGGCCATTGATTTGGACCGATACGGGCTCGGATTGGGTTGAATTTGGTGTCGTTGGGTTCGTATTTCCAAGACTTTCAGTTTGATTGTAAGTTTGCTGAAATTGGAGTTTGAATGATCCCAATTTTAATTTTGGAAGTTTCCAACTTGATTTAGCCTCGAGATGCATGCCCGATATAGATAATTTTTTGAGGACGTATCACTATTTAATCTTAAAGGAATCATTTCAAATTAGTTTGGATTTGCCATCTTTCATCGACAATTAATAATTGATCTTCAAAATAACTTTGCAATTATATAAGTTTGTAAAATGGGCAAACTTCAGAAAGCTTTTCAAGTAAAACTGAAGAAGTCAAGGAATGAATTCAGACCAAAGTCAAAGTTGCATTAAATTAGATGCAAATATTTTGGCCGTTTCAACTCTCTTTTTGAAGTGTTAAAGTACCTAGTAGGACATAATTTCATAACAATGGATGTAAATTAGGATCATTATAATTAAGTATTTTTATGGATATTGTTGGAAGGATTGATAGATCCATTGAATTTCAAAATTTTCAAAATTCGAAGGAAGCTTTTTAGGTTTCAATTAAGTGATTTTTAAAGTTAATATGAGTACAAATCTCTATATACAAACACTTTTTTCTTCTTTTTTATTTTCTTAAACCTTTACCCTTTTAGGTTTTTTTTTGGCAGCTTGATTTTTTTTGTTGCTTCTTTTATCTTTTTAAGTAGCTTGATTGCTTTTTATTTTATTGCTGCTTTTTAAATCATTGCTTTTATCTATATTTCAAAAGGTATTTTGCATGTATCAAATGGTCTACAACAACTTTTAAATTGTATTTCAGAGGCTTCACTTGAATTTTATTGACACCCCTAGTGTATGTGTATCCTCCATATTCAAGAGAGGTTTAATATGACTCTTAACTAATGAGCATGATTCTATAAATAGATTTGGTGATATGGTGGAGTTGGAAAACTTGATTAAAACAAGCATAAAACAAGCTCGTCATATGAAAATAATCTTACAAGATAACTAATCACAATGTGATTTAAAAGATTTCATTTTTATCTTCTATGTGAACATAATTTTTATTTTAACTTTAGCATCCATCTAATATTACTGAGGTGGCCATATGATAAAGGGAAAATACCATAACCACATGTTTCCTCTAGTAAGGGGACCTATTATTTAGTACAAATGTGCCGGATGAATATAAAATAAGTTAAAATATAATTAATTTGAAACTATAGAACTCATAGTTAATTATAGATCAATTACATACACAAAATCGTAGTACCTAGAATAATAGATTAGAAATCAAAATTTTACAAAACTTAATTATGTCAAAAGGCATCAATTACGCACATCAATTCGCAATACTTAAATTCCCATAGTCAATAAGACTTACTTAAAGGAGTAACTTCAGTTGACTATATAAGCACTAAGTGCAATGACATAGGAGATCATTTCTATATAAGATCACCAAATCAATTTCAAGTTGCATTCTTTTGGGTGGAACATAATATATGAACAAATTGATAAGTTATAACTAGCATGTTCAGTTGGCTAAGAGATTATAGGAATGCGTCATTTTATTAATAAAAAAGGCTAATAATATGAGATTGTTTGTCTCATATAAGAGATTTCATGAGAAGAAAAAGGCTTATTTCAACTTGTGGGGTAAGGCTAATTAATCTCATCACAACTCATATAAAATACTCATTATAAGTCATCTCATTCGAGAGATAAGTTAACTCACAGTAAGCACTGAATTTTGTCGATCAGTCTCTAAAAGAAACTAGGCTCCCTATAGTTGATCACACTTGAAAATACTTCCAAGTAACAATCTCAATAAATGAAGATATGCTCAATTAATTTTAAAAAAGAGGATTATGATTCAAGAATCATTATTCATAGACAATAGTATATGCTTTAAAATAAGTCTTTTCACCATCACTTCTCTTACCTAGTTTGAAGAAGATTAAATATCTGGTGATTCTGAGGCAATTCTGGGGTTCCTTGTTGGCATTCGTTGGGTGGCTTCTTGGTTGGATTTCTGGTGTTGTTTTCCCCTTAGTTTTTGGTGTGCTTGCTTCCTGCTTCCTTGGGCATTTGGTTTGTGCCTCGGCTTTGCCTTGTTTTCTTGTTACGGGTTGTTTTTTCTCTGCGGCTCGTGGCTTTTCCACTTGGTTCTATTTTTCTTCTGTGTTCTCTGTCTCTATCGTGGTCATTTTGAGCTTTTGTTTTGTTTTATCCATCAACTTTTTATCATTTGGGGGATGATGACCCCGTCGTCATCTTTCCCGCCGGTTGCTTCTGTCTTGAATGGCAAATCCCGCTCGTTTAAGGATGTGCTAGCCAGATCAGCTGCTTCTTTTCCTCCCCTCAATTTTTTTCACTCATCCTTTAAAGGTTGCCCCGCCTTAATGTTAGATGATTCAGTTGTGGCGCAATTAGCTATTCCTTTTGCTCTTACTCTTGTGGGCAAGTTTGTTCGGAGGCGTCCCAACCTTGATGTTTTCCCTAAAATTTTTATTAATTAAAAGCTCTCTGGTTCCTTTCATATTGGATTACTTGACCCCTGGAATGTGGCTATCCAATTGAGCAATGACTTGGATTATAGCCAGATTTTTTTGAGGAGATCTTATTACATTCAGGCTTTCCAAATGCGACTTCTTAAATGGACACCTGACTTTGATGTCCATCATGAATTGCCTATTGGTCTGGTTTGGGTTTCTTTCCCTAATCTAAGGCTTCATTTTTTCAACTCTTAAATACTTTTTGGGCTTGCTTCCATCCTTGGCCGGCCATTGCAAATGGACCAAGCCACGGCTTTGGTTTCTCATCCCTCGGTGGCTCGTGTTTTGGTTGAGCTAGACATTTCTAAAAAGTACCCTTTGGAGATTTGGCTAGGCTCTGAATTGAATGGTTATTTCAAAAGGTTGAATTTGAAAATTTTCCTATCTTTTGTTCTCATTGTAAGATGCATGGACATGACTTGAGTGAATGCTTTAAATTGCACCCACACCTTAAGAAAGAAAAAGAAATGGTTAGGCCTACTAAAATGCAAGAAAGCAATTCGAATGCTGATGTGAATTGCACTTTGGTGGAAGGTAATGGTATTACTTCTCAAGGTAAGGAGGTGGTTGCTCAGCCTGATCTTCTTCAAGTTGCTTCCCCATCCTCAGGTGATGATCTAACTGTGGTTCCT
The DNA here is from genome assembly GCA_022539455.1 of Dendrobium nobile. Classification (NCBI taxonomy): domain Eukaryota; kingdom Viridiplantae; phylum Streptophyta; class Magnoliopsida; order Asparagales; family Orchidaceae; genus Dendrobium; species Dendrobium nobile. Next base: position 29,517,405 of record CM039733.1, on the reverse strand, counting down.
GCTTGTGCTGTTGGGGAGGAAAACAGTTTACCTATTATAGCTAATAACTTTTCTTACCCGTGTTCTTCATCTACTGCATGTGTTTCATTACAAACTATGCCTCAAGTAGTTGTTTTGGACGTTAATATTACTAAAGATTCTAATCCTACTCTTTCTATGGCTGAGAATGACCAGGTTATTGATCTTATTCATGTTAGAGAGGAGCCTTCAGTGCCGGTTGGGGAGTTGGCTCCTCAGATAAATCCTCTTTTGGTCCAAACCGAGAGTAGGAAGAATTTAAATGAAGGCATTGAGAGGAATTTTGCTACTATAGAAGATGGTGTTTTCTTTGTGGATGGTAAGCAGCCTCCTCCTTAGGGGCCTTCTAGTAACTTAAATTATAGCACCATTCTTTTATCTAATCATTATCATTGTGATGCTTTTACTGATACAAAAGTTGATATTTTGGCTAAATGTTATGCTAGAGAAGACCATGACTTCAGTTTCACTAAGGGTCATGGTAGGAAACCCAAAAATGTTATTTTACAATCTCCTAGAAGCACCCGATCGCATGCTTCTCATTAATTATGTTTTTTATGTTTAATGCCATTATTTGGAACGTGCGGGGTATTGGTTTCCCCTCTTCTATGCTTAGAGTTAAAAATTTATGTCGTATTCATAAAATTTCTATTCTTGTTTTACTTGAACCTCTTATTTCTATGGATAAATTACTTAGTACTGCTAAATATCTGGGCTTTAAAAATGCTAAGTCGAATGTTGCCGATAAAATTTAGATTTTTGGAAAGACTACATTAGAATTGATGTCATTGGTGATTTTACCCAGGTTTACCTTGTAATATTGAAAGTTCTAATTTTCAATGTTGTGCGTCTTTTGTTTATGCTGCTTCTTCTTGTTATACTAGAAGGATTTTGTGGGATCAAATCATGAATTTTCATAATGTCTGCAATCTTCCTTGGCTTGTTGGTGGTGATTTTAACATTATTACGAGCCCCACTGAGCGTATAGGGGGTTCTCTTCCTATATATCAGTTGATGGAGGATTTTAATGATATGATCATGGCTTTCAACCTCATTGATATTAGTTTTTATGGTAATAATTTTACTAAGCATCGTGGGCACTTGTGGCAAAGGCTGGATAGAGTTCTTTTTAGTAATACTTGGCTTAACGCTTTTAACTTGAATAAGGTTGACCACCTTAGCTGTACCCTCTCTAATCACCCTCCTCTGTTAATCAAAATTAAGAATAATACCAAGGTTTTCTTTCTCAGTTTAGATTTCAAAATATGTGGTTGTAACATGAGTCTTTTCTTGAGGTTGTCCAAAATAATTGGCAAGCTCCTCTTTTTCCTAATGATTCTATTTCTCATATGAATAAACTTTGGCTCAAATTGAAAAGGATTAAGCAAGTGTTCAGTTGGTGGAACCATAATATTTTTAAGGATCCTTTTTTTAACATTTTACTTGCTGATGATAGGATTAACTCCTTTGAGGATCTTTGTTAGTTGGATCCCTCTGAGCCCAACCTTTGTCTTCTGAATGAGGCTAAAGTGGATCTTTCTAAGCTTCAAGTTTAGGAAGAATTTTTTTGGAAACAGAAAGCTGTCGCCAAGCATTTGGTGGAAGGTGATAATAACACTAAATATTTTTATGCTCTGGTAAATAAGAAACGTTCTATTAACTGTATTCATAAAATTTCTCGTGAGGATGGTTCTACTACGGAGGATAAAGATAAGATTTTTAACCTGGCTGTTAATTGTTTTTCAAAAGCATCTTAATAAATCTTTTAATCCTGCTTCTATTGTTAATCCTTCTTGTATTCATAATATTATTTCTCAAGAGGATATTTGTGGCTTATCTAAGCCTCACCTTCTTGAGAAGATTAAAGAGACCTTATTTGATATGAATATGGATTCTGTTGCTGAGCCTAATGGCTTTCCTACTAAGTTCGTCCAGAAAACTTGGCCTATTATTTTAATTGATATTCTTTCTGCTGTCACTGATTTCTTTAATGGTACCCCTATTCCTAAGTTTTTTTCTTCTACTTATATTATTCTAATTCCTAAGAACAACGCTGTAAATTTTTGGAAAGATTTTAGACCCATTAGTTTATGCACTATTTTTTATAAACTTCTCTCTAAAATCTTGATGAACCGGTTAATTATTTTATTGCCTAAGCTTATATCTCCTTTTCAAATGGGTTTTGTCAAAGGACTTGCCATTACTGACAATGTCCTTTTGGCTAAGGAATTTTGTCAAGACTTTGATATCAAGGTGAGAGGTGGTAACATGATTATGAAATTGGATATTGCTAAGGCTTATGATAATATTAGCTGGAGTTTTATTTGTAAGATTTTGAGATTTTTTGGTTTTGATTTAATTTCATCATTCTCATCAAATCTTGTATTGAAAGTCCTTTTTTCTCCATTATTATGAATGGTAAGAGCCCTGGTTACTTTAAGGTTTCTCATGGCCTGAGGCAAGGTGATCCTATTTCTTCTGCGATTTTTATTATTGCTATTGATTATCTTTCTAGGGGCTTGGCTGATCTTTTCTACAAATGCCCTAGTCTTCATTTCAAAACTTTATGTGGTATTAATATCTCCCATTTATGTTTTGGGTTTTGCTGAGCCGGTGAAGGATGGTGATACTAATTGTGCTTTTTTCTCTGGTGTTCTTCATGGGTTAAATCTCTGCGCTACTCTTTCTCTTAGTAATATTGTTTTGGAGGCCAGTCCTTATTATGATTTAAATTTTTATCTTGATAAAGATGATAATGTTTGTGCCTCTACCTTGTTTTACATTCGGAGAAACATTAGAGAGGTGTTGAATTCCCTTAACTGCTCCTTTTCTATCATTCTGGATGAGAGGAATGCTTGTGCGCAGGCATTCGCTATTTTGGCTAGTATGTTTAATGGTCTGAATGATCTTTCGCTTGTTCAGTTGCCCGTTTATGTGCAGGGTCTTGTTAGATTGGATCAAATCGGGTTTCCTTATGTCTTCCATTAATTTTGGTGGTCTTGCTTTATTTTGGTGGCTTTGGGTCTCCCCTCTTTCTCTTTGGGGCTCCCTTGCTGCTTTACTTAGCTTTTCTCGTGCATTTCCTGTTATCTGTAGCTAGCTGTGGCTTTATCCTTTATGGCTCTTTGGGGGTGTTTTTGCGCCTCCAAGCTCCCTTCTGGTCTTTTTCTGATCTTCCTACTATATTGCTGTTTGGTTCTCTCTATTTCTTCTATTTCATAGAGTGATTTCTGTTTATTCCTGTTGATGCTTCTTGTTGATATTATTTTACCCAGTGGCTTTTGGCTTGTTGTTGGGTTGCTGGTTGTGGTGGCTCTCGGTTTGGTGGGTTGTGTTCATCATGATTTTGGTATTTTTACCAACTTCAATTAGTGCTTGCAGCTTTATTAGATCTTGAATGGGATTAGTCTTCATTATTTGGTTTCCTCCATAGGTTGGTTTTGGCTCATTTGCTGGGTCATGGATCCGAGCACTCATACTACTTCATGTTTGGTCTTTTTACTATAGCCTGGGTCTAATATTGCTAGTGGTGAATGTGTTTCTTTGGTGGCTGAGGATTATTTCTATAAGCATATTTGGTATATGAATCTTTTTCATGTGTGGAGTAGGAGTATTTTGACTTGCAAGATGGCTATATTGTGGGTTGGATTTGGGAACCTGTTGGTTGTTGTTGCTTCCAGCTTTTTACTTAATATTTTTTATGGTTATGGGAACCTTACTTTGGATGGTTGGTTGGACTTCCCGTGTGCTGCCTCTCGGTCTTTGTCTGCTCACCCCTTGGGTTGGTGTTTTACTATTATCCAGTGGAGGTCGTCTAACTACTGCCATCATAAATTTTACTGGTTATATCCTTGGGTTAACATTTTCTTTACTTTTTATTATTATAGTTCCTTTTTGTGCTGTTTGGCGAGTTATTTCTTGTTCTTGCAGGTTTTTGCTTGTGCAGATCTAAAGGCTGATAGGTGTTTTGCTAGGAAGCAGATTGTTCAAGCTCGTTATTCTTTTCTCCCCTCTTTTTGGATGCTTGCTCTTGAGCATCGTATGTTGTATCTAGGTTTTCTTAGACTTTTGTGTAGTAGGGACCTTGTGCTCGTAGGTTATTTGGCTTTTTATTTTGTAGCTCTTTTGAGCAGAAGAGAGCTAGAGACCCCTTTAATGATTTTGTATTATTTTTCCTATATTAACGCGTAGGCCCCTCCGTGAGTTTTCCCTAATATATATATATATATATATATAAAATAAAAAATAAAAAAAAGTCAATCCATATGATAGAGGGTGAATCACCATAACCAAGTCATATAATTATATCCATATATATAAAGCTAATGGGGTAATAATCTAATAGTCACCAAACCCTAAAAAGAGTATCATGTGCTCAAAAAGGGTGACAAGTAAAGGGTAAAGAGTATTGGAAAGATAAAAAGAATGTTTATCAGGACTTTAATAGTCCATTATTTGAGGTTATCAAGCTTGAAACAATATATATATATATATATATATATATATATATATATATATATATATATATATATATATATATATATATAGGTAGTTGACCAAAACTTATTGTGAGATGTTCTATTAATAACTATAAATTACATCATCCAAAGTTGTTCCTATGATCTCAAACTAAGAAAAAAAATTAAAATTCCTTGTCAGATGAAATTTAAGAGAAAAATTAAAAAATATATAAGATTTATAATCCCTAGAGATATAGAGAATGACTCCATGATGGAAGGAAACGAAATAACATAATTACACGTAACCAAAGCTACTCTACTGATCTTATAATCATGTCTAAGTTAAGACAACCACTTCTTAGCATAGCAAGATAATGCGTAAGGGTATCTATGCCTACACAAGATGCCCTGCCTAACTAAATATGATATGTATGCAAGCTACTTACCAATAAATGGAGAAAGGTCTTAATATGCCTCTTGTTTGACCAAATTATGAATGTCCGTAATTGCTTATAGTTTCTAATTATCGATAAGATCAACTTTGTGCCTTATCTAATAGATATAAAGAGAATACTTTTTCAATTAAAAAGTAATTAGAGAGACCTTAATTTTAATAAATATATTTTCTTGACTTAAATTTAAATTATTTATTAATTTTTCTAAATGTATAGAAAATATTTTTTTTTTCTTAAATCGTAAGTCATATAAATCCCATTCATACAAAAGTCAATAAATAAGAAGAAATCATTACTATAAAACTATCACAAACCATTTTAGTAAAAAAAATTGTGTAATTTGATAGTTATAAAAGAATAGTGAGAAGGTTGATGAAGATGGAGAATCTACAAATATGCATAAAGAAAAATAGAAAAAGAAATTGTGATATGCATAATTGCAATTCATATCTCCTAAGTCTATATAAAAAGTGAAAGGATTCCCTCTTTTGCCAATACTTACCATCTTGTTTAAATGCACTCATCCCATTAGGGTATTGTACTTAGTTATGAACATTTACTTATACCTAGTTATATATGTAAAGCCATCTTAGACTAAAAGATTATAGTAAAAGTGGAAGTACTAAATGGGTCATCATAACTCTATAAAACGTGTGAGACAAAACTTATAAAAACTATGACATCACAAATATTATTAGGCGGTAATACATGAACTAGCATTTTAATATCTTTAATGTGCACCTCTGGTGTAAGGGAAATAAATGCAACACACTACACTAGCTGTTTGCCTAGCACCTATAAGAAAAATATATCTATCATAGTATAAAAAGTATTCAAATAATCAAGTATAAAATGAATGCAACCTAGTTGTCAACAAATAATTCAATAAGATAACTATCATTTATTAAATGGATCCTCTCATAAAATATCACCCTAATTGTATCCTCCTTATACTAAATGACCATGGGATTGTGAAATATATTATAGCACTTAAGTGTATGAAAAAAAAAAGTCTCAGTGTAGTAAGAGTCGCCTCAAATGACTATGGTAGGTCTCCAAGTTGACTCATCTCGTGGATTTAATCAAGCTAAGAGCCTAAACCCTAAACTACTTTAGGGATATTTAAATTCATATTTAATCCATGGTCAAATTCCTTTAATCATATATTTAGCTAAAATTAACCCAATTTGAAATTCAGTTAACCAAATAAAACCTCAGAAATTTTCCTCTTGCTTTATGTAACCCCAATCATTTTTAAGATTTCTTTGGGCCATGGTTCACTCAAAGCTAGCCAAGTCTCTTTGATGATGGCTATCTATGTTTGATCACGGAATCAATTTGACCTCCTATAGGACATGCTTAGCTAGACCCATTCAATAAATTCCAAAACCCTTTAAACTTTATACAACCCAACCTAAAGTCCTAGGCTAGTTACCCTAGGTGACCCATCCCACTGACTTACTAATGTGGGTCAAACCCATTCCCCAAATCTTATATGGATCATCGAAAGAAATTCAAACTATTTAAGCTTAAACCAAACATAAGTCTTGCCCAATTTGGTTCATCCATAGTTTCCCTATATGCATGTCATCCTCATGCAAAAATTAATGAGTAAATTTAATCTTATTAATCTTTCTAGATTGTAAAAGATATATTCTAAGAAGTCACCTTCTCACTAGCCCTTTGTAAGAGTAAATCCATCGAGCTCCAGTAAGCCTTGGTCTGATAATCTTAACCCCAGGCTTCCAACCCATATTAGGAACTATATATAGACTTTAGTGGAGCAATTTATTTTAATTAAAAAAAGTTCAATGATTCATTGATTCAATTTTAAATTAGTGAGACTATGGAATACAAACTTTATTCTTAATTAGAATTTTTGCTTCATACCTTATTAAATAAAGTTGAATCCTAAAAAACTTATACTGTATGATTCAATTCTTTGATCTTCTAGATCCCTTTTAATTGATTAAATTAACAAAGTCATCTATGGTTATTTTTAATTAAAAGGAATATTGATTAACGATTCTATTTTGAGTTAAAGGAAGGAAATGAATTTTATACCAATTGATTTAGTGTGTATTGAATGCATGATAGAATTGTGTTGGATTTGAACTCTATCGCTTTAAACAACCTCAAAAGTATGGTAAATGACCATTAATAGTTTGAATCCACCACTCCTTTTTTCCCTTATGGAAAGTAAAAATCTGGTCATCCTAGTTAATGGTATAAATGGATAAAATGGATTAGATAATTCTATTAAAACTTATAAATTCTTTAAAAAAATTATATCTAAATTATTTCCTTACCAAATTATGCAAAGCAATCCTCTATACATTAAAAAAATAGAGATAATACATTGAATCAAGTTTCATTTGGATTTAATCTTATTCTTTTGAATAAGAAAACAGGGTTGATTATGTAATCGATTACCCTACTAAACTATGATTAACCCAAATTCACTTGATAAAGAAAACTACTTAATATGTCTTTAAATTTTCTCAAATCCATTTGAATCAAGACTTTGTCCAATTAGTACTTATAAGTTCAATTATTCTAAAAACCATAAAATTTTGTTTAATTCATAATTAAATCTATTTAACATTTAAATATTAAAATTAATTTTAAGCTTCCATCAAATCTCATAGATTAAAAAAAAAATCATATAGGCAAGTGAATATATTTAATCTATGAAAAAATTCCCTAAAGGAAAAATCAATTTTTAAAAAATGCTTAAATATTTATTTCATGTCTAAATTATTTTAAAATAATAATAATAATAATAATAATAATAATAATAAATAAATAAATAAATAAATATAGAAAATGTCTAAATTATTTTAAATTTTTAGAGATTGAATTAGAAGTTGTTAAAATCCTGTAATTTTAGTTTCAAGAAATTTAAAAGTCATTTCCTTAGAAAATTACTAAACTTAATTCTAGATTAGGATTTCCCCCTAATAGACCTTGAATTTTGTAATAATCGTAGTTAAATCAATTATAATCATAAAGATATATACTAATATCAAACAATATATTAGAGGAAAAAGTTCCAATAATTGTGAAATAAAAAATAAGGTTTCATAATTTTTTTAAAATTAATAATTTAATAATTTTATAAATAATAAGATTAAACTAATTTAAATCTAGCTCAAATCCTCAGAGATTGCTCTTTAAACCATCTCTGGTTTGTGTTTCAAGTTTAAATAACTATTGAGTTCATTCATGGGGTTAATCATGAAACCCTTATTCTAGGCTAGAATTTCTTTTCTAAATGACTTAGTATCTAATTCTAGGCTAGAATTCAGCACAAGATTAAATAGATGTGGTGGTTTGAGTGTTTTTTGGACTATGATGTTTGGGCATTTTCATATTTTTTTAATTTTGGATGGCTAGTTTAGCAACCAGTTTTTGATGGAGGGTTAATCTAGTAACCATTGAGGTGGGCAGTTTTTTTAAAAATTTGATTATTTTCCCTTTTGCTGAGTCCGGGGTCTTATGGCCCCTTATTTTAAGGTTATTTCTTCCTCTGTTTCTTGTTGGGAGGCTGTTGATTGCAGAAGATTATTTGTTCCTGCTTACTCAATTTGGTGTTTCAGATTATGGAATGCTGGTTTTTTTGGCCTGTTTTGTCTAGTGTGGTAGTTCTTTTTATTTTTGAAGGCTTGTTTATTGAGGATCTTCTGCAATTCTTATCCTGGGAAGTTTTGGGTTTGAATGGCTGGAATAGATTTTCTTTTTCTTGTCTTAGCTGATACTGTGGGTTGATTTTTATGTGCAGGATGTTTGGAGTTGGCTTGGCTGGATGGAAGACCTGCTTGCTGTTTAAGGATTTTGCTGTTCTTTGGAGATAATTTGGTTCTTTTGGAGAGCCTCCTTGCATTTATTGGAGTTCTTGTTTGGAGCTGTTCATCTGCTTTTGGTTCAACTGGCAATTTTTTATAGTTTATCTATTGCTGGTCTTGGGTTATTTTTTGTTGGGGTTTTTCTTCTTGTGATTATTTTTTTTTTAGTTCTTGTAGAACTATGCAATTTGGTGTCTCCTGTTTCTAGGAGATTTTAGGTATATTTTTCTTTTTTCTTTCTTTTTCTTCTGTTTTCTCATTGTAACATTTCTCTTTGTGGAATAAAATTGGGCATGTATGCCCTATTTTTCCCAAAAAAAAACTTAGTATTTTATAAAAATCATTAATAATTTAATTAAAATATTAAGATATAAAAGTATATTTTGTTGAACTATTAATGAAACTCATAAATATGAAAAAAAAAGAGATGGTTTTTAAAATAGTAAATAAACTTTTTAGAATTTCCAAACTAAATGCATTATTTAAAATTTAATAAATTCGTAAAAATAAAAATAATCTTTAAACATGTTTACGTTTTGATAGATTGTCCTTTTGTTAACTTTAACCTCTTGTTCAAATTTCATGGAATGTGGAATCCATTTGAATGTCTATAATAACTAATTTGTAGTTTAATGTTCTTTTTAATGATCTTGATTTTAAAATGCTCTATAAAAAAATAATTCTTTTAAAATATAAAAATAATTATCCTAAAGACCTAGTGATCTCAAGAAATAGAGGTGACTAAGTTCTCAAGGCTCGTGAATAAAGAAACCTACTTACATAATCATTTTAATAAAATGTATCATTAAATACACTAATTCATAGCAAATGAGAAACATTTGTAATTAAATTAAAATTTTTATGACATTATCATAAGATCTTACCCAGCTCCTATGTTAAATTTCATTGAATTAGGAGTTTATTTAATTGAAATGATTAAGGCCATTAAATACTATATAAACTTTAAAAATTCAAATTAATTTCAAAAGTGCTCAAATTCATAGGGGAAATTCTTCTAAATCACTCAAACTTCTAAACATTTTCCCATAACTTTTAAAGTACATCTTAAAATTAAAAAAAGGTATTATTGTTAAATAATTAAAAATTAATATAAAATATTAAATATTTTGAAATAATACAAAGTATTAAGCAATATTTGGGAGGTTGTACTGAACTTTGGAGAATTATTTCATAGTTTTTTTAACAAAAAAGAACAAACTCTAGGTTTAATAATAGAATATTTAAATAATTGAGATGTTGAAAAATTCATTAAATAGTCAAGCTAAATAAAAATTTAAAATAAATTTTTATGATCTCAAAAAAATTTAGAGAATAATAAACTAAATAATTTGAAATATCATCAAATTTAAAATAGGAAATTTTTCTCACAAATACTAAATTAAAATTTCAAATAACAAAAAATTATAAAATACACCTATTTTCTTTTGAGGCACAATAAAATATTAACTTACCCCTTTGGTGCACCCTACTATATCCAGGGTCTTTAAATGGCAAGGTTTAGCTTTGAGTGAATGTTATACATATAAACTATTCTTTAAAATCTTAAAATAAAAATTAAACACCAAACCTTAATTTCCAAATAAAAGTTATAAATTTATCTAAACTTAAATTAAATTAAATAAAAATAAAAATAATTAATAGAGCGATGCCCTCTTGACCTAGCATGCACTAGATGCTAAACATGACACTTACCTTAGATTTTCTAGAGTAGGATTATTTTTATGTCTTATTATTTAATGTTTATGTTGTGGTGTCTTGATATATATAATTGAATGTTTACTACATTTGAGTAGCTTTAAATCAATTTAGTGAATTAAATGATACGTACTTTGTTTTGTCATCTTCTGATAGATTTAGGATATTCCTAGATTTTTTATAAGTGCAAATAATGATATGTTTTATGTGTTAATTTTTCAATGAAAATGTATTATTTTAATTGTGTGTGTAGGAAAATACATGAAAAGAGTAAAATTTTCAAGTATGGCACAACGCCACAACATCAGACATAATACCACCATGGTTTCATCATTGACAATATCGAAGCGCCTTAACATGTACTTGTGTGGCACCCAATCTCTATTTGACAGCACCATAACATCGGAGGAGTCAACATTATAAAGCCCATTCTCTGCTTGTACAACACCGTGGTGCCAAATTCCAATGTCGCTATGTCAGAGGAGTGCCATGTGGATTTCCCAGTGCTCAAACATCAGCAACATCATGGCGCTATAGTTATAACTATTCATGCTACAATTTATTAGTGAAGCGACACATCATTTCATTAAATAGTAAGTCCATGCCAGCAAGCGCTGCAACAAAGAAGTCCCTTTAGCACTACGATGTTAGTTCATTTTGTATGTGTTGCAGTATAAGTGTCTCGAGTGCCGGAGCACCAAAATCCATTTTCTATATTTTTCAAAAAATAGCCTATTTATTATGTTAGTATGAGAGTTTAGTCACTTAAGTAAAATCCATACTTCAGAGTGTTTCTCTGAATTTTTTTTAGGAGTGACAACTAAGAGAATTCAGGGAGCACTAGATTCACTTCTTTAGAGTATTTGGTCAATATTTGAGGAAGCAATTTGTAAGTTAAAGGAGGAGTGTAGAGGAGAACATTGAACCATCTAGTGATATCTTTTCTATTGTACTTTCTTTCTTATATGTTATTACTAAAAAGGAGTTTGCTCTAATTTTTCTTCATGAATGGTTAATTCCTAAAGTTTTTTATTGACGGTATAATTTAAATATGGAATACTAATGATTTCTCTTAATCATTAAATTAATGATATATTGTTTTCAATATACTAGGTCTTCATTTAATGCACATAATAGCCACATGTGTAGTTAATATCAGGTATAATGTGGAGGAGCCTAGGAATATGAAAGCAGGCATAACTAGGTATGTTGGATTGGTATGATGCAATCATAGGCATAGTTTTTATCATCTATCAAATTTATAGAGATATATTATTATGAGGGGGTTATTAATAGTATATGCTTTACTTACTCTTCTAAGATTTTTATGGGGTGATCGACTATAGAAGTTTAGAGTGGTATTAAGTGTGGAATGTGTTAAACTTGTGCTTTGGCTAACTATAGGGAAAATACTATTTTTGAGCTGTCATTTCTACCAACAAATAACTAAAATCCGCTAGTAATTTACATTTCTTATGGAATTTTTTTTGACGGTAATTCACGCATCAGAAAATAAACACCGTCAAAAAAATTCAGCTGGAAATTTCTTAAAAAAAAGGAAAAAATATTCATAATTTACCCCATGAATCAGGCCCACCCGTGGGCCCATGAATCAAGCCCACCTTTGACCCGCAGGCTCATGAACTAAGCTAGCCTGTGACCCTGCAAGCCTATGAATCAAGCCCACACACATACACATGGGACTGTGAACCAAGCTCGCCTGCAACCCAGTGAGCTTGTGAACTAGGCCTCCCCATAGACCTGCGAGCTTGTGAACTAAGCCCACCCGTGAACCAACCTTGCATGTGCTGTGTGGGGTTCAAACCCTGCTCACTTTGAACTAAAAAGTGTGTACAAGCTGTTTAAGCTGTGATGAATAATATGTTAGATTGGTTGCATTTTTATATATAAATTAGACTTTCTTCATAATTAGCAATATTAACATAATAATAACTATTTATTTTAATATTAATTATTATAACAAAACATAATTAATAACATAATAATAATTAATATTTATTTTAATCATTAAAATTAACATAATAATAAATTAGACTTTCTTAATAAATTAAAATTAATTAATATTTATAATATTTAAAATTCAATTAAAAATATTAAAATCATATTATTTTCATATTTATATTATTTAATTAACAATATTACTAATATATATTATTTATAATAATTAAAATTTATAGTAAAATTAACATTATTTAATTTACTTAATTTAATTTAATAAAATGAATAATTTTAATTATTTAAAATATTTTTTTCTAAGAAAATTTAAATTTTTTCATAAATCCGCCAAAAAATTAGTTGGAAATGCTCTAAAAATCCGTTAAAAAATTCCAGAGGAAATATTCTATTGGATATTTGAAGGAAAAACTTCTGAAAATATTCTGTCATAAATCTGCTCGAAGGTCCACTGAAATTTCTGAGAGATTTATTTCCGCCAGAAGTTCCGTCAGAAATCACGCTTTTTCTTATAGTGTCTATTCACATTTAACTTAGCAATTGATGATGCTTTTGCTCTGAATAACATCACATTATTAAGATAATCAGTAGATAACATATTAATTTTATATTTCATCAATCCAAATATTTTATACATGCAAGTGTAACCATTACTTTGTTATTGATTTTAGTGAAGTGATTAAATCTCCACTAAACCTTATTTTTATTGAGTAGGATAATTTTTATGGTTGAAGTAGACAATACTAGCATTTACAAGTAAATATTATTCCTCATGGGATCAATACTCTACTATATCATTATATTACTTGATTTTACATGTATACTTGCATAAATTAATTAGGATTTTTATAACTTTTAATATCAAAAAAAAAAAAAAAAAAAACCTAAGCATTGATTAGGGATAGATAAACCCTAAATCAAATTCACAATTTTTAGGTTACTTCACCGCCCCCATCAATTTTATTTAGCAATAGGGTTCAGAAGGTAACTATTTTTTTGGGTAAAAAATAGTATTAAAATGAACTAGAAACAAACATGAGAATCCAAAACAAATAAAAATATTTAAGGACTAATGAAAAAAATTTACATTAGCTACAAGCATTACATACCCTTCATAGTCAGGCTATTTGGCTTCAGTGGATAAGTTGTAAGTCATAATTCTTAAAATAAAGAAATGACTACATTATCTTGCATTTCATACGTACTTCAAAATCATGATTTTAAAATAATAAGCCGGGTTTAGGTGGTAATCCATTTTAGGCATGGTTGTGTGTCCCAAAAAGTTTTGCTTTTTTAAACCCTTGGTGGGGTTGAAAGTTGTAAGTTTCTTACATTTCATTATATTTAAGTTTAAGTTATTACTCTAGTGGTTGTTGAAAGTTTGAATATGGGTTATTATACCAACTTGAACTACAAGTGCACACCAAGAGGAGGGATGAATTGGTTTTTAAAAAAATTATCTTAAAAATTATCCTTTTTGAAAGATTACAATTTAAGGGAAGAAATAATATAACAACACCAATGTCATAAAAACTTTGTTTTGATTATTATAAAAAGAAACTTACAAAGAAAAATATTTTTATCATTTTTTATTTTTTATTTTTTGTTGTTTTCTTTTGGATCAAAATCAAAATAAACTTTGAATACAAAGTGAAGCTTACAAAACACAGATTTATCAATAAGTAAAGTGCAAGAAATAAAGTATAAAAAAGTAAAAGCAATGAACCAAGAATGAACACACTAGAGATTTATAATTATTCGATCAACCTTGACCTATGTCCACTCTCCGGAGTCCTCTACTTCAAGAATTATACAAAAACCTTAGTAACTCTCCTTTTGCCGTCAAAGTAAGGCGAAGAAGCCTTTACAAATCAGTTCTACCTCCTTGGTGCTACAGAGAAGTTGAATTACTTTAAACTTCTAGGTGCGGCAGAGTAGCCGAATAGCCAAATCCCTTTCACCTCCTTGGTGCGATGGATTAGCTGAACTCTTTTCACCACCTTGGTGTGGCAGAGTAATTGAATTGAATCTATTTTACCTCCTTAGTGCGGTTGAGTTGCTAAATCCCTTTCTCCTCCTTAGTGCAGCAAAGAAGTTGGATCGTTCCCATGAAGAGACTCTTCTTAGAGTTTCCCTCAAGCAAAGACACTGACCTTAGAGGAAGAAGGTGCAATATCTTTGAGCAACCATGTATTGAAACCCCTCTCACACTCTTATGTTCCCATAAGAATTTTCTCCCTCAATACCTCACCTCTCTCTCTCTCTCTCTCTCTCTCTCTCTCTCTCTCTCTCTCTCTCTCTCTCTCTCTCTCTCTCTCTCTCAAAGTAAAGATCCCTCTTCAAACTCTTCTCACAAAAGCTCTCCCTCAAAAAAATTGGCAAAATATTCCCTAAGATGAATTATGGATGATATTTTAATAAAGGCCTAAATTTACCCTAAAATTCAAGTTAGCCATTTTTTATCATATAGTACGATCGTGTATCATACAGTAAAATTAGTTAAATTTATCTTGTTAGTATTATATGATGATCAAGTATTTGTATGATGAGTTCATATATTTGAGGTGATGTTATTCTAGTATGATAATCAAGGGTTGTACAACATTATGAGTTTGATCGAATAAGATTTTTATCTCGTACAATGACTAGTAGTTAAATATCATTCTGGGAATTAGTCGGGTCATACTAATTAAATTAGGACATCATATAATATAATATAAAATCTTAATTAATCTAAATTTGATTGCTTAATTACATGATTAAATTATGAGAGATTGAACTACATCATCTAGTACGATCATAATTGTATTGTACGATTAGTTCTACTTTTGAATGTCAAAATACTATCTAATTTATGATTGGCGATTTTAGTTTTAATATAAACTAATCATCATGTAATATCTGGTTCATTCAATATAATTAGATTAAATAGTTTTAATTAGTTAATCAGTTATTTAAATTGATTTTATGAATAACTAATCATACAAAATGATCTAAATTATACAATACAACCTTTAGAAAATCCAAAATTCATATTTTCACTAGTATGTGTGTGTGCACGAATGCTAAACTACCGTACACCCTTACATGACTTTGAATCAAGAAATATATAAATAAGAAGTAAAAATTACAGATTCTTACAGTCATCTCTCTATTCTACCCTATCTTGTTCCTTATATCGTCATTAAACGGTGTATGATACACCTAAAATATTGTGTGCATAAAAGCAAATATATACTAGGATAAATAAAGTATCAATAAATAATATTTGTTTTCATCAAAATCACTTCCATGGGATCCCAGATTGTAAAAAATCTCTCCCTTTTTATGATAGCAAACATTGTTGGTTGGATTTTTTAGTTAGTTATATTTTCTCCTAATCTCTCCCTCAGTAAGTGAATTATTTTAACATTCAGGAAATTGTATTTTTTTATTTTATTTTTAAATTCATGAATAACAAATCAAAACAATATCAAGATAAGCAAAAGTTAAACTAAGTAAATATATCAAATAAATGCAACTAATACCATACTCCCCTTTTTCAAATCACCAAAAAAGGAGAGACAACCAAATAAAAAAAGACAAACATAATATAGAAAAATAAATAAAAGATAAAAAATAATACTACAACAAAACACACAATCTAGAAGCAAGAAGACTTCTGATCAGGTGGTGGTTGTGGAGGTGGTTGGAAGTACTGGTGAAGATCAATAAACTGCTCACTAAATCACTTTCTATCAGCCTTTTGCTGCTACTAAAACTAATTTTGTTGTTGTTGGAGTAGCTCATGCTGTTGGTGGAGCCACTCCCAATGTTGAGTCATCTCCTAATATTGTTTGTAGCTTACATCTCCAGGCGGTTAAGTCAATCCACAATCATGTCATAGTTCTGAGTTTGGTGGGTAGGAGCTGGTGTTGGAGATGATGCTAGGACTAGTACTGGAGCTCCCCCTGCCTCCTCTATCTTAGGATCCCCCACATAACAACCATAGTGGCATATATCACTATGAAGTACATGAAAAGAGCTATTGGAGTAGAAGATTATGAGGTGATCAAGTGGTGCAAGATATTGTAAGTTATATTTTGATTCCAAAAAAAAAAGGCTACGAGGTTTCCTAGTTATAGGTTTTGCTTACATTTTTTCTTGGGATATATAATATTTGTCAAGTTTTTTATGCAGCGAATATTTAGGTCTACTGCATTGAAATTAAATTCTATCATAATGAACTATGTGACAAAGGATAGAAGGGGGTGTGATATTGACCCAATCACCTGCTTTAAGAATGATGAGTTTTGAATGATGTGTTGAATTATACGTCCATCTTGAATAAGGATCTAAACTAAAGGAGTGAGAGAGTTTAGTGGAGTATCCTTAAGGGTTATATTGGTTTTGGTCTAATCATAGTATGAGATAAAGGCTATGGAGCGAGCTCTTAGGCCAGTAGTATAAATATGTCAGATTTGTTCCAAATCTTTATACGTAATCTCTACAAGTCTTCTAATATTAAAGGATTAAAATGTAGTGCCTTCACTATTGACTTTAAGACTGGCAAAGATCTCAAAAAGTAATTTAAAATTGAAGTGTAAGGCTAGGGATATAATAAATTAGTGCATAGTTCTAGCACAAAGGTTAAGTACCTAGAAGTTAAGAGTTTCCTAATTAATGATTATTGATGGGGTAATCGCTACAGCCTTGTACTGGTGGTAGGCTTCTTCATTGACTACTTTGTGAAATCTAAAATCGATAGGATGTCTGTAAGAGCTTCCTACAAGAGCCTTAGAATGCTTTCTATTGGCCATTTGAAAGGAAGGACTGAGAATGAAAATGTGAAGATTGAGAAGGATAAAATGTGTGATTGAAAATCTTGAATTCTATCTCCTTAAATAGATCTCTGGTAGATCATACAATACGATATGGATTATACAATATGATTAAAAGGACTTAATTCATCCAGTCTAATCAGTCAAAAGGTTAGGTCAAATTATACAGTACAATCAGAATCGTACTAATAATATTTGTTAAAATGATTATCCTGAGAAGTCAACCTATACAATATTTAACTAAATATTGTATCGTATAAACATATGTTTAGGGAGTAGGATAGGTTATTAAATATCATACTGGCCAAATTGAATTTGTCCAATGATGTGTGCCATGTGTATCATATAATACGACGTAGTGGTTTGTATAATACAACCACCAATAAGTATCTCAATTAGACCCATTGGAAATGTAGTGTACTAGTGATGTGCAAATATGTTAAGATTATATCATATAATGATAATTGTACAATATAACTTGTGCATTTTTTTTAATGTGGTTTTGTGTGTGATGATCAAGTAAGATTTTAACTAACTAGTAACTTCATATATATAAACCAGACAAATAACAACAACAAAACACAAAAAACAAAAAAAAAGATGAGGAAATATAACAATAATAGAAACACAACACATGTTGTTGATTACACTTCTACCTCAAATTAAGTATGAATGCCAATGACACCTAACCTAGTCCTCAGTGTAATAAAGGTGTCATAGTTTATGGATTTGGTGAAAATGCCTTCCAATTGATTCTTAGTTGCCACATGATGCAGATCTATATCTCCCTTGGCTACATCATTTCTTATGAAAGGAAGGCTGGTGTCTATAAGTTTAATGTGAGAGTGTTGAATTAGATTTTTAGAAAAGCTAATGGCATTAGTGTTACATGATTGGTATAGTGCCTATAGAAAGTATGAGGTCAATGATGTGTTGTTTTAGCCATAAGACTCTATCAACACAACGTTTTACAACTATGTATCCACCTTAGTGGTGGATACGACTACTGAATTTTTCATTCGATTTAACTAAGAAATTAATGATTGCCCTATGAATTAATAAGTGTCAGAAGTACTTTTTATATCTATTCTACATCCTATAAAGTTTGAGTCTGAATATCTTATAATTTTAAATGAAGAGCTGTGCCTAGGATACTAAATACCTAAGTTTTAGGTGCCCATAAGATATATAATAATTCTTTTAACTACTTTCATATGGGATTCTTTTTTATTTTCTTGGAATCTAGCATATAGAAAAACACTAAATATTATATCTAGTTTGCTTGGAGTCAAATACATAAGTGATCCTATTATTTTTGTTACTTTTTCTAATATATTGATTTTCCATTTAAACCCTTTTTTATTGAATTGTAGAGCTCATGGGTGTATTAATTGCTTTAGCACATTTCATATCATGTTTCTTCATAATTTCTTTAATATATTTACTTTGATTACAAAAGGTGCCATCATTCCATTACTTCACACTAAATCCAAGAAAATATGTCAGCTCTCCCATCATACTCATTTTAAACTCTTCACTCATATTTAAAAAAAAATCATTACAAAGATGTTCATTTATTGAACTAAATAATATAACTTCCACATATATTTGAACAATGAGTATATCATCTCCAACTTTTCTAAGAAATAGGGTGGTAACTATTGAGAGAGTTGCTACTTAGCTTTGCATATTTTACATTCTTGCAACTTATATGTTTTGATGATTCCAAATATTAATGTTTTGATTATATTTTCTCCTAACACATTTTGGAAGATTTATTTTTGCACTTGTGTGTACTAACATTTCAGAGAAATCATACTCAAGATTATTGAAGACTTCAAATCAAGAACTATTTAGAATGTTTTGTAACTTGGAGTATGTATTTTTCTTTTATTTGAATCTGAGAGAGTATGATTGTAATTGAGTAACTTATCACACACACACACACACACCAGGGGAGAGCTTTAAAAATTTATAATTTTATAATATTAATCATACAGTACGAACCATGTTTGTACGGAATGATCTAGTCAGTTATACTCCCCAAAGAACAATGGAATTAATAGAGAGGGCAAATTTTTTTTAAGTCCTGTTCATCCAGACGAACTAACCCATTTGTCTCAGGACCATGTCCTCTGGACTTGTGCTCTTGAACTGTTCATCCAGACAAACTAACCCATTCATCCCAAGATGAGGTCCTCTGGACTTCTGCTCTTGAACTGTTCATCCGGACGAACTAACCCATTCATCTCAGGATGATGTCTTCTGGACTTGTACTTTGAACTATTCGTCCTGACAAACTAACCCATTCATCCCAAGACGATATCCTCAGGACTTGTGCTATTGAACTGTTCATCCAGATGAACTAACCCATTCATCCCTAGATGATGTCCCCTGGACTTGTGCTCTTGAACTATTCGTCCAGATAAAACTAACCTATTCATCCTAGGACGATGTCCTCTGGACTTGAGCTTTGAACTGTTTGTCCAGACGAACTAACCCATTTATCCTAGGATGATGTCCTCCGGACTTGTGCTCTTGAACTATTCGTCTAGATGAACTAACCCATTCATCCCAGGATGATGTCTGCTGGACTTGTATTCTTGAACTGTTCATCTAGACGAACTAACCCATTCGTCCCAAGACGATGTCCTCTAGACCTGTGCTTTGAACGGTTCATCCAGATGATTTAACCTATTCGTCCCATGATGATGTCCTTTGGACTTGTGCTCTTAAACTATTTTTCTAGGCAATTTAACCCATTCGTCCCAGGATGATGTCCTCTATTCTTTGAACTTGTGTTCCATCCTACATTTTCGTTCCAACAAACCTTGGGAATAACTATTCGTACTGGATAAACCATATTTATACTGGACAATAATCAAGTATGAAGGTAGTTCGTACCAATGTTCATTGAGTTCGTACGCAACAATTTTTACACTATTTGTACGTACGAAATTATATCGTACCGGACGATCATAAATATATAGATTTGAAATATTGCAGTTTTTGGATGGATTTTCATGTCTTTCTTATAAAAGGTCAACTTAAAACTGTCATGAAATCTTTTTGTTATTTTTGATCTTCATGCATACAAAAGGGAAATTGAAGGAGAGTGTGAGAGAGAGTGTTTAAAGGAGATTTTTTTACTATAGGAGCGTGAGGAGTTCACTTGGTTACTCAAGGGTAAGGATCTCTTTGTGCATTTTGTATTTTCTTCACTCTTTTCTCTTGTACTTCTAGAATTCTTGTGAAAAGATTTTTCAAGAAGATCCAGTTCTCTGTCGACACTCGAGGAGTGTGAACAGCTGAAGGTTCTCTGCCTACACTTAGAGAGTGTGAACAGCCGAAGGTTCTCTGCCTACACTTGGAGAGTGTGAACAGCAGAAGGTTCTCTGCCTACACTTGGAGGGTGCAAAAGGATGAAGGTACACTGCCTACACTTGGAGGGTATAAAAGGATGATGGTACTCTGTCTACACTTGGAGGGTGTAAAAGGACGACGGATCTCTACCGCACCGGGTAGTGGTGGAAGAGAGTTTTTGTGAAGGCTTCTCCACCTTGCTATTGGAGCAAAAGGAGAGACACTAGTGGTAATAGTGCAATAACTGAAGTGAGAGACTTCAAGGAGTGGATGTAGATCATGTTTGATCGAACCACTATAAATCTTATGTCTTTTATTTTCTGCTATTTTTTATTTTTTAGTTTTGTTGATATCTATGGTTGAATTTTTTTTTTAAAACTACTAAACATTTCATCGATTTTAAACTCTTAAAATTTCAATTAACAAGAGGAGAATTTTTTAAATTACCAATTCACCCCCCTCTTGGTTAGCCGTTGGGATATAATCTTAAGTCTAACAACCTAATTCATAATTAACAAGTTTCAACAAGTAGTATCAGAGCTTAGTTTCAAAATCATAAGTTTAGACTACTTTTTGATTAACAACCATGACTACATTTGAAAACCAAAACACACCAGAAGGTTACTCTATAACTAGACCTCCCTTATTTGATAATAATCCTTTTGATTTTTAGAAAACACGCATGTCAACATTTTTACAGTCACTAGATTATCGTATATGGATCTTAGTTCAGGAAGGGTATACAAAAACCAACTAGACTAGTTGATAGCATTAGAATAGAAACACTCTTTGCGGTTTGGACTGTAGAAGAACATGACTTAGCACAACTAAATGCTAAATGTTTAAATAGTTTCTTTTGTGAACTTAAGTCAGAATATTACATGCGGGTTTCCACTTGCAAGAGTGGAAAGGACCTTTGAGATTAACTTTGTATAACATATGAAGGGACTAATGAAGTTAAATAATCTAGACTTAATATCTTATTAAATGACTATGAATTATTTCACATGAAATCTAATAAATCCATTTCTGACAAGTACACAGGATTCATACAAATAATCACCTATTTACATGTATTGGGTAGGAAACTAACGAATGCTAAAATGGTTAATAAGATACTTCATTATTTGCCTACTACATATGATGCTAAAATAATTATGATTACTTAGTCTAAAGACTTAAATGTTTACTCTATTGACAATCTTCTTGGATCACTAATTGCTTACGAATAAGGAGTGAGTCAAAGAAAGATTGATGCAGGTGAACCACGAAGGGAGAAGAACATAGCACTGAAAGTGGATAAGTCAGAGAGTGATCTATCAGAACCTGAGGATGAAGACAACATCACACTGATGACTAGACAGTTCAGAAGCTTTCTAAAGAGGAAGCAAAAGAGACACCAGCATTGGAATCAAGGTAAGTTCAATAGAAATGTTAAGGTTTTAAATGATGTTATTTGCTATGAGTACAGGAAACCTGAACACATTAAGTCAGATTGTCCAAAACTCAAAGCCACTCCTAGCAAGGAGAAGGTAGAGGAAAAAACATTTGTAAAGAAGGGAAAGAAGAAATTCCAAAGAGCTTTCTAGGCAGACTCAGTTTCAGACTCATCAGAGACTGATAAGGAAGAGGAAGTCACAAATCTGTGCTTGATGGCCGATAATCTTGATCAGTCAGATCAAGAATAGGTATGTGACTTAACTTATAATGAACTTTTAGAAATCTCTAAATGCATACATGTTGCATATAGGAAGTTAAAGAAAATGCATGCTAATCTGAACTTAGAGTTATAAGAACTGCAAAGAAAATAAGATATCCTTAGGAAAGATCATGTTTTAACTGATAACAACCATATTAAATTACTTGATGAGTTCGATGATTTAAATAAGAACCATGAAAATTTAAAATCATCCTATGCAGAACTTGAAAAAAAATTTTAAGATTTTAAGGATGAATATGAGAGCAAAAATTATTGGATAAATTATACAAATTATATATTGGAAGATATGAATACCTTTTACAAACTGAAGATAAAAGCTCTCGAGGATAATATGATACCCCCAACACATGAAGATTTTACAAATCCTATTTTATATCCAAAATTTTAAAACTTAGTAGGAAATAGAACAATTATAGAAGATTGAGAAATCTATTTCTTGAAATTAAATATTTTAATTGTGGCATGATTAGACATATAGCACTCACCTGTACTTTCGATAGAAATACTCATTTGGTGTGGAAGCCTAAGACGCATAAACCTAGATATATCATACATGCATCTATTTTAAAATTGCGAGAAGGAGAACCCAAACTTATTTGGGTTCCCAGGTCTTACATTTGATGATTTTGCAGGATCGCTCTCGCACAAGACCTCGTGAGAGCATATGGTACCTGGACAATGGTTGCTCAAAGCATATGACTGGAGATACTGCACAATTCATATCGTTGGAAGCCAGGAGTGGAGGCAGGGTTGCATTTGGAGATAACATCACAAGGAAGGTGGTAGGGTCAGGTATAATTGGGAACTTAAAAAAAAACTTTTTTATTGAAAATATTTTGTTAGTAGAAGGATTAAAGCATAATCCTCTAAGTATTAGCCAGCTATATGATAAATGTTATTGCGTAAAATTTTTTTGTACTAGCTGCATATTAAGCCTGAATGGTAATGATGTTTTGCATGGTGTACGGGTAAACAATGTCTATATGCTAGACTTGAATTGTATCAAAACTCATACTTCTTTTGTTTAAAAACTATTTCTGATGAGTCATGGCTTTTGTATAGGAAACTTTATCACTCTAGCATGTAAAATCTTAAGAAAATTTTCCAAAAGAACTTAGTGAGAGGTATACCAAAACTAGACTTTATTAAGGATCATCTTTGCGATGCATGTCAATTAGGAAAATAGGTGATGTCCTCTTTTCAGTCCAATAAGGATCTTAGAACTAGTAAACCATTAGAGAATTTACATATGGATCTTTTTGAACCAGTTGAAATTGTAAGTCTAGAAGGGAAAGTATACAGATTTATAATTATGGATGATTTCTCTAGATTCACATGGGTTAGATTTCTATATCATAAGAGTGAATCATTTGAGGAATTTATAAGTTTTTTTATTTGGATTCAAAGGAAACTAGGATGCAAGATTTTGACAATTCAAAGTGATCATGGAGAAGAATTTGAAAATGAAAATTTTGAGGATTTTTATAAGGAGAAAGGGATAGATCATAATTTTTCTGCACCTAGAACTCTTTAGTCGAATGGGTAGACGAAAGGAAAAATATAATATTAATAGAATCCGCTCGAGCGATGTTGGAAGAATATTCACTTTATAAATATTTTTGGGCTGAGGCCATTATCACAATATGTTATGTTCTGAGTAGGGTGAATGTTAGATCAAGCTTAAATAAAACACCCTATGAGTTACTAAAGGGGAGAACACCTAATTTGTCATATTTGCATATTTTTGGATGTAAGGTGTTTATACATAACAATGGAAAATCTGCCTTAGAAAAATTTGATCCAAAATTAGATGAAGGAATTTTTATAGGATACTCAAGTGTTGGAAAATCTTATAGAGTATTCAATAAAAGAACTTTGATAATTGAGGGGACCACACATATTGTATTTGATGAATTTGGAGTTTTGGAAGAGCCGATTGTTATAGAGGAAGAGATAGAGATTCACTCTTAAAAGATTAATAAAATAAATTTGGATGAAAATTTAGAGATAGAAATCCTGATGCCTAGAGATTTGAGATTTTTTAAAAACCACCCAAAGAAATTGATTATAGGTGAACCTAGTGAGGGTGTTACGACTAGGCGTGGACTGAATAAAAAAGTTAATCATTCAGCCTTTATTTCAATGATAGAACCCACAAATATTGATCAAGCACTTTCGGAAGAATTTTGGATATTGGCTATGCCAGAAGAATTAAATCAATTTGTAAAAAATGAAGTTTGGGAATTAACTGCAAGGCCAAAGGATCAAAGTATAGTTGGAACTAAGTGAGTATTCAAGAACAAAATGAATGACTCAGGAGCAGTCATTAGAAATAAGGTTAGATTGATGGCTAAGGGGTATAATTAGATTGAAGGAATTGATTTTGAGGAGACTTTTGCCCCTGTAGCTAGACTTGAAGCAATTAGGGTTTTATTAGCCTTTTGTCTATTTAGAGGATTTAAATTGTATTAAATGGATGTTAAAAGTGCTTTTTTAAATCAGATGATTTAAGAGGATGTTTATGTGGAACAACCTCCATGCTTTAAAACATCCAAATTATGTTTTTATTTCAAAAAGGCATTATACGGATTGAAACAGACACCTAGGGCTTGGTATGAGAGGTTGAGCACCTTCCTACTTGAGAGATCTTTTGAAAAAGAAAGTGTAGACATAACTCTCTTTTTGAAGAAATTTGGAGAGGATATTCTCATTATATAAATTTATGTTGATGATATCATTTTTAGATCTACAAATAAAAATCTTTGTGATGATTTTTTAAAAATAATGAGTAGTGAATTTGAGATGAGTCTAATGGGAGATTTGAGTTACTTTCTAGGCTTTAGCATCAAGCAAATTTAGGAGGGTATATTTTTTAATTAGTCAAAATATGTTAAGGACATCCTCAAAAAGTATGAAAGGATAATGCTAAACTATTAGTACACCTATGAGTTCATCAGTTCAGTTGGATAAGGACCCTAAGGGAAAATCTGTTGATCAAAAGAAATTTAGGGGAATAATTTGATATTTGCTTAACTTGACAACTAGCTGACCCGATATCTTGTTTAGTGTTTGTTTATGTGCTAGATTTCAATCAGATCGAAAATATTCACATTTGATAGTAGTGAAAAGGATTTTAAGATATCTCTTGGGAACTCAGAACTTAGGAATTTGGTATCCTAAGTTTAGCTCTTCATTTGAAATAATTGGATATTCATATTCATATTTTTCCTGTTGTATGGTTGATAGAAATAGTATTTTCAGAACATGTTAATTTATTAAAAATTCTTTAGTCTCTTGGTCCATAGAAAATAGAATTTTATAGCCCTATCTATTACTGAAGCTGAATACATTGCCCTAGGGAGTTGTGTGTCAAAAATACTTTGGTTGAAACAACAGTTGATTGGTTTAGGATTAACTATAGGTACTATTCCCATTTATTGTAATAACACTGGTGCCATTTGTATTTCTAAAAATTCTATTCAACATTCAAGAATCAAACATATAGACATCAAGCATCATTTCATAAGGGATCATGTATCTAAAGGAGAAATTAAACTCAATCATGTTTCAACTGAAAATCAACTTGCAGTCATTTTTACGAAACCACTAGCCTTTGGTACTTTCAGTACATTAAGAACAATGCTTGGTGTGATTGATTTAAAAGCTTAAATAAATATTTCTGTTACATTGATATGTGTTTTATTAGTGTGTTTTTTTGTGATTTTATGTATGTGTTTTTTCAATTTTTGTTAGTGTTTGCTTTTGCAATTTCTTATCTATTTATTGTATGTATTTTCACATCAAAATTAGTGCAATCATATGAAATTTCTAAGTGTGACATTCGTCTGTATGAAATTATCTTCGTACAAGACGAATCCTGTATCGTATTAATTGTTGAGTTGAATAGTTTGCATGCAGTTTTTTAATTTTTATTAATGTTCGTCTTTACGATCCACAGATCATCCAGATGATGTGTATCCATTCGTATGTATGCATGTAGATGATTATATGGATAAGATTAGTTTTTATTTCTGATTGTACGTACAAAAATTTAGTTCGTACATACGAACACGTGGCATTTCTATGTGAGGGACGTTTTAATCCGTCATAAAAATGATCTTAAATAACCGATCGTCCAGGATGAATACTTGTTCATCTGTACGATCGTTTGGTCAAAAGTCTGTACAAAAGGATGCCTCGTAACTTGCATGTTTATGAAAAGCCGTTTCATTTTTGGACACATTCATTCGTATATACGAAATTTTATTTCGTATGTACGAACCCTATATCGTGTAGGATAAAACTATTTTCTTACATACTAAAGTTCATTTTTTCTTTAAATTGAAAGGGTTTAGAACTCAAATTTCATTCACTTTAAAAGCCTTTTTAATCTTCTATTCCCTTTGATCTTTTTTATGGCGAGTTCAAGCAAGAGGGTTAGGTAAGCTAAAGAACTGACTAGGGGACCTTCCTCTAGAAATCCAGGAGAAAACTTTTTGTCCAAAGAAAATGAGAGTCTTTTCCTAGGTTCGTATCCACAAAAATCACCCCCTCTAGAGTCCTTCTCTAGAAACAACTTACTTTTAAAGTGATGGACCTTTTTGCTTCCACCCAATTTGCTCTTATTCTGACTCTAATCCACCTCTATAACAAGGAAACATTTCACTACTTCCTTGCTAACATGTATTTTAATTCTGACCAGAGCGTGATTAGATCTTATGTTTTTAAGAAGAGGGTGGAAATAACAAAGGAAGATTTGGGGATATTTTTAAATTTAAGGACTCAAAGGATTAGAGCCCATACTTTGACCTCTTCCTCCAACTATGACTGGATTGTGATAAATCAAGTTATTAGAGGGATTAGAGAAGTAGGTCATATGACTAAGGTGGCCACTCTTAACCGAAATGCCCGAATCATCCAACATGTTCTTCGTACTTTCATTATTCCTAAAGCTGGTGATCGAGTAAATATTACACATCTTTTTTCCATAGTGACATATCTGATTATGAATAGTCAACTAATATATGAAGCCCAACTGATCATTGACTACATGTATGGACTTTCTGAGATTGGCCATGTCTCCCACCAGAGAAAGAAGAATACAGCCTTAGGACATTTTGTGACCTACATTTTGGAAAAGAAGTATGAACTAGTTCATCCGGTTCAAAATCTAGAGAAGCCTATCTTCTATAATGATGGATCATTCTGAGTTATCTTTAATAAAGATGCACAGTTTGAAAGTAGTGACTCTGAGGAGGAAAGGAGAAGACCTCCACCTACACCTGTTGGTAGACAAAACTTTTAGGATATTGTCCAGCATTTTGATTGTCTTGAGAGCCACTTTGATCAACATTTTGATCAGATTGAAACTTATCTTCAATGGCCGGACTATCAATATCAGCAGGATATGGGCTGGGTTAGAGGTCAAATTGAATCAGTAAACATGATTATAGCTATGATGAATAGCTATTTTAATATATTCAACCAACCACCTCCTCCAGATCAGGGTCCCTTCGAGTGATGACTGTACTTCTTTTATGATTCTCTCTACCAGATGTGATGTGATGTGATTGTTAGTTTTTATATTTTTATGTTTTATGTGATATGATGTGATGTTTGGTGATTATTAGTTTTTGATGTTTTGTGTTATGAATGTTTGTGTATTGATATCATTTATACTCAATATATTATCAGTCACCATGGTATCAATAAAAATTATCCTGTCTTATTTTTAGTGTTTTTTTCTCTTTCAGAAATGTTTGCTAGCCTATATGATTATCCTTAAAATATTGATATAACAAGTGCTATATTTTTAAATGCAATACGAAATTGAATTCATTAGAAAATCTAATTTTTCAAAAATTTAAGTTGTGTTATAACTCGATCTAATTAAGGATATCAATATCATGTCTCTTGTTAGACTAACATAATTTTAATATTATTATAGCAATTTTGATGTTTTCTTATTTTT
Source organism: Dendrobium nobile (assembly GCA_022539455.1). Taxonomy (NCBI): domain Eukaryota; kingdom Viridiplantae; phylum Streptophyta; class Magnoliopsida; order Asparagales; family Orchidaceae; genus Dendrobium; species Dendrobium nobile. The sequence continues at coordinate 29,489,063 of CM039733.1, read as the reverse complement.
TATTTCTCTCTTCAACATAAATATCATTGTACATAGAGAAATTTGAGATTTTAGATTGTCGATTTTGGAAAGATCAAGTAAACACTTGAAAATGTACAAATGTACAAAAATAAAAAGAATGCACAATGGTTCACAAATTAAAAAAGAGGCACAAAATTAGCCCACAAATAAAAAGACGCACAAAGTGTGCCACAAATATTTAAAAGATGTGCAAAGCGCCATAAGTATATGTTCTTGTCTCAATCTCTTAATCTTTAAATTCAAATTAATCTTCTGTTCAATTTTATTTTGTATTGAAATTTGAAATATACAAATTTTTCATTCATCTACTTTGCAATAATTTTGCTTATCTCATTGTCTAAATTGATTCATGTTTTGATATTTTTTTCTTGTCTATGTTATATCTATACATAAATCATATGAATCTTTCTATTTCTCTAATGACATTTATCTTTTTTATTATAAATATAACTCAATCTCTTTAAGGATCAATTATCAAATGCTTTTCATATGGCTTCTTACATTTTTGTGTTTGTTCATTTCTTCTTTTCCTTTTGCTGTTATAAAAAATGGGGAGAAATATTGTTCGTGTTCGTGGGAATTGTTCGTGGTGTTCATGGGTGTTTGACATTTGTTTTTTGTGTTACATGTCTCTTTCTCTTTCATGTCGCTATATTTTTTTTATTTTGTTTAACTTTGGTTTTTGTTAAGTGTGATTGTTTTTGTGTAAGAAAAGCTTTAAAATTAAAAATTTTGATTCGTTCATAACAAATGCCCCTTATTCCCAAATGCTTAGTCATTTAGGGGGAGTTTAGGAGAAACTTAGGTCCTTCAAATATACACAAATAATAATTATTTTTCCATCATAAAAAAGAGGGAGTTTGTTGAGAGAGTTGCTACTTAGCTTTGCATGTTTTACGTTCTTGCAACTTGTATGTTTTGATGATTCCAAATATTATTATTTTTATTATTATTTTCTTCTAACATATTTTGGAAGATTTATTTTTGCTCTTGTGTGTACTAACATTTTAGAGAAATCATACACAAGATTATTGAAGACTTCAAATCAAGATCTTTTAAGAATGTTTTGTAACTTGGAGTTTGTATTTTTCTTTTATTTGAGTCTGAGAGAGTGTGATTGTAATTGAGTAACTTAGCACACACACACACACACACCAGGGGAGAGCTTTAAAAATTCAACAATTTTATAATACTGATTGTACAGTACAAACCATATTCGTATGGGAGATCTGGTCAGTTATACTCTCTAAAGAGCAATGGAACGAACAGAGAGGGCGAAATTTTTTTTAAGTCCTGTTGGTCCAGAAGAACTAACCCATTCGGCCTAGGATGATTTCCTCTGGACTTGTGCTCTTGAATTATTCTTCCAGACGAACTAACTCATTCATTGCAGGATGATGTCCGCTGGACCTGTGCTCTTGAACTTTTCATCCAGACGAACTAACCTATTCGTCCAAGGATGATGTCCTCTGGACTTGTGCTTTGAACTGTTCGTCCAGAAAAACTAACCCATTCATCCCAAGAAGATGTCCTCTGGACTTGTGCTCTTAAACTGTTCGTCCAGACGAACTAACCCATTCATCCCAGGATGATGCCCTCTTGACTTGTGCTCTTAAACTATTCGTCCAAATGAAATAACCCATTCGTCCCAGGATGATGTCCTCTTGACTTGTGCTTTGAATGGTTCGTCCAGATGATTTAACCCATTCGTCATAGGATGATGTCCTCTAGTCTTATTCTCTTAAACTATTTGTCCAGACGATTTAACACATTCATCTCAGGATGATGTCCTCTGTTCTTTGAACTTATGTTCCGTCCTGTAATTTGGTTCCAACAAACCTTGGGAATAACTATTCGTACTGGATGAACCATGTTTATAAGGGACGATGATCGGGTACGAAGGCAATTTGTACCAATGTACATTAAGTTCGTACGCAATAATTTTTACACTATTCATACGTACAAAATTATATCATACGGGACAATCATAAATGTACAGATTTGAAATATTGTAGTTTTTGGATAGTTTTTTATGTCTTTCTTATAAAAGGCCCACTTAAAATTGTCATGAAATCTTTTTGTCATTTTTGATCTTCGTGCATACAAAAGGGAATTTGAAGGAGAGAGTGAGAGAGAGTGTTTAAAGGAGATTTCTTACTATAGGAGCGTGAAGGGTTCACTTGGTTACTCGAGGGTAAGGATCTCATTGTGTATTTTGTATTTTTCTTCACTCTTTTCTCTTGTCCTTCTAGATTTCTTATGAGAAGATTTTTCAAGAAGATCCAGTTCTCTGCCGACACTTGAGGAGTGTGAACAGCCAAAGGTTCTCTACATACACTTAGAGAGTTTGAACAGCTGAAGGTTTTCTAGCTACACTTGGAGAGTGTGAACAGCTGAAGGTTCTCTGCCTACACTTGGAGAGTGTAAAAGGATGACAGTACTCTGCCTACACTTGGAGGGTATAAAAGGATGAGGTACTTTGCCTATACTTGGATGGTGGAAAAGGACGACGGTTCTCTACCGCACTGAGAAGTGGTGGAAGAGGGTTTTTGTGAAGGCTTCTCCACCTTGCTATAAAAGCAAAAGGAGAGACACTAGTGGTAATAATGCAATACCTGAAGTGGGATACTTCAGCGAGTGGATGTAGGTCGTGTTTGACCGAATCACTATAAATCTAATATCTTTTATTTTCTGCTATTTTTTATTTTTTAGTTTTGTTAATATCTATGGTTGAAAAATTGTTTTTAAAACTACTAAACATTTCATCTGTTTTAAACTCTTAAAATTCAAATTAACAAGAGGAAAATTTTTTAAATTACCAATTCACCCCCCCTCTTGGTTAGCTGTTGGGATATAAGCTTAGGTCTAGCAACCTAATTCATAATTAACAAGTTTCAACAGTAACTACACTACCCTTAAAAAATGATCTATATAGGAGAAATGCACTAAGCCTTTCATACCATGCCCAAGGTGCTTGCTTTAACCTATATAAAGCCTTTTTCAATTTATACACTTGGTTGAGAAAGGTTGAATTTTTAAATCCAGAGGGTTGTTCTACATAGACATCTTCCTTGATAACCCCATTTAAGAAAGCATTTTTTATGTCCATTTGGTATAACTTGAAGCCTCTAAAATATGCAAAAGCTAAGAATACTCTAATGGCTTGTAATTTAGCTACAAGGGGCAAAAGGTATCCTCAAAATTAATTCCTTTAATTTGATTATACCCCTTAGCTATTAACCTAGCATTCTTCCTAACCACTACTCCATAATTATTTATCTTATTTTTAAAAACTCACTTGGTATGTACTACACTCTAGTCCTTAGGTCTATTAGCCAACTCCCAAACATTATTCCTAGCAAGTTGGTTTAACTCTTCTTACATTATTAGGATCAAGAATTCATCAAATAAGGCCTCGCTTATACTCGTGGGTTCTACCGTAAAGATAAATGCATAATGACTAACCTCCTTCCTAAATCCATGACTGGTTCTAACTCCTATTATAGGATCTCCTAAGATGAGTTCGCAAGGATGACTAGATGAGTATCTACATTCTCTAAGCAATAGCTCATGAGGCTATTCTTTATCACCTAATTTAATAGTATCTACTCCTTGGGTAACCTCTACCTCATCATCTTCTTATAATTTAGGCTCACCAGATTTGTTAGATTCATCAACCATAACATGGGTGGACTCCTTTATAATTAAGGTCCTCTTATTAAAGATCTTATAGGTTTTACCAATAAGAATAGCTTAAGAAGTATCTTTCATCAGATTTAGGATCAAACTTTCTTAGAAGAGAATTTCCATTAATAATGATGAAGCATTAACACCTAAAGATATGAAGATGTAAGAGATTGGGTGTCCTAACCTTAAATAACTCATAAGGTGTCTTATTTAAATTTTATTTAATATTCACCATATTCAAAATATAACAAGCTGTATTCACTACTTCTGCCCAAAAATATCTAGGAAGAAAATATTCAGCCAATATTTCCATAGCAGCTTCCAATAATGTTCTATTCTTTCTTTTATTTATCCCATTATGTTGAGGGATCCTAGGGGCATAGAAATTATATTCAATTCTAAACTATTTATAGAAAGATTCAATTTTCACATTTTTCAATTCTTCGTCATGATCACCATGGATTATGGAAATCGTAAGCCCTATCTTCATAGGTATACAAGTGGAGAATACTCTAAATTCCTTAAATAACACACTTTAATGACCTAAAAATCTAACCCAGGAGACTCTAGAGTAATAATCAACAAATATGCATCTAAAAGTTTTTCCAGCTATGCTTGTATTACTAATTATGTTGAACAAATCCATATGTGAGATTTCTAGTAGTCTAGTCATGATGATGTCCTTAATGGAGTGAAAATATGACTTAAATTATTTTTCTAATTAGAAGGCATCATAGAGGTGGTCCTTAGAAAAGCCTTAAACTTGGGTAAGCCTCTAAATATGTCTTCTCTAAGTTATCTTCCTGAGGGTTTTCATACTTGTATGGCATAATTGCATATACCATAGCCATGATTCATCAACAATAATTTTAAATAGAGATTATTTTAATTGTTAATATAAGACAAATCAAGCATGTATACATTCTTTACCCTTTTTCCTTCTAAAACCATTTTTCCAATCAAATCATTCAATCATTTAGTATATAAATTTTCTTGTGGTATTATCACAAACTATTTCCTTACCTCCTGCTCTGGCCTCTAGCCTGATGAATTGCTTCATGTCTCCCATCATATGTCTTGAATAATCGATGTATAAGTACTATATACTCTCACTAGATCTTTTGTGGGAGTATCACTACAAATTAAATCATTGGTTAGATTTGGGAAACTAAGTGAGTTTGGGTTCCATCTTGTACTTTAATGAATGATTGAAATGCATGATATGTTGTGATGCAAGTTATCTAGGCCTCCATGCAAGATGTATTCTACGGTGTGCAATGCAAGTATGGGCTATGTGTCCTACCATGCCGCATGAGTAATACCTAACCGTAGGGAATGGATTTACTAATCTATGCAGGGTATTATGCCTCTTCTTAGGGATATGAGATAATTCATGTTGTGTCCTAGTGGGTACCTATTATGATTGTGTAGGTTGAGGCTTTTATGCTAACACATGTAGTGGTGTATTATATAAAGTGCAAATAGTTTCCTTTTTAAATATTCATTAGCACTTATATAGCTTTCAACCTCAAACTTTAATGCATTATCACTAGTGTATATTTCTATTGCTAGAATTTCTAGTTCTTTGAATGCCTCTTCTAGTTCAACATGCTCAAATTTCAAGAATGTATGCAATTCATTTAATTTTATATGCTTCTTATTTAATTCAACAAATTCATCTAATAAAGAAGCATGCTTGTGAGAGCTAATTCATCTGGATCTGCTATCAAATTCATCTGGATCTGCTATCAAATTTTTTAAGTCCAATGTGAGAGCTAATTCTGAGAAATTCCAATACTCCATAGTTGTGAAGGTGTTTTGGAGACGCTTACCTGTTCAATTGGTAACGGTCGAACTTAGACGTCAGTGGACTAAGTTTGGTAAATTTCATCTAACTAGCCTTGGTTCTGATTGGGTATTATGTTCTTTCATCTCTAAGGAAGCTATGGAGAATGTCTTATCGGGAGTACCATGGTTTGTTAATGGGCATGTAATTGGGCTAGATAAGTAGAGTTCTGAATTCAACCCCAACTCACTCAAGGGGCTTTTTTCTCCTATCTGGATTAGAATGCCAAGTCTGTCGTTGTTCTGTTGGGTTGAAATTAATGTATCAAGAATAGCTTCTTCCATTGGAGAACCCATTTTGATAGATGGGGATATGTTCCAATGGGGGAGAAGAGAATTTGGCAGGGTTTGTGTCCGCATACAACTTGATCGGCAACTTCCTACTGGTGTTTGGGTGGAAGGTGTTAATGGGAAATTTTTTCAAAAAGTTGAATACGAGTAAATTTCTATCTTTTTCCATAAATGCGGTCGTATTGGCCATTTGAAAGAGACTGCAAGGTTGTGGAGAAGATTGTAGAACCTGAAGAGAAATCTAAAAATAGTGGTGATTCAATTTCAGCTAAAGATATGGGTTCCAAGGTAGAAACTGGAGCTAATTCCTGGCAATTAGTCAACTACAAAAGAGTTAAAAAGAAGAAGGTGGGTTTGCATAGTATGAGATACATACCTAAGGAAGGTGTCTCCCTTAAGTCTGCTAAGGGGGATGGAGCCAGAAATGTTTTGAACAAAGAAGAAATATCAAGGAATCCAGAAAACAGAGAGTTGGTCATGGGTAATAAAGAAGATGGCAACTTGGCTTATGTTAAATCAAAAGAAATGGAAAATTCTAGCAGGTATGCTGGAATTCGTAATGCTATGGAGAATGCTGTGGATTCTGTTGAAGCTGTTGGAATCCAGAGACCCCATGGGAAATCTTGAGATTGATTATATACAGGAAGTCTCTTTCTCTTTAGGTAATAAATTTGAACTTCTTAACCCTTTATGTGAAGAGGGAAGCAATGTGGAAATTCAAGAGGTTTCCATAGATGATGCTGTGGAAGAAGGTGATTTAGTGGAGATACTGGAAGAGTGTCAGACTAATAACAAAATTGAAGCAGTAATAGGGAAGAGTAGTAAAGAAAAGATGGGAAGAGTTCTGGTCTCAGCAATGGAAAGGTTTATGTTCAAAAAACAAAGTTAGCTAAAGAACTTAGATACCTTGGTCCTTTGAATGTGGCTTCAAGACAAGATAAAAATAGTATGAGCAAGAGAAGGGGTGGGGGTATTTCCCCATTCTTACCAAAATGAGTTCCATTAGCTTTTGGAGTTGCAGGGGAGCTAAAAAGGAGGCCTCCTTATATTTGAAGGAGTATATTAAAGATTGGGAGGTTTTTTTTTGTAGGGATCATTGAAACAAAAAATTCTTCTCTTTCTAAAGAAGAATTTAACAAATTTTTGGGTGAAAACTGGGATTACTTTTTGCTGCCTTCAAGAGGGAATTTTGGTGGAATTCTGTTAATCTGGAAATCAGATTTAGCTTCTTTCTCCTTTGTGAAAATCTCATATCAGTGTGTGATGGGTGAACTGAAGGTTTTCAATAAAGCCAATTGGATGATAGCCACCATTTATGGTAGTAGAGTGATGCAGGGAAGAAGGGAACTATTGGAATTGCTGGACAGAAATTTGAAACTAGATATTCCTACCATGGTAGGAGGTGACTTTATCTGCATATTATCCCAAGACGAAAACAAAGGTGGGAAGAAATTATCATTATCACTTGATCCTTTAGAAATGAAGGCATTCATGAATAGGAATGACCTTCATGATGTGGGTTTTCTTGGCTCAAGATTTACTTGGTGCAACAACAAAAGTGGAAGTGCTCGGATCTTGGAGAGATTGGACAGAAACATACTTAATTCAAAAGCCTTGGAATGGATCAATCAAGCTACTGTGAGACATTTGAGTAGGATTGCTTCAGATCACTGTCTTATTGTTCTAAAGATGTTAAATCATAATTATCAAAAAAAAAAAAAAAAACAGATTTCATAGATTTGAAGATGTGTGGTTGTCTTATTCAGCTGCAGCATCAGTTGTTAAGTACTCATGGGCTAAACCTATTAAGGGAGATGATATGGAAGTTCTGAATAAAAAACTATCAAGGGTTCTTAAAGCATTGTTCTTTTGGAGCAAGGCCAAGCATCAAAAGCTGGAAGATTTGAAGAATAAGTTGAAGACAGAGATTGAAGAAATTCAGTAAGAAGAAGAACTGTACATGCATTTTTTGGACAGCAGTATTCTGTTACTTAGATAAAAAATCAATGAATTCAACTATACGCTAGCTGGATTAAATACTTGGTGGAGACAAAGGCCTAAAACCAAGTGGATGATAGAAGGAGAATCGAATTCTAAGTTCTTTCATGCCTTTGCTAATGGTAGAAGGAATAATAATTTGATTAAGCAATTGAAAAATGATGAGGGGAGCTGATTGAAGATCCTGAAAGTATTAGAAGCAGTTTTTACAAATTTTTTTTTAATCAAATGGGACTACAGGGATTGTCAATTGGACAATTGGCCACCAAATAACAACATTCTGAATCAGGAAAGTTGCGGCTTCTTGGATTCTGCTTTTTCTATTGAAGAAGTTTAAAAGGTAATTGGAGAACTTGGCAATAACATTTCTCCTGGGATGGATCGAATTACCTACACCTTTTTTAAAGCATACTGGAAAATCATTGGGATAGTCGTATGGAAAGCTATTCAATTATTCTTTAGCTCGGGTTCAATGTCTTCCAAATGGAAAGAAACAATGGTGGTGCTCATCCCCAAAGAAAGTAATCCTTTATATCCTTCAAATTTTTGTCCAATCAGCCTATGCACATCTATTTACAAAATAGTGGCAAAAGTGTTGTTAAATAGAATGATGAAAGTAATTCAATACTTAGTATCAGAGGAACAAGTGGCATTTATTCAAGGAAGGTCTTTATCTGAGCATGTGCTTCTTGCACAAGAACTTTTTCATAAGTTCAGGTTCTCTAATTCCAAAAGGGGTTTGGTAGCAATCAAATTGGATAGGGAACAGGCATATGATAGTATGGCCTGGAACACTTTGAAACAAGTCTTTAGTTACTTTGGTTTTCCAGTAGGTTTCTTAAATCTTGTGATGGAATGCATTACTGATCCTGTTTTCTTGGTTCAAATCAATGGAGTCGGTTTGGAAGGTATCAGAGGAAGAAGTGGCTTTAGACAGGGGTGTCCATTACCACCCTATCTATTCATTCTTTGTTCTCAGTTATTTACCAACGCTTTCTTGCATAAAGGAAAGGATTTGGGCTTAAAAGTAGCACCTATGGCTCCAAGGATTTCTCACTTGTTATTTGCTGAAGACATATTGATTTTCTCTATTGCCAAGAGGGAGAATTTAATGAAAATCAGAAATATCACTTTTGATTATTATAAGTGGACGGGCCAACAAATAAATTTCTCAAAGTCTGTAATCATTTTCAGTAAGAAGATGGAGAGGAGGAGAAGGAGGGAGTTCTCTAATCTTATGGGATTCATGGAGGTCAAAGAGCTCAATTACTTGGGCATTAAAATTATTTTAAGAAGACTTGCTGTAGCTAATTATTCTAAAATATTGGAGAAAGCTGCATCAAAATTAGACATTTGGGGGAAAAAAATTATATCCTTTACGGGCAGAGTGGTGCTTATAAAGACAGTGGTGCAAGATCTTCACGTCTTCTATTCTTCCTTGTCTCTGGTTCCTATGAGTATTTTGAGAAAATTGGATAGGATGTGCAGAGATTTTCTCTGGAATAAGAATAGTGGAAGAAATGGACAAAATTTTGTAGCATGAAAAGACTTATGTATACCGAAGAATCTTGGCGGTCTGGGAATTCTTTCAGTTGTAGATTTGGTTGAACCTTTAAGAGCTAAACTAGCTTGGAATTTCTTGAAGAAGCCACACTCTTTGCTTAATAAATCATTATCAGTTAAATACCGGAGAAGTGTCTGGAATGAGGAAAGGAGGCTGAACTTCTCTCCATCATGGAAGTTGATACTGAGTGGAGCCAAGGTGATAGGCATACTGTGTGGTGGAGTATTAAAGATGGGATTGCAGTTAACATTTTGAAAGACGTCTGGATCCTTGATAGAAGTTTAAACAAATGGCCCACTTTTATTGCAATGGGAAATGAAAACTTTCCAAATCTGTCTAGCTTTATTTCTGGAGGAGATTGGATTCCTGATAAACTTCAAGATTTTTTGGAGATGAACTGGTGAAAGTGATATGTAAAACGAAGATTGACATGGACAACAATGAGGATGAATTGAAGCTGTTGGAAAGTTTCTCAGGAAAAACAATTTAGTCTATGGCTAGATGCAGGAATTCAAACCTGGGAGAAGAAAGAAATCATTTATTTATTCATGATTGGAAATGTATTAAAAATCTGAAGCTAAATCCTCGGGTAGCTTTTTTCTGGTGGAGGATTTTGAAGAATGCCATTCCTTCATGTGATTTCTTAATGCATAGAAGTTTATTGGAGAATAACCTTTGTCCAAGAGGTTGTGGTATGAAAGAAGATGAAGAGCATGTGGCAGTGAAATGCTTGAAATTTATTCAGGTAGTTCAATTGGCTAATAAATGGGGTTTCTTAATACCTATTTTTAACAGCTTACAAGAACAAACATGAGAAGAAGGATATTTTTATTGCTAGATCTTATTTTGCATTGGTGTTCAACTCTTGGAAGAGTAGAAATAATCTTATTCATGAAGGGTGTGACATGGGAGCTGAGTTTATTATGACTAATGCCATTACTTATGCAGCTATATCATCTAACAATCTTTATTCGGACCACTGGGGTGCTAACCAGCTTTATAAGCTGATTCCTTTGTTTTGGCATCCCCCTCCACCCAGATGGATTAAGATGAACATAGATGCGTCTCTTCTTTCTTCTAATGAAGCAGGGATTGGAGGTATATTTAGAGATCATAAAGGAAGGATGCTTATTTCATTTGGATTCTCGGAGGTTCATTGGACATTGAATTTTTGGAGTTATTAGCCTTTCGATCATTGAGAAAAGTTATAAGAGATTGGATGATGGATGCTAGAGGTTTGATTATAGAAAGTGATAACTTTAATGTCATAAGTTATCTTCAGAAATCGGTTTGTTATGAAAATCAAGGATTGGATCTGTCAACAAAGGAGAACGTTTGATTTCCTAAAAGGGTTTGAGGTAATTATTTTTTAGTTTGTTAATAGAGATTGTAACAAGTTAGCTCATTGGTGTGCTAACTTTGCTTTGAGAGGAGATTTCTTTTGGGATGTTCTAGAAGTTAATAAGGTTCCTCCTATTTTTTTTTTGTTAAAGGAGGAAAGTGATAGGATTGCTATCACTTAGATATTGTACTAGCTTTTCTTTTTATTTGCTATTAATGCTATCTGCATTTCCTTCAAAAAGAAGAAGAAGAAGCATGCTTTTTATGTAAAGTAGAATGTTCAGTTATTAGACTATCATGTACCCTAACCACAATGTCATGCTTAACTTCTAAATTAGAAAGCTCCTTTTTCAAAAAAGCATTCTATTTCATAAGCTTCCTATATGTGTCATGAATTTTTTCAGAAATAATAAAGAGTTCTTCATAGGATAATAGACATACCTCATCTTGATCAAAATTATTGTCAGTTTTTTCATAAGGCATAGATTTGTTACCTCCTCATTCAATTCTTATTATGAGGAATTTGGGGAGGAGTCTTCCTAGAAATCCCTATGTATTCTTTGACTCCCCTTTTTGAAATTAGTCTTTTATTTGCCCTTCTCCTTGGTAAGGTGAGTTTTCAAGTTGGAGTAATCAGATTTTACATGCCATGACTTCCTGCATTTGAAGCAAGTTTTATCAGATAAAGTTTTATTGAATTTACTTCCCTTACCTTTGCCATTTTCAAAATGATGCTTCCATTTCCACTTTAGGAAGGTTTTGAATTATCTCGTTATTAGGGCTATAATATCAAGGTCATCTGATTTTAAGCTATTGCTATCTAAGTCACTTGCCTTTAATGCCATCGTCCTCTCTTTGCTTTTCTCTCCTACATCCTACAATATTTTCCTTACAATTTACTCATAGGCAATAAGTTAGCCAAATAGATTATCAATTGAATAAATATTTAGTTCTTTTGATTAACAGATAGCAGTAACTTTTGCATCAAAATTTTTAGGTAAAAATGCAATTTTTTTTAATCCTTTTTATTGTTTGATACTTCTTTACCCAAAGCATGCAGGGATGTCATAATCTTAGTAAATATTGTGTACATGTTAGAGATAGTCTCATTTGGTTTCATACAAAAAAGTTTGTAATCGTGCAATAATATATTTAAACGAGATTGTTTGACTTCATTTGTACTCTCATAAGTAATGCAGTATATCCCAGATTTCCTTGTAAGTTGTATTTGTATAGACTCTCTTATAGTATTCTGATTTAAGTGCACAAAAAAGTAGTTTAAACATTTCACATTAAGTTGTGTATAATCTCTATCCTCAAAACTCCATTCATTAAAAGGAATTTCTTCCTTGATGCCATTAATAATATGAGATGAAGATGCATATCCTTCTTGAATCATATGTCACATGCGATAGTAAATAGATTATAGAAATGCAGACATGCAAATTTTTGCAAAAAATAAAAGAAATGTTATCGAGCAATGGTGGATGAGTTACCAAATAACCCTTCATGATATTTCTATTACCTAGGTGTGCCATGGATCTTTTTTCTCAAGAATTTTAAATCATAAATTTGAGACCCACTATAATATTAATTTAAAGTTTAGAAGTGGGTTTTTTATGCTGACATGATTTACACGTGCGCACCAAGGGGGGGGGGGGGGGGGGGGGGGGGATGAGGGTGAATTGGTGTTTTAAAAATTCCCCTAAAAATTATCCTTTTTGAAAGATTATGATTTAGTGGAAAAAATAATATGATAACACCGATCTTGTAAAAAACTTTATTTTGATTTTATAAAAGAAACTTTCAAAGAAAAATATTTTTATCAATTTTTTATTCTTTTATTTTTGATGTTTTATTTTTTTAGAAAAATCATAATAAACTTCTAATACAAAGTGAAGCTCACAAAACATAAATTTAGAAATAAGTAAAGTGCCAAAAATAAACCACAAAAAACTAAAGGAAAAGAACTCAGAATAAACACACAAGAGATTTATAGTTGTTCAGTCAACCTTGACCAACATCCACTCCACGAAGTTATCTACTATGAGAATTGCACTATGAGCTTAGTAAGTCTCATTTTGCTCCCACAATAAAGTGGATAAGCCATTACAAATCAATTCCAACTCCTCGGTGTGGCGGAGAAGCTAAATCCCTTCACCTCCTAGGTGTAGCAGAGTATATATATCATTTTCACCTCCTTAGTATAGGAGAGAAGCTAGATCTTTTCTACAAAGAGACTCATCTCAGAGTTTCCCTCAAGCAAAGACATTAAACTTGGAGGAAGAAGGTGCAAGATCACCTAGTAACCATGTGAACAAATCCCTCTCACACTCTCTTATTCCAAGAATTTTCTCCCTCAAGACCTCACCTCTCACTCTCTCTCTAAAAGTAATGCACCCTGTTTAAACTCATTTTATGGAAGATCTCCCTCATAAAAAATGGCAAAAGTTTTTCCTGAGATAAATTAGGGATAATAGTTAAACAAAGGCCCAAAATAATCCTAAAATTCTAGTCATTTTTTATCATATAGTATAATCATGGATTATATAGTATGATTAGTTTAATTCATCATCAGTAGAGTGGTGGTATCATATATAATTGGATGTCAGGACATGAAGCAAGGTAACACTTGGAGATAACACCACCAGAAGAGTGGTGAGCTCATACATAATTAGCAACTAAAAAAATTTCCTTATTAAAAATATTTCATTGGCAGATGGCTTAAAACATAATCTTCTTAGCATAAGCTAGCTCTGTGATAAACGCTTCAACATTATTTTTTTTGTCTACCAGCTACATTAAAAACTTAAATATAAATTTTAGGTTTCAAGGAAAAAGAATCAATAATATTTACATGTTTGATTTAAACTATGTTGATAATGCTGCTTTTCTTTACCAAAAAATTAATTATGATGAATCTTGGTTGTGGCCTAAGAGATTGTATCATGCAAGTATGAAAAATTTAGAATAATCACCCAAAAAGATTTAGTGACAGGCATACCCAGACTAGAGTTCATTAAGGACCACCTGTGTGATGCTTGTCAGTTAGGAAAGCAAGTCAAATCCTCCTTTCACTCAATCAAGGATATTAACACTAGCAAACCTATAGAAGTCTTCACTTGGGTCTCTTTGGACCTATTAGCACTACAAGCGTAGGAGGGAAAGTCTTTGGATATATGATTATTTAAGATTACTAGAGATTTACTTGGGTTAGATTCACATCACATAAAAGTGAATCATTCAAGAAATTTAGGACATTCTCCACTTAGATTCAAAGAAAACTAGGTTATAAAATTTTGATAATTCACAGTAATCATGGTGGAGAATGTTGCAAATTCGGTTTCATGGATTATATTTTGATGATTAGCAAACACTCTTGTTTCTTTTCGACTGCGTTTTTCTACTAACGTTTTCAGGATTCAAAGATCGGATGAAAATCAAAATCGGCTCAAGACTAGGTAGATTAGGATTGAGTCAGTCTGTAACTTTCTTTTTTTCCTTTCTTGAGTCAATTGTGAATGTTTGAAGTGACTGATGTTAAGTAACCCTACACACACACACACACACTTGAGAGATTTAGAATTTCTATTTTTACCCACATCATCCCGGATAATATTTATATCGGCCTGGACGATCGAGTTCAAAACAGAAGTTCTAATCAGGATTTCTTAGTTAAGGCAGCCGTAATTAACTAATCGTCCTGGATGATACATTTATCGGACAGGATGATATGCTCAAAATAGAAAGAAATAGCCACCATGATCAATTTAAGTATTCTATATTTTTGGAAATCAGCGAGGACGATCGTGAGATCGGCTTGGATGATATGACATAATTATGCCTAAATTGATCCGACAATCAAGGAAGCAATTAAGGATGATTGATATGATCACATCGTCCTGGACGATCGCAGTATCAGCCGGGATGATATACTCAAAAATCCTTAGTTGCTCCTGGACTATAAATATCGGCCAGCACAAATTCAGGGCGATGTTCTGGCCGATCATGATCGGACAGTTCGAATTCAAGGCGATGCTCTGGACGATTTGTCTCTGATTTGATCTAATCATCCGGGATGATCGTGAGATCGGACTGGACGATCAAGCCAATTTTTAATTGTCCAGATCATTTTCAGGGCGATGTTCTGGCCGATCATCTGTGATTTGAACTGATCATATGTTGACTTATAAATGATCAAATGATTGATTTAGCTAACTCCCACTACCGATTGGATCTTGATTTAAACTTAAGACCCAACTAATAAAGAAGCACCAGTGATTTCAAAAGAATCAATAAGTAGCAATTATGAGGCATGCTCTACAAGGATGTTATTTAAGTTACATTGGTCACTAAATTATTCTACTCACCTATGAGTGATGATCAGAATTGATGCCATTAATTAAGCAAATTGATCAAGATAGCTTGAATAAAGTTCAAATTCCAACCAATCATTAAATAAGGAATGTATTTATAATTTAAACACAAAACAGAACATAGAAGGAGGAAATGCTAGATAATGCCTCCAAAGAAATCTATGCCAACAAATTGCAAGGATCTTTTTTTTTTTATTTAGTCGGACGTCAAAACCCTGCAATTTAATTTAGGAGAGTGTGATATTCAATTTGCAAGGCATAAAATTATTTGAATCTTGCATCACAACTCGCAAGGATTCAACAAGTTGTTGGTACTTCCAAAATAAGATGATTGAATTTATTCATATGAAAAAAAATAACTTCTTGTGTTGTATTTATCCTAGAAATATATCACATTGCCAGCTCTGATACAAGTCAAAGAGTCCACAGTTAGAGATACTTATACATTTAATCAATTGCTTGAGTAGTGAAGGAAAGAGGACATTGTAAAGCTTTCTCTATATCAGATTAAAGAAAAATATATGATGGAATGAGTTGAATATAATACTTTGAGAAATGTCCATTGTTTCTACCAAATTACAGAAGACCTATATATATATATATATATATTGTTGCAAATCTATTTACATAGCTTATGTTTTGATGATTGGAAAACCCTACTGATTATCTTGGACTGCATGTTGCTTCTAACTTTTCAGGAATCGAAGATCGGACGAACAAGCGAAGCCAGTTCAAGATTGCATAGGTCTAGGGCTGAGTCAGTCTGTACTTTGTTTTTTCTCTTCTTGAGTCTATTTGTAATGGTCAAAGAGACTGATGCTAAGTAACCCTACACACACACACACACTTGAGAGACTTAAAATTTCTATTTTTACTCATATCGGCCAGGACGATATTTACATCGGTCTGGACGATCAGGCTTAAAACAGAAAGTCTAAATAAGGATTCTTAATTAAGGCAGCCGTCATTAACAGATCGTCCTGGACGATACGTGTATCAGCCAGGACGATAAGCTCAAAACAGAAAGAAGTTGCCGCCATAAACAAATAAGGTATACTGTATTTTTAAATTATCGGCCAGGACGATCATTGATCGGCCTGGACGACATTCACAATTATGTTTTAATTAATCAGACAAATCAGGGAAGTAATTAAGGATGATTGATATGATCACATCGTCCTGGACGATCGCAGGATCGGCTTGGACGATATTTTCAAAAACTTTAGTTACTCTTAGACGATTGGGATCGGCCAGCCTAAAAACAGGGCGGTGCTCAGGACGATTTTCATCTGATTTGAACTAATCGACCTAGACAATCGTGAGATCGGCCAGAACGATCAAGCCAATTTTTAATCGTCCAGCACCCAAAACAGGGCAGTGCCCAGGCCGATCTTCTGAGTTTTGTACTGGTCGGCCAGGACGATGTCAATATCGGCCTGGACGATATAGTCGGTAACTTGTAATTAATGAGCTCCTTTGAAGCTCTTCTATTTAAGAGCTCTTGTTCAACGTTTTGAAAAACCTTTGGCTGCTGCCTTGACCTGAGAAGGCCTTGAGGAGAGAAAGAGAGAGTGGGAGAGAGAGAGGATCTTGTGAGGGGGAGCTTGTGAGGGGATTCACAAGGGTTGCTTCAAGGATCACTCTGATTCTTCTTCGTCTAGAGTTTCTTGTCCATGGAAGGGTCGGTAGAGGTAAGGAGTGAGCTTTTGATTGTGGTTCTCTGTCAGCTTCAGGAGGAAGAAAAAGGAGATAGGTTCTCTGCCTTGCCGGGGTGGCAAAAAGGAAGTGCTTTGTAAAAGCTTCTCCGCCTAACTGTGGGGGCTAAAGGAGAGTCACGTTTGTAGTGCAATACTCAGAGGGCGCCTCCGAGGAGTGGACGTAGGTCGAGTTGACCGAACCACTATAAATTTTTGTGTTCTTATTTTCTTGCTTCCGCACTTTAATTTCCGCATTTATTTTAGTGGTGTGATTTTGGTTTATGCGATTTTTATTCTTTGTGAAAAGAAAATTTTAAAATACCAATTCACCCCCCCCCTCTTGGTTAGCTTGGGCCAGATCTATAAGGCTTAACATCTCTAACGAACTTTCAAGTGGTATCAGAGCGGGATTCATAAAAACTGAGTTTGAAAACTTTTTGAATTTTTGATCCATGGCTAACCTTGGGAATCGTAATACTACGGAAGGTTATTCAATTACACGACCTCCCTTGTTTGACAACTTACCTTTTGATTTCTGGAAAACCTGCATGTCAACATTTTTACAATCTACTGATTATCGCATGTAGATGCTTATCAAAGAAGGTTATTCTCCACCTTCTCGTGAAATTAATGATGTTAAAATTGAAGTTGCTTTTACTGAATGGACTTTCGATGAACGAGATTTAGCTCAATTGAATGCAAAATGTTTGAACTGCTTTTTTCTGTGCTTTAAAATCTGAGGATTACATGCGTGTCTCCACTTACAAAACTGGTAAAGAAATTTGGGATAAATTGTGTATCACCTATGATGGCACTAATGAGGTTAAACAAACCCGTTTGAATATTCTCTTGCATGATTACGAACTTTTTTGTATGAAATCTCATGAATCTGTTTCTGATATGTACACTAGGTTTACTCAGATAGTCACTTCACTGCATGCATTAGGAAAAGAACTTCTAACTATGAAAAAGTAAACAAGATTTTGAGATGCTTGCCTTCATCATACGATGCTAAAATTACTGCAATCATCGAATCTAAGGATTTGAACACTTATTCTATTGATAACTTGGCTCACTCATTGCTTACGAGCAAGGGGTGAATCAAAGAAATCTTGATACAGGTGAGAAGAAGAAGGAGAAAGTTGTTGCATTGAAGGCACACAAATCAGATTCTGAATCTTCTGGGTCTGAAAGCGATGAAGTTGCCTTCATCATAAGGCAATTCAAGAGCTTTCTAAGGAAGAAACAAAAGCATCATCAAAATTGGAGAAAAGGTAGGGATCATAAACATATTAAAGGATCTTCTGATGTTATTTGTTTTGAATGCAGGAAACCTGGACATGTGAGAGCCAATTGCCCGACACTTCAAGATAACACAAGCAAGGAAAAGATTTAGGAGAAACCTAAGTTTAAGAAGGACAAGAAAAGAATCCAAAAGGTGTTCTGGGCAGAATCTGGTACTGATTCCTCTGAGACTGAACCAGAGGAAGAGACTACAAACCTGTGCTTAATAGGGGAAGATCATCTTAAGCAAAGTGATGAGGAAGAGATATGTAAACAACCTATGATGAATTGTTTGAGATTATTGAGAAAATCCATGCATCTTACAAAAAACTTAAGAAGACTCATGCTAGCTTAAAAATGGAACTTGTAAATTTGCAAAAAGAATATGAAGTCATTCTTAAAGATCATTCAACGATTGATTCAAATTACATGTCTCTTCTTGATGAATTTGATGATTTAAACAAAAAGTATTTGGAATTAATTGATGAACACAATACATTAAAAGTTTCACACACCTCACTTAATTTTGATCTTAAGAAATCTAAAGAGATTGAGAAAAATTTGAGGATTGATAATGATGCATTAAAAAGAACTAACTTGAGGATTCAAAATGATTTGGATACATGTAAGAAAAATCGGATGACATCTACTTTTAATCGTAAGCTGAAACCTAGGAAGAGGCATTATAACTCAAACCACCTAAGAAACCATTTTCCTGGAGTTAGATGTTTTTCATGTGGCATGCTAGGACACATCTCACACACTTGCAGCGTTCACTGTAGTACACACTAGGTATGCAGACCTAAGATGCATGATTCACAGCATACCATATCTGCATTGCATTCTACTTTTCCTAAGAAGGGGCCCAAACCTGTTTGGGTTCCTAAATCTGACTGTTGTTGAAGATTTTGCAGGAGTGCTCTCATCAAAGACCTCGTGGGAGCATAGGATGAATGGACATAAGGAGGCTCGCAGCTCAAAATTACTTAAACTCGCTGCTTCATAATGATTTTTTATTTTTTTGTTTTAGTTGTTTTGTGTTTTTTTTTTCTTTTCTTTCACTTTGTTGTTGTTTTAAGTTGTTTTGTTTTCACTTTACCTTTATAATTGGTTTCCCATATGTTGAATCTTTTCAAGATTTTAGATTTTGGAGTTTTGAAGATAGAGTTTAGCTTTTCTAAAATTGGTTAAAGGAAGAAACACCGTTGATGATTTCCCTCCTTCTGACCTTGTTTAGTGGTATGAATTTCTTCTCTAAACAAAAGACTAACTCATCTTAAGCCAATGGTTTTTGAAACTAAGATTCTTTCTATCTTGCTACAATAATCTATCTTATACATAATATCTAAAGTTCTTACTTATCTTTCAAGTTATTTAAAATCTTGTCATTATTTTTATCACATAATTTTGATTTTATTTTGTGACTTGTTCTTCCCTATGTTAGAGAGAGCTCATATTCTCTAATATTTGGATGATATACTCACAACTAAGGGTCTTTTTAAGGGTTTTTGTTAAAGAGCTTTTAGCTTGCAAAAATTAAAAAGGAAAGAGGCCAATGACGCCAAATTGAAAAAAAAAATATAATACACAAAAGTGTATCAAAAATTAAGATGCTCAAAGAGCCAATTCAAAGACAAAAGAGGCATAAAATGAGCTCACTAAATAGCAAGCTATCTCCTCTTTTGAAAACTTTTAAAACTTAGAAGAACTTATGGGTTATGTGAGATTTTCGAAGGCTTGATTTCGAATTCCATGATTGAGATAAGTTACATTGTTTAATTATTTATGAGATGTTTTTTTTTTGTAAACAAGTTTTGATTGGATCTTTTTTTTTCCCAATTAGGTTTATTCTGATTTAAGCATTTTTGTTTTTCAAAAGAAAATTTGTACCATAAAGAACGTCTGATCTAGGGTTAACAGAATCGGATATTCTACCGTTGTCTGATTAGGATTGGCTAAACTCCTTGATCTTGTGGAACTCTAAAGTCTAATTTGTTGAAAACTTCTCATATGAAGCCTTGATAAAACAAAAAAAAATTAGAAAAATTAAAATTCAAAAATATTCTTTTTTATTTATTCGCTTTTTCCCATTATTTTTAGCTTTCTCTTACTGTGTTTTTGTCTGTTTTTATTTTGTTCTATTTTTGAGGACCTTGATCATCACCATCTTTTCCTTGGTTTCAAAATTCTAATCACATCGTCCTGGTTGATACTTTTATCGTCCTAGATTATAGGGAAAAATCTCTTCAAATTCCATCTGCTGGTCTTTCCTGTGCTTGCTGTAACTCATCGTCCTGGACGATACTATATCGTCCTGGATGATCTGATCGATCTCTGTTGCAATCATGATGATAGTCCTGGCCGATAGAATATTTTGTCTGGCCGATGCATTTTATGGGCATCGTCCTGGCCGATACACTGGATCATCCTGGACGATCCACATGTCAGCACGTTTGAATCTTTAAAATCAGCCCCGGACGATCCATTATTGGACAATCGTCCTGGCCGATCCACTGTTCGTCCTGGACGATACACGTGGCACAGATTTAAAATGTTTTAACTTCGGCCGGTACGATCAATTATTATGCATAGTCCTGGACGATACACCTAATCGGCCTGGACGATCTGATTTTTCAACTGTCATCCGGCCTGACTCCTCGGGACGATTGCCTGTGTTTAATCATCCTGGCCGATATCTGATCGGCCCGGACGATCGGATCGCTTTTTTGACCAATCGGCCTGTATGCAATTATTGAGCCATATAGGCCTGGAGGATTCTGAGATCGGCCAGGACGATATGGCCGTTTCTTTTATTTTCTGGCCGATCCAGCCATGGTTTTTCACCCATTCTCCTCTTGTGTTTTCTTGCTAACTCCTCTCTATGGCTGGTGGGAAACGTGTTCGACAAAATTTTGGGAGTTCTTCGAGGGCTAGGATTGTCCCTCATTTCAGGGAGGCAGAAGATGAAGCTGCCTATCATCGTTACAAAGAGTGTGGAATAACTGTCTCCAGAATCATCAATCTTACCCACATCTCATACCCGATAATGGATCTTTTCGCTCACACCTCCCTTTGTTTCATTCTGTCTCTTGCTTTTCCCTTTAATACCGAGTTTCTTCGAGAATTCTTTGCAAACCTTCGCATTAACCCTACCTTCATAGCCCTGTCCTCCTATGTGAATCGACGCCCTGTCAAAATCACATATCAGGACTGTGTTGAACTGTTACAGCTATCCACCACCGGGGATAAGCTGCACTTAATCGCTTCAGATCCTGACCTTGACTGGTCCACGGCAAATCAATTCCTTCGCCAGACCAATGCACCTTTTCAAGTTGGAGAGACTAGCTCTTTAGTCAAAGATGCTAGGACAATCCAATATGTCCTTCGCACCTCCATAATTCCAAAAGCCGGGGACCGAATCCACATCACCCCTCTACTTTCCCTCTCTACTTTCTACATCATGGAACATAGAGAATTCAATACTGCAGACTTAATTTTTCGATACATTGATCACTTAACCACAATCCGCGATCCAGGTCATAAGAGGAAACCCAATCTAGCCTCAGGACACATCATAGCCTATGTCCTTGAAACCAAATACCAACTTCAGTATCCTATTCCACCTAACCTCCCAACTCCCTTCTACTCAAACAGTTCCCTCAGTACCCTTCATAGTACTCATCTTCACCCAGGAGATGTGGAACCTCAGGGGGCTGGGGAGGAGGAGGCTCCCGCTCCCAATCCCGTTCCTGATCCTGCTCGTCTCCACCAGCACTCTCCGTTTGATCAATTGATAGAGAGGTTTGATCGATGGGAGACCCGCTTTGACTCTTACGTTGCTGCACAGGAGCAGCAACATTCTGAGGACATTGCCCGCTATGAGCAGCACCGCACAGAGGATTTAGCCCGATTCGACAGTTACCTTACTCACTAGCAGCAACAGCATGACCAGGACATCGCCTGGTTCAATGCTCAGTTCACCACGCTTGCGAGCTACTTTCAGCAGCCACCTCCACCACCTCCATCTGATGATCAAGGTCCCTTATTTTTCTAGTCTATATTTCTGTTATTTGTTTCCTGTTTTTTGTAGTTTGTCTTTTAGTTGGTTTTAGTTTCTGTTATGATGTTTTCTTTTTTCCTTTCTGTACCCTCTTTTTGTGATGACAAAAGGGGGAGTAGGTTGTGGTAGGAAAAATGATATGTGCCTCTAACTTTGAAATTTTAATGAACTGATTTTCTTTTTGAGTTTTTTTTTTCCTACTTGTGTTTGCCATCATAAAAAAGGGGGAGATTGTTGCAAATCTATTTTCATAGCTTATGTTTTGATGATTGACAAACCCTACTATTATCTTGGACTGCATGTTGCTTCTAACTTTTCAGGAATCGAAGATCGGACGAACAAGCGAAGCCAATTCAAGATTGCATAGGTCTAGGGTTGAGTCAATCTGTACTTTGTTTTTTCTCTTCTTGAGTCTATTTGTAATGGTCAAAGAGACTGATGCTAAGTAACCCTACACACACACACACTTGAGAGACTTAGAATATCTATTTTTACTCATATCGTCCAGGACGATATTTATATCGGCCTGGACGATCAGGCTTAAAACAGAAAGTCTAAATAAGGATTCTTAATTAAGGCAGCCGTCATTAACAGATCGTCCTGGACGATACATGTATCGGCCAGGATGATAAGCTCAAAATAGAAAGAAGTTGCAGCCATAGACAATTAAGGTATACTGTATTTTTAAATTATCGGCCAGGACGATCATTGATCGGCCTGGACGATATTCACAATTATGCCTTAATTAATCAGACAAATCAGGAAAGTAATTAAGGATGATTGATACGATCACATCGTCCTGGACGATCGCAGGATCGGCCAGGATGATATTTTCAAAAACCTTAGTTACTCCTGGACGATTGGGATCGGCCAGCCTAAAAACAGGGCGGTGCTCAGGACGATTTTCATCTGATTTGAACTAATCGGCCTGGACGATCGTGAGATCGGCCAGGATGACCAAGCTAATTTTCAATCGTCCAGCACCCAAAACAGGGCAGTACCCAGGCCAATCTTCAGAGTTTTGTACTGATCGGCCAAGATGATGTCAATATCAGCCTGGACGATATAGTCGGCAACTTGCAATTAATGAGCTCCTTTGAAGCTCTTCTATTTAAGAGCTCTTGTTCAATGTTTTGAACAACCTTTGGCTGCTGCCTTGACCTGAGAAGGCCTTGAGGAGAGAAAGAGAGAGTGGGAGAGAGAGAGGATCTTGTGAGGGGGAGCTTGTGAGGGGATTCACAAGAGTTGCTTCAAGGATCGCTCTGCTTCTTCTTCGTCTAGAGTTTCTTGTCCGTGGAAGGGTCGGTAGAGGTAAGGAGTGAGCTTTTGGTTGTGGTTCTCTGCCAGCTTCAGGAGGAAGCAAAAGGAGATAGGTTCTCTGCCTTGCCGGGGTGGCAAAAAGGAGGTGCTTTGTAAAGGCTTCTCTGCCTAACTGTGGGGGCTAAAGGAGAGTCACGTTTGTAGTGCAATACTCGGAGGGCGCCTCCGGGGAGTGGACGTAGGTCGATTTGACCGAATCACTATAAATTTTTGTGTTCTTATTTTCTTGCTTCCGCACTTTAATTTCCGCATTTATTTTAGTGGTGTGATTTTGGTTTATGCGATTTTTATTCTTTGTGAAAAGAAAATTTTAAAATACCAATTCACCCCCCCTCTTGGTTAGCTTGGGCCAGTTCTATAGGGCTTAACATCCCTAACAAACTTTCATATATATATTATATATATATATATATATATATATATATATATATATATATATATATATATATATATATATATATATATATATATATATATATATATATATATATGTTATTGTTTATACTATAGTTACCCATCTCTTTTATACAAATACGAATAGAGATGAGACCCTAAATCTCTAACTGCTTCTTTAAAATTTTAGTTTAAAGATAGCCGTATAAATCAAAACTAAGTGATATTACAAGAGATGAAAATCTAAGATCTCAGTGGCTTCAAACGGTTAGAAAAAAATGTATAAATAAATATGAAATTAAGTCTTCAACCATCCCACGATAGCACGTTCGGAACTGAATGCCCACGTAGTCAGATCAAATGGTTTGTATAAAATGAAGAATACATTAAGGAGGGGAGTTACGCGGACATACCTTCAAGAAATCAGAATTTTAGCTCTGATTTTAGGATTCTCTCAGAGCAATCAATCCCGAATCAACACATACCAGTCGTTCCAATTTCAGCCGAGGTACGAACACACCCCCGTCCGTCTCTGAAAGCCCAGTCGATCAAGAGCGACGTCTTCGCCGTCCTCCGCTCCGAACTCCTGGTTGAGCAAAATCTTAAGCAAACAATCTCTTCCTGCCTTACACACGTCTGAGCCACACCAGATCTCTTCTCCGACTTTGTTTCCTTCAGTCGGATCAAACTTCCCAAAGCAAAAGTCACCGTCCAGAGCTGGTTTGTCCGCCTTCTTCCATAGAACAACAAAAGCTACCGTTCTTGGTTTCTGCTTCTCTTTTTTGAAACAATGGGAAAAGAAACCATCTATATATTTATTAATAAATTTTAGCAAAAGCTGCTCTCTTTCATTTTTTTATTTCCTTATGGCAAAGATAAAGAGAGATTATATATACATATTTATCAATGAATAATAATAATAATAATAGTAATAGTTATTATTATTATTATAAGAAAAGTATTGTATATATATCAACGCCGTAATCAAATAAATGAAGATTGAAGGAAGTCCCGGGGTTGATACGGTCCCCCGAAGCCCTTGGTCGTCGAGATTATCCGACCGAGGGAGCGCAGACACTATCTTCCAATCTCCTCGCCGTTGATTCATTCCGGCCGAGTTGAGCCAAAGGGCAAATGCCCACCCCAACCTCCCGGCATCGGGGAGGGGGCGCAGGATTTTGAGGGGACTAAATACATTTTTTTAATAATAATAATAATAATAATAATAATAATAATAAT
Source organism: Dendrobium nobile (assembly GCA_022539455.1). Classification (NCBI taxonomy): domain Eukaryota; kingdom Viridiplantae; phylum Streptophyta; class Magnoliopsida; order Asparagales; family Orchidaceae; genus Dendrobium; species Dendrobium nobile. The sequence goes on along the minus strand of CM039733.1, from coordinate 29,463,947 downwards.
AATAATAAATAAAATAAATTGCTTAAATTAACAGGTCGCCCATATTAGAAGACTTGAAGATTTTTTGTTTGGGATCGATTCGCTCTCCCAAATCTCCTCGCCGTCGATTTGATCCAGCCGAGTCGAGCACTCCCTTACCTCCCGGCATCAGGGAGGGGACGCCGGGAGGCTGCCGAAATTTACTCAAAATTTTTTTGGACTTAGCCAATTTTTTGGGAAATTTAAAACAAAGCTTTTTTGTTAATTCAATAGGTTATTAATTAAAAAAAAATGTTGAACTTATTGAAAATTTGAGCAATTAGATTCTTTTGATCGATTTTAAAATCTGATTCAACATTTGAGATTGTTTTAAATTAAAATTCTTTTATTAAGTCAATTAAAGAATTTTAATTAATTTGAAACTTTAATGTAACTAATTGATAACATAAAGTTTAATAAGTTAAAGTTTAATATCAGAAACTTTAACTTAATTAAACTCAAAAATTATTTAGGCAATCTTCCACCTAAAAATAAAATTGAAATATAGCTAATTTAACTGATGAAAGGGTGGAAAATAGTCAATAAAATCAGGACATGAGAAGTGCTAACAAATAACTAGATTGTTGCTGCCAATCAACCACAGCATTTGAAACCCGAACACCTAATCTATGACTTTGAAAATATGAAAATGCTGTCACAAGCTTCTATTTGCCTTTTAGAGTGTAATCTCTCTATATCTGAATATTACCTTCACATGCATACAAGTTGACATAATTTTTTAAAAGCCAAACACAGCAAAGATGCATGCTCAACAGTTACCAATCACACAGTTATTAAGAAAGAAAAAAAAAATGAAATCTACTTGAAGCAACCAGAAGCAGGCTATCATCAAGTTCATTCACAAGGCATAGTTTTGAAATTCCTCTGCGGCTCTTCTTAATGAATTATGGTTCTAAATCTGTTTAATGGTGTTGCTTCTTTATAGCCCCACACTCTAGAAAGGTCATAGTAACGATTAGCAAAAAAAAAACCAATACAACATGTTCAAAAGCATTTCTGGCATAATTGGATATATATATATATATATATATATGGCATGATATTTACAAATGTATACATCACTTGATGCAATATTAAAATATATATATATATATATATATATATGGAGAAATAGAGTTGGTGTATCAAATGAGTGAGGAATCCTGATAAGAGTAAATCATACATCATAAAGCAATACGAATATATACTGAGACGCATTCAACAATCAGGCTGGGTATGAGTAGATTTCATACTTTTAATCCTGGCCCTAGCCCTGCTTACTCAGTCCAAAGTCTTCAATCAGACGAGCCCCATCAACTTGCATGGATGAGAATTGACGCTTGACATAGAGTTTTATTTGACGTGCAAGACTGTTTCTCAACAACAGTCATGAAGAAGCACAAGTTATGTGGGTTTTCTCAAACCAAGCCGGGATTACTGAGAATCAAATCAAGCAGTTCTCAACACAATTGTTCTCCGAATAACTCTAGTAGCTCTCAAACGATGAGCAAATCTCTTCAACAAGGAAAAGCCTTAAAGTTTCAAATGTATTATATATACACAGAAACAAGGAAAAGCCTTTAAAAAATAATAATAATATTAATAATATTAATAAAATAATAAAAATATGGCACCACCACAGATAAAGTTACTCAAACATATATTAAGCATAGTAGATCCTGAAGAACAATTTTAAGCTATATCTACCTCTTTTAAGCTATATCTACTTCTTTCTCTCCTGGAGATGAACATGAAATGAAAGGATCCAATGTTGTATGCACGAAACCTAAGGAGTTACATAAATAGATTAAAATGATGTTGGATTCCTACTATCTGAACAAGGAGAAAACTGACCTGATAGAAGCTCGGCGAATGAGTGATCCCATAGTAAGTCAGAGGCTCTTTATTCTGAAGGAGACGATAAAGGATGAATACTTGAAAGAGTATAAAAATAACAAAATAAAATACATGCTACTATAGCAAAAAGAGAACTAGATGTACAAAACCAATAACTAAGTACACTACTGAAAGTCAGGGTTAAAAAAAAAAGCTACTACTACTACAAGTAGATGTCAAAAAAAAAAAAAAAACTAAAGGTTAGTGTCAAAACTAACAAACAAATCTACAAACTCCATATTTGGGCATCTTAGCCTATAGGGCTAAGTTGTAAGACCTGTTATTTTGGGCTACTTCTAAGCAAAGCAGTAAGACCCGTTTGTTAGGGAACTTCTAAACGAATGACCTTAAAACCAAAACTCAGATCCCTTTGAGCCTATTAGTCTATAGGACTAAGTTGTAAGACCCGCCATTTGGGCTACTTCTAAGCAAAGCAATAAGACCCACATGTTAGAAAACTTCTAAATGAACAACCCTATAATAAAAAATAATTAAATCACTCAGGCCACTTAGCTTATAGGGCTAGGTCGTAAGACCTATCACTAGGAACTTCTAAGGAAGCATAAGACCTACCCAACCAAAAATTCTTTGGGCAACTCCTAATTGGAGCCGTAAGCCCTAAACTAAACAAATTAATGGGCAACTTCTAAGGAAGCCATAAGCCCCAACCCAAATTAAACTAAACTAAAATTCATACATCTCCACTTCAATCTACTCGGGATCCATGAGAAGAGGCAACCTATGGTTGCTAATCAGATTCCCTGGACACTATAACCAATAGTTGTTAGTGTTGGGAGACTGAACCCACGGTATGCCCGGGATGACGGAACCATGGGATCTTGATCGGGTGTACCATCATCCCCCCATAACTAAATTTAAATCTATGTTGCACATTCACGCACTTCTTGTACAAAGCTAAGTATATTTCATCCTTAATCGAGAGTGCTCTTCTAATGCGTTAGGAGGGGTAATTTACTATGAGGGCTTGCTCTCATAGGAAGTAGAACCCAGATCTAAATAAACCCTGACACTATTCTCAGGGGAAATCTGGTTAAATATTAAACTCAATCTACCTCAGGAAAAATTAAAGAGAACCCATAAGTTCGTGAGAGCGGGGTTCGCATCTTTTTAAAATTAAGATGATTTTTTTGGAGCGAACATCATACAGGATAATATTATTATCGTCCTAGACGATAAAGTCGGCAACTTGCAATTATTGAGCTCATCTGAAGCTCTTCTATTTAAGAGCTTTGGTTCAATATTTTTTAACATCCTTGGCTGCTGTCTTGACCTGAGAAAACCTAAAGGAGAGAGAGAGAGGGAGAGAGAGAGAAAGGATCTTGTGAGGGGGAGCTTGTGAGGGAGTTCACAAGGGTTGCTCCAAGCATTATTCCACTTCTTCTTCCCTAGAGTCTCTTGTCCTTGGAAGGGTTGGGAGAGGTAAGCTTCAGAGATCGATCGAGGTTCTCTGCCTGCTTCAGGAGGAAGCAAAAGGAGTGGGGTTCTCTGTCTTGCTAGGGTTGGCAAAAAGGAGGTGTTTTTGTAAGGGCTTCTCCGCCTAGCTGTGGGGGCTAAAGAAGACTCACATTGGTAGTGCAATACTCGGAGGGCACCCCCGGGGAGTGGACGTAGGTCAAGTTGACCGAACCACTATAAACCCTTATGTTCTTTTTATGGCTTCCACACTTTAATTTTTCGCACTTGTTTTTCTGTGGTGACTTTGGTTTGAGATAATTGTTCTTTTTGTTTAAAGATTTTTAAAATACCAATTCACCCCCCCTCTTGGTTAGCCTCGGGACTAGTTCATAGGGCCTAACATCCCTAACGAACTTTCAAGTGGTATCAGAGCGGGATTCATAAAAACTGAGTTTGAAAACTTTTTGAATTTTGATCCATGGCTAACTTTGGGAATCATAATACAACTGAAGGATATTCTATTACACGACCTTCTTTGTTTGACAACCTTTCTTTTGATTTTTAGAAAACCCGCATGTCTACTTTTCTGCAATCAACTGATTATCGCATGTGGATGCTTATTAAAGAAGGATATTCTCCACCTCGTGAAATTAACGGAATTAAAATTAAAGTTACTTTTAATGAATGGAATTTTGATGAAAGAGATTTAGCTCAATTAAATGCGAAGTGTTTGAAATGAAGTGAAGCAATCTCGTTTGAATATTCTCTTGCATGACTACGAACTTTTTCGTATGAAACCTTATGAATCAATTTCTGATATGTATATAAGGTTCACTAAAATTGTTACTTCTTTGCATGCCTTAGGAAGAGAACTTTCAAATTATGAAAAAGTAAACATGACTTTGAGATGCTTGCCTTCGTCTTTTGATGCTAAAATCACTACAATCACTGAATCTAAGGATTTAAAAACATATTCGATTGATAACCTACTTAGCTCACTCATTTCTTACGAGCAAGGGGTGAATCAAAGAAATATCAATGCAGGTGAAAAAAGAAAAGAGAAAACAGTGGCACTGAAGGCACACAAATCAGACTCTGACTCTTCTAAGTATGAAAGTGATGACTTTGCCTTAATCACAAGGCAATTCAAAAGCTTTCTAAGGAAGAAGCAAAAGCATCATCAAAATTGGAGAAAATGTAAGAATAATAAATATTCTAAAGGATCATCTGATGTGGTTTTTTATGAATCCAGGAAGCCCAGACACGTGAAAGCTGATTGCCCTACACTTAAGATGCACACAAGCAAGGAAAAGAGTGAGGAGAAATCCAAGTTTAGAGAAGACAAAAAGAGAATTCAAAAGGCATTTTGGGTGGATTCTGCATCGGATTCATCGGAGACCGAACCAGAAGATGAGACAACAAACTTGTACTTAATGGCAGACGACCATATTGATCAAGAAGAGGTATATGAGATTTCCTACGATCAACTCCTTGAAGTTTCTGAAATAATTCATGCATCATATAGGAAACTTAAGAAAACACATGCTAGCTTGAAATTGGAATTTTTGAAATTACAAAAAGATCATGGAATTTTGACTAATGATCACTCAACAATTGATTCAAATCATATGGCTCAACTTGATGAATTTGATGAATTAAATAAAAAGCATTGTGAATTAATTGAAGAGCATTATTCACTAAAAACTTCACACACCTCACTTGAATCTGATCTTAAGAAATCTAAAGAGATAGAGAAGAATTTGAGGATTGAGAATGAGGTCTTAAAAAGTACTAACTTGAGGATTCAAAATGAATTAGATACATGTAAGAAAACTTGGATGACACCCACACTTAATCAAAAGCCAAAACCTAGGAAGAGGCATTATAACTCAAACCATTTAAGAAATCCTTTTTCTGGAGTTAGATGTTTTTCATGTGGCATGCTAGGACACATCTCACACACTTGCACAGTTCACCATAGTACACACACTTGCACAGTTCACCATAGTACACATTAGATATGGAGACCTAAGGTGCATGATCCATAGCATACCACACATGCATTGCATTCTACTTTTCATAAGAAGGGACCCAAACCTGTTTAGGTTCCTATATATGACATGTGATGATCTTGTAGGTGGGCTCTCACAGAAGACCTTGTGAGAGTATGTGGTACCTGAATAGCGGATGCTCTTGACATATGACTAGTGATGCCAATCAATTTGTTTTGTTGGAGCCCAGGACTAGAGGCAAGGTTACTCTTGGAGACAACACCACCAGGAAGGTGGTAGGCTCAGGTATAATTAGTAATTCCAAGAACCTTATGATTGAAAATGTTTTGCTTGTAGATGGATTAAAGCACAACCTGCTCAGCATCAGTCAACTCTGTGACAAGGGCTTCATCGTACAATTCTTTGCAAATTCATGTATTGTAAGTTTAAGTAACAATACTATTTTGCAGGGAATGAGGATCAACAACGTGTACATACTTGATTTAAATAACATTGAATGCGCTGCATCATTTTGCTTAAAAACTATTGTTGATGATTCATGATTGTGGCACAGAAGATAATGTCATGTAAGTATAAAAACCCTTAGGAAAGTGACCCAAAAAAACCTAGTTAGAGGTGCCCCCAAACTCAAGTTTTCAAAAAGACCACCTTTGTGATGCCTGCCAACTAGGGAAGCAAGTCCACTCCACTTTTCACCCCACTAAAGATATTAGCACCTCCATACCTTTAGAAGTCATTCACATGGATTTGTTTGGACCCATTAGCACTGCCAGCTTAGGAGGGAAAGTCTATGATTTTGTAATTATTGATGACTACTCGAGGTTCACTTGGACTAGATTTCTTTCACATAAAAATAAGTCTTTTGAGGAGTTTAGAACATTTTCTACTTAGATTTAGAAAAAGCTAGGTTAAGAGATCTTGACCATCCATATTGACCACGGGGGAGAATTTGAGAATAAAAGATTTGGAGATTTTTATGAGGACAAAGGGATTAGCCACAACTTCTCAGCTCTTAGGACCCCTCAGCAGAACGGGGTAGCTGAAAGGAAGAACCGAACCTTGGTAGAAGCCGCTAGAGCCATGCTTGCTGAGTATTCACTTCCAAAATACTTTTGGGCTGAAGCGGTTAACACAGCTTGTTATGTGTTGAATAGGTTGAATGTTAGAGCCAAACTAGATAAGACACCCTATGAGATCCTTAAGGATAAGACACCCAATCTTTCCCACCTTCATGTCTTTGGTTGTAAGGTTTTCATTCAGAATAATGGGAAGTCTCACTAGGGAAAATTTGATCCTAAATCTGATGAAGGAGTGTTCTTGGGATACTCTAGTGTTGGGAAGTCTTTTAGGGTGTTTAATAAGAGGACTTTGATGGTGGAAGAGACTACACATGTAGTATTTGATGAGTCTAATCCTAAAAAGCCTGGAGTCGAGGATGATGATGATGTTGGAGAGATTACCACTGGAGTAAAAAATTTGGAGAAGGGAGTAGGTCATCAAAACATTGAAGGAGTAGGAGATGTCACCCAAGGAGTAGAAAATATAGATCTGGAGGAAAGGGTTGGACTTTCTCACACCTTGCCTAGAGATTGAAGATACTCTACAAGTCACCCCAAGGATTTGATCTTAAGAGACCCTTCTGATGGAGTTAGGACTAGACATGGACTTAGGAAGGAGGTGAACCACTCTACCTTTATCTCAATGACTGAACCCACCAACATAAACCAAGCCCTTACTGATGAGTTTTTGATTTTAGCCATGTAAGAGGAGTTGGATCAATTTGTTAGGAATGATGTTTGGGAGCTTATAGAAAGACCTAAGGGACAAAGTGTAGTTGGAACAAAGTGTGTCTTTAAGAATAAGGTGAATGATTCTGGAGTGGTGGTTAGGAATAAAGCAAGATTAGTGGCTAAGGGGTATAACCAAATAGAAGAGATAGACTTTGTGGAGACTTTTGCCCCTGTAGCTAGATTGGAAGCCATTAGAGTACTATTAGCCTTTGCCTATTATAAAGGATTTAAGCTTTTTCAAATGGATGTTAAGAGTGTCTTTTTAAATGAGGAAATAAAAGATGATGTGTTTGTAGAATAACCCCCAAGTTTTGAGAGTTCCCAATTTCCAAATCATGTGTTTAAATTAAAAATGGCTTTGTATGGTTTAAAGCAGGCACCAAGAGCTTGATATGAGAGGCTTAATACATTCTTACTAGAAAGGGAGTTTGTTAAGGGGAGTGTAGACACCACCCTTTTTCTTAGGAAAGTTGGAGATGATTTGCTCATTATTCAGATTTATGTGGATGATATACTTTTTGGATCTTCTGATAAGAAACTTTGTGATGACTTCTCTAAAACAATGAGTAGAGAGTTTGAGATGAGTATGATGGGAGAGTTGTCCTACTTTTTGGGGTTTAGCATAAAACATTTGGATGATGGAACCTTTCTAAATGAAAAAAAATACATTAAGGATATTTTGAAGAAGTATGAGATGGATAAAGCTAAGCCAATTAATACTCCCATGACTTCTAGTATTCTGTTGGATAAGGACCCAAGTGGTAAGTCTATTGATCAGAAGAAGTACAGAGGCATGATTGGATCCTTACTTTACCTGACTGCTAGTTGACCTGATATTATGTTTAGTGTTTGCCTTTGTGCTAGGTTACAAGCTGAACCCAAGGAATCCCACCTGACTGTAGTTAAGAGAATTTTTAGATACCTTTTTGGGGCCCAAAGCTTAGGGATTTGGTATCCGAGGCACAACACTTCTTTTGAGATTATTGGATTTTCTGACTCTGATTTTACAGGATGTAAGGTGGATAGAAAAAGCACTTCAGGAACTTGTCAATTCATAGGACAATCTTTGGTCTCATGGTCTAGTAGAAAGCAAAACTCTGTTGCACTTTCCACTGCTGAAGCTGAGTACATTGCTCTTGGAAGTTGTGTGGCCCAAGTCCTTTGGTTGAAACAACAGGTATTGGATTTAGGATTACCTGTAGGCACCATCTCAATCTTTTGTAACAACACTAGTGCAATATGCATCTTTAAGAATCCTATCCAACATTCAAGGACTAAGCACATTGACATTAGGCATCACTTTATTAGAGATCATGTGACTAAGGGAGACATTGATTTACACCATGTGACAACTGAAAATCAACTGGCTGACATCTTTACTAAACCACTGGCCTTCGACACTTTCAGCTCTTTAAGGACCAGATTGGGTGTGATTGACATGAATGCATGAACTTGATCTTTTACTTACTTTTCTTTTGTTTTTGCTCCTTTTTTTTCTTCTCTTTGCTTTACTTTTTAGTTTTTATTTGGTTTGTTGTACTTTAATTTGGTTTCCAAAATCATCATTAAATTGATATCGTATGTCTTGTCCTTGCTTTTAAAAATTTGTACTCAATGTTTTACATCTCTTAATCTATTAGATGGTAAAAATATGTCGTTGAATGTGTCTCTTTCTCCAACCTATTTTAGTGGCACAGTTTTCTTTTCTAATCAAAAATCTATTTCAAATTAACAATTGTGTATGAAATTAAGATCTTTTCTAACCTTGCTAAAGCAAATCTATCATGTATTTATAACGATTAAAGTCTTCTTGTCACATCAAGATTCCTCATTACTCTTGTCATTGGTTATTGATTCTATTTTGTGGATAGTTCTTCTCTATGTTAGAGAGAGAGCTCCTATTCTCTAATATCTAAAAGATATACTTACAACTAAAAATCCTTTTTAAGAGATTGTAAAAGAGAATGGAGCTTGCAAAAAAAAAAAAGGCCAATGTTGCCAACAAAAGATGTGCAATGACGCCAAATCGAAAAAAAAATACACAAAGTGTATCAAAAAGCAAAAGATGCACAAAGCACCAATCAATTGACAAGAGGCATAAAATGAGCCCACCAAAAGAAAGCTCTCCTCTCCTTCCAAATCTTTTAAAACTTAGAAGATTTCATGTATCAAAGGCTTGATTTCGAGTATTTCGCGATTGTGACAAATTTACTTTGGTACATTATTCTATAAGATATTTTTTCTGAAACCAAGTGATAAATGGATCCTTTTTCTCATATCCAATTGAATTTTTGAGTTAGGTTATTAATTTTAAAAGATGATTCTACCCTAAAAGAAAGATCGAGCTAAGGGAAACCATGATCGGATATTATACTATTTTATAGATTTTTTTATGTTAATTCATTAGCTTACAAATTTTTAAAATCAATCACATGGAATACTACATCATGTTCATGCCTTGGTTAAAAAAAAAAGGGGGTCTTTTGATTACTTTTTTTCTTAGTTTCCTCCTCCTTTTTGAGATGTTAAAAGGGGGAGAGGAGTCTTTTGTATGCTTGCACTTTCGATTCCATGTTTTACACTACTGTTTTTCAAATAGTTGTCAAAGTGTTTGCTATCATCAAAAAGGAAGAGATTGTTGCAAATTCGATTTCATGGATTATGTTTTGATGATTAGCAGACACTCTTGCTTCTTTTTTACTGCCTTTTTCTACTGGCATTTTCAGGATTCAAAGATCGGAAGAAAATCGGAATCAGCTCAAGACTGGGTAGATTAGGATTGAGTCAGTCTGTAATTTTCTTTTTTTTTTCCTTTCTTGAGTCAATTGTAAATGTTTGAAGTTACTGATGTTAAGTAATGCTACACACACACTTGAGAGATTTAGATTTTCTATTTTTACTCACATCGTTCCGGACGATATTTATATCGGCCTGGACGATTGAGTTCAAAATAGAAGTTCTAATCAGGATTTCTTAGTGAAGGCAGCCGTAATTAACTGATCATCCTAGACGATACATTTATCGGATAGGACGATATGCTCAAAATAGAAAGAAATAGCCACTATGATCAATTTAAGTATTCTATATTTTTGGAAATCGGCCAAGAAGATTGTGAGATCGGCCTGGACGATATGGCACAATTATGCCTAAATTGATTCAGCAATCAAGGAAGCAATTAAGGATGATTGATACGATCACATCGTCCTAGACGATCGCAGGATCGGCCAGGATGATATACTCAAAAATCTTTAGTTGCTCCTAGACGATAAATATCGGCCAGCATAAATTCAGGGTGATGTTCTGGCCGATCATGATCGGACAGTTCGAATTATGGGCGATGTTCTGGATAATTTGTCTCTAATTTGAACTAATTGTCTGGGATGATCGTGAGATCGGCCTGGACGATCAAGCCAATTTTCAATCACCCAGATCATTTTCAGGGCGATATTCTGGCCGATCATCTTTGATTTGAACTGATCGTAGAGGATGATATTATTATTATCCTAGACAATAAAGTCGGCAACTTGCAATTATTGAGCTCCTTTGAAGCTCTTCTATTTAAGAGCTATTGTTTAACATTTTTTAATATCCTTGGTTGCTGTCTTGACCTGAGCAAACCTAAAGGAGAGAGAGAGAGAAAGATGGAGAGAGAGAGAGAGGATCTTTTGAGGGGGAGCTTGTGAGGGAGTTCACAAGGGCTGCTCCAAGCATTATTCCACTTCTTCTTCCCTAGAGTCTCTTGTCCTTGGAAGGGTTGGGAGAGGTAAGCTTCAGCGATCGATTGAGGTTCTCTGCCTGCTTCAGGAGGAAGCAAAAGGAGTGGGGTTCTCTGCCTTACCAGGGGTGGCAAAAAGGAGGTGTTTTTGTAAGGGCTTCTCCGCCTAGCTGTGGGGGCTAAAGGAGAGTCACTTTGGTAGTGCAATACTCGGAGGGCGCCTCTAGGGAGTGGACGTAGGTCAAGTTGACCGAACCACTATAAACCCTTGTGTTCTTTTTACTGCTTCCACACTTTAATTTCTGTGGTGACTTTTGTTTGAGATAATTGTTCTTTTTGTTTAAAGATTTTTAAAATACCAATTCCCCCCCCCTCTTGGTTAGCCTCGGGACTAGTTTATAGGGCCTAACATCCCTAACGAACTTTCAGAGAATTTGAGAATAAAAATTTTAAATCTTACTATAATGAGCAAGAGAAAGATCATAACATTTTAGCTCCTAGAACCCCTCAGCAGAATGGGGTTGCTAAAAGAAAGAATAGGACCCTAGTAGAAGCTACTAGAGCCATGTTAGCTAAATACTCACTTCCTAAAATTTTCTAGGCAGAAGCACTGAATATAGCCTTTTATATTCTAAATAGGGTTAATGTTAGATATAAACTAAATAAGACACCCTATAAAATTCTAAGGGATAGACACACAATATCTCTCCACTTCATGTCTTAGGACGTAAAGTGTTCATTCTAAATAATGGGAAATCTCAATTAGGAAAGTTTGACCCCAAATCTGATGGAGTGTTCCTAGGGTACTCAAATGTTAGAAAGTCCTATAGAGTTTTTATTAAAAGGACACTGGTGGTAATAGACACCACTCATATTATATTTGATGAATTTGATAATTCTGGAGGGTATAGGGTAAAAGAAGAAAAAGTTGTAGAAATCACCCAAGGAATAGAATATACAAATCTGGAGGAAAGGGTAGAACATGAAAAATCCACTTTCTAGAGAATGGAGATATTCTTCAAGTTATCCTAAAGAACTAATCTGAGGAGACCCATCTAAAGGTGTTAGAACTAGGCATGAACTTAGAAAAGAAGTGAGCCACTCTACCTTCATCTCAATGACTAAACCCACCAATATAAATTAAGTTCTATCTAATAAATTATGGATCCTAGCCATGCAAGAAGAGTTAAATTAATTTGTGAGAGATGACGTTTGGGAACTAGTTGAAAGACTAAGGGCCAGAGTATTGTTGGAAGTAAATGGATTTTCAAAAACAAAATTAATAATTATTGTGTAGTGGAGAGAAATAAAGCAAGAATACTAGCTAAGGGGTATAACCAAATAAAAGGGGTCAACTTTGAAGAGACCTTTGCACCTATAGCTAGATTGGAAGCCATTAGGGTGCTACTAGCATTTGCTTGTTTAAAGTGATTCCAACTATACCAAATAGATGTCAAAAGTGCCTTTTTGGATGGGGTAATAAAAGAAGATGTATATGTTGAACAACCCCAAGGCGTTAAAAATTCATAATTTCTTAATTATGTTTTCAAATTTAAAAAGGTATTGAATGTAATAAAATAAGCACCCAGAGCATGGTATGAAAGATTATACACATTCCTAATAGAGATAACCTTCATTAAGGGGAGCGTAGACACCATCATATTTATAAAAAATGGTAGGAGATAAACTATTTATTGTCCAAATTTAAGTTGATAAAATTCTATTTAGATCTTTGATAAAAATTTATGTGATGAATTTTCAAAAATAATGAGTAAGGAGTTTGAGATGGGTATGATGGGAGAATTGGCCTACTTTCTTGGATTTAGTATAAGGCACAAGGATGATGAAATTTTCTTGAGTCAATTAAAATACATTAAGAATATTCTTAAGAAATATGAAATAGATAAATCCAAGCCAACAAACACTCTCATTAGTTCTACTATTTAGTTAGATATGGATTCAAATAGAGAATTAGTTAATCAAAAGAAATACAGGGGAATAATTGGATCACTGCTTTACTTGATTGTTAGCAGGTCTGATATTATGTTTAGTGTTTATCTATGTGTTATATTTCAAGCCGATTCAAAAGAGTCCCACTTGACTGCTATTAAGAGAATCCTTAAATATCTAGGAATCCAAAACTTAGGAATCTGGTATCCTATGTATAACACTTCCTTTGAAATCATAAGATATTCTGATTTAGTTTTTATAGGATGTAGAGTTGATATGAAAAGAACTTATGGAATAGTTCAATTCTTAGGATAGTCCTTAGTCTCTTAGTCTAGTAAAAAATAGAACTCAGTTGCCCTGTCCACTTCCGAAGATGAATACATAGCCTTAGGAAGTTATGTGGTCCAAGTACTTTGGTTAAAATAATAAATGTTGGATTTAGGATTATCGGTAGACACAATTCTAATCATATGTGATATCACTTGTGACATTGTAATTTAAAGAATCCAATCCAATACACCCAGACCAAACACATGGATATAAGGCACTATTTAGTAGGGACGATGTCACCAAGGGAGACATAAAGCTACATCATGTAGCCACTAAAAAATCAGCTTGTAGATATCTTTACAAAACCATTGGCCTTTGAAACCTTCAGCATCTTAAGAACCAGATTAGGTGTGATAGATATTTATGCTTGAAATTGATGCTTTTTGTGTCTATGCCTTTTTTTTTTTGAATATTTGTTTCTATTTATGTGTTTTTATTTTATGCTTTTGATTTTATGTTGTTTTCCTTTAGTGTTTTAAGAATAAGATCATTGCTCACTTTTACTATTGAATTTGTTTTTTAAATGACTTTTTGCATTATTTTTATTTAGAAGCATGCAAGCAGAGATTGACTCCTCTAAAACAGTTAAAGGAAGAAAAATTGATGATTGTTTCTCTTCCTCAAACTTTTTTAGTGGTGTATTTTCTTTTTGAATCAAAATCTATTTAAAATTAAAAGTTAGACTTTGAAATACAGATCTATTTTATCATCCTATATTAATCTATCTCATATGAATAATGTTCCAAGTTAATGGATCTCTTTCAAATTTTCTTAATCAAGTTATTTCCATTTATCATATGAATAGGAATCTATTTTGTGGTTTATTCTTCCTTCTATAAGAAAGTGAGTTTGACTTCTCTTATATTTGGAAGATAACCTCACAACTGAGAATGTTTTTAATGAGTTAGAAAGGAAGAAAGCATGCAAAAATAAAATAGCATAAAATGAACCCAAAACTAAAAAAGATGCATAATGATAAGGCTACTATAGTTTTTATATGGGTTAGAGCCAATATGCTACAAAATTTTCTTCGAAATTCTAAACGTAGAAAACTTTAGAAAATTTAGTTTTAATTAAAAATAAAACTTGGAGTTTAGGGTGTCTTTGTGCCAAAACTATATTAGTTTGGTGCATTTGATCTGATTCATATTACAGAACTCATGTTATAAATTTGAACAAGAATTATTGAATTTGATGTTAAAAATAGCTATCTTACTTGCATGAATTAGAACTAAAAATTATGGTTTTAAAATTGTATACTAAGGTGGTTAGTTAGTAGCGCATTCCAAGCGAGCTTAAGTCTAGATATATTTACACCTCTCAAACTTACTTATAGTGGATTATTTTAACCTTCCAAGTGAGTTTTATAAATTTTTGAAGCTTTTTTTAAATGATTGATTGAAACATTTAGATGTTTAAATCAAACATAATAAAATTTTAAAATTAAAATAAGCTTATTCTCCACTTTAATCAAAAGCTTTCTCTTCAGAGATTTAATTAACTGTAGGGGCTTGCCTCTATGAGAACCAAATAATCTAGATTAAAATAAACTATATCTTAGTTCCTTTCTAAGACAGAGGAAATTTTTTTGGACGTAGACTATAGCTAATCCTTTGTTGATTTCATTATCAAAATTATAGGTGAATGTGAGTTTTATCATTCGAGATAAACTGAACATTCACTATGCTAAGTTTGATTATGAAAATAAATTTGTTTCTCTTTCAAGTCAATAGTGAAGCGTTAGTCTTCATCTTGAGGTAGTTTAATGTTGGCTATGTAGATTTTCTTGAAGAAACATAAAGAGAACCAGTGGTTATATATTTATTTTTCCACACCTGAACCCAAAAATATTTTGGCATCCCATATTCATTTAATATGGCTCTACCTGCTTCTATCAATTTCCCATTCTCTCTCTTGTATACCATTCTTCTTGGGCATCCTAGTTGAAAAAAATTATATTTAATCCCAGCTTCTTGATAAAAGATTCAAATTTATTATTCTTAAACTCTCTTCCATGGTCATTGTGGATGTTGAAAATATTGTCTCCTAACTTCCATTTAATTTAATTTGATAAAATCCTAAACTCCTCAAATGAGTCACTTTTACAAGCTAAAAACTTAACATGTGAACCTTGTGTAGCCATATATAATAACACACACATATATGTTTCATCTTAGGCTTATAGTGTTGATAGATCCAAATAGATCCTCATAAAAAACTTCAATTGGTCTACTAGTGTTGAGTGAAATGTCAAAGCCTGAATTTTATTAAAAGGTTTTAAATTTTGAAATTGAAATTGGCAGATCTTTTTAAAATTTTGAAACTCGATATATTGGTTTCACTCAAGTATGCAATTTTATAAAATCGACATGAAGATCCTAAGAATTAGCCTTGATTCTTTCATTCTGCCAATTAACATGAGGTGAAATGTCAAAGCTCGAATTTGGTAGAGGTTTTCTCAGTCACCTCTCAATTCTTGTTTTTGATGTTGGCCACACTCTACTAAGAAAAAAATTGGTAGAGGGACCAAATGAAGAATTGTAGTCAAAACTACATATGCAATAAAATTTTGATAGCTTTTAAAGATGGAGAGAGATATTTATCCCCAGCGGAGTCACCATTTTTTGTTTGAATGGAAAAGATGAGCTTTGTCTTACATCAAAAAATTACAAAATAAATCTAGAATTAAATTTCTTTGGTAAAATTGGAATTTTAATTTTGAAATCAAATAAATCATTATGAATGATATATCATCTTGGGAGGCAAATATATCATCCCCTAATGGGTTTAGACAACAAAACTACAAATTTTATCCTGATTATGATAGTCAAATTCAATAAAGAATTATATATGACCCCAAAGAGTCAAAATTACATTCTATAAAGTATTTTACAAATATAGTCTAGATGATATATCATTAATTTCTTATCCAAAGTTATGATAATAAATAATACATCTTTCCAAGGAAAGAAAATATTATTTATGATCAATCATTCGAACATGATAATAATGATTATAATTTGATGTTGATTTTCCAAAAGAGAATTAATTTGTTTTTTTAAATAGATCTAAGGTCTTTAAATCTCCTATGAACATAAACCTTTATACTTAATTACATCATAAGAAACCTATGTTTCTTATTAAAACTCTCAATTAAAATAATAGAAGAAATTTTATTTAAGAGTTTTTCAGGAAGTGATATCAAAAGAAGTGAGGTTTGAAATCTAATAAGGGACTAGATAAATTTGATCACTTATTTGTTAGGTCAATGGAGGAAAAAAAGAGGGCATTTGGGATTCTCAAATAGTTCAGAAATGCTCCAATCTACCCTATGTGTTGGGCTTTTAATTTTGGATTGAAGAGATTTTTATTTGAGTTGACATTTTATTTGAATGGCGAGATTATATTCCCAAAAGTTGGGGACTTAAGATTCTAAATCTGCCCTGGATCCTAAGTCTAAATTGGGCACTAAATAGTAGTAGCCCAAACCTAACAAATATAGTGCAAATCTAGGCTTACCATAGGCTTAATTGGAGAGGTAGCCAACCACCTAGGCTCTTTAAGCCCATGAATATGATCTTTAATGAAAGACAATTAAAACTATTTATTAAGTTTTGAGGAGTTAGGGTCAATGTCTAGAGAAGATTCTAATTGGCCCCTGAATACATGCAAGGTAATTATGCTTGAAGAAATGAAGTTAAAAGTTTTTTCTCTTTTAATTTATTTCTAATGCAATGCATGTTGATTGAACTTTGAATGCATAAATGGTATGAAGCAATTTTAAAAAGTCTTTAAAATAGATTTTATTTTAGAGATTACACAACATCCTCTTAACATAACTACACCCTAATAGGTTAAGTGATATGCAAAATCTCACAAGCAAGGAAGTGCCTAATAAGAAAGAGAATTAATTAATATGTATGTATTTAAACTCTCAATGATCCCGAGCTTACTTCTTAAATTATTAGAGTTACTATGTGATCCTAAAAAAAATTATTTAAATTGTAAGTAAAAAAAAAAGATCTTTGATCGTACCCTCACAAGCCTCTGCATATCCAGGCTAAATCAAAATTGATATGTAATAAAATAAGACTTTAAAAGTAGGAAATTTCTAAACAAGATCATTGTAAATAATCAATAAAATTAATCAATTAAATAAAATAAATATCCACGTGGTAAGTGCCATTTAATTATAACTCAGGGTCTACATAAATTAAAAGTGGACGGGTACCCCTGATAACAACCCATATTATAATGCTAAAATAAGTTAAGTGACTTTTAATGGAATATCTCTCAGTCTTCACTTCTTCCTCCCTCTACGAGCTCCTTGGATTCAACGATGTTGCGTATCTAATTTTCAGAAATAGAATTTTGATGATTGCAAACACTTCTGTTTTAATTCGACTACCTTGCCTACTAACATTTCTAGTCCACATGATCAAGACTACAATTTGAACTAACTCAAGATTGGGTAGATTAGGTCTGAGTCAGTCTGTAATGTATTTTTTCCTTTCTTGAGTCAATTGTAATCGTTAAGGTGCCTGATCCTAAGTAACCCTACACACACACTCGAGTGATTTTTTCTGTCCAAATTAGAGTTTTTTGATTTAGCTCACATCGTCCGGGACTATCCCAAAATCATCCTGGATGATTGGTAAAAAATAGAAACCCTAATTAGGGCTTCCTGGCTAAGGCATTCGTCATTAAGCATATCGTCCTAGACGATTTTGTATCGTCATGGACGATAGGCTCAAATCAGAAAGAATCAGCCTCTAGATCAATTTAGGTAACTTTATTTTTTAATTATCATCTAGGACATAAGCCTGGATGATACAGTACAATTATGCCTAAATTAATATGCAGATTAAGAAAAATAATTAAGGTAGATTGATATGATCATATCGGCCTAGATGATCGCAGGATCGACCAGGACGATCAGTTCAAAAACCTTGATTTCTCCTAGACGTCTAAAAATCGTACACCATCCTTTCAGAGCGATGTTATGGATGATTTGGACTGATTTTGAACTAATCGACCAGGACAATCAATAGATCGGCCTGACGATCAAGTCATTTTGTTTTCGTCCAGACTCCCATTCAGATCGATGGTCATGATGATATTCCTCCATTTGAACTAATCGTATAGGATGAAATAATATCATCCTAGATGATACGAACAAAAATCCTCTAATCGCCTAAGTCGTTTGGGCTGATTGAGCTTAATTTGTACTGATCATACAAGACAATATGAAAATCATCTTGGACAATAAAGTCGGTTCTTGAAAATCTATTTAAAGGACTCATATTTTCTCAAGTCTGAGGATCTTTTGCTGCTATCTTGACCTAGGAGAGCCTAGAGGAAAGGAAGAAGGGAAGGTAGAGAGAGGGAAGAACTTGTGAGGGGGAGCTTGTGAGGGGTTTCACAAGGGTTGCTCCAAGCAAGGTTCCAAGGCATCTTCTTCGATCATTGTTCCTCATCCTTGGAGGTTCAAGGGAGGTCTTCTTCAGCAATTGATTGATGTTCTCTACCTGATTCAGGAGGAAGCAAAAGGAGTTGGGTTCTCTACCCACTTCAGGAGGAAGCAAAAGGAGTCGGTTCTCTGCCGCACTGGGGTTGGTGGAAAGGAGTTTTTGTAAGGGCTTCTCCGCCTAGCTATAGGGGCTAAAGGAAAGACACTAAGTTAGTGCAATACTCGAAGGGTGCCTCTGAGGAGTGGATGTAGGTCAAGTTTTGACCGAACCACTATAAATTCGATGTGTTCTTTCTTTGTTTTTTACTTTCACATTTTAATTTTTGCATTCATTGTTCTTGTGGTGGATTATGTTTTGATTTATGTTTGTGTTTGTTTTGAAAAAGTTTTTAAAATACTAATTCACCCCCCTCTTGGTTACCCTCAGGACTAGTTCATAAGGGCTTAACATTCCTAACGAACTTTTAAACGAGTCAAAAACTTATTTTTATGAATCCCTAACAAACTGCCAGCTTAGGAGGTAAAGTCTATGATTTTGTGATTGTCGATTACTACTCAAGGTTTACTTTGATTAAATTTTTGTCCCATTATAATGAGTCTTTTGATGCATTTAGAGCCTTCTTCACTTGGATTCAGAGAAAGTAGGTTGTGAGATCTTGACCATCCATAGTGACCATGGGGGAGAGTTTGAAATGAGATATTTGGAAACTTTTGTGAGGATAATGAGATTAACCATAACTTCTTAGCTCTTAGGACCCCTTAGAAAAACGGGATAGCTGAAAGAAAGAATCAGACCTTAGTGGAAGCTACTAGAGCCATGCTTGCTAACTATTCACTTCTAAAATACTTTAGGGCTGAAGCGGTTAACACAGCTTGTTATGTGTTGAATAGGGTAAATGTTAGAGCCAAACTTGATAAGACACCCTATGAAATCCTTAAGGGTAGAACACCCAATCTTTCCCACCTTCATGTCTTTGGTTGTAAGGTTTTCATTCATAACAATGAGAAGTCTCACTTAGGAAAATTTGACCCAAAATATGATGGAGTGTTCCTAGGATATTCTAGTGTTGGGAAGTGTTTTAGGGTTTTTAATAAGAGGACTTTGGTGGTAGAGGAGACTAGTCATGTAGTGTTTGATGAATCTGATCCTAGGAAGTCTAGAGTTGAGGGGAAAGATGAAGTTAGAGAGAGTACATCTGGAGGTGAAAAATTGGAGAAGAGAGTAGTGCCCCAAAACATTGAAGGAGTAGGCGAGATTACCCAAGGAGTTGAAAATATAGATCTAGAGGAAAGGATTGAAACTACACACACCTTGCCTAGAGATATGAGATACTCTTTGAGTCACCCCAAATAACTGTTCTTAGGAGACCCTTCTGAAGGATTTAGGACTAGGCATTGAATTAGGAAGGAGGTGAACCACTCTATATTTATCTCAATGACTGAACCCTCCAACATCAATCAATCCTTTTTTGATGAGTTTTGGATCTTAGCCAAGTAAGAGGAGTTGAACCAATTTGTTATGAATGATGTTTGGGAGCTCGTAGAAAGACCAAAGGGACAAAATGTAGTTGGAACCAAATGGGTCGTTAAGAATAAGGTGAATGATCTATTCAAAAACCTTAGTTACTTCTGGACGATAAATATAGGCCAGCACAAATTCTGGGGGATGTGCTGGACGATCGGGATCTGATAACTTGAATTCAGGGCGATGCTCTGGACGATTTTCCTTTAATTTGAACTGATTGGCCTGAACGATCGTGAGATCATCCTGGATGATCAAGCCAATTTTTAATCATCAAGTTTTCTTTCAGGGCGATGCTCTGGCCGATCTCATGGGATTTGTACTGATCGGCCAGGACGATGTCCATATTGTCCTGGACAATATAGTCGGCAACTTGTAATTAATGAACTCCTTTGAAGCTCTTCTATTTAAGAGCTCTTGTTCAACATTTTTGAACATCCTTGGCTACTGTCTTGACCTGAGAAAACCTAAAGGAGAGAGAGAGAGAGAAAGGATCTTGTGAGGGGGAGCTTGTGAGGGGATTCACAAGGGTTGCTCCAAGCATTGTTCCACTTCTTCTTCCCTAGAGTCTCTTGTCATTGGAAGGGTTGGGAGAGGTAAGTTCTAGCAAGCGATCGAGGTTCTCTGCCTACTTCAGGAGGAAGCAAAAGGAGGAAGATTCTCTGCCTTGCCGGGTGTGGCAAAAAGAGGTGTTTTGTAAAGGCTTCTCCGCCTAGCTGTGGGGGCTAAAGGAGAGTCACGATTGTAGTGCAATACTCGGAGGGCGCCTCCGGGGATTGGACGTAGGTCGAGTTGACCGAACCACTATAAATCCTTGTGTTCTTGTTTTTTACTGCTTTCGCATTTATTTTCTTCCGCACTTATTTCTTGTGGTGATTTGGTTTGTATCTGTGCTTTGCCTAAAGAATTTTTAAATACCAATTCACCCCCCCCTCTTGGTTAGCCTTGGGCCAGTACTATAGGGCTTAACATCCCTAACAAACTTTGAATGTTTGGATCTTTACTTTACCTGACTACTAGCAGACATGATATTATATTTAGAATTTATCTTTATGCTAGATTTCAAGCTGATCCTAAGGAATCCCACCTGACTATAGTTAAGAGAATTCTTAGATACCTTTTAGGGACTCAAAACTTAGGAATATGGTACCCTAGGTACAACACTTCTTTTTAGATTATTAGATATTCTGATTCTAATTTTGTAGGATTTAAGGTGGATAGAAAAAACACTTCTGGAACTTGTCAATTCATAGGACAGTCTTTAGTCTCATGGTCTAGTAGAATGAAAAACTCTATTGCACTTTCCACTGCTGAAGCTAAGTACATTGCTTTAGGAAGTTGTGTGGCCTAAGTCCTTTGGTTGAAACATCAGGTATTAGATTTAGGATTACTTGTAGGCACAATCTCAATTCTTTGTGACAACACCAGTGTCATCTATATTTCTAAGAATCCTATCCAACATTCAAGGACTAAGCACATTGACATAAGATATCATTTTATTAGAGACCATATGACCAAGGGAGACATTGAGTTATACCATGTGGCAACTGAGAATCAACTAGCAGACATTTTTACTAAACCACTGGCCTTCGACACTTTCAGCACTTTAAGGGCCAGATTGGGTGTGATTGACATTAATGCATGAACTTGATTTCTACTGATTTCTGATATGTTATCTACTGTTTCTTTTTACTTCTGTTTCTTTATTTTTGTAGTTTTTTTTCTTTGTTTATTTTTGTAGCTAATTTTGTTTTTGGTGCTTTATTTTTTGTATGCTTTAAGTTATTTTTCTAATCATCACTGAATTGATATCTTATGCCTTATTTTTGTTTTTTAAAATTGTAGTCAATGTTTTACATCTCATAATCTATCAGAGGGTAAAAATACCATTGATTGTGTCTCTTTCTCTAACCTATTTTAGTTATGTAATTTTCTTCTCTAAACAAAAGTCTATCTCAAATTAATAATTGGATTTTGCAATTGAGATCTTTTCTACCTTGCTACAGTAATCTAGCTTATATTTATAATGATCAAAGTCTTTATATTACTTTAAGATTTCTCATTATCCTATCATTGCATTTCTCATATGATTTTTTATTCTGGTTTGTGGTATGTTCTTCCCTATATTAGAGAGTGAGTTTTTCTTCTCTAATAGCTAGAAGATATACTCACAACTAAGAATATTTAAGAATTTTTGAAAGAGAATCTAGCTTACAAAAATTAAAAAAAAGTGGTCAATGATGCCAAAAATAAAAGATGCGCAATGACGCCAAAATATATACAAAGTGTATCAAAAAAATAATCAAAAAATTTGTGCAAAGTGCGCCATTCAATGGACAAGAGGCATAAAATGAACCCATGAAAAGCAAGCTCTCCTCTCTTTCCCAAACTTTTAAATCTTAGAAGAATTCAAGTATCACTTGAGATTTTCAAAGGCTTGATTTTGAATTTTGCAATAGTGATAAATTACTTTGATACATTATTTTATAAGATATTTTTTTTAAGCCAAGTCTTGAACGGGTCTCTTTATCTTATCCAATTATTTTTTCTAAGATTAGGACTTTTGATTTCAAAAGAATGTTTTGCCCTAAAAGAAGTCCGAGCTAAGAGTTAACATGATCGGATACTTTATTGCTTTTTCGGATTTTTGACATTATTAACTCATTGACTTACAAATTTTTAAAATCAATCACATTGAGATTATGTCATATTCATGCCTTGATTAAAAAAAAATCCTTATTTTTTTATTCATTCTTATGTCATTTTCGTATCTTATTTTTATCATTTTCACTTAATTTTATTATTTTTTTACTTTCCTCTTCCTTTTTTTGATGTCAAAAGGGGGAGTAGTTTGTAGTCTGTTGTACTACTTGTAGTGTACATTGATTTTGTTATTTATTTAATGTTTTTTTTCTTTACGGCTTAGATTTTCTTGTGTGTTTGCCATCACCAAAAAGGGGGAGATTATTGCGTATCTGATTTTTAGAAATAAAATTTTTATGACTGCAAACACTTATGTTTTACTTCGGCTGCCTTACCTACTAACATTTCAGGTCCACATGATCAAAAGTGCAATTTGAACCAGCTCAAGATTGGGTAGATTAGGTCTGAGTCAGTCTATAATGTATTTTTTCCTTTCTTAAGTCAATTGTAATCGTTATGGTGCCTGATGCTAAGTAACCCTACACACACACTTGAGTGATTTTTTCTAGCTAAATTAGAGTTTTTTAATTTTTCTCACATCGTTCGGGATGATCCCAAAATTGTCCTGGATGATCAATCAAAAACAGAAACCCTAATTAGAGCATCCTGGTTAAGGTAGCCGTCATTAAGCATATCATCCTAGACGATTTTGTATCGTCCTAGATGATAGGCTCAAATCAGAAAGAATTAGCCGCTAGATCAATTTAGGTAACTTTATTTTTTAATTTTCATCCAAGACATCGGCCTGGATGACATAGTATAATTATGCCTAAATTAAGCTGCAGATTAAGGAAAGTAATTAAGCTAGATTGATACGATCATATCGTCCTGGACGATCGCAGGATCGGCCAGGACGATCAATTCAAAAAGCTTGATTTCTCCTAGACTACTATAAATCATACACCATCCTTTCAGAGTGATGTTCTGGATGATTTGGGCAGATTTTGAACTAATCGGCCCAGACAATCAATAGATCGGCCTGGACGATCAAGTCATTTTATTTTTGTCCAAACTCCCATTCAGAGCGATGGTCTGGACGATAATCCTCAATTTGAACTAATCATACAGGACGATATAATATCATCTTGGATGATATGAACAAAAATCCTCTAATCATTATAAGTCGTCTGAGCTGATTGAGCTTAATTAGTACTGATCGTACAGGATGATAGGAATATCATCCTGGACGATAAAGTCGATTCTTGAAAATCTATTTAAAGGACTCATGTTTTCTCAAGTCCGAGGATCTTTTGCCACTCTCTTGACCTGGGAGAGCCTGGAGGAGAGGGAGAGAGGGAGGAACTTGTGAGGGGGAGCTTGTGAGGGGTTTCACAAGGGTTGCTCCTAGCAAGGTTCTAAGGCGTCTTCTCCTATCATCGTTCCTCATCCTTGGAGTTTCATGGGAGGTCTTCTTCAGTAATTGATCGAGGTTCTCTGCCTGCTTCAGGAGGAAGTAAAAGGAGTTGGGTTCTTTGCCCGCTTAAGGAGGAAGCAAAAGGAGTCAGTTCTCTGTCGCACCAGGGTTGGTGGAAAGGAGTTTTTGTAAGGGCTTCTCCTTCTAGCTGTGGTGGCTAAAGGAGAGACACAAAGTTAGTGAAATACTTAGAGGGTGCCTCCGAGGAGTGTACGTAAGTCAAGGTTTGACTGAACCACTATAAATTTGGTGTGTTCTTTCTTTGTTTTTTACTTCCGTATTTTAATTTCTGCATTCATTATTTTTGTGGTGGATTGTGTTTTGATTTAAGTTCGTGTTTGTTTTGAAAAAGTTTTTAAAATACGAATTCACCCCCCTCTTGGTTAGCCTCGGGAGTAGTTCATAAGGGCTTAACATCCCTAACGTACTTTCAAACGGGTCATGATATGCAAATGAAAGAAACTTATCCCCGAAGGAGTATTTTCTTTTCTCTTTGAATATGGAAATCAACCTAACTTGGATTTCTAAAAGAAGAGGAACTCTCCCCTAGGGGATGTTCCTTTCTCTTTGGATTCTATGTAGGATGGTGATATCGCATCTCAAAGTCAACTTTCATATTTATAACTCAATTAAAATACATTATACTTAAGAAAGAAGATCTAGACATCCTGTCTGGCTATCCTAAGCAATTATAATCAAAATCAACATTTCAAGTAGTTATATATATGAATTAAATTAAATCACAATCATGCTTTTATGCACTTTTAATTTCAAGAGGGACTTAGCATTTTAGCTCCTGTAAAAAATTTATCAATCTAAAGCAATATTTTGCCATATTGATTTAGCCCTGCTTGAGCTAACCACCTACAAATAACTATGTGGGCATCCAGTTCATTCCTAACATATGAGTAATAAAATGCCCATCAAATTAATTAATAGATTGCATAGTAAAAAAATACATCAATCAAATTAATTTACAACCACCATGCAGTGAAAACCACATAAAACTCGGCACATAATAGCAGGAAAGTCGATTATCCTAGCAAACCATCTACAGTGTATGGAGAAGGATGTGTGGCTTGGATATGTCCTATGATGGGTATATTTTTAAAGTTGCATAGCATGTTAATGTTCATTGAAGGCTTAAGTGAAATTTAATTTGAGTTTAAATATTAATATTTTAAAGACAATTTTAAGATGGATTTAAGAGTTAAATGATTAATACATTTATTCATGCCACAACCATGAAATATATTTTACGTTCCTTGGGACTAAGTTAATAGCCTCGTTGGCCTGGGTTACCCAATAGTAATCAGTATTAATTAAGTGATTTAATTGGTTTAAGGTCAAGGGGTTGAAAATTTTAATTAAATGGATTGATTATTGGTTGGGATTATTAAGATTAATATTTTTTGGAACTTAAACCAATTATTGAATTTTAGAAATTTGGGAATTATTTAATGCATTAATTAAGAGGTCAAATTTTAAATTTTTAAATTAAATTTAATTATTGGATTTTAGTATTTTTTTTAATACTAGACTCTAAGATGTGTAATTTGACACAAAGTTTACTGAAATTAAATTTTTTTTCTAAGTTACGAATTGTTGAAGTTTAAACCTATTTTGAACTATAATTTTTATCAAGTGTTGTGGATATGAGCAGGCAGCTGTGATCTAGTCGAACAAGATCTTAGCTACCTGTGATGTCAAATGGTCAGGTCTGACCACAAACCTGATAAGATCAGGGCCATTTAATCCAAATTGAAAGAATCAAACAGTCATGAACTCATCACCTTCCTCCAACCACCAGAAAACCCTAGAGTTAGGTTTTTTATTCAAGATCCTAATATAATATAAAAAATAACATAATATTCTAGACATAGATGATAGATGATAGAGGAAATAATGGGGATAATTTTTATCCATTTGCATGCAAAGATGGCTAGGTTGTTTGAATGAGATGACCTAGGCCCTAGGGCTTAGGTAATACTTCTATTTATTGATTGATTTTGAGTGGAGGAAGTATTGTTAAGCTTGTAGATTGTCTGAGATTGATTTGCTAGATAAAGTCAACAATTGGAACAATTTTGACAGTAAGCCTTAAGTCTTGGGATGGAATAATGTTCAATTTTTCACTGATTCTACCACCGACAACTACTAAACAAAAGGAAATCTCTAGAAGAATGTGGAGGAAGCTCCAGGGAAGTCGAACGAAAACTTGAAACAAATAGATAGTGAATGGCCCAGGGTTATAAAAAATACTCAAGTTTCACATGACCTGCCCTATTCCAGTCTTGGAGCTACTGTGGATGGCTGGGAGGCTTTAGAGTTGTTGCTTGGATGGATAAAAAGTGTCCCTAGCCATTATAGCGTCAGGGAACTTTTTTCCCATGTGAAAATGACCCTTAATTAATCTCATGCATGAGAGGGGACAACTATTCACTTTGAATTATGGCCAGCGGCTAAGCTAGTTGGGCCTATTCCAAGGGATCTTCTGGAAGCATTTAGGTTGGGTCAAGCAGGCTGGAATTAACAAGAGAGGCAAGGCCAGGTGGTTTGACCACTAGGAAGGGTTTGGGCCTTTGTGGGGTTGTTTAACTGGTCAATTTGACTAAGGCCATTTTATGTTGCAAGTAGGAGTACCTAATGGATGTATGGGATGCTTTAGAAATTATAGGAAGCCATGTAATGGGTGTTTGAGTGAAATATTAATCAGATTAGCCCATTACAAGTTCATGTTGACTGGTTTGACTAGTCAACTTATTAAAGCATAGTGAGGTGGATTTTAGAAAACTTATGGGAACTATTTGAGTATTTAGTAAAGGATATACATTGATAGATTCAATATGCAAGTGAATGGGTCTTTACATGGTGGGGTTTGACCAAGTCAAACCAACTATGGGTTGATTTGTAGTAGAGTTGGAAGGATATAAGCTTGTTGTTTAAATCAATGCCGAGTGTTTAAAGTTATGATATTAAAGTTTGAGTGTGTGGGAGCAAAGCGGTCAATGAAACCTAAATTGACTTGAGATAGATTCTGTTAACCTGGCTAAGTCATGCTTGGTTTGGTTTATAAAGATGTTAGACACATTCACGCCATGCATTGGAGTGAGGTGGAAGGTCTAAAAGCTTTGAATTGACTAAATACCTCGAAATCAACCAATGCAACCTGATTTAACCAGGATTGGGTTCAATTGTCCATGTAGATTGGTTACCGAGTCAAGATGTCCAATCAGGTTAAAATTATTAGGGTAAGTTGTTAAGGCATTTTGATAAAGTTCAAAGAGGATTTAAAGCTTGATTGAATATAAATATGGTTTTTAGTTGAACTGGTCAACCATGGTTGAATTGGTGAACAAGGTCAAACTAGAAGTTGTGTTTAGGCCCAATTAGTTTGATTTGATTAATGGATACCAATGAGGGTAGTCTCATTCATTAGAGAGGTTAGTTGGATTAAAATGGCCATTTGGACTATTAAGGGGCCATTTGGTCAACCAAGGTTGACTTGGTCAACCAAGTTAGATCAAAGCATGGGTTTGTATCTAATGCTTTTATAATTATGTTTAGGATGCATTGGAAGAGGCTTCAAAGTTTTTTTTTGTGCCATATTGAGTTTTAGAGATAAGACCAAATTTGCCCTTAAAGGGCACATTGGTCATTTTGGCCCCTGGTCAACCATGGGTCAAACTACATCCAACAAAAAGAAGTTTACTTGTCAACATGTCATAACAAAGGTTATAGACATGGTCAAGGGTTTTGGTATAGGTTCCCAAGTCAAATTCTGCAAAGTGGAGGGTCGAGCGGCATAGATTGTAAATATTTTAAGTTTTTTTAGCCTTTGGAAATCAATTTGGTTTATAGGGTAAGAAGTGTCAGATTGAGCTCAAGTTTGAGTGGTTAATCCTAGTGACATGCCGAATAATATGCAATTATTAGATCATGAATTGGGGGTCATTTGACAGAATTTTGAAGTGTTTGAAAAATCACCCAAAAACGGTTTCAGAACAAGACCTTAGCCCAATATTTTGTTCTAGAATTTTAGATTTAAAATAAGCTTTGGATTTGATTGATTAAGTTTGAATTATCCATATTGATCATAATAAAATGGATGATTGGGATTGATTGAATATGATTGAAGCCTGATCAAAGGCTGGATTGAAGTTTGGAGTTGAAAACTGAAATGGATTAAGATTTTATTAAGGACTAGATTGAAACTTAATTGGGATCTATATGACTGACAAGTAGAAAATTTTGACCATCATATCACTAACAATATTCTAGATAGGTCCTAATAACCTCACGTAGAAATGAGGTCAAGAAATGGACAAATGGAAAGATCAAGTATGGAGTTTTGATTCTAAGTGAAGAAAACATCTAAGTTTAGAAAATTACAATTAAGTTTATACGTGGGTAGTGCCAACAAAGGGCATTCTCTACCACTAGCGAATCTAATCATAAGGGAAGGAAACACCTAACCATAAGGAAAAAGAGTCTGGATTTAAAACTAGTATGGTGCCATAAAGGATGTTCTCCACCACTAGCACGTCTAAAGCTAAGGAAAGAAAAAATATAACCTTAAGGAAAAGAAAACTGTATTAAAACTAGGATGGTGCCACAAAGGGTGTACTCCATCACTAGCATATCAAATCCTAGGGAAAGAAAAGATCTAACCTTGATGAAAAGAAAACTATATTAAAACTAAGATAATACCACAAAGGGTGTACTCCAGCATAAGCACATCTAATACTAAGGAAAGAAAAGATCTAACCTCAAGGAAAAAAATTGCATTAAACTTGGATGGTGCCACAACCAACCTACTCTACCACTAGCATATCTAATCCTAAGAAAAAAGAAATCTAGCCTTAAGAAAAATTAAACTCGATTAAACAGGATGGTGTTACGAATCTGAGATTATGGATTAGACTTTTGATGATAGCAAACATTCATGTTTTTCTATGACTGCCTTGCCTACTAATTTTTCAAGACCACAAGATTGAATGCAACTCAAGCCAGTTCAAGATCGGGTAGATTTAGGTTGAGTCAAGTATGTATTTTTTCCTTTCTTGAGTTAATTGTAAAAGTGGTTCTTGATGCTAAGTAACCTTGCACACACACACTTGAGGGGTTTTCTGAGTTTTTTTTTGTTTTCAGTACATCATCCTGGACGATATTCATATCGGCCAGGACGATCCAACTAAAAATAGAAACCCTAATTAGGACATCCTGATTAAGCATACATCATTAAGCAAATCATCCTGGACGATCCTTGTATCGGCCAGGACGATAGGCTCAAATCAGAAAGAATCAGCCGCCATGATCAATTTATGTATTCTTTATTTTAAAATATTAGCCAGGACGATCTCCATATCGTCCTGGATGATGCAGCACAATTATTCCTAAATTAATCTAGCAATTGTGAAAAGCAATTAAGGCTGATTAATACGATCACATCGGTCGAGCCGATCGCAGAATCGGTTGGGATGATGTCCTGGACGACTGATATCGACCAGCATCTATTCCGGACAATGTTCAGGATGATTGTACTCAAATTTAAACTAATCAGCCATGACGATATTGTATCATCCTGGACGATGTAACCAATTTTCTTCTAATTGTCCTAAATCGTTCCGGCTGATTGAGGTTATTTTATACTGATCGGCCAGAACGATATTTCTATCGTCCTGGATGATAATGTTGGTTCTTAAAATTTTATTTAAAGGACCCAAATTTGGTCATGCTTAAGACCTTGAGAGCTTCTGTCTTGACCTGAGAGAGCTTTGGGAGAGGGAGAGAGAGAGAGAGAGAGAGAGAGAGAGAGAGAGAGAGAGAGAGAGAGAGAGAGAGAGAGAGAGAGAGAGGAACTTGTGAGGGGGAGTTTGTGAGAGAGTTCACAAAGGTTACTCCAAGTAAGGTTCCAAGTCGTCATCTCTGTTCTTCATCCTTCATCCTTGGGAGGTTCTTGGGAGGTCTACTTTAGCAAAAGGTCTGGGTTCTCTGCCCGCTTCAGGAGGAAGCAAAAGGAGTCAGTTCTTTACCGCGCCGGGGTTGGTGAAAAGGAGTCTATTGTAAAGGCTTCTCCACCTAGTTACGAGAGTTAAAGGAGAGACAGTTAGTTAGTGCAATACTCGGAGGGTGCCTTCGAGGAGTGGATGTAGGTCAAGGATTGACCGAACCACTATAAATTCAGTGTGATCTTTCATTATTTTGCTTCCGCATTTATTTATTTTTGCACTTTGATTTCTGTGGTGTTTTTGGTTTTAATTTTGTGCTTTACCTAAAGAAATTTTTTTTAAAATACCAATTCACCCCCCCTCTTGGTTAGCCTCAGGCTTGGTCTTAAGGGCTTAACATCCCTAACGAACTTTCAAGTGGTATCAGAGCAGGATTCATAAAAACTAAGTTTGAAAACTATTTGAATTTTGATCCATGTCTAGCAACAAAAATCATAATACTGCGGAAGGGTATTCTATTACCCGACCACCTTTGTTTGATAATATTCCTTTTGATTTTTGGAAAACTTGCATGTCTACATTTTTACAATCAATTGATTATTGCAAGTGGATGCTTGTTACGGATGGTTATAAACCTCCAACTGGAAAATTGAATGGCATTATTATTCCACTTCCTTTTACTGAATGGACTTTAGATGAAAGGGATTTAGCTCAATTAAATGCAAAATGTCTGAACTATTTTTTCTATGCTTTGAAATCGGAAGATTACATGCGTGTTTCCACTTTCACTATCGGTAAAGAAATTTGGGATAAATTGTGTATCACCTATGAAGGTACTAATTAAGTTAAGAAATCCCGTTTGAATATTCTCTTGCATGATTATGAACTTTTTTGTACGAAACCTTCTCAATCGATTTCTGAGATGCATATAAGGTTTACTCAGATTGTTACTTCATTAAATGTATTAGGAAGAGAACTTTCTAACTATGAAAAAGTAAACAAAATTTTAAGATGTTTGCCTTCCTCTTTTGATGCAAAAATTACTGCAATATTTGAATCTAAAGATTTAAATGCATATTCAACCGATAACTTACTTGGTTCACTCATTGCTTACGAGCAAGGGGTGAACCAAAGAAATCTTGATGCAGATAAAAGGAAGAAGGAGAAAACGGTGGCACTTAAAGCGAACGATTCACACACTAACTCTTTCGGGTCTAAAAGCGATGATGTTGCTTTAATCACAAGGCAATTTAAGAGCTTTCTAAGGAAGAAGCACAAGAATCATCAAAAGTGGAATAAAGGTAAGGGTAGCAAAAAATTTAAGAATTCTAATGATATAATTTGCTTTGAATGCAGGAAACCTGGGCACGTTAAAGCTGATTGTCCTACGCTTAAGACACACCCAAGTAAGGAAAAGGGTGAGGAGAAACCAAACTTCAAAAAGGACAAGAGCAAGAAGCGATTCCAAAAGGAAACAACAAACTTGTGCTTAATGGTAGACAATAATCTTGGTCAAAGTGACCAAGAAGAGGTATGTGAACCAACTTATGATCAATTATTAGAAATTTGTGAGCACATGCATACATTATACAAAAAACTCAAAAAATCTCATGCTAGTTTGAAATTAGAATTCTTAAATTTGCAAAAAGAGCATGAAAATCTTTTAAAAGAAAATTCTCAAATTGATAGCAACTACATGGCTTTACTTGATGAGTTTTATGCATTAAACAAAAAACACAATGAATTATCTGATGCATATGATTCTTTAAAATCATCCCATGCAGAGTTAGAAAAAGAATTAACAAATCTTAAAGTTTTTGAAAATAAACCATTACATGTATTTAAAAAGAAGCATCACCATAGGAGTAGATTAGTGCATCCTTTTCCTGGAGTTAGATGTTTTTCATGTGGCATGCTAGGACACATAGCACACACTTGCACTATTCACCATAGCTCATATTGGTCTGGAGACCCAAGTTACATGATCCACAGCATGCATTGCATTCTACTTTACATAAGAAGGAACCCAAACATGTTTGGGTTCCTAAATTTGACATTTGATAATTTTTTATGCAAGCTCTCACAAAAGGCCTCGTGAGAGCATGTGGTACCTGGACAGCAGATGCTCTCGACATATGACTAGAGATGCCAATCAATTCATATTGTTGGAGACCAGGACAGGAGTTAAGGTTACTCTTGGAGACAACACCACCAGGAAGGTGGTAGGCTCAGTTATAATTTGTAAATCCAAGAATCTTTTGATTGAAAATGTTTTGCTTGTAGATGGACTGAAACACAACTTGCTCATTATCAGTCAGCTTTGGGACAAGGGCTAGAAAGACCAGCATGTGGTCTGATGAGTTTTGGATCTTAGCCAAGCAAGATGAGTTGAACCAATTATTAGGAATGATGTTTGGGAGCTTGTAGAAAGACCTAAGGGACAAAGTGTAGTTGGAACCAAGCGGGTCTTTAACAATAAGGTGAATGATTTTGGAGTGGTGGTTAGGAATAAGGCAAGATTAGTGGTTAAGGGGTATAACCAAATAGAAGGGATAGATTTTGAGGAGACTTTTATCCCTGTAGCTAGATTGGAATCCATTAGAATGCTATTAGCCTTTGTCCATTATAAGGGATTTTAGCTTTTCCAAATGGACGTTAAGAGTGCCTTTTTAAACGTGGAAATAAAAGAGGATGTGTTTGTAGAGCAACCCCCAGGTTTTGAGAGTTCCCAATTTATAAATCATGTTTTCAAATTAAAAAGGCCTTATATGGATTAAAGCAGGCACCCAGAGCTTGGTATAAGAGGCTTAGCACATTCTTACTAGAAAGGGAGTTTGTTAAAGGGAGTGTAGACACCACCCTTTTCGTAAGGAAAGAAGGAGATGATTTACTCATTGTTCAGATCTATGTCGATGATATAATTTTTAGATCTTCTGATAAAAGGCTATGTGATGATTTTTCTAAAATAATGAGTAAGGAGTTTGAGATGAGTATGATGGGATAATTGTCCTACTTTCTGGGGTTTAGCATTAGACAATTAGATGTGAAACTTTTTTTAGCCAAATAAAATACATAAAGGACATCTTGAATAAATATGAAATGGATAAAGCCAAGCCAATTAATACTTACATGACCTCAGGAATTCAATTAGATAAGGACCTAAATGGAAAATTAGTTGATCAAAAGAAGTACAGAGGGATGATTGGATCTTTACTTTACCTGACTGCAAGCCAACCTGATATAATGTTTAGCATTTATCTTTGTGCTAGATTTCAAGCTGACCCTAAGTAATCCCACCTGACTGCAGTTAAGAGAATGCTTAGATACCTTTTAGGGACCCAAAACCTAGGAATCTGGTACCCTAGGCATAGCATTTCTTTTGAGATTATTGGATTTTTTTATTATGATTTTGCAGGATGTAAGGAGGATAGAAAAAGCACTTCTGGAACTTGCCAATTCATAGGACAATCTTTAGTCTCCTGGTCTAGTAGAAAGCAAAACTCTGTTGCTCTTTCCACTACTGAGGCTGAGTACACTGCTTTAGGAAGTTGTGTGGCCCAAGTTCTTTGGCTAAAATAGCAAGTACTGAATTTAGAATTACCTGTAGGCACCATCTCAATTCTTTGTGACAACACTAGTGCTATCTGCATTTCTAAGAATCCTATCTAACATTCAAGGACTAAGGACATTGACATTAGGCATCACTTTATTAGAGACCAAGTGACTAAGGGAGACATTGAGTTACATCATGTGGCGATTAAAATCAACTGGCTGACATTTTTACTAAACCACTGGCCTTCGACACATTCAGCAATTTAAGGATCAGATTGGGTGTGATTGACATTAATGCATGAACTTGATTTTTACTGGTGTTTTATCTGCTGATTACTTTGATGTATTTTTCTAGTTTTTGTTAGTTATTTCTTTTTTTGGTTATTTATTTTTTTATTTGTTTTTGGTACTTTATTTTTCTATATGCCTTGCTTTGTTTTTCCTTTTCAAATCATCGCTGAATTGAAATCTTATGTCTTTTTTTTATTTTAAAATTTTGGAGTTAAGGTTTTACATCTCTTAATCTGCTAAAAGTTAAAAATACTGTTGATTGTGTCTCTTTTTCTAACCTATTTTGGTGGTAAAAATTTCTTTTCTAACCAAAAGTCTATTTCAAATTAACAACTGGATTTTGCAATTGAGATCTTTTCTACCTTGCTACAGTAATCTAGCTTATACCATAATAGTCAAAGTTTTTATGTTACTTCAAGATTTCTCGTTATCCTGTCAATGCATCTCTCACATGATTTTTTATTCTATTTTGTGGATTGTTCTTCCCTACATTAGAGAGTGAGTTTTTCTTCTCTAACATCTGGAAGATATACTCACAATTAAGAATATTTAAGGGTTTTTGGAAAAGAATCTAGCTTGCAAAAAAAAAGTGGCCAATGATGCCAAAAACAAAAGATGCGTAATGACACCAAATTGAAAAACAAATATATATATATATATATATATATATATATATATATATATATATATACACACACACACACAAAGTGTTTCAAAAATTAAAAGATGTGTAAAATGCGTAATTCAATGGACAAGAGGCATAAAATGAGCCCATCAAAAAGCAAGCTATCTTCCTTTCCTCCAACTCTTAAAACTTAGAAGATTCATATATCACTTGAGATTTTCAAAGACTTTATTTCAAATTTTGCGCTTCAACAAACTACTTTGATATATTATTTTATAAGATATTTTTCTAAAACCAAGTCTTGATCCGGATCTCTTTTTCTTATCCAAATATTTTTTTTAGTTATGCCTTTTGATTTCAAAAGAAGATTTTGCCCTAAAAGAAGTCCGAGCATAGGGTTAACATGATCGAATATTTTACCATTTTTTTGGATTTTTGAAGTTGTTAACTCATTAACTTACAAATTTTTAAAATCAATCACATGGAGACTATATCATGTTCATGCCTTGATTAAGAGAAAAAAAAACTTTTTTGCTTTTGTTTTATCTTTGCAATTTTTTGTTGTTGTTGTTGTTTTTGGGCCTTCTCTGATCATCTCCATCCCTCCTTTGATTTAAAATTTTTTGTTACATCGTCCTGGTTGATATTTATATCGTCCTGGATGATCGGTTTTTCATGCTTCAAGAACTCCATTACTGAATATTCTGATTTTTCTGCTCTCATCGTCCTGGACGATATGATCGACCTCTGCTACAATCATCTTGATCATCCTGGCTGATACCTTTTTTCATCATGGATGATGCATTTATTGGTTATCATCCCATATGACACACCTGTTCATCCTGAGCGATACACGTGTCAGTACATTTAAAATCTTTAAAATTGCCTGGGATGATCCATTTTTGGACAATCATCCTGGACGATCCACGGTTCGTCCTGGATGATACACGTGGTGCACGATTTAAAATGTTTTAAATTCGGTCAGTACGATCCATTATTGAGCATCATCCTAGACGATCCACCTAATTGGCCTGGATGATCTACTTTTTCAACGGTCGTTCGGCCTGACTCCTCGGGATGATCGCCTGTGTCTAATCATCCCAGATGATCGAATCACCTTTTTGACCAATTAGCATGTTCACAATAATTACACCGGATCATCCTGGACGATCCTGCGATCGGCCTGGACGATCTGACCATTCTTTTAAATTCAGAGCCTTCCAGCCATTTTTTTGCACTTCAATCATTTTCTCCTTGCTTGTTTACTTCCTATTTGCTTATTATGGGTGGAAGAAAGCGTGATTGTCAGATGTCTAGCAGCTCTTCGAGGGGAATGTAGAACCCTCATTTTTGGGAGACAAACGATCAGGCTGCCTCCTATTGTTATAAAGAGTGCGGCATTACTCTCTCCCGAATAATCAATCCAGCCTATCTCTCCTATCCGGTACTGAATCCTTTCACTCACACCTCTCTTTACTTTATTCTCACCCTCGCAGTCCCTTTTAGTTCTAAACTTCTTTTTGAATTTTATGCAAACCTCCGCATAAATTCTTCCTACACTGCTCTCACCTCTTATGCGAATCAACGCCCTATCGATATCACATATCAAGATTGTGCCGAACTATTATAGCTTTCCACCACTGGGGATAAGCTGCATACACTTATCTCTAATCCTGACTTTGACTAGTCCACTGCAAATCACTTTCTTTGCCACACCAATGCACCCTTTTATGTTGGAGAGACTAGCTCTTTACTCAAAGAGTCTAGGACAATCTAGCATGTCATTCGCATTTCAATTATTCTAAAAGCTAAGGACCGAGTCCACATCACTCCACTGCTTTCACTTACTACCTTTTACGTTCTGGCCCATAGAGAGTTCAATGCTACTGACCTATTTTTTTGCTACATTGAGCATTTAACTACAATCCGCGATCCAGGTCATAAAAGGAAACCCAATCTTGCTCTAGGACACCTCATTGCCTATATTCTAGAATCTAAATACCAGCTTCAATATCCTTCTCCTCCCGACCTTCAGCCACCCGTCTACTCAAACAATTCCTTCAACGTCTTTCACAGTACTCGTCTCCACCCAGGGGATGGGGAAGCTCGGGGGGCCGAGGAGGAGGAGGCTCCCGCTCCTGTTCCTGAACATGTTCCTCTCTGCCAGCACTCACAGTTGGATCAATTATTGGAGAGATTTGATTAGTTAGAGACCCATTTCGATGCCTATGTTGCACACCAGTAGCAGCAGCATGACTAGGACATGGCCTGGTTTGGGGCATAGTTTGCTATGCTCTCTAGTTACATTCAGCAGCCACCACCACCTCCGTCGGATGATCAGGGTCCATCATTTTTCTAGTTTTAGTTTCCATTTTATGTAGTTTGTTTTTCTTATTCTTTTGTTTTAGTTTTTGTTATGTTTTTTATTTGTGTTATGTTGTGTTTTCCTCCTTTTATGATATCAAAAGGGGGAGTAGTCTGATGTATCTTGTACTTTGAATTCTAGAACTTAGTGAACTATTTTTTTCGTCATAATGTTTTTACTGAACTGCCATAACTGCTTGGAATTCTCTGTTTTTGTTTGCCATCATCAAAAAGGGGGAGATTGTTGCGAATCTGAGATTATGGATTAGACTTTTGATGATAACAAACATTCATATTTTTCAACGACTGCCTTGCCTACTAATTTTTCAGGACCACAAGATCGAATGCAACTAAATCCAGCACAAGATCAGGTAGATTTAGGTTGAGTCAAGTCTGTATTTTTTCCTTTCTTGAGTCAATTATAAAAGTGATTCCTGATGCTAAGTAACCTTGCACACACACACTTGAGGGGTTTTCTGAGTTTTTCTGTTTTGAGTACATCGGCCTGGACGATACACATATCGGCCAGGATGATCCAACTAAAAATAAAAATCCTAATTTGGGAATCCTGGTTAAGCAGTCATCATTAAGCAAATCGTTCTGGATGATCCTTGTATCGGCAAGGACGATAGGCTCAAATAAGAAAGAATTAGCCGCCATGATAAATTTAAGTATTCTTTATTTTAAAATATCGGCCAGGACGATCTCCATATCGACCTGGATGATACAACATAATTATGCCTAAATTAATCTGGAAATTATGGAAAGTAATTAAGGCTGATTAATATGATCACATCGGCTGGGCTAATCACAGAATTGGTAGGGACGATGTCCTGGACGCCAGCATCTATTCCGGGCGATGTTCAGGATGATTGTACTCGAATTTGAACTAATCGGACAGGACAATATTGTATCGTCCTGGATGATGTAACTAATTTTCTTCTGATCGTCCCAAATCATCCCAGCTGATTGATCTTATTTTGTACTGATCGGCCAGGATGATATTCCTATTGTCCTGGATGATAATGTCAGTTCTTAAAATTCTATTTAAAGGACCCAAATTTTCTCATGCTTAAGACCTTGAGTGATACTATCTTGACTTAAGAGAGCCTTGGGAGAGGGGGGGGGGGAGAGAGAGAGAGAGAGAGAGAGAGAGAGAGAGAGAGACAGAGAGAGAGAGGAACTTGTGACGAGGAGTTTATGAGAGGGTTCACAAAGGTTGCTCCAAGCAAGGTTTCAAGTCATCGTCTTCATTCTTCATCCTTCATCCTTGGGAGGTCTACTTCAGCAAAATGTTTGGGTTCTCTGCCCGCTTCAGGAGGAAGCAAAAGGAGCCGGTTCTCTGCCACACCGGGGTTAGTGAAAAGGAGTCTATTTTAAAGGCTTCTCTGCCTAGCTGTGGGAGCTAAAGAAGAAACACTTAGTTAGTGAAATACTCGGAGGGCGCCTTCGAGGAGTGGACGTAGGTCAAGGATTGACCAAACCACTATAAATTCGGTGTGATCTTTCTTTATTTTGCTTCCGCATTTATTTATTTTTGCACTCTGATTTATGTGGTGTTTTTGGTTTTAATTTTGTGCTTTACCTAAATTTTTTTTTTAAATACCAATTCACCCCCCCCCCTCTTGGTTAGCCTCGGGCTAGTTCTTAAGGGCTTAACATCCCTAAAGAACTTTCAGATGGTGCCACAAAGAGTATACTCCACAACTAGAACATCTAATCATAAGAAAAGAAAGGATCTAACCTTAAGAAAAAAAGTTGATTATATTAGGATAGTGTCATAAAGGGCATACTCCACCATATGCATGTCTAATCCTAAGTAAAGAAAGATCTAACTTTAAGGAAAATAAAATCGAATTAAACTAGGATGGTTCCACAAAGGGCGTACTCCACCACTAGCACATTAATCCTAAGGAAAGAAAAGATCTAACCTTAAGGAAAGAAAATTGGATTAAACTAGGATGGTGCCTCAAAGGGCATACTTTACCACTAGTAGTTCTAATCCTAAGGAAATAAATGATCTAACTATAAGGAAAAGAAAACTGGATTTAAACTAGGATAGTGTCACAAAGGATGTACTTTACCACTAGCACATCTAATCTCAAGGAAAGAAAAGATTTAGCCTTAAGGAAAAGAAAACTTGAATAAATTAGGATCGTGCTATAAAAGGCATATTCCACCACTATCATGTCTAATACTAAGGAAAGAAAGGATTTGACCTTAAGTAAAAGAAAATTGGATTGAACTAGGATGGTGCCACAAATGACGTAATGCACCACTAGCACATCTAATCCTAAGGAAAAAAAGATATAACCTTAAAGAAAAGAAAACTGGATTTAAAATAGGATGATGCCACAAAGGGCACATTCCATCACTATCATATCTAATCATAAAGAAATAAAAGATCCAACCTTAAGGAAAATAAAACTGGATTGATTTTTTATTTGATTAATTTTTTTTTAAATACGAAAATTTTAATAGACGAACAATCCCACTTGATTCAAAACACAAAAGATTTTAATGATCGAAAATTCAAGCTATATCAAGTGTATAATTTCTTAAGCAAATGCCCATTGACTGGTAATATTGGGTGATTTCCTTTACAATCAACTAGCACATTCGAGCCACCTTTATAGACTATCTCTATGATAAAAAGTCTTTCCTATGTCAGTTCAAACTTTCCACCAATCTTTTAGTGAGCTAAGATAGGCCTCTAAAGAACCAATACTAAGTCTCCTACTTGGAAGGTTTTAGGTCTCACTAACTTATAATGAGTATGAACCATTCAGGCTTTATACAACTCTAAGTTTTATTGAGCTTGGAGATGATGTTCTTCAAGGCTTTCAGGCTCTTTTAACTGAAGTTATGCATTCTAATAAATTGTAATTTGATTCTATATTGTAACTCTTAGTGAATGAATCTATACTTCTAGAGGGTCTACTACCTCGGACCCATACACTAGTGTGAATAGACTAGATTTTGTCGGGGTCCGATATGTGGTTTTATAGGCCAACAAAGCTTTCACCAACCTCTCATACCATTGACACTTATTATCATTTAGGGACTCTTTGATGATTTGCACCAGGGTCTTATTGAAGACCTCAGCCTACTTATTAGCCCGTTGTAATAGATTATTATATATCTCCAACCACTATTATGGCATCTTGCAAAATTATTGATCTTCGTAGACTTGAAATCAAACCCATTATTTGATATGATTCTGTGGGTTATGTCAAAAATATATATGATATGGTCACAAAAGAACTTTATAATATAGTTTGATATTAAGTTGTGTAAGAGAACTGCATTCTCCCATATTGAAAAGTAGTTAGTCATGGCTAAAATAAAGCGATGACCCCTCGTAGAGAGAGGAATAATAGGCTCGATAATGAATATGCCCTAACTATCTAAGGGCTATGAAGCTATCATGGGATGCAATACGTTAGGTGGATGATGTAAAACCACACAATATAGCATTAATTGCGACATTCATGCAATCGTCAATCATCATAGGCCAGTAGTATCCAAGCCTTTTAATTTTTAGTTTATTATTAGGACCTAATTGATGAGCAGCATATAGTCCCGCATGGACTTCATTCAAGATATTTTGGGCTTTCTATTTAAAATAAATAATATAGCTACATTTGATTGAATGATCAACATTACAAAGTGTTATTTACAAGTGCATGTGAGAGGGCATATTTATTGATTTGATCGACAAGGGATTTATCCTAAGGGAGTTTTCCTTCTTCAAGGTAACTCATTAGTAGTTATCTCTA
The DNA here is from genome assembly GCA_022539455.1 of Dendrobium nobile. NCBI lineage: Eukaryota > Viridiplantae > Streptophyta > Magnoliopsida > Asparagales > Orchidaceae > Dendrobium > Dendrobium nobile. The sequence continues at coordinate 29,423,149 of CM039733.1, read as the reverse complement.
ATCACCTTCTTAATTAATCATTGAAGAGGCAGATAGGAACTGAAAAGACTTATTATTGATGTGCTCCAAATCTATAGGAGATAGGACTTGACGACCCAAAATCTCTATAGGAATAGAGTCTTCTTCTAGACTTGTAAATTCCTTTGTAACCTTTGTTAAGGCATCCACGGTAGAATTACTTTCACTAGGAATTATGTACAAAATTATAATAGGAATCTATGGCTGGTGTATTAGTGATACTTGAGGAGCTTAGGATTTAAAACCTTATAGGTTTCTACAATCAGGTTGATCACTAGTTGAGAATCACAAAATATTTTAATCTTTTTTATCACCATCAAGATTACAAGTTTCGAATCAATTATTAGAGGTTCATACTCAGCCTCATTATTCATGTAAAATTATCATAAATGATAGGAAAAGTGCATCATTTCCTTTTCTGGTGTTATGAAAACTAGACCAAATTGGCTTTTCCATTAATTATAGATTTTTATGCTTTACCCTGCTAAGAGGATGCTACACCATCAAAATAAAATTCCCAGATACATTCATTGGATTCCTTTAAACTCATGATTTTCTCATTAGGTAAATCATCATTTAGAAGAGAATCTATCGGTAGCGAGTGTGCTGCATGGAAGTTAGCAATGGCCTATCCTTTCATGGCATGTAGGGTAATGAAAGTTATCTTGAATTGGAGCAATATCATAGACCACCATGCCATATGTCCTTAAAACATAGGATGGGTTATAAGATATTACAATGGGTTGACTCTAGAAATCAAACTCACTTGATGAGAAAGCATGTAATTCCTGAGCTTTTGGGTTGCAAAAAGTAAAGCAAGATAATGCTGCTCAATTTAGGGATACCAAATTTTAGTAGGAAGGAGTCTTCAAGTCAGATACTAGAGAGCATTCGCATTCTCCTTATCATTGATTTGAGCTAATAGAGCACGAAACAACTCATTCATAGCAATGGAGTAAAGAATATGATGTTTTCTCATAATAGGGGCTGCCAAGACTAGCAGATGTATAAGGTACTCTTTGATGCTCGAAAGTATTTTTACATTTCTCATCCCATATGAACATAGTGTTCTTTTTTGCTAAGATGAAGAAGGGTTAACATCTTTTAGAAAGATTTGAAATGAACCTCCTTATATATGATAGTCTACCTTAAGGAGACCTCAATTGAGAAGGCTCCTAAGATGCGGCATATTTGAGATGGTTTCAATTTTGGCATAATAAATTTCAATTCAATGATGCCTCACTATGAAATTTAAGCATTTACATGAAGTGATGTTGAAAGAACACTTCAAAGGGTCCATTTTGAAGTAATAGCAACACAACCGCTCAAAGATAACTCTTAAGTCATATAGGTGAGCCTCTTTAACTTTTCTCTTTATGACCAAATTATCAATGTAACATTTAACTTGATTGTGGATTAAGTCATCAAAAATTTGAGTCATGGTCTAGTGGTAGGTTGCACCAATATTCTTAAGACCAAATGGCGTCACCTTATAACAGAATATTCCTATATGAGTTTTGAATGTAGTATTTCTGGGGACATCTTGATTTAGTTATAACCATATAAGTCATCCATAAAAGTGAAAACAACATGCAAAAAGGTAATGTCCACCATAAGCTCGGGTATGGGTAAAGTAAATTCATCCTTAGGACATGCCTTATTTAGATCTCCAAAGTCGATACTAATTCAGATTTGGTTATTCTTTTTTCAAACTAGCACGAGGCTAGCTACCCAAGAGGACTATTATTCCTCTCAAATTATTCTAGCCTTGACCGGATTCTTAATTTCAAAAATGACTTGCTGCTTGATTTTTAGATGCATGCGTCGAGGAGCTTGTTTAACAATAATGGCATCATGCCAAATTTCAAGTTTATGAACTACTATATCAGCAGACAAGCCTGACATTTCATTGTATGTCCAGGTGAAGCAATCCTTAAACTTAGAAATGAGTTGAATTAGATCCCAAGACTCAACGTAACTCAATAAAGAGCTTATAAAAGTGGGGTAAGGGTCATCCTCTATTCCATTGTTAATTTCTTTTAACTCGTCGACTATCAATTTAATCTCTTCTTCAAATTCAGAGCAGGGCATCCCAAACTTAAAGTTCATCATATTCATCTGAAGTCTCCAAACAAATTTTGTAGAGTGGATCAATAATTTCTATAGGGACATTATTAGATTTAGGATGATTAGGTATCACGAGACAATATTCTTTGTCATCAAATGAACTAGTATTGTTAAAGTCGACACCACTTGTCTGACTCTTCATATTTTTTAATGCCAGATTCTCTCATGGTATCTAACTTGACCCTTAGTCAATCAACCTGGTGCAAGACCTTTAGAGATATAGTTTCTAACACCAACAGGAAAGTAGCCAAAAGATAATTCCTTTAATTTATTGAAATCTGCCTCCTTATGGTTTACATAATCTTATTTCCATAAGGTAGAGGGGCTATGATAGAACCTCTGGACTTTCCTTACTTCATCACCTAAATTAGGAGCATCCTTAATCACTAACCCTATAACACTGCCAATAATAGCGGGGTTAAGGTTAAGGTTTTAATTCTCCCACTGAGCTTTTCCTACATAATCAATTACATCTCATCACTTTTAACTTTTGGGGAATCACCATCTAGGTCACTATCCTATTATAAAGTGAGATCAAATTTTGGAGGGGGATTCAATTTTTGGTAAACAAAAGGAATTACAACATCCTGTACTTTTATTTATTCTTCATAACTTGATTACAGATCAAAGCACATCAGGGGCATTCTTCTTTCAAATGAAACACGACTTTGACTATGTGCCCTTTAGATAATCCTTCAACCTCTTTGAGGTAATATGTTTTAATGCCTAAGGACCATGATACCAGGGTCTTGTTCACCATCTGTTTGTTTTATCTCTTTATTTTTTTATTTTTCTACATTTGATTTTTTATTTTCTTTTGAGCTTTTCTCACTGGTTTCTCCTCATTTGCATTGATCTCAACTTTAGAAAGGGGAGATGACCCTTTAGGTGTGTAATATACAACAACCTCATAGATCATGATCTCTTTAATACAAAATGGTTGCAAATCAACATAATTCATGTACTCAATGTTGTCTCATTAGTACTTGACGGATTGGTGTAGGGTATATGGAACCATCATATACTCGTGGATCCAGGGTCTACCTACAAGTGCATTGTAGGACATCACCGAATCAATTATATGAAATTTTATTTCAATTTTTAATTCTCTTTTCTCTAAAAGGAGGGTGATCGAACCTAAAGACTTCTTGCATTTTTAATTGAACCAGCGTAGCACCAATTTATCGGTGGTGAGATTACGCATATCCATTTAAAGGTATGCAAGAGTCTTACCATTCTTCACACTGACTTATGAACTCAGATAAATAAGAACTCTAAATAACTTGAAATTTCCCATATTTATAATAAATTAAAATGAGTGATTATGTTCAACAATACCCAAAAGTAAATCCTCATCAAAGAAGGTTACTCTTAGGATTTTCTAGAAGAACAGGGCTTCATCTTGAAGTAAACGCTAATTGATCTAGGTAAATCTTTGGGTCAAGAATTGATTTGATTAAGGATTCAATCTTCTCCTTTGAAAGGATAAGGGCATTCTAGATGCTCAAATTAGAAGGAAACTTCCTAAGATGAGATAAAATGTTGCAAACAACCTTAGCAACATCAAGATCAAGACTTAGTGGACTAGGGGAAAGATTTGATTGTTGAGAAGAATTTGGAATTGGATCACTAGAGACTACTTTCTTGCCTTTTTCTTGGGGAGGAAGCCTATGGTGTAAAACTTTATGAGCATAAAGTTGTACCTCCATGATATCCTCGGGTGGATAAACAATGATCTAGTCTATGCTTTCTGAAGGTAATACATCATCATTTTCTAGAGAGGAGTCTAATTCTAAAAAACTCATTTCAGTAAATTCAAGTTAATTTCGGGGAGGTCACCATTTGATAATATCTCATACTCGAATCCCCCTTTAGAGGTCAAATCTAGACGGTTAAGTTTTTAAATATCTTGAATAACCTCACATGGATTTTGATTTTCTTTTGAGGAACTATCATCTTGCAAAATATTCTCATGATTAATCATTAAAATAGATGCAAAATAATCTTTTTATTTAATTGTTGACCATTTATTTTTGATGGGGAAAAGTAAAAAATAAATAACATAAGCAAGGATGGAGTTTTTATGCCACCATCTATTGCTTAAATACATCTCTCATTTGTAAGTTTGCTCTCTACAAAAATATCAACTTTTTCTTTTTTATTTATCATAGTTGTTCCTATAACTACTGGAGAGGAAAGCAGCTCAACCTCCTCTTGCAAAGCCTCCAGGTCAACCTCCCAGATCGGGCCTCAGGCTCTCATCGGTAGTTACTGAGAAAGTTGAAAGACTTATTAATCAACTTTTTAAATGTTTGGGATAAAGCAATATCCCATCCATCTTCAGTGGATAGAGAAAACATATAATTGTTACATGAAATCAACTTAACCTACCCCATATTCGCATCTACAAAGGTATTCTTTAGGAATTAGAATGTTACCTTACCTAAAGTTCCTCTCAAGCCTTTGAAGACCACCATTCCTTGAATATGTGGCCTGACATACAAAGATAGGAGATAAAATTATGATCATCTTTTTATTTGCATCAACTTTTTGCTTGAGCTCTGACAATCTTAAATATGGATTCTTTAAAAGACTTCTATATTTTTCCTTACAGACTCCCTTCTAAAAGAATAAAGTTTTGCCAATTTCTCATTAAAAGGGATCAAGTATGGCTCCCTAGTGAAAGTACAAAGAGGTTGTTAAACCTAATAAAACTATACCAAGACTAACCAAGAGGTGGGGGGGTGAATTGGTTATTTTAAAAATTTCGTGGATTTTAGAAAAACTTTTTAAACTTTATGAAATATAAGAACACTAATTTTGAAATATGCAATTGTGTATAGAGATGATTTTCATAGATAATTTTTTAAGAATAGAATCTAAAGGTAGTAAAATGTGGGAAAAATAAAGTTAATAGAAGAACGCAAAATTTTATAGTAGTTCTATCCAACTAGACCTACATCCACTCCCTGTAGACTCTTTCTCCAGACATTGCACTAAACATAAGTAACTCTCCTTTTTCCCCCACAGCAAGGCAGAGAAGCCCTTTTAAACTGTCTTCCACCAACCTGGTATGATAGAGAACCGTCACTTTTTACACTCTCCTACTGATGGCAGCAAAATTTCTCATCTTTTTTCACTCTCCTGGTGAAGGCAGAGTACCTACTCATCCTTTTTCACCCTCCTGATGAAGGAAAAGTATCATCACGTTTCTTTTCACCCTCCTGGTGAAGGTAGAGAAACTTGATCCAGTCTTGATGGTCTTCCCTCAAGAACTTCGAAAGAAGTTGGGTAAAAACTTGAAGAAGATAAAAGAGATCCTCACTTTGGGCAACCTTGTAAATCCCTCACAACTTCCCTTTAGTGGATCTCTCACTCTTCACTAACAAAATCTCACCCAAACACACTTTCCAAAAGGTTAATCTCAAGAGAAATTTGAAGCAAAGTATAGGATGATAGTTTTTAGGACTACTTATATAGAAACTGCATAAAACATCATCCAAAAATTAAAAATTGCAAGTCAACCAACTTAACTTCATATTGTACTATCATAAATTATACGATAAAAGCAGTTAAAAAAATCAAATTTGGTTCGAACTGGCATGAAAGGAATTTTGTACTCTATCAGTCATTTGCACAATCTGACAACATAAAGTACGAACAGTTCAAAATGAACTAGTTTATATGGTACGATTTGGGATGAAAGGAATTTCATACTTTATCATTCATCTTTTTGACCTGACATCATACAATATGAATAATTCAAAATAAACTAGTTTGTATGGTACAATCTGGGATGAAAGAATTTTTGTACTCTATCAGTTGTCTGTATGACCTGATAACTTACAGTATGAACAGTTCAAAATATTTAAGCCTTGATTTGATTAAGTGTATTCTGGAGGAAAAACTATCAAATCATTAATTACAATTAAATACCATATAATACAATCAAACTTAAAAAACTAACTCTCCCCTTGTGTGTGTGTGCATAGTTACCCAATTACAATCACTCTTGTTCAAACTCAAAAATAATAAAAAATAGAAATATACAAACTCTATTACATACCATCATATTCTACCTTTGTCTCGAAGTTTTCAGTAGTCTGAAGAAGTAAATGAATTCCCTAAAATTTTAGTACTTACAAAAACAACAAGAAATATCCAATTCATGCTAGGAGAAATAATAAAATCATTAGAATAAAAATATTTTGTTATTATAAAAAATAATCACATTCTCAATCTTGTTTCCAATAATCTCCCCCTTTTTTTTATGTCAAAAATATTTATTCTCTAAACTACAAAAAAATAGTTCTTCTCTCCTAAGCTCCCCCTTAATGAAAACCTTAAACACCATGGGGAAAATAAAATTTTGTCCCTCCTTTTTTATTTAATTTTGATGTTTATAAATAAACACAAAATAATCTACAAGGTAAACTAACACAAAAACACAAACACCAAAAAAAAAAACTTTAGACACTAGACCAAGTTCACAAGAAAACTTCAAATAAAAATAATCATAAACAACCTCCCCCTGAGAGCATTTTGACATCCATTATGGCATCAAACCACAACAAAAACAAAACTCAAAGAACTTCAAATCAAAACACAAGTACTGCAAACAAAACTTAAGGTACTTCAAATCAAAACACAAATAATGGTATCAAACCATCCAAGAACTTCAAATCAAAAAAACAAATAATGGTATCAAACCAAACACAAACGAGCTCCCCCTTTTGACATCAGTAAAAAGAGGGGAACACCACAAGAAAAAGTCATGAATATGAAAGTTATTATGGACAAATCTAGATATTGATAACGAAAAGAATTTAAAAAAAAATTGCACAACATTAAAATCCTACAAGATTTTTAAACTCATATTTTAAATCAAAGTATAATTAATAAAAGAAAAATTGATCAGGTTAAATGTTCGTTGTAGAAAGCAAAAATATCAAATAGAATAATTATCTCAAAAATAATTTACAAGAAATAAAAAAAATTTAAATTCAATAGCTAAAATTATTGTTTAATGCATGAATTTCTCTAAGAATTAGAGAGATTGAGGAAATAATCAAATGTAGTGTGGGCTCATTTTATGCCTCTTATCAACTAGAATTGAGATTTTATCTCAAATGTATATCTTTTGATTTTGACTTTTGTTTGGAGAATATTGCGCATCTTTTCAAATTAGGCTCATTTTATGCCTCTTTTTAAATTTGACACTCTTTCTGCATCTTTTGGCATTTTATTCTTTCCATAACTTAAATCAACAAATCTTAGCTTATGCGATTATTTTCTAAATAAAAGAAAAAAAATTCTTGTATAAAGAAGATTAAACCATAAAACAAAATCCAGTGCAAAATAATAAAAAACAACTTTGAATAAGAAAATAAAATTAAAGAAAGTTATATTTTTTGCAATAATTATAAATATAAGATAAATGTCTATCAAAACATGAAGATGATCTCCTTATCTAAATCCAATTTGAATTTGATTTAAAGTGTGAGTAAAAAATAAAGGATATAATATTAAAACGCAAAATTTTCCTTTTTAAATTTTATCCTTCAAATTAACATTTTGGATTAGTAAATAATAAATCACAAATTTCAAGAAGAACTAAACAAACAATTATTTTTAATTGTAGAACATAATAAAATTCAAATAAAAATATCATAAAGCAAATGTAACAATTTCAAAAAAAAAATTTAAATTAAACTTCATAAATGAAACATTACAATTAAAGTAGAACATAACAAAAAAAAAAGAACACAATAAACACACTAATATCCTGGGAGATTTTGATCTGAAGGAGGCTATGGAGGACTAAACTGAATAACATAATTATTGATGGTAACTACTTTAGTATTAATTAAATCAACTTTTCCTCTAACCCAACCCATATCTTCATTATATATAATGTCCTCATGGTCCAAGTGAGTCTCAATATGATCAAAATGAGATTCAAGTCTATCAAATCTCTGGATCATTTCCTGATAGAAATGATGCTCTAGTCCAGGAGAAGGAGTAGGTGCTAGAGTAGGGGCCTCTTCTTCTCCAATTACATCTCCTTCATCCCCTTGATCCTGATGAAATAAAATATGAAATGAGGCATCAGTGAAATAGAGAGGTAGATTATTTAGAGGATTGGGATGAATAAGATTGCACTTCTTCTCTAGAATGTATGCAATCAAGTTTCCTAAAGCCATATTCTTCTTTCTTCTAGTGCCAGAAAGTCTAATGTTAGTCAAATGATTGATGTAGACCAGGATCAGCTGGGCTTCATCATTAGGAGTGTTCTTAATTATAAAATATGTAACAATGGAAAGTAGAGGGGTAATATTGATTCGATTAACAACTTTAGGAATAATAGAAGTTATTAAGACATATTGGATTATCCTGGCATTTTAATTCAGTGCTTGAACAAGGGGTAAATGTGAGATGGAAGGTATAACCCTAATAGTTTGATTTACTTCTGACCAATCAAAATCAATTTTAGAAATTATGGAGTGTTCCCTAACTCCTTTAATTCTAAGGTGTAGAAATATTCCTAAATCTTCCATAGTAATCTCAACTCTTTGATTGAAAACATAGAATGACATTATCATATGCTTTTATTTCATTCTCAAATTTGCATGAAAGCAATAGAATGTGTCAAAATGAAATACATAAATCAGGATGAAAAAACCTATGGCTTAGATCTTTTGAAAAAATTGGATAGAATCAAAGAGAGGCATGATAGGAAAGTTTATGTCTTCTTGAATAAGAAGATGATAAAGGGTTATTTTAACTTGAAAAAACCTATCATATGCTTCTTCATTTCTGTTGAGGGAAAGTTGTCATCTTGTTCGATACGAGATGAACTTCCCTTAGTCTGACTAACTCTCTTTCTTCCGCTAGCATTATGAGAAGACTCAAACACGAGGATTAAAAATGTAAATGAATGTGAATAAATTCAAAGAAATTTAAAGAAAACAAATGATTTCATGCAGTACGAAACTAGGTTCGTACGTACGATTGGGAATGTCATATAGTGCGAACTAAAGTTCACACAGCCGAACATAAACTATCAACAGTAGTTATTGCAGCGAAATGACTTTTTGAAAAGTTTCCTTTTTGAGGGATCATTTCATATGACCTTTGACCAACTTGATCGTATAGACGAAGAGGTGTTTGTCTGATATGATTGGATGATAAATATTATACCTGTCGGTTGAGTTCCTCCACATGAAAACTGAAAACTAGATCATACATATGAATACGTGTTTGTACAGATGATGTTCAAATATAATTATTCTTGAAAAGCCCGCCATGTTCGTATAGATGAATAATTGATTATTCATATAGATGATGATGTGTTCATACTGTATGATCACCATAAGAGATCAAATTTTTTTATCAGTTAAATTCAGAGAAGAAATCATTTAAATTTTGGATAATTCATATAGTATGAAAATCATTTATATAGTATGAATGGAAAAGAAATTTTTAGATTCACATGATGACCAAGAAAGTTTTCCAAAATAATAAAACCAAGATCCATAACACACAAAAAATAAAAATAATAAAATGATAAATCAAACAACAAATAGAGATACATCAACCAGAACAAAGAAAAAAAACACAATCATAAATATAAAGGAAATACACCACAAACACGCTTTATAAAATTACAATTGTCATGCATGAATATCAATAACACCCAATCTAGTTCTTAAGGTGTTGAAAGTTTCAAAAACTAGAAGTTTTGTAAAAATATTTGCAAGTTGGTTATTTGTTGCTACATGATGTAGCTTATTTTCCCCTTTTATGACATGGTCCCTATGCTGCCTTATGTCTATAAGCTTAGTCATGGAGTATTTAATTAGATTCTTTAAAATACAAATGATAATTGTGTTATTACATAAGATTATAATAGTATTAATTGAAAACCCTAAATCCATAAGTTATTATTTTAACCGTAGAGCCTATGCCACACAACTTCCTAATTAAGGTTATATATTATGCTTCAGCAGTAGAAAGGGTTACTGAATTTTATTTTCTCCTAGAACAGGAAATTAAAGAATTTTTAATGAATTGACAGGTTTTAGAAATAATTTTTAGATCAACCCTACATCCTTCAAAATCTGAATCAAAATATCTTAGGATTTCACAAGATGTATTATTCCTAGGATACCAAATTCCTAAGTATTGAGTTCCCAAAAGATATCTCAAAGTTCTTTTAACAGTAGTAAAAATGGGATTCTTTTGGATCAACTTGAAATATAGCACAAAGAGAAATACTAAATATGATATCAAGTCTGCTAGCAGTCAAATAATATAATGACCCAATTATTTCTCTAAATTTCTTTTGATCAATAGATTTTTCTTTAGAATCCTTATCTAATTAAACTTAGGAACTTATTGGTTTAGCAGTATCCATTTCATACTTCTTAAGGATATCCTTAAAGTACTTTGATTGACTAAGAAATGTGCCATCCACTTTATGTTTTAGGCTAAAACCTATAAAGTAACTAAAGTCTCCCATCAAACTCATTCCAAATTCATTACTCATTATTTTTGAAAAATCATCACAAATATTTGAATAATGAGAATGACATCTCTTACTCTTTTCAAAAAGAGAGTAGTTTTGACACTCCCTTTAATAATAAATCTTTCTAGTAGGAATGTACTTAGCCTTTCATAATGCCTGTTTTAATTCATATAATACCTTTTTCAATTTAAACATTGATTAAGAAATTGCAAATTTTCAAAACCTAGAGTTTGATCAACATAAACATCTTCTTTTATCTCCCCATTAAGAAAAACACTCTTAACATCTATTTGAAATAATTTAAATCTTTTCAAATAGGCAAAGGCTAAAAGTACCCTAATTGCTTTAAGTCTAGTTATAGGGGTAAAAATCTCCTCAAAATTAATTACTTCTATTTTATTATACCCCTTAGCCACCAATCTTGCCTTATTTTGAACCACTACACCTGAATTATTTATCTTAAAAACTCACTTAGTTCCAACAATATGTTAATTTTTAGGACTTTCTAATAATTCCCAAATATCATTTTTAACAAATTGATTTAACTCTTCTAGCATGGCTAGAATCCAAAATTCTTTAAAAAGTGCTTAATTTACATTTGTGGGCTATATCATCAAAATAAATGCTAAGTGGTTCACTTCTTTTTTAAGTTCATGCCTAATTCTCACTCCTTTACTCGGGTCTCCTAAATTAGTTCCTTATGATGACTTTTAATTTTCATTCTCTAGGTCATTTTTTTTTTGTTCCAACCTTTTCTTCAAGATTTCCATTTTCAATTCCTTGGAAAATCTCTTCAACATATTCTTTTTCTAACCTAAACTCTCTAGAAATATCATATTCATCTAAAACTACATGTGTGGTCTCCTCTACATCCAATGCCCTTTTGTTAAAAATTCTATAAGATTTGCCAACACTTGAATATTCTAGAAAAAAATCCCTCATTAAATTTAGGATCATATTTTCCTAAAAGAGTTTTACCATTATTATGAATGAACACTTTACATCCAAAGACATATAGATGTGAGAGGTTGGGTTTCCTACCCTTATGAAGATCATAGGGTGTCTTATTCAATTTAGTCTCATGTTCACCCCATTCAGTACTTAACAAGCTATATTAACTACTATAGTCAAAAAATATTTAGGAAGTGAATCTTCAGCGAACATGGCTCTAACAGCTTCTACCAAACTTATGTTTTTTCTTTCAATAACTCCATTCTATTGAGTGGTCCTATGAGCTAAAAAGTTGTGATCTATTTCTTGCTCTTTACAAAAGATTTTAAAATTTTCATTTTCAAACTCTCCATAATTATCACTATGAATTGCAAGAATTTTACAACCTAGCTTCCTCTTAATCCAAGTAGAGAAATTTTTAAACTCATCACAATGAAAATTTTTAAACTCATCTTAAAGTCACTTTTAAAAGTTTTGAATGCTTGAACCTATTTAGATGTATTTGAAAGTGTTTTAATGCTTGAAAGTGTTTTAGATAAATATTTATGCTTTTGAGTTTTGAACCTATTAAAGATTTTTAAACTCATCACTATTTAGCTTTTTGAAATGTGCTTTTTAAGCTATTAAATCATTCCCCGTATATTCTGTTCATTCATTCTAATTACCTGTAAAATTTCATTCAAAATCATTAGGTATATTGAGAGGACGAGTCAATTTTCTAGTTTAAGGTCTCGATCTAGTTCGTTCATTAGCTACACATATTTCAGGCCATTGATCTCATGATTAACTATTCAGATTGAGCCTTTCCATGGTTTGGATTAACCGCAAAACTAATTCAGTTGTTGAGCCCTTCGTTCAATGCAATCCTGCACGTTCATTACATATCGCAGAGAATTCAATGGCAGGCGTGAACTGCTGACTTGAATAAGTATACCGCGGCCCATGACATTGATTTGGCAATGATTGCAGCGGTGTAATCATTATACCGCCGCACAATCAGTGCGCCGTCGCGTAATCTTTGCTCCACGGTTTGGATCCGCTAGTGGGAGCTTGCCACATGACCTCCGCCGGCGGTGGCGCCGTACCATTTTTAAATGATTTGAAAATTATTTTTTTAATAATTTAAAATATTTAATAAAATTTAAAACTTTCTTTAAAAATATGTTTTACTATATATATATAATATATATATATATATATATATATATATATATATATATATATATATATATATATTATATATATATATATATATATATTATATATATATATATATTTATATATTTAAAATATTAAAAAAAGATTCAATTTAACTTAAAATTTAATTTAATTTGAGATATAATATATATACTAAAAAGTTTTAAAATATTTAAACATTTAAGTATTTAATTACTATTTAATTAAACTTAAATTTATGTACTATTATAATAATTTAAAATTTTAGTGAGATTTTAAGACTTAATTTTATTTGATTTATACATTACATTAAATTTTAAATATTTTGAAATTAATTTAAATACATTAATTAATCTTAAACTCTAAAATTTTAAATTAAATTCAAATTAATTCAGAAAAATTTGAGTAATACATCAAAATTTTTGAAATTTCAAATACTTTAATTTAAATTTAGTTTTAAGATTTAAATTTTAATTTTTTTTAAATAATTTGAATTAATTGAATATATATAATATTTGATTAATATTTATTTTAATATTATATTGATTATTTTAAAAGTTAAAATTTATTTTTCAAAATAACTTTGAAAAATAAGTGGATCTCTCAAATGCTTAAAAATTATTTTATCAATATCTTTAATTATTTTATTTTTAAACTTATACCTTTGTATATATATATATATATATATATTAAAACTATTTTAAAATTATATGTATTTAAAGCTTTAAATTTTGAGAGATCCCCCCTAGAAACTTTGAATATGGATTGAGCTTGAATGAGTAGATCTATTGTGGATGGTTAGTGAATTATTATGAAGTTATTAATTATTCAAATTAATTTTTTCCTTTGCATGCTTAGGGTACACGCACCACTTAGTCTAGGCTCTTCTAGATTTAGGAGTTAATTGTGATTATGTTTATGCATGTATGTGTTTTTCAAGGGTTATAAACTTTGATTCAAACCTATTGAACCTAGTGACATCATTAAGGACAAAATCTAAGGACTCATTTAGAGAACATAGAAAAATTCTTTGGATTAGAATACATTTCCTATTAACTTGAAACTTTGAACATTAAAACTTAGTGACAAATGTAGCCTTAAGAAAATTCCTCACAGATTTTTGAAATCATTAAGCCCCTTAATTAATTCACAACAATGGTGGTAACTAATAACCCTTTAAAACATATTTTAAAATCAATTTTAACCCATTAATACTTAAACTCAAACTTAAATATTCCATTAAAGTCTTTTAACCAACCAGAACTTTAAGCAACTTCAATCAAATATCTTATATTAGATATATCCAAACTAGACAACCTTTTACACACACTTTAGATGGTTTGCTAGGACAACCAACTCTAGTCTTAGGCTAGGCCAGTGTTTACTTTTCTGTTGTGTGGTGAGTTTTTGCTACATAGTATTTGATGATTTTGATGTGCTTGTTTACCTACTTTTTGCACTATGTGATGTGATTGATTATGCATTAGATCTATCCCTAGGTTAGGGACATTTTATATAAATTCAATCTTATTCAGGTGGCTATGCTCATATAGGGCAATTAAAGTAAAGGGGGCATTAAATAAAAAAAAAATTATTTTGCTTTGCACATGTGCTCTCGAATGCTTAAGTCCCCCTTTAAATTAATAGAGCATGGCCAAGCGTGGCTATGAATTAGAGTACTTTTCAAATTATTAAATGTTTGAGATTAGTTATAACTGCTTTAGATATTTTAATTATAACTACTTAGGATAACCCTATAGGTGTTGAGTCTAAAGTTTTTTAATTTTTTTTTGTATTAATGTAATTTGATTCAATTTGAGTGGTAATCTAAAGTGATTTGAGATGGGATAACATCCAATTTGGAATCTAAAGAGAAAGGGGCATCCCTTAGGAGAGAGTCCCTCTCCATTTGGAGCTCCAAATTTGGATGACTTTAAAAATATCCAAAGAGGAAAGATAACACCCCACTCAAGGGGGAGTTTCTTTCCATTTGAATATCTAGACCCAACGATCCAAGGAGTTACAAAAGGATGAAGAAGTGGATAACAAGAAGACCCATTCTTAAAGTCACTTGAGTCTTAGGAGTAAAATCCAGGTTGTTGTCAGTGGTGCCTGACCACTTTATTTTTCTGTAATTTTGGGATGTAATATTAAAAGACATTTGCCTAAAACATTAAACCTTAATTGATTCATTTATTAATATTGATTGTTTGATGTTGATTGTGATATATGATTGCTTACTTTTAGTAGATTTTTTGCCAATCTTATATGTCGTATTTGTTTTAGATTGGAATTCGATTGGAGGCTCATGAGGCACTTTAAAAAATTTATTTCTACTTAAATAAACTTAAAATTTTTAAGACAATATAACAACTCTAACATTTTAATAAGTAAGCCCGAGACTACCGGTAATCTGTATGCATAATTGTTGCATTTTTTCTCCTCTTATTAGACACCTCTTCGCCTGCGGGTTCTGGCAGACCAACTTATCTATGAGGGTGTTGATCTATCAAGGGTGATCTATGCATTCTTCTAGGATAAAACATATTTTTAAGCCTTTTTAAAATTGCTTCATTTTGATTCAAGCATTTAACCGAGTCAACTTGCATGCATCACATTAGTAACTAAATAAATGGAGTCTAAATCTTTAATTGCATTTACTTAGATATCAAACACCCAACATTTATTATGGATTTGCTCTAGATATTGGCCTCACCTTTATAAACACAATCTAATTAATGAACCTACCACTCTTACACTAAAACACAAGACTCATGGTTTTGAAGTGTTGAGTCCAGTAATTAGGTTGTTAAGCCTAAGTAAGTGTCCCAAGGCTACCAAGAGGGGGGTGAATTGGTAGTTTTTAAAATTTTAAACCCTCTTAAAAATAAAGTTGAACCGAAATAAAATTTTCTTTTTTTAAAGTTAGTAGAAAAATATTTTTCAACCACAGAGTTGTTAAAACTGAATTTTAAAAGTGCGGAAACGTAAAAGCTATAAAGTAAATGACACCAGATTTATAGTGGTTCGGTCTATAACCAGACCTACATCCACTCCTCAGAGGCACCCTCTGAGTATTGCACTAATACCAATAGTGACTCTCCTTTTGCACCCACAGCAAGGCGGAGAAGCCCTTACAACACACTCTTTTCACCACTCCAGGTGCGGTAGAGAACCGTCCGTCCTTTTACACAAAACCCAGTGTCGGCAGAGAACCGTCGTCCTTTCACACCCTCCAAGTGTAGGCAGAGAACCCTTCGTCCTTTCACACTCTCCTAGTGTGGGCAGAGAACCCTTCGTCTTTCACACTCTCCTAGTGTGGGCAGAGAACCCTTCGTCCTTTCACACTCTCCTAGTGTGGGCAGAGAACCCTTCGTCCTTTCACACTCTCCTAGTGTGGGCAGAGAACCCTTCGTCCTTTCACACTCTCCTAGTGTGGGCAGAGAACCCTTCGTCCTTTCACACTCTCCTAGTGTGGGCAGAGAACCCTTCGTCTGTTCACACTCTCCAAGTGTCGGCAGAGAACCGGACCTTCTTGAATGATCTTCTCACAAGAATCTAGAAGGAAGAAAGAAAAAGAGTGAAGAAATCCAATTTCACAAGTAGAGACTCTTACCTTAGCAATCCAAGTGAAGCCTTCTAGCTCCAGTGGTAGGAATCCTCCTTTGAATGCTCTCTTCCACTCTCTCCTTGGCTATTCTCTCAAAAGGCACGAAGATCAAATGACAAAAAGATTGGGTGGCAGTCTAATTTGGACTATTTATATAAAAGACAAGTGAAACCGCCCAAAAACTGCAAATTTTCAATTCTGTACGCAGTGGATCGTCCTGTACGATTCTGGATCGTCCTGGACGATTTTACTTAAACGATCTGAAACGACCCAATTTGTATATGTGTACGAACTGACTTCGTACATCTGATCGTCCTGTACGAACTTGGTTCGTCCAGTACGAACGGTTATTACAAGGTCGGTTCTAGAAACTGCTGAAAACTGTTCTAAGTCGGTTTGTCGTTTGAACGAAAATGTGGTCGTCTGGACGAAAATTTTCCAGAGAGCCGATCGTCCTGGACGATTATTTATTTCGTCTGGACGAAAATTTTCCAGAGAACCTATCGCCGCGGACGATAACTTGTTTTCGTCTGTACGAAAAAAGTTCCAGAGAGCTGATCGTCCTGTACGATATTTATTTTCGTCGGGACGAAAATTTTCCAGAGGACTGGTCGCCTCGTACGATGGTAACATTCGTCTGGACGAAAATTTTGCAGAGAACCCATCGCCTGGGACGATGATAAATTTCGTCCTGGACGAATAGGACTTAGAAAATTTTTCAAGGCAAGTTCCTATTCGTTCCAAGTGCTCTATAGGAGATAACTGACAGATCGTCCAGTACGATAAATATCGTCCTGTACGATCAGTATAGAATTTCAAGATCTCCTTATTTGTGTGTGTGTGTGAGATTTTATTCACTCAATTACAATCACTCCCTTTCAAAGTTAATTCAAAGAAAAGATAAACATCAATTATACATAATATCTCATGTTGAATTTGAATTGAAGTTTTCGTAGTCTGGAGTCTGATTTTCCTGAAATGTTAGTACACACAAGAGCAAGTGCAAATCTTCTGAAATTGTTAGGAGATAACTATACATTTGAACAATAATGTTTGGAATCATCAAAACTACATAAGTTGCATAAATATAACTCATTCAAATAGCAACTATTCAAACAATCTCCCCCTTTTTGATGATGGCAAAACAATTATTATTAGTATGGTTTCAAGTTAAAACACATTTTTTATCTCCTAAACTCCCCCTGAATTTATGAGTACATTAAAATAAGGAGGCATTAAAGAACAATTTTTTTTTTTTTTTTTTTTTTTTTTTTTTTTTTTAAAAAAAATTGCAAACAGAACCACTAAAAAAAGATAAAACACAAACATACACAAACTAATAATTTCTCCCCCTTTTTGACAGCAACAAAAAGTGAAGAAGAAAAAGACCAGAAATGTAAATAATTATATGAAATTCATTGTTAAAATTTAATCTAAATGGTGATTGACATAGGGTATGCAATTTTAAACTAAAAACATTAGGTCAATCATAGAAATTCAGGAGATTTAAAAAGTGATATAACATTGTAAGTAAGAAGAATTTAGCAAAGACATGATTCAATTTAGACATTTGAATATAGAAAATCATTACAAGAGAGATGAAGAAAAAATTCTATATTTCAAAATTCAATAGAATATAAATGAACATAAGATCAATTTGAATTAAGAGATTGAAAGAATTTGGAAAGAAGAGAATTACCACATGTGGCGCTTTGCGCATCTTTTTCAACTTTTTGAGCACATTTTTGTGCATCTATTGATATTGAGGTGATTTTGTGCCTCTTTTTCATATTTGCGAACCATTGCGCATTTCTTTTGATTTTTTGTACTTTTTGTACAATTTTCAAGAGTACTTTACACCAATTCTTTCCAAAATCAATAATCTAAAATTTCAAATATTTCTAAGTACATAAATATTATTTGAACAAAGAAATACAAAATAAGTAAACATCTAAATTGCAATAATAATTTTAAATTTTATGTAGTCTAAATGAATAGACATGAATTTAAAAATTCTAATTACAACAAGTTATAAACAACTTTTAAATTTTGAAAGACTAGATTTTCTAATGTAGATAATCTCCAATTACAATCTAATTTAAGCACTATGAAGATAAATAATACTAATGAAATTCATAAAAAATTAACCACATTTCAATAACAAATCAATACTGAAACAAGTGTGAAATGCATTGATTTATATGAAAAGATTACATTTCACAAAAGCTAAACACAACATAAAATAAAAGACAAATACTACATTTAACAAAAAACATTAACATAACAAAAAAAATGAGTAACAATCACAACAACACAACAAAAAATACAACACAAGTACTACAAAAACACATAAAATCATCTCTACTGTTCTGGAGGAGGAGGAGGAGGAATGCCACCGAAAAGGTTAAAGTAGGAGGCCATCAACATTACATTGGTATTGATATCATGTACTTCATTTCTAATAACACCAATGTCATGTTGTTGCTGCACAAGTTGAGCATCAAATTGATCAAATCTTTGATCAATATGAGTCTCTAAACGATCAAATCTCTCAATCAGATTCTGATAATCTGACTGAGGTGCAGAGGTATGCTCTCCTTCTTCTCTTCTTCTTCTTCTGAAGCACTGTCATGTGCTTTCCCTTTTTCTTTTTCTTCCTTGAAGAGCAGTCTGAATGATGTATTGTTATAGTAAACTGGCTCTTCATATTCTTCATCAGGATGCACTATATTGTATTTCTTCTCCAAAATATAGGTAATTAAGTGCCCTAATGAAATGTTTTTCTTTTTCTTCTGATCAGCATGTCCTATTTCTGAAAGCCTATAGATATGATCTATGATGAGTTGGGCTTCATCAATAGGATGTCTTGACATGATTAAAAAGGTTAGACAAGAAAGGAGAGGAGTGATGTTAATCCTATCACCAGCTTTAGGAATAATTGAGGATCTAAGGATATGCTGGATGATTCGGGCATCTTGGGTCATACCTGAGACTCTAGCAACATGATTGTCAATTGCATTTCCTCTAATTACCCTATTTATTTCAAACCATTTGAAGGAGTTTTCTGACATTAGGGTGTGGGCTCTATATCCCTCAGTTCTTAAGTTTAAAAATGCACCAAGATCGTGCTTGGTGATCTCAACTTTTTTCTTAAAAACAAAAGAACTAATGATAGAGTGGTCAGAATTGAAACTCATGTTGGCAAGGAAGTAATGGTAGGTTTGTTTGTTGTAGAGGTAAACGAGAGAAAGAATGAACTGAAATTGGGTTGAGGCGAAGAGGTGCATTACCCGATATTTCAACTCTGCAGGGATAAGAATGCGAGACGGAGTGATTTTTGCTGAAGCAAAACGAGGAAAAGATTCCTCATTTTCCTTAGAAAGAAAGTTGTCTGGGGCATTCCTGTTTGGTTTCTTCACCAAAACCTTTTGTCTTTTGCTAGAGGAGGCCATTGTTGATTTGAAGTTGAAGGGGATTGAAAAAGAAATTTGAAAGTGTGATTTTCAAGTTTGAAAAGCCTTCATATTTAAAGGAAAAACGATACTTTCGTCCTGGACGAAAATATTCGTCCTGGACGAACATAATAATTCGTCTGGACGAAACATGTTCGTACAGACGATCCAATTCGTCCAAAATGTAACGGCTTTTCGTATTCAACACAACTTACGATGCGTCCCTTCGTACAGGCTTTTGACTTGACCGATCGTACAGACGAAAACAATTTCGTACAGACGATCGAAAAGTATTTCGTTTTAATGACTCTTGAAAACCGTCCCCTACAATGAAACGACACATGTTCGTCTGGACGAACGAAAATTTCGTACAGACGAAGTTCGTATTAAAAACTATCTTATCCACTCAACCGCTGCATTCAATCGTCCCGACGTTTGAGAGAAAAAAAATTTCGTCCTGGACGATCACAGATCGTACAGACGATCCAATAAAAAACTGCTCTAAAACGGTTTAAATTTTCGCAAACTGTTCCTTTACACATCGTCCCGTACGAAAATATTTCGTCCTGGACGATTTCCTCCAAAAATTAATTTTGATTTTTTAAATTTTTAAATTAACAAAATCAACAAAAACAATCAGAAACACAGAAAACATAAAACAAAATCATAAATCCAAAAACAATTCATTAAAAAAAAACACAAAAATTCACAAAATTTCAAAAACAAAACATAACAAGTATCAATGTTTGCAAAGACATTTGAGTTAAGCATTCAAATCAATAACACCAAGCCTTGTTCTTAAAGTACTGAAGGTATCAAAGGCTAAAGGTTTTGTAAAAATGTCTGCAAGTTGATTTTCAGTTGAAACATGTATGAGTTCAATTTCTCCTTTGGATACGTGATCCCTTATGAAATGATGCCTTATATCGATGTGTTTGGTTCTAGAATGTTGAATAGGATTTTTTGAAATACAAATAGCACTAGTATTGTCACAATAAATTGGAATAGTGCCTATAGTTAATCCTAAGTCAATCAACTGTTGTTTTAACCAAAGTACTTGTGCCACACAACTTCCTAATGCAATGTATTCTGCTTCTGCAGTAGATAGTGCCACTGAATTTTGTTTTCTACTAGACCATGAAACTAATGAATTTCCAATGAATTGACATGTTCCAGAAGTGCTTTTCCTATCCACTCTACAGCCTGCAAAGTCAGAATCTGAGTAACCAATAATTTCAAATGAAGAGCTAAACTTAGGATACCAAATTCCTAAGTTTTGAGTTCCTAGTAGATATCTTAAAATCCTTTTTACTGCTGTCAAATGTGATTCTTTTGGATCTGATTGAAATCTAGCACATAGGCAAACACTAAACATAATATCTGGTCGGCTAGCAGTCAAGTAAAGTAAAGATCCAATTATCCCTCTAAATTTCTTTTGATCAACAGATTTTCCCTTAAGGTCCTTATCCAACTGAACTGAAGAACTCATTGGTGTACTAACAGGTTTAGCATTGTCCATTTCATATTTTTTGAGGATGTCCTTAATATATTTGTTTTGACTAAGAAAAGTACCTTCCTCAAGTTGCTTAATGCTAAATCCTAGAAAGTAATTTAAATCTCCCATTAGACTCATTTCGAATTCATTACTCATTGTTTTAGAAAAATCATCACAAAGATGTTTATTTGAAGATCCAAAGATGATGTCATCCACATAAATTTGAACAATAAGTATATCCTTTCCAATTTTTCTTAAAAGAGAGTTGTATCCACACTTCCTTTTTCAAAAGATCTTTCAAGTAGGAAGGTGCTTAACCTCTCATACCAAGCCCTAGGTGCCTGTTTCAATCCATATAATGCCTTTTTTAATTTGAAAACATGATTTGGAAATTTTGAATTTTCAAAACCTGGAGGTTGTTCTACAAAAACATCTTCTTCAATTACTCCATTTAAAAAGGCACTTTTAACATCCATTTGAAACAATTTAAAACCTTTAAAACAGGCAAAGGCTAGTAAAATAATTGCTTCAAGTCTAGCTACAGGGGCAAAAGTTTCCTCAAAATCAATTCCTTCAATTTGATTATACCCCTTAGCTACTAATCTAGCCTTATTTCTAATGACTACTCCTGAGTCATTCATTTTATTTTTGAACACCCACTTGGTTCCAACAACACTTTGATCTTTTGGCCTTGTAGTTAGTTCCCAAACTTTATTTCTTACAAATTGATTTAACTCTTCTTGCATGGCCAATATCCAAAATTCATCTGAAAGTGCTTGATCAATGTTAGTGGGTTCAATAGTTGAAATGAAGGCTGAATGATTGACTTCCTTGTTTAATCCACGCCTAGTTCTAACACCCTCACTTGGTTCACCTATAATTAATTCCTTTGGGTGATTTTTAGAGAATCTCAAATCTCTAGGCAAAGGGTCTTCTCTTTCTATATTTTCTTCACATTTTCTTCCAAATTTAATCTATCAATCTTTTGGGAGTTTTCTTCAATTTCTTCTTCAACAACTTTTGGCTCTTCTATGTTTCCATTTTCATCAAAAACAACATGTGTGGTTTCTTCAATGACTAAAGTTCTTTTGTTGAATACTCTATAAGATTTTCCAACACTTGAATATCCAACAAAAATTCCTTCATCTGATTTTGATCAAATTTTCCTAAGGCAGATTTTCCATTATTATGTATGAACACCTTGCAACCAAATACATGTAAATGAGACAAATTTGGTGTTCTACCTTTTACCAATTCATAGGGTGTTTTATTCAAATTTGATCTCACATTTACCCTATTCAGAACATAGCATGCAGTGCTAACCGCCTCAGCCCAAAAATATCTAGGAAGAGAGTATTCTGCTAACATTGCTCGGGCGGCTTCTATTAATGTTCTGTTCTTTCTTTCAACTACTCCATTTTGTTGAGGAGTTCTAGGTGCAGAAAAGTTGTGATCAATCCCCTTTTCTTTACAGAAATCTTCAAATCTTTCATTTTCAAATTCTCCTCCATGATCACTTTGTATAGAAATTATTTCACATCCTAGTTTTCTTTGTATCCAAGTTGAAAAATTTCTGAATTCCTCAAATGATTCACTCTTATGAAAAAGAAATTTAACCCAGGTGAATCTTGAAAAATCATCTACTATTACAAATCCATATACCTTTCCTCCTAGACTAACCGTGCTTACAGGTCCAAAAAGATCCATGTGAAGAATTTCTAAAGGTTTACTGGTCCTAAGATCTTTATTGGATTTAAAAGAGGACTTCACTTGTTTTCCTAATTGACATGCATCACATAAGTGGTTCTTAGTAAAGTCTAGTTTAGGTATTCCTCTAACCAAATTCTTTTGGGTAATTCTTCTAAGATTTTTCATACTAGAATGACAAAGTCTCCTATGCCAAAGCCATGATTCATCAGAAACAGTTTTCAAACAAAAAGCAGTAGGAGATTGAATACAATTTAAATCTAGCATGTAGACATTGTTCACCCTTTTCCATTTAAAACAATTTTCCCATTTAGGCTAATTATGCAGCTAGTAGGTAAAAATTTTACATTATAGCCCTTATCACATAGCTGACTTATGCTAAGCAAATTATGTTTTAAGCCTTCAACTAATAAAACATTATCTATGAAAAAGTTTTTCAAATTTCCAATCATACCTGATCCAACCACCTTCTTTGTGGTATTATCTCCAAGTGTAACCTTGCCTCCACTCCTGGCTTCCAGCGTTATGAATTGAGCAGTATCTCCAGTCATGTGCTTAGAACATCCGCTGTCCAGGTACCATATACTCTCACGAGGTCTTGTGTGAGAGTATTCCTGCAAAATTCTCAATTGTTAGACCTGGGAACCCAAACTAGTTTGGGTTCACCTTTATGAAATTTATAATCAGATGCATGTGTGATATGTCTAGGTTTATGCATCTTAGTTCTCCACACCAAATTAGGTTTCATCTTTAAAGTGCAGGTGTGAGATATATGTCCCAAAAATCCACAATTGTTACATTTAACATTAGGAAAAATATTCCTATGTTTTCTTTCATATGATTGTCTTCTAAGGGATTTCATGAATTTAGGATAATATTTAGGATTTGTAAAATCTTCAAGTTTAGGGGGGTTCTATTATCCTCGAGAGCTCTTATAGTAAGTTTATAAAATGAATTCATATCCTCCAAGATTCGATTTGTATAATTGATTCTATATGTCTTGTGCTCAGATTCATCCTTAAATTTCTTAAATTCTTTTTCAAGTTCAGCATAGGATGATTTTAAATTTTCAAAGTTTTATTCAAGTCATCATATTCATCAAGTAGTTTCATGTGGTTGCTATCAATTTAAAGCATGATCTTTCCTAAGGATTTCGTGTTCCTTATTAAGCTCTTCCAATTCTAAAACTAAACTAGAATGCATCTTTTTAGTTTTCCTATATGCATCATGCATGTGTTCAGAAACTTCAAACAGTTCATCATATGTTAAATCACATACCTCTTCTTGATCTGATTGTTCAGCTTTATCTGCCATCAAGCAAAGGTTGGTGACTTCTTCTTCGTTTTCAGTCTCAGATGAGTCTGAAGCTGAGTCCGCCCAAAAAGCCTTTTGAAACTTCTTCTTGCCCTTTTTTACCATTGGTTTCTCCTCTACCTTCTCCTTGCTAGGAGTGGCTTTAAGTTTTGGACAATCAGTTTTTATATGACCTGGTTTCCTGCATTCATAACAAATCAATTCATTAGAAACCCTGCCATTTTTGTTATACTTACCTCTATTCCATTGCTGGCGTCTCTTCTGCTTCCTCTTTAAAAAGCTTCTGAATTGTCTAGTCATCAGTGCTATATCGTCTTCATCCTCAGGTTGTGAGTGTTCACTTTCTGACTCTTCCACATTTAATGCAAGATTCTTGTCCTTTCTTGGTTCACCTGCATCAATCTTTCTTTGACTTACTCCTTGCTCGTAAGCAATGAGTGAACCAAGAAGATTGTCAATAGAATAAATGTTCAGATCTTTTGACTCTGTAATTGCAGTAATTTTAGCATCGTATGTAGTAGGTAAACAACGAAGAATCTTATTTACCATTTCAGCATTAGTTAATTCCCTACCAAGTGCATGCAAAGAGGTGACAATTTGAGTGAATCTTGTGTACATGTCAGATATAGATTCATTAGGTTTCATGCGAAACAGTTCGTAGTCATGTAACAAGATATTGAGTCTTGATTGCTTAACCTCATTTGTCCCTTCATAAGTAATACAAAGTCTATCCCATATGTCTTTTCCGCTTTTACAAGTGGAAACTCGCATGTAGTCTCAGATTTTTAAAGCACAAAAGAAACTATTTAAACATTTCGCATTTAATTGTGCTAAGTCACGTTCTTCTATAGTCCAATCTGCATAGGGTGTATCTACCCTAATTCCATCAACTAATCTAGTTGGTTTTGTGTAACCTTCCTGGACTAGCATCCACATGCGATAATCAAGTGACTGTAAGAAAGTAGACATGCGTGTTTTCCAAAAATCAAAAGGAATATTATCAAACAGTGGAGGTCTAATGATAGAGTAACCCTCAGGTGTGTTTCGGTTTCCAAATGTAGCCATCTACGTTAATCAAAAAGTAGTTCAAACTTATGATTTTGAAAACTCTGCTCTGATACCACTTGTTGAGTCCATAATTAGTTGTTAAGCCTAAGTAAGTGTCCCAAGGCTACCAAGGGGGGGTGAATTGGTAGTTTTTAAAATTTTAAACCCTCTTAAAAATAAAGTTGAACCGAAATAAAATTTTCTTTTTTAAAGTTAGTAGAAAAATATTTTTCAACCACAGAGTTGTTAAAACTGAATTTTAAAAGTGCGGAAACGTAAAAGCTATAAAGAAAATGACACCAGATTTAAAGTGGTTCGGTCTATAACCAGACCTACATCCACTCCTCAGAGGCACCCTCTGAGTATTGCACTAATACCAATAGTGACTCTCCTTTGCACCCACAGCAAGGCGGAGAGCCCTTACAACACACTCTTTTCACCACTCCCAGGTGCGGTAGAGAACCGTCCGTCCTTTACACAAAACCCAGTGTCGGCAGAGAACCGTCGTCCTTTCACACCCTCCAAGTGTAGGCAGAGAACCCATCGTCCTTTCACACTCTCCTAGTGTGGGCAGAGAACCCTTCGTCCTTTCACACTCTCCTAGTGTGGGCAGAGAACCCATCTGTCCTTTCACACTCTCCTAGTGTGGGCAGAGAACCCTTCGTCCTTTCACACTCTCCCTAGTGTGGGCAGAGAACCCTTCGTCCTTTCACACTCGTCCTAGTGTGGGGGCAGAGAACCCTCGTCTGTTCACACTCTCCAAGTGTCGGCAGAGAACCGGACCTTCTGAATGATCTTTCTCACAAGATCTAGAGGAAGAAAGAAAAAGAGTGAAGAAATCCAATTTCACAAGTAGAGACTCTTACCTTAGCAATCACAGTGAAGCTTCTAGCTCCAGTGTAGGAATCCTCCTTTGAATGCTCTCTTCCACCTCTCCTGTGGCTATTCTCTCAAAAGGCACGAAGATCAAATGACAAAAGATTGGGTGGCAGTCTAATTTGGACTATTTATATATAAAAGAACAAGTGAAACCGCCAAAAACTGCAAATTTTTCAATTCTGTACGCAGTGGATCGTCCTGTACGATCTGGATCGTCCGGACGATTTTACTTAAACGACTGAAACGACCCCAATTTGTATATGTGTACGAACTGACTTCGTACATCTGATCGTCCTGTACGACTTGGTTCGTCCAGTACGAACGGTTATTACAGGTCGGTTCTAGAAACTGCTGAAAACTTTCAAGTCGTTTGTCGTTTGACGAAAAAAATTGGTCCAGTCTGGACGAAAATTTTCCAGAGAGCCGATCGTACCTGGACGATTATTTATTTCGTCTGGACGAAAATTTTCCAGAGAACCTATCGCCGCGGACGATAACTTGTTTTCGTCTGTACGAAAAAACGTTCCAGAGAGCTGATCGTCCGTACGATATTTTAATTTCGTCGGGACAAAATTTTCCAGAGGACTGGTCGCCTCGTCGATGAAACATTCGTCTGGACGGAAAATTTTGCAGAGAACCCATCGCCTGGGACGATGATAAATTTCGTCCTGACGAATAGGACTTAGAAAATTTTTTCAAGGCAAGTTCAATTCGTTCCAAGTGCTCTATAGGAGATAACTGACAGATCGTCCAGTACGAAATAATCGTCCTGTACGATCAGTATAGATTTCAGATCTCCTTATTTTGTGTGTGTGTGAGATTTTATTCACTCAATTACAATCACCCCTTTCAAAGTTTAATCAAAGAAAAGATAAACATCAATTATACATAATATCTCATGTTGAATTTGAATGAAGTTTCCGTGCGAGTTCTGATTTTCCCTGAAATGTTGTACACACAAGAGCAATGTCAAATCTCTGAAATTGTTAGGAGATAACTATACATTTGAACAATAATGTTTGGAATCAATCAAAACTACATAAGTTGCATAAAATATAACTCATTCAAATAGCAACTATTCAAACAATCTCCCCCTTTTTGATGATGGCAAAACAAATTATTATTAGTATGGTTTCAAGTTAAAACACATTTTTATCTCCTAAACTCCCCTGAATTTATGAGTACATTAAAATAAGGAGGCATTAAAGAACAATTTTTTTTTTTTTTTTTTTTTTTTTTTTTTTTTTTTTAAAAAAAATTGCAAAACAGAACCACTAATAAAAAAGATAAAACACAAACATACACAAACTAATATTTCTCCCCTTTTGACAGCAACAAAAAGTGAAGAAGAAAAAGACCAAAATGTAAATAATAATGAAAATTCATTGTTAAAATTAATCTACTAAATGGTGATTGACATAGGGTACGCAATTTTAAACTAAAACATTAGGTCAATCATAGAAATTCAGGAGTTTAAAAAGTGATATAACATTGTAAGTAAGAAGAATTTTAGCAAAGACATGATTCAATTTAGACATTGAATATAGAAAATCATTACAAGAGAGATGAAGAAAAAATATCTATATTTCAAAATTCCAAAGAATAAAATTAACAAAAGACAATTTGAATTACAAGATTGAAAAATTTGGAAAGAAGAGAATTACCACTGTGGCGCTTGCGCATCTTTTCAACTTTTTTGAGCCATTTTTAGTGCATCTATTGATATTAAGGCTGATTCTGTGCCTCTTTTTCATATTTGCGAACCATTGGCGCATTTCTTTTGATTTTTTGTACTTTTTGTACAATTTTCAAGAGTACTTTACACAATTCTTTCCAAATCAATAATCTAAAATTTCAAATATTTCTAAGTACTATAATATATTTGAACAAAGAAATACAAAATAAGTAAACATCTAAATTGCAATAATAATTTTAAATTTTTATGTAGTCTAAATGAATAGACATGAATTAAAAATTCTAATTACAACAAGTTATAAACAACTTTTAAATTTTGAAAGACTATTTTCTAATGTATATAATCTCCAATTACAATCTATTTAAGCACTAGAAGATTAAATAATACTAATGAAATTCATAAAAATTAACCACATTTCAATAACAAATCAATACTGAAACAAGTGTGAAATGCATTGATTTATATGAAAAGATTACATTTCACAAAAGCTAAACACAACATAAATAAAAGACAAATACCTACATTTAACACAAAAACATTAACATAACAAAAAAAATGAGTAACAATCAACACAACAACAACAAAAAATACAACACAAAGTACTACAAAAACACATAAATCATCCTCTAGTGTTCTGGAGGAGGAGGAGGAGAATGCCACCGAAAAGGTTAAAGTAGGAGGCGCCATCAACATTACATTGGTATTGATATCATGTACTATCATTTCTAATAAACACCAATGTCATGTTGTTGCTGCACAAGTTAGCATCAAATTGATCAAATCTTATGATCATATGAGTCTCTAAACATCAAATCTCTCAATCAGATTCTGTAATCTGACTGAGGTGCAGAGGTATGCTCTCCTTCTTCTCTTTCTTCTTCTCTGAAGCCACTGTCATGTGCTTTCCCTTTTTCTCTTTTCTCCTTGAAGAGCAGTCTGAATAGTGTATTGTTATAGTAAACTGGCTCTTCAATTCTTCATCAGATGCACTATATTGTATATTCTTCTCCAAAATATAGGTATTAAGTGCCGCTAATGAAATGTTTTTTTTTTCTTTCTTCGATCAGCATGTTCCTATTTCGAAAGCCTATAGATATGATCTATGATGATTGGGCTTCATCAATAGGATGTCTTGACATGATAAAAAGGTTAGACAAAGAAGAGAGAGTAGTGATTTAATCCTATCACCAGCTTTAGGAATAATTGAGGATCTAAGGATATGCTGGATGATTCGGGCATCTTGGTCATACTGAGACTCTAGCAACATGATTGTCAATTGCATTTCTCTAATTACCCTATTTATTTCAAACCATAGAGGCGTTTTCTGACATTAGTGTGGGCTCATTATCCCACAGTTCTTAAGTTTAAAAATGCACCAAGACGTGCTTGGTGATCTCAACTTTTTTCTTAAAAACAAAAGAAACTAATGATAGAGTGGTCAGAATTGAAACTCAATGTTGGCAGGAAGTAATGGTAGGTTTGTTTGTTGTGAGGTAAACGAGAGAAGAAATGAATGAAATTGGGTTGAGGCGAAGAGGTGCATTACCGATATTTCACTCTGCAAGGGATAAGAATGCGAGACGGAGTGATTTTTGCTGAAGCAAAACAGGAAAAAGATTCCTCATTTTCCTTAGAAGAAAGTTGTCTGGGCATTCCTGTTTGGTTTCTTCTATCCAAAAACCTTTGTCTTTTGCCAGAGGAGGCCATTGTTGATTGAAGTTGAAGGGGATTGAAAAGAAATTTGAAAGTGTGATTTTCAAGTTTGAAAAGCCTTCATATTTAAAGAAAAACGATACTTTCGTCCTGGACGAAAATATTCGTCCTGGACGAACATAATAATTCGTCTGACGAAACTTGTTCGTACAGTACGTCCAATTCGTCCAAATGTAACGGCTTTTCGTATTCAACATCAACTACGATGTCTCCCTTCGTACAAGCTTTTGACTTGACCGATCGACAGACGAAAACATTTCGTACAGACGATAGAGCGAAAAGTATTTTCGTTTTAATGACTCTTGAAAACCTCCCCGGGGGGGGGGGGGAAGGGGGGGGGCAC